>CM075067.1:31608477-34108477 GCA_037428765.1 Rubia yunnanensis | reverse complement strand
CATGATTGACCCTCGTATACTTATGAGTAATCATCTACAATGTACTCTGGACTATGTACTCGCGCTTTTTAAAATTTGATGGTCGGACTTTTATTTCCTTTAAATTTCATAAAAAACATAGAATATATAATTTCATGTGATTTTATGCAGTTGAAATTATCGTGTTCATAACTCTCATTGTAAGGGTAATAATGGAATACTAACACGATTGACAGACGATTAACCCGGATCACGGACGGGACACTTGCAATACCAAATCAAACTCTTTATCACGGTAACATGTAAAGAAACTGGCATGATCCCAGATAGAGGTCCACAATTCATTCATTAATGACCCTCGTATACTTATGAGTAATCATCTATAATGTACTCTGGACTATGTACTCGCGCTTTTTAAAATTTGATGGTCGGACTTTTATTTCCTTTAAATTTCATAAAAAACATAGAATATATAATTTCATGTGATTTTATGCAGTTGAAATTATCGTTTTCATAACTCTTATTGTAAGGGTAATAATGGAATACTAACATGATTGACAGACGGTTACCCCGGATCGCGGACGGGAAACTTGCAATACCAAATCAAACTCTTTATCACGGTAACATGTAAAGAAACTGGCATGATCCCACATAGAGGTCCACAATTCATTCATGATTGACCCTCGTATACTTATGAGCAATCATCTACAATGTACTCTAGACTATGTACTCGCGCTTTTTAAAATTTGATGGTCGGACTTTTATTTCCTTTAAATTTCATAAAAAACATAGAATATATAATTTCATGTGATTTTATGCAGTTGAAATTATCGTGTTCATAACTCTCATTGTAAGGGTAACAATGGAATACTAACACGATTGACAAACGATTAACCCGGATCACGGACGGGACACTTGCAATACCAAATCAAACTCTTTAACACGGTAACATGTAAAGAAACTGGCATGATCCCACATAGAGGTCCACAATTCATTCATTAATGACCCTCGTATACTTATGAGTAATCATCTATAATGTACTCTGGACTATGTACTCGCGCTTTTTAAAATTTGATGGTCGGACTTTTATTTCCTTTAAATTTCATAAAAAACATAGAATATATAATTTCATGTGATTTTATGCAGTTGAAATTATCGTGTTCATAACTCTCATTGTAAGGGTAATAATGGAATACTAACACGATTGACAGACGATTAACCCGGATCACGGACGGGACACTTGCAATACCAAATCAAACTCTTTATCACGGTAACATGTAAAGAAACTGGCATGATCCCACATAGAGGTCCACAATTCATTCATTAATAACCCTCGTATACTTATGAGTAATCATCTATAATGTACTCTGGACTATGTACTCGCGATTTTTAAAATTTGATGGTCGGACTTTTATTTCCTTTAAATTTCATAAAAAACATAGAATATATAATTTCATGTGATTTTATGCAGTTGAAATTATCGTGTTTATAACTCTCATTGTAAGGGTAATAATGGAATACTAACACGATTGACAGACGATTAACCCGGATCACGGACGGGACACTTGCAATACCAAATCAAACTCTTTATCACGGTAACATGTAAAGAAACTGGCATGATCCCACATAGAGGTCCACAATTCATTCATTAATAACCCTCCTATACTTATGAGTAATCATCTATAATGTACTCTGGACTATGTACTCGCAATTTTTAAAATTTGATGGTCGGACTTTTATTTCCTTTAAATTTCATAAAAAACATAGAATATATAATTTCATGTGATTTTATGCAGTTGAAATTATCGTTTTCATAACTCTTATTGTAAGGGTAATAATGGAATACTAACATGATTGACAGACGATTACCCCGGATCGCGGACGGGAAACTTGCAATACCAAATCAAACTCTTTATCACGGTAACATGTAAAGAAACTGGAATGATCCCACATAGAGGTCCACAATTCATTCATGATTGACCCTCGTATACTTATGAGTAATCATCTACAATGTACTCTGGACTATGTACTCGCGCTTTTTAAAATTTGATGGTCGGACTTTTATTTCCTTTAAATTTCATAAAAAACATAGAATATATAATTTCATGTGATTTTATGCAGTTGAAATTATCGTGTTCATAACTCTCATTGTAAGGGTAATAATGGAATACTAACACGATTGACAAACGATTAACTCGGATCACGGACGGGACACTTGCAATACCAAATCAAACTCTTTATCACGGTAACATGTAAAGAAACTGGCATGATCCCACATAGAGGTCCACAATTCATTCATGATTGACCCTCGTATACTTATGAGCAATCATCTACAATGTACTCTAGACTATGTACTCGCGCTTTTTAAAATTTGATGGTCGGACTTTTATTTCCTTTAAATTTCATAAAAAACATAGAATATATAATTTCATGTGATTTTATGCAGTTGAAATTATCGTGTTCATAACTCTCATTGTAAGGGTAACAATGGAATACTAACACGATTGACAGACGATTAACCCGGATCACGGACGGGACACTTGCAATACCAAATCAAACTCTTTAACACGGTAACATGTAAAGAAACTGGCATGATCCCACATAGAGGTCCACAATTCATTCATTAATGACCCTCGTATACTTAGAGTAATCATCTATAATGTACTCTGGACTATGTACTCGCGCTTTTTAAAATTTGATGGTCGGACTTTTATTTCCTTTAAATTTCATAAAAAACATAGAATATATAATTTCATGTGATTTTATGCAGTTGAAATTATCGTGTTCATAACTCTCATTGTAAGGGTAATAATGGAATACTAACACGATTGACAGACGATTAACCCGGATCACGGACGGGACACTTGCAATACCAAATCAAACTCTTTATCACGGTAACATGTAAAGAAACTGGCATGATCCCACATAGAGGTCCACAATTCATTCATTAATAACCCTCGTATACTTATGAGTAATCATCTATAATGTACTCTGGACTATGTACTCGCGATTTTTAAAATTTGATGGTCGGACTTTTATTTCCTTTAAATTTCATAAAAAACATAGAATATATAATTTCATGTGATTTTATGCAGTTGAAATTATCGTGTTTATAACTCTCATTGTAAGGGTAATAATGGAATACTAACACGATTGACAGACGATTAACCCGGATCACGGACGGGACACTTGCAATACCAAATCAAACTCTTTATCACGGTAACATGTAAAGAAACTGGCATGATCCCACATAGAGGTCCACAATTCATTCATTAATAACCCTCCTATACTTATGAGTAATCATCTATAATGTACTCTGGACTATGTACTCGCAATTTTTAAAATTTGATGGTCGGACTTTTATTTCCTTTAAATTTCATAAAAAACATAGAATATATAATTTCATGTGATTTTATGCAGTTGAAATTATCGTTTTCATAACTCTTATTGTAAGGGTAATAATGGAATACTAACATGATTGACAGACGATTACCCCGGATCGCGGACGGGAAACTTGCAATACCAAATCAAACTCTTTATCACGGTAACATGTAAAGAAACTGGAATGATCCCACATAGAGGTCCACAATTCATTCATGATTGACCCTCGTATACTTATGAGTAATCATCTACAATGTACTCTGGACTATGTACTCGCGCTTTTTAAAATTTGATGGTCGGACTTTTATTTCCTTTAAATTTCATAAAAAACATAGAATATATAATTTCATGTGATTTTATGCAGTTGAAATTATCGTGTTCATAACTCTCATTGTAAGGGTAATAATGGAATACTAACACGATTGACAAACGATTAACTCGGATCACGGACGGGACACTTGCAATACCAAATCAAACTCTTTATCACGGTAACATGTAAAGAAACTGGCATGATCCCACATAGAGGTCCACAATTCATTCATGATTGACCCTCGTATACTTATGAGTAATCATCTACAATGTACTCTAGACTATGTACTCGCGCTTTTTAAAATTTGATGGTCGGACTTTTATTTCCTTTAAATTTCATAAAAAACATAGAATATATAATTTCATGTGATTTTATACAGTTGAAATTATCGTGTTCATAACTCTCATTGTAAGGGTAATAATGGAATACTAACACGATTGACAGACGATTAACCCGGATCACGGACGGGACACTTGCAATACCAAATCAAACTCTTTATCACGGTAACATGTAAAGAAACTGGCATGATCCCACATAGAGGTCCACAATTCATTCATGATTGACCCTCGTATAGTTATGAGTAATCATCTACAATGTACTCTGGACTATGTACTCGCGCTTTTTAAAATTTGATGGTCGGACTTTTATTTCCTTTAAATTTCATAAAAAACATAGAATATATAATTTCATGTGATTTTATGCTGTTGAAATTATCGTGTTCATAACTCTCATTGTAAGGGTAATAATGGAATACTAACACTATTGACAGACGATTAACCCGGATCACGGACGGGAAACTTGCAATACCAAATCAAACTCTTTATCACGGTAACATGTAAAGAAACTGGCATGATCCCACTTAGTGGTCCACAATTCATTCATTAATGACCCTCGTATACTTATGAGTAATCATCTACAATGTACTCTAGACTATGTACTCGCGCTTTTTAAAATTTGATGGTCGGACTTTTATTTCCTTTAAATTTCATAAAAAACATAGAATATATAATTTCATGTGATTTTATACAGTTGAAATTATCGTGTTCATAACTCTCATTGTAAGGGTAATAATGGAATACTAACACGATTGACAGACGATTAACCCGGATCACGGACGGGACACTTGCAATACCAAATCAAACTCTTTATCACGGTAACATGTAAAGAAACTGGCATGATCCCACATAGAGGTCCACAATTCATTCATGATTGACCCTCGTATAGTTATGAGTAATCATCTACAATGTACTCTGGACTATGTACTCGCGCTTTTTAAAATTTGATGGTCGGACTTTTATTTCCTTTAAATTTCATAAAAAACATAGAATATATAATTTCATGTGATTTTATGCTGTTGAAATTATCGTGTTCATAACTCTCATTGTAAGGGTAATAATGGAATACTAACACGATTGACAGACGATTAACCCGGATCACGGACGGGACACTTGCAATACCAAATCAAACTCTTTATCACGGTAACATGTAAAGAAACTGGCATGATCCCACATACAAGTCCACAATTCATTCATTAATAACCCTCGTATACTTATGAGTAATCATCTATAATGTACTCTGGACTATGTACTCGCGATTTTTAAAATTTGATGGTCGGACTTTTATTTCCTTTAAATTTCATAAAAAACATAGAATATATAATTTCATGTGATTTTATGCAGTTGAAATTATCGTTTTCATAACTCTTAATCTAAGGGTAATAATGGAATACTAACATGATTGACAGACGGTTACCCCGGATCGCGGACGGGAAAATTGCAATACCAAATCAAACTCTTTATCACGGTAACATGTAAAGAAACTGGCATGATCCCACATAGAGGTCCACAATTCATTCATGATTGACCCTCGTATACTTATGAGTAATCATCTACAATGTACTCTAGACTATGTACTCGCGCTTTTTAAAATTTGATGGTCAGACTTTTATTTCCTTTAAATTTCATAAAAAACATAGAATATATAATTTCATGTGATTTTATGC
This sequence comes from Rubia yunnanensis, assembly GCA_037428765.1. NCBI lineage: Eukaryota > Viridiplantae > Streptophyta > Magnoliopsida > Gentianales > Rubiaceae > Rubia > Rubia yunnanensis. The sequence continues at coordinate 34,102,805 of CM075067.1, read as the reverse complement.
TGTTGAAATTATCGTGTTCATAACTCTCATTGTAAGGGTAATAATGGAATACTAACACGATTGACAGACGATTAACCCGGATCACGGACGGGACACTTGCAATACCAAATCAAACTCTTTATCACGGTAACATGTAAAGAAACTGGCATGATCCCACATACAAGTCCACAATTCATTCATTAATAACCCTCGTATACTTATGAGTAATCATCTATAATGTACTCTGGACTATGTACTCGCGATTTTTAAAATTTGATGGTCGGACTTTTATTTCCTTTAAATTTCATAAAAAACATAGAATATATAATTTCATGTGATTTTATGCAGTTGAAATTATCGTTTTCATAACTCTTAATCTAAGGGTAATAATGGAATACTAACATGATTGACAGACGATTACCCCGGATCGCGGACGGGAAACTTGCAATACCAAATCAAACTCTTTATCACGGTAACATGTAAAGAAACTGGAATGATCCCACATAGAGGTCCACAATTCATTCATGATTGACCCTCGTATACTTATGAGTAATCATCTACAATGTACTCTGGACTATGTACTCGCGCTTTTTAAAATTTGATGGTCGGACTTTTATTTCCTTTAAATTTCATAAAAAACATAGAATATATAATTTCATGTGATTTTATGCAGTTGAAATTATCGTGTTCATAACTCTCATTGTAAGGGTAATAATGGAATACTAACACGATTGACAGATGATTAACCCGGATCACGGACGGGACACTTGCAATACCAAATCAAACTCTTTATCACGGTAACATGTAAAGAAACTGGCATGATCCCACATAGAGGTCCACAATTCATTCATGATTGACCCTCGTATACTTATGAGTAATCATCTACAATGTACTCTAGACTATGTACTCGCGCTTTTTAAAATTTGATGGTCGGACTTTTATTTCCTTTAAATTTCATAAAAAACATAGAATATATAATTTCATGTGATTTTATACAGTTGAAATTATCGTGTTCATAACTCTCATTGTAAGGGTAATAATGGAATACTAACACGATTGACAGACGATTAACCCGGATCACGGACGGGACACTTGCAATACCAAATCAAACTCTTTATCACGGTAACATGTAAAGAAACTGGCATGATCCCACATAGAGGTCCACAATTCACTCATGATTGACCCTCGTATACTTATGAGTAATCATCTACAATGTACTTTGGACTATGTATTCGCGCTTTTTAAAATTTGATGGTCGGACTTTTATTTCCTTTAAATTTCATAAAAAACATAGAATATATAATTTCATGTGATTTTATGCAGTTGAAATTATCGTGTTCATAACTCTCATTGTAAGGGTAATAATGGAATACTAACACGATTGACAGACGATTAACCCGTATCACGGACGGGAAACTTGCAATACCAAATCAAACTCTTTATCACGGTAACATGTAAAGAAACTGGCATGATCCCACTTAGTGGTCCACAATTCATTCATTAATGACCCTCGTATACTTATGAGTAATCATCTATAATGTACTCTGGACTATGTACTCGCGCTTTTTAAAATTTGATGGTCGGACTTTTATTTCCTTTAAATTTCATAAAAAACATAGAATATATAATTTCATGTGATTTTATGCAGTTGAAATTATCGTTTTCATAACTCTTATTGTAAGGGTAATAATGGAATACTAACATGATTGACAGACGGTTACCCCGGATCGCGGACGGGAAACTTGCAATACCAAATCAAACTCTTTATCACGGTAACATGTAAAGAAACTGGCATGATCCCACATAGAGGTCCACAATTCACTCATGATTGACCCTCGTATACTTATGAGTAATCATCTACAATGTACTCTGGACTATGTATTCGCGCTTTTTAAAATTTGATGGTCGGACTTTTATTTCCTTTAAATTTCATAAAAAACATAGAATATATAATTTCATGTGATTTTATGCAGTTGAAATTATCGTGTTCATAACTCTCATTGTAAGGGTAATAATGGAATACTAACACGATTGACAGACGATTAACCCGTATCACGGACGGGAAACTTGCAATACCAAATCAAACTCTTTATCACGGTAACATGTAAAGAAACTGGCATGATCCCACTTAGTGGTCCACAATTCATTCATTAATGACCCTCGTATACTTATGAGTAATCATCTATAATGTACTCTGGACTATGTACTCGCGCTTTTTAAAATTTGATGGTCGGACTTTTATTTCCTTTAAATTTCATAAAAAACATAGAATATATAATTTCATGTGATTTTATGCAGTTGAAATTATCGTTTTCATAACTCTTATTGTAAGGGTAATAATGGAATACTAACATGATTGACAGACGGTTACCCCGGATCGCGGACGGGAAACTTGCAATACCAAATCAAACTCTTTATCACGGTAACATGTAAAGAAACTGGCATGGTCCCACATAGAGGTCCACAATTCATTCATGATTGACCCTCGTATACTTATGAGTAATCATCTACAATGTACTCTAGACTATGTACTCGCGCTTTTTAAAATTTGATGGTCGGACTTTTATTTCCTTTAAATTTCATAAAAAACATAGAATATATAATTTCATGTGATTTTATACAGTTGAAATTATCGTGTTCATAACTCTCATTGTAAGGGTAATAATGGAATACTAACACGATTGACAGACGATTAATCCGGATCATGGACGGGACACTTGCAATACCAAATCAAACTCTTTATCACGGTAACATGTAAAGAAACTGGCATGATCCCACATAGAGGTCCACAATTCATTCATGATTGACCCTCGTATACTTATGAGTAATCATCTACAATGTACTCTAGACTATGTACTCGCGCTTTTTAAAATTTGATGGTCGGACTTTTATTTCCTTTAAATTTCATAAAAAACATAGAATATATAATTTCATGTGATTTTATACAGTTGAAATTATCGTGTTCATAACTCTCATTGTAAGGGTAATAATGGAATACTAACACGATTGACAGACGATTAACCCAGATCACGGACGGGACACTTGCAATACCAAATCAAACTCTTTATCACGGTAACATGTAAAGAAACTGGCATGATCCCACATAGAGGTCCACAATTCATTCATGATTGACCCTCGTATACTTATGAGTAATCATCTACAATGTACTCTGGACTATGTACTCGCGCTTTTTAAAATTTGATGGTCGGACTTTTATTTCCTTTAAATTTCATAAAAAATATAGAATATATAATTTCATGTGATTTTATGCAGTTGAAATTATCGTGTTCATAACTCTCATTGTAAGGGTAATAATGGAATACTAACACGATTGACAGACGATTAACCCGGATCACGGACGGGATACTTGCAATACCAAATCAAACTCTTTATCACGGTAACATGTAATGAAACTGGCATGATCCCACATAGAGGTCCACAATTCATTCATTAATGACCCTCGTATACTTATGAGTAATCATCTATAATGTACTCTGGACTATGTACTCGCGCTTTTTAAAATTTGATGGTCGGACTTTTATTTCCTTTAAATTTCATAAAAAACATAGAATATATAATTTCATGTGATTTTATGCAGTTGAAATTATCGTTTTCATAACTCTCATTGTAAGGGTAATAATGGAATACTAACACGATTGACAGACGGTTAACCCGGATCACGGACGGGACACTTGCAATACCAAATCAAACTCTTTATCACGGTAACATGTAAAGAAACTGGCATGATCCCACATAGAGGTCCACAATTCATTCATGATTGACCCTCGTATACTTATGAGTAATCATCTACAATGTACTCTGGACTATGTACTCGCGCTTTTTAAAATTTGATGGTCGGACTTTTATTTCCTTTAAATTTCATAAAAAACATAGAATATATAATTTCATGTGATTTTATGCAGTTGAAATTATCGTGTTCATAACTCTCATTGTAAGGGTAATAATGGAATACTAACACGATTGACAGACGATTAACCCGGATCACGGACGGGACACTTGCAATACCAAATCAAACTCTTTATCACGGTAACATGTAAAGAAACTGGCATGATCCCACATAGAGGTCCACAATTCATTCATTAATGACCCTCGTATACTTATGAGTAATCATCTATAATGTACTCTGGACTATGTACTCGCGCTTTTTAAAATTTGATGGCCGGACTTTTATTTCCTTTAAATTTCATAAAAAACATAGAATATATAATTTCATGTGATTTTATGCAATTGAAATTATCGTTTTCATAATTCTTATTGTAAGGGTAATAATGGAATACTAACATGATTGACAGACGGTTACCCCGGATCGCGGACAGGAAACTTGCAATACCAAATCAAACTCTTTATCACGGTAACATGTAAAGAAACTGGCATGATCCCACATAGAGGTCCACAATTCATTCATGATTGACCCTCGTATACTTATGAGTAATCATCTACAATGTACTCTGTACTATGTACTCGCGCTTTTTAAAATTTGATGGTCGGACTTTTATTTCCTTTAAATTTCATAAAAAAACATAGAATATATAATTTCATGTGATTTTATGCAGTTGAAATTATCGTGTTCATAACTCTCATTGTAAGGGTAACAATGGAATACCAACACGATTGACAGACGATTAACCCGGATCACAGACGGGACACTTGCAATACCAAATCAAACTCTTTATCACGGTAACATGTAAAGAAACTGGCATGATCCCACATAGAGGTCCACAATTCATTCATTAATGACCCTCGTATACTTATGAGTAATCATCTATAATGTACTCTGGACTATGTACTCGCGCTTTTTAAAATTTGATGGTCGGACTTTTATTTCCTTTAAATTTCATAAAAAACATAGAATATATAATTTCATGTGATTTTATACAGTTGAAATTATCGTGTTCATAACTCTCATTGTAAGGGTAACAATGGAATACTAACACGATTGACAGACGATTAACCCGGATCACGGACGGGACACTTGCAATACCAAATCAAACTCTTTATCACGGTAACATGTAAAGAAACTGGCATGATCCCACATAGAGGTCCACAATTCATTCATGATTGACCCTCGTATACTTATGAATAATCATCTACAATGTACTCTGGACTATGTACTCGCGCTTTTTAAAATTTGATGGTCGGAATTTTATTTCCTTTAAATTTCATAAAAAACATAGAATATATAATTTCATGTGATTTTATGCAGTTGAAATTATCGTTTTCATAACTCTTATTGTAAGGGTAATAATGGAATACTAACATGATTGACAGACGGTAAACCCGGATCACGGACGGGAAACTTGCAATACCAAATCAAACTCTTTATCACGGTAACATGTAAAGAAACTGGCATGATCCCACATAGAGGTCCACAATTCATTCGTGAATGACCCTCGTATAATTATTAGTAATCATCTACAATGTACTATGGACTATGTACTCGCGCTTTTTAAAATTTGATGGTCGGACTTTTATTTCCTTTAAATTTCATAAAAAACATAGAATATATAATTTCATGTGATTTTATGCAGTTGAAATTATCGTGTTCATAACTCTCATTGTAAGGGTAATAATGGAATACTAACACGATTGACAGATGATTAACCCGGATCACGGACGGGACACTTGCAATACCAAATCAAACTCTTTATCACGGTAACATGTAAAGAAACTGGCATGATCCCACATAGAGGTCCACAATTCATTCATGATTGACCCTCGTATACTTATGAGTAATCATCTACAATGTACTCTGGACTATGTACTCGCGCTTTTTAAAATTTGATGGTCGGACTTTTATTTCCTTTAAATTTCATAAAAAACATAGAATATATAATTTCATGTGATTTTATACAGTTGAAATTATCGTGTTCATAACTCTCATTGTAAGGGTAATAATGGAATACTAACACGATTGACAGACGATTAACCCGGATCACGGACGGGACACTTGCAATACCAAATCAAACTCTTTATCACGGTAACATGTAAAGAAACTGGCATGATCCCACATAGAGGTCCACAATTCATTCGTGAATGACCCTCGTATAATTATTAGTAATCATCTACAATGTACTATGGACTATGTACTCGCGCTTTTTAAAATTTGATGGTCGGACTTTTATTTCCTTTAAATTTCATAAAAAATATAGAATATATAATTTCATGTGATTTTATGCAGTTGAAATTATCGTGTTCATAACTCTCATTGTAAGGGTAATAATGGAATACTAACACGATTGACAGACGATTAACCCGGATCACGGACGGGATACTTGCAATACCAAATCAAACTCTTTATCACGGTAACATGTAATGAAACTGGCATGATCCCACATAGAGGTCCACAATTCATTCATTAATGACCCTCGTATACTTATGAGTAATCATCTATAATGTACTCTGGACTATGTACTCGCGCTTTTTAAAATTTGATGGTCGGACTTTTATTTCCTTTAAATTTCATAAAAAACATAGAATATATAATTTCATGTGATTTTATGCAGTTGAAATTATCGTTTTCATAACTCTCATTGTAAGGGTAATAATGGAATACTAACACGATTGACAGACGGTTAACCCGGATCACGGACGGGACACTTGCAATACCAAATCAAACTCTTTATCACGGTAACATGTAAAGAAACTGGCATGATCCCACATAGAGGTCCACAATTCATTCATGATTGACCCTCGTATACTTATGAGTAATCATCTACAATGTACTCTGGACTATGTACTCGCGCTTTTTAAAATTTGATGGTCGGACTTTTATTTCCTTTAAATTTCATAAAAAACATAGAATATATAATTTCATGTGATTTTATGCAGTTGAAATTATCGTGTTCATAACTCTCATTGTAAGGGTAATAATGGAATACTAACACGATTGACAGACGATTAACCCGGATCACGGACGGGACACTTGCAATACCAAATCAAACTCTTTATCACGGTAACATGTAAAGAAACTGGCATGATCCCACATAGAGGTCCACAATTCATTCATTAATGACCCTCGTATACTTATGAGTAATCATCTATAATGTACTCTGGACTATGTACTCGCGCTTTTTTAAATTTGATGGCCGGACTTTTATTTCCTTTAAATTTCATAAAAAACATAGAATATATAATTTCATGTGATTTTATGCAATTGAAATTATCGTTTTCATAATTCTTATTGTAAGGGTAATAATGGAATACTAACATGATTGACAGACGGTTACCCCGGATCGCGGACAGGAAACTTGCAATACCAAATCAAACTCTTTATCACGGTAACATGTAAAGAAACTGGCATGATCCCACATAGAGGTCCACAATTCATTCATGATTGACCCTCGTATACTTATGAGTAATCATCTACAATGTACTCTGTACTATGTACTCGCGCTTTTTAAAATTTGATGGTCGGACTTTTATTTCCTTTAAATTTCATAAAAAAACATAGAATATATAATTTCATGTGATTTTATGCAGTTGAAATTATCGTGTTCATAACTCTCATTGTAAGGGTAACAATGGAATACCAACACGATTGACAGACGATTAACCCGGATCACAGACGGGACACTTGCAATACCAAATCAAACTCTTTATCACGGTAACATGTAAAGAAACTGGCATGATCCCACATAGAGGTCCACAATTCATTCATTAATGACCCTCGTATACTTATGAGTAATCATCTATAATGTACTCTGGACTATGTACTCGCGCTTTTTAAAATTTGATGGTCGGACTTTTATTTCCTTTAAATTTCATAAAAAACATAGAATATATAATTTCATGTGATTTTATACAGTTGAAATTATCGTGTTCATAACTCTCATTGTAAGGGTAACAATGGAATACTAACACGATTGACAGACGATTAACCCGGATCACGGACGGGACACTTGCAATACCAAATCAAACTCTTTATCACGGTAACATGTAAAGAAACTGGCATGATCCCACATAGAGGTCCACAATTCATTCATGATTGACCCTCGTATACTTATGAATAATCATCTACAATGTACTCTGGACTATGTACTCGCGCTTTTTAAAATTTGATGGTCGGAATTTTATTTCCTTTAAATTTCATAAAAAACATAGAATATATAATTTCATGTGATTTTATGCAGTTGAAATTATCGTTTTCATAACTCTTATTGTAAGGGTAATAATGGAATACTAACATGATTGACAGACGGTAAACCCGGATCACGGACGGGAAACTTGCAATACCAAATCAAACTCTTTATCACGGTAACATGTAAAGAAACTGGCATGATCCCACATAGAGGTCCACAATTCATTCGTGAATGACCCTCGTATAATTATTAGTAATCATCTACAATGTACTATGGACTATGTACTCGCGCTTTTTAAAATTTGATGGTCGGACTTTTATTTCCTTTAAATTTCATAAAAAACATAGAATATATAATTTCATGTGATTTTATGCAGTTGAAATTATCGTGTTCATAACTCTCATTGTAAGGGTAATAATGGAATACTAACACGATTGACAGATGATTAACCCGGATCACGGACGGGACACTTGCAATACCAAATCAAACTCTTTATCACGGTAACATGTAAAGAAACTGGCATGATCCCACATAGAGGTCCACAATTCATTCATGATTGACCCTCGTATACTTATGAGTAATCATCTACAATGTACTCTGGACTATGTACTCGCGCTTTTTAAAATTTGATGGTCGGACTTTTATTTCCTTTAAATTTCATAAAAAACATAGAATATATAATTTCATGTGATTTTATACAGTTGAAATTATCGTGTTCATAACTCTCATTGTAAGGGTAATAATGGAATACTAACACGATTGACAGACGATTAACCCGGATCACGGACGGGACACTTGCAATACCAAATCAAACTCTTTATCACGGTAACATGTAAAGAAACTGGTATGATCCCACATAGAGGTCCACAATTCATTCATGATTGACCCTCGTATACTTATGAGTAATCATCTACAATGTACTCTGGACTATGTACTCGCGCTTTTTAAAATTTGATGGTCGGAATTTTATTTCCTTTAAATTTCATAAAAAACATAGAATATATAATTTCATGTGATTTTATGCAGTTGAAATTATCGTGTTCATAACTCTCATTGTAAGGGTAACAATGGAATACTAACACGATTGACAGACGATTAACCCGGATCACAGACGGGACACTTGCAATACCAAATCAAACTCTTTATCACGGTAACATGTAAAGAAACTGGCATGATCCCACATAGAGGTCCACAATTCATTCATTAATGACCCTCGTATACTTATGAGTAATCATCTATAATGTACTCTGGACTATGTACTCGCGCTTTTTAAAATTTGATGGTCGGACTTTTATTTCCTTTAAATTTCATAAAAAACATAGAATATATAATTTCATGTGATTTTATACAGTTGAAATTATCGTGTTCATAACTCTCATTGTAAGGGTAATAATGGAATACTAACACGATTGACAGACGATTAACCCGGATCACGGACGGGACACTTGCAATACCAAATCAAACTCTTTATCACGGTAACATGTAAATAAACTGGCATGATCCCACATAGAGGTCCACAATTCATTCATGATTGACCCTCGTATACTTATGAGTAATCATCTACAATGTACTCTGGACTATGTACTCGCGCTTTTTAAAATTTGATGGTCAGAATTTTATTTCCTTTAAATTTCATAAAAAACATAGAATATATAATTTCATGTGATTTTATGCAGTTGAAATTATCGTGTTCATAACTCTCATTGTAAGGGTAACAATGGAATACTAACACGATTGACAGACGATTAACCCAGATCACAGACGGGACACTTGCAATACCAAATCAAACTCTTTATCACGGTAACATGTAAAGAAACTGGCATGATCCCACATAGAGGTCCACAATTCATTCATGATTGACCCTCGTATACTTATGAGTAATCATCTACAATGTACTCTAGACTATGTACTCGCGCTTTTTAAAATTTGATGGTCGGACTTTTATTTCCTTTAAATTTCATAAAAAACATAGAATATATAATTTCATGTGATTTTATACAGTTGAAATTATCGTGTTCATAACTCTCATTGTAAGGGTAATAATGGAATACTAACACGATTGACAGACGATTAACCCGGATCACGGACGGGACACTTGCAATACCAAATCAAACTCTTTATCACGGTAACATGTAAAGAAACTGGCATGATCCCACATAGAGGTCCACAATTCATTCATGATTGACCCTCGTATACTTATGAGTAATCATCTACAATGTACTCTAGACTATGTACTCGCGCTTTTTAAAATTTGATGGTCGGACTTTTATTTCCTTTAAATTTCATAAAAAACATAGAATATATAATTTCATGTGATTTTATACAGTTGAAATTATCGTGTTCATAACTCTCATTGTAAGGGTAATAATGGAATACTAACACGATTGACAGACGATTAACCCGGATCACGGACGGGACACTTGCAATACCAAATCAAACTCTTTATCACGGTAACATGTAAAGAAACTGGCATGATCCCACATAGAGGTCCACAATTCACTCATGATTGACCCTCGTATACTTATGAGTAATCATCTACAATGTACTCTAGACTATGTACTCGCGCTTTTTAAAATTTGATGGTCGGACTTTTATTTCCTTTAAATTTCATAAAAAACATAGAATATATAATTTCATGTGATTTTATACAGTTGAAATTATCGTGTTCATAACTCTCATTGTAAGGGTAATAATGGAATACTAACACGATTGACAGACGATTAACCCGGATCACGGACGGGACACTTGCAATACCAAATCAAACTCTTTATCACGGTAACATGTAAAGAAACTGGCATGATCCCACATAGAGGTCCACAATTCATTCATGATTGACCCTCGTATACTTATGAGTAATCATCTACAATGTACTCTAGACTATGTACTCGCGCTTTTTAAAATTTGATGGTCGGACTTTTATTTCCTTTAAATTTCATAAAAAACATAGAATATATAATTTCATGTGATTTTATACAGTTGAAATTATCGTGTTCATAACTCTCATTGTAAGGGTAATAATGGAATACTAACACGATTGACAGATGATTAACCCGGATCACGGACGGGACACTTGCAATACCAAATCAAACTCTTTATCACGGTAACATGTAAAGAAACTGGCATGATCCCACATAGAGGTCCACAATTCATTCATGATTGACCCTCGTATACTTATGAGTAATCATCTACAATGTACTCTAGACTATGTACTCGCGCTTTTTAAAATTTGATGGTCGGACTTTTATTTCCTTTAAATTTCATAAAAAACATAGAATATATAATTTCATGTGATTTTATACAGTTGAAATTATCGTTTTCATAACTCTCATTGTAAGGGTAATAATGGAATACTAACACGATTGACAGACGATTAACCCGGACCACGGACGGGACATTTGCAATACCAAATCAAACTCTTTATCACGGTAACATGTAAAGAAACTGGCATGAACCCACATAGAGGTCCACAATTCATTCATGATTGACCCTCGTATACTTATGAGTAATCATCTACAATGTACTCTGGACTATGTACTCGCGCTTTTTAAAATTTGATGGTCGGACTTTTATTTCCTTTAAATTTCATAAAAAACATAGAATATATAATTTCATGTGATTTTATACAGTTGAAATTATCGTGTTCATAACTCTCATTGTAAGGGTAATAATGGAATACTAACACGATTGACAGATGATTAACCCGGATCACGGACGGGACACTTGCAATACCAAATCAAACTCTTTATCACGGTAACATGTAAAGAAACTGGCATGATCCCACATAGAGGTCCACAATTCATTCATGATTGACCCTCGTATACTTATGAGTAATCATCTGTAATGTACTCTGGACTATGTACTCGCGCTTTTTAAAATTTGATGGTCGGACTTTTATTTCCTTTAAATTTCATAAAAAACATAGAATATATAATTTCATGTGATTTTATACAGTTGAAATTATCGTGTTCATAACTCTCATTGTAAGGGTAATAATGGAATACTAACACGATTGACAGACGATTAACCCGGATCACGGACGGGACACTTGCAATACCAAATCAAACTCTTTATCACGGTAACATGTAAAGAAACTGGCATGATCCCACATAGAGGTCCACAATTCATTCATGATTGACCCTCGTATACTTATGAGTAATCATCTACAATGTACTCTGGACTATGTACTCGCGCTTTTTAAAATTTGATGGTCGGACTTTTATTTCCTTTAAATTTCATAAAAAACATAGAATATATAATTTCATGTGATTTTATGCAGTTGAAATTATCGTGTTCATAACTCTCATTGTAAGGGTAATAATGGAATACAAACACGATTGACAGATGATTAACCCGGATCACGGACGGGACACTTGCAATACCAAATCAAACTCTTTATCACGGTAACATGTAAAGAAACTGGCATGATCCCACATAGAGGTCCACAATTCATTCATGATTGACCCTCGTATACTTATGAGTAATCATCTACAATGTACTCTAGACTATGTACTCGCGCTTTTTAAAATTTGATGGTCGGACTTTTATTTCCTTTAAATTTCATAAAAAACATAGAATATATAATTTCATGTGATTTTATACAGTTGAAATTATCGTGTTCATAACTCTCATTGTAAGGGTAATAATGGAATACTAACACGATTGACAGACGATTAACCCGGATCACGGACGGGACACTTGCAATACCAAATCAAACTCTTTATCACGGTAACATGTAAAGAAACTGGCATGATCCCACATAGAGGTCCACAATTCATTCATGATTGACCCTCGTATACTTATGAGTAATCATCTACAATGTACTCTAGACTATGTACTCGCGCTTTTTAAAATTTGATGGTCGGACTTTTATTTCCTTTAAATTTCATAAAAAACATAGAATATATAATTTCATGTGATTTTATGCAGTTGAAATTATCGTGTTCATAACTCTCATTGTAAGGGTAATAATGGAATACTAACACGATTGACAGATGATTAACCCGGATCACGGACGGGACACTTGCAATACCAAATCAAACTCTTTATCACGGTAACATGTAAAGAAACTGGCATGATCCCACATAGAGGTCCACAATTCATTCATGATTGACCCTCGTATACTTATGAGTAATCATCTACAATGTACTCTAGACTATGTACTCGCGCTTTTTAAAATTTGATGGTCGGACTTTTATTTCCTTTAAATTTCATAAAAAACATAGAATATATAATTTCATGTGATTTTATACAGTTGAAATTATCGTGTTCATAACTCTCATTGTAAGGGTAATAATGGAATACTAACACGATTGACAGACGATTAACCCGGATCACGGACGGGACACTTGCAATACCAAATCAAACTCTTTATCACGGTAACATGTAAAGAAACTGGCATGATCCCACATAGAGGTCCACAATTCATTCATGATTGACCCTCGTATACTTATGAGTAATCATCTACAATGTACTCTAGACTATGTACTCGCGCTTTTTAAAATTTGATGGTCGGACTTTTATTTCCTTTAAATTTCATAAAAAACATAGAATATATAATTTCATGTGATTTTATACAGTTGAAATTATCGTGTTCATAACTCTCATTGTAAGGGTAATAATGGAATACTAACACGATTGACAGATGATTAACCCGGATCACGGACGGGACACTTGCAATACCAAATCAAATTCTTTATCACGGTAACATGTAAAGAAACTGGCATGATCCCACATAGAGGTCCACAATTCATTCATGATTGACCCTCGTATACTTATGAGTAATCATCTACAATGTACTCTAGACTATGTACTCGCGCTTTTTAAAATTTGATGGTCGGACTTTTATTTCCTTTAAATTTCATAAAAAACATAGAATATATAATTTTATGTGATTTTATACCGTTGAAATTATCGTTTTCATAACTCTCATTGAAAGGGTAATAATGGAATACTAACACGATTGACAGACGATTAACCCGGATCACGGACGGGACACTTGCAATACCAAATCAAACTCTTTATCACGGTAACATGTAAAGAAACTGGCATGATCCCACATAGAGGTCCACAATTCATTCATGATTGACCCTCGTATACTTATGAGTAATCATCTACAATGTACTCTGGACTATGTACTCGCGCTTTTTAAAATTTGATGGTCGGACTTTTATTTCCTTTAAATTTCATAAAAAACATAGAATATATAATTTCATGTGATTTTATGCAGTTGAAATTATCGTTTTCGTAACTCTTATTGTAAGGGTAATAATGGAATACTAACATGATTGACAGACGGTTACCCCGGATCGCGGACGGGAAACTTGCAATACCAAATCAAACTCTTTATCATGGTAACATGTAAAGAAACTGGCATGATCCCACATAGAGGTCCACAATTCATTCATTAATGACCCTCGTATACTTATGAGTAATCATCTATAATGTACTCTGGACTATGTACTCGCGCTTTTTAAAATTTGATGGTCGGACTTTTATTTCCTTTAAATTTCATAAAAAACATAGAATATATAATTTCATGTGATTTTATGCAGTTGAAATTATCGTTTTCATAACTCTTATTGTAAGGGTAATAATGGAATACTAACATGATTGACAGACGGTTACCCCGGATCGCGGACGGGAAACTTGCAATACCAAATCAAACTCTTTATCACGGTAACATGTAAAGAAACTGGCATGATCCCACATAGAGGTCCACAATTCATTCATGATTGACCCTCGTATACTTATGAGTAATCATCTACAATGTACTCTAGACTATGTACTCGCGCTTTTTAAAATTTGATGGTCGGACTTTTATTTCCTTTAAATTTCATAAAAAACATAGAATATATAATTTCATGTGATTTTATACAGTTGAAATTATCGTGTTCATAACTCTCATTGTAAGGGTAATAATGGAATACTAACACGATTGACAGACGATTAACCCGGATCACGGACGGGACACTTGCAATACCAAATCAAACTCTTTATCACGGTAACATGTAAAGAAACTGGCATGATCCCACATAGAGGTCCACAATTCATTCATGATTGACCCTCGTATACTTATGAGTAATCATCTACAATGTACTCTGGACTATGTACTCGCGCTTTTTAAAATTTGATGGTCGGACTTTTATTTCCTTTAAATTTCATAAAAAACATAGAATATATAATTTCATGTGATTTTATGCAGTTGAAATTATCGTGTTCATAACTCTCATTGTAAGGGTAATAATGGAATACTAACACGATTGACAGACGATTAACCCGGATCACGGACGGGACACTTGCAATACCAAATCAAATTCTTTATCACGGTAACATGTAAAGAAACTGGCATGATCCCACATAGAGGTCCACAATTCATTCATTAATGACCCTCGTATACTCAGTGGTCTAAAAATCGCTAGGCGCTAGTCGGGCGGTTTGCTGGGGCCTAGCGCCTAGGGGATTAATCGGGGATTAATCGGTCTAGGCGGATTTGTATTATTTAATTATTTTTTATATATAATTATTAAAATAATACAAATTATATTTAAAAATAAAATAAAAACCTATTTCCCAAGTCACAATAACTTATATTACATGCAAATGATTATACAAAGTAAAATGTCTTAGTTGTAATATTAAAATTTTATTATGCAACGTGAGTAGTTATAAAGTTTATAACCCGATTCATTCAACCCATAAATTTTATCTTCATTTCTTCTAATTTATATTTTAAACCATAATATTTTTATTACTTATGGAAAGACCGTATTTCAAGAGACATACTCATAATAAATTCAATAAAAAAAGGAAAAAAAGGAAAAAAAGGTGAAGGTATGAATTATCATAATAAATTCAAGAGACAACTCATACATGCATGAAGCCTAAAGCTGAAACTTGCACATTGAAGCCAAGTATTATCCCACATCGGAAATATGCAAGAGACATAGGGTAAGTTTCTTCTATAAATACTATCCCTCCTCTCCTCCAATGTTTCATCAAGGCACAAAGCATTTTATGCTTTTGGGCCATAATTAACAAATAATTTGGCTTTATATATTGGGCCATAATTTGTTAATTTAAAATTAAAATTTTTATATGCTCATGAAAGCATAAAGCAATGCATAAGATGCAAAGCATATGCTAAATGGGTTTTTAATGATAAATGATTTGGCCACAATTTTTGGGTTGTAATCGTTTATTTAAAGTTAAAATTTTGGTATGTTTATGGGTTTTTGGTTTATTCGGTCTGGAATTAATTTAATTGATTTTAATAAAAATTGGAATTTATTTGATTTATTTGGTTTTGAACCGAATCCGAATGCCAAATTCGGTTCGGTTATATTTGGGTTATTCGGTTTTTTGGGTCGGTTTCAGTTTTGATATTTATTAAAAAAAGGAAACAAACCAAACCGCCTAGTGCCGATTAGCGCCTAGACACGATTAGGCGGGTCTGGGCGCCGCCCAGAGGTGAAAATGCCTAATGTCGCCGCCTAGGCCCTAATCCGGGCGTTTTGGTGGCGCCTAGCGCCTAGGCGCCGCCTAGGACCGCCTAGGCGCCGCCGTTTAGAACACTGCGTATACTTATGAGTAATCATCTATAATGTACTCTGGACTATGTACTCGCGCTTTTTAAAATTTGATGGTCGGACTTTTATTTCCTTTAAATTTCATAAAAAACATAGAATATATAATTTCATGTGATTTTATGCAGTTGAAATTATCGTTTTCATAACTCTTATTGTAAGGGTAATAATGGAATACTAACATGATTGACAGACGGTTACCCCGGATCGCGGACGGGAAACTTGCAATACCAAATCAAACTCTTTATCACAGTAACATGTAAAGAAACTGGCATGATCCCACATAGAGGTCCACAATTCATTCATGATTGACCCTCGTATACTTATGAGTAATCATCTACAATGTACTCTGGACTATGTACTCGCGCTTTTTAAAATTTGATGGTCGGACTTTTATTTCCTTTAAATTTCATAAAAAACATAGAATATATAATTTCATGTGATTTTATGCAGTTGAAATTATCGTGTTCATAACTCTCATTGTAAGGGTAACAATGGAATACTAACACGATTGACAGACGATTAACCCGGATCACGGACGGGACACTTGCAATACCAAATCAAACTCTTTATCACGGTAACATGTAAAGAAACTGGCATGATCCACATAGAGGTCCACAATTCATTCATTAATGACCCTCGTATACTTATGAGTAATCATCTATAATGTACTCTGGACTATGTACTCGCGCTTTTTAAAATTTGATGGTCGGACTTTTATTTCCTTTAAATTTCATAAAAAACATAGAATATATAATTTCATGTGATTTTATGCAGTTGAAATTATCGTGTTCATAACTCTCATTGTAAGGGTAATAATGGAATACTAACACGATTGACAGACGATTAACCCGGATCACGGACGGGACACTTGCAATACCAAATCAAACTCTTTATCACGGTAACATGTAAAGAAACTGGCATGATCCCACATAGAGGTCCACAATTCATTCATTAATGACCCTCGTATACTTATGAGTAATCATCTATAATGTACTTGGACTATGTACTCGCGCTTTTTAAAATTTGATGGTCGGACTTTTATTTCCTTTAAATTTCATAAAAAACATAGAATATATAATTTCATGTGATTTTATGCAGTTGAAATTATCGTGTTCATAACTCTCATTGTAAGGGTAACAATGGAATACTAACACGATTGACAGACGATTAACCCGGATCACAGACGGGACACTTGCAATACCAAATCAAACTCTTTATCACGGTAACATGTAAATAAACTGGCATGATCCCACATAGAGGTCCACAATTCATTCATTAATGACCCTCGTATACTTATGAGTAATCATCTATAATGTACTCTGGACTATGTACTCGCGCTTTTTAAAATTTGATGGTCGGACTTTTATTTCCTTTAAATTTCATAAAAAACATAGAATATATAATTTCATGTGATTTTATACAGTTGAAATTATCGTGTTCATAACTCTCATTGTAAGGGTAATAATGGAATACTAACACGATTGACAGACGATTAACCCGGATCACGGACGGGACACTTGCAATACCAAATCAAACTCTTTATCACGGTAACATGTAAAGAAACTGGCATGATCCCACATAGAGGTCCACAATTCATTCATGATTGACCCTTGTATACTTATGAGTAATCATCTACAATGTACTCTGGACTATGTACTCGCGCTTTTTAAAATTTGATGGTCGGACTTTTATTTCCTTTAAATTTCATAAAAAACATAGAATATATAATTTCATGTGATTTTATGCAGTTGAAATTATCGTGTTCATAACTCTCATTGTAAGGGTAATAATGGAATACTAACACGATTGACAGATGATTAACCCGGATCACGGACGGGACACTTGCAATACCAAATCAAACTCTTTATCACGGTAACATGTAAAGAAACTGGCATGATCCCACATAGAGGTCCACAATTCATTCATGATTGACCCTCGTATACTTATGAGTAATCATCTACAATGTACTCTGGACTATGTACTCGCGCTTTTTAAAATTTGATGGTCGGACTTTTATTTCCTTTAAATTTCATAAAAAACATAGAATATATAATTTCATGTGATTTTATGCAGTTGAAATTATCGTGTTCATAACTCTCATTGTAAGGGTAACAATGGAATACTAACACGATTGACAGACGATTAACCCGGATCACGGACGGGACACTTGCAATACCAAATCAAACTCTTTATCACGGTAACATGTAAAGAAACTGGCATGATCCACATAGAGGTCCACAATTCATTCATTAATGACCCTCGAATACTTATGAGTAATCATCTATAATGTACTCTGGACTATGTACTCGCGCTTTTTAAAATTTGATGGTCGGACTTTTATTTCCTTTAAATTTCATAAAAAACATAGAATATATAATTTCATGTGATTTTATGCAGTTGAAATTATCGTGTTCATAACTCTCATTGTAAGGGTAATAATGGAATACTAACACGATTGACAGACGATTAACCCGGATCACGGACGGGACACTTGCAATACCAAATCAAACTCTTTATCACGGTAACATGTAAAGAAACTGGCATGATCCCACATAGAGGTCCACAATTCATTCATTAATGACCCTCGTATACTTATGAGTAATCATCTATAATGTACTCTGGACTATGTACTCGCGCTTTTTAAAATTTGATGGTCGGACTTTTATTTCCTTTAAATTTCATAAAAAACATAGAATATATAATTTCATGTGATTTTATGCAGTTGAAATTATCGTGTTCATAACTCTCATTGTAAGGGTAACAATGGAATACTAACACGATTGACAGACGATTAACCCGGATCACAGACGGGACACTTGCAATACCAAATCAAACTCTTTATCACGGTAACATGTAAATAAACTGGCATGATCCCACATAGAGGTCCACAATTCATTCATTAATGACCCTCGTATACTTATGAGTAATCATCTATAATGTACTCTGGACTATGTACTCGCGCTTTTTAAAATTTGATGGTCGGACTTTTATTTCCTTTAAATTTCATAAAAAACATAGAATATATAATTTCATGTGATTTTATACAGTTGAAATTATCGTGTTCATAACTCTCATTGTAAGGGTAATAATGGAATACTAACACGATTGACAGACGATTAACCCGGATCACGGACGGGACACTTGCAATACCAAATCAAACTCTTTATCACGGTAACATGTAAAGAAACTGGCATGATCCCACATAGAGGTCCACAATTCATTCATGATTGACCCTTGTATACTTATGAGTAATCATCTACAATGTACTCTGGACTATGTACTCGCGCTTTTTAAAATTTGATGGTCGGACTTTTATTTCCTTTAAATTTCATAAAAAACATAGAATATATAATTTCATGTGATTTTATGCAGTTGAAATTATCGTGTTCATAACTCTCATTGTAAGGGTAATAATGGAATACTAACACGATTGACAGACGATTAACCCGGATCACGGACGGGAAACTTGCAATACCAAATCAAACTCTTTATCACGGTAACATGTAAAGAAACTGGCATGATCCCACATAGAGGTCCACAATTCATTCATTAATGACCCTCGTATACTTATGAGTAATCATCTATAATGTACTCTGGATTATGTACTCGCGCTTTTTAAAATTTGATGGTCGGACTTTTATTTCCTTTAAATTTCATAAAAAACATAGAATATATAATTTCATGTGATTTTATGCAGTTGAAATTATCGTTTTCATAACTCTTATTGTAAGGGTAATAATGGAATACTAACATGATTGACAGACGGTTACCCCGGATCGCGGACGGGAAACTTGCAATACCAAATCAAACTCTTTATCACGGTAACATGTAAAGAAACTGGCATGATCCCACATAGAGGTCCACAATTCATTCATGATTGACCATCGTATACTTATGAGTAATCATCTACAATGTACTCTAGACTATGTACTCGCGCTTTTTAAAATTTGATGGTCGGACTTTTATTTCCTTTAAATTTCATAAAAAACATAGAATATATAATTTCATGTGATTTTATACAGTTGAAATTATCGTGTTCATAACTCTCATTGTAAGGGTAATAATGGAATACTAACACGATTGACAGACGATTAACCCGGATCACGGACGGGACACTTGCAATACCAAATCAAACTCTTTATCACGGTAACATGTAAAGAAACTGGCATGATCCCACATAGAGGTCCACAATTCATTCATGATTGACCCTCGTATACTTATGAGTAATCATCTACAATGTACTCTAGACTATGTACTCGCGCTTTTTAAAATTTGATGGTCGGACTTTTATTTCCTTTAAATTTCATAAAAAACATAGAATATATAATTTCATGTGATTTTATACAGTTGAAATTATCGTGTTCATAACTCTCATTGTAAGGGTAATAATGGAATACTAACACGATTGACAGACGATTAACCCGGATCACGGACGGGACACATTGCAATACCAAATCAAACTCTTTATCACGGTAACATGTAAAGAAACTGGCATGATCCCACATAGAGGTCCACAATACATTCATGATTGACCCTCGTATACTTATGAGTAATCATCTACAATGTACTCTGGACTATGTACTCGCGCTTTTTAAAATTTGATGGTCGGACTTTTATTTCCTTTAAATTTCATAAAAAACATAGAATATATAATTTCATGTGATTTTATGCAGTTGAAATTATCGTGTTCATAACTCTCATTGTAAGGGTAATAATGGAATACTAACACGATTGACAGGCGATTAACCCGGATCACGGACGGGACACTTGCAATACCAAATCAAACTCTTTATCACGGTAACATGTAAAGAAACTGGCATGATCCCACATAGAGGTCCACAATTCATTCATTAATGACCCTCGTATACTTATGAGTAATCATCTATAATGTACTCTGGACTATGTACTCGCGCTTTTTAAAATTTGATGGTCGGACTTTTATTTCCTTTAAATTTCATAAAAAACATAGAATATATAATTTCATGTGATTTTATGCAGTTGAAATTATCGTTTTCATAACTCTTATTGTAAGGGTAATAATGGAATACTAACATGATTGACAGACGGTTACCCCGGATCGCGGACGGGAAACTTGCAATACCAAATCAAACTCTTTATCACGGTAACATGTAAAGAAACTGGCATGATCCCACATAGAGGTCCACAATTCATTCATGATTGACCCTCGTATACTTATGAGTAATCATCTACAATGTACTCTGGACTATTTACTCGCGCTTTTTAAAATTTGATGGTCGGACTTTTATTTCCTTTAAATTTCATAAAAAACATAGAATATATAATTTCATGTGATTTTATGCAGTTGAAATTATCGTGTTCATAACTCTCATTGTAAGGGTAACAATGGAATACTAACACGATTGACAGACGATTAACCCGGATCACGGACGGGACACTTGCAATACCAAATCAAACTCTTTATCACGGTAACATGTAAAGAAACTGGCATGATCCCACATAGAGGTCCACAATTCATTCATTAATGACCCTCGTATACTTATGAGTAATAATCTATAATGTACTCTGGACTATGTACTCGCGCTTTTTAAAATTTGATGGTCGGACTTTTATTTCCTTTAAATTTCATAAAAAACATAGAATATATAATTTCATGTGATTTTATGCAGTTGAAATTATCGTTTTCATAACTCTTATTGTAAGGGTAATAATGGAATACTAACATGATTGACAGACGGTTACCCCGGATCGCGGACGGGAAAATTGCAATACCAAATCAAACTCTTTATCACGGTAACATGTAAAGAAACTGGCATGATCCCACATAGAGGTCCACAATTCATTCATGATTGACCCTCGTATACTTATGAGTAATCATCTACAATGTACTCTAGACTATGTACTCGCGCTTTTTAAAATTTGATGGTCGGACTTTTATTTCCTTTAAATTTCATAAAAAACATAGAATATATAATTTCATGTGATTTTATACAGTTGAAATTATCGTGTTCATAACTCTCATTGTAAGGGTAATAATGGAATACTAACACGATTGACAGACGATTAACCCGGATCACGGACGGGACACTTGCAATACCAAATCAAACTCTTTATCACGGTAACATGTAAAGAAACTGGCATGATCCCACATA
Organism: Rubia yunnanensis; assembly: GCA_037428765.1. Lineage (NCBI taxonomy): Eukaryota > Viridiplantae > Streptophyta > Magnoliopsida > Gentianales > Rubiaceae > Rubia > Rubia yunnanensis. The sequence goes on along the minus strand of CM075067.1, from coordinate 34,080,011 downwards.
GAGGTCCACAATTCATTCATGATTGACCCTCGTATACTTATGAGTAATCATCTACAATGTACTCTAGACTATGTACTCGCGCTTTTTAAAATTTGATGGTCGGACTTTTATTTCCTTTAAATTTCATAAAAAACATAGAATATATAATTTCATGTGATTTTATACAGTTGAAATTATCGTGTTCATAACTCTCATTGTAAGGGTAATAATGGAATACTAACACGATTGACAGACGATTAACCCGGATCACGGACGGGACACTTGCAATACCAAATCAAACTCTTTATCACGGTAACATGTAAAGAAACTGGCATGATCCCACATAGAGGTCCACAATTCATTCATGATTGACCCTCGTATACTTATGAGTAATCATCTACAATGTACTCTGGACTATGTACTCGCGCTTTTTAAAATTTGATGGTCGGACTTTTATTTCCTTTAAATTTCATAAAAAACATAGAATATATAATTTCATGTGATTTTATGCAGTTGAAATTATCGTGTTCATAACTCTCATTGTAAGGGTAATAATGGAATACTAACACGATTGACAGGCGATTAACCCGGATCACGGACGGGACACTTGCAATACCAAATCAAACTCTTTATCACGGTAACATGTAAAGAAACTGGCATGATCCCACATAGAGGTCCACAATTCATTCATTAATGACCCTCGTATACTTATGAGTAATCATCTATAATGTACTCTGGACTATGTACTCGCGCTTTTTAAAATTTGATGGTCGGACTTTTATTTCCTTTAAATTTCATAAAAAACATAGAATATATAATTTCATGTGATTTTATGCAGTTGAAATTATCGTTTTCATAACTCTTATTGTAAGGGTAATAATGGAATACTAACATGATTGACAGACGGTTACACCGGATCGCGGACGGGAAACTTGCAATACCAAATCAAACTCTTTATCGCGGTAACATGTAAAGAAACTGGCATGATCCCACATAGAGGTCCACAATTCATTCATGATTGACCCTCGTATACTTATGAGTAATCATCTACAATGTACTCTGGACTATTTACTCGCGCTTTTTAAAATTTGATGGTCGGACTTTTATTTCCTTTAAATTTCATAAAAAACATAGAATATATAATTTCATGTGATTTTATGCAGTTGAAATTATCGTGTTCATAACTCTCATTGTAAGGGTAACAATGGAATACTAACACGATTGACAGACGATTAACCCGGATCACGGACGGGACACTTGCAATACCAAATCAAACTCTTTATCACGGTAACATGTAAAGAAACTGGCATGATCCCACATAGAGGTCCACAATTCATTCATTAATGACCCTCGTATACTTATGAGTAATAATCTATAATGTACTCTGGACTATGTACTCGCGCTTTTTAAAATTTGATGGTCGGACTTTTATTTCCTTTAAATTTCATAAAAAACATAGAATATATAATTTCATGTGATTTTATGCAGTTGAAATTATCGTTTTCATAACTCTTATTGTAAGGGTAATAATGGAATACTAACATGATTGACAGACGGTTACCCCGGATCGCGGACGGGAAAATTGCAATACCAAATCAAACTCTTTATCACGGTAACATGTAAAGAAACTGGCATGATCCCACATAGAGGTCCACAATTCATTCATGATTGACCCTCGAATACTTATGAGTAATCATCTACAATGTACTCTAGACTATGTACTCGCGCTTTTTAAAATTTGATGGTCGGACTTTTATTTCCTTTAAATTTCATAAAAAACATAGAATATATAATTTCATGTGATTTTATACAGTTGAAATTATCGTGTTCATAACTCTCATTGTAAGGGTAATAATGGAATACTAACACGATTGACAGACGATTAACCCGGATCACGGACGGGACACTTGCAATACCAAATCAAACTCTTTATCACGGTAACATGTAAAGAAACTGGCATGATCCCACATAGAGGTCCACAATTCATTCATGATTGACCCTCGTATACTTATGAGTAATCATCTACAATGTACTCTAGACTATGTACTCGCGCTTTTTAAAATTTGATGGTCGGACTTTTATTTCCTTTAAATTTCATAAAAAACATAGAATATATAATTTCATGTGATTTTATACAGTTGAAATTATCGTGTTCATAACTCTCATTGTAAGGGTAATAATGGAATACTAACACGATTGACAGACGATTAACCCGGATCACGGACGGGACACTTGCAATACCAAATCAAACTCTTTATCACGGTAACATGTAAAGAAACTGGCATGATCCCACATAGAGGTCCACAATTCATTCATGATTGACCCTCGTATACTTATGAGTAATCATCTACAATGTACTCTGGACTATGTACTCGCGCTTTTTAAAATTTGATGGTCGGACTTTTATTTCCTTTAAATTTCATAAAAAACATAGAATATATAATTTCATGTGATTTTATGCAGTTGAAATTATCGTGTTCATAACTCTCATTGTAAGGGTAATAATGGAATACTAACACGATTGACAGGCGATTAACCCGGATCACGGACGGGACACTTGCAATACCAAATCAAACTCTTTATCACGGTAACATGTAAAGAAACTGGCATGATCCCACATAGAGGTCCACAATTCATTCATTAATGACCCTCGTATACTTATGAGTAATCATCTATAATGTACTCTGGACTATTTACTCGCGCTTTTTAAAATTTGATGGTCGGACTTTTATTTCCTTTAAATTTCATAAAAAACATAGAATATATAATTTCATGTGATTTTATGCAGTTGAAATTATCGTGTTCATAACTCTCATTGTAAGGGTAATAATGGAATACTAACACGATTGACAGACGATTAATCCGGATCACGGACGGGACACTTGCAATACCAAATCAAACTCTTTATCACGGTAACATGTAAAGAAACTGGCATGATCCCACATAGAGGTCCACAATTCATTCATTAATGACCCTCGTATACTTATGAGTAATCATCTATAATGTACTCTGGACTATGTACTCGCGCTTTTTAAAATTTGATGGTCGGACTTTTATTTCCTTTAAATTTCATAAAAAACATAGAATATATAATTTCATGTGATTTTATGCAGTTGAAATTATCGTTTTCATAACTCTTATTGTAAGGGTAATAATGGAATACTAACATGATGGACAGACGGTTACCCCGGATCGCGGACGGGAAACTTGCAATACCAAATCAAACTCTTTATCACGGTAACATGTAAAGAAACTGGCATGATCCCACATAGAGGTCCACAATTCATTCATGATTGACCCTCGTATACTTATGAGTAATCATCTACAATGTACTCTGGACTATTTACTCGCGCTTTTTAAAATTTGATGGTCGGACTTTTATTTCCTTTAAATTTCATAAAAAACATAGAATATATAATTTCATGTGATTTTATGCAGTTGAAATTATCGTGTTCATAACTCTCATTGTAAGGGTAACAATGGAATACTAACACGATTGACAGACGATTAACCCGGATCACGGACGGGACACTTGCAATACCAAATCAAACTCTTTATCACGGTAACATGTAAAGAAACTGGCATGATCCCACATAGAGGTCCACAATTCATTCATGATTGACCCTCGTATACTTATGAGTAATCATCTACAATGTACTCTGGACTATGTACTCGCGCTTTTTAAAATTTGATGGTCGGACTTTTATTTCCTTTAAATTTCATAAAAAACATAGAATATATAATTTCATGTGATTTTATGCAGTTGAAATTATCGTGTTCATAACTCTCATTGTAAGGGTAATAATGGAATACTAACACGATTGACAGGCGATTAACCCGGATCACGGACGGGACACTTGCAATACCAAATCAAACTCTTTATCACGGTAACATGTAAAGAAACTGGCATGATCCCACATAGAGGTCCACAATTCATTCATTAATGACCCTCGTATACTTATGAGTAATCATCTATAATGTACTCTGGACTATGTACTCGCGCTTTTTAAAATTTGATGGTCGGACTTTTATTTCCTTTAAATTTCATAAAAAACATAGAATATATAATTTCATGTGATTTTATGCAGTTGAAATTATCGTTTTCATAACTCTTATTGTAAGGGTAATAATGGAATACTAACATGATTGACAGACGGTTACCCCGGATCGCGGACGGGAAACTTGCAATACCAAATCAAACTCTTTATCACGGTAACATGTAAAGAAACTGGCATGATCCCACATAGAGGTCCACAATTCATTCATGATTGACCCTCGTATACTTATGAGTAATCATCTACAATGTACTCTGGACTATTTACTCGCGCTTTTTAAAATTTGATGGTCGGACTTTTATTTCCTTTAAATTTCATAAAAAACATAGAATATATAATTTCATTTGATTTTATGCAGTTGAAATTATCGTGTTCATAACTCTCATTGTAAGGGTAACAATGGAATACTAACACGATTGACAGACGATTAACCCGGATCACGGACGGGACACTTGCAATACCAAATCAAACTCTTTATCACGGTAACATGTAAAGAAACTGGCATGATCCCACATAGAGGTCCACAATTCATTCATTAATGACCCTCGTATACTTATGAGTAATAATCTATAATGTACTCTGGACTATGTACTCGCGCTTTTTAAAATTTGATGGTCGGACTTTTATTTCCTTTAAATTTCATAAAAAACATAGAATATATAATTTCATATGATTTTATGCAGTTGAAATTATCGTTTTCATAACTCTTATTGTAAGGGTAATAATGGAATACTAACATGATTGACAGACGGTTACCCCGGATCGCGGACGGGAAAATTGCAATACCAAATCAAACTCTTTATCACGGTAACATGTAAAGAAACTGGCATGATCCCACATAGAGGTCCACAATTCATTCATGATTGACCCTCGTATACTTATGAGTAATCATCTACAATGTACTCTAGACTATGTACTCGCGCTTTTTAAAATTTGATGGTCGGACTTTTATTTCCTTTAAATTTCATAAAAAACATAGAATATATAATTTCATGTGATTTTATACAGTTGAAATTATCGTGTTCATAACTCTCATTGTAAGGGTAATAATGGAATACTAACACGATTGACAGACGATTAACCCGGATCACGGACGGGACACTTGCAATACCAAATCAAACTCTTTATCACGGTAACATGTAAAGAAACTGGCATGATCCCACATAGAGGTCCACAATTCATTCATGATTGACCCTCGTATACTTATGAGTAATCATCTACAATGTACTCTAGACTATGTACTCGCGCTTTTTAAAATTTGATGGTCGGACTTTTATTTCCTTTAAATTTCATAAAAAACATAGAATATATAATTTCATGTGATTTTATACAGTTGAAATTATCGTGTTCATAACTCTCATTGTAAGGGTAATAATGGAATACTAACACGATTGACAGACGATTAACCCGGATCACGGACGGGACACTTGCAATACCAAATCAAACTCTTTATCACGGTAACATGTAAAGAAACTGGCATGATCCCACATAGAGGTCCACAATTCATTCATGATTGACCCTCGTATACTTATGAGTAATCATCTACAATGTACTCTGGACTATGTACTCGCGCTTTTTAAAATTTGATGGTCGGACTTTTATTTCCTTTAAATTTCATAAAAAACATAGAATATATAATTTCATGTGATTTTATGCAGTTGAAATTATCGTGTTCATAACTCTCATTGTAAGGGTAATAATGGAATACTAACACGATTGACAGACGATTAATCCGGATCACGGACGGGACACTTGCAATACCAAATCAAACTCTTTATCACGGTAACATGTAAAGAAACTGGCATGATCCCACATAGAGGTCCACAATTCATTCATTAATGACCCTCGTATACTTATGAGTAATCATCTATAATGTACTCTGGACTATGTACTCGCGCTTTTTAAAATTTGATGGTCGGACTTTTATTTCCATTAAATTTCATAAAAAACATAGAATATATAATTTCATGAGATTTTATGCAGTTGAAATTATCGTTTTCATAACTCTTATTGTAAGGGTAATAATGGAATACTAACATGATTGACAGACGGTTACCCCGGATCGCGGACGGGAAACTTGCAATACCAAATCAAACTCTTTATCACGGTAACATGTAAAGAAACTGGCATGATCCCACATAGAGGTCCACAATTCATTCATGATTGACCCTCGTATACTTATGAGTAATCATCTACAATGTACTCTGGACTATGTACTCGCGCTTTTTAAAATTTGATGGTCGGAATTTTATTTCCTTTAAATTTCATAAAAAACATAGAATATATAATTTCATGTGATTTTATGCAGTTGAAATTATCGTGTTCATAACTCTCATTGTAAGGGTAATAATGGAATACTAACACGATTGACAGACGATTAACCCGGATCACGGACGGGACACTTGCAATACCAAATCAAACTCTTTATCACGGTAACATGTAAAGAAACTGGCATGATCCCACATAGAGGTCCACAATTCATTCATTAATGACCCTCGTATACTTATGAGTAATCATCTATAATGTACTCTGGACTATGTACTCGCGCTTTTTAAAATTTGATGGTCGGACTTTTATTTCCTTTAAATTTCATAAAAAACATAGAATATATAATTTCATGTGATTTTATGCAGTTGAAATTATCGTTTTCATAACTCTTATTGTAAGGGTAATAATGGAATACTAACATGATTGACAGACGGTTACCCCGGATCGCGGACGGGAAACTTGCAATACCAAATCAAACTCTTTATCACGGTAACATGTAAAGAAACTGGCATGATCCCACATAGAGGTCCACAATTCATTCATGATTGACCCTCGTATACTTATGAGTAATCATCTACAATGTACTCTGGACTATGTACTCGCGCTTTTTAAAATTTGATGGTCGGACTTTTATTTCCTTTAAATTTCATAAAAAACATAGAATATATAATTTCATGTGATTTTATGCAGTTGAAATTATCGTGTTCATAACTCTCATTGTAAGGGTAATAATGGAATACTAACACGATTGACAGACGATTAACCCGGATCACGGACGGGACACTTGCAATACCAAATCAAACTCTTTATCACGGTAACATGTAAAGAAACTGGCATGATCCCACATAGAGGTCCACAATTCATTCATTAATGACCCTCGTATACTTATGAGTAATCATCTATAATGTACTCTGGACTATGTACTCGCGCTTTTTAAAATTTGATGGTCGGACTTTTATTTCCATTAAATTTCATAAAAAACATAGAATATATAATTTCATGAGATTTTATGCAGTTGAAATTATCGTTTTCATAACTCTTATTGTAAGGGTAATAATGGAATACTAACATGATTGACAGACGGTTACCCCGGATCGCGGACGGGAAACTTGCAATACCAAATCAAACTCTTTATCACGGTAACATGTAAAGAAACTGGCATGATCCCACATAGAGGTCCACAATTCATTCATGATTGACCCTCGTATACTTATGAGTAATCATCTACAATGTACTCTGGACTATGTACTCGCGCTTTTTAAAATTTGATGGTCGGACTTTTATTTCCTTTAAATTTCATAAAAAACATAGAATATATAATTTCATGTGATTTTATGCAGTTGAAATTATCGTGTTCATAACTCTCATTGTAAGGGTAACAATGGAATACTAACACGATTGACAGACGATTAACCCGGATCACGGACGGGACACTTGCAATACCAAATCAAACTCTTTATCACGGTAACATGTAAAGAAACTGGCATGATCCCACATAGAGGTCCACAATTCATTCATTAATGACCCTCGTATACTTATGAGTAATCATCTATAATGTACTCTGGACTATGTACTCGCGCTTTTTAAAATTTGATGGTCGGACTTTTATTTCCTTTAAATTTCATAAAAAAACATAGAATATATAATTTCATGTGATTTTATGCAGTTGAAATTATCGTGTTCATAACTCTCATTGTAAGGGTAATAATGGAATACTAACATGATTGACAGACGATTAACCCGGATCACGGACGGGACACTTGCAATACCAAATCAAACTCTTTATCACGGTAACATGTAAAGAAACTGGCATGATCCCACATAGAGGTCCACAATTCATTCATTAATGACCCTCGTATACTTATGAGTAATCATCTATAATGTACTCTGGACTATGTACTCGCGCTTTTTAAAATTTGATGGTCGGACTTTTATTTCCTTTAAATTTCATAAAAAACATAGAATATATAATTTCATGTGATTTTATGCAGTTGAAATTATCGTTTTCATAACTCTTATTGTAAGGGTAATAATGGAATACTAACATGATTGACAGACGGTTACCCCGGATCACGGACGGGAAACTTGCAATACCAAATCAAACTCTTTATCACGGTAACATGTAAAGAAACTGGCATGATCCCACATAGAGGTCCACAATTCATTCATTAATGACCCTCGTATACTTATGAGTAATCATCTATAATGTACTCTGGACTATGTACTCGCGCTTTTTAAAATTTGATGGTCGGACTTTTATTTCCATTAAATTTCATAAAAAACATAGAATATATAATTTCATGAGATTTTATGCAGTTGAAATTATCGTTTTCATAACTCTTATTGTAAGGGTAATAATGGAATACTAACATGATTGACAGACGGTTACCCCGGATCGCGGACGGGAAACTTGCAATACCATATCAAACTCTTTATCACGGTAACATGTAAAGAAACTGGCATGATCCCACATAGAGGTCCACAATTCATTCATGATTGACCCTCGTATACTTATGAGTAATCATCTACAATGTACTCTGGACTATGTACTCGCGCTTTTTAAAATTTGATGGTCGGAATTTTATTTCCTTTAAATTTCATAAAAAACATAGAATATATAATTTCATGTGATTTTATGCAGTTGAAATTATCGTGTTCATAACTCTCATTGTAAGGGTAATAATGGAATACTAACACGATTGACAGACGATTAACCCGGATCACGGACGGGACACTTGCAATACCAAATCAAACTCTTTATCACGGTAACATGTAAAGAAACTGGCATGATCCCACATAGAGGTCCACAATTCATTCATTAATGACCCTCGTATACTTATGAGTAATCATCTATAATGTACTCTGGACTATGTACTCGCGCTTTTTAAAATTTGATGGTCGGACTTTTATTTCCTTTAAATTTCATAAAAAACATAGAATATATAATTTCATGTGATTTTATGCAGTTGAAATTATCGTTTTCATAACTCTTATTGTAAGGGTAATAATGGAATACTAACATGATTGACAGACGGTTACCCCGGATCGCGGACGGGAAACTTGCAATACCAAATCAAACTCTTTATCACGGTAACATGTAAAGAAACTGGCATGATCCCACATAGAGGTCCACAATTCATTCATGATTGACCCTCGTATACTTATGAGTAATCATCTACAATGTACTCTGGACTATGTACTCGCGCTTTTTAAAATTTGATGGTCGGACTTTTATTTCCTTTAAATTTCATAAAAAACATAGAATATATAATTTCATGTGATTTTATGCAGTTGAAATTATCGTGTTCATAACTCTCATTGTAAGGGTAATAATGGAATACTAACACGATTGACAGACGATTAACCCGGATCACGGACGGGACACTTGCAATACCAAATCAAACTCTTTATCACGGTAACATGTAAAGAAACTGGCATGATCCCACATAGAGGTCCACAATTCATTCATTAATGACCCTCGTATACTTATGAGTAATCATCTATAATGTACTCTGGACTATGTACTCGCGCTTTTTAAAATTTGATGGTCGGACTTTTATTTCCATTAAATTTCATAAAAAACATAGAATATATAATTTCATGAGATTTTATGCAGTTGAAATTATCGTTTTCATAACTCTTATTGTAAGGGTAATAATGGAATACTAACATGATTGACAGACGGTTACCCCGGATCGCGGACGGGAAACTTGCAATACCAAATCAAACTCTTTATCACGGTAACATGTAAAGAAACTGGCATGATCCCACATAGAGGTCCACAATTCATTCATGATTGACCCTCGTATACTTATGAGTAATCATCTACAATGTACTCTGGACTATGTACTCGCGCTTTTTAAAATTTGATGGTCGGACTTTTATTTCCTTTAAATTTCATAAAAAACATAGAATATATAATTTCATGTGATTTTATGCAGTTGAAATTATCGTGTTCATAACTCTCATTGTAAGGGTAACAATGGAATACTAACACGATTGACAGACGATTAACCCGGATCACGGACGGGACACTTGCAATACCAAATCAAACTCTTTATCACGGTAACATGTAAAGAAACTGGCATGATCCCACATAGAGGTCCACAATTCATTCATTAATGACCCTCGTATACTTATGAGTAATCATCTATAATGTACTCTGGACTATGTACTCGCGCTTTTTAAAATTTGATGGTCGGACTTTTATTTCCTTTAAATTTCATAAAAAAACATAGAATATATAATTTCATGTGATTTTATGCAGTTGAAATTATCGTGTTCATAACTCTCATTGTAAGGGTAATAATGGAATACTAACATGATTGACAGACGATTAACCCGGATCACGGACGGGACACTTGCAATACCAAATCAAACTCTTTATCACGGTAACATGTAAAGAAACTGGCATGATCCCACATAGAGGTCCACAATTCATTCATTAATGACCCTCGTATACTTATGAGTAATCATCTATAATGTACTCTGGACTATGTACTCGCGCTTTTTAAAATTTGATGGTCGGACTTTTATTTCCTTAAAATTTCATAAAAAACATAGAATATATAATTTCATGTGATTTTATGCAGTTGAAATTATCGTGTTCATAACTCTCATTGTAAGGGTAATAATGGAATACTAACACGATTGACAGACGATTAACCCGGATCACGGACGGGACACTTGCAATACCAAATCAAACTCTTTATCACGGTAACATGTAAAGAAACTGGCATGATCCCACATAGAGGTCCACAATTCATTCATTAATGACCCTCGTATACTTATGAGTAATCATCTATAATGTACTCTGGACTATATACTCGCGCTTTTTAAAATTTGATGGTCGGACTTTTATTTCCTTTAAATTTCATAAAAAACATAGAATATATAATTTCATGTGATTTTATGCAGTTGAAATTATCGTTTTCATAACTCTTATTGTAAGGGTAATAATGGAATACTAACATAATTGACAGACGGTTACCCCGGATCGCGGACGGGAAACTTGCAATACCAAATCAAACTCTTTATCACGGTAACATGTAAAGAAACTGGCATGAACCCACATAGAGGTCCACAATTCATTCATGATTGACCCTCGTATACTTATGAGTAATCATCTACAATGTACTCTGGACTATGTACTCGCGCTTTTTAAAATTTGATGGTCGGACTTTTATTTCCTTTAAATTTCATAAAAAACATAGAATATATAATTTCATGTGATTTTATGCAGTTGAAATTATCGTGTTCATAACTCTCATTGTAAGGGTAACAATGGAATACTAACACGATTGACAGACGATTAACCCGGATCACGGACGGGACACTTGCAATACCAAATCAAACTCTTTATCACGGTAACATGTAAAGAAATTGGCATGATCCCACATAGAGGTTCACAATTCATTCATTAATGACCCTCGTATACTTATGAGTAATCATCTATAATGTACTCTGGACTATGTACTCGCGCTTTTTAAAATTTGATGGTCGGACTTTTATTTCCTTTAAATTTCATAAAAAACATAGAATATATAATTTCATGTGATTTTATACAGTTGAAATTATCGTGTTCATAACTCTCATTGTAAGGGTAATAATGGAATACTAACACGATTGACAGACGATTAACCCGGATCACGGACGGGACACTTGCAATACCAAATCAAACTCTTTATCACGGTAACATGTAAAGAAACTGGCATGATCCCACATAGAGGTCCACAATTCATTCATTAATGACCCTCGTATACTTATGAGTAATCATCTATAATGTACTCTGGACTATGTACTCGCGCTTTTTAAAATTTGATGGTCGGACTTTTATTTCCTTTAAATTTCATAAAAAACATAGAATATATAATTTCATGTGATTTTATGCAGTTGAAATTATCGTTTTCATAACTCTTATTGTAAGGGTAATAATGGAATACTAACATGATTGACAGACGGTTACCCCGGATCGCGGACGGGAAACTTGCAATACCAAATCAAACTCTTTATCACGGTAACATGTAAAGAAACTGGCATGATCCCACATAGAGGTCCACAATTCATTCATGATTGACCCTCGTATACTTATGAGTAATCATCTACAATGTACTCTGGACTATGTACTCGCGCTTTTTAAAATTTGATGGTCGGACTTTTATTTCCTTTAAATTTCATAAAAAACATAGAATATATAATTTCATGTGATTTTATGCAGTTGAAATTATCGTGTTCATAACTCTCATTGTAAGGGTAACAATGGAATACTAACACGATTGACAGACGATTAACCCGGATCACGGACGGGACACTTGCAATACCAAATCAAACTCTTTATCACGGTAACATGTAAAGAAACTGGCATGATCCCACATAGAGGTCCACAATTCATTCATTAATGACCCTCGTATACTTATGAGTAATCATCTATAATGTACTCTGGACTATGTACTCGCGCTTTTTAAAATTTGATGGTCGGACTTTTATTTCCTTTAAATTTCATAAAAAACATAGAATATATAATTTCATGTGATTTTATGCAGTTGAAATTATCGTGTTCATAACTCTCATTGTAAGGGTAATAATGGAATACTAACATGATTGACAGACGATTAACCCGGATCACGGACGGGACACTTGCAATACCAAATCAAACTCTTTATCACGGTAACATGTAAAGAAACTGGCATGATCCCACATAGAGGTCCACAATTCATTCATTAATGACCCTCGTATACTTATGAGTAATCATCTATAATGTACTCTGGACTATGTACTCGCGCTTTTTAAAATTTGATGGTCGGACTTTTATTTCCTTTAAATTTCATAAAAAACATAGAATATATAATTTCATGTGATTTTATGCAGTTGAAATTATCGTGTTCATAACTCTCATTGTAAGGGTAATAATGGAATACTAACACGATTGACAGACGATTAACCCGGATCACGGACGGGACACTTGCAATACCAAATCAAACTCTTTATCACGGTAACATGTAAAGAAACTGGCATGATCCCACATAGAGGTCCACAATTCATTCATTAATGACCCTCGTATACTTATGAGTAATCATCTATAATGTACTCTGGACTATATACTCGCGCTTTTTAAAATTTGATGGTCGGACTTTTATTTCCTTTAAATTTCATAAAAAACATAGAATATATAATTTCATGTGATTTTATGCAGTTGAAATTATCGTTTTCATAACTCTTATTGTAAGGGTAATAATGGAATACTAACATAATTGACAGACGGTTACCCCGGATCGCGGACGGGAAACTTGCAATACCAAATCAAACTCTTTATCACGGTAACATGTAAAGAAACTGGCATGAACCCACATAGAGGTCCACAATTCATTCATGATTGACCCTCGTATACTTATGAGTAATCATCTACAATGTACTCTGGACTATGTACTCGCGCTTTTTAAAATTTGATGGTCGGACTTTTATTTCCTTTAAATTTCATAAAAAACATAGAATATATAATTTCATGTGATTTTATGCAGTTGAAATTATCGTGTTCATAACTCTCATTGTAAGGGTAACAATGGAATACTAACACGATTGACAGACGATTAACCCGGATCACGGACGGGACACTTGCAATACCAAATCAAACTCTTTATCACGGTAACATGTAAAGAAATTGGCATGATCCCACATAGAGGTTCACAATTCATTCATTAATGACCCTCGTATACTTATGAGTAATCATCTATAATGTACTCTGGACTATGTACTCGCGCTTTTTAAAATTTGATGGTCGGACTTTTATTTCCTTTAAATTTCATAAAAAACATAGAATATATAATTTCATGTGATTTTATACAGTTGAAATTATCGTGTTCATAACTCTCATTGTAAGGGTAATAATGGAATACTAACACGATTGACAGACGATTAACCCGGATCACGGACGGGACACTTGCAATACCAAATCAAACTCTTTATCACGGTAACATGTAAAGAAACTGGCATGATCCCATATAGAGGTCCACAATTCATTCATGATTGACCCTCGTATACTTATGAGTAATCATCTATAATGTACTCTGGACTATGTACTCGCGCTTTTTAAAATTTGATGGTCGGACTTTTATTTCCTTTAAATTTCATAAAAAATATAGAATATATAATTTCATGTGATTTTATGCAGTTGAAATTATCGTGTTCATAACTCTCATTGTAAGGGTAATAATGGAATACTAACACGATTGACAGATGATTAACCCGGATCACGGATGGGACACTTGCAATACCAAATCAAACTCTTTATCACGGTAACATGTAAAGAAACTGGCATGATCCCGCATAGAGGTCCACAATTCATTCATGATTGACCCTCGTATACTTATGAGTAATCATCTACAATGTACTCTAGACTATGTACTCGCGCTTTTTAAAATTTGATGGTCGGACTTTTATTTCCTTTAAATTTCATAAAAAACATAGAATATATAATTTCATGTGATTTTATACAGTTGAAATTATCGTGTTCATAACTCTCATTGTAAGGGTAATAATGGAATACTAACACGATTGACAGACGATAAAACCCGGATCACGGACGGGACACTTGCAATACCAAATCAAACTCTTTATCACGGTAACATGTAAAGAAACTGGCATGATCCCACATAGAGGTCCACAATTCATTCATTAATGACCCTCGTATACTTATGAGTAATCATCTATAATGTACTCTGGACTATATACTCGCGCTTTTTAAAATTTGATGGTCGGACTTTTATTTCCTTTAAATTTCATAAAAAACATAGAATATATAATTTCATGTGATTTTATGCAGTTGAAATTATCGTTTTCATAACTCTTATTGTAAGGGTAATAATGGAATACTAACATAATTGACAGACGGTTACCCCGGATCGCGGACGGGAAACTTGCAATACCAAATCAAACTCTTTATCACGGTAACATGTAAAGAAACTGGCATGAACCCACATAGAGGTCCACAATTCATTCATGATTGACCCTCGTATACTTATGAGTAATCATCTACAATGTACTCTGGACTATGTACTCGCGCTTTTTAAAATTTGATGGTCGGACTTTTATTTCCTTTAAATTTCATAAAAAACATAGAATATATAATTTCATGTGATTTTATGCAGTTGAAATTATCGTGTTCATAACTCTCATTGTAAGGGTAACAATGGAATACTAACACGATTGACAGACGATTAACCCGGATCACGGACGGGACACTTGCAATACCAAATCAAACTCTTTATCACGGTAACATGTAAAGAAATTGGCATGATCCCACATAGAGGTTCACAATTCATTCATTAATGACCCTCGTATACTTATGAGTAATCATCTATAATGTACTCTGGACTATGTACTCGCGCTTTTTAAAATTTGATGGTCGGACTTTTATTTCCTTTAAATTTCATAAAAAACATAGAATATATAATTTCATGTGATTTTATACAGTTGAAATTATCGTGTTCATAACTCTCATTGTAAGGGTAATAATGGAATACTAACACGATTGACAGACGATTAACCCGGATCACGGACGGGACACTTGCAATACCAAATCAAACTCTTTATCACGGTAACATGTAAAGAAACTGGCATGATCCCATATAGAGGTCCACAATTCATTCATGATTGACCCTCGTATACTTATGAGTAATCATCTATAATGTACTCTGGACTATGTACTCGCGCTTTTTAAAATTTGATGGTCGGACTTTTATTTCCTTTAAATTTCATAAAAAATATAGAATATATAATTTCATGTGATTTTATGCAGTTGAAATTATCGTGTTCATAACTCTCATTGTAAGGGTAATAATGGAATACTAACACGATTGACAGATGATTAACCCGGATCACGGATGGGACACTTGCAATACCAAATCAAACTCTTTATCACGGTAACATGTAAAGAAACTGGCATGATCCCGCATAGAGGTCCACAATTCATTCATGATTGACCCTCGTATACTTATGAGTAATCATCTACAATGTACTCTAGACTATGTACTCGCGCTTTTTAAAATTTGATGGTCGGACTTTTATTTCCTTTAAATTTCATAAAAAACATAGAATATATAATTTCATGTGATTTTATACAGTTGAAATTATCGTGTTCATAACTCTCATTGTAAGGGTAATAATGGAATACTAACACGATTGACAGACGATTAACCCGGATCACGGACGGGACACTTGCAATACCAAATCAAACTCTTTATCACGGTAACATGTAAAGAAACTGGCATGATCCCACATAGAGGTCCACAATTCATTCATTAATGACCCTCGTATACTTATGAGTAATCATCTATAATGTACTCTGGACTATGTACTCGCGCTTTTTAAAATTTGATGGTCGGACTTTTATTTCCTTTAAATTTCATAAAAAACATAGAATATATAATTTCATGTGATTTTATACAGTTGAAATTATCGTGTTCATAACTCTCATTGTAAGGGTAATAATGGAATACTAACACGATTGACAGACGATTAACCCGGATCACGGACGGGACACTTGCAATACCAAATCAAACTCTTTATCACGGTAACATGTAAAGAAACTGGCATGATCCCATATAGAGGTCCACAATTCATTCATGATTGACCCTCGTATACTTATGAGTAATCATCTATAATGTACTCTGGACTATGTACTCGCGCTTTTTAAAATTTGATGGTCGGACTTTTATTTCCTTTAAATTTCATAAAAAATATAGAATATATAATTTCATGTGATTTTATGCAGTTGAAATTATCGTGTTCATAACTCTCATTGTAAGGGTAATAATGGAATACTAACACGATTGACAGATGATTAACCCGGATCACGGATGGGACACTTGCAATACCAAATCAAACTCTTTATCACGGTAACATGTAAAGAAACTGGCATGATCCCGCATAGAGGTCCACAATTCATTCATGATTGACCCTCGTATACTTATGAGTAATCATCTACAATGTACTCTAGACTATGTACTCGCGCTTTTTAAAATTTGATGGTCGGACTTTTATTTCCTTTAAATTTCATAAAAAACATAGAATATATAATTTCATGTGATTTTATACAGTTGAAATTATCGTGTTCATAACTCTCATTGTAAGGGTAATAATGGAATACTAACACGATTGACAGACGATAAAACCCGGATCACGGACGGGACACTTGCAATACCAAATCAAACTCTTTATCACGGTAACATGTAAAGAAACTGGCATGATCCCACATAGAGGTCCACAATTCATTCATTAATGACCCTCGTATACTTATGAGTAATCATCTATAATGTACTCTGGACTATATACTCGCGCTTTTTAAAATTTGATGGTCGGACTTTTATTTCCTTTAAATTTCATAAAAAACATAGAATATATAATTTCATGTGATTTTATGCAGTTGAAATTATCGTTTTCATAACTCTTATTGTAAGGGTAATAATGGAATACTAACATAATTGACAGACGGTTACCCCGGATCGCGGACGGGAAACTTGCAATACCAAATCAAACTCTTTATCACGGTAACATGTAAAGAAACTGGCATGAACCCACATAGAGGTCCACAATTCATTCATGATTGACCCTCGTATACTTATGAGTAATCATCTACAATGTACTCTGGACTATGTACTCGCGCTTTTTAAAATTTGATGGTCGGACTTTTATTTCCTTTAAATTTCATAAAAAACATAGAATATATAATTTCATGTGATTTTATGCAGTTGAAATTATCGTGTTCATAACTCTCATTGTAAGGGTAACAATGGAATACTAACACGATTGACAGACGATTAACCCGGATCACGGACGGGACACTTGCAATACCAAATCAAACTCTTTATCACGGTAACATGTAAAGAAATTGGCATGATCCCACATAGAGGTTCACAATTCATTCATTAATGACCCTCGTATACTTATGAGTAATCATCTATAATGTACTCTGGACTATGTACTCGCGCTTTTTAAAATTTGATG
Organism: Rubia yunnanensis; assembly: GCA_037428765.1. NCBI lineage: Eukaryota > Viridiplantae > Streptophyta > Magnoliopsida > Gentianales > Rubiaceae > Rubia > Rubia yunnanensis. Next base: position 34,061,709 of record CM075067.1, on the reverse strand, counting down.
GTCGGACTTTTATTTCCTTTAAATTTCATAAAAAACATAGAATATATAATTTCATGTGATTTTATACAGTTGAAATTATCGTGTTCATAACTCTCATTGTAAGGGTAATAATGGAATACTAACACGATTGACAGACGATTAACCCGGATCACGGACGGGACACTTGCAATACCAAATCAAACTCTTTATCACGGTAACATGTAAAGAAACTGGCATGATCCCATATAGAGGTCCACAATTCATTCATGATTGACCCTCGTATACTTATGAGTAATCATCTATAATGTACTCTGGACTATGTACTCGCGCTTTTTAAAATTTGATGGTCGGACTTTTATTTCCTTTAAATTTCATAAAAAATATAGAATATATAATTTCATGTGATTTTATGCAGTTGAAATTATCGTGTTCATAACTCTCATTGTAAGGGTAATAATGGAATACTAACACGATTGACAGATGATTAACCCGGATCACGGATGGGACACTTGCAATACCAAATCAAACTCTTTATCACGGTAACATGTAAAGAAACTGGCATGATCCCGCATAGAGGTCCACAATTCATTCATGATTGACCCTCGTATACTTATGAGTAATCATCTACAATGTACTCTAGACTATGTACTCGCGCTTTTTAAAATTTGATGGTCGGACTTTTATTTCCTTTAAATTTCATAAAAAACATAGAATATATAATTTCATGTGATTTTATACAGTTGAAATTATCGTGTTCATAACTCTCATTGTAAGGGTAATAATGGAATACTAACACGATTGACAGACGATTAACCCGGATCACGGACGGGACACTTGCAATACCAAATCAAACTCTTTATCACGGTAACATGTAAAGAAACTGGCATGATCCCACATACAGGTCCACAATTCATTCATGATTGACCCTCGTATACTTATGAGTAATCATCTACAATGTACTCTGGACTATGTACTCGCGCTTTTTAAAATTTGATGGTCGGAATTTTATTTCCTTTAAATTTCATAAAAAACATAGAATATATAATTTCATGTGATTTTATGCAGTTGAAATTATCGTGTTCATAACTCTCATTGTAAGGGTAATAATGGAATACTAACACGATTGACAGACGATTAACCCGGATCACGGACGGGACACTTGCAATACCAAATCAAACTCTTTATCACGGTAACATGTAAAGAAACTGGCATGATCCCACATAGAGGTCCACAATTCATTCATTAATGACCCTCGTATACTTATGAGTAATCATCTATAATGTACTCTGGACTATGTACTCGCGCTTTTTAAAATTTGATGGTCGGACTTTTATTTCCTTTAAATTTCATAAAAAACATAGAATATATAATTTCATGTGATTTTATGCAGTTGAAATTATCGTTTTCATAACTCTTATTGTAAGGGTAACAATGGAATACTAACATGATTGACAGACGGTTACCCCGGATCGCGGACGGGAAACTTGCAATACCAAATCAAACTCTTTATCATGGTAACATGTAAAGAAACTGGCATGATCCCACATAGAGGTCCACAATTCATTCATGATTGACCCTCGTATATTTATGAGTAATCATCTACAATGTACTCTGGACTATGTACTCGCGCTTTTTAAAATTTGATGGTCGGACTTTGATTTCCTTTAAATTTCATAAAAAACATAGAATATATAATTTCATGTGATTTTATGCAGTTGAAATTATCGTGTTCATAACTCTCATTGTAAGGGTAACAATGGAATACTAACACGATTGACAGACGATTAACCCGGATCACGGACGGGACACTTGCAATACCAAATCAAACTCTTTATCACGGTAACATGTAAAGAAACTGGCATGATCCCACATAGAGGTCCACAATTCATTCATTAATGACCCTCGTATACTTATGAGTAATCATCTAGAATGTACTCTGGACTATGTACTCGCGCTTTTTAAAATTTGATGGTCGGACTTTTATTTCCTTTAAATTTCATAAAAAACATAGAATATATAATTTCATGTGATTTTATACAGTTGAAATTATCGTGTTCATAACTCTCATTGTAAGGGTAATAATGGAATACTAACACGATTGACAAACGATTAACCCGGATCACGGACGGGACACTTGCAATACCAAATCAAACTCTTTATCACGGTAACATGTAAAGAAACTGGCATGATCCCACATAGAGGTCCACAATTCATTCATGATTGACCCTCGTATACTTATGAGTAATCATCTACAATGTACTCTGGACTATGTACTCGTGCTTTTTAAAATTTGATGGTCGGACTTTTATTTCCTTTAAATTTCATAAAAAACATAGAATATATAATTTCATGTGATTTTATGCAGTTGAAATTATCGTGTTCATAACTCTCATTGTAAGGGTAATAATGGAATACTAACACGATTGACAGACGATTAACCCGGATCACGGACGGGACACTTGCAATACCAAATCAAACTCTTTATCACGGTAACATGTAAAGAAACTGGCATGATCCCACATAGAGGTCCACAATTCATTCATTAATGACCCTCGTATACTTATGAATAATCATCTACAATGTACTCTGGACTATGTACTCGCGCTTTTTAAAATTTGATGGTCGGACTTTTATTTCCTTTAAATTTCATAAAAAACATAGAATATATAATTTCATGTGATTTTATTCAGTTGAAATTATCGTTTTCATAACTCTTATTGTAAGGGTAATAATGGAATACTAACATGATTGACAGACGGTTACCCCGGATCGCGGACGGAAAACTTGCAATACCAAATCAAACTCTTTATCACGGTAACATGTAAAGAAACTGGCATGATCCCACATAGAGGTCCACAATTCATTCGTGAATGACCCTCGTATACTTATGAGTAATCATCTACAATGTACTATGGACTATGTACTCGTGCTTTTTAAAATTTGATGGTCGGACTTTTATTTCCTTTAAATTTCATAAAAAACATAGAATATATAATTTCATGTGATTTTATGCAGTTGAAATTATCGTGTTCATAACTCTCATTGTAAGGGTAATAATGGAATACTAACACGATTGACAGACGATTAACCCGGATCACGGACGGGACACTTGCAATACCAAATCAAACTCTTTATCACGGTAACATGTAAAGAAACTGGCATGATCCCACATAGAGGTCCACAATTCATTCATTAATGACCCTCGTATACTTATGAGTAATCATCTATAATGTACTCTGGACTATGTACTCGCGCTTTTTAAAATTTGATGGTCGGACTTTTATTTCCTTTAAATTTCATAAAAAACATAGAATATATAATTTCATGTGATTTTATGCAGTTGAAATTATCGTTTTCATAACTCTTATTGTAAGGGTAATAATGGAATACTAACATGATTGACAGACGGTTACCCCGGATCACGGACGGGAAACTTGCAATACCAAATCAAACTCTTTATCACGGTAACATGTAAAGAAACTGGCATGATCCCACATAGAGGTCCACAATTCATTCATGATTGACCCTCGTATACTTATGAGTAATCATCTACAATGTACTCTGGACTATGTACTCGCGCTTTTTAAAATTTGATGGTCGGAATTTTATTTCCTTTAAATTTCGTAAAAAACATAGAATATATAATTTCATGTGATTTTATACAGTTGAAATTATCGTGTTCATAACTCTCATTGTAAGGGTAATAATGGAATACTAACACGATTGACAGACGATTAACCCGGATCACGGACGGGACACTTGCAATACCAAATCAAACTCTTTATCACGGTAACATGTAAAGAAACTGGCATGATCCCATATAGAGGTCCACAATTCATTCATGATTGACCCTCGTATACTTATGAGTAATCATCTATAATGTACTCTGGACTATGTACTCGCGCTTTTTAAAATTTGATGGTCGGACTTTTATTTCCTTTAAATTTCATAAAAAATATAGAATATATAATTTCATGTGATTTTATGCAGTTGAAATTATCGTGTTCATAACTCTCATTGTAAGGGTAATAATGGAATACTAACACGATTGACAGATGATTAACCCGGATCACGGACGGGACACTTGCAATACCAAATCAAACTCTTTATCACGGTAACATGTAAAGAAACTGGCATGATCCCACATAGAGGTCCACAATTCATTCATGATTGACCCTCGTATACTTATGAGTAATCATCTACAATGTACTCTGGACTATGTACTCGCGCTTTTTAAAATTTGATGGTCGGACTTTTATTTCCTTTAAATTTCATAAAAAAACATAGAATAAATAATTTCATGTGATTTTATACAGTTGAAATTATCGTGTTCATAACTCTCATTGTAAGGGTAATAATGGAATACTAACACGATTGACAGACGATTAACCCGGATCACGGACGGGACACTTGCAATACCAAATCAAACTCTTTATCACGGTAACATGTAAAGAAACTGGCATGATCCCACATACAGGTCCACAATTCATTCATGATTGACCCTCGTATACTTATGAGTAATCATCTACAATGTACTCTGGACTATGTACTCGCGCTTTTTAAAATTTGATGGTCGGAATTTTATTTCCTTTAAATTTCATAAAAAACATAGAATATATAATTTCATGTGATTTTATGCAGTTGAAATTATCGTGTTCATAACTCTCATTGTAAGGGTAATAATGGAATACTAACACGATTGACAGACGATTAACCCGGATCACGGACGGGACACTTGCAATACCAAATCAAACTCTTTATCACGGTAACATGTAAAGAAACTGGCATGATCCCACATAGAGGTCCACAATTCATTCATTAATGACCCTCGTATACTTATGAGTAATCATCTATAATGTACTCTGGACTATGTACTCGCGCTTTTTAAAAGTTGATGGTCGGACTTTTATTTCCTTTAAATTTCATAAAAAACATAGAATATATAATTTCATGTGATTTTATGCAGTTGAAATTATCGTTTTCATAACTCTTATTGTAAGGGTAATAATGGAATACTAACATGATTGACAGACGGTTACCCCGGATCGCGGACGGGAAACTTGCAATACCAAATCAAACTCTTTATCATGGTAACATGTAAAGAAACTGGCATGATCCCACATAGAGGTCCACAATTCATTCATGATTGACCCTCGTATACTTATGAGTAATCATCTACAATGTACTCTGGACTATGTACTCGCGCTTTTTAAAATTTGATGGTCGGACTTTGATTTCCTTTAAATATCATAAAAAACATAGAATATATAATTTCATGTGATTTTATGCAGTTGAAATTATCGTGTTCATAACTCTCATTGTAAGGGTAACAATGGAATACTAACACGATTGACAGACGATTAACCCGGATCACGGACGGGACACTTGCAATACCAAATCAAACTCTTTATCACGGTAACATGTAAAGAAACTGGCATGATCCCACATAGAGGTCCACAATTCATTCATTAATGACCCTCGTATACTTATGAGTAATCATCTAGAATGTACTCTGGACTATGTACTCGCGCTTTTTAAAATTTGATGGTCGGACTTTTATTTCCTTTAAATTTCATAAAAAACATAGAATATATAATTTCATGTGATTTTATGCAGTTGAAATTATCGTGTTCATAACTCTCATTGTAAGGGTAATAATGGAATACTAACACGATTGACAGACGATTAACCCGGATCACGGACGGGACACTTGCAATACCAAATCAAACTCTTTATCACGGTAACATGTAAAGAAACTGGCATGATCCCACATAGAGGTCCACAATTCATTCATTAATGACCCTCGTATACTTATGAGTAATCATCTACAATGTACTCTGGACTATGTACTCGCGCTTTTTAAAATTTGATGGTCGGACTTTTATTTCCTTTAAATTTCATAAAAAACATAGAATATATAATTTCATGTGATTTTATTCAGTTGAAATTATCGTTTTCATAACTCTTATTGTAAGGGTAATAATGGAATACTAACATGATTGACAGACGGTTACCCCGGATCGCGGACGGAAAACTTGCAATACCAAATCAAACTCTTTATCACGGTAACATGTAAAGAAACTGGCATGATCCCACATAGAGGTCCACAATTCATTCGTGAATGACCCTCGTATACTTATGAGTAATCATCTACAATGTACTATGGACTATGTACTCGTGCTTCTTAAAATTTGATGGTCGGACTTTTATTTCCTTTAAATTTCATAAAAAACATAGAATATATAATTTCATGTGATTTTATGCAGTTGAAATTATCGTGTTCATAACTCTCATTGTAAGGGTAATAATGGAATACTAACACGATTGACAGACGATTAACCCGGATCACGGACGGGACACTTGCAATACCAAATCAAACTCTTTATCACGGTAACATGTAAAGAAACTGGCATGATCCCACATAGAGGTCCACAATTCATTCATTAATGACCCTCGTATACTTATGAGTAATCATCTATAATGTACTCTGGACTATGTACTCGCGCTTTTTAAAATTTGATGGTCGGAGTTTTATTTCCTTTAAATTTCATAAAAAACATAGAATATATAATTTCATGTGATTTTATGCAGTTGAAATTATCGTTTTCATAACTCTTATTGTAAGGGTAATAATGGAATACTAACATGATTGACAGACGGTTACCCCGGATCACGGACGGGAAACTTGCAATACCAAATCAAACTCTTTATCACGGTAACATGTAAAGAATCTGGCATGATCCCACATAGATGTCCACAATTCATTCATGATTGACCCTCGTATACTTATGAGTAATCATCTACAATGTACTCTGGACTATGTACTCGCGCTTTTTAAAATTTGATGGTCGGAATTTTATTTCCTTTAAATTTCGTAAAAAACATAGAATATATAATTTCATGTGATTTTATGCAGTTGAAATTATCGTGTTCATAACTCTCATTGTAAGGGTAACAATGGAATACTAACACGATTGACAGACGATTAACCCGGATCACGGACGGGACACTTGCAATACCAAATCAAACTCTTTATCACGGTAACATGTAAAGAAACTGGCATGATCCCACATAGAGGTCCACAATTCATTCATTAATGACCCTCGTATACTTATGAGTAATCATCTATAATGTACTCTGGACTATGTACTCGCGCTTTTTAAAATTTGATGGTCGGACTTTTATTTCCTTTAAATTTCATAAAAAACATAGAATATATAATTTCATGTGATTTTATGCAGTTGAAATTATCGTTTTCATAACTCTTATTGTAAGGGTAATAATGGAATACTAACATGATTGACAGACGGTTACCCCGGATCACGGACGGGAAACTTGCAATACCAAATCAAACTCTTTATCACGGTAACATGTAAAGAAACTGGCATGATCCCACATAGAGGTCCACAATTCATTCATGATTGACCCTCGTATACTTATGAGTAATCATCTACAATGTACTCTGGACTATGTACTCGCGCTTTTTAAAATTTGATGGTCGGAATTTTATTTCCTTTAAATTTCGTAAAAAACATAGAATATATAATTTCATGTGATTTTATACAGTTGAAATTATCGTGTTCATAACTCTCATTGTAAGGGTAATAATGGAATACTAACACGATTGACAGACGATTAACCCGGATCACGGACGGGACACTTGCAATACCAAATCAAACTCTTTATCACGGTAACATGTAAAGAAACTGGCATGATCCCATATAGAGGTCCACAATTCATTCATGATTGACCCTCGTATACTTATGAGTAATCATCTATAATGTACTCTGGACTATGTACTCGCGCTTTTTAAAATTTGATGGTCGGACTTTTATTTCCTTTAAATTTCATAAAAAATATAGAATATATAATTTCATGTGATTTTATGCAGTTGAAATTATCGTGTTCATAACTCTCATTGTAAGGGTAATAATGGAATACTAACACGATTGACAGATGATTAACCCGGATCACGGACGGGACACTTGCAATACCAAATCAAACTCTTTATCACGGTAACATGTAAAGAAACTGGCATGATCCCACATAGAGGTCCACAATTCATTCATGATTGACCCTCGTATACTTATGAGTAATCATCTACAATGTACTCTGGACTATGTACTCGCGCTTTTTAAAATTTGATGGTCGGACTTTTATTTCCTTTAAATTTCATAAAAAAACATAGAATAAATAATTTCATGTGATTTTATACAGTTGAAATTATCGTGTTCATAACTCTCATTGTAAGGGTAATAATGGAATACTAACACGATTGACAGACGATTAACCCGGATCACGGACGGGACACTTGCAATACCAAATCAAACTCTTTATCACGGTAACATGTAAAGAAACTGGCATGATCCCACATACAGGTCCACAATTCATTCATGATTGACCCTCGTATACTTATGAGTAATCATCTACAATGTACTCTGGACTATGTACTCGCGCTTTTTAAAATTTGATGGTCGGAATTTTATTTCCTTTAAATTTCATAAAAAACATAGAATATATAATTTCATGTGATTTTATGCAGTTGAAATTATCGTGTTCATAACTCTCATTGTAAGGGTAATAATGGAATACTAACACGATTGACAGACGATTAACCCGGATCACGGACGGGACACTTGCAATACCAAATCAAACTCTTTATCACGGTAACATGTAAAGAAACTGGCATGATCCCACATAGAGGTCCACAATTCATTCATTAATGACCCTCGTATACTTATGAGTAATCATCTATAATGTACTCTGGACTATGTACTCGCGCTTTTTAAAAGTTGATGGTCGGACTTTTATTTCCTTTAAATTTCATAAAAAACATAGAATATATAATTTCATGTGATTTTATGCAGTTGAAATTATCGTTTTCATAACTCTTATTGTAAGGGTAATAATGGAATACTAACATGATTGACAGACGGTTACCCCGGATCGCGGACGGGAAACTTGCAATACCAAATCAAACTCTTTATCATGGTAACATGTAAAGAAACTGGCATGATCCCACATAGAGGTCCACAATTCATTCATGATTGACCCTCGTATACTTATGAGTAATCATCTACAATGTACTCTGGACTATGTACTCGCGCTTTTTAAAATTTGATGGTCGGACTTTGATTTCCTTTAAATATCATAAAAAACATAGAATATATAATTTCATGTGATTTTATGCAGTTGAAATTATCGTGTTCATAACTCTCATTGTAAGGGTAACAATGGAATACTAACACGATTGACAGACGATTAACCCGGATCACGGACGGGACACTTGCAATACCAAATCAAACTCTTTATCACGGTAACATGTAAAGAAACTGGCATGATCCCACATAGAGGTCCACAATTCATTCATTAATGACCCTCGTATACTTATGAGTAATCATCTAGAATGTACTCTGGACTATGTACTCGCGCTTTTTAAAATTTGATGGTCGGACTTTTATTTCCTTTAAATTTCATAAAAAACATAGAATATATAATTTCATGTGATTTTATGCAGTTGAAATTATCGTGTTCATAACTCTCATTGTAAGGGTAATAATGGAATACTAACACGATTGACAGACGATTAACCCGGATCACGGACGGGACACTTGCAATACCAAATCAAACTCTTTATCACGGTAACATGTAAAGAAACTGGCATGATCCCACATAGAGGTCCACAATTCATTCATTAATGACCCTCGTATACTTATGAGTAATCATCTACAATGTACTCTGGACTATGTACTCGCGCTTTTTAAAATTTGATGGTCGGACTTTTATTTCCTTTAAATTTCATAAAAAACATAGAATATATAATTTCATGTGATTTTATTCAGTTGAAATTATCGTTTTCATAACTCTTATTGTAAGGGTAATAATGGAATACTAACATGATTGACAGACGGTTACCCCGGATCGCGGACGGAAAACTTGCAATACCAAATCAAACTCTTTATCACGGTAACATGTAAAGAAACTGGCATGATCCCACATAGAGGTCCACAATTCATTCGTGAATGACCCTCGTATACTTATGAGTAATCATCTACAATGTACTATGGACTATGTACTCGTGCTTCTTAAAATTTGATGGTCGGACTTTTATTTCCTTTAAATTTCATAAAAAACATAGAATATATAATTTCATGTGATTTTATGCAGTTGAAATTATCGTGTTCATAACTCTCATTGTAAGGGTAATAATGGAATACTAACACGATTGACAGACGATTAACCCGGATCACGGACGGGACACTTGCAATACCAAATCAAACTCTTTATCACGGTAACATGTAAAGAAACTGGCATGATCCCACATAGAGGTCCACAATTCATTCATTAATGACCCTCGTATACTTATGAGTAATCATCTATAATGTACTCTGGACTATGTACTCGCGCTTTTTAAAATTTGATGGTCGGAGTTTTATTTCCTTTAAATTTCATAAAAAACATAGAATATATAATTTCATGTGATTTTATGCAGTTGAAATTATCGTTTTCATAACTCTTATTGTAAGGGTAATAATGGAATACTAACATGATTGACAGACGGTTACCCCGGATCACGGACGGGAAACTTGCAATACCAAATCAAACTCTTTATCACGGTAACATGTAAAGAATCTGGCATGATCCCACATAGATGTCCACAATTCATTCATGATTGACCCTCGTATACTTATGAGTAATCATCTACAATGTACTCTGGACTATGTACTCGCGCTTTTTAAAATTTGATGGTCGGAATTTTATTTCCTTTAAATTTCGTAAAAAACATAGAATATATAATTTCATGTGATTTTATGCAGTTGAAATTATCGTGTTCATAACTCTCATTGTAAGGGTAACAATGGAATACTAACACGATTGACAGACGATTAACCCGGATCACGGACGGGACACTTGCAATACCAAATCAAACTCTTTATCACGGTAACATGTAAAGAAACTGGCATGATCCCACATAGAGGTCCACAATTCATTCATTAATGACCCTCGTATACTTATGAGTAATTATCTATAATGTACTCTGGACTATGTACTCGCGCTTTTTAAAATTTGATGGTCGGACTTTTATTTCCTTTAAATTTCATAAAAAACATAGAATATATAATTTCATGTGATTTTATACAGTTGAAATTATCGTGTTCATAACTCTCATTGTAAGGGTAATAATGGAATACTAACACGATTGACAGACGATTAACCCGGATCACGGACGGGACACTTGCAATACCAAATCAAACTCTTTATCACGGTAACATGTAAAGAAACTGGCATGATCCCACATAGAGGTCCACAATTCATTCATGATTGACCCTCGTATACTTATGAGTAATCATCTAGAATGTACTCTGGACTATGTACTCGCGCTTTTTAAAATTTGATGGTCGGACTTTTATTTCCTTTAAATTTCATAAAAAACATAGAATATATAATTTCATGTGATTTTATACAGTTGAAATTATCGTGTTCATAACTCTCATTGTAAGGGTAATAATGGAATACTAACACGATTGACAAACGATTAACCCGGATCACGGACGGGACACTTGCAATACCAAATCAAACTCTTTATCACGGTAACATGTAAAGAAACTGGCATGATCCCACATAGAGGTCCACAATTCATTCATGATTGACCCTCGTATACTTATGAGTAATCATCTACAATGTACTCTGGACTATGTACTCGTGCTTTTTAAAATTTGATGGTCGGACTTTTATTTCCTTTAAATTTCATAAAAAACATAGAATATATAATTTCATGTGATTTTATGCAGTTGAAATTATCGTGTTCATAACTCTCATTGTAAGGGTAATAATGGAATACTAACACGATTGACAGACGATTAACCCGGATCACGGACGGGACACTTGCAATACCAAATCAAACTCTTTATCACGGTAACATGTAAAGAAACTGGCATGATCCCACATAGAGGTCCACAATTCATTCATTAATGACCCTCGTATACTTATGAGTAATCATCTACAATGTACTCTGGACTATGTACTCGCGCTTTTTAAAATTTGATGGTCGGACTTTTATTTCCTTTAAATTTCATAAAAAACATAGAATATATAATTTCATGTGATTTTATTCAGTTGAAATTATCATTTTCATAACTCTTATTGTAAGGGTAATAATGGAATACTAACATGATTGACAGACGGTTACCCCGGATCGCGGACGGAAAACTTGCAATACCAAATCAAACTCTTTATCACGGTAACATGTAAAGAAACTGGCATGATCCCACATAGAGGTCCACAATTCATTCGTGAATGACCCTCGTATACTTATGAGTAATCATCTACAATGTACTATGGACTATGTACTCGTGCTTTTTAAAATTTGATGGTCGGACTTTTATTTCCTTTAAATTTCATAAAAAACATAGAATATATAATTTCATGTGATTTTATGCAGTTGAAATTATCGTGTTCATAACTCTCATTGTAAGGGTAATAATGGAATACTAACACGATTGACAGACGATTAACCCGGATCACGGACGGGACACTTGCAATACCAAATCAAACTCTTTATCACGGTAACATGTAAAGAAACTGGCATGATCCCACATAGAGGTCCACAATTCATTCATTAATGACCCTCGTATACTTATGAGTAATCATCTATAATGTACTCTGGACTATGTACTCGCGCTTTTTAAAATTTGATGGTCGGACTTTTATTTCCTTTAAATTTCATAAAAAACATAGAATATATAATTTCATGTGATTTTATGCAGTTGAAATTATCGTTTTCATAACTCTTATTGTAAGGGTAATAATGGAATACTAACATGATTGACAGACGGTTACCCCGGATCACGGACGGGAAACTTGCAATACCAAATCAAACTCTTTATCACGGTAACATGTAAAGAAACTGGCATGATCCCACATAGAGGTCCACAATTCATTCATGATTGACCCTCGTATACTTATGAGTAATCATCTACAATGTACTCTGGACTATGTACTCGCGCTTTTTAAAATTTGATGGTCGGAATTTTATTTCCTTTAAATTTCGTAAAAAACATAGAATATATAATTTCATGTGATTTTATGCAGTTGAAATTATCGTGTTCATAACTCTCATTGTAAGGGTAACAATGGAATACTAACACGATTGACAGACGATTAACCCGGATCACGGACGGGACACTTGCAATACCAAATCAAACTCTTTATCACGGTAACATGTAAAGAAACTGGCATGATCCCACATAGAGGTCCACAATTCATTCCTGAATGACCCTCGTATACTTATGAGTAATCATCTACAATGTACTCTGGACTATGTACTCGCGCTTTTTAAAATTTGATGGTCGGACTTTTATTTCCTTTAAATTTCATAAAAAACATAGAATATATAATTTCATGTGATTTTATGCAGTTGAAATTATCGTGTTCATAACTCTCATTGTAAGGGTAATAATGGAATACTAACACGATTGACAGACGATTAACCCGGATCCCGGACGGGACACTTGCAATACCAAATCAAACTCTTTATCACGGTAACATGTAAAGAAACTGGCATGATCCCACATAGAGGTCCACAATTCATTCATTAATGACCCTCGTATACTTATGAGTAATCATCTACAATGTACTCTGGACTATGTACTCGCGCTTTTTAAAATTTGATGGTCGGACTTTTATTTCCTTTAAATTTCATAAAAAACATAGAATATATAATTTCATGTGATTTTATTCAGTTGAAATTATCATTTTCATAACTCTTATTGTAAGGGTAATAATGGAATACTAACATGATTGACAGACGGTTACCCCGGATCGCGGACGGAAAACTTGCAATACCAAATCAAACTCTTTATCACGGTAACATGTAAAGAAACTGGCATGATCCCACATAGAGGTCCACAATTCATTCGTGAATGACCCTCGTATACTTATGAGTAATCATCTACAATGTACTATGGACTATGTACTCGTGCTTTTTAAAATTTGATGGTCGGACTTTTATTTCCTTTAAATTTCATAAAAAACATAGAATATATAATTTCATGTGATTTTATGCAGTTGAAATTATCGTGTTCATAACTCTCATTGTAAGGGTAATAATGGAATACTAACACGATTGACAGACGATTAACCCGGATCACGGACGGGACACTTGCAATACCAAATCAAACTCTTTATCACGGTAACATGTAAAGAAACTGGCATGATCCCACATAGAGGTCCACAATTCATTCATTAATGACCCTCGTATACTTATGAGTAATCATCTATAATGTACTCTGGACTATGTACTCGCGCTTTTTAAAATTTGATGGTCGGACTTTTATTTCCTTTAAATTTCATAAAAAACATAGAATATATAATTTCATGTGATTTTATGCAGTTGAAATTATCGTTTTCATAACTCTTATTGTAAGGGTAATAATGGAATACTAACATGATTGACAGACGGTTACCCCGGATCACGGACGGGAAACTTGCAATACCAAATCAAACTCTTTATCACGGTAACATGTAAAGAAACTGGCATGATCCCACATAGAGGTCCACAATTCATTCATGATTGACCCTCGTATACTTATGAGTAATCATCTACAATGTACTCTGGACTATGTACTCGCGCTTTTTAAAATTTGATGGTCGGAATTTTATTTCCTTTAAATTTCGTAAAAAACATAGAATATATAATTTCATGTGATTTTATGCAGTTGAAATTATCGTGTTCATAACTCTCATTGTAAGGGTAACAATGGAATACTAACACGATTGACAGACGATTAACCCGGATCACGGACGGGACACTTGCAATACCAAATCAAACTCTTTATCACGGTAACATGTAAAGAAACTGGCATGATCCCACATAGAGGTCCACAATTCATTCATTAATGACCCTCGTATACTTATGAGTAATCATCTATAATGTACTCTGGACTATGTACTCGCGCTTTTTAAAATTTGATGGTCGGACTTTTATTTCCTTTAAATTTCATAAAAAACATAGAATATATAATTTCATGTGATTTTATACAGTTGAAATTATCGTGTTCATAACTCTCATTGTAAGGGTAATAATGGAATACTAACACGATTGACAGACGATTAACCCGGATCACGGACGGGACACTTGCAATACCAAATCAAACTCTTTATCACGGTAACATGTAAAGAAACTGGCATGATCCCACATAGAGGTCCACAATTCATTCATGATTGACCCTCGTATACTTATGAGTAATCATCTACAAATAGACTCTGGACTATGTACTCGCGCTTTTTAAAATTTGATGGTCGGACTTTTATTTCCTTTAAATTTCATAAAAAACGTAGAATATATAATTTCATGTGATTTTATGCAGTTGAAATTATCGTTTTCATAACTCTTATTGTAAGGATAATAATGGAATACTAACACGATTGACAGACGGTTACCCCGGATCGCGGACGGGAAACTTGCAATACCAAATCAAACTCTTTATCACGGTAACATGTAAAGAAACTGGCATGATCCCACATAGAGGTCCACAATTCATTCATTAATGACCCTCGTATACTTATGAGTAATCATCTACAATGTACTCTGGACTATGTACTCGCGCTTTTTAAAATTTGATGGTCGGACTTTTATTTCCTTTAAATTTCATAAAAAACATAGAATATATAATTTCATGTGATTTTATTCAGTTGAAATTATCGTTTTCATAACTCTTATTGTAAGGGTAATAATGGAATACTAACATGATTGACAGACGGTTACCCCGGATCGCGGACGGAAAACTTGCAATACCAAATCAAACTCTTTATCACGGTAACATGTAAAGAAACTGGCATGATCCCACATAGAGGTCCACAATTCATTCGTGAATGACCCTCGTATACTTATGAGTAATCATCTACAATGTACTATGGACTATGAACTCGTGCTTTTTAAAATTTGATGGTCGGACTTTTATTTCCTTTAAATTTCATAAAAAACATAGAATATATAATTTCATGTGATTTTATACAGTTGAAATTATCGTTTTCATAACTCTCATTGTAAGGGTAATAATGGAATACTAACACGATTGACAGACGATTAACCCGGATCACGGACGGCACACTTGCAATACCAAATCAAACTCTTTATCACGGTAACATGTAAAGAAACTGGCATGATCCCACATAGAGGTCCACAATTCATTCATGATTGACCCTCGTATACTTATGAGTAATCATCTACAATGTACTCTAGACTATGTACTCACGCTTTTTAAAATTTGATGGTCGGACTTTTATTTCCTTTAAATTTCATAAAAAACATAGAATATATAATTTCATGTGATTTTATGCAGTTGAAATTATCGTGTTCATAACTCTCATTGTAAGGGTAATAATGGAATACTAACACGATTGACAGACGATTAACCCGGATCACGGACGGGACACTTGCAATACCAAATCAAACTCTTTATCACGGTAACATGTAAAGAAACTGGCATGATCCCACATAGAGGTCCACAATTCATTCATTAATGACCCTCGTATACTTATGAGTAATCATCTATAATGTACTCTGGACTATGTACTCGCGCTTTTTAAAATTTGATGGTCGGACTTTTATTTCCTTTAAATTTCATAAAAAACATAGAATATATAATTTCATGTGATTTTATGCAGTTGAAATTATCGTTTTCATAACTCTTATTGTAAGGGTAATAATGGAATACTAACATGATTGACAGACGGTTACCCCGGATCACGGACGGGAAACTTGCAATACCAAATCAAACTCTTTATCACGGTAACATGTAAAGAAACTGGCATGATCCCACATAGAGGTCCACAATTCATTCATGATTGACCCCCGTATACTTATGAGTAATTATCTACAATGTACTCTGGACTATGTACTCGCGCTTTTTAAAATTTGATGGTCGGAATTTTATTTCCTTTAAATTTCATAAAAAACATAGAATATATAATTTCATGTGATTTTATGCAGTTGAAATTATCGTGTTCATAACTCTCATTGTAAGGGTTACAATGGAATACTAACACGATTGACAGACGATTAACCCGGATCACGGACGGGACACTTGCAATACCAAATCAAACTCTTTATCACGGTAACATGTAAAGAAACTGGCATGATCCCACATAGAGGTCCACAATTCATTCATTAATGACCCTCGTATACTTATGAGTAATCATCTATAATGTACTCTGGACTATGTACTCGCGCTTTTTAAAATTTGATGGTCGGACTTTTATTTCCTTTAAATTTCATAAAAAACATAGAATATATAATTTCATGTGATTTTATACAGTTGAAATTATCGTGTTCATAACTCTCATTGTAAGGGTAATAATGGAATACTAACACGATTGACAGACGATTAACCCGGATCACGGACGGGACACTTGCAATACCAAATCAAACTCTTTATCACAGTAACATGTAAAGAAACTGGCATGATCCCACATAGGGGTCCACAATTCATTCATCATTGACCCTCGTATACTTATGAGTAATCATCTACAATGTACTCTGGACTATGTACTCGCGCTTTTTAAAATTTGATGGTCGGACTTTTATTTCCTTTAAATTTCATAAAAAACATAGAATATATAATTTCATGTGATTTTATGCAGTTGAAATTATCGTGTTCATAACTCTCATTGTAAGGGTAATAATGGAATACTAACACGATTGACAGACGATTAACCCGGATCACGGACGGGACACTTGCAATACCAAATCAAACTCTTTATCACGGTAACATGTAAAGAAACTGTCATGATCCCACATAGAGGTTCACAGTTCATTCATGATTGACCCTCGTATACTTATGAGTAATCATCTACAATGTACTCTGGACTATGTACTCGCGCTTTTTAAAATTTGATGGTCGGACTTTTATTCCCTTTAAATTTCATAAAAAACATAGAATATATAATTTCATGTGATTTTATGCAGTTGAAATTATCGTTTTCATAACTCTTATTGTAAGGGTAATAATGGAATACTAACACGATTGACAGACGATTAACCCGGATCACGGACGGGACACTTGCAATACCAAATCAAACTCTTTATCACGGTAACATGTAAAGAAACTGTCATGATCCCACATAGAGGTTCACAATTCATTCATGATTGACCCTCGTATACTTATGAGTAATCATCTACAATGTACTCTGGACTATGTACTCGCGCTTTTTAAAATTTGATGGTCGGACTTTTATTTCCTTTAAATTTCATAAAAAACATAGAATATATAATTTCATGTGATTTTATGCAGTTGAAATTATCGTTTTCATAACTCTTATTGTAAGGGTAATAATGGAATACTAACACGATTGACAGACGGTTACCCCGGATCGCGGACGGGAAACTTGCAATACCAAATCAAACTCTTTATCACGGTAACATGTAAAGAAACTGGCATGATCCCACATAGAGGTCCACAATTCATTCATTAATGACCCTCGTATACTTATGAGTAATCATCTACAATGTACTCTGGACTATGTACTCGCGCTTTTTAAAATTTGATGGTCGGACTTTTATTTCCTTTAAATTTCATAAAAAACATAGAATATATAATTTCATGTGATTTTATTCAGTTGAAATTATCGTTTTCATAGCTCTTATTGTAAGGGTAATAATGGAATACTAACATGATTGACAGACGGTTACCCCGGATCGCGGACGGAAAACTTGCAATACCAAATCAAACTCTTTATCACGGTAACATGTAAAGAAACTGGCATGATCCCACATAGAGGTCCACAATTCATTCGTGAATGACCCTCGTATACTTATGAGTAATCATCTACAATGTACTATGGACTATGAACTCGCGCTTTTTAAAATTTGATGGTCGGACTTTTATTTCCTTCAAATTTCATAAAAAACATAGAATATATAATTTCATGTGATTTTATACAGTTGAAATAATCGTTTTCATAACTCTCATTGTAAGGGTAATAATGGAATACTAACACGATTGACAGACGATTAACCCGGATCACGGACGGCACACTTGCAATACCAAATCAAACTCTTTATCACGGTAACATGTAAAGAAACTGGCATGATCCCACATAGAGGTCCACAATTCATTCATGATTGACCCTAGTATACTTATGATTAATCATCTACAGTGTACTCTGGACTATGTACTCGCGCTTTTTAAAATTTGATGGTCGGACTTTTATTTCCTTTAAATTTCATAAAAAACATAGAATATATAATTTCATGTGATTTTATGCAGTTGAAATTATAGTGTTCATAACTCTCATTGTAAGGGTAATAATGGAATACTAACACGATTGACAGACGATTAACCCGGATCACGGACGGGACACTTGCAATACCAAATCAAACTCTTTATCACGGTAACATGTAAAGAAACTGGCTTGATCCCACATAGAGGTCCACAATTCATTCATGATTGACCCTCGTATACTTATGAGTAATCATCTACAATGTACTCTGGACTATGTACTCGCGCTTTTTAAAATTTGATGGTCGGACGTTTATTTCCTTTAAATTTCATAAAAAACATAGAATATATAATATAATGTGATTTTATGCAGTTGAAATTATCGTGTTCAAATCTCTTATTGTAAGGGTAATAATGGAATACTAACACGATTGACAGACGGTTACCCCGGATTGCGGACGGGACACTTGCAATACAAAATTAAACGCTTTATCACGGTAAAATGTAAAGAAACTGGCATGATCCCACATAGAGGTCCACAATTCATTCATGAATGACCCTCGTATACTTATGAGTAATCATCTACAACGTACTCTGGACTATGTACTCGCACTTTTTATAATTTGATGGTCGGACTTTTATTTCCTTTAAATTTCATAAAAAACATAGAATATATAATTTCATGTGATTTTATGCAGTTGAAATTATCGTGTTCAAATCTCTTATTGTAAGGGTAATAATGGAATACTAACACAATTGACAGACGGTTACCCCGGATTGCGGACGGGACACTTGCAATACCAAATCAAACTCTTTATCACGGTAACATGTAAAGAAACTGGCATGATCCCACATAGAGGTCCACAATTCATTCATGAATGACCCTCGTATACTTATGAGTAATCATCTACAATGTACTCTGGACTATGTACTCGCGCTTTTTAAAATTTGATGGTCGGACGTTTATTTCCTTTAAATTTCATAAAAAACATAGAATATATAATATAATGTGATTTTATGCAGTTGAAATTATCGTGTTCAAATCTCTTATTGTAAGGGTAATAATGGAATACTAACACGATTGACAGACGGTTACCCCGGATTGCGGACGGGACACTTGCAATACAAAATTAAACGCTTTATCACGGTAAAATGTAAAGAAACTGGCATGATCCCACATAGAGGTCCACAATTCATTCATGAATGACCCTCGTATACTTATGAGTAATCATCTACAACGTACTCTGGACTATGTACTCGCACTTTTTATAATTTGATGGTCGGACTTTTATTTCCTTTAAATTTCATAAAAAAACCATAGAATATATAATTTCATGTGATTTTATTCAGTTGAAATTATCGTGTTCAAATCTCTTATTGTAAGGGTAAGAATGGAATACTAACACGATTGACAGACGATTACCCTGGATCACGGACGGGACACTTGCAATACCAAATCAAACTCTTTATCACGGTAACATGTAAAGAAACTGGCATGATCCCACATAGAGGTCCACAATTCATTCATGAATGACCCTCGTATACTTATGAGTGATCATCTACAATGTACTCTGGACTATGTACTCGCGCTTTTTAAAATTTGATGGTCGGACTTTTATTTCCTTTAAATTTCATAAAAAACGTAGAATATATAATTTCATGTGATTTTATGCAGTTGAAATTATCGTGTTCATAACTCTCATTGTAAGGGTAATAATGGAATACTAACACGATTGACAGATGATAAACCCGGATCACGGACGGGACACTTGCAATACCAAATCAAACTCTTTATCACGGTAACATGTAAAGAAACTGGCATGATCGCACATAGAGGTCCCCAATTCATTCATGAATGACCCTCCTATACTTATGAGTAATCATCTACAATGTACTCTGGACTATGTACTCGCGCTTCTTAAAATTTGATTGTCGGACTTTTATTTCTTTTAAATTTCATAAAAAACATAGAATATATAATATCATGTGATTTTATGCAGTTGAAATTATCATGTGCAAATCTCTTATTGTAAGGGTAATAATAGAATACTAACACGATTGAAAGACGGTTACCCCGGATCGCGGACGAGAAAATTGCAATACCAAATCAAACTCTTTATCACGGTAACATGTAAAGAAACTGGCATGATCGCACATAGAGGTCCACAATTCATTCATGAATGACCCTCCTATACTTATGAGTAATCATCTACAGTGTACTCTGGACTATGTACTCGCGCTTTTTAAAATTTGATGGTCGGACTTTTATTTCCTTTAAATTTCATAAAAAACATAGAATATATAATATAATGTGATTTTATGCAGTTGAAATTATCGTGTTCAAATCTCTTATTGTAAGGGTAATAATGGAATACTAACACGATTGACAGACGGTTACCCCGGATTGCGGACGGGACACTTGCAATACAAAATTAAACGCTTTATCACGGTAACATGTAAAGAAACTGGCATGATCCCACATAGAGGTCCACAATTCATTCATGAATGACCCTCGTATACTTATGAGTAATCATCTACAACGTACTCTGGACTATGTACTCGCACTTTTTATAATTTGATGGTCGGACTTTTATTTCCTTTAAATTTCATAAAAAACCATAGAATATATAATATCATGTGATTTTATTCAGTTGAAATTATCGTGTTCAAATCTCTTATTGTAAGGGTAAGAATGGAATACTAACACGATTGACAGACGATTACCCTGGATCACGGACGGGACACTTGCAATACCAAATCAAACTCTTTATCACGGTAACATGTAAAGAAACTGGCATGATCCCACATAGAGGTCCACAATTCATTCATGAATGACCCTCGTATACTTATGAGTGATCATCTACAATGTACTCTGGACTATGTACTCGCGCTTTTTAAAATTTGATGGTCGGACTTTTATTTCCTTTAAATTTCATAAAAAACGTAGAATATATAATTTCATGTGATTTTATGCAGTTGAAATTATCGTGTTCATAACTCTCATTGTAAGGGTAATAATGGAATACTAACACGATTGACAGATGATAAACCCGGATCACGGACGGGACACTTGCAATACCAAATCAAACTCTTTATCACGGTAACATGTAAAGAAACTGGCATGATCGCACATAGAGGTCCCCAATTCATTCATGAATGACCCTCCTATACTTATGAGTAATCATCTACAATGTACTCTGGACTATGTACTCGCGCTTCTTAAAATTTGATTGTCGGACTTTTATTTCTTTTAAATTTCATAAAAAACATAGAATATATAATATCATGTGATTTTATGCAGTTGAAATTATCATGTGCAAATCTCTTATTGTAAGGGTAATAATAGAATACTAACACGATTGAAAGACGGTTACCCCGGATCGCGGACGAGAAAATTGCAATACCAAATCAAACTCTTTATCACGGTAACATGTAAAGAAACTGGCATGATCGCACATAGAGGTCCACAATTCATTCATGAATGACCCTCCTATACTTATGAGTAATCATCTACAGTGTACTCTGGACTATGTACTCGCGCTTTTTAAAATTTGATGGTCGGACTTTTATTTCCTTTAAATTTCATAAAAAACATAGAATATATAATATAATGTGATTTTATGCAGTTGAAATTATCGTGTTCAAATCTCTTATTGTAAGGGTAATAATGGAATACTAACACGATTGACAGACGGTTACCCCGGATTGCGGACGGGACACTTGCAATACAAAATTAAACGCTTTATCACGGTAACATGTAAAGAAACTGGCATGATCCCACATAGAGGTCCACAATTCATTCATGAATGACCCTCGTATACTTATGAGTAATCATCTACAACGTACTCTGGACTATGTACTCGCACTTTTTATAATTTGATGGTCGGACTTTTATTTCCTTTAAATTTCATAAAAAACCATAGAATATATAATATCATGTGATTTTATTCAGTTGAAATTATCGTGTTCAAATCTCTTATTGTAAGGGTAAGAATGGAATACTAACACGATTGACAGACGATTACCCTGGATCACGGACGGGACACTTGCAATACCAAATCAAACTCTTTATCACGGTAACATGTAAAGAAACTGGCATGATCCCACATAGAGGTCCACAATTCATTCATGAATGACCCTCGTATACTTATGAGTGATCATCTACAATGTACTCTGGACTATGTACTCGCGCTTTTTAAAATTTGATGGTCGGACTTTTATTTCCTTTAAATTTCATAAAAAACGTAGAATATATAATTTCATGTGATTTTATGCAGTTGAAATTATCGTGTTCATAACTCTCATTGTAAGGGTAATAATGGAATACTAACACGATTGACAGATGATTAACCCGGATCACGGACGGGACACTTGCAATACCAAATCAAACTCTTTATCACGGTAACATGTAAAGAAACTGGCATGATCGCACATAGAGGTCCACATTTCATTCATGAATGACCCTCGTATACTTATGAGTAATCATCTACAATGTACTCTGGACTATGTACTCGCGCTTTTTAAAATTTGATGGTCGGACTTTTATTTCCTTTAAATTTCATAAAAAGCATAGAATATATAATTTCATGTGATTTTATGCAGTTGAAATTAACGTGTTCAAATCTCTTATTGTAAGGGTAATAATGGAATACTAACACGATTGAAAGACGGTTACCCCGGATCGCGGACGAGAAAATTGCAATACCAAATCAAACTCTTTATCACGGTAACATGTAAAGAAACTGGCCTGATCCCACATAGAGGTCCACATTTCATTCATGAATGACCCTCGTATACTTATGAGTAATCATCTACAATGTACTCTGGACTATGTACTCGCGCTTTTTAAAATTTGATGGTCGGACTTTTATTTCCTTTAAATTTCATAAAAAGCATAGAATATATAATTTCATGTGATTTTATGCAGTTGAAATTAACGTGTTCAAATCTCTTATTGTAAGGGTAATAATGGAATACTAACACGATTGAAAGACGGTTACCCCGGATCGCGGACGAGAAAATTGCAATACCAAATCAAACTCTTTATCATGGTAACATGTAAAGAAACTGGCATGATCGCACATAGAGGTCCACAATTCATTCATGAATGACCCTCCTATACTTATGAGTAATCATCTACAGTGTACTCTGGACTATGTACTCGCGCTTTTTAAAATTTGATGGTCGGACTTTTATTTCCTTTAAATTTCATAAAAAACATAGAATATATAATATAATGTGATTTTATGCAGTTGAAATTATCGTGTTCAAATCTCTTATTGTAAGGGTAATAATGGAATACTAACACGATTGACAGACGGTTACCCCGGATTGCGGACGGGACACTTGCAATACAAAATTAAACGCTTTATCACGGTAACATGTAAAGAAACTGGCATGATCCCACATAGAGGTCCACAATTCATTCATGAATGACCCTCGTATACTTATGAGTAATCATCTACAACGTACTCTGGACTATGTACTCGCGCTTCTTAAAATTTGATTGTCGGACTTTTATTTCTTTTAAATTTCATAAAAAACATAGAATATATAATATCATGTGATTTTATGCAGTTGAAATTATCGTGTTCAAATCTCTTATTGTAAGGGTAATAATGGAATACTAACACGATTGACAGACGGTTACCCCGGATTGCGGATGGGACACTTGCAATACCAAATCAAACTCTTTATCACGGTAACATGTAAAGAAACTGGCATGATCCCACATAGAGGTCCACAATTCATTCATGAATGACCCTCGTATACTTATGAGTGATCATCTACAATGTACTCTGGACTATGTACTCGCGCTTTTTAAAATTTGATGGTCGGACTTTTATTTCCTTTAAATTTCATAAAAAACGTAGAATATATAATTTCATGTGATTTTATGCAGTTGAAATTATCGTGTTCATAACTCTCATTGTAAGGGTAATAATGGAATACTAACACGATTGACAGATGATTAACCCGGATCACGGACGGGACACTTGCAATACCAAATCAAACTCTTTATCACGGTAACATGTAAAGAAACTGGCATGATCGCAAATAGAGGTCCCCAATTCATTCATGAATGACCCTCCTATACTTATGAGTAATCATCTACAATGTACTCTGGACTATGTACTCGCGCTTCTTAAAATTTGATTGTCGGACTTTTATTTCTTTTAAATTTCATAAAAAACATAGAATATATAATATCATGTGATTTTATGCAGTTGAAATTATCGTGTTCAAATCTCTTATTGTAAGGGTAATAATGGAATACTAACACGATTGACAGACGGTTACCCCGGATTGCGGATGGGACACTTGCAATACCAAATCAAACTCTTTATCACGGTAACATGTAAAGAAACTGGCCTGATCCCACATAGAGGTCCACATTTCATTCATGAATGACCCTCGTATACTTATGAGTAATCATCTACAATGTACTCTGGACTATGTACTCGCGCTTTTCAAAATTTGATGGTCGGACTTTTATTTCCTTTAAATTTCATAAAAAGCATAGAATATATAATTTCATATGATTTTATGCAGTTGAAATTAACGTGTTCAAATCTCTTATTGTAAGGGTAATAATGGAATACTAACACGATTGAAAGACGGTTACCCCGGATCGCGGACGAGAAAATTGCAATACCAAATCAAACTCTTTATCACGGTAACATGTAAAGAAACTGGCATGATCGCACATAGAGGTCCACAATTCATTCATGAATGACCCTCCTATACTTATGAGTAATCATCTACAGTGTACTCTGGACTATGTACTCGCGCTTTTTAAAATTTGATGGTCGGACTTTTATTTCCTTTAAATTTCATAAAAAACATAGAATATATAATATCATGTGATTTTATGCAGTTGAAATTAACGTGTTCAAATCTCTTATTGTAAGGGTAATAATGGAATACTAACACGATTGAAAGACGGTTACCCCGGATCGCGGACGAGAAAATTGCAATACTAAATCAAACTCTTTATCACGGTAACATGTAAAGAAACTGGCATGATCGCACATAGAGGTCCACAATTCATTCATGAATGACCCTCCTATACTTATGAGTAATCATCTACAGTGTACTCTGGACTATGTACTCGCGCTTTTTAAAATTTGATGGTCGGACTTTTATTTCCTTTAAATTTCATAAAAAACATAGAATATATAATATCATGTGATTTTATGCAGTTGAAATTAACGTGTTCAAATCTCTTATTGTAAGGGTAATAATGGAATACTAACACGATTGAAAGACGGTTACCCCGGATCGCGGACGAGAAAATTGCAATACCAAATCAAACTCTTTATCACGGTAACATGTAAAGAAACTGGCATGATCGCACATAGAGGTCCACAATTCATTCATGAATGACCCTCCTATACTTATGAGTAATCATCTACAATGTACTCTGGACTATGTACTCGCGCTTTTTAAAATTTAATGGTCGGACTTTTATTTCCTTTAAATTTCATAAAAAACATAGAATATATAATTTCTTGTGATTTTATGCAGTTGAAATTATCGTGTTCAAATCACTTATTGTAAGGGTAATAATGGAATACTAACACGATTGACAGACTTTTACCCGGATTGCGGACGGGACACTTGCAATACCAAATCAAACTCTTTATCACGGTAACATGTAAAGAAACTGGCATGATCGCACATAGAGGTCCACAATTCATTCATGAATGACCCTCCTATACTTATGAGTAATCATCTACAGTGTACTCTGGACTATGTACTCGCGCTTTTTAAAATTTGATGGTCGGACTTTTATTTCCTTTAAATTTCATAAAAAACATAGAATATATAATATCATGTGATTTTATGCAGTTGAAATTAACGTGTTCAAATCTCTTATTGTAAGGGTAATAATGGAATACTAACACGATTGAAAGACGGTTACCCCGGATCGCGGACGAGAAAATTGCAATACTAAATCAAACTCTTTATCACGGTAACATGTAAAGAAACTGGCATGATCGCACATAGAGGTCCACAATTCATTCATGAATGACCCTCCTGTACTTATGAGTAATCATCTACAGTGTACTCTGGACTATGTACTCGCGCTTTTTAAAATTTGATGGTCGGACTTTTATTTCCTTTAAATTTCATAAAAAACATAGAATATATAATATCATGTGATTTTATGCAGTTGAAATTAACGTGTTCAAATCTCTTATTGTAAGGGTAATAATGGAATACTAACACGATTGAAAGACGGTTACCCCGGATCGCGGACGAGAAAATTGCAATACCAAATCAAACTCTTTATCACGGTAACATGTAAAGAAACTGGCATGATCGCACATAGAGGTCCACAATTCATTCATGAATGACCCTCCTATACTTATGAGTAATCATCTACAATGTACTCTGGACTATGTACTCGCGCTTTTTAAAATTTAATGGTCGGACTTTTATTTCCTTTAAATTTCATAAAAAACATAGAATATATAATTTCTTGTGATTTTATGCAGTTGAAATTATCGTGTTCAAATCACTTATTGTAAGGGTAATAATGGAATACTAACACGATTGACAGACTTTTACCCGGATTGCGGACGGGACACTTGCAATACCAAATTAAACTCTTTATCACGGTAACATGTAAAGAAACTGGCATGATCCCACATAGAGGTCCACAATTCATTCATGAATGACCCTCGTATACTTATGAGTAATCATCTACAATGTATTCTGGACTCTATACTCGCGCTTTTTAAAATTTGATGGTCGGACTTTTATTTCCTTTAAATTTCATAAAAAACATAGAAAGTATAATTTCATGTGATTTTATGCAGTTGAAATTATCGTGTTCAAATCTCTTATTGTAAGGGTAATAATGGAATACTAACACGATTGACAGACGGTTACCCCGGATTGCGGACGGGACACTTGCAATACCAAATTAAACTCTTTATCACGGTAACATGTAAAGAAACTGGCATGATCCCACATAGAGGTCCACAATTCATTCATGAATGACCCTCGTATACTCATGAGTAATCATCTACAATGTACTCTGGACTATGTACTCGCGCTTTTTAAAATTTGATGGTCGGACTTTTATTTCCTTTAAATTTCATAAAAAACATAGAATATATAATTTCATGTGATTTTATGCAGTTGAAATTATCGTTTTCATAACTCTCATTGTAAGGGTAATAATGGAATACTAACACAATTCACAGACGGTTACCCCGGATTGCGGACGGGACACTTGCAAAAATTTGATGGCCGAACTTTTATTTCCTTTAAATTTCATAAAAAAACATAGAATATATAATTTCATGTGATTTTATGCAGTTGAAATTATCGTTTTCATAACTCTCATTGCAAGGGTAATAATGGAATACTAACACGATTGACAGACGATTAACCCGGATCACGGACGGGACACTTGCAATACCAAATCAAACTCTTTATCACGGTAACATGTAATGAAACTGGCATGATCCCACATAGAGGTCCACAATTCATTCATGAATGACCCTCGTATACTTATGAGTAATCATCTACAATGTACTCTGGACTATGTACTCGCGCTTTTTAAAATTTGATGGTCGGACTTTTATTTCCTTTAAATTTCATAAAAAACATAGAATATATAATTTCATGTGATTTTATGCAGTTGAAATTATCGTTTTCATAACTCTCATTGCAAGGGTAATAATGGAATACTAACACGATTCACAGACGGTTACCCCGGATCGCGGACGGGAAACTTGCAATACCAAATCAAACTCTTTATCACGGTAACATGTAAAGAAACTGGCATGATCCCACATAGAGGACCACAATTCATTCGTGAATGACCCTTGTATACTTATGAGTAATCATCTAAAATGTACTCTGGACTATGTACTCGCGCATTTTAAAATTTGATGGTCGGACTTTTATTTCCTTTAAATTTCATAAAAAACATAGAATATATAATTTCATGTGATTTTATTCAGTTGAAATTATCGTGTTCAAATCTCTTATTGTAAGGGTAATAATGGAATACTAACACTATTGACAGACGGTTACCCCGGATTGCGGACGGGACACTTGCAATACCAAATCAAACTCTTTATCACGGTAACATGTATAGAAACTGGCATGATCCCACATAGAGGTCCACAATTCATTCATGAATGACCCTCGTTTACTTATGAGTAATTATCTACAATGTACTCTGGACTATGTTCTCGCGTTTTTTAAAATTTGATGGCCGGACTTTTATTTCCTTTAAATTTCATAAAAAAACATAGAATATATAATTTCATGTGATTTTATGCAGTTGAAATTATCGTTTTCATAACTCTCATTGCAAGGGTAATAATGGAATACTAACACGATTGACAGACGATTAACCCGGATCACGGACGGGACACTTGCAATACCAAATCAAACTCTTTATCACGGTAACATGTAATGAAACTGGCATGATCCCACATAGAGGTCCACAATTCATTCATGAATGACCCTCGTATACTTATGAGTAATCATCTACAATGTACTCTGGACTATGTACTCGCGCTTTTTAAAATTTGATGGTCGGACTTTTATTTCCTTTAAATTTCATAAAAAACATAGAATATATAATTTCATGTGATTTTATGCAGTTGAAATTATCGTTTTCATAACTCTCATTGCAAGGGTAATAATGGAATACTAACACGATTGACAGACGGTTACCCCGGATCGCGGACGGGAAACTTGCAATACCAAATCAAACTCTTTATCACGGTAACATGTAAAGAAACTGGCATGATCCCACATAGAGGACCACAATTCATTCGTGAATGACCCTTGTATACTTATGAGTAATCATTTAAAATGTACTCTGGACTATGTACTCGCGCATTTTAAAATTTGATGGTCGGACTTTTATTTCCTTTAAATTTCATAAAAAACATAGAATATATAATTTCATGTGATTTTATGCAGTTGAAATTATCGTGTTCATAACTCTAATTGTAAGGGTAATAATGGAATACTAACACGATTGACAGACGATTACCCCGGATTGCGGACGGGATACTTGCAATACCAAATCAAACTCTTTATCACGGTAACATGTATAGAAACTTGCATGATCCCACATAGAGGTCCACAATTCATTCATGAATGACCCTCGTATACTTATGAGTAATCATCTACAATGTACTCTGGACTATGTACTCGCGCTTTTTAAAATTTGATGGTCGGACTTTTATTTCCTTTAAATTTCATAAAAAACATAGAATATATAATTTCATGTGATTTTATTCAGTTGAAATTATCGTGTTCAAATCTCTTATTGTAAGGGTAATAATGGAATACTAACACGATTGACAGACGGTTACCCCGGATTGCGGACGGGACACTTGCAATACCAAATCAAACTCTTTATCACGGTAACATGTATAGAAACTGGCATGATCCCCCATAGAGGTCCACAATTCATTCATGAATGACCCTCGTATACTTATGAGTAATCATCTACAATGTACTCTGGACTATGTACTCGCGCTTTTTAAAATTTGATGGTCGGACTTTTATTTCCTTTAAATTTCATAAAAAACATAGAATATATAATTTCATGTGATTTTATTCAGTTGAAATTATCGTGTTCAAATCTCTTATTGTAAGGGTAATAATGGAATACTAACACGATTGACAGACGGTTACCCCGGATTGCGGACGGGACACTTGCAATACCAAATCAAACTCTTTATCACGGTAACATGTATAGAAACTGGCATGATCCCCCATAGAGGTCCACAATTCATTCATGAATGACCCTCGTTTACTTACGAGTAATTATCTACAATGTACTCTGGACTATGTACTCGCGCTTTTTAAAATTTGATGGTTGGACTTTTATTTCCTTTAAATTTCATAAAAAAACATACAATATATAATTTCATGTGATTTTATGCAGTTGAAATTATCGTTTTCATAACTCTCATTGCAAGGGTAATAATGGAATACTAACACGATTGATAGACGATTAACCCGGATCACAGACGGGACACTTGCAATACCAAATCAAACTCTTTATCACGGTAACATGTAAAGAAACTGGCATGATCCCACATAGAGGTCCAAAATTCATTCATGAATGACCCTCGTATACTTATGAGTAACAATCTACAATGTACTCTGGACTATGTACTTGCACTTTTTAAAATTTGATGGTCGGACTTTTATTTCCTTTGAATTTCATAAAAAACATAGAATATATAATATCATGTGATTTTATGCAGTTGAAATTATCGTGTTCAAATATCTTATTGTAAGGGTAATAATGGAATACTAACACGATTGACAGACGGTTACCCCGGATTGCGGACGGGACACTTGCAATACCAAATCAAACTCTTTATCACGGTAACATGTATAGAAACTTGCATGATCCCACATAGAGGTCCACAATTCATTCATGAATGACCCTCGCATACTTATGAGTAATCATCTACAATGTACTCTGGACTATGTACTCGCGCTTTTTAAATTTTGATGGTCGGACTTTTATTTCCTTTAAATTTCATAAAAAATATAGAACATATAATTTCATGTGATTTTATTCAGTTGAAATTATCGTGTTCAAATCTCTTATTGTAAGGGTAATAATGGAATACTAACACGATTGACAGACGGTTACCCCGGATTGCGGACGGGACACTTGCAATACCAAATCAAACTCTTTATCACGGTAACATGTATAGAAACTGGTATGATCCCCCATAGAGATCCACAATTCATTCATGAATGACCCTCGTTTACTTACGAGTAATTATCTACAATGTACTCTGGACTATGTACTCGCGCTTTTTAAAATTTGATGGTCGGACTTTTATTTCCTTTAAATTTCATAAAAAAAACATACAATATATAATTTCATGTGATTTTATGCAGTTGAAATTATCGTTTTCATAACTCTCATTGCAAGGGTAATAATGGAATACTAACACGATTGATAGACGATTAACCTGGATCACGGACGGGACACTTGCAATACCAAATCAAACTCTTTATCACGGTAACATGTAAAGAAACTGGCATGATCCCACATAGAGGTCCACAATTCATTCATGAATGACCCTCGTATACTTATGAGTAACAATCTACAATGTACTCTGGACTATGTACTCGCGCTTTTTAAAATTTGATGGTCGGACTTTTATTTCCTTTGAATTTCATAAAAAAAACATAGAATATATAATATCATGTGATTTTATGCAGTTGAAATTATCGTGTTCAAATCTCTTATTGTAAGGGTAATAATGGAATACTAACACGATTGACAGACGGTTACCCCGGATTGCGGACGGGACACTTGCAATACCATATCAAACTCTTTATCACGGTAACATGTATAGAAACTGGCATGATCCCCCATAGAGGTCCACAATTCATTCATGAATGACCCTCGTTTACTTACGAGTAATTATCTACAATGTACTCTGGACTATGTACTCGCGCTTTTTAAAATTTGATGGTCGGACTTTTATTTCCTTTAAATTTCATAAAAAAAACATAGAATATATAATTTCATGTGATTTTATGCAGTTGAAATTATTGTTTTCATAACTCTCATTGCAAAGGTAATAATGGAATACTAACACGATTGATAGACGATTAACCCGGATCACGGACGGGACACTTGCAATACCAAATCAAACTCTTTATCACGGTAACATGTATAGAAACTGGCATGATCCCCCATAGAGGTCCACAATTCATTCATGAATGACCCTCGTTTACTTACGAGTAATTATCTACAATGTACTCTGGACTATGTACTCGCGCTTTTTAAAATTTGATGGTCGGACTTTTATTTCCTTTAAATTTCATAAAAAAAACATAGAATATATAATTTCATGTGATTTTATGCAGTTGAAATTATCGTTTTCATAACTCTCATTGCAAGGGTAATAATGGAATACTAACACGATTGATAGACGATTAACCCGGATCACGGACGGGACACTTGCAAAACCAAATCAAACTCTTTATCACGGTAACATGTAAAGAAACTGGCATGATCCCACATAGAGGTCCACAATTCATTCATGAATGACCCTCGTATACTTATGAGTAACAATCTACAATGTACTCTGGACTATGTACTCGCGCTTTTTAAAATTTGATGGTCGGACTTTTATTTCCTTTAAATTTCATAAAAAACATAGAATATATAATTTCATGTGATTTTATGCAGTTGAAATTATCGTGTTCATAACTCTCATTCTAAGGGTAATAATGGAATACTAACACAAATGACATACAATTACCCCGGATTGCGGACGGGACACTTGCAATACCAAATCAAACTCTTTATCACGGTAACATGTAAAGAAACTGGCATGATCCCACATAGAGGTCCACAATTCATTCATGAATGACCCTCGTATACTTATGAGTAACAATCTACAATGTACTCTGGACTATGTAATCGCGCTTTTTAAAATATGATGGTCGGACTTTTATTTCCTTTGAATTTCATAAAAAACATAAAATATATAATATCATGTGATTTTATGCAGTTGAAATTGTCGTGTTCAAATCTCTTATTGTAAGGGTAATAATGGAATACTAACACGATTGACAGACGGTTACCCCGGATTGCGGACGGGATACTTGAAATACCAAATCAAACTCTTTATCACGGTAACATGTATAGAAACTGGCATGATCCCAGATAGAGGTCCACAATTCATTCATGAATGACCCTCGTATACTTATGAGTAATCATCTACAATGTACTCTGGACTATATACTCGCGCTTTTTAAAATTTGATGGTCGGACTTTTATTTCCTTTAAATTTCGTAAAAAACATAGAATATATAATTTCATGTGATTTTATGCAGTTGAAATTATCGTGTTCATAACTCTCATTCTAAGGGTAATAATGGAATACTAACACGAATGACATACGATTACCCCGGATTGTGGACGGGACACTTGCAATACCAAATCAAACTCTTTATCGCGGTAACATGTAAAGAAACTGGCATGATCCACATAGAGGTCCACAATTCATTCATGAATGACCCTCGTATACTTATGAGTAACAATCTACAATGTACTCTGGACTATGTACTCGCGCTTTTTAAAATTTGATGGTCGGACTTTTATTTCCTTTAAATTTCATAAAAAAAACATAGAATATATAATTTCATGTGATTTTATGCAGTTGAAATTATCGTTTTCATAACTCTCATTGCAAGGGTAATAATGGAATACTAACACGATTGATAGACGATTAACCCGGATCACGGACGGGACACTTGCAATACCAAATCAAACTCTTTATCACGGTAACATGTATAGAAACTGGCATGATCCCCCATAGAGGTCCACAATTCATTCATGAATGACCCTCGTTTACTTACGAGTAATTATCTACAATGTACTCTGGACTATGTACTCGCGCTTTTTAAAATTTGATGGTCGGACTTTTATTTCCTTTAAATTTCATAAAAAAAACATAGAATATATAATTTCATGTGATTTTATGCAGTTGAAATTATCATTTTCATAACTCTCATTGCAAGGGTAATAATGGAATACTAACACGATTGATAGACGATTAACCCGGATCACGGACGGGACACTTGCAAAACCAAATCAAACTCTTTATCACGGTAACATGTAAAGAAACTGGCATGATCCCACATAGAGGTCCACAATTCATTCATGAATGACCCTCGTATACTTATGAGTAACAATCTACAATGTACTCTGGACTATGTACTCGCGCTTTTTAAAATTTGATGGTCGGACTTTTATTTCCTTTAAATTTCATAAAAAACATAGAATATATAATTTCATGTGATTTTATGCAGTTGAAATTATCGTGTTCATAACTCTCATTCTAAGGGTAATAATGGAATACTAACACAAATGACATACAATTACCCCGGATTGCGGACGGGACACTTGCAATACCAAATCAAACTCTTTATCACGGTAACATGTAAAGAAACTGGCATGATCCCACATAGAGGTCAACAATTCATTCATGAATGACCCTCGTATACTTATGAGTAATCATCTACAATGTACTCTGGACTATATACTCGCGCTTTTTAAAATTTGATGGTCGGACTTTTATTTCCTTTAAATTTCGTAAAAAACATAGAATATATAATTTCATGTGATTTTATGCAGTTGAAATTATCGTGTTCATAACTCTCATTCTAAGGGTAATAATGGAATACTAACACGAATGACATACGATTACCCCGGATTGTGGACGGGACACTTGCAATACCAAATCAAACTCTTTATCACGGTAACATGTAAAGAAACTGGCATGATCCACATAGAGGTCCACAATTCATTCATGAATGACCCTCGTATACTTATGAGTAACAATCTACAATGTACTCTGGACTATGTACTCGCGCTTTTTAAAATTTGATGGTCGGACTTTTATTTCCTTTAAATTTCATAAAAAAAACATAGAATATATAATTTCATGTGATTTTATGCAGTTGAAATTATCGTTTTCATAACTCTCATTGCAAGGGTAATAATGGAATACTAACACGATTGATAGACGATTAACCCGGATCACGGACGGGACACTTGCAATACCAAATCAAACTCTTTATCACGGTAACATGTATAGAAACTTGCATGATCCCCCATAGAGGTCCACAATTCATTCATGAATGACCCTCGTTTACTTACGAGTAATTATCTACAATGTACTCTGGACTATGTACTCGCGCTTTTTAAAATTTGATGGTCGGACTTTTATTTCCTTTAAATTTCATAAAAAAAACATAGAATATATAATTTCATGTGATTTTATGCAGTTGAAATTATCGTTTTCATAACTCTCATTGCAAGGGTAATAATGGAATACTAACACGATTGATAGACGATTAACCCGGATCACGGACGGGACACTTGTAATACCAAATCAAACTCTTTATCACGGTAACATGTAATGAAACTGGCATGATCCCACATAGAGGTCCACAATTCATTCATGAATGACCCTCGTATACTTATGAGTAACAATCTACAATGTACTCTGGACTATGTACTCGCGCTTTTTAAATTTTGATGGTCGGACTTTTATTTCCTTTAAATTTCATAAAAAACATAGAATATATAATTTCATGTGATTTTATGCAGTTGAAATTATCGTGTTCATAACTCTCATTCTAAGGGTAATAATGGAATACTAACACAAATGACATACAATTACCCCGGATTGCGGACGGGACACTTGCAATACCAAATCAAACTCTTTATCACGGTAACATGTAAAGAAACTGGCATGATCCCACATAGAGGTCCACAATTCATTCATGAATGACCCTCGTATACTTATGAGTAACAATCTACAATGTACTCTGGACTATGTACTCGCGCTTTTTAAAATTTGATGGTCGGACTTTTATTTCCTTTGAATTTCATAAAAAACATAAAATATATAATATCATGTGATTTTATGCAGTTGAAATTATCGTGTTCAAATCTCTTATTGTAAGGGTAATAATGGAATACTAACACGATGGACAGACGGTTACCCCGGATTGCGGACGGGACACTTGAAATACCAAATCAAACTCTTTATCACGGTAACATGTATAGAAACTGGCATGATCCCAGATAGAGGTCCACAATTCATTCATGAATGACCCTCGTATACTTATGAGTAATCATCTACAATGTACTCTGGACTATATACTCGCGCTTTTTAAAATTTGATGGTCGGACTTTTATTTCCTTTAAATTTCGTAAAAAACATAGAATATATAATTTCATGTGATTTTATGCAGTTGAAATTATCGTGTTCATAACTCTCATTCTAAGGGTAATAATGGAATACTAACACGAATGACATACGATTACCCCGGATTGTGGACGGGACACTTGCAATACCAAATCAAACTCTTTATCACGGTAACATGTAAAGAAACTGGCATGATCCACATAGAGGTCCACAATTCATTCATGAATGACCCTCGTATACTTATGAGTAACAATCTACAATGTACTCTGGACTATGTACTCGCGCTTTTTAAAATTTGATGGTCGGACTTTTATTTCCTTTAAATTTCATAAAAAAAACATAGAATATATAATTTCATGTGATTTTATGCAGTTGAAATTATCGTTTTCATAACTCTCATTGCAAGGGTAATAATGGAATACTAACACGATTGATAGACGATTAACCCGGATCACGGACGGGACACTTGCAATACCAAATCAAACTCTTTATCACGGTAACATGTAAAGAAACTGGCATGATCCCACATAGAGGTCCACAATTCATTCATGAATGACCCTCGTATACTTATGAGTAACAATCACAATGTACTCTGGACTATGTACTCGCGCTTTTTAAAATTTGATGGTCGGACTTTTATTTCCTTTAAATTTCATAAAAAACATAGAATATATAATTTCATGTGATTTTATGCAGTTGAAATTATCGTGTTCATAACTCTTATTGTGAGGGTAATAATGGAATACTAACACGATTGACAGACGGTTACCCCGGATTGCGGACGGGACACTTGCAATACCAAATCAAACTCTTTATCACGGTAACATGTATAGAAACTGGCATGATCCCCCATAGAGGTCCACAATTCATTCATGAATGACCCTCGTTTACTTACGAGTAACAATCTACAATGTACTCTGGACTATGTACTCGCGCTTTTTAAAATTTGATGGTCGGACTTTTATTTCCTTTGAATTTCATAAAAAACATAAAATATATAATATCATGTGATTTTATGCAGTTGAAATTATCGTGTTCAAATCTCTTATTGTAAGGGTAATAATGGAATACTAACACGATTGACAGACGGTTACCCCGGATTGCGGACGGGACACTTGCAATACCAAATCAAACTCTTTATCCCGGTAACATGTATAGAAACTGGCATAATCCCAGATAGAGGTCCACAATTCATTCATGAATGACCCTCGTATACTTATGAGTAATCATCTACAATGTACTCTGGACTATGTACTCGCGCTTTTTAAAATTTGATGGTCGGACTTTTATTTCCTTTAAATTTCATAAAAAAC
Organism: Rubia yunnanensis; assembly: GCA_037428765.1. Taxonomy (NCBI): domain Eukaryota; kingdom Viridiplantae; phylum Streptophyta; class Magnoliopsida; order Gentianales; family Rubiaceae; genus Rubia; species Rubia yunnanensis. The sequence goes on along the minus strand of CM075067.1, from coordinate 34,023,447 downwards.
ATAGAATATATAATTTCATGTGATTTTATGCAGTTGAAATTATCGTGTTCATAACTCTCATTCTAAGGGTAATAATGGAATACTAACACGAATGGCATACGATTACCCCGGATTGCGGACGGGACACTTGCAATACCAAATCAAACTCTTTATCACGGTAACATGTAAAGAAACTGGCATGATCCACATAGAGGTCCACAATTCATTCATGAATGACCCTCGTATACTTATGAGTAACAATCTACAATGTACTCTGGACTATGTACTCGCGCTTATTAAAATTTGATGGTCGGACTTTTATTTCCTTTGAATTTCATAAAAAACATAGAATATATAATATCATGTGATTTTATGCAGTTGAAATTATCGTGTTCAAATCTCATATTGTAAGGGTAATAATGGAATACTAACACGATTGACAGACGGTTACCCCGGATTGCGGACGGGACACTTGCAATACCAAATCAAACTCTTTATCACGGTAACATGTATAGAAACTGGCATGATCCCACATAGAGGTCCACAATTCATTCATGAATGACCCTCGTATACTTATGAGTAATCATCTACAATGTACTCTGGACTATGTACTCGCGCTTTTTAAAATTTGATGGTCGGACTTTTATTTCCTTTAAATTTCATAAAAAAACATAGAATATATAATTTCATGTGATTTTATTCAGTTGAAATTATCGTGTTCAAATTTCTTATTGTAAGGGTAATAATGGAATACTAACACGATTGACAGACGGTTACCCCGGATTGCGGACAGGACACTTGCAATACCAAATCAAACTCTTTATCACGGTAACATGTATAGAAACTGGCATGATCCCCCATAGAGGTCCACAATTCATTCATGAATGACCCTCGTTTACTTATGAGTAACAATCTACAATGTACTCTGGACTATGTACTCGCGCTTTTTAAAATTTGATGGTCGGACTTTTATTTCCTTTGAATTTCATAAAAAACATAGAATATATAATATCATGTGATTTTATGCAGTTGAAATTATCGTGTTCAAATCTCTTATTGTAAGGGTAATAATGGAATACTAACACGATTGACAGACGGTTACCCCGGATTGCGGACGGGACACTTGCAATACCAAATCAAACTCTTTATCACGGTAACATGTATAGAAACTGGCATGATCCCACATAGAGGTCCACAATTCATTCATGAATGACCCTCGTATACTTATGAGTAATCATCTACAATGTACTCTGGACTATGTACTCGCGCTTTTTAAAATTTGATGGTCGGACTTTTATTTCCTTTAAATTTCATAAAAAACATAGAATATATAATTTCATGTGATTTTATGCAGTTGAAATTATCGTGTTCATAACTCTCATTCTAAGGGTAATAATGGAATACTAACACAAATGACATACAATTACCCCGGATTGCGGACGGGACACTTGCAATACCAAATCAAACTCTTTATCACGGTAACATGTAAAGAAACTGGCATGATCCCACATAGAGGTCCACAATTCATTCATGAATGGCCCTCGTTTACTTATGAGTAACAATCTACAATGTACTCTGGACTATGTACTCGCGCTTTTTAAAATTTGATGGTCGGACTTTTATTTCCTTTGAATTTCATAAAAAACATAGAATATATAATATCATGTGATTTTATGCAGTTGAAATTATCGTGTTCAAATCTCTTATTGTAAGGGTAATAATGGAATACTAACACGATTGACAGACGGTTACCCCGAATTGCGGACGGGACACTTGCAATACCAAATCAAACTCTTTATCACGGTAACATGTATAGAAACTGGCATGATCCCCCATAGAGGTCCACAATTCATTCATGAATGACCCTCGTTTACTTATGAGTAACAATCTACAATGTACTCTGGACTATGTACTCGCGCTTTTTAAAATTTGATGGTCGGACTTTTATTTCCTTTGAATTTCATAAAAAACATAGAATATATAATATCATGTGATTTTATGCAGTTGAAATTATCGTGTTCAAATCTCTTATTGTAAGGGTAATAATGGAATACTAACACGATTGACAGACGGTTACCCCGAATTGCGGACGGGACACTTGCAATACCAAATCAAACTCTTTATCACGGTAACATGTATAGAAACTGGCATGATCCCCCATAGAGGTCCACAATTCATTCATGAATGACCCTCGTTTACTTATGAGTAACAATCTACAATGTACTCTGGACTATGTACTCGCGCTTTTTAAAATTTGATGGTCGGACTTTTATTTCCTTTGAATTTCATAAAAAACATAGAATATATAATATCATGTGATTTTATGCAGTTGAAATTATCGTGTTCAAATCTCTTATTGTAAGGGTAATAATGGAATACTAACACGATTGACAGACGGTTACCCCGGATTGCGGACGGGACACTTGCAATACCAAATCAAACTCTTTATCACGGTAACATGTATAGAAACTGGCATGATCCCACATAGAGGTCCACAATTCATTCATGAATGACCCTCGTATACTTATGAGTAATCATCTACAATGTACTCTGGACTATGTACTCGCGCTTTTTAAAATTTGATGGTCGGACTTTTATTTCCTTTAAATTTCATAAAAAACATAGAATATATAATTTCATGTGATTTTATGCAGTTGAAATTATCGTGTTCATAACTCTCATTCTAAGGGTAATAATGGAATACTAACACGAATGACATACGATTACCCCGGATTGCGGACGGGACACTTGCAATACCAAATCAAACTCTTTGTCACGGTAACATGTAAAGAAACTGGCATGATCCACAAAGAGGTCCACAATTCATTCATGAATGACCCTCGTATACTTATGAGTAACAATCTACAATGTACTCTGGACTATGTACTCGCGCTTTTTAAAATTTGATGGTCGGACTTTTATTTCCTTTGAATTTCATAAAAAACATAGAATATATAATATCATGTGATTTTATGCAGTTGAAATTATCGTGTTCAAATCTCTTATTGTAAGGGTAATAATGGAATACTAACACGATTGACAGACGGTTACCCCGGATTGCGGACGGGACACTTGCAATACCAAATCAAACTCTTTATCACGGTAACATGTATAGAAACTGGCATGATCCCACATAGAGGTCCACAATTCATTCATGAATGACCCTCGTATACTTATGAGTAACAATCTACAATGTACTCTGGACTATGTACTCGCGCTTTTTAAAATTTGATGGTCGGACTTTTATTTCCTTTAAATTTCATAAAAAACATAGAATATATAATTTCATGTGATTTTATGCAGTTGAAATTATCGTGTTCATAACTCTCATTCTAAGGGTAATAATGGAATACTAACACGAATGACATACAATTACCCCGGATTGCGGACGGGACACTTGCAATACCAAATCAAACTCTTTATCACGGTAACAAGTATAGAAACTGGCATGATCCCCCATAGAGGTCCACAATTCATTCATGAATGACCCTCGTTTACTTACGAGTAATTATCTACAATGTACTCTGGACTATGTACTCGCGCTTTTTAAAATTTGATGGTCGGACTTTTATTTCCTTTAAATTTCATAAAAAAAACATAGAATATATAATTTCATGTGATTTTATGCAGCTGAAATTATCGTTTTCATAACTCTCATTGCAAGGGTAATAATGGAATACTAACACGATTGGTAGACGATTAACCCGGATCACGGACGGGACACTTGCAATACCAAATCAAACTCTTTATCACGGTAACATGTAAAGAAACTGGCATGATCCCACATAGAGGTCCACAATTCATTCATGAATGACCCTCGTATACTTATGAGTAACAATCTACAATGTACTCTGGACTATGTACTCGCGCTTTTTAAAATTTGATGGTCGGACTTTTATTTCCTTTAAATTTCATAAAAAACATAGAATATATAATTTCATGTGATTTTATGCAGTTGAAATTATCGTGTTCATAACTCTCATTCTAAGGGTAATAATGGAATACTAACACGAATGACATACAATTACCCCGGATTGCGGACGGGACACTTGCAATACCAAATCAAACTCTTTATCACGGTAACATGTAAAGAAACTGGCATGATCCCACATAGAGGTCCACAATTCATTCATGAATGACCCTCGTATACTTATGAGTAACAATCTACAATGTACTCTGGACTATGTACTCGCGCTTTTTAAAATTTGATGGTCGGACTTTTATTTCCTTTGAATTTCATAAAAAACATAAAATATATAATATCATGTGATTTTATGCAGTTGAAATTATCGTGTTCAAATCTCTTATTGTAAGGGTAATAATGGAATACTAACACGATTGACAGACGGTTACCCCGGATTGCGGACGGGACACTTGCAATACCAAATCAAACTCTTTATCACGGTAACATGTATAGAAACTGGCATGATCCCACATAGAGGTCCACAATTCATTCATGAATGACCCTCGTATACTTATGAGTAACAATCTACAATGTACTCTGGACTATGTACTCGCGCTTTTTAAAATTTGATGGTCGGACTTTTATTTCCTTTGTATTTCATAAAAAACATAAAATATATAATATCATGTGATTTTATGCAGTTGAAATTATCGTGTTCAAATCTCTTATTGTAAGGGTAATAATGGAATACTAACACGATTGACAGACGATTACCCCGGATTGCGGACGGGACACTTGCAATACCAAATCAAACTCTTTATCACGGTAACATGTATAGAAACTGGCATGATCCCACATAGAGGTCCACAATTCATTCATGAATGACCCTCGTATACTTATGAGTAATCATCTACAATGTACTCTGGACTATGTACTCGCGCTTTTTAAAATTTGATGGTCGGACTTTTATTTCCTTTAAATTTCATAAAAAACATAGAATATATAATTTCATGTGATTTTATGCAGTTGAAATTATCGTGTTCATAACTCTCATTCTAAGGGTAATAATGGAATACTAACACGAATGACATACGATTACCCCGGATTGCGGACGGGACACTTGCAATACCAAATCAAACTCTTTGTCACGGTAACATGTAAAGAAACTGGCATGATCCACAAAGAGGTCCACAATTCATTCATGAATGACCCTCGTATACTTATGAGTAACAATCTACAATGTACTCTGGACTATGTACTCGCGCTTTTTAAAATTTGATGGTCGGACTTTTATTTCCTTTGAATTTCATAAAAAACATAGAATATATAATATCATGTGATTTTATGCAGTTGAAATTATCGTGTTCAAATCTCTTATTGTAAGGGTAATAATGGAATACTAACACGATTGACAGACGGTTACCCCGGATTGCGGACGGGACACTTGCAATACCAAATCAAACTCTTTATCACGGTAACATGTATAGAAACTGGCATGATCCCACATAGAGGTCCACAATTCATTCATGAATGACCCTCGTATACTTATGAGTAACAATCTACAATGTACTCTGGACTATGTACTCGCGCTTTTTAAAATTTGATGGTCGGACTTTTATTTCCTTTAAATTTCATAAAAAACATAGAATATATAATTTCATGTGATTTTATGCAGTTGAAATTATCGTGTTCATAACTCTCATTCTAAGGGTAATAATGGAATACTAACACGAATGACATACAATTACCCCGGATTGCGGACGGGACACTTGCAATACCAAATCAAACTCTTTATCACGGTAACAAGTATAGAAACTGGCATGATCCCCCATAGAGGTCCACAATTCATTCATGAATGACCCTCGTTTACTTACGAGTAATTATCTACAATGTACTCTGGACTATGTACTCGCGCTTTTTAAAATTTGATGGTCGGACTTTTATTTCCTTTAAATTTCATAAAAAAAACATAGAATATATAATTTCATGTGATTTTATGCAGCTGAAATTATCGTTTTCATAACTCTCATTGCAAGGGTAATAATGGAATACTAACACGATTGGTAGACGATTAACCCGGATCACGGACGGGACACTTGCAATACCAAATCAAACTCTTTATCACGGTAACATGTAAAGAAACTGGCATGATCCCACATAGAGGTCCACAATTCATTCATGAATGACCCTCGTATACTTATGAGTAACAATCTACAATGTACTCTGGACTATGTACTCGCGCTTTTTAAAATTTGATGGTCGGACTTTTATTTCCTTTAAATTTCATAAAAAACATAGAATATATAATTTCATGTGATTTTATGCAGTTGAAATTATCGTGTTCATAACTCTCATTCTAAGGGTAATAATGGAATACTAACACGAATGACATACAATTACCCCGGATTGCGGACGGGACACTTGCAATACCAAATCAAACTCTTTATCACGGTAACATGTAAAGAAACTGGCATGATCCCACATAGAGGTCCACAATTCATTCATGAATGACCCTCGTATACTTATGAGTAACAATCTACAATGTACTCTGGACTATGTACTCGCGCTTTTTAAAATTTGATGGTCGGACTTTTATTTCCTTTGAATTTCATAAAAAACATAAAATATATAATATCATGTGATTTTATGCAGTTGAAATTATCGTGTTCAAATCTCTTATTGTAAGGGTAATAATGGAATACTAACACGATTGACAGACGGTTACCCCGGATTGCGGACGGGACACTTGCAATACCAAATCAAACTCTTTATCACGGTAACATGTATAGAAACTGGCATGATCCCACATAGAGGTCCACAATTCATTCATGAATGACCCTCGTATACTTATGAGTAACAATCTACAATGTACTCTGGACTATGTACTCGCGCTTTTTAAAATTTGATGGTCGGACTTTTATTTCCTTTGTATTTCATAAAAAACATAAAATATATAATATCATGTGATTTTATGCAGTTGAAATTATCGTGTTCAAATCTCTTATTGTAAGGGTAATAATGGAATACTAACACGATTGACAGACGATTACCCCGGATTGCGGACGGGACACTTGCAATACCAAATCAAACTCTTTATCACGGTAACATGTATAGAAACTGGCATGATCCCACATAGAGGTCCACAATTCATTCATGAATGACCCTCGTATACTTATGAGTAATCATCTACAATGTACTCTGGACTATGTACTCGCGCTTTTTAAAATTTGATGGTCGGACTTTTATTTCCTTTAAATTTCATAAAAAACATAGAATATATAATTTCATGTGATTTTATGCAGTTGAAATTATCGTGTTCATAACTCTCATTCTAAGGGTAATAATGGAATACTAACACGAATGACATACGATTACCCCGGATTGCGGACGGGACACTTGCAATACCAAATCAAACTCTTTATCACGGTAACATGTAAAGAAACTGGCATGATCCACAAAGAGGTCCACAATTCATTCATGAATGACCCTCGTATACTTATGAGTAACAATCTACAATGTACTCTGGACTATGTACTCGCGCTTTTTAAAATTTGATGGTCGGACTTTTATTTCCTTTGAATTTCATAAAAAACATAGAATATATAATATCATGTGATTTTATGCAGTTGAAATTATCGTGTTCAAATCTCTTATTGTAAGGGTAATAATGGAATACTAACACGATTGACAGACGGTTACCCCGGATTGCGGACGGGACACTTGCAATACCAAATCAAACTCTTTATCATGGTAACATGTATTGAAACTGGCATGATCCCACATAGAGGTCCACAATTCATTCATGAATGACCCTCGTATACTTATGAGTAACAATCTACAATGTACTCTGGACTATGTACTCGCGCTTTTTAAAATTTGATGGTCGGACTTTTATTTCCTTTAAATTTCATAAAAAACATAGAATATATAATTTCATGTGATTTTATGCAGTTGAAATTATCGTGTTCATAACTCTCATTCTAAGGGTAATAATGGAATACTAACACGAATGACATACAATTACCCCGGATTGCGGACGGGACACTTGCAATACCAAATCAAACTCTTTATCACGGTAACAAGTATAGAAACTGGCATGATCCCCCATAGAGGTCCACAATTCATTCATGAATGACCCTCGTTTACTTACGAGTAATTATCTACAATGTACTCTGGACTATGTACTCGCGCTTTTTAAAATTTGATGGTCGGACTTTTATTTCCTTTAAATTTCATGAAAAAAACATAGAATATATAATTTCATGTGATTTTATGCAGCTGAAATTATCGTTTTCATAACTCTCATTGCAAGGGTAATAATGGAATACTAACACGAATGATAGACGATTAACCCGGATCACGGACGGGACACTTGCAATACCAAATCAAACTCTTTATCACGGTAACAAGTAAAGAAACTGGCATGATCCCACATAGAGGTCCACAATTCATTCATGAATGACCCTCGTATACTTATGAGTAACAATCTACAATGTACTCTGGACTATGTACTCGCGCTTTTTAAAATTTGATGGTCGGACTTTTATTTCCTTTGAATTTCATAAAAAACATAAAATATATAATATCATGTGATTTTATGCAGTTGAAATTATCGTGTTCAAATCTCTTATTGTAAGGGTAATAATGGAATACTAACACGATTGACAGACGGTTACCCCGGATTGCGGACGGGACACTTGCAATACCAAATCAAACTCTTTATCACGGTAACATGTATAGAAACTGGCATGATCCCACATAGAGGTCCACAATTCATTCATGAATGACCCTCGTATACTTATGAGTAACAATCTACAATATACTCTGGACTATGTACTCGCGCTTTTTAAAATTTGATGGTCGGACTTTTATTTCCTTCGAATTTCATAAAAAACATAAAATATATAATATCATGTGATTTTATGCAGTTGAAATTATCGTGTTCAAATCTCTTATTGTAAGGGTAATAATGGAATACTAACACGATTGACAGACGGTTACCCCGGATTGCGGACGGGACACTTGCAATACCAAATCAAACTCTTTATCACGGTAACATGTATAGAAACTGGCATGATCCCACATAGAGGTCCACAATTCATTCATGAATGACCCTCGTATACTTATGAGTAATCATCTACAATGTACTCTGGACTATGTACTCGCACTTTTTAAAATTTGATGGTCGGACTTTTATTTCTTTAAATTTCATAAAAAACATGGAATATATAATTTAATATGATTTTATGCAGTTGAAATTATCGTGTTCATAACTCTCATTCTAAGGGTAATAATGGAATACTAACACGATTGACAGACGATTACCCCGGATCACGGACGGGACACTTGAAATACCAAATCAAACTCTTTATCACGGTAACATGTAAAGAAACTGGCATGATCGCACATAGAGGTCCACAATTCATTCATGAATGACCCTCCTATACTTATGAGTAATCATCTACAATGTACTCTGGACTATGTACTCGCGCTTTTTAAAATTTGATGGTCGGACTTTTATTTCCTTTAAATTTCATAAAAAACATAGAATATATAATTTCATGTGATTTTATGCAGTTGAAATTATCGTGTTCATAACTCTCATTCTAAGGGTAATAATGGAATACTAACACGAATGACATACGATTACCCCGGATTGCGGACGGGACACTTGCAATACCAAATCAAACTCTTTATCACGGTAACATGTAAAGAAACTGGCATGATCCCACATAGAGGTCCACAATTCATTCACGAATGACCCTCGTATACTTATGAGTAAAAATCTACAATGTACTCTGGACTATGTACTCGCGCTTTTTAAAATTTGATGGTCGGACTTTTATTTCCTTTGAATTTCATAAAAAACATAGAATATATAATATCACGTGATTTTATGCAGTTGAAATTATCGTGTTCAAATCTCTTATTGTAAGGGTAATAATGGAATACTAACACGATTGACAGACGGTTACCCCGGATTGCGGACGGGACACTTGCAATACCAAATCAAACTCTTTATCACGGTAACATGTATAGAAACTGGCATGATCCCACATAGAGGTCCACAATTCATTCATGAATGACCCTCGTATACATATGAGTAATCATCTACAATGTACTCTGGACTATGTACTCGCGCTTTTTAAAATTTGATGGTCGGACTTTTATTTCCTTTAAATTTCATAAAAAACATAGAATATATAATTTCATGTGATTTTATTCAGTTGAAATTATCGTGTTCAAATCTCTTATTGTAAGGGTAATAATGGAATACTAACACGATTGACAGACGGTTACCCCGGATTGCGGACGGGACACTTGCAATACCAAATCAAACTCTTTATCACGGTAACATGTATAGAAACTGGCATGATCCCCCATAGAGGTCCACAATTCATTCATGAATGACCCTCGTTTAATTACGAGTAATTATCTACAATGTACTCTGGACTATGTACTCGCGCTTTTTAAAATTTGATGGTCGGACTTTTATTTCCTTTAAATTTCATAAAAAAAACATAGAATATATAATTTCATGTGATTTTATGCAGTTGAAATTATCGTTTTCATAACTCTCATTGCAAGGGTAATAATGGAATACTAACACGATTGATAGACGATTAACCCGGATCACGGACAGGACTCTTGCAATACCAAATCAAACTCTTTATCACGGTAACATGTAAAGAAACTGGCATGATCCCACATAGAGGTCCACAATTCATTCATGAATGACCCTCGTATACTTATGAGTAACAATCTACAATGTACTCTGGACTATGTACTCGCGCTTTTTAAAATTTGATGGTCGGACTTTTATTTCCTTTAAATTTCATAAAAAACATAGAATATATAATTTCATGTGATTTTATACAGTTGAAATTATCGTGTTCATAACTCTCATTCTAAGGGTAATAATGGAATACTAACACGAATGACATACAATTACCCCGGATTGCGGACGGGACACTTGCAATACCAAATCAAACTCTTTATCACGGTAACATGTAAAGAAACTGGCATGATCCCACATAGAGGTCCACAATTCATTCATGAATGACCCTCGTATACTTATGAGTAACAATCTACAATGTACTCTGGACTATGTACTCGCGCTTTTTAAAATTTGATGGTCGGACTTTTATTTCCTTCGAATTTCATAAAAAACATAAAATATATAATATCATGTGATTTTATGCAATTGAAATTATCGTGTTCAAATCTCTTATTGTAAGGGTAATAATGGAATACTAACACGATTGACAGACGGTTACCCCGGATTGCGGACGGGACACTTGCAATACCAAATCAAACTCTTTATCACGGTAACATGTAAAGAAACTGGCATGATCGCACATAGAGGTCCACAATTCATTCATGAATGACCCTCCTATACTTATGAGTAATCATCTACAATGTACTCTGGACAATGTACTCGCGCTTTTTAAAATTTGATGGTCGGACTTTTATTTCCTTTAAATTTCATAAAAAACATAGAATATATAATTTCATGTGATTTTATGCAGTTGAAATTATCGTGTTCATAACTCTCATTCTAAGGGTAATAATGGAATACTAACACGAATGACATACAATTACCCCGGATTGCGGACGGGACACTTGCAATACCAAATCAAACTCTTTATCACGGTAACATGTAAAGAAACTGGCATGATCCACAAAGAGGTCCACAATTCATTCATGAATGACCCTCGTATACTTATGAGTAACAATCTACAATGTACTCTGGACTATGTACTCGCGCTTTTTAAAATTTGATGGTCGGACTTTTATTTCCTTTGAATTTCATAAAAAAACATAGAATATATAATATCATGTGATTTTATGCAGTTGAAATTATCGTGTTCAAATCTCTTATTGTAAGGGTAATAATGGAATACTAACACGATTGACAGACGGTTACCCCGGATTGCGGACGGGACACTTGCAATACCAAATCAAACTCTTTATCACGGTAACATGTATTGAAACTGGCATGATCCCACATAGAGGTCCACAATTCATTCATGAATGACCCTCGTATACTTATGAGTAACAATCTACAATGTACTCTGGACTATGTACTCGCGCTTTTTAAAATTTGATGGTCGGACTTTTATTTCCTTTAAATTTCATAAAAAACATAGAATATATAATTTCATGTGATTTTATGCAGTTGAAATTATCGTGTTCATAACTCTCATTCTAAGGGTAATAATGGAATACTAACACGAATGACATACAATTACCCCGGATTGCGGACGGGACACTTGCAATACCAAATCAAACTCTTTATCACGGTAACAAGTATAGAAACTGGCATGATCCCCCATAGAGGTCCACAATTCATTCATGAATGACCCTCGTTTACTTACGAGTAATTATCTACAATGTACTCTGGACTATGTACTCGCGCTTTTTAAAATTTGATGGTCGGACTTTTATTTCCTTTAAATTTCATAAAAAAAACATAGAATATATAATTTCATGTGATTTTATGCAGCTGAAATTATCGTTTTCATAACTCTCATTGCAAGGGTAATAATGGAATACTAACACGAATGATAGACGATTAACCCGGATCACGGACGGGACACTTGCAATACCAAATCAAACTCTTTATCACGGTAACATGTAAAGAAACTGGCATGATCCCACATAGAGGTCCACAATTCATTCATGAATGACCCTCGTATACTTATGAGTAACAATCTACAATGTACTCTGGACTATGTACTCGCGCTTTTTAAAATTTGATGGTCGGACTTTTATTTCCTTTGAATTTCATAAAAAACATAAAATATATAATATCATGTGATTTTATGCAGTTGAAATTATCGTGTTCAAATCTCTTATTGTAAGGGTAATAATGGAATACTAACACGATTGACAGACGGTTACCCCGGATTGCGGACGGGACACTTGCAATACCAAATCAAACTCTTTATCACGGTAACATGTATAGAAACTGGCATGATCCCACATAGAGGTCCACAATTCATTCATGAATGACCCTCGTATACTTATGAGTAACAATCTACAATATACTCTGGACTATGTACTCGCGCTTTTTAAAATTTGATGGTCGGACTTTTATTTCCTTCGAATTTCATAAAAAACATAAAATATATAATATCATGTGATTTTATGCAGTTGAAATTATCGTGTTCAAATCTCTTATTGTAAGGGTAATAATGGAATACTAACACGATTGACAGACGGTTACCCCGGATTGCGGACGGGACACTTGCAATACCAAATCAAACTCTTTATCACGGTAACATGTATAGAAACTGGCATGATCCCACATAGAGGTCCACAATTCATTCATGAATGACCCTCGTATACTTATGAGTAATCATCTACAATGTACTCTGGACTATGTACTCGCACTTTTTAAAATTTGATGGTCGGACTTTTATTTCTTTAAATTTCATAAAAAACATGGAATATATAATTTAATATGATTTTATGCAGTTGAAATTATCGTGTTCATAACTCTCATTCTAAGGGTAATAATGGAATACTAACACGATTGACAGACGATTACCCCGGATCACGGACGGGACACTTGAAATACCAAATCAAACTCTTTATCACGGTAACATGTAAAGAAACTGGCATGATCGCACATAGAGGTCCACAATTCATTCATGAATGACCCTCCTATACTTATGAGTAATCATCTACAATGTACTCTGGACTATGTACTCGCGCTTTTTAAAATTTGATGGTCGGACTTTTATTTCCTTTAAATTTCATAAAAAACATAGAATATATAATTTCATGTGATTTTATGCAGTTGAAATTATCGTGTTCATAACTCTCATTCTAAGGGTAATAATGGAATACTAACACGAATGACATACGATTACCCCGGATTGCGGACGGGACACTTGCAATACCAAATCAAACTCTTTATCACGGTAACATGTAAAGAAACTGGCATGATCCCACATAGAGGTCCACAATTCATTCACGAATGACCCTCGTATACTTATGAGTAAAAATCTACAATGTACTCTGGACTATGTACTCGCGCTTTTTAAAATTTGATGGTCGGACTTTTATTTCCTTTGAATTTCATAAAAAACATAGAATATATAATATCACGTGATTTTATGCAGTTGAAATTATCGTGTTCAAATCTCTTATTGTAAGGGTAATAATGGAATACTAACACGATTGACAGACGGTTACCCCGGATTGCGGACGGGACACTTGCAATACCAAATCAAACTCTTTATCACGGTAACATGTATAGAAACTGGCATGATCCCACATAGAGGTCCACAATTCATTCATGAATGACCCTCGTATACATATGAGTAATCATCTACAATGTACTCTGGACTATGTACTCGCGCTTTTTAAAATTTGATGGTCGGACTTTTATTTCCTTTAAATTTCATAAAAAACATAGAATATATAATTTCATGTGATTTTATTCAGTTGAAATTATCGTGTTCAAATCTCTTATTGTAAGGGTAATAATGGAATACTAACACGATTGACAGACGGTTACCCCGGATTGCGGACGGGACACTTGCAATACCAAATCAAACTCTTTATCACGGTAACATGTATAGAAACTGGCATGATCCCCCATAGAGGTCCACAATTCATTCATGAATGACCCTCGTTTAATTACGAGTAATTATCTACAATGTACTCTGGACTATGTACTCGCGCTTTTTAAAATTTGATGGTCGGACTTTTATTTCCTTTAAATTTCATAAAAAAAACATAGAATATATAATTTCATGTGATTTTATGCAGTTGAAATTATCGTTTTCATAACTCTCATTGCAAGGGTAATAATGGAATACTAACACGATTGATAGACGATTAACCCGGATCACGGACAGGACTCTTGCAATACCAAATCAAACTCTTTATCACGGTAACTTGTAAAGAAACTGGCATGATCCCACATAGAGGTCCACAATTCATTCATGAATGACCCTCGTATACTTATGAGTAACAATCTACAATGTACTCTGGACTATGTACTCGCGCTTTTTAAAATTTGATGGTCGGACTTTTATTTCCTTTAAATTTCATAAAAAACATAGAATATATAATTTCATGTGATTTTATACAGTTGAAATTATCGTGTTCATAACTCTCATTCTAAGGGTAATAATGGAATACTAACACGAATGACATACAATTACCCCGGATTGCGGACGGGACACTTGCAATACCAAATCAAACTCTTTATCACGGTAACATGTAAAGAAACTGGCATGATCCCACATAGAGGTCCACAATTCATTCATGAATGACCCTCGTATACTTATGAGTAACAATCTACAATGTACTCTGGACTATGTACTCGCGCTTTTTAAAATTTGATGGTCGGACTTTTATTTCCTTCGAATTTCATAAAAAACATAAAATATATAATATCATGTGATTTTATGCAGTTGAAATTATCGTGTTCAAATCTCTTATTGTAAGGGTAATAATGGAATACTAACACGATTGACAGACGGTTACCCCGGATTGCGGACGGGACACTTGCAATACCAAATCAAACTCTTTATCACGGTAACATGTAAAGAAACTGGCATGATCGCACATAGAGGTCCACAATTCATTCATGAATGACCCTCCTATACTTATGAGTAATCATCTACAATGTACTCTGGACAATGTACTCGCGCTTTTTAAAATTTGATGGTCGGACTTTTATTTCCTTTAAATTTCATAAAAAACATAGAATATATAATTTCATGTGATTTTATGCAGTTGAAATTATCGTGTTCATAACTCTCATTCTAAGGGTAATAATGGAATACTAACACGAATGACATACAATTACCCCGGATTGCGGACGGGACACTTGCAATACCAAATCAAACTCTTTATCACGGTAACATGTAAAGAAACTGGCATGATCCCACATAGAGGTCCACAATTCATTCATGAATGACCCTCGTATACTTATGAGTAACAATCTACAATGTACTCTGGACTATGTACTCGCGCTTTTTAAAATTTGATGGTCGGACTTTTATTTCCTTTGAATTTCATAAAAAACATAGAATATATAATATCACGTGATTTTATGCAGTTGAAATTATCGTGTTCAAATCTCTTATTGTAAGGGTAATAATGGAATACTAACACGATTGACAGACGGTTACCCCGGATTGCGGACGGGACACTTGCAATACCAAATCAAACTCTTTATCACGGTAACATGTATAGAAACTGGCATGATCCCACATAGAGGTCCACAATTCATTCATGAATGACCCTCGTATACATATGAGTAATCATCTACAATGTACTCTGGACTATGTACTCGCGCTTTTTAAAATTTGATGGTCGGACTTTTATTTCCTTTAAATTTCATAAAAAACATAGAATATATAATTTCATGTGATTTTATTCAGTTGAAATTATCGTGTTCAAATCTCTTATTGTAAGGGTAATAATGGAATACTAACACGATTGACAGACGGTTACCCCGGATTGCGGACGGGACACTTGCAATACCAAATCAAACTCTTTATCACGGTAACATGTATAGAAACTGGCATGATCCCCCATAGAGGTCCACAATTCATTCATGAATGACCCTCGTTTAATTACGAGTAATTATCTACAATGTACTCTGGACTATGTACTCGCGCTTTTTAAAATTTGATGGTCGGACTTTTATTTCCTTTAAATTTCATAAAAAAAACATAGAATATATAATTTTATGTGATTTTATGCAGTTGAAATTATCGTTTTCATAACTCTCATTGCAAGGGTAATAATGGAATGCTAACACGATTGATAGACGATTAACCCGGATCACGGACAGGACACTTGCAATACCAAATCAAACTCTTTATCACTGTAACATGTAAAGAAACTGGCATGATCCCACATAGAGGTCCACAATTCATTCATGAATGACCCTCGTATACTTATGAGTAACAATCTACAATGTACTCTGGAGTATGTACTCGCGCTTTTTAAAATTTGATGGTCGGACTTTTATTTCCTTTAAATTTCATAAAAAACATAGAATATATAATTTCATGTGATTTTATACAGTTGAAATTATCGTGTTCATAACTCTCATTCTAAGGGTAATAATGGAATACTAACACGAATGACATACAATTACCCCGGATTACGGACGGGACACTTGCAATACCAAATCAAACTCTTTATCACGGTAACATGTAAAGAAACTGGCATGATCCCACATAGAGGTCCACAATTCATTCATGAATGACCCTCGTATACTTATGAGTAACAATCTACAATGTACTCTGGACTATGTACTCGCGCTTTTTAAAATTTGATGGTCGGACTTTTATTTCCTTCGAATTTCATAAAAAACATAAAATATATAATATCATGTGATTTTATGCAGTTGAAATTATCGTGTTCAAATCTCTTATTGTAAGGGTAATAATGGAATACTAACACGATTGACAGACGGTTACCCCGGATTGCGGACGGGACACTTGCAATACCAAATCAAACTCTTTATCACGGTAACATGTATAGAAACTGGCATGATCCCACATAGAGGTCCACAATTCATTCATGAATGACCCTCGTATACTTATGAGTAATCATCTACAATGTACTCTGGACTATGTACTCGCGCTTTTTAAAATTTGATGGTCGGACTTTTATTTCCTTTAAATTTCATAAAAAACATAGAATATATAATTTCATGTGATTTTATTCAGTTGAAATTATCGTGTTCAAATCTCTTATTGTAAGGGTAATAATGGAATACTAACACGATTGACAGACGGTTACCCCGGATTGCGGACGGGACACTTGCAATACCAAATCAAACTCTTTATCACGCTAACATGTATAGAAACTGGCATGATCCCCCATAGAGGTCCACAATTCATTCATGAATGACCCTCGTTTACTTACGAGTAATTATCTACAATGTACTCTGGACTATGTACTCGCGCTTTTTAAAATTTGATGGTCGGACTTTTATTTCCTTTAAATTTCATAAAAAAAACATAGAATATATAATTTCATGTGATTTTATGCAGTTGAAATTATCGTTTTCATAACTCTCATTGCAAGGGTAATAATGGAATACTAACACGAATGATAGACGATTAACCCGGATCACGGACGGGACACTTGCAATACCAAATCAAACTTTTTATCACGGTAACATGTAAAGAAACTGGCATGATCCCACATAGAGGTCCACAATTCATTCATGAATGACCCTCGTATACTTATGAGTAACAATCTACAATGTACTCTGGACTATGTACTAGCACTTTTTAAAATTTGATGGTCGGACTTTTATTTCCTTTAAATTTCATAAAAAACATAGAATATATAATTTCATGTGATTTTATACAGTTGAAATTATCGTGTTCATAACTCTCATTCTAAGGGTAATAATGGAATACTAACACGAATGACATACAATTACCCCGGATTGCGGACGGGACACTTGCAATACCAAATCAAACTCTTTATCACGGTAACATGTAAAGAAACTGGCATGATCCCACATAGAGGTCCATATTCATTCATGAATGACCCTCGTATACTTATGAGTAACAATCTACAATGTACTCTGGACTATGTACTCGCGCTTTTTAAAATTTGATGGTCGGACTTTTATTTCCTTCGAATGTCATAAAAAACATAAAATATATAATATCATGTGATTTTATGCAATTGAAATTATCGTGTTCAAATCTCTTATTGTAAGGGTAATAATGGAATACTAACACGATTGACAGACGGTTACCCCGGATTGCGGATGGGACACTTGCAATACCAAATCAAACTCTTTATCACGGTAACATGTAAAGAAACTGGCATGATCGCACATAGAGGTCCACAATTCATTCATGAATGACCCTCCTATACTTATGAGTAATCATCTACAATGTACTCTGGACTATGTACTCGCGCTTTTTAAAATTTGATGGTCGGACTTTTATTTCCTTTAAATTTCATAAAAAACATAGAATATATAATTTCATGTGATTTTATGCAGTTGAAATTATCGTGTTCATAACTCTCATTCTAAGGGTAATAATGGAATACTAACACGAATGACATACAATTACCCCGGATTGCGGACGGGACACTTGCAATACCAAATCAAACTCTTTATCACGGTAACATGTAAAGAAACTGGCATGATCCCACATAGAGGTCCACAATTCATTCATGAATGACCCTCGTATACTTATGAGTAACAATCTACAATGTACTCTGGACTATGTACTCGCGCTTTTTAAAATTTGATGGTCGGACTTTTATTTCCTTTGAATTTCATAAAAAACATAGAATATATAATATCACGTGATTTTATGCAGTTGAAATTATCGTGTTCAAATCTCTTATTGTAAGGGTAATAATGGAATACTAACACGATTGACAGACGGTTACCCCGGATTGCGGACGGGACACTTCCAATACCAAATCAAACTCTTTATCACGGTAACATGTATAGAAACTGGCATGATCCCACATAGAGGTCCACAATTCATTCATGAATGACCCTCGTATACATATGAGTAATCATCTACAATGTACTCTGGACTATGTACTCGCGCTTTTTAAAATTTGATGGTCGGACTTTTATTTCCTTTAAATTTCATAAAAAACATAGAATATATAATTTCATGTGATTTTATTCAGTTGAAATTATCGTGTTCAAATCTCTTATTGTAAGGGTAATAATGGAATACTAACACGATTGACAGACGGTTACCCCGGATTGCGGACGGGACACTTGCAATACCAAATCAAACTCTTTATCACGGTAACATGTATAGAAACTGGCATGATCCCCCATAGAGGTCCACAATTCATTCATGAATGACCCTCGTTTAATTACGAGTAATTATCTACAATGTACTCTGGACTATGTACTCGCGCTTTTTAAAATTTGATGGTCGGACTTTTATTTCCTTTAAATTTCATAAAAAAAACATAGAATATATAATTTTATGTGATTTTATGCAGTTGAAATTATCGTTTTCATAACTCTCATTGCAAGGGTAATAATGGAATGCTAACACGATTGATAGACGATTAACCCGGATCACGGACAGGACACTTGCAATACCAAATCAAACTCTTTATCACGGTAACATGTAAAGAAACTGGCATGATCCCACATAGAGGTCCACAATTCATTCATGAATGACCCTCGTATACTTATGAGTAACAATCTACAATGTACTCTGGAGTATGTACTCGCGCTTTTTAAAATTTGATGGTCGGACTTTTATTTCCTTTAAATTTCATAAAAAACATAGAATATATAATTTCATGTGATTTTATACAGTTGAAATTATCGTGTTCATAACTCTCATTCTAAGGGTAATAATGGAATACTAACACGAATGACATACAATTACCCCGAATTGCGGACGGGACACTTGCAATACCAAATCAAACTCTTTATCACGGTAACATGTAAAGAAACTGGCATGATCCCACATAGAGGTCCACAATTCATTCATGAATGACCCTCGTATACTTATGAGTAACAATCTACAATGTACTCTGGACTATGTACTCGCGCTTTTTAAAATTTGATGGTCGGA
The DNA here is from genome assembly GCA_037428765.1 of Rubia yunnanensis. NCBI lineage: Eukaryota > Viridiplantae > Streptophyta > Magnoliopsida > Gentianales > Rubiaceae > Rubia > Rubia yunnanensis. The sequence goes on along the minus strand of CM075067.1, from coordinate 34,002,990 downwards.
CTTTTATTTCCTTCGAATTTCATAAAAAACATAAAATATATAATATCATGTGATTTTATGCAGTTGAAATTATCGTGTTCAAATCTCTTATTGTAAGGGTAATAATGGAATACTAACACGATTGACAGACGGTTACCCCGGATTGCGGACGGGACACTTGCAATACCAAATCAAACTCTTTATCACGGTAACATGTATAGAAACTGGCATGATCCCACATAGAGGTCCACAAATCATTCATGAATGACCCTCGTATACTTATGAGTAACAATCTACAATGTACTCTGGAGTATGTACTCGCGCTTTTTAAAATTTGATGGTCGGACTTTTATTTCCTTTAAATTTCATAAAAAACATAGAATATATAATTTCATGTGATTTTATACAGTTGAAATTATCGTGTTCATAACTCTCATTCTAAGGGTAATAATGGAATACTAACACGAATGACATACAATTACCCCGGATTGCGGACGGGACACTTGCAATACCAAATCAAACTCTTTATCACGGTAACATGTAAAGAAACTGGCATGATCCCACATAGAGGTCCACAATTCATTCATGAATGACCCTCGTATACTTATGAGTAACAATCTACAATGTACTCTGGACTATGTACTCGCGCTTTTTAAAATTTGATGGTCGGACTTTTATTTCCTTCGAATTTCATAAAAAACATAAAATATATAATATCATGTGATTTTATGCAGTTGAAATTATCGTGTTCAAATCTCTTATTGTAAGGGTAATAATGGAATACTAACACGATTGACAGACGGTTACCCCGGATTGCGGACGGGACACTTGCAATACCAAATCAAACTCTTTATCACGGTAACATGTATAGAAACTGGCATGATCCCACATAGAGGTCCACAATTCATTCATGAATGACCCTCGTATACTTATGAGTAATCATCTACAATGTACTCTGGACTATGTACTCGCGCTTTTTAAAATTTGATGGTCGGACTTTTATTTCCTTTAAATTTCATAAAAAACATAGAATATATAATTTCATGTGATTTTATTCAGTTGAAATTATCGTGTTCAAATCTCTTATTGTAAGGGTAATAATGGAATACTAACACGATTGACAGACGGTTACCCCGGATTGCGGACGGGACACTTGCAATACCAAATAAAACTCTTTATCACGGTAACATGTATAGAAACTGGCATGATCCCCCATAGAGGTCCACAATTCATTCATGAATGACCCTCGTTTAATTACGAGTAATTATCTACAATGTACTCTGGACTATGTACTCGCGCTTTTTAAAATTTGATGGTCGGACTTTTATTTCCTTTAAATTTCATAAAAAAAACATAGAATATATAATTTTATGTGATTTTATGCAGTTGAAATTATCGTTTTCATAACTCTCATTGCAAGGGTAATAATGGAATGCTAACACGATTGATAGACGATTAACCCGGATCACGGACATGACACTTGCAATACCAAATCAAACTCTTTATCACGGTAACATGTAAAGAAACTGGCATGATCCCACATAGAGGTCCACAATTCATTCATGAATGACCCTCGTATACTTATGAGTAACAATCTACAATGTACTCTGGAGTATGTACTCGCGCTTTTTAAAATTTGATGGTCGGACTTTTATTTCCTTTAAATTTCATAAAAAACATAGAATATATAATTTCATGTGATTTTATACAGTTGAAATTATCGTGTTCATAACTCTCATTCTAAGGGTAATAATGGAATACTAACACGAATGACATACAATTACCCCGGATTGCGGACGGGACACTTGCAATACCAAATCAAACTCTTTATCACGGTAACATGTAAAGAAACTGGCATGATCCCACATAGAGGTCCACAATTCATTCATGAATGACCCTCGTATACTTATGAGTAACAATCTACAATGTACTCTGGACTATGTACTCGCGCTTTTTAAAATTTGATGGTCGGACTTTTATTTCCTTCGAATTTCATAAAAAACATAAAATATATAATATCATGTGATTTTATGCAGTTGAAATTATCGTGTTCAAATCTCTTATTGTAAGGGTAATAATGGAATACTAACACGATTGACAGACGGTTACCCCGGATTGCGGACGGGACACTTGCAATACCAAATCAAACTCTTTATCACGGTAACATGTATAGAAACTGGCATGATCCCACATAGAGGTCCACAATTCATTCATGAATGACCCTCGTATACTTATGAGTAATCATCTACAATGTACTCTGGACTATGTACTCGCGCTTTTTAAAATTTGATGGTCGGACTTTTATTTCCTTTAAATTTCATAAAAAACATAGAACATATAATTTCATGTGATTTTATTCAGTTGAAATTATCGTGTTCAAATCTCTTATTGTAAGGGTAATAATGGAATACTAACACGATTGACAGACGGTTACCCCGGATTGCGGACGGGACACTTGCAATACCAAATCAAACTCTTTATCACGGTAACATGTATAGAAACTGGCATGATCCCCCATAGAGGTCCACAATTCATTCATGAATGACCCTCGTTTACTTACGAGTAATTATCTACAATGTACTCTGGACTATGTACTCGTGCTTTTTAAAATTTGATGGTCGGACTTTTATTTCCTTTAAATTTCATAAAAAAAACATAAAATATATAATTTCATGTGATTTTATGCAGTTGAAATTATCGTTTTCATAACTCTCATTGCAAGGGTAATAATGGAATACTAACACGAATGATAGACGATTAACCCGGATCACGGACGGGACACTTGCAATACCAAATCAAAATCTTTATCACGGTAACATGTAAAGAAACTGGCATGATCCCACATAGAGGTCCACAATTCATTCATAAATGACCCTCGTATACTTATGAGTAACAATCTACAATGTACTCTGGACTATGTACTCGCGCTTTTTAAAATTTGATGGTCGGACTTTTATTTCCTTCGAATTTCATAAAAAACATAAAATATATAATATCATGTGATTTTATGCAGTTGAAATTATCGTGTTCAAATCTCTTATTGTAAGGATAATAATGGAATACTAACACGATTGACAGACGGTTACCCCGGATCACGGACGGGACACTTGCAATACCAAATCAAACTCTTTATCACGGTAACATGTAAAGAAACTGGCATGATCCCACATAGAGGTCCACAATTCATTCATGAATGACCCTCGTATACTAATGAGTAATCATCCACAATGTACTCTGGACTATGTACTCGCGCTTTTTAAAATTTGATGGCCGGACTTTCATTTCCTTTAAATTTCATAAAAAACATAGAATATATAATTTCATAAGATTTTATGCAGTTGAAATTATCGTGTTCATAACTCTCATTCTAAGGGTAATAATGGAATACTAAAACGATTGACAGACGATTACCCCGGATCGCAGACGGGACACTTGCAATACCAAATCAAACTCTTTATCACGGTAACATGTAAAGAAACAGGCATGATCCCAAATAGAGGTCCACAATTCATTCATGAATGACCCTCGTATACTTATGAGTAATCATCTACAATGTACTCTGGACTATGTACTCGCGCTTTTTAAAATTTGATGGTCGGACTTTTATTTCCTTCGAATTTCATAAAAAACATAAAATATATAATATCATGTGATTTTATGCAGTTGAAATTATCGTGTTCATAACTCTCATTCTAAGGGTAATAATGGAATACTAACACGGTTGACAGGCGATTACCCCGGATCGCGGACGGGACACTTGCAATACCAAATCAAACTCTTTATCACGGTAACATGTAAAGAAACAGGCATGATCCCAAATAGAGGTCCACAATTCATTCATGAATGACCCTCGTATACTTATGAGTAATCATCTACAATGTACTCTGGACTATGTACTCGCGCTTTTTAAAATTTGATGGTCGGACTTTTATTTCCTTCGAATTTCATAAAAAACATAAAATATATAATATCATGTGATTTTATGCAGTTGAAATTATCGTGTTCATAACTCTCATTCTAAGGGTAATAATGGAATACTAAAACGATTGACAGACGATTACCCCGGATCGTAGACGGGACACTTGCAATACCAAATCAAACTCTTTATCACGGTAACATGTAAAGAAACAGGCATGATCCCAAATAGAGGTCCACAATTCATTCATGAATGACCCTCGTATACTTATGAGTAATCATCTACAATGTACTCTGGACTATGTACTCGCGCTTTTTAAAATTTGATGGTCGGACTTTTTTTCCCTTTAAATTTCATAAAAAACACAGAATATATAATTTCATGTGATTTTATGCAGTTGAAATTATCGTGTTCATAACTCTCATTCTAAGGGTAATAATGGAATACTAACACGGTTGACAGGCGATTACCCCGGATCGCGGACGGGACACTTGCAATACCAAATCAAACTCTTTATCACGGTAACATGTAAAGAAACTGTCATGATCCCATATGGAGGTCCACAATTCATTCGTGAATGACCATTGTATACTTATGAGTAATAATCTACAATGTACTCTGGACTATGTACTCGCGCTTTTTAAAATTTGATTGTCAGACTTTCATTTCCTTTAAATTTCATAAAAAACATAGAATATATAATTTCATGTGATTTTATGCCGTTGAAATTATCGTGTTCATAACTCTCATTCTAAGGGTAATAATGGAATACTAACACGATTGACAGACGATAACCCCGGATCACGGACGGGACACTTGCAATACCAAATAAAACTCTTTATCACGGTAACAAGTAAAGAAACTGGCATGATCCCACATAGAGGTCCACAATTCATTCATGAATGACCCTCGTATACTTATGAGTAATCATCTACAATGTACTCTGGACTATGTACTTGCGCTTTTTAAAATTTGATGGTCGGACTTTCATTTCCTTTAAATTTCATAAAAAACATAGAATATATAATTTCATGTGATTTTATGTAGTTGAAATTATCGTGTTCATAACTCTCATTCTAAGGGTAATAATGGAATACTAACACGGTTGACAGGCGATTACCCCAGATCGCGGACGGGACACTTGCAATACCAAATCAAACTCTTTATCACGGTAACATGTAAAGAAACTGGCATGATCCCACATAGAGGTCCACAATTCATTCGTGAATGACCCTTGTATACTTATGAGTAATCATCTACAATGTACTCTGGACTATGTACTCGCGCTTTTCAAAATTTGATGGTCGGACTTTCATTTCCTTTAAATTTCATAAAAAACACAGAATATATAATTTCATAAGATTTTATGCAGTTGAAATTATCGTGTTCATAACTCTCATTCTAAGGGTAATAATGGAATACTAACACGATTGACAGATGATAACCCCGGATCACGGACGGGACACTTGCAATACCAAATCAAACTCTTTATCACGGTAACATGTAAAGAAACTGGCATGATCCCACATAGAGGTCCACAATTCATTCAAGAATGACCCTCGTATACTAATGAGTAATCATCCACAATGTACTCTGGACTATGTACTCGCGCTTTTTAAAATTTGATGGCCGGACTTTCATTACCTTTAAATTTCATAAAAAACATAGAATGTATAATTTCATAAGATTTTATGCAGTTGAAATTATCGTGTTCATAACTCTCATTCTAAGGGTAATAATGGAATACTAACACGATTGACAGACGATTACCTCGGATCGCGGACGGGACACTTGCAATACCAAATCAAACTCTTTATCACGGTAACATGTAAAGAAACAGGCATGATCCCACATAGAGGTCCACAATTCATTCATGAATGACCCTCGTATACTTATGAGTAATCATCTACAATGTACTCTGGACTATGTACTCGCGCTTTTTAAAATTTGATGGTCGGACTTTTTTTCCCTTTAAATTTCATAAAAAACACAGAATATATAATTTCATGTGATTTTATGCAGTTGAAATTATCGTGTTCATAGCTCTCATTCTAAGGGTAATAATGGAATACTAACACGGTTGACAGGCGATTACCCCGGATCGCGGACGGGACACTTGCATTACCAAATCAAACTCTTTATCACGGTAACATGTAAAGAAACTGGCATGATCCCATATGGAGGTCCACAATTCATTCGTGAATGACCCTTGTATACTTATGAGTAATCATCTACATTGTACTCTGGTCTATGTACTCGCGCTTTTTAAAATTTGATGGTCGGACTTTCATTTCCTTTAAATTTCATAAAAAACATAGAATATATAATTTCATGTGATTTTATGCCGTTGAAATTATCGTGTTCATAACTCTCATTCTAAGGGTAATAATGGAATACTAACACGATTGACAGACGATAACTCCGGATCACGGACGGGACACTTGCAATACCAAATCAAACTCTTTATCACGGTAACATGTAAAGAAACTGGCATGATCCCACATAGAGGTCCACAATTCATTCATGAATGACCCTCGTATACTTATGAGTAATCATCTACAATGTACTCTGGACTATGTACTCGCGCTTTTTAAAATTTGATGGTCGGACTTTTTTTCCCTTTAAATTTCATAAAAAACACAGAATATATAATTTCATGTGATTTTATGCAGTTGAAATTATCGTGTTCATAGCTCTCATTCTAAGGGTAATAATGGAATACTAACACGGTTGACAGGCGATTACCCCGGATCGCGGACGGGACACTTGCATTACCAAATCAAACTCTTTATCACGGTAACATGTAAAGAAACTGGCATGATCCCATATGGAGGTCCACAATTCATTCGTGAATGACCCTTGTATACTTATGAGTAATCATCTACATTGTACTCTGGTCTATGTACTCGCGCTTTTTAAAATTTGATGGTCGGACTTTCATTTCCTTTAAATTTCATAAAAAACATAGAATATATAATTTCATGTGATTTTATGCCGTTGAAATTATCGTGTTCATAACTCTCATTCTAAGGGTAATAATGGAATACTAACACGATTGACAGACGATAACTCCGGATCACGGACGGGACACTTGCAATACCAAATCAAACTCTTTATCACGGTAACATGTAAAGAAACTGGCATGATCCCACATAGAGGTCCACAATTCATTCATGAATGACCCTCGTATACTTATGAGTAATCATCTACAATGTACTCTGGACTATGTACTCGCGCTTTTTAAAATTTGATGGTCGGACTTTTTTTCCATTTAAATTTCATAAAAAACACAGAATATATAATTTCATGTGATTTTATGCAGTTGAAATTATCGTGTTCATAACTCTCATTCTAAGGGTAATAATGGAATACTAACACGGTTGACAGGCGATTACCCCGGATCGCGGACGGGACACTTGCAATACCAAATCAAACTCTTTATCACGGTAACATGTAAAGAAACTGGCATGATCCCATATGGAGGTCCACAATTCATTCGTGAATGACCCTTGTATACTTATGAGTAATCATCTACAATGTACTCTGGACTATGTACTCGCGCTTTTTAAAATTTGATGGCCGGACTTTCATTTCCTTTAAATTTCATAAAAAACATAGAATATATAATTTCATAAGATTTTATGCAGTTGAAATTATCGTGTTCATAACTCTCATTCTAAGGGTAATAATGGAATACTAAAACGATTGACAGACGATTACCCCGGATCCCAGACGGGACACTTGCAATACCAAATCAAACTCTTTATCACGGTAACATGTAAAGAAACAGGCATGATCCCAAATAGAGGTCCACAATTCATTCATGAATGACCCTCGTATACTTATGAGTAATCATCTACAATGTACTCTGGACTATGTACTCGCGCTTTTTAAAATTTGATGGTCGGACTTTTATTTCCTTCGAATTTCATAAAAAACATAAAATATATAATATCATGTGATTTTATGCAGTTGAAATTATCGTGTTCAAATCTCTTATTGTAAGGATAATAATGGAATACTAACACGATTGACAGACGGTTACCCCGGATCACGGACGGGACACTTGCAATACCAAATCAAACTCTTTATCACGGTAACATGTAAATAAACTGGCATGATCCCACATAGAGGTCCACAATTCATTCATGAATGACCCTCGTATACTAATGAGTAATCATCCACAATGTACTCTGGACTACGTACTCGCGCTTTTTAAAATTTGATGGCCGGACTTTCATTTCCTTTAAATTTCATAAAAAACATAGAATATATAATTTCATTAGATTTTATGCAGTTGAAATTATCGTGTTCATAACTCTCATTCTAAGGGTAATAATGGAATACTAAAACGATTGACAGACGATTACCCCGGATCGTAGACGGGACACTTGCAATACCAAATCAAACTCTTTATCACGGTAACATGTAAAGAAACAGGCATGATCCCAAATAGAGGTCCACAATTCATTCATGAATGACCCTCGTATACTTATGAGTAATCATCTACAATGTACTCTGGACTATGTACTCGCGCTTTTTAAAATTTGATGGTCGGACTTTTTTTCCATTTAAATTTCATAAAAAACACAGAATATATAATTTCATGTGATTTTATGCAGTTGAAATTATCGTGTTCATAACTCTCATTCTAAGGGTAATAATGGAATACTAACACGGTTGACAGGCGATTACCCCGGATCGCGGACGGGAAACTTGCAATACCAAATCAAACTCTTTATCACGGTAACATGTAAAGAAACTGGCATGATCCCATATGGAGGTCCACAATTCATTCGTGAATGACCCTTGTATACTTATGAGTAATCATCTACAATGTACTCTGGACTATGTACTCGCGCTTTTTAAAATTTGATGGTCGGACTTTCATTTCCTTTAAATTTCATAAAAAACATAGAATATATAATTTCATAAGATTTTATGCAGTTGAAATTATCGTGTTCATAACTCTCATTCTAAGGGTAATAATGGAATACTAAAACGATTGACAGACGATTACCCCGGATCGCAGACGGGACACTTGCAATACCAAATCAAACTCTTTATCACGGTAACATGTAAAGAAACAGGCATGATCCCAAATAGAGGTCCACAATTCATTCATGAATGACCCTCGTATACTTATGAGTAATCATCTACAATGTACTCTGGACTATGTACTCGCGCTTTTTAAAATTTGATGGTCGGACTTTTATTTCCTTCGAATTTCATAAAAAACATAAAATATATAATATCATGTGATTTTATGCAGTTGAAATTATCGTGTTCAAATCTCTTATTGTAAGGATAATAATGGAATACTAACACGATTGACAGACGGTTACCCCGGATCACGGACGGGACACTTGCAATACCAAATCAAACTCTTTATCACGGTAACATGTAAAGAAACTGGCATGATCCCACATAGAGGTCCACAATTCATTCATGAATGACCCTCGTATACTAATGAGTAATCATCCACAATGTACTCTGGACTACGTACTCGCGCTTTTTAAAATTTGATGGCCGGACTTTCATTTCCTTTAAATTTCATAAAAAACATAGAATATATAATTTCATAAGATTTTATGCAGTTGAAATTATCGTGTTCATAACTCTCATTCTAAGGGTAATAATGGAATACTAAAACGATTGACAGACGATTACCCCGGATCGTAGACGGGACACTTGCAATACCAAATCAAACACTTTATCACGGTAATATGTAAAGAAACAGGCATGATCCCAAATAGAGGTCCACAATTCATTCATGAATGACCCTCGTATACTTATGAGTAATCATCTACAATGTACTCTGGACTATGTACTCGCGCTTTTTAAAATTTGATGGTCGGACTTTTTTTCCCTTTAAATTTCATAAAAAACACAGAATATATAATTTCATGTGATTTTATGCAGTTGAAATTATCGTGTTCATAACTCTCATTCTAAGGGTAATAATGGAATACTAACACGGTTGACAGGCGATTACCCCGGATCGCGGACGGGACACTTGCAATACCAAATCAAACTCTTTATCACGGTAACATGTAAAGAAACTGTCATGATCCCATATGGAGGTCCACAATTCATTCGTGAATGACCCTTGTATACTTATGAGTAATCATCTACAATGTACTCTGGACTATGTACTCGCGCTTTTTAAAATTTGATGGTCGGACTTTCATTTCCTATAAATTTCATAAAAAACATAGAATATATAATTTCATGTGATTTTATGCCGTTGAAATTATCGTGTTCATAACTCTCATTCTAAGGGTAATAATGGAATACTAACACGATTGACAGACGATAACCCTGGATCACGGACGGGACACTTGCAATACCAAATAAAACTCTTTATCACGGTAACAAGTAAAGAAACTGGCATGATCCCACATAGAGGTCCACAATTCATTCATGAATGACCCTCGTATACTTATGAGTAATCATCTACAATGTACTCTGGACTATGTACTTGCGCTTTTTAAAATTTGATGGTCGGACTTTCATTTCCTTTAAATTTCATAAAAAACATAGAATATATAATTTCATGTGATTTTATGTAGTTGAAATTATCGTGTTCATAACTCTCATTCTAAGGGTAATAATGGAATACTAACACGGTTGACAGGCGATTACCCCAGATCGCGGACGGGACACTTGCAATACCAAATCAAACTCTTTATCACGGTAACATGTAAAGAAACTGGCATGATCCCACATAGAGATCCACAATTCATTCGTGAATGACCCTTGTATACTTATGAGTAATCATCTACAATGTACTCTGGACTATGTACTCGCGCTTTTCAAAATTTGATGGTCGGACTTTCATTTCCTTTAAATTTCATAAAAAACACAGAATATATAATTTCATAAGATTTTATGCAGTTGAAATTATCGTGTTCATAACTCTCATTCTAAGGGTAATAATGGAATACTAACACGATTGACAGATGATAACCCCGGATCACGGACGGGACACTTGCAATACCAAATCAAACTCTTTATCACGGTAACATGTAAAGAAACTGGCATGATCCCACATAGAGGTCCACAATTCATTCAAGAATGACCCTCGTATACTAATGAGTAATCATCCACAATGTACTCTGGACTATGTACTCGCGCTTTTTAAAATTTGATGGCCGGACTTTCATTACCTTTAAATTTCATAAAAAACATAGAATGTATAATTTCATAAGATTTTATGCAGTTGAAATTATCGTGTTCATAACTCTCATTCTAAGGGTAATAATGGAATACTAACACGATTGACAGACGATTACCTCGGATCGCGGACGGGACACTTGCAATACCAAATCAAACTCTTTATCACGGTAACATGTAAAGAAACAGGCATGATCCCACATAGAGGTCCACAATTCATTCATGAATGACCCTCGTATACTTATGAGTAATCATCTACAATGTACTCTGGACTATGTACTCGCGCTTTTTAAAATTTGATGGTCGGACTTTTTTTCCCTTTAAATTTCATAAAAAACACAGAATATATAATTTCATGTGATTTTATGCAGTTGAAATTATCGTGTTCATATCTCTCATTCTAAGGGTAATAATGGAATACTAACACGGTTGACAGGCGATTACCCCGGATCGCGGACGGGACACTTGCATTACCAAATCAAACTCTTTATCACGGTAACATGTAAAGAAACTGGCATGATCCCATATGGAGGTCCACAATTCATTCGTGAATGACCCTTGTATACTTTTGAGTAATCATCTACATTGTACTCTGGTCTATGTACTCGCGCTTTTTAAAATTTGATGGTCGAACTTTCATTTCCTTTAAATTTCATAAAAAACATAGAATATATAATTTCATGTGATTTTATGCCGTTGAAATTATCGTGTTCATAACTCTCATTCTAAGGGTAATAATGGAATACTAACACGATTGACAGACGATAACTCCGGATCACGGACGGGACACTTGCAATACCAAATCAAACTCTTTATCACGGTAACATGTAAAGAAACTGGCATGATCCCACATAGAGGTCCACAATTCATTCATGAATGACCCTCGTATACTTATGAGTAATCATCTACAATGTACTCTGGACTATGTACTCGCGCTTTTTAAAATTTGATGGTCGGACTTTTTTTCCCTTTAAATTTCATAAAAAACACAGAATATATAATTTCATGTGATTTTATGCAGTTGAAATTATCGTGTTCATAACTCTCATTCTAAGGGTAATAATGGAATACTAACACGGTTGACAGGCGATTACCCCGGATCGCGGACGGGACACTTGCAATACCAAATCAAACTCTTTATCACGGTAACATGTAAAGAAACTGGCATGATCCCATATGGAGGTCCACAATTCATTCGTGAATGACCCTTGTATACTTATGAGTAATCATCTACAATGTACTCTGGACTATGTACTCGCGCTTTTTAAAATTTGATGGTCGGACTTTCATTTCCTTTAAATTTCATAAAAAACATAGAATATATAATTTCATGTGATTTTATGCCGTTGAAATTATCGTGTTCATAACTCTCATTCTAAGGGTAATAATGGAATACTAACACGATTGACAGACGATAACCCCGGATCACGGACGGGACACTTGCAATACCAAATCAAACTCTTTATCACGGTAACATGTAAAGAAACTGGCATGATCCCACATAGAGGTCCACAATTCATTCATGAATGACCCTCGTATACTAATGAGTAATCATCCACAATGTACTCTGGACTATGTACTCGCGCTTTTTAAAATTTGATGGCCGGACTTTCATTTCCTTTAAATTTCATAAAAAACATAGAATATATAATTTCAGAAGATTTTATGCAGTTGATATTATCGTGTTCATAACTCTCATTCTAAGGGTAATAATGGAATACTAAAACGATTGACAGACGATTACCCCGGATCGCAGACGGGACACTTGCAATACCAAATCAAACTCTTTATCACGGTAACATGTAAAGAAACAGGCATGATCCCAAATAGAGGTCCACAATTCATTCATGAATGACCCTCGTATACTTATGAGTAATCATCTACAATGTACTCTGGACTATGTACTCGCGCTTTTTAAAATTTGATGGTCGGACTTTTTTTCCCTTTAAATTTCATAAAAAACACAGAATATATAATTTCATGTGATTTTATGCAGTTGAAATTATCGTGTTCATAACTCTCATTCTAAGGGTAATAATGGAATACGAACACGGTTGACAGGCGATTACCCCGGATCGCGGACGGGACACTTGCAATACCAAATCAAACTCTTTATCACGGTAACATGTAAAGAAACTGTCATGATCCCATATGGAGGTCCACAATTCATTCGTGAATGACCCTTGTATACTTATGAGTAATCATCTACAATGTACTCTGTACTATGTACTCGCGCTTTTTAAAATTTGATGGTCGGACTTTCATTTCCTTTAAATTTCATAAAAAACATAGAATTTATAATTTCATGTGATTTTATGCCGTTGAAATTATCGTGTTCATAACTCTCATTCTAAGGGTAATAATGGAATACTAACACGATTGACAGACGATAACCCCGGATCACGGACGGGACACTTGCAATACCAAATCAAACTCTTTATCACGGTAACAAGTAAAGAAACTGGCATGATCCCACATAGAGGTCCACAATTCATTCATGAATGACCCTCGTATACTTATGAGTAATCATCTACAATGTACTCTGGACTATGTACTCGCGCTTTTTAAAATTTGATGGTCGGACTTTTTTTCCCTTTAAATTTCATAAAAAACACAGAATATATAATTTCATGTGATTTTATGCAGTTGAAATTATCGTGTTCATAACTCTCATTCTAAGGGTAATAATGGAATACTAACACGGTTGACAGGCGATTACCCCGGATCGCGGACGGGACACTTGCAATACCAAATCAAACTCTTTATCACGGTAACATGTAAAGAAACTGGCATGATCCCATATGGAGGTCCACAATTCATTCGTGAATGACCCTTGTATACTTATGAGTAATCATCTACAATGTACTCTGGACTATGTACTCGCGCTTTTTAAAATTTGATGGTCGGACTTTCATTTCCTTTAAATTTCATAAAAAACATAGAATATATAATTTCATGTGATTTTATGCCGTTGAAATTATCGTGTTCATAACTCTCATTCTAAGGGTAATAATGGAATACTAACACGATTGACAGACGATAACCCCGGATCACGGACGGGACACTTGCAATACCAAATCAAACTCTTTATCACGGTAACATGTAAAGAAACTGGCATGATCCCATATGGAGGTCCACAATTCATTCGTGAATGACCCTTGTATACTTATGAGTAATCATCTACATTGTACTCTGGTCTATGTACTCGCGCTTTTTAAAATTTGATGGCCGGACTTTCATTTCCTTTAAATTTCATAAAAAACATAGAATATATAATTTCATAAGATTTTATGCAGTTGAAATTATCGTGTTCATAACTCTCATTCTAAGAATACTAAAACGATTGACAGACGATTACCCCGGATCGCAGACGGGACACTTGCAATACCAAATCAAACCCTTTATCACGGTAACATGTAAAGAAACAGGCATGATCCCAAATAGAGGTCCACAATTCATTCATGAATGACCCTCGTACACTTATGTGTAATCATCTACAATGTACTCTGGACTATGTACTCGCGCTTTTTAAAATTTGATGGTCGGACTTTTTTTACCTTTAAATTTCATAAAAAACACAGAATATATAATTTCATGTGATTTTATGCAGTTGAAATTATCGTGTTCATAACTCTCATTCTAAGGGTAATAATGGAATACTAACACGGTTGACAGGCGATTACCCCGGATCGCGGACGGGACACTTGCAATACCAAATCAAACTCTTTATCACGGTAACATGTAAAGAAACTGTCATGATCCCATATGGAGGTCCACAATTCATTCGTGAATGACCCTTGTATACTTATGAGTAATCAACTACAATGTACTCTGGACTATGTACTCGCGCTTTTTAAAATTTGATGGTCGGACTTTCATTTCCTTTAAATTTCATAAAAAACATAGAATATATAATTTCATGTGATTTTATGCCGTTGAAATTATCGTGTTCATAACTCTCATTCTAAGGGTAATAATGGAATACTAACACGATTGACAAACGATAACCCCGGATCACGGACGGGACACTTGCAATACCAAATCAAACTCTTTATCACGGTAACAAGTAAAGAAACTGGCATGATCCCACATAGAGGTCCACAATTCATTCATGAATGACCCTCGTATACTTATGAGTAATCATCTACAATGTACTCTGGACTATGTACTCGCGCTTTTTAAAATTTGATGGTCGGACTTTCATTTCCTTTAAATTTCATAAAAAACATAGAATATATAATTTCATGTGATTTTATGCCGTTGAAATTATCGTGTTCATAACTCTCATTGTAAGGGTAATAAT
This sequence comes from Rubia yunnanensis, assembly GCA_037428765.1. Taxonomy (NCBI): domain Eukaryota; kingdom Viridiplantae; phylum Streptophyta; class Magnoliopsida; order Gentianales; family Rubiaceae; genus Rubia; species Rubia yunnanensis. The sequence goes on along the minus strand of CM075067.1, from coordinate 33,987,616 downwards.
GGAATACTAACACGATTGACAGACGATTACCCTGGATCACGGACGGGACACTTGCAATACCAAATCAACCTCTTTGGCATGATCCCACATAGAGGTCCACAATTCATTCATGAATGACCCTCGTATACTAATGAGTAATCATCCACAATGTACTCTGGACTATGTACTCGCGCTTTTTAAAATTTGATGGCCGGACTTTAATTTCCTTTAAATTTCATAAAAAACATAGAATATATAATTTCATAAGATTTTATGCAGTTGAAATTATCGTGTTCATAACTCTCATTCTAAGGGTAATAATGGAATACTAAAACGATTGACAGACGATTACCCCGGATCGCAGACGGGACACGTGCAATACCAAATCAAACTCTTTATCACGGTAACATGTAAAGAAACAGGCATGATCCCAAATAGAGGTCCACAATTCATTCATGAATGACCCTCGTACACTTATGTGTAATCATCTACAATGTACTCAGGACTATGTACTCGCGCTTTTTAAAATTTGATGGTCGGACTTTTTTTCCCTTTAAATTTCATAAAAAACACAGAATATATAATTTCATGTGATTTTATGCAGTTGAAATTATCGTGTTCATAACTCTCATTCTAAGGGTAATAATGGAATACTAACACGGTTGACAGGCGATTACCCCGGATCGCGGACGGGACACTTGCAATACCAAATCAAACTCTTTATCACGGTAACATGTAAAGAAACTGTCATGATCCAATATGGAGGTCCACAATTCATTCGTGAATGACCCTTGTATACTTATGAGTAATCAACTACAATGTACTCTGGACTATGTACTCGCGCTTTTTAAAATTTGATGGTCGGACTTTCATTTCCTTTAAATTTCATAAAAAACATAGAATATATAATTTCATGTGATTTTATGCCGTTGAAATTATCGTGTTCATAACTCTCATTCTAAGGGTAATAATGGAATACTAACACGATTGACAGACGATAACCCCGGATCACGGACGGGACACTTGCAATACCAAATCAAACTCTTTATCACGGTAACAAGTAAAGAAACTGGCATGATCCCACATAGAGGTCCACTATTCATTCATGAATGACCCTCGTATACTTATGAGTAATCATCTACAATGTACTCTGGACTATGTACTCGCGCTTTTTAAAATTTGATGGTCGGACTTTCATTTCCTTTAAATTTCATAAAAAACATAGAATATATAATTTCATGTGATTTTATGCCGTTGAAATGATCGTGTTCATAACTCTCATTGTAAGGGTAATAATGGAATACTAACACGATTGACAGACGATTACCCCGGATCACGGACGGGACACTTGCAATACCAAATCAACCTCTTCGGCATGATCCCACATAGAGGTCCACAATTCATTCATGAATGACCCTCGTATACTAATGAGTAATCATCCACAATGTACTCTGGATTATGTACTCGCGCTTTTTAAAATTTGATGGCCGGACTTTCATTTCCTTTAAATTTCATAAAAAACATAGAATATATAATTTCATAAGATTTTATGCAGTTGAAATTATCGTGTTCATAACTCTCATTCTAAGGGTAATAATGGAATACTAACACGATTGACAGACGATTACCCCGGAACGCGGACGGGACACTTGCAATACCAAATCAAACTCTTTATCACGGTAACATGTAAAGAAACAGGCATGATCCCACACAGAGGTCCACAATTCATTCATGAATGACCCTCGTAAACTTATGAGTAATCATCTACAATGTACTCTGGACTATGTACTCGCGCTTTTTAAAATTTGATGGTCGGACTTTTTTTCCCTTTAAATTTCATAAAAAACACAGAATATATAATTTCATGTGATTTTATGCAGTTGAAATTATCGTGTTCATAACTCTCATTCTAAGGGTATTAATGGAATACTAACACGGTTGACAGGCGATTACCCCGGATCGCGGACGGGACACTTGCAATACCAAATCAGACTCTTTATCACGGTAACATGTAAAGAAACTGGCATGATACCTTATTGAGGTCCACAATTCATTCGTGAATGACCCTTGTATTGTTATGAGTAATCATCTACAATGTACTCTGGACTATGTACTCGCGCTTTTTAAAATTTGATGGTCGGACTTTCATTTCCTTTAAATTTCATAAAAAACATAGAATATATAATTTCATGTGATTTTATGCCGTTGAAATTATCGTGTTCATAACTCTCATTCAAAGGGTAATAATGGAATACTAACACGGTTGACAGGCGATTACCCCGGATCGTGGACGGGACACTTGCAATACCAAATCAAACTCTTTATCACGGTAACATGTAAAGAAACAGGCATGATCCCACACAGAGGTCCACAATTCATTCATGAATGACCCTCGTATACTTATGAGTAATCATCTACAATGTACTCTGGACTATGTACTCGTGCTTTTTAAAATTTGATGGTCGGACTTTTTTTCCCTTTAAATTTCATAAAAAACACAGAATATATAATTTCATGTGATTTTATGCAGTTGAAATTATCGTGTGAATAACTCTCATTCTAAGGATAATAATGGAATACTAACACGGTTGACAGGTGATTACCCCGGATCGCGGACGGGACACTTGCAATACCAAATCAAACTCTTTATCACGGTAACATGTAAAGAAACTGGCATGATACCATATTGAGGTCCACAATTCATTCGTGAATGACCCTTGTATAGTTATGAGTAATCATCTACAATGTACTCTGGACTATGTACTCGCGCTTTTTAAAATTTGATGGTCGGACTTTCATTTCCTTTAAATTTCATAAAAAACATAGAATATATAATTTCATGTGATTTTATGCCGTTGAAATTATCGTGTTCATAACTCTCATTCTAAGGGTAATATTGGAATACTAACACGGTTGACAGACGATTACCCCGGATCGCGGACGGGACACTTGCAATACCAAATCAAACTCTTTATCACGGTAACATGTAAAGAAACAGGCATGATCCCACACAGAGGTCCACAATTCATTCATGAATGACCCTCGTATACTTATGAGTAATCATCTACAATGTACTCTGGACTATGTACTCGCGCTTTTTAAAATTTGATGGTCGGACTTTTTTTCCCTTTAAATTTCATAAAAAACACAGAATATATAATTTCATGTGATTTTATGCAGTTGAAATTATCGTGTGAATAACTCTCATTCTAAGGGTAATAATGGAATACTAACACGGTTGACAGGCGATTACCCCGGATCGCGGACGGGACACTTGCAATACCAAATCAAACTCTTTATCACGGTAACATGTAAAGAAACTGGCATGATACCATATTGAGGTCCACAATTCATTCGTTAATGACCCTTGTATAGTTATGAGTAATCATCTATAATGTACTCTGGACTATGTACTCGCGCTTTTTAAAATTTGATGGTCGGACTTTCATTTCCTTTAAATTTCATAAAAAACATAGAATATATAATTTCATGTGATTTTATGCCGTTGAAATTATCGTGTTCATAACTCTCATTCTAAGGGTAATAATGGAATACTAACACGATTGACAGACGATTACCCCGGATCACGGACGGGACACTTGCAATACCAAATGAACCTCTTTATCACGGTAACATGTAAAGAAACTGGCATGATCCCACATAGAGGTCCACAATTCATTCATGAATGACCCTCGTATACTAATGAGTAATCATCCACAATGTACTCTGGACTATGTACTCGCGCTTTTTAAAATTTGATGGCCGGACTTTCATTTCCCTTAAATTTTATAAAAAACATAGAATATATAATTTCATAAGATTTTATGCAGTTGAAATTATCATGTTCATAACTCTCATTCTAAGGGTAATAATGGAATACTAACACGATTGACAGACGATTACCCCGGATCGCGGACGGGACACTTGCAATACCAAATCAAACTCTTTATCACGGTAACATGTAAAGAAACTGGCATGATCCCACATAGAGGTCCACAATTCATTCATGAATGACCCTCGTATACTTATGAGTAATCATCTACAATGTACTCTGGACTATGTACTCGCGCTTTTTAAAATTTGATGGTCGGACTTTTTTTTCCTTTAAATTTCATAAAAAACATCGAATATATAATTTCATGTGATTTTATGCAGTTGAAATTATCGTGTTCATAACTCTCATTGTAAGGGTAATAATGGAATACTAACACGGTTGACAGGCGATTACCCCGGATCGCGGACGGGACACTTGCAATACCAAATCAAACTCTTTATCACGGTAACATGTAAAGAAACTGGCATGATCCCATATGGAGGTCCACAATTCATTCGTGAATGACCCTTGTATACTTATGAGTAATCATCTACAATGTACTCTGGACTATGTACTCGCACTTTTTAAAATTTGACGGTCGGACTTTCATTTCCTTTAAATTTCATACAAAACATAGAATATATAATTTCATGTGATTTTATGCCGTTGAAATTATCGTGTTCATAACTCTCATTCTAAGGGTAATAATGGAATACTAACACGATTGACAGATGATAACCCCGGATCACGGACGGGACACTTGCAATACCAAATCAAACTCTTTATCACGGTAACATGTAAAGAAACTGGCATGATCCCACATAGAGGTCCACAATTCATTCATGAATGACCCTCGTATACTAGTGAGTAATCATCCACAATGTACTCTGGACTATGTACTCGCGCTTTTTAAAATTTGATGGCCGGACTTTCATTTCCTTTAAATTTCATAAAAAACATAGAATATATAATTTCATAAGATTTTATGCAGTTGAAATTATCGTGTTCATAACTCTCATTCTAAGGGTAATAATGGAATACTAACACGATTGACAGACGATTACCCCGGATCGCGGACGGGACACTTGCAATACCAAATCAAACTCTTTATCACGGTAACATGTAAAGAAACAGGCATGATCCCACATAGAGGTCCACAATTCATTCATGAATGACCCTCGTATACTTATGAGTAATCATCTACAATGTACTCTGGACTATGTACTCGCGCTTTTTAAAATTTGATGGTCGAACTTTTTTTCCCTTTAAATTTCATAAAAAACACAGAATATATAATTTCATGTGATTTTATGCAGTTGAAATTATCGTGTTCATAACTCTCATTCTAAGGGTAATAATGGAATACTAAAACGGTTGACAGGCGATTACCCCGGATCGCGGACGGGACACTTGCAATACCAAATCAAACTCTTTATCACGGTAACATGTAAAGAAACTGGCATGATCCCATATGGAGGTCCACAATTCATTCGTGAATGACCCTTGTATACTTATGAGTAATCATCTACAATGTACTCTGGACTGTGTACTCGCGCTTTTTAAAATTTGATGGTCGGACTTTCATTTCCTTTAAATTTCATAAAAAACATAGAATATATAATTTCATGTGATTTTATGCCGTTGAAATTATCGTGTTCATAACTCTCATTCTAAGGGTAATAATGGAATACTAACACGATTGACAGACGATTACCCCGGATCGCGGACGGGACACTTGCAATACCGAATCAAACTCTTTATCACGGTAACATGTAAAGAAACAGGCATGATCCCACATAGAGGTCCACAATTCATTCATGAATGACCCTCGTATACTTATGAGTAATCATCTACAATGTACTCTGGACTATGTACTCGCGCTTTTTAAAATTTGATGGTCGGATTTTTTTTCCCTTTAAATTTCATAAAAAACACAGAATATATAATTTCATGTGATTTTATGCAGTTGAAATTATCGTGTTCATAACTCTCATTCTAAGGGTAATAATGGAATACTAACACGGTTGACAGGCGATTACCCCGGATCGCGGACGGGACACTTGCAATACCAAATAAAACTCTTTATCACGGTAACATGTAAAGAAACTGGCATGATCCCATATGGAGGTCCACAATTCATTCGTGAATGACCCTTGTATACTTATGAGTAATCATCTACAATGTACTCTGGACTATGTACTCGCGCTTTTTAAAATTTGATGGTCGGACTTTCATTTCCTTTAAATTTCATAAAAAACATAGAATATATAATTTCATTTGATTTTATGCCGTTGAAATTATCGTGTTCATAACTCTCATTCTAAGGGTAATAATGGAATACTAACACGATTGACAGACGATAACCCCGGATCACGGACGGGACACTTGCAATACCAAATCAAACTCTTTATCACGGTAACATGTAAAGAAACAGGCATGATCGCACATAGAGGTCCCCAATTCATTCATGAATGACCCTCCTATACTTATGAGTAATCATCTACAATGTACTCTGGACTATGTACTCGCGCTTTTTAAAATTTGATGGTCGGATTTTTTTTCCCTTTAAATTTCATAAAAAACACAGAATATATAATTTCATGTGATTTTATGCAGTTGAAATTATCGTGTTCATAACTCTCATTCTAAGGGTAATAATGGAATACTAACACGGTTGACAGGCGATTACCCCGGATCGCGGACGGGACACTTGCAATACCAAATAAAACTCTTTATCACGGTAACATGTAAAGAACCTGGCATGATCCCACATAGGGGTCCACAATTCATTCATGAATGACCCTCGTATACTAATGAGTAATCATCCACAATGTACTCTGGACTATGTACTCGAGCTTTTTAAAATTTGATGGCCGGACTTTCATTTCCTTTAAATTTCATAAAAAAACATAGAATATATAATTTCATAAGATTTTATGCAGTTGAAATTATCGTGTTCATAACTCTCATTCTAAGGGTAATAATGGAATACTAACACGATTGACAGACGATTACCCCGGATCGCGGACGGGACACTTGCAATACCAAATCAAACTCTTTATCACGGTAACATGTAAAGAAACAGGCATGATCCCACATAGAGGTCCACAATTCATTCATGAATGACCCTCGTATACTTATGACTAATCATCTACAATGTACTCTGGACTATGTACTCGCGCTTTTTAAAATTTGATGGTCGGACTTTTTTTCCCTTTAAATTTCATAAAAAACACAGAATATATAATTTCATGTGATTTTATGCAGTTGAAATTATCGTCTTCATAACTCTCATTCTAAGGGTAATATGGAATACTAACACGATTGATAGGCGATTACCCCGGATCGAGGACGGGACACTTGCAATACCAAATCAAACTCTTTATCACGGTAACATGTAAAGAAACTGGCATGATCCCATATGGAGGTCCACAATTCATTCGTGAATGACCCTTGTATACTTATGAGTAATCATCTACATTGTACTCTGGACTATGTACTCGCGCTTTTTAAAATTTGATGGTCGGACTTTCATTTTCTTTAAATTTCATAAAAAACATAGAATATATAATTTCATGTGATTTTATGCAGTTGAAATTATCGTGTTCATAACTCTCATTCTAAGGGTGATAATGGAATACTAACACGATTGACAGACGATTACCCCGGATCGCGGACGGGACACTTGCAATACCAAATCAAACTCTTTATCACGGTAACATGTAAAGAAACAGGCATGATCCCACATAGAGGTCCACAATTCATTCATGAATGACCCTCGTATACTTATGACTAATCATCTACAATGTACTCTGGACTATGTACTCGCGCTTTTTAAAATTTGATGGTCGGACTTTTTTTCCCTTTAAATTTCATAAAAAACACAGAATATATAATTTCATGTGATTTTATGCAGTTGAAATTATCGTCTTCATAACTCTCATTCTAAGGGTAATAATGGAATACTAACACGATTGATAGGCGATTACCCCGGATCGAGGACGGGACACTTGCAATACCAAATCAAACTCTTTATCACGGTAACATGTAAAGAAACTGGCATGATCCCATATGGAGGTCCACAATTCATTCATGAATGACCCTCGTATACTAGTGAGTAATCATCCACAATGTACTCTGGACTATGTACTCGCGCTTTTTAAAATTTGATGGTCGGACTTTCATTTCCTTTAAATTTCATAAAAAACATAGAATATATAATTTCATGTGATTTTATGCCGTTGAAATTATCGTGTTCATAACTCTCATTCTAAGGGTAATAATGGAATACTAACACGATTGACAGACGATAACCCCGGATCACGGACGGGACACTTGCAATACCAAATCAAACTCTTTATCACGGTAACATGTAAAGAAACTGGCATGATCCCACATAGAGGTCCACAATTCATTCACGAATGACCCTCGTATACTAATGAGTAATCATCCACAATGTACTCTGGACTATGTACTCGAGCTTTTTAAAATTTGATGGCCGGACTTTCGTTTCCTTTAAATTTCATAAAAAACATAGAATATATAATTTCATAAGATTTTATGCAGTTGAAATTATCGTGTTCATAACTCTCATTCTAAGGGTAATAATGGAATACTAACACGATTGACAGACATTACCCCGAATCGCGGACGGGACACTTGCAATACCAAATCAAACTCTTTATCACGGTAACATGTAAAGAAACAGGCATGATCCCACATAGAGGTCCACAATTCATTCATGAATGACCCTCGTATACTTATGAGTAATCATCTACAATGTACTCTGGACTATGTACTCGCGCTTTTTAAAATTTGATGGTCGGACTTTTTTTCCCTTTAAATTTCATAAAAAACACAGAATATATAATTTCATGTGATTTTATGCAGTTGAAATTATCGTGTTCATAACTCTCATTCTAAGGGTAATAATGGAATACTAACACGGTTGACAGGCGATTACCCCGGATCGCGGACGGGACACTTGCAATACCAAATAAAACTCTTTATCACGGTAACATGTAAAGAAACTGGCATGATCCCATATGGAGGTCCACAATTCATTCGTGAATGACCCTTGTATACTTATGAGTAATCATCTACAATGTACTCTGGACTATGTACTCGCGCTTTTTAAAATTTGATGGTCGGACTTTCATTTCCTTTAAATTTCATAAAAAACATGGAATATATAATTTCATTTGATTTTATGCCGTTGAAATTATCGTGTTCATAACTCTCATTCTAAGGGTAATAATGGAATACTAACACGATTGACAGACGATAACCCCGGATCACGGACGGGACACTTGCAATACCAAATCAAACTCTTTATCACGGTAACAAGTAAAGAAACAGGCATGATACCACATAGAGGTCCACAATTCATTCATGAATTACCCTCGTATACTTATGAGTAATCATCTACAATGTACTCTGGACTATGTACTCGCGCTTTTTAAAATTTGATGGTCGGATTTTTTTTCCCTTTAAATTTCATAAAAAACACAGAATATATAATTTCATGTGATTTTATGCAGTTGAAATTATCGTGTTCATAACTCTCATTCTAAGGGTAATAATGGAATACTAACACGGTTGACAGGCGATTACCCCGGATCGCGGACGGGACACTTGCAATACCAAATAAAACTCTTTATCACGGTAACATGTAAAGAACCTGGCATGATCCCACATAGAGGTCCACAATTCATTCATGAATGACCCTCGTATACTTATGAGTAATCATCTACAATGTACTCTGGACTATGTACTCGCGCTTTTTAAAATTTGATGGTCGGATTTTGTTTCCCTTTAAATTTCATAAAAAACACAGAATATATAATTTCATGTGATTTTATGCAGTTGAAATTATCGTGTTCATAACTCTCATTCTAAGGGTAATAATGGAATACTAACACGGTTGACAGGCGATTACCCCGGATCGCGGACAGGACACTTGCAATACCAAATAAAACTCTTTATCACGGTAACATGTAAAGAACCTGGCATGATCCCACATAGAGGTCCACAATTCATTCATGAATGACCCTCGTATACTAATGAGTAATCATCCACAATGTACTCTGGACTATGTACTCGAGCTTTTTAAAATTTGATGGCCGGACTTTCATTTCCTTTAAATTTCATAAAAAAACATAGAATATATAATTTCATAAGATTTTATGCAGTTGAAATTATCGTGTACATAACTCTCATTCTAAGGGTAATAATGGAATACTAACACGATTGACAGACGATTACCCCGGATCGCGGACGGGACACTTGCAATACCAAATCAAACTCTTTATCACGGTAACATGTAAAGAAACAGGCATGATCCCACATAGAGGTCCACAATTCATTCATGAATGACCCTCGTAAACTTATGAGTAATCATCTACAATGTACTCTGGACTATGTACTCGCGCTTTTTAAAATTTGATGGTCGGACTTTTTTTCCCTTTAAATTTCATAAAAAACACAGAATATATAATTTCATGTGATTTTATGCAGTTGAAATTATCGTCTTCATAACTCTCATTCTAAGGGTAATAATGGAATACTAACACGATTGATAGGCGATTACCCCGGATCGAGGACGGGACACTTGCAATACCAAATCAAACTCTTTATCACGGTAACATGTAAAGAAACTGGCATGATCCCATATGGAGGTCCACAATTCATTCGTGAATGACCCTTGTATACTTATGAGTAATCATCTACATTGTACTCTGGACTCTGTACTCGCGCTTTTTAAAATTTGATGGTCGGACTTTCATTTCCTTTAAATTTCATAAAAAACATAGAATATATAATTTCATGTGATTTTATGCCGTTGAAATTATCGTGTTCATAACTCTCATTCTAAGGGTAATAATGGAATACTAACACGATTGACAGACGATAACCCCGGATCACGGACGGGACACTTGCAATACCAAATCAAACTCTTTATCACGGTAACATGTAAAGAAACTGGCATGATCCCACATAGAGGTCCACAATTCATTCATGAATGACCCTCGTATACTAATGAGTAATCATCCACAATGTACTCTGGACTATGTACTCGAGCTTTTTAAAATTTGATGGCCGGACTTTCGTTTCCTTTAAATTTCATAAAAAACATAGAATATATAATTTCATAAGATTTTATGCAGTTGAAATTATCGTGTTCATAACTCTCATTCTAAGGGTAATAATGGAATACTAACACGATTGACAGACATTACCCCGGATCGCGGACGAGACACTTGCAATACCAAATCAAACTCTTTATCACGGTAACATGTAAAGAAAAAGGCATGATCCCACATAGAGGTCCACAATTCATTCATGAATGACCCTCGTATACTTATGAGTAATCATCTACAATGTACTCTGGACTATGTACTCGCGCTTTTTAAAATTTGATGGTCGGACTTTTTTTCCCTTTAAATTTGATGGTCGGACTTTCATTTCCTTTAAATTTCATAAAAAACATAGAATATATAATTTCATGTGATTTTATGCTGTTGAAATTATCGTGTTCATAACTCTCATTCTAAGGGTAATAATGGAATACTAACACGGTTGACAGGCGATTACCCCGGATCGCGGACGGGACACTTGCAATACCAAATCAAACTCTTTATCACGGTAACATGTAAAGAAACTGGCATGATCCCATATGGAGGTCCACAATTCATTCATGAATGACCCTCGTATACTAATGAGTAATCATCCACAATGTACTCTGTACTATGTACTCGCGCTTTTTAAAATTTGATGGCCGGACTTTTATTTCCTTTAAATTTCATAAAAAACATAGAATATATAATTTCATAAGATTTTATGCAGTTGAAATTATCGTGTTCATAACTCTCATTCTGAGGGTAATAATGGAATACTAACACGATTGACAGACGATTACCCCGGATCGCGGAAAGAACACTTGCAATACCAAATCAAACTCTTTATCACGGTAACATGTAAAAAAACAGGCATGATCCCACATAGAGGTCCACAATTCATTCATGAATGACCCTCGTATACTTATGAGTAATCATCTACAATGTACTTTGGACTATGTACTCGCGCTTTAGAAAATTTGATGGTCGGACTTTTTTTCCCTTTAAATTTCATAAAAAACACAGAATATATAATTTCATGTGATTTTATGCAGTTGAAATTATCGTGTTCATAACTCTCATTCTAAGGGTAATAATGGAATACTAACACGGTTGACAGGCGATTACCCCGGATCGCGGACGGGACACTTGCAATACCAAATCAAACTCTTTATCACGGTAACATGTAAAGAAACTGGCATGATCCCATATGGAGGTCCACAATTCATTCATGAATGACCCTCGTATACTAATGAGTAATCATCCACAATGTACTCTGTACTATGTACTCGCGCTTTTTAAAATTTGATGGCCGGACTTTTATTTCCTTTAAATTTCATAAAAAACATAGAATATATAATTTCATAAGATTTTATGCAGTTGAAATTATCGTGTTCATAACTCTCATTCTGAGGGTAATAATGGAATACTAACACGATTGACAGACGATTACCCCGGATCGCGGAAAGGACACTTGCAATACCAAATCAAACTCTTTATCACGGTAACATGTAAAAATACAGGCATGATCCCACATAGAGGTCCACAATTCATTCATGAATGACCCTCGTATACTTATGAGTAATCATCTACAATGTACTCTGGACTATGTACTCGCGCTTTAGAAAATTTGATGGTCGGACTTTTTTTCCCTTTAAATTTCATAAAAAACACAGAATATATAATTTCATGTGATTTTATGCAGTTGAAATTATCGTGTTCATAACTCTCATTCTAAGGGTAATAATGGAATACCAACACGGTTGACAGGCGATTACCCCGGATCGCGGACGGGACACTTGCAATACCAAATCAAACTCTTTATCACGGTAACATGTAAAGAAACTGGAATGATCCCATATGGAGGTCCACAATTCATTCGTGAATGACCCTTGTATACTTATGAGTAATCATCTACAATGTACTCTGGACTATGTACTCGCGCTTTTTAAAATTTGATGGTCGGACTTTCATTTCCTTTAAATTTCATAAAAAACATGGAATATATAATTTCATTTGATTTTATGCCGTTGAAATTATCGTGTTCATAACTCTCATTCTAAGGGTAATAATGGAATACTAACACGATTGACAGACGATAACCCCGGATCACGGACGGGACACTTGCAATACCAAATCAAACTCTTTATCACGGTAACATGTAAAGAAACAGGCATGATCCCACATAGAGGTCCACAATTTATTCATGAATGACCCTCGTATACTTATGAGTAATCATCTACAATGTACTCTGGACTATGTACTCGCGCTTTTTAAAATTTGATGGTCGGATTTTTTTTCCCTTTAAATTTCATAAAAAACACAGAATATATAATTTCATGTGATTTTATGCAGTTGAAATTATCGTGTTCATAACTCTCATTCTAAGGGTAATAATGGAATACTAACACGGTTGACAGGCGATTACCCCGGATCGCGGACGGGACACTTGCAATACCAAATAAAACTCTTTATCACGGTAACATGTAAAGAACCTGGCATGATCCCACATAGAGGTCCACAATTCATTCATGAATGACCCTCGTATACTAATGAGTAATCATCCACAATGTACTCTGGACTATGTACTCGAGCTTTTTAAAATTTGATGGCCGGACTTTCATTTCCTTTAAATTTCATAAAAAAACATAGAATATATAATTTCATAAGATTTTATGCAGTTGAAATTATCGTGTTCATAACTCTCATTCTAAGGGTAATAATGGAATACTAACACGATTGACAGACGATTACCCCGGATCGCGGACGGGACACTTGCAATACCAAATCAAACTCTTTATCACGGTAACATGTAAAGAAACAGGCATGATCCCACATAGAGGTCCACAATTCATTCATGAATGACCCTCGTATACTTATGAGTAATCATCCACAATGTACTCTGGACTATGTACTCGCGCTTTTTAAAATTTGATGGTCGGACTTTTTTTTCCTTTAAATTTCATAAAAAACATAGAATATATAATTTCATGTGATTTTATGTAGTTGAAATTATCGTGTTCATAACTCTCATTCTAAGGGTAATAATGGAATACTAACACGGTTGACAGGCGATTACCCCAGATCGCGGACGGGACACTTGCAATACCAAATCAAACTCTTTATCACGGTAACATGTAAAGAAACTGGCATGATCCCATATGGAGGTCCACAATTCATTCGTGAATGACCCTTGTATACTTATGAGTAATCATCTACAATGTACTCTGGACTATGTACTCGCGCTTTTTAAAATTTGATGGTCGGACTTTCATTTCCTTTAAATTTCATAAAAAACATAGAATATATAATTTCATGTGATTTTATGCAGTTGAAATTATCGTGTTCATAACTCTCATTCTAAGGGTAATAATGGAATACTAACACGGTTGACAGGCGATTACCCCGGATCGCGGACGGGACACTTGCAATACCAAATCAAACTCTTTATCACGGTAACATGTAAAGAAACAGGCATGATCCCACATAGAGGTCCACAATTCAATAATGAATGACCCTCGTATACTTATGAGTAATCATCTACAATGTACTCTGGACTATGTACTTGCGCTTTTTAAAATTTGATGGTCGGACTTTCATTTCCTTTAAATTTCATAAAAAACATAGAATATATAATTTCATGTGATTTTATGCCGTTGAAATTATCGTGTTCATAACTCTCATTCTAAGGGTAATAATGGAATACTAACACGATTGAGAGACGATTACCCCAGATCACGGACGTGACACTTGCAATACCAAATCAAACTCAATATCACGGTAACATGTAAAGAAACTGGCATGATCTCACATAGAGGTCCACAATTCAATCATGAATGACCCTCGTATACTTATGAGTAATCATCCACAATGTACTCTGGACTATGTACTCGCGCTTTTTAAAATTTGATGGCCGGACATTCATTTCCTTTAAATTTCATAAAAAACATAGAATATATAATTTCATAAGATTTTATGCAGTTGAAATTATCGTGTTCATAACTCTCATTGTAAGGGTAATAATGGAATACTAACACGATTGACAGACGATTACCCCGGATCACGGACGGGACACTTGCAATACCAAATCAAACTCAATATCACGGTAACATGTAAAGAAACTGGCATGATCTCACATAGAGGTCCACAATTCATTCATGAATGACCCTCGTATACTTATGAGTAATCATCCACAATGTACTCTGGACTATGTACTCGCGCTTTTTAAAATTTGATGGCCGGACTTTCATTTCCTTTAAATTTCATAAAAAACATTGAATATATAATTTCATAAGATTTTATGCAGTTGAAATTATCGTGTTCATAACTCTCATTCTAAGGGTAATAATGGAATACTAACACGGTTGACAGGCGATTACCCCGGATCGCGGATTGGACACTTGCAATACCAAATCAAACTCTTTATCACGGGAACATGTAAAGAAACCGGCATGATCCCACATAGAGGTCCACAATTCATTCATGAATGACCCTCGTATACTTATGAGTAATCATCCACAATGTACTCTGGACTATGTACTCGCGCTTTTTAAAATTTGATGGTCGGACTTTTTTTTCCTTTAAATTTCATAAAAAACATAGAATATATAATTTCATGTGATTTTATGTAGTTGAAATTATCGTGTTCATAACTCTCATTCTAAGGGTAATAATGGAATACTAACACGGTTGACAGGCGATTACCCCAGATCGCGGACGGGACACTTGCAATACCAAATCAAACTCTTTATCACGGTAACATGTAAAGAAACTGGCATGATCCCATATGGAGGTCCACAATTCATTCGTGAATGACCCTTGTATACTTATGAGTAATCATCTACAATGTACTCTGGACTATGTACTCGCACTTTTTAAAATTTGACGATCGGACTTTCATTTCCTTTAAATTTCATACAAAACATAGAATATATAATTTCATGTGATTTTATGCCGTTGAAATTATCGTGTTCTTAACTCTCATTGTAAGGGTAATAATGGAATACTAACACGATTGACAGACGATTACCCCGGATCACGGACGGGACACTTGCAATACCAAATCAACCTCTTTATCACGGTAACATGTAAAGAAACTGGCATGATCCCACATAGAGGTCCACAATTCATTCAGGAATGACCCTCGTATACTAATGTGTAATCATCCACAATGTACTCTGGACTATGTACTCGCGCTTTTTAAAATTTGATGGCCGGACTTTCATTTCCTTTAAATTTCATAAAAAACATAGAATATATAATTTCATAAGATTTTATGCAGTCGAAATTATCATGTTCATAACTCTCATTCTAAGGGTAATAATGGAATACTAACACGATTGACAGACGATTACCCCGGATCGCGGACGGGACACTTGCAATACCAAATCAAACTCTTTATCACGGTAACACGTAAAGAAACAGGCATGATCCCACATAGAGGTCCACAATTCATTCAGGAATGACCCTCGTATACTAATGTGTAATCATCCACAATGTACTCTGGACTATGTACTCGCGCTTTTTAAAATTTGATGGCCGGACTTTCATTTCCTTTAAATTTCATAAAAAACATAGAATATATAATTTCATAAGATTTTATGCAGTTGAAATTATCGTGTTCATAACTCTCATTCTAAGGGTAATAATGGAATACTAACACGGTTGATAGGCGATTACCCCGGATCGCGGACGGGACACTTGCAATACCAAATCAAACTCTTTATCACGGTAACATGTAAAGAAACTGGCATGATCCCATATGGAGGTCCACAATTCATTTGTGAATGACCCTTGTATACTTATGAGTAATCATCTACAATGTACTCTGGACTATGTACTCGCGCTTTTTAAAATTTGATGGTCGGACTTTCATTTCCTTTAAATTTCATAAAAAACATAGAATATATAATTTCATGTGATTTTATGCCGTTGAAATTATCGTGTTCATAACTCTCATTCTAAGGGTAATAATGAAATACTAACACGATTGACAGACGATTACCCCGGATAACGGACGGGACACTTGCAATACCAAATCAAACTCTTTATCACGGTAACATGTAAAGAAACTGGCATGATCCCACATAGAGGTCCACAATTCATTCGTGAATGACCCTGGTATACTTATGAGTAATCATCTACAATGTACTCTGGACTATGTACTCGCGCTTTTTAAAATTTGATGGTCGGACTTTTATTTCCTTTAAATTTCATAAAAAACATAGAATATATAATTTCATGAGATTTTATGCAGTTGAAATTATCGTGTTCATAACTCTTATTCTAAGGGTAATAATGAAATACTAACACGATTGACAGACGATTACCCCGGATAACGGACGGGACACTTGCAATACCAAATCAAACTTTTTATCACGGTAACATGTAAAGAAACTGGCATGATCCCACATAGAGGTCCACAATTCATTCGTGAATGACCCTGGTATACTTATGAGTAATCATCTACAATGTACTCTGGACTATGTACTCGCGCTTTTTAAAATTTGATGGTCGGACTTTCATTTCCTTTAAATTTCATAAAAAACATAGAATATATAATTTCATGTGATTTTATGCCGTTGAAATTATCGTGTTCATAACTCTCATTCTAAGGGTAATAATGGAATACTAACACGATTGACAGACGATAACCCCGGATCACGGACGGGACACTTGCAATACCAAATCAAACTCTTTATCATGGTAATATGTAAAGAAACTGGCATGATCCCACATAGAGGTCCACAATTCATTCATGAATGACCCTCGTATACTTATGAGTAATCATCTACAATGTACTCTGGACTATGAACTCGCGCTTTTTAAAATTTGATGGTCGGACTTTTATTTCCTTTAAATTTCATAAAAAACATAGAATATATAATTTCATGAGATTTTATGCAGTTGAAATTATCGTGTTCATAACTCTTATTCTAAGGGTAATAATGAAATACTAACACGATTGACAGACGATTACCCCGGATAACGGACGGGACACTTGCAATACCAAATCAAACTCTTTATCACGGTAACATGTAAAGAAACTGGCATGATCCCACATAGAGGTCCACAATTCATTCGTGAATGACCCTGGTATACTTATGAGTAATCATCTACAATGTACTCTGGACTATGTACTCGCGCTTTTTAAAATTTGATGGCCGGACTTTCATTTCCTTTAAATTTCATAAAAAACATAGAATATATAATTTCATGTGATTTTATGCAGTTGAAATTATCGTGTTCATAACTCTCATTGTAAGGGTAATAATGGAATACTAACACGATTGACAGACGATTACCCCGGATCACGGACGGGACACTTGCAATACCAAATCAAACACTTTATGACAGTAACATGTAAAGAAACTGGCATGATCCCACATAGAGGTCCACAATTCATTCATGAATGACCCTCGTATACTTATGAGTAATCACCTACAATGTACTGTGGACTATGTTCTCGCGCTTTTTAAAATTTGATGGTCGGACTTTTATTTCCTTTAAATTTCATAAAAAACATAGAATATATAATTTCATGTGATTTTATGCAGTTGAAATTATCGTGTTCATAACTCTCATTCTAAGGGTAATAATGGAATACTAACACGGTCGATAGGCGATTACCCCGGATCGTGGACGGGACACTTGCAATACCAAATCAAACTCTTTATCACGGTAACATGTAAAGAAACTGGCATGATCCCATATGGAGGTCCACAATTCATTCGCGAATGACCCTTGTATACTTATAAGTAATCATCTACAATGTACTCTGGACTATGTACTCGCGCTTTTTAAAATTTGATGGTCGGACTTTCATTGCCTTTAAATTTCATAAAAAACATAGAATATATAATTTCATGTGATTTTATGCCGTTGAAATTATCGTGTTCATAACTCTCATTCTAAGGGTAATAATGGAATACTAACACGATTGACAGACTAAACCCCGGATCACGGACGGGACACTTGCAATACCAAATCAAACTCTTTATCACGGTAACATTAAAGAAACTGGCATGATCCCACATAGAGGTCCACAATTCATTCGTGAATGACCCTGGTATACTTATGAGTAATCATCTACAATGTACTCTGGACTATGTACTCGCGCTTTTTAAAATTTGATGGCCGGACTTTCATTTCCTTTAAATTTCATAAAAAACATAGAATATATAATTTCATGTGATTTTATGCAGTTGAAATTATCGTGTTCATAACTCTCATTGTAAGGGTAATAATGGAATACTAACACGATTGACAGACGATTACCCCGGATCACGGACGGGACACTTGCAATACCAAATCAAACTCTTTATCACGGTAACATTAAAGAAACTGGCATGATCCCACATAGAGGTCCACAATTCATTCGTGAATGACCCTTGTATACTTATGAGTAATCATCTACAATGTACTCTGGACTATGTACTCGCGCTTTTTAAAATTCGATGGTCGGACTTTTATTTCCTTTAAATTTCATAAAAAACATAGAATATATAATTTCATGTGATTTTATGCAGTTGAAATTATCATGTTCATAACTCTCATTGTAAGGGTAATAATGGAATACTAACATGATTGACAGACGATTACCCCGGATCACGGACGGGACACTTGCAATACCAAATCAAACTCTTTATGACGGTAACATGTAAAGAAACTGGCATGATCCCACATAGAGGTCCACAATTCATTCATGAATGACCCTCGTATACTTATGAGTAATCACCTACAATGTACTGTGGACTATGTTCTCGCGCTTTTTAAAATTTGATGGTCGGACTTTTATTTCCTTTAAATTTCATAAAAAACATAGAATATATAATTTCATGTGATTTTATGCAGTTGAAATTATCGTGTTCATAACTCTCATTCTAAGGGTTATAATGGAATACTAACACGGTCGATTGGCGATTACCCCGGATCGCGGACGGGACACTTGCAATACCAAATCAAACTCTTTATCACGGTAACATGTAAAGAAACTGGCATGATCCCATATGGAGGTCCACAATTCATTCGCGAATGACCCTTGTATACTTATAAGTAATCATCTACAATGTACTCTGGACTATGTACTCGCGCTTTTTAAAATTTGATGGTCGGACTTTCATTGCCTTTAAATTTCATAAAAAACATAGAATATATAATTTCATGTGATTTTATGCCGTTGAAATTATCGTCTTCATAACTCTCATTCTAAGTGTAATAATGGAATACTAACACGGTCGATAGGCGATTACCCCGGATCGCGGACGGGACACTTGCAATACCAAATCAAACTCTTTATCACGGTAACATGTAAAGAAACTGGCATGATCCCATATGGAGGTCCACAATTCATTCGTGAATGACCCTTGTATACTTATAAGTAATCATCTACAATGTACTCTGGACTATGTACTCGCGCTTTTTAAAATTTGATGGTCGGACTTTCATTGCCTTTAAATTTCATAAAAAAACATAGAATATATAATTTCATGTGATTTTATGCCGTTGAAATTATCGTGTTCATAACTCTCATTCTAAGGGTAATAATGGAATACTAACACGATTGACAGACGATAACCCCGGATCACGGACGGGACACTTGCAATACCAAATCAAACTCTTTATCACGGTAACATTAAAGAAACTGGCATGATCCCAAATAGAGGTCCACAATTCATTCGTGAATGACCCTGGTATACTTATGAGTAATCATCTACAATGTACTCTGGACTATGTACTCGCGCTTTTTAAAATTTGATGGCCGGACTTTCATTTCCTTTAAATTTCATAAAAAACATAGAATATATAATTTCATGTGATTTTATGCAGTTGAAATTATCGTGTTCATAACTCTCATTGTAAGGGTAATAATGGAATACTAACACGATTGACAGACGATTACCCCGGATCACGGACGGGACACTTGCAATACCAAATCAAACTCTTTATCACGGTAACATGTAAAGAAACTGGCATGATCCCATATGGAGGTCCACAATTCATTCGGGAATGACCCTTGTATACTTATAAGTAATCATCTACAATGTACACTGGACTATGTACACGCGCTTTTTAAAATTTGATGGTCGGACTTTCATTGCCTTTAAATTTCATAAAAAACATAGAATATATAATTTCATGTGATTTTATGCCGTTGAAATTATCGTGTTCATAACTCTCATTCTAAGGGTAATAATGGAATACTAACACGATTGACAGACGATAACCCCGGATCACGGACGGGACACTTGCAATACCAAATCAAACTCTTTATCACGGTAACATTAAAGAAACTGGCATGATCCCACATAGAGGTCCACAATTCATTCGTGAATGACCCTGGTATACTTATGAGTAATCATCTACAATGTACTCTGGACTATGTACTCGCACTTTTTAAAATTTGATGGCCAGACTTTCATTTCCTTTAAATTTCATAAAAAACATAGAATATATAATTTCATGTGATTTTATGCCGTTGAAATTATCGTGTTCATAACTCTCATTCTAAGGGTAATAATGGAATACTAACACGATTGACAGACGATAACCCCGGATCACGGACGGGACACTTGCAATACTAAATCAAACTCTTTATCACGGTAACATTAAAGAAACTGGCATGATCCCACATAGAGGTCAACAATTCATTTGTGAATGACCCTGGTATACTTATGAGTAATCATCTACAATGTACTCTGGACTATGTACTCGCGCTTTTTAAAATTTGATGGTCGGACTTTCATTGCCTTTAAATTTCATAAAAAACATAGAATATATAATTTCATGTGATTTTATGCCGTTGAAATTATCGTGTTCATAACTCTCATTCTAAGGGTAATAATGGAATCCTAACACGATTGACAGACGATAACCCCGGATCACGGACGGGACACTTGCAATACCAAATCAAACTCTTTATCACGGTAACATTAAAGAAACTGGCATGATCCCACATAGAGGTCCACAATTCATTCGTGAATGACCCTGGTATACTTATGAGTAATCATCTACAATGTACTCTGGACTATGTACTCGCGCTTTTTAAAATTTGATGGCCGGACTTTCATTTCCTTTAAATTTCTGAAAAAACAAAGAATATATAATTTCATGTGATTTTATGCAGTTGAAATTATCGTGTTCATAACTCTCATTGTAAGGGTAATAATGGAATACTAACACGATTTACATACGATTACCCCGGATCACGGACGGGACACTTGCAATACCAAATCAAACTCTTTATCACGGTAACATTAAAGAAACTGGCATGATCCCACATAGAGGTCCACAATTCATTCGTGAATGACCCTTGTATACTTATGAGTAATCATCTACAATGTACTCTGGACTATGTAATAGCGCTTTTTAAAATTCGATGGTCGGACTTTTTTTCCCTTTAAATTTCATAAAAAACACAGAATATATAATTTCATGTGATTTTATGCAGTTGAAATTATCGTCTTCATAACTCTCATTCTAAGGGTAATAATGGAATACTAACACGGTCGATAGGCGATTACCCCGTATCGCGGACGGGACACTTGCAATACCAAATCAAACTCTTTATCACGGTAACATGTAAAGAAACTGGCATGATCCCATATGGAGGTCCACAATTCATTCATGAATGACCCTTGTATACTTATAAGTAATCATCTACAATGTACTCTGGACTATGTACTCGCGCTTTTTAAAATCTGATGGTCGGACTTTCATTGCCTTTAATTTTCATAAAAAACATAGAATATATAATTTCATGTGATTTTATGCCGTTGAAATTATCGTGTTCATAACTCTCATTCTAAGGGTAATATTGGAATACTAACACGATTGACAGACGATAACCCCGGATCACGGACGGGACACTTGCAATACCAAATCAAACTCTTTATCACGGTAACATGTAAAGAAACTGGCATGATCCCACATAGAGGTCCACAATTCATTCGTGAATGACCCTTGTATACTTATGAGTAATCATCTACAATGTACTCTGGACTATGTACTCGCGCTTTTTAAAATTCGATGGTCGGACTTTTTTTTCCTTTAAATTTCATAAAAAACATCGAATATATAATTTCATGTGATTTTATGCAGTTGAAATTATCGCGTTCATAACTCTCATTCTAAGGGTAATAATGGAATACTAACACGGTTGATAGGCGATTACCCCGGATCGCGGACGGGACACTTGCAATACCAAATCAAACTCTTTATCACGGTAACATGTAAAGAAACTGGCATGATCCCATATAGAGGTCCACAATTCATTCGTGAATGACCCTTGTATACTTATGAGTAATCATCTACAATGTACTCTGGACTATGTACTCGCGCTTTTTAAAATTTGATGGTCGGACTTTCATTTCCTTTAAATTTCATAAAAAACATAGAATATATAATTTCATGTGATTTTATGCCGTTGAAATTATCGTGTTCATAACTCTCATTCTCAGGGTAATAATGGAATGCTAACACGGTTGACAGGCGATTACCCCGGATCACAGACGGGACAATTGCAATACCAAATCAAACTCTTTATCACGGTAACATGTTAAGAAACTGGCATGATCCCACATAGAGGTCTACAATTCATTCGTGAATGACCCTTGTATACTTATGAGTAATCATCTACAATGTACTCTAGACTATGTACTCGCGCTTTTTAAAATTCGATGGTCGGACTTTTTTTTCCTTTAAATTTCATAAAAAACATAGAATATATAATTTCGTGTGATTTTATGCCGTTGAAATTATCGTGTTCATAACTCTCATTCTAAGGGTAATAATGGAATACTAACACGATTGACAGACGATAACCCCGGATCACGGACGGGACACTTGCAATACCAAATCAAACTCTTCATCACGGTAACATGTAAAGAAACTGGAATGATCCCACATAGAGGTCCACAATTCATTCATGAATGACCCTCGTATACTTATGAGTAATCATCTACAATGTACTCTGGACTATGTACTCGCACTTTTTAAAATTTGATGGTTGGACTTTCATTTCCTTTAAATTTCATAAAAAACATAGAATATATAATTTCATGTGATTTTATGCCGTTGAAATTATCGTGTTCATAACTCTCATTCTCAGGGTAATAATGGAATACTAACACGGTTGACAGGCGATTACCCCGGATCACAGACGGGACAATTGCAATACCAAATCAAACTCTTTATCACGGTAACATGTTAAGAAACTGGCATGATCCCACATAGAGGTCCACAGTTCATTCATGAATGACCCTCGTATACTTATGAGTAATCATCTACAATGTACTCTGGACTATGTACTCGCGCTTTTTAAAATTTGATGGTCGGACTTTTATTTCCTTTAAATTTCATAAAAAACATGGAATATATAATTTCATGTGATTTTATGCAGTTGAAATTATCGTGTTCATAACTATAATTCTAAGGGTAATAATGGAATACTAACACGATTGACAGACGATTACCCCAGATCACGGACGGGACAATTGCAAAACCAAATCAAACTCTTTATCACGGTAACATGTAAAGAAACTGGCATGATCCCACATAGAGGTCCACAGTTCATTCATGAATGACCCTCGTATACTTATGAGTAATCATCTACAATGTACTCTGGACTATGTACTCGCGCTTTTTAAAATTTGATGGTCGGACTTTTATTTCCTTTAAATTTCTTAAAAAACATAGAATATATAATTTCATGTGATTTTATACAGTTGAAATTATCGTGTTCATAACTCTCATTCTAAGGGTAATAATGGAATACTAACACGAATGACATACGATTACCCCGGATTGTGGACGGGACACTTGCAATACCAAATCAAACTCTTTATCATGGTAACATGTAAAGAAACTGGCATGATCCCACATAGAGGTCCACAATTCATTCATGAATGACCCTCGTATACTTATGAGTAATCATCTACAATGTACTCTGGACTATGTACTCGCGCTTTTTAAAATTTGATGGTCGGACTTTTATTTCCTTTAAATTTCACAAAAAACATAGAATATATAATTTCATGTGATTTTATACAGTTGAAATTATCGTGTTCATAACTCTCATTCTAAGGGTAATAATGGAATACTAACACGATTGACAGACGATAACCCCGGATCACGGACGGGACACTTGCAATACCAAATCAAACTCTTCATCACGGTAACATGTAAAGAAACTGGCATGATCCCACATAGAGGTCCACAATTCATTCATGAATGACCCTCGTATACTTATGAGTAATCATCTACAATGTACTCTGGACTATGTACTCACGCTTTTTAAAATTTGATGGTCGGACTTTTATTTCCTTTAAATTTCACAAAAAACATAGAATATATAATTTCATGTGATTTTATGCAGTTGAAATTATCGTGTTCATAACTCTCATTGTAACGGTAATAATGGAATACTAACACGATTGACAGACGGTTACCCCGGATGGCGGACGGGAAACTTGCAATACCAAATTAAACTCTTTATCACGGTAACATGTAAAGAAACTGGCATGATCCCACATAGAGGTCCACAATTCATTCATGAATGACCCTTGTATACTTATGAGTAATCATGTACAATGTACTCTGGACTATGTACTCGCGCTTTTTAAAATTTGACGGTCGGACTTTTATTTCTTTTAAATTTCATAAAAAACATAGAATATATAATTTCATGTGATTTTATACAGTTGAAATTATCGTGTTCATAACTCTCATTCTAAGGGTAATAATGGAATACTAACACGATTGACAGACGATTACCCCGGATCACGGACGGGACAATTGCAATACCAAATCAAACTCTTTGTCACGGTAACATGTAAAGAAACCGGCATGATCCCACATAGAGGTCCACAGTTCATTCATGAATGACCCTCGTATACTTATGAGTAATCATCTACAATGTATTCTGGAATATGTACTCGCGCTTTTTGAAATTTGATGGTCGGACTTTTATTTCCTTTAAATTTCATAAAAAACATAGAATATATAATATCATGTGATTTTATGCAGTTGAAATTATCTTTTTCATAACTCTTATTGTAAGGGTAATAATGGAATACTTACACGATTGACAGACGGTTACCCCGGATCGCGGACGGGAAACTTGCAATACCGAATCAAACTCTTTATTACAGTAACATGTAAAGAAACTGGCATGATCCCACATAGAGGTCCACAATTCATTCGTGAATGACCCTGGTATACTTATGAGTAATTATCTACAATGTACTCTGGACTATGTACTCGCGCTTTTTAAAATTTGATGGCCGGACTTTCATTTCCTTTATATTTCATAAAAAACATAGAATATATAATTTCATGTGATTTTATGCAGTTGAAATTATCATGTTCATAACTCTCATTGTTTGGGTAATAATGGAATACTAACACGATTGACAGACGATTACCCCGGATCACGGACGGGACAATTGCAATACCAAATCAAACTCTTTATCACGGTAACATGTAAAGAAACTGGCATGATCCCACATAGAGGTCCACAGTTCATTCATGAATGACCCTCGTATACTTATGAGTAATCATCTACAATGTACTCTGGAGTATGTACTCGCGCTTTTTAAAATTTGATGGTCGGACTTTTATTTCCTTTAAATTTCATAAAAAACGTAGAATATATAATTTCATGTGATTTTATGCAGTTGAAATTATCGTGTTCATAACTCTCATTCTAAGGGTAATAATGGAATACTAACACGATTGACATACGATTACCCCGGATTGCGGACGGGACACTTGCAATACCAAATCAAACTCTTTATCACGGTAACCTGTAAAGAAACTGGCATGATCCCACATAGAGGTCCACAATTCATTCATGAATGACCCTCGTATACTTATGAGTAATCATCTACAATGTACTCCGGACTATGTACTCGCGCTTTTTAAAATTTGACGGTCGGACTTTTATTTCCTTTAAATTTCATAAAAAACATAGAATATATAATATCATGTGATTTTATGCAGTTGAAATTATCTTTTTCATAAGTCTTATTGTAAGGGTAATAATGGAATACTTACACGATTGACAGACGGTTACCCCGGATCGCGGACGGGAAACTTGCAATACCGAATCAAACTCTTTATCACGGTAACATGTAAAGAAACTGGCATGATCCCACATAGAGGTCCACAATTCATTCGTGAATGACCCTGGTATACTTATGAGTAATTATCTACAATGTACTCTGGACTATGTACTCGCGCTTTTTAAAATTTGATGGCCGGACTTTCATTTCCTTTATATTTCATAAAAAACATAGAATATATAATTTCATGTGATTTTATGCAGTTGAAATTATCATGTTCATAACTCTCATTGTTTGGGTAATAATGGAATACTAACACGATTGACAGACGATTACCCCGGATCACGGACGGGACAATTGCAATACCAAATCAAACTCTTTATCACGGTAACATGTAAAGAAACTGGCATGATCCCACATAGAGGTCCACAGTTCATTCATGAATGACCCTCGTATACTTATGAGTAATCATCTACAATGTACTCTGGACTATGTACTCGCGCTTTTTAAAATTTGATGGTCGGACTTTTATTTCCTTTAAATTTCTTAAAAAACATAGAATATATAATTTCATGTGATTTTATGCAGTTGAAATTATCGTGTTCATAACTCTCATTCTAAGGGTAATAATGGAATACTAACACGAATGACATACGATTACCCCGGATTGCGGACGGGACACTTGCAATACCAAATCAAACTCTTTATCATGGTAACATGTAAAGAAACTGGCATGATCCCACATAGAGTTCCACAATTCATTCATGAATGACCCTCGTATACTTATGAGTAATCATCTACAATGTACTCTGGACTATGTACTCGCGCTTTTTAAAATTTGATGGTCGGACTTTTATTTCCTTTAAATTTCACAAAAAACATAGAATATATAATTTCATGTGATTTTATGCAGTTGAAATTATCGTGTTCATAACTCTCATTGTAACGGTAATAATGGAATACTAACACGATTGACAGACGGTTACCCCGGATCGCGGACGGGAAACTTGCAATACCAAATCAAACTCTTTATCACGGTAACATGTAAAGAAACTGGCATGATCCCACATAGAGGTCCACAATTCATTCATGAATGACCCTTGTATACTTATGAGTAATCATGTACAATGTACTCTGGACTATGTACTCGCGCTTTTTAAAATTTGACGGTCGGACTTTTATTTCCTTTAAATTTCATAAAAAACATGGAATATATAATTTCATGTGATTTTATGCAGTTGAAATTATCGTGTTCATAACTCTCATTCTAAGGGTAATAATGGAATACTAACACGATTGACAGACGATAACCCCGGATCACGGACGGGACACTTGCAATACCAAATCAAACTCTTCATCACGGTAACATGTAAAGAAACTGGCATGATCCCACATAGAGGTCCACAATTCATTCATGAATGACCCTTGTATACTTATGAGTAATCATGTACAATGTACTCTGGACTATGTACTCGCGCTTTTTAAAATTTGACGGTCGGACTTTTATTTCCTTTAAATTTCATAAAAAACATAGAATATATAATTTCATGTGATTTTATACAGTTGAAATTATCGTGTTCATAACTCTCATTCTAAGGGTAATAATGGAATACTAACACGATTGACAGACGATTACCCCGGATCACGGACGGGACAATTGCAATACCAAATCAAACTCTTTATCACGGTAACATGTAAAGAAACTGGCATGATCCCACATAGAGGTCCACAGTTCATTCATGAATGACCCTCGTATACTTATGAGTAATCATCTACAATGTACTCTGGACTATGTACTCGCGCTTTTTAAAATTTGATGGTCGGACTTTTATTTCCTTTAAATTTCACAAAAAACATAGAATACATAATTTCATGTGATTTTATGCAGTTGAAATTATCGTGTTCATAACTCTCATTGTAACGGTAATAATGGAATACTAACACGATTGACAGACGGTTACCCCGGATGGCGGACGGGAAACTTGCAATACCAAATCAAACTCTTTATGACGGTAACATGTAAAGAAACTGGCATGATCCCACATAGAGGTCCACAATTCATTCATGAATGACCCTTGTATACTTATGAGTAATCATGTACAATGTACTCTGGACTATGTACTCGCGCTTTTTAAAATTTGATGGCCGGACTTTCATTTCCTTTATATTTCATAAAAAACATAGAATATATAATTTCATGTGATTTTATGCAGTTGAAATTATCATGTTCATAACTCTCATTGTTTGGGTAATAATGGAATACTAACACGATTGACGGACGATTACCCCGGATCACGGACGGGACAATTGCAATACCAAATCAAACTCTTTATCACGGTAACATGTAAAGAAACTGGCATGATCCCACATAGAGGTCCACAGTTCATTCATGAATGACCCTCGTATACTTATGAGTAATCATCTACAATGTACTCTGGAGTATGTACTCGCGCTTTTTAAAATTTGATGGTCGGACTTTTATTTCCTTTAAATTTCATAAAAAACTTAGAATATATAATTTCATGTGATTTTATGCAGTTGAAATTATCGTGTTCATAACTCTCATTCTAAGGGTAATAATGGAATACTAACACGATTGACATACGATTACCCCGGATTGCGGACGGGACACTTGCAATACCAAATCAAACTCTTTATCACGGTAACCTGTAAAGAAACTGGCATGATCCCACATAGAGGTCCACAATTCATTCATTAATGACCCTCGTATACTTATGAGTAATCATCTACAATGTACTCCGGACTATGTACTCGCGCTTTTTAAAATTTGACGGTCGTACTTTTATTTCCTTTAAATTTCATAAAAAAACATAGAATATATAATATCATGTGATTTTATGCAGTTGAAATTATCTTTTTCATAAGTCTTATTGTAAGGGTTATAATGGAATACTTACACGATTGACAGACGGTTACCCCGGATCGCGGACGGGAAACTTGCAATACCGAATCAAACTCTTTATCACGGTAACATGTAAAGAAACTGGCATGATCCCACATAGAGGTCCACAATTCATTCGTGAATGACCCTGGTATACTTATGAGTAATTATCTACAATGTACTCTGGACTATGTACTCGCGCTTTTTAAAATTTGATGGCCGGACTTTCATTTCCTTTATATTTCATAAAAAACATAGAATATATAATTTCATGTGATTTTATGCAGTTGAAATTATCATGTTCATAACTCTCATTGTTTGGGTAATAATGGAATACTAACACGATTGACAGACGATTACCCCGGATCACGGACGGGACAATTGCAATACCAAATCAAACTCTTTATCACGGTAACATGTAAAGAAACTGGCATGATCCCACATAGAGGTCCACAGTTCATTCATGAATGACCCTCGTATACTTATGAGTAATCATCTACAATGTACTCTGGAGTATGTACTCGCGCTTTTTAAAATTCGATGGTCGGACTTTTATTTCCTTTAAATTTCATAAAAAACTTAGAATATATAATTTCATGTGATTTTATGCAGTTGAAATTATCGTGTTCATAACTCTCATTCTAAGGGTAATAATGGAATACTAACACGATTGACATACGATTACCCCGGATTGCGGACGGGACACTTGCAATACCAAATCAAACTCTTTATCACGGTAACCTGTAAAGAAACTGGCATGATCCCACATAGAGGTCCACAATTCATTCATGAATGACCCTCGTATACTTATGAGTAATCATCTACAATGTACTGTGGACAATGTACTCGCGCTTTTTAAAATTTGATGGTCGGACTTTTATTTCCTTTAAATTTCATAAAAAACTTAGAATATATAATTTCATGTGATTTTATGCAGTTGAAATTATCGTGTTCATAACTCTCATTGTAAGGGTAATAATGGAATACTAACACGATTGACAGACGATTACCCCGGATCACAGACGGGACACTTGCAATACCAAATCAAACTCTTTATCACGGTAACATGTAAAGAAACTGGCATGATCCCACATAGAGGTCCACAATTCATTCATGAATGACCCTCGTATACTTATGAGTAATCATCTACAATGTACTCCGAACTATGTACTCGCGCTTTTTAAAATTTGACGGTCGGACTTTTATTTCCTTTAAATTTCATAAAAAACATAGAATATATAATTTTGTGTGATTTTATGCAGTTGAAATTATTGTGTTCATAACTCTCATTCTAAGGGTAATAATGGAATACTAACACGATTGACAGACGATTACCCCGGATCACGGACCGGACACTTGCAATACCAAATCAAACTCTTTATCACGGTAACATGTAAAGAAACTGGCATGATCCCACATAGAGGTCCACAATTCATTCATGAATGACCCTCGTATACTTATGAGTAATCATCTACAATGTACTCCGGACTATGTACTCGCGCTTTTTAAAATTTGACGGTCGGACTTTTATTTCCTTTAAATTTCATAAAAAACATAGAATATATAATTTCGTGTGATTTTATGCAGTTGATATTATTGTGTTCATAACTCTCATTCTAAGGGTAATAATGGAATACTAACACGATTGACAGACGATTACCCCGGATCACGGACGGGACACTTGCAATACCAAATCAAACTCTTTATGACGGTAACATGTAAAGAAACTGGCATGAACCCACATAGAGGTCCACAATTCATTCATGAATGACCCTCGTATACTTATGAGTAATCATCTACAATGTACTCTAGACTATGTACTCGCGCTTTTTAAAATTTGATGGTCGGACTTTTATTTCCTTTATATTTCATAAAAAACATAGAATATATAATTTCATGTGATTTTATGCAGTTGAAATTATCGTGTTCATAACTCTCATTCTAAGGGTAATAATGGAATACTAACACGATTGATAGATGATTACCCCGGATCGCGGACGGGACACTTGCAATACCAAATCAAACTCTTTATCACGGTAACATGTAAAGAAACTGGCATGATCCCACATAGAGGTCCACAGTTCATTCATGAATGACCCTCGTATACTTATGAGTAATCATCTACAATGTACTCTGGAGTATGTACTCGCGCTTTTTAAAATTTGATGGTCGGACTTTTATTTCCTTTAAATTTCATAAAAAACATAGAATATATAATTCCATGTGATTTTATGCAGTTGAAATTATCGTGTTCATAACTCTCATTCTAAGGGTAATAATGGAATACTAACACGATTGACATACGATTACCCCGGATTGCGGACGGGACACTTGCAATACCAAATCAAACTCTTTATCACGGTAACATGTAAAGAAACTGGCATGATCCCACATAGAGGTCCACAATTCATACACGAATGAACCTTGTATACTTATGTGTAATCATCTACAATGTACTCTGGACTATGTACTCACGCTTTTTAAAATTTGATGGTCGGACTTTTATTTCCTTTAAATTTCGTAAAAAACATAGAATATATAATTTCATGTGATTTTATGCAGTTGAAATTATCATGTTCATAACTCTCATTGTAAGGGTAATAATGGAATACTAACACGATTGACAGACGATTACCCCGGATCACGGACGGGACACTTGCAATACCAAATCAAACTCTTTATGACGGTACCATGTAAAGAAACTGGCATGATCCCACATAGAGGTCCACAATTCATTCATGAATGACCCTCGTATACTTATGAGTAATCATCTACAATGTACTCCGGACTATGTACTCGCGCTTTTTAAAATTTGACGGTCGGACTTTTATTCCTTTAAATTTCATAAAAAACATAGAATATATAATTTCATGTGATTTTATGCAGTTGAAATTATCGTGTTCATAACTCTCATTGTAAGGGTAATAATGGAATACTAACACGATTGACATACGTTACCCCGGATTGCGGACGGGACACTTGCAATACCAAATCAAACTCTTTATCACGGTAACATGTAAAGAAACTGGCATGATCCCACATAGAGGTCCACAATTCATTCATGAATGACCCTCGTATACTTATGAGTAATCATCTACAATGTACTGTGGACTATGTTCTCGCGCTTTTTAAAATTTGATGGTCGGACTTTTATTTCCTTTAAATTTCATAAAAAACATAGAATATATAATTTCATGTGATTTTATGCAGTTGAAATTATCGTGTTCATAACTCTCATTGTAAGGGTAATAATGGAATACTAACACGATTGGCAGACGATTACCCCGGATCACGGACGGGACACTTGCAATACCAAATCAAACTTTTTATGACTCTAACATGTAAAGAAACTGGCATGATCCCACATAGAGGTCCACAATTCATTCATGAATGACCCTCGTATACTTATGAGTAATCATCTACAATGTACTCCGGACTATGTACTCGCGCTTTTTAAAATTTGACGGTCGGATTTTATTCCTTTAAATTTCATAAAAAACATAGAATATATAATTTCATGTGATTTTATGCAGTTGAAATTATCGTGTTCATAACTCTCATTCTAAGGGTAATAATGGAATACTAACACGATTGGCAGACGATTACACCGGATCACGGACGGGACACTTGCAATACCAAATCAAACTCTTTATGACGGTAACATGTAAAGAAACTGGCATGATCCCACATAGAGGTCCACAATTCATTCATGAATGACCCTCGTATACTTATGAGTAATCATCTACAATGTACTCTGGACTATGTACTCGCGCTTTTTAAAATTTGATGGTCGGACTTTTATTTCCTTTAAATTTCATAAAAAACATAGAATATATAATTTCATGAGATTTTATGCAGTTGAAATTATCGTGTTCATAACTCTTATTCTAAGGGTAATAATGAAATACTAACATGATTGATAGACGATTACCCCGGATCACGGACGAGACACTTGCAATACCAAATCAAACTCTTTATGACGGTAACATGTAAAGAAACTGGCATGATCCCACATAGAGGTCCACAATTCATTCATGAATGACCCTCGTATACTTATGAGTAATCATCTACAATGGACTCTGGACTATGTACTCGCGCTTTTTAAACTTTGATGGTCGGACTTTTATTTCCTTTAAATTTCATAAAAAACATAGAATATATAATTTCATAAGATTTTATGCAGTTGAAATTATCGTGTTCATAACTCTTATTCTAAGGGTAATAATGAAATACTAACATGATTGACAGACGATTACCCCGGATCACGGACGGGACACTTGCAATACCAAATCAAACTCTTTATGACGGTAACATGTAAAGAAACTGGCATGATCCCACATAGAGGTCCACAATTCATTCTTGAATGACCCTCATATACTTATGAGTAATCATGTACAATGTACTCTGGATTATGTACTCGCGCTTTTTAAAATTTGATGGTCGGACTTTTATTTCCTTTAAATTTCATAAAAAACATAGAATATATAATTTCATGTGATTTTATGCAGTTGAAATTATCGTGTTCATAACTCTCATTCTAAGGGTAATAATGGAATACTAACACGATTGACATACGATTACCCCGGATTGCGGACGGGACACTTGCAATACCAAATCAAACTCTTTATCACGGTAACATGTAAAGAAACTGGCATGATCCCACATAGAGGTCCACAATTCATTCATGAATGACCCTCGTATACTTATGAGTAATCATCTACAATGTACTGTGGACTATATTCTCGCGCTTTTTAAAATTTGATGGTCGGACTTTTATTTCCTTTAAATTTCATAAAAAACATAGAATATATAATTTCATGTGATTTTATGCAGTTGAAATTATCGTGTTCATAACTCTCATTGTAAGGGTAATAATGTAATACTAACACAATTGACAGACGATTACCCCGGATCACGGACGGGACACTAGCAATACCAAATCAAACTCTTTATGACGGTAACATGTAAAGAAACTGGCATGATCCCACATAGAGGTCCACAATTCATTCATGAATGACCCTCGTATACTTATGAGTAATCATCTACAATGTACTCCGGACTATGTACTCGCGCTTTTTAAAATTTGACGGTCGGACTTTTATTTCCTTTAAATTTCATAAAAAACATAGAATATATAATTTCATGTGATTTTATGCAGTTGAAATTATCGTGTTCATAACTCTCATTCTAAGGGTAATAATGGAATACTAACACGATTGACAGACGATTACCCCGGATCACGGACGGGACACTTGCAATACCAAATCAAACTCTTTATGACGGTAACATGTAAAGAAACTGGCATGATCCCACATAGAGGTCCACAATTCATTTATGAATGACCCTCATATACTTATGAGTAATCATCTACAATGTACTCTGGACTATGTACTCGCGCTTTTTAAAATTTGATGGTCGGACTTTTATTTCCTTTAAATTTCATAAAAAACATAGAATATATAATTTCATGTGATTTTATGCAGTTGAAATTATCGTGTTTATAACTCTCATTGTAAGGGTAATAATCGAATACTAACACGATTGACAGACGATTACCCCGGATCACGGACGGGACACTTGCAATACCAAATCAAACTCTTTATCACGGTAACATGTAAAGAAACTGGCATGATCCCACATAGAGGTCCACAGTTCATTCATGAATGACCCTCGTATACTTATGAGTAATCATCTACAATGTACTCTGGAGTATGTACTCGCGCTTTTTTAAATTTGATGGTCGGACTTTTATTTCCTTTAAATTTCATAAAAAACATAGAATATATAATTTCATGTGATTTTATGCAGTTGAAATTATCGTGTTCATAACTCTCATTGTAAGGGTAATAATGTAATACTAACACAATTGACAGACGATTACCCCGGATCACGGACGGGACACTAGCAATACCAAATCAAACTCTTTATGACGGTAACATGTAAAGAAACTGGCATGATCCCACATAGAGGTCCACAATTCATTCATGAATGACCCTCGTATACTTATGAGTAATCATCTACAATGTACTCCGGACTATGTACTCGCGCTTTTTAAAATTTGACGGTCGGACTTTTATTTCCTTTAAATTTCATAAAAAACATAGAATATATAATTTCATGTGATTTTATGCAGTTGAAATTATCGTGTTCATAACTCTCATTCTAAGGGTAATAATGGAATACTAACACGATTGACAGACGATTACCCCGGATCACGGACGGGACACTTGCAATACCAAATCAAACTCTTTATGACGGTAACATGTAAAGAAACTGGCATGATCCCACATAGAGGTCCACAATTCATTTATGAATGACCCTCATATACTTATGAGTAATCATCTACAATGTACTCTGGACTATGTACTCGCGCTTTTTAAAATTTGATGGTCGGACTTTTATTTCCTTTAAATTTCATAAAAAACATAGAATATATAATTTCATGTGATTTTATGCAGTTGAAATTATCGTGTTTATAACTCTCATTGTAAGGGTAATAATCGAATACTAACACGATTGACAGACGATTACCCCGGATCACGGACGGGACACTTGCAATACCAAATCAAACTCTTTATCACGGTAACATGTAAAGAAACTGGCATGATCCCACATAGAGGTCCACAGTTCATTCATGAATGACCCTCGTATACTTATGAGTAATCATCTACAATGTACTCTGGAGTATGTACTCGCGCTTTTTTAAATTTGATGGTCGGACTTTTATTTCCTTTAAATTTCATAAAAAACATAGAATATATAATTTCATGTGATTTTATGCAGTTGAAATTATCATGTTCATAACTCTCATTGTAAGGGTAATAATGGAATACTAACATGATTGACAGACGATTACCCCGGATCACGGACGGGACACTTGCAATACCAAATCAAACTCTTTATGACGGTAACATGTAAAGAAACTGGCATGATCCCACATAGAGGTCCACAATTCATTCATGAATGACCCTCGTATACTTATGAGTAATCATCTACAATGTACT
Organism: Rubia yunnanensis; assembly: GCA_037428765.1. NCBI lineage: Eukaryota > Viridiplantae > Streptophyta > Magnoliopsida > Gentianales > Rubiaceae > Rubia > Rubia yunnanensis. The sequence continues at coordinate 33,950,741 of CM075067.1, read as the reverse complement.
CTGGAGTATGTACTCGCGCTTTTTAAAATTTGACGGTCGGACTTTTATTTCCTTTAAATTTCATAAAAAACATAGAATATATAATTTCATGTGATTTTATGCAGTTGAAATTATCGTGTTCATAACTCTCATTCTAAGGGTAATAATGGAACACTAACACGATTGACAGACGATTACCCCGGATCACGGACGGGACACTTGCAATACCAAATCAAACTCTTTATGACGGTAACATGTAAAGAAACTGGCATGATCCCACATAGAGGTCCACAATTCATTCATGAATGACCCTCATATACTTATGAGTAATCATCTACAATGTACTCTGGACTATGTACTCGCGCTTTTTAAAATTTGATGGTCGGACTTTTATTTCCTTTAAATTTCATAAAAAACATAGAATATATAATTTCATGTGATTTTATGCAGTTGAAATTATCGTGTTCATAACTCTCATTCTAAGGGTAATAATGGAATACTAACACGATTGACATACGATTACCCCGGATCACGGACGGGACACTTGCAATACCAAATCAAACTCTTTATCACGGTAACATGTAAAGAAACTGGCATGATCCCACATAGAGGTCCACAGTTCATTCATGAATGACCCTCGTATACATATGAGTAATCATCTACAATGTACTCTGGAGTATGTACTCGCGCTTTTTAAAATTTGATGGTCGGACTTTTATTTCCTTTAAATTTCATAAAAAACATAGAATATATAATTTCATGTGATTTTATGCAGTTGAAATTATCATGTTCATAACTCTCATTGTAAGGGTAATAATGGAATACTAACATGATTGACAGACGATTACCCCGGATCACGGACGGGACACTTGCAATACCAAATCAAACTCTTTATGACGGTAACATGTAAAGAAACTGGCATGATCCCTCATAGAGGTCCACAATTCATTCATGAATGACCCTCGTATACTTATGAGTAATCATCTACAATGTACTCTGGAGTATGTACTCGCGCTTTTTAAAATTTGACGGTCGGACTTTTATTTCCTTTAAATTTCATAAAAAACATAGAATATATAATTTCATGTGATTTTATGCAGTTGAAATTATCGTGTTCATAACTCTCATTCTAAGGGTAATAATGGAATACTAACACGATTGACAGACGATTACCCCGGATCACGGACGGGACACTTGCAATACCAAATCAAACTCTTTATGACGGTAACATGTAAAGAAACTGGCATGATCCCACATAGAGGTCCACAATTCATTCATGAATGACCCTCATATACTTATGAGTAATCATCTACAATGTACTCTGGACTATGTACTCGCGCTTTTTAAAATTTGATGGTCGGACTTTTATTTCCTTTAAATTTCATAAAAAACATAGAATATATAATTTCATGTGATTTTATGCAGTTGAAATTATCGTGTTCATAACTCTCATTCTAAGGGTAATAATGGAATACTAACACGATTGACATACGATTACCCCGGATCACGGACGTGACACTTGCAATACCAAATCAAACTCTTTATCACGGTAACATGTAAAGAAACTGGCATGATCCCACATAGAGGTCCACAGTTCATTCATGAATGACCCTCGTATACATATGAGTAATCATCTACAATGTACTCTGGAGTATGTACTCGCGCTTTTTAAAATTTGATGGTCGGACTTTTATTTCCTTTAAATTTCATAAAAAACATAGAATATATAATTTCATGTGATTTTATGCAATTGAAATTATCATGTTCATAACTCTCATTGTAAGGGTAATAATGGAATACTAACATGATTGACAGACGATTACCCCGGATCACGGACGGGACACTTGCAATACCAAATGAAACTCTTTATGACGGTAACATGTAAAGAAACTGGCATGATCCCACATAGAGGTCCACATTTCATTCATGAATGACCCTCATATACTTATGAGTAATCATGTACAATGTACTCTGGATTATGTACTCGCGCTTTTTAAAATTTGATGGTCGGACTTTTATATCCTTTAAATTTCATAAAAAACATAGAATATATAATTTCATGTGATTTTATGCAGTTGAAATTATCGTGTTCATAACTCTCATTCTAAGGGTAATAATGGAATACTAACACGATTGACATACGATTACCCCGGATTGCGGACGGGACACTTGCAATACCAAATCAAACTCTTTATGACGGTAACATGTAAAGAAACTGGCATGATCCCACATAGAGGTCCACAATTCATTCATGAATGACCCTCGTATACTTATGAGTAATCATCTACATTGTACTGTGGACTATATTCTCGCGCTTTTTAAAATTTGATGGTCGGACTTTTATTTCCTTTAAATTTCATAAAAAACATAGAATATATAATTTCATGTGATTTTATGCAGTTGAAATTATCGTGTTCATAACTCTCATTGTAAGGGTAATAATGGAATACTAACACAATTGACAGACGATTACCCCGGATCACGGACGGGACACTTGCAATACCAAATCAAACTCTTTATGACGGTAACATGTAAAGAAACTGGCATGATCCCACATAGAGGTCCACAATTCATTCATGAATGACCCTCGTATACTTATGAGTAATCATCTACAATGTACTCCGGACTATGTACTCGCGCTTTTTAAAATTTGACGGTCGGACTTTTATTTCCTTTAAATTTCATAAAAAACATAGAATATATAATTTCATGTGATTTTATGCAGTTGAAATTATCGTGTTCATAACTCTCATTCTAAGGGTAATAATGGAATACTAACAGGATTGACAGACGATTACCCCGGATCACGGACGGGACACTTGCAATACCAAATCAAACTCTTTATGACGGTAACATGTAAAGAAACTGGCATGATCCCACATAGAGGTCTACAATTCATTCATGAATGACCCTCATATACTTATGAGTAATCATCTACAATGTACTCTGGACTATGTACTCGCGCTTTTTAAAATTTGATGGTCGGACTTTTATTTCCTTTAAATTTCATAAAAAACATAGAATATATAATTTCATGTGATTTTATGCAGTTGAAATTATCGTGTTTATAACTCTCATTGTAAGGGTAATAATCGAATACTAACACGATTGACAGACGATTACCCCGGATCACGGACGGGACACTTGCAATACCAAATCAAACTCTTTATCACGGTAACATGTAAAGAAACTGGCATGATCCCACATAGAGGTCCACAATTCATTCATGAATGACCCTCGTATACTTATGAGTAATCATCTACAATGTACTCTGGAGTATGTACTCGCGCTTTTTAAAATTTGACGGTCGGACTTTTATTTCCTTTAAATTTCATAAAAAACATAGAATATATAATTTCATGTGATTTTATGCAGTTGAAATTATCGTGTTCATAACTCTCATTCTAAGGGTAATAATGGAATACTAACACGATTGACAGACGATTACCCCGGATCACGGACGGGACACTTGCAATACCAAATCAAACTCTTTATGACGGTAACATGTAAAGAAACTGGCATGATCCCACATAGAGGTCCACAATTCATTCATGAATGACCCTCATATACTTATGAGTAAACATCTACAATGTACTCTGGACTATGTACTCGCGCTTTTTAAAATTTGATGGTCGGACTTTTATTTCCTTTAAATTTCATAAAAAACATAGAATATATAATTTCATGTGATTTTATGCAGTTGAAATTATCGTGTTCATAACTCTCATTCTAAGGGTAATAATGGAATACTAACACGATTGACATACGATTACCCCGGATCACTGACGTGACACTTGCAATACCAAATCAAACTCTTTATCACGGTAACATGTAAAGAAACTGGCATGATCCCACATAGAGGTCCACAGTTCATTCATGAATGACCCTCGTATACATATGAGTAATCATCTACAATGTACTCTGGAGTATGTACTCGCGCTTTTTAAAATTTGATGGTCGTACTTTTATTTCCTTTAAATTTCATAAAAAACATAGAATATATAATTTCATGTGATTTTATGCAGTTGAAATTATCATGTTCATAACTCTCATTGTAAGGGTAATAATGGAATACTAACATGATTGACAGACGATTACCCCGGATCACGGACGGGACACTTGCAATACCAAATGAAACTCTTTATGACGGTAACATGTAAAGAAACTGGCATGATCCCACATAGAGGTCCACATTTCATTCATGAATGACCCTCATATACTTATGAGTAATCATGTACAATGTACTCTGGATTATGTACTCGCGCTTTTTAAAATTTGATGGTCGGACTTTTATTTCCTTTAAATTTCATAAAAAACATAGAATATATAATTTCATGTGATTTTATGCAGTTGAAATTATCGTGTTCATAACTCTCATTCTAAGGGTAATAATGGAATACTAACACGATTGACATACGATTACCCCGGATTGCGGACGGGACACTTGCAATACCAAATCAAACTCTTTATGACGGTAACATGTAAAGAAACTGGCATGATCCCACATAGAGGTCCACAATTCATTCATGAATGACCCTCGTATACTTATGAGTAATCATCTACATTGTACTGTGGACTATATTCTCGCGCTTTTTAAAATTTGATGGTCGGACTTTTATTTCCTTTAAATTTCATAAAAAACATAGAATATATAATTTCATGTGATTTTATGCAGTTGAAATTATCGTGTTCATAACTCTCATTGTAAGGGTAATAATGGAATACTAACACGATTGACAGACGATTACCCCGGATCACGGACGGGACACTTGCAATACCAAATCAAACTCTTTATGACGGTAACATGTAAAGAAACTGGCATGATCCCACATAGAGGTCCACAATTCATTCATGAATGACCCTCGTATACTTATGAGTAATCGTCTACAATGTACTCCGGACTATGTAGTCGCGCTTTTTAAAATTTGACGGTCGGACTTTTATTTCCTTTAAATTTCATAAAAAACATAGAATATATAATTTCATGTGATTTTATGCAGTTGAAATTATCGTGTTCATAACTCTCATTGTAAGGGTAATAATGGAATACTAACACGATTGACAGACGATTACCCCGGATCACGGACGGGACACTTGCAATACCAAATCAAACTCTTTATGACGGTAACATGTAAAGAAACTGGCATGATCCCACATAGAGGTCCACAATTCATTCATGAATGACCCTCGTATACTTATGAGTAATCATCTACAATGTACTCCGGACTATGTACTCGCGCTTTTTAAAATTTGACGGTCGGACTTTTATTTCCTTTAAATTTCATAAAAAACATAGAATATATAATTTCATGTGATTTTATGCAGTTGAAATTATCGTGTTCATAACTCTCATTGTAAGGGTAATAATCGAATACTAACACGATTGACGGACGATTACCCCGGATCACGGACGGGACACTTGCAATACCAAATCAAACTCTTTATGACGGTAACATGTAAAGAAACTGGCATGATCCCACATAGAGGTCCACAATTCATTCATGAATGACCCTCGTATACTTATGAGTAATCATCTACAATGTACTCTGGAGTATGTACTCGCGCTTTTTAAAATTTGACGGTCGGACTTTTATTTCCTTTAAATTTCATAAAAAACATAGAATATATAATTTCATGTGATTTTATGCAGTTGAAATTATCGTGTTCATAACTCTCATTCTAAGGGTAATAATGGAATACTAACAAGATTGACAGACGATTACCCCGGATCACGGACGGGACACTTGCAATACCAAATCAAACTCTTTATGACGGTAACATGTAAAGAAACTGGCATGATCCCACATAGAGGTCCACAATTCATTCATGAATGACCCTCATATACTTATGAGTAATCATCTACAATGTACTCTGGACTATGTACTCGCGCTTTTTAAAATTTGATGGTCGGACTTTTATTTCCTTCAAATTTCATAAAAAACATAGAATATATAATTTCATGTGATTTTATGCAGTTGAAATTATCGTGTTTATAACTCTCATTGTAAGGGTAATAATCGAATACTAACACGATTGACAGACGATTACCCCGGATCACGGACGGGACACTTGCAATACCAAATCAAACTCTTTATCACGGTAACATGTAAAGAAACTGGCATGATCCCACATAGAGGTCCACAGTTCATTCATGAATGACCCTCGTATACTTATGAGTAATCATCTACAATGTACTCTGGAGTATGTACTCGCGCTTTTTAAAATTTGATGGTTGGACTTTTATTTCCTTTAAATTTCATAAAAAACATAGAATATATAATTTCATGTGATTTTATGCAGTTGAAATTATCATGTTCATAACTCTCATTGTAAGGGTAATAATGGAATACTAACACGATTGACAGACGATTACCCCGGATCACGGACGGGACAATTGCAATACCAAATCAAACTCTTTATCACGGTAACATGTAAAGAAACTGGCATGATCCCACATAGAGGTCCACAGTTCATTCATGAATGACCCTCGTATACTTATGAGTAATCATCTACAATGTACTCTAGAGTATGTACTCGCGCTTTTTAAAATTTGATGGTCGGACTTTTATTTCCTTTAAATTTCATAAAAAACATAGAATATATAATTTCATGTGATTTTATGCAGTTGAAATTATCGTGTTCATAACTCTCATTCTAAGGGTAATAATGGAATACTAACACGATTGACATACGATTACCCCGGATCACGGACGGGACACTTGCAATACCAAATCAAACTCTTTATCACGGTAACATGTAAAGAAACTGGCATGATCCCACATAGAGGTCCACAGTTCATTCATGAAAGACCCTCGTATACTTATGAGTAATCATATACAATGTACTCTGGAGTATGTCCTCGCGCTTTTTAAAATTTGATGGTCGGACTTTTATTTCCTTTAAATTTCATAAAAAACATAGAATATATAATTTCATGTGATTTTATGCAGTTGAAATTATCATGTTCATAACTCTCATTGTAAGGGTAATAATGGAATACTAACACGATTGACAGACGATTACCCCGGATCACGGACGGGACAATTGCAATACCAAATCAAACTCTTTATCACGGTAACATGTAAAGAAACTGGCATGATCCCACATAGAGGTCCACAGTTCATTCATGAATGACCCTCGTATACTTACGAGTAATCATCTACAATGTACTCTAGAGTATGTACTCGCGCTTTTTAAAATTTGATGGTCGGACTTTTATTTCCTTTAAATTTCATAAAAAACATAGAATATATAATTTCATGTGATTTTATGCAGTTGAAATTATCGTGTTCATAACTCTCATTCTAAGGGTAATAATGGAATACTATCACGATTGACATACGATTACCCCGGATTGCGGACGGGACACTTGCAATACCAAATCAAACTCTTTATCACGGTAACATGTAAAGAAACTGGCATGATCCCACATAGAGGTCCACAATTCATTCATGAATGACCCTCGTATACTTATGAGTAATCACCTACAATGTACTGTGGACTATGTTCTCGCGCTTTTTAAAATTTGATGGTCGGACTTTTATTTCCTTTAAATTTCATAAAAAACATAGAATATATAATTTCATGTGATTTTATGCAGTTGAAATTATCGGGTTCATAACTCTCATTCTAAGGGTAATAATGGAATACTAACACGATTGACATACGATTACCCCGGATCACGGACGGGACACTTGCAATACCAAATCAAACTCTTTATGACGGTAACATGTAAAGAAACTGGCATGATCCCACATAGAGGTCCACAATTCATTCATGAATGACCCTCGTATACTTATGAGTAATTATCTACAATGTACTCTGGAGTATGTACTCGCGCTTTTTAAAATTTGATGGTCGGACTTTTATTTCCTTTAAATTTCATAAAAAACATAGAATATATAATTTCATGTGATTTTATGCAGTTGAAATAATCATGTTCATAACTCTCATTGTAAGGGTAATAATGGAATACTAACATGATTGACAGACGATTACCCCGGATCACGGACGGGACACTTGCAATACCAAATGAAACTCTTTATGACGGTAACATGTAAAGAAACTGGCATGATCCCACATAGAGGTCCACATTTCATTCATGAATGACCCTCATATACTTATGAGTAATCATGTACAATGTACTATGGATTATGTACTCGCGCTTTTTAAAATTTGATGGTCGGACTTTTATTTCCTTTAAATTTCATAAAAAACATAGAATATATAATTTCATGTGATTTTATGCAGTTGAAATTATCCTGTTCATAACTCTCATTCTAAGGGTAATAATGGAATACTAACACGATTGACATACGATTACCCCGGATTGCGGACGGGACACTTGCAATACCAAATCAAACTCTTTATGACGGTAACATGTAAAGAAACTGGCATGATCCCACATAGAGGTCCACAATTCATTCATGAATGACCCTCGTATACTTATGAGTAATCATCTACATTGTACTGTGGACTATATTCTCGCGCTTTTTAAAATTTGATGGTCGGACTTTTATTTCCTTTAAATTTCATAAAAAACATAGAATATATAATTTCATGTGATTTTATGCAGTTGAAATTATCGTGTTCATAACTCTCATTGTAAGGGTAATAATGGAATACTAACACAATTGACAGACGATTACCCCGGATCACGGACGGGACACTTGCAATACCAAATCAAACTCTTTATGACGGTAACATGTAAAGAAACTGGCATGATCCCACATAGAGGTCCACAATTCATTCATGAATGACCCTCGTATACTTATGAGTAATCATCTACAATGTACTCCGGACTATGTACTCGCGCTTTTTAAAATTTGACGGTCGGACTTTTATTTCCTTTAAATTTCATAAAAAACATAGAATATATAATTTCATGTGATTTTATGCAGTTGAAATTATCGTGTTCATAACTCTCATTCTAAGGGTAATAATGGAATACTAACACGATTGACAGACGATTACCCCAGATCACGGACGGGACACTTGCAATACCAAATCAAACTCTTTATGACGGTAACATGTAAAGAAACTTGCATGATCTCACATAGAGGTCCACAATTCATTCATGAATGACCCTCGTATACTTATGAGTAATCACCTACAATGTACTGTGGACTATGTTCTAGCGCTTTTTAAAATTTGATGGTCGGACTTTTGTTTCCTTTAAATTTCATAAAAAACATAGAATATATAATTTCATGTGATTTTATGCAGTTGAAATTATCGTGTTCATAACTCTCATTCTAAGGGTAATAATGGAATACTAACACGATTGACAGACGATTACCCCGGATCACGGACGGGACACTTGCAATACCAAATCAAACTCTTTATGACGGTAACATGTAAAGAAACTGGCATGATCCCACATAGAGGTCCACAATTCATTCATGAATGACCCTCGTATACTTATGAGTAATCACCTACAATGTACTGTGGACTATGTTCTAGCGCTTTTTAAAATTTGATGGTCGGACTTTTATTTCCTTTAAATTTCATAAAAAACGTAGAATATATAATTTCATGTGATTTTATGCAGTTGAAATTATCGGGTTCATAACTCTCATTCTAAGGGTAATAATGGAATACTAACACGATTGACATACGATTACCCCGGATCACGGACGGGACACTTGTAATACCAAATCAAACTCTTTATGACGGTAACATGTAAAGAAACTGGCATGATCCCACATAGAGGTCCACAATTCATTCATGAATGACCCTCGTATACTTATGAGTAATTATCTACAATGTACTCTGGAGTATGTACTCGCGCTTTTTAAAATTTGACGGTCGGACTTTTATTTCCTTTAAATTTCATAAAAAACATAGAATATATAATTTCATGTGATTTTATGCAGTTGAAATTATCGTGTTCATAACTCTCATTCTAAGGGTAATAATGGAATACTAACACGATTGACATACGATTACCCTGGATTGCGGACGGGACACTTGCAATACCAAATCAAACTCTTTATCACGGTAACATGTAAAGAAACTGGCATGATCCCACATAGAGGTCCACAATTCATTCATGAATGACCCTCGTATACTTATGAGTAATCACCTACAATGTACTGTGGACTATGTTCTCGCGCTTTTTAAAATTTGATGGTCGGACTTTTATTTCCTTTAAATTTCATAAAAAACATAGAATATATAATTTCATGTGATTTTATGCAGTTGAAATTATCGGGTTCATAACTCTCATTCTAAGGGTAATAATGGAATACTAACACGATTGACATACGATTACCCCGGATCACGGACGGGACACTTGCAATACCAAATCAAACTCTTTATGACGGTAACATGTAAAGAAACTGGCATGATCCCACATAGAGGTCCACAATTCATTCATGAATGACCCTCGTATACTTATGAGTAATTATCTACAATGTACTCTGGAGTATGTACTCGCGCTTTTTAAAATTTGATGGTCGGACTTTTATTTCCTTTAAATTTCATAAAAAACATAGAATATATAATTTCATGTGATTTTATGCAGTTGAAATAATCATGTTCATAACTCTCATTGTAAGGGTAATAATGGAATACTAACATGATTGACAGACGATTACCCCGGATCACGGACGGGACACTTGCAATACCAAATGAAACTCTTTATGACGGTAACATGTAAAGAAACTGGCATGATCCCACATAGAGGTCCACATTTCATTCATGAATGACCCTCATATACTTATGAGTAATCATGTACAATGTACTATGGATTATGTACTCGCGCTTTTTAAAATTTGATGGTCGGACTTTTATTTCCTTTAAATTTCATAAAAAACATAGAATATATAATTTCATGTGATTTTATGCAGTTGAAATTATCGTGTTCATAACTCTCATTCTAAGGGTAATAATGGAATACTAACACGATTGACATACGATTACCCCGGATTGCGGACGGGACACTTGCAATACCAAATCAAACTCTTTATGACGGTAACATGTAAAGAAACTGGCATGATCCCACATAGAGGTCCACAATTCATTCATGAATGACCCTCGTATACTTATGAGTAATCATCTACATTGTACTGTGGACTATATTCTCGCGCTTTTTAAAATTTGATGGTCGGACTTTTATTTCCTTTAAATTTCATAAAAAACATAGAATATATAATTTCATGTGATTTTATGCAGTTGAAATTATCGTGTTCATAACTCTCATTGTAAGGGTAATAATGGAATACTAACAAAATTGACAGACGATTACCCCGGATCACGGACGGGACACTTGCAATACCAAATCAAACTCTTTATGACGGTAACATGTAAAGAAACTGGCATGATCCCACATAGAGGTCCACAATTCATTCATGAATGACCCTCGTATACTTATGAGTAATCATCTACAATGTACTCCGGACTATGTACTCGCGCTTTTTAAAATTTGACGGTCGGACTTTTATTTCCTTTAAATTTCATAAAAAACATAGAATATATAATTTCATGTGATTTTATGCAGTTGAAATTATCGTGTTCATAACTCTCATTCTAAGGGTAATAATGGAATACTAACACGATTGACATACGATTACCCCGGATTGCGGACGGGACACTTGCAATACCAAATCAAACTCTTTATCACGGTAACATGTAAAGAAACTGGCATGATCCCACATAGAGGTCCACAATTCATTCATGAATGACCCTCGTATACTTATGAGTAATCACCTACAATGTACTGTGGACTATGTTCTAGCGCTTTTTAAAATTTGATGGTCGGACTTTTATTTCCTTTAAATTTCATAAAAAACATAGAATATATAATTTCATGTGATTTTATGCAGTTGAAATTATCGTGTTCATAACTCTCATTCTAAGGGTAATAATGGAATACTAACACGATTGACAGACGATTACCCCGGATCACGGACGGGACACTTGCAATACCAAATCAAACTCTTTATGACGGTAACATGTAAAGAAACTGGCATGATCCCACATAGAGGTCCACAATTCATTCATGAATGACCCTCGTATACTTATGAGTAATCACCTACAATGTACTGTGGACTATGTTCTAGCGCTTTTTAAAATTTGATGGTCGGACTTTTATTTCCTTTAAATTTCATAAAAAACGTAGAATATATAATTTCATGTGATTTTATGCAGTTGAAATTATCGGGTTCATAACTCTCATTCTAAGGGTAATAATGGAATACTAACACGATTGACATACGATTACCCCGGATCACGGACGGGACACTTGTAATACCAAATCAAACTCTTTATGACGGTAACATGTAAAGAAACTGGCATGATCCCACATAGAGGTCCACAATTCATTCATGAATGACCCTCGTATACTTATGAGTAATTATCTACAATGTACTCTGGAGTATGTACTCGCGCTTTTTAAAATTTGACGGTCGGACTTTTATTTCCTTTAAATTTCATAAAAAACATAGAATATATAATTTCATGTGATTTTATGCAGTTGAAATTATCGTGTTCATAACTCTCATTCTAAGGGTAATAATGGAATACTAACACGATTGACATACGATTACCCTGGATTGCGGACGGGACACTTGCAATACCAAATCAAACTCTTTATCACGGTAACATGTAAAGAAACCAGCATGATCCCACATAGAGGTCCACAATTCATTCATGAATGACCCTCGTATACTTATGAGTAATCATCTACAATGTACTCTGGAGTATGTACTCGCGCTTTTTAAAATTTGATGGTCGGACTTTTATTTCCTTTAAATTTCATAAAAAACATAGATTATATAATTTCATGTGATTTTATGCAGTTGAAATTATCATGTTCATAACTCTCATTGTAAGGGTAATAATGGAATACTAACACGATTGACAGACGATTACCCCGGATCACGGACGGGACAATTGCTATACCAAATCAAACTCTTTATCACGGTAACATGTAAAGAAACTGGCATGATCCCACATAGAGGTCCACAGTTCATTCATGAATGACCCTCGTATACTTATGAGTAATCATCTACAATGTACTCTAGAGTATGTACTCGCGCTTTTTAAAATTTGATGGTCGGACTTTTATTTCCTTTAAATTTCATAAAAAACATAGAATATATAATTTCATGTGATTTTATGCAGTTGAAATTATCGTGTTCATAACTCTCATTCTAAGGGTAATAATGGAATACTAACACGATTGACATACGATTACCCCGGATTGCGGACGGGACACTTGCAATACCAAATCAAACTCTTTATCACGGTAACATGTAAAGAAACTGGCATGATCCCACATAGAGGTCCACAATTCATTCATGAATGACCCTCGTATACTTATGAGTAATCACCTACAATGTACTGTGGACTATGTTCTCGCGCTTTTTAAAATTTGATGGTCGGACTTTTATTTCCTTTAAATTTCATAAAAAACATAGAATATATAATTTCATGTGATTTTATGCAGTTGAAATTATCGTGTTCATAACTCTCATTCTAAGGGTAATAATGGAATACTAACACGATTGACAGACGATTACCCCGGATCACGGACGGGACACCTGCAATACCAAATCAAACTCTTTATGACGGTAACATGTAAAGAAACTGGAATGATCCCACATAGAGGTCCACAATTCATTCATGAATGACCCTCGTATACTTATGAGTAATCATCTACAATATACTCTGGACTATGTACTCGCGCTTTTTAAAATTTGATGGTCGGACTTTTATTTCCTTTAAATTTCATAAAAAACATAGAATATATAATTTCATGTGATTTTATGCAGATGAAATTATCGTGTTCATAACTCTCATTGTAAGGGTAATAATCGAATACTAACACGATTGACAGACGATTACCCCGGATCACGGACGGGACACTTGCAATACCAAATCAAACTCTTTATCACGGTAACATGTAAAGAAACTGGCATGATCCCACATAGAGGTCCACAATTCATTCATGAATGACCCTCGTATACTTATGAGTAATCATCTACAATGTACTCTGGACTATGTACTCGCGCTTTTTAAAATTTGATGGTCGGACTTTTATTTCCTTTAAATTTCATAAAAAACATAGAATATATAATTTCATGTGATTTTATGCAGTTGAAATTATCGTTTTCATAACTCTCATTCTAAGGGTAATAATGGAATACTAACACAATTGACATACGATTACCCCGAATTGCGGACGGGACACTTGCAATACCAAATCAAACTCTTTATCACGGTAACATGTAAAGAAACTGGCATGATCCCACATAGAGGTCCACAATTCATTCATGAATGACCCTCGTATACTTATGAGTAATCATCTACAATGTACTCTGGACTATGTACTCGCGCTTTTTAAAATTTGATGGTCGGACTTTTATTTCCTTTAAATTTCATAAAAAACATAGAATATATAATTTCATGTGATTTTATGCAGTTGAAATTATCATGTTCATAACTCTCATTGTAAGGGTAATAATGGAATACTAACACGATTGACAGACGATTACCCCGGATCACGGACGGGACAATTGCAATACCAAATTAAACTCTTTATCACGGTAACATGTAAAGAAACTGGCATGATCCCACATAGAGTTCCACAGTTCATTCATGAATGACCCTCGTATACTTATGAGTAATCACCTACAATGTACCGTGGACTATGTTCTCGCGCTTTTTAAAATTTGATGGTCGGACTTTTATTTCCTTTAAATTTCATAAAAAACATAGAATATATAATTTCATGTGATTTTATGCAGTTGAAATTATCGGGTTCATAACTCTCATTCTAAGGGTAATAATGGAATACTAACACGATTGACATACGATTACCCCGGATCACGGACGGGACACTTGCAATACCAAATCAAACTCTTTATCACGGTAACATGTAAAGAAACTGGCATGATCCCACATAGAGGTCCACAATTCATTCATGAATGACCCTCGTATACTTATGAGTAATCATCTACAATGTACTCTGGACTATGTACTCGCGCTTTTTAAAATTTGATGGTCGGACTTTTATTTCCTTTAAATTTCATAAAAAACATAGAATATATAATTTCATGTGATTTTATGCAGTTGAAAATATAATGTTCATAACTCTCATTGTAAGGGTAATAATGGAATACTAACACGATTGACAGACGATTACCCCGGATCACGGACGGGACAATTGCAATACCAAATTAAACTCTTTATCACGGTAACATGTAAAGAAACTGGCATGATCCCACATAGAGGTCCACAATTCATTCATGAATGACCCTCGTATACTTATGAGTAATCACCTACAATGTACTGTGGACTATGTTCTCGCGCTTTTTAAAATTTGATGGTCGGACTTTTATTTCCTTTAAATTTCATAAAAAACATAGAATATATAATTTCATGTGATTTTATGCAGTTGAAATTATCGGGTTCATAACTCTCATTCTAAGGGTAATGATGGAATACTAACACGATTGACATACGATTACCCCGGATCACGGACGGGACACTTGCGATACCAAATCAAACTCTTTATGACGGTAACATGTAAAGAAACTGGCATGATCCCACATAGAGGTCCACAATTCATTCATGAATGACCCTCGTATACTTATGAGTAATTATCTACAATGTACTCTGGAGTATGTACTCGCGCTTTTTAAAATTTGACGGTCGGACTTTTATTTCCTTTAAATTTCATAAAAAACATAGAATATATAATTTCATGTGATTTTATGCAGTTGAAATTATCGTGCTCATAACTCTCATTCTAAGGGTAATAATGGAATACTAACACGATTGACATACGATTACCCTGGATTGCGGACGGGACACTTGCAATACCAAATCAAACTCTTTATCACGGTAACATGTAAAGAAACCAGCATGATCCCACATAGAGGTCCACAATTCATTCATGAATGACCCTCGTATACTTATGAGTAATCACCTACAATGTACTGTGGACTATGTTCTCGCGCTTTTTAAAATTTGATGGTCGGACTTTTATTTCCTTTAAATTTCATAAAAAACATAGAATATATAATTTCATGTGATTTTATGCAGTTGAAATTATCGTGTTCATAACTCTCATTCTAAGGGTAATAATGGAATACTAACACGATTGGCAGACGATTACCCCGGATCACGGACGGGACACCTGCAATACCAAATCAAACTCTTTATGACGGTAACATGTAAAGAAACTGGAATGATCCCACATAGAGGTCCACAATTCATTCATGAATGACCCTCGTATACTTATGAGTAATCATCTACAATATACTCTGGACTATGTACTCGCGCTTTTTAAAATTTGATGGTCGGACTTATTTTTCCTTTAAATTTCATAAAAAACATAGAATATATAATTTCATGTGATTTTATGCAGTTGAAATTATCGTGTTCATAACTCTCATTTTAAGGGTAATAATCGAATACTAACACAATTGACAGACGATTACCCCGGATCACGGACGGGACACTTGCAATACCAAATCAAACTCTTTATCACGGTAACATGTAAAGAAACTGGCATGATCCCACATAGAGGTCCACAATTCATTCATGAATAACCCTCGTATACATATGAGTAATCATCTACAATGTACTCCGGACTATGTACTCGCGCTTTTTAAAATTTGACGGTCGGACTTTTATTTCCTTTAAATTTCATAAAAAACATAGAATATATAATTTCATGTGATTTTATGCAGTTGAAATTATCGTGTTCATAACTCTCATTCTAAGGGTAATAATGGAATACTAACACGATTGACAGACGATTACCCCGGATCACGGACGGGACACTTGCAATACCAAATCAAACTCTTTATGACGGTAACATGTAAAGAAACTGGCATGATCCCACATAGAGGTCCACAATTCATTCATGAATGACCCTCGTATACTTATGAGTAATCATCTACAATGTACTCTGGACTATGTACTCGCGCTTTTTAAAATTTGATGGTCGGACTTTTATTTCCTTTAAATTTCATTAAAAACATAGAATATATAATTTCATGTGATTTTATGCAGTTGAAATTATCATGTTCATAACTCTCATTGTAAGGGTAATAATGGAATACTAACACGATTGACAGACGATTACCCCGGATCACGGACGGGACAATTGCAATACCAAATTAAACTCTTTATCACGGTAACATGTAAAGAAACTGGCATGATCCCACATAGAGTTCCACAGTTCATTCATGAATGACCCTCGTATACTTATGAGTAATCATCTACAATGTACTCTGGAGTATGTACTCGCGCTTTTTAAAATTTGATGGTCGGACTTTTATTTCCTTTAAATTTCATGAAAAACATAGAATATATAATTTCATGTGATTTTATGCAGTTGAAATTATCGTTTTCATAACTCTCATTCTAAGGGTAACAATGGAATACTAACACAATTGACATACGATTACCCCGAATTGCGGACGGGACACTTGCAATACCAAATCAAACTCTTTATCACGGTAACATGTAAAGAAACTGGCATGATCCCACATAGAGGTCCACAATTCATTCATGAATGACCCTCGTATACTTATGAGTAATCATCTACAATGTACTGTGGACTATGTACTCGCGCTTTTTTAAATTTGACGGTCGGACTTTTATTTCCTTTAAATTTCATAAAAAACATAGAATATATAATTTCATGTGATTTTATGCAGTTGAAATTATCGTGTTCATAACTCTCATTGTAAGGGTAATAATGGAATACTAACACGATTGACAGACGATTACCCCGGATCACGGACGGGACACTTGCAATACCAAATCAAACTCTTTATGACGGTAACATGTAAAGAAACTGGCATGATCCCACATAGAGGTCCACAATTCATTCATGAATGACCCTCGTATACTTATGAGTAGTCATCTACAATGTACTCCGGACTATGTACTCGCGCTTTTTAAAATTTGACGGTCGGACTTATATTTCCTTTAAATTTCATAAAAAACATAGAATATATAATTTCATGTGATTTTATGCAGTTGAAATTATCGTGTTCATAACTCTCATTCTAAGGGTAATAATGGAATACTAACACGATTGATAGACGATTACCCCGGATCACGGACGGGACACTTACAATACCAAATCAAACTCTTTATGACGGTAACATGTAAAGAAACTGGCATGATCCCACATAGAGGTCCACAATTAATTCATGAATGACCCTTGTATACTTATGAGTAATCATCTACAATGTACTCTGGACTATGTACTCGCGTTTTTTAAAATTTGATGGTCGGACTTTTATTTCCTTTAAATTTCATAAAAAACATAGAATATATAATTTCATGTGATTTTATGCAGTTGAAATTATCGTGTTCGTAACTCTCATTGTAAGGGTAATAATCGAATACTAACACGATTGACAGACGATTACCCCGGATCACGGACCGGACACTTGCAATACGAAATCAAACTCTTTATGATGGTAACATGTAAAGAAACTGGCATGATCCCACATAGAGGTCCACAGTTCATTCATGAATGACCCTCGTATACTTATGAGTAATCATCTACAATGTACTCTGGAGTATGTACTCGCGCTTTTTAAAATTTGATGGTCGGACTTTTATTTCCTTTAAATTTCATAAAAAACATAGAATATATAATTTCATGTGATTTTATGCAGTTGAAATTATCGTGTTCATAACTCTCATTCTAAGGGTAATAATGGGATACTAACACGATTGACAGACGATTACCCCGGATCACGGACGGGACAATTGCAATACCAAATTAAACTCTTTATCACGGTAACATGTAAAGAAACTGGCATGATCCCACATAGAGGTCCACAATTCATTCATGAATGACCCTCGTATACTTATGAGTAATCATCTACAATGTACTGTGGACTATGTATTCGCGCTTTTTAAAATTTGACGGTCGGACTTTTATTTCCTCTAAATTTCATAAAAAACATAGAATATATAATTTCATGTGATTTTATGCAGTTGAAATTATCGTGTTCATAACTCTCATTGTAAGGGTAATAATGGAATACTAACACGATTGACAGACGATTACCCCGGATCACGGACGGGACACTTGCAATACCAAATCAAACTCTTTATGACGGTAACATGTAAAGAAACTGGCATGATCCCACATAGAGGTCCACAATTCATTCATGAATGACCCTCGTATACTTATGAGTAATCATCTACAATGTACTCCGGACTATGTACTCGCGCTTTTTAAAATTTGACGGTCGGACTTATATTTCCTTTAAATTTCATAAAAAACATAGAATATATAATTTCATGTGATTTTATGCAGTTGAAATTATCGTGTTCATAACTCTCATTCTAAGGGTAATAATGGAATACTAACACGATTGATAGACGATTACCCCGGATCACGGACGGGACACTTACAATACCAAATCAAACTCTTTATGACGGTAACATGTAAAGAAACTAGCGTGATCCCACATAGAGGTCCACAATTAATTCATGAATGACCCTTGTATACTTATGAGTAATCATCTACAATGTACTCTGGACTATGTACTCGCGTTTTTTAAAATTTGATGGTCGGACTTTTATTTCCTTTAAATTTCATAAAAAACATAGAATATATAATTTCATGTGATTTTATGCAGTTGAAATTATCGTGTTCGTAACTCTCATTGTAAGGGTAATAATCGAATACTAACACGATTGACAGACGATTACCCCGGATCACGGACCGGACACTTGCAATACGAAATCAAACTCTTTATGACGGTAACATGTAAAGAAACTGGCATGATCCCACATAGAGGTCCACAGTTCATTCATGAATGACCCTCGTATACTTATGAGTAATCATCTACAATGTACTCTGGAGTATGTACTCGCGCTTTTTAAAATTTGATGGTCGGACTTTTATTTCCTTTAAATTTCATAAAAAACATAGAATATATAATTTCATGTGATTTTATGCAGTTGAAATTATCGTGTTCATAACTCTCATTCTAAGGGTAATAATGGGATACTAACACGATTGACAGACGATTACCCCGGATCACGGACGGGACAATTGCAATACCAAATTAAACTCTTTATCACGGTAACATGTAAAGAAACTGGCATGATCCCACATAGAGGTCCACAATTCATTCATGAATGACCCTCGTATACTTATGAGTAATCATCTACAATGTACTGTGGACTATGTACTCGCGCTTTTTAAAATTTGACGGTCGGACTTTTATTTCCTTTAAATTTCATAAAAAACATAGAATATATAATTTCATGTGATTTTATGCAGTTGAAATTATCGTGTTCATAACTCTCATTGTAAGGGTAATAATGGAATACTAACACGATTGACAGACGATTACCCCGGATCACGGACGGGACACTTGCAATACCAAATCAAACTCTTTATGACGGTAACATGTAAAGAAACTGGCATGATCCCACATAGAGGTCCACAATTCATTCATGAAAGACCCTCGTATACTTATGAGTAATCATCTACAATGTACTCCGGACTATGTACTCGCGCTTTTTAAAATTTGACGGTCGGACTTTTATTTCCTTTAAATTTCATAAAAAACATAGAATATATAATTTCATGTGATTTTATGCAGTTGAAATTATCGTGTTCATAACTCTCGTTCTAAGGGTAATAATGGAATACTAACACGATTGACAGACGATTACCCCGGATCACGGACGGGACACTTGCAATACCAAATCAAACTCTTTATGATGGTAACATGTAAAGAAACTGGCATGATCCCACATAGAGGTCCACAATTAATTCATGAATGACCCTCGTATACTTATGAGTAATCATCTACAATGTACTCTAGACTATGTACTCGCGTTTTTTAAATTTTGATGGTCAGACTTTTATTTCCTTTAAATTTCATAAAAAACATAGAATATATAATTTCATGTGATTTTATGCAGTTGAAATTATCGTGTTCGTAACTCTCATTGTAAGGGTAATAATCGAATACTAACACGATTGACAGACGATTACCCCGGATCACGGACCGGACACTTGCAATACGAAATCAAACTCTTTATGACGGTAACATGTAAAGAAACTGGCATGATCCCACATAGAGGTCCACAATTCATTCATGAATGACCCTCTTATACTTATGAGTAATCATCTACAATGTACTATGGACTATGTACTTGCGCTTTTTAAAATTTGATGGTCGGACTTTTATTTCCTTTAAATTTCATAAAAAACATAGAATATATAATTTCATGTGATTTTATGCAGTTGAAATTATCATGTTCATACTCTCATTGTAAGGGTAATAATGGAATACTAACACGATTGACAGACGATTACCCCAGATCACGGATGGGACACTTGCAATACCAAATCAAACTCTTTATGACGGTAACATGTAAAGAAACTGGCATGATCCCACATAGAGGTCCACAATTCATTCATGAATGACCCTCGTATACTTGTGAGTAATCATCTACAATGTACTCCGGACTATGTAGTCTCGCTTTTTAAAATTGACGGTCGGACTTTTATTTCCTTTAAATTTCATAAAAAACATAGAATATATAATTTCATGTGATTTTATGCAGTTGAAATTATCATGTTCATAACTCTCATTGTAAGGGTAATAATGGAATACTAACACGATTGACAGACGATTACCCCGGATCACGGACGGGACACTTGCAATACCAAATCAAACTCTTTATGACGGTAACATGTAAAGAAACAGGAATGATCCCACATAGAGGTCCATAATTCATTCATGAATGACCCTCGTATACTTATGAGTAATCATCTACAATATACTCTGGACTATGTACTCGCGCTTTTTAAAATTTGATGGTCGGACTTTTATTTCCTTTAAATTTCATAAAAAACATAGAATATATAATTTCATGTGATTTTATGCAGTTGAAATTATCGTGTTCATAACTCTCATTGTAAGGGTAATAATCGAATACTAACACGATTGACGGACGATTACCCCGGATCACGGACGGGACACTTGCAATACCAAATCAAACTCTTTATGACGGTAACATGTAAAGAAACTGGCATGATCCCACATAGAGGTCCACAATTCATTCATGAATGACCCTCTTATACTTATGAGTAATCATCTACAATGTACTCCGGACTATGTAGTCTCGCTTTTTAAAATTGACGGTCGGACTTTTATTTCCTTTAAATTTCATAAAAAACATAGAATATATAATTTCATGTGATTCTATGCAGTTGAAATTATCATGTTCATAACTCTCATTGTAAGGGTAATAATGGAATACTAACACGATTGACAGACGATTACCCCGGATCACGGACGGGACAATTGCAAACCAAATCAAACTCTTTATCACGGTAACATGTAAAGAAACTGGCATGATCCCACATAGAGGTCCACAGTTCATTCATGAATGACCCTCGTATACTTATGAGTAATCATCTACAATGTACTCTGGAGTATGTACTCGCGCTTTTTAAAATTTGATGGTCGGACTTTTATTTCCTTTAAATTTCATAAAAAACATAGAATATATAATTTCATGTGATTTTATGCAGTTGAAATTATCGTGTTCATAACTCTCATTGTAAGGGTAATAATGGAATACTAACACGATTGACAGACGATTACCCCGGATCACGGACGGGACACTTGCAATACCAAATCAAACTCTTTATGACGGTAACATGTAAAGAAACTGGCATGATCCCACATAGAGGTCCACAATTCATTCATGAATGACCCTCGTATACTTATGAGTAATCATCTACAATGTACTGTGGACTATGTTCTCGCGCTTTTTAAAATTTGATGGTCGGACTTTTATTTCCTTTAAATTTCATAAAAAACATAGAATATATAATTTCATGTGATTTTATGCAGTTGAAATTATCGTGTTCATAACTCTCATTGTAAGGGTAATAATGGAATACTAACACGATTGACAGACGATTACCCCGGATCACGGACGGGACACTTGCAATACCAAATCAAACTCTTTATGACGGTAACATGTAAAGAAACTGGCATGATCCCACATAGAGGTCCACAATTCATTCATGAATGACCCTCGTATACTTATGAGTAATCATCTACAATGTACTCCGGACTATGTAGTCTCGCTTTTTAAAATTGACGGTCGGACTTTTATTTCCTTTAAATTTCATAAAAAACATAGAATATATAATTTCATGTGATTTTATGCAGTTGAAATTATCATGTTCATAACTCTCATTCTAAGGGTAATAATGGAATACTAACACGATTGACAGACGATTACCCCGGATCACGGACGGGACACTTGCAATACCAAATCAAACTCTTTATGACGGTAACATGTAAAGAAACTGGAATGATCCCACATAGAGGTCCACAATTCATTCATGAATGACCCTCGTATACTTATGAGTAATCATCTACAATGTACTCCGGACTATGTACTCGCGCTTTTTAAAATTTGATGGTCGGACTTTTATTTCCTTTAAATTTCATAAAAAACATAGAATATATAATTTCATGTGATTTTATGCAGTTGAAATTATCGTGTTCATAACTCTCATTCTAAGGGTAATAATGGAATACTAACACGATTGACAGACGATTACCCCGGATCACGGACGGGACACTTGCAATACCAAATCAAACTCTTTATCACGGTAACATGTAAAGAAACTGGCATGATCCCACATAGAGGTCCACAATTCATTCATGAATGACCCTCGTATACTTATGAGTAATCATCTACAATGTACTCCGGACTATGTACTCGCGCTTTTTAAAATTTGATGGTCGGACTTTTATTTCCTTTAAATTTCATAAAAAACATAGAATATATAATTTCATGTGATTTTATGCAGTTGAAATTATCGAGTTCATAACTCTCATTCTAAGGGTAATAATGGAATACTAACACGATTGACAGACGATTACCCCGGATCACGGACGGGACACTTGCAATACCAAATCAAACTCTTTATGATGGTAACATGTAAAGAAACTGGCATGATCCCACATAGAGGTCCACAATTCATTCATGAATGACCCTCGTATACTTATGAGTAATCATCTACAATGTACTCTGGACTATGTACTCGCGCTTTTTAAAATTTGATGGTCGGACTTTTATTTCCTTTAAATTTCATAAAAAACATAGAATATATAATTTCATGTGATTTTATGCAGTTGAAATTATCATGTTCATAACTCTCATTGTAAGGGTAATAATGGAATACTAACACGATTGACAGACGATTACCCCGGATCACGGACGGGACAATTGTAATACCAAATTAAACTCTTTATCACGGTAACATGTAAAGAAACTGGCATGATCCCACATAGAGGTCCACAGTTCATTCATGAATGACCCTCGTATACTTATGAGTAATCATCTACAATGTACTCTGGAGTATGTACTCGCGCTTTTTAAAATTTGATGGTCGGACTTTTATTTCCTTTAAATTTCATAAAAAACATAGAATATATAATTTCATGTGATTTTATGCAGTTGAAATTATCGTGTTCATAACTCTCATTCTAAGGGTAATAATGGAATACTAACACAATTGATATACGATTACCCCGAATTGCGGACGGGACACTTGCAATACCAAATCAAACTCTTTATCACGGTAACATGTAAAGAAACTGGCATGATCCCACATAGAGGTCCACAATTCATTCATGAATGACCCTCGTATAGTTATGAGTAATCATCTACAATGTACTGTGGACTATGTACTCGCGCTTTTTAAAATTTGATGGTCGGACTTTTATTTCCTTTAAATTTCATAAAAAACATAGAATATATAATTTCATGTGATTTTATGCAGTTGAAATTATCGTGTTCATAACTGTCATTGTAAGGGTAATAATGGAATACTAACACGATTGACAGACGATTACCCCGGATCACGGACGGGACACTTGTAATACCAAATCAAACTCTTTATGACGGTAACATGTAAAGAAACTGGCATGATCCCACATAGAGGTCCACAATTCATTCATGAATGACCCTCGTATACTTATGAGTAATCATCTACTATGTACTCCGGACTATGTACTCGCGCTTTTTAAAATTTGACGGTCGGACTTTTATTTCCTTTAAATTTCATAAAAAACATAGAATATATAATTTCATGTGATTTTATGCAGTTGAAATTATCGTGTTCATAACTCTCATTCTAAGGGTAATAATGGAATACTAACACGATTGACAGACGATTACCCCGGATCACGGACGGGACACTTGCAATACCAAATCAAACTCTTTATGACGGTAACATGTAAAGAAACTGGCATGATCCCACATAGAGGTCCACAATTCATTCATGAATGACCCTCGTATACTTATGAGTAATCATCTACAATGTACTCTGGACTATGTACTCGCGGTTTTTAAAATTTGATGGTCGGACTTTTATTTCCTTTAAATTTCATAAAAAACATAGAATATATAATTTCATGTGATTTTATGCAGTTGAAATTATCGTGTTCGTAACTCTCATTGTAAGGGTAATAATCGAATACTAACACGATTGACAGACGATTACCCCGGATCACGGACCGGACACTTGCAATACCAAATCAAACTCTTTATCACGGTAACTTGTAAAGAAACTGGCATGATCCCACATAGAGGTCCACAATTCATTCATGAATGACCCTCTTATACTTATGAGTAATCATCTACAATGTACTATGGACTATGTACTTGCGCTTTTTAAAATTTGATGGTCGGACTTTTATTTCCTTTAAATTTCATAAAAAACATAGAATATATAATTTCATGTGATTTTATGCAGTTGAAATTATCATGTTCATAACTCTCATTGTAAGGGTAATAATGGAATACTAACACGATTGACAGACGATTACCCCGGATCACGGACGGGACAAATGCAATACCAAATTAAACTCTTTATCACGGTAACATGTAAAGAAACTGGCATGATCCCACATAGAGGTCCACAGTTCATTCATGAATGACCCTCGTATACTTATGATAATCATCTACAATGTACCCTGGAGTATGTACTCGCGCTTTTTAAAATTTGATGGTCGGACTTTTATTTCCTTTAAATTTCATAAAAAACATAGAATATATAATTTCATGTGATTTTATGCAGTTGAAATTATCGTGTTCATAACTCTCATTCTAAGGGTAATAATGGAATACTAACACAATTGATATACGATTACCCCGAATTGCGGACGGGACACTTGCAATACCAAATCAAACTCTTTATCACGGTAACATGTAAAGAAACTGGCATGATCCCACATAGAGGTCCACAATTCATTCATGAATGACCCTCGTATAGTTATGAGTAATCATCTACAATGTACTGTGGACTATGTACTCGCGCTTTTTAAAATTTGATGGTCGGACTTTTATTTCCTTTAAATTTCATAAAAAACATAGAATATATAATTTCATGTGATTTTATGCAGTTGAAATTATCGTGTTCATAACTCTCATTGTAAGGGTAATAATGGAATACTAACACGATTGACAGACGATTACCCCGGATCACGGACGGGACGCTTGCAATACCAAATCAAACTCTTTATGATGGTAACATGTAAAGAAACTGGCATGATCCCACATAGAGGTCCACAATTCATTCATGAATGACCCTCGTATACTTATGAGTAATCATCTACAATATACTCTGGACTATGTACTCTCGCTTTTTAAAATTTGATGGTCGAACTTTTATTTCCTTTAAATTTCATAAAAAACATAGAATATATAATTTCATGTGATTTTATGCAGTTGAAATTATCGTGTTCATAACTCTCATTGTAAGGGTAATAATGGAATACTAACACGATTGACAGACGATTACCCCGGATCACGGACGGGACACTTGCAATACCAAATCAAACTCTTTATGACGGTAACATGTAAAGAAACTGGCATGATCCCACATAGAGGTCCACAATTCATTCATGAATGACCCTCGTATACTTATTAGTAATCATCTACAATGTACTCTGGAGTATGTACTCGCGCTTTTTAAAATTTGATGGTCGGACTTTTATTTCCTTTAAATTTCATAAAAAACATAGAATATATAATTTCATGTGATTTTATGCAGTTGAAATTATCGTGTTCATAACTCTCATTGTAAGGGTAATAATGGAATACTAACACGATTGACAGACGATTACCCCGGATCACGGACGGGACACTTGCAATACCAAATCAAACTCTTTATGATGGTAACATGTAAAGAAACTGGCATGATCCCACATAGAGGTCCACAATTCATTCATGAATGACCCTCGTATACTTATGAGTAATCATCTACAATGTACTGTGGACTATATACTCGCGCTTTTTAAAATTTGATGGTCGAACTTTTATTTCCTTTAAATTTCATAAAAAACATAGAATATATAATTTCATGTGATTTTTTGCAGTTGAAATTATCGTGTTCGTAACTCTCATTGTAAGGGTAATAATCGAATACTAACACGATTGACAGACGATTACCCCGGATCACGGACCAGACACTTGCAATACGAAATCAAACTCTTTATGACGGTAACATGTAAAGAAACTGGCATGATCCCACATAGAGGTCCACAATTCATTCATGAATGACCCTCTTATACTTATGAGTAATCATCTACAATGTACTATGGACTATATACTTGCGCTTTTTAAAATTTGATGGTCGGACTTTTATTTCCTTTAAATTTCATAAAAAACATAGAATATATAATTTTATGTGATTTTATGCAGTTGAAATTATCGTGTTCATAACTCTCATTCTAAGGGTAATAATGGAATACTAACACGATTGATATACGATTACCCTGGATTGCGGACGGGACACTTGCAATACCAAATCAAACTCTTTATCACGGTAACATGTAAAGATACTGGCATGATCCCACATAGAGGTCCACAATTCATTCATGAATGACCCTCGTATACTTATGAGTAATCATCTACAATGTACTCCGGACTATGTAGTCGCGCTTTTTAAAATTTGACGGTCGGACTTTTATTTCCTTTAAATTTCATAAAAAACATAGAATATATAATTTCATGTGATTTTATGCAGTTGAAATTATCGTGTTCATAACTCTCATTGTAAGGGTAATAATGGAATACTAACACGATTGACAGACGATTACCCCGGATCACGGACGGGACACTTGCAATACCAAATCAAACTCTTTATGACGGTAACATGTAAAGAAACTGGCATGATCCCACATAGAGGTCCACAATTCATTCATGAATGACCCTCGTATACTTATGAGTAATCATCTACAATGTACTCCGGACTATGTACTCGCGCTTTTTAAAATTTGACGGTCGGACTTTTATTTCCTTTAAATTTCATAAAAAACATAGAATATATAATTTCATGTGATTTTATGCAGTTGAAATTATCGTGTTCATAACTCTCATTCTAAGGGTAATAATGGAATACTAACACGATTGACATACGATTACCCCGGATTGCGGACGGGACACTTGCAATACCAAATCAAACTCTTTATCACGGTAACATGTAAAGAAACTGGCATGATCCCACATAGAGGTCCACAATTCATTCATGAATGACCCTCGTATACTTATGAGTAATCATCTACAATGTACTCTGGAGTATGTACTCGCGCTTTTTAAAATTTGATGGTCGGACTTTTATTTCCTTTAAATTTCATAAAAAACATAGAATATATAATTTTATGTGATTTTATGCAGTTGAAATTATCGTGTTCATAACTCTCATTCTAAGGGTAATAATGGAATACTAACACGATTGATATACGATTACCCCGGATTGCGGACGGGACACTTGCAATACCAAATCAAACTCTTTATCACGGTAACATGTAAAGATACTGGCATGATCCCACATAGAGGTCCACAATTCATTCATGAATGACCCTCGTATACTTATGAGTAATCATCTACAATGTACTGTGGACTATGTACTCGCGCTTTTTAAAATTTGATGGTCGGACTTTTATTTCCTTTAAATTTCATAAAAAACATAGAATATATAATTTCATGTGATTTTATGCAGTTGAAATTATCGTGTTCATAACTCTCATTGTAAGGGTAATAATGGAATACTAACACGATTGACAGACGATTACCCCGGATCACGGACGGGACACTTGCAATACCAAATCAAACTCTTTATGACGGTAACATGTAAAGAAACTGGCATGATCCCACATAGAGGTCCACAATTCATTCATGAATGACCCTCGTATACTTATGAGTAATCATCTACAATGTACTCCGGACTATGTACTCGCGCTTTTTAAAATTTGACGGTCGGACTTTTATTTCCTTTAAATTTCATAAAAAACATAGAATATATAATTTCATGTGATTTTATGCAGTTGAAATTATCGTGTTCATAACTCTCATTCTAAGGGTAATAATGGAATACTAACACGATTGACATACGATTACCCCGGATTGCGGACGGGACACTTGCAATACCAAATCAAACTCTTTATGACGGTAACATGTAAAGAAACTGGCATGATCCCACATAGAGGTCCACAATTCATTCATGAATGACCCTCGTATACTTATGAGTAATCATCTACAATGTACTCTGGAGTATGTACTCGCGCTTTTTAAAATTTGATGGCCGGACTTTTATTTCCTTTAAATTTCAGAAAAAACATAGAATATATAATTTTATGTGATTTTATGCAGTTGAAATTATCGTGTTCATAACTCTCATTCTAAGGGTAATAATGGAATACTAACACGATTGATATACAATTACCCCGGATTGCGGACGGGACACTTGCAATACCAAATCAAACTCTTTATCACGGTAACATGTAAAGATACTGGCATGATCCCACATAGAGGTCCACAATTCATTCATGAATGACCCTCGTATACTTATGAGTAATCATCTACAATGTACTGTGGACTATGTACTCGCGCTTTTTAAAATTTGATGGTCGGACTTTTATTTCTTTTAAATTTCATAAAAAACATAGAATATATAATTTCATGTGATTTTATGCAGTTGAAATTATCGTGTTCATAACTCTCATTGTAAGGGTAATAATGGAATACTAACACGATTGACAGACGATTACCCCGGATCACGGACGGGACACTTGCAATACCAAATCAAACTCTTTATGACGGTAACATGTAAAGAAACTGGCATGATCCCACATAGAGGTCCACAATTCATTCATGAATGACCCTCGTATACTTATGAGTAATCATCTACAATGTACTCTGGACTATGTACTCGCGCTTTTTAAATTTTGATGGCCGGACTTTTATTTCCTTTAAATTTCATAAAAAACATAGAATATATAATTTCATGTGATTTTATGCAGTTGAAATTATCGTGTTCATAACTCTCATTCTAAGGGTAATAATGGAATACTAACACGATTGACATACGATTACCCCGGATTGCGGACGGGACACTTGCAATACCAAATCAAAATCTTTATCACGATAACATGTAAAGAAACTGGCATGATCCCACATAGAGGTCCACAATTCATTCATGAATGACCCTCGTATACTTATGAGTAATCATCTACAATGTACTCTGGACTATGTACTCGCGCTTTTTAAATTTTGATGGCCGGACTTTTATTTCCTTTAAATTTCATAAAAAACATAGAATATATAATTTCATGTGATTTTATGCAGTTGAAATTATCGTGTTCATAACTCTCATTGTAAGGGTAATAATGGAATACTAACACGATTGACAGACGATTACCCCGGATCACGGACGGGACACTTGCAATACCAAATCAAACTCTTTAAGACGGTAACATGTAAAGAAACTGGCATGATCCCACATAGAGGTCCACAATTCATTCATGAATGACCCTCGTATACTTATGAGTAATAATCTACAATGTACTCCGGACTATGTACTCGCGCTTTTTAAAATTTGACGGTCGGACTTTTATTTCCTTTAAATTTCATAAAAAACATAGAATATATAATTTCATGTGATTTTATGCAGTTGAAATTATCGTGTTCATAACTCTCATTCTAAGGGTAATAATGGAATACTAACACGATTGACATACGATTACCCCGGATTGCGGACGGGACACTTGCAATACCAAATCAAACTCTTTATGACGGTAACATGTAAAGAAACTGGCATGATCCCACATAGAGGTCCACTATTCATTCATGAATGACCCTCGTATACTTATGAGTAATCATCTACAATGTACTCTGGAGTATGTACTCGCGCTTTTTTAAAATTTGATGGTCGGACTTTTATTTCCTTTAAATTTCAGAAAAAACATAGAATATATATTTTTATGTGATTTTATGCAGTTGAAATTATCGTGTTCATAACTCTCATTCTAAGGGTAATAATGGAATACTAACACGATTGATATACAATTACCCCGGATTGCGGACGGGACACTTGCAATACCAAATCAAACTCTTTATCACGGTAACATGTAAAGATACTGGCATGATCCCACATAGAGGTCCACAATTCATTCATGAATGACCCTCGTATACTTATGAGTAATCATCTACAATGTACTGTGGACTATGTACTCGCGCTTTTTAAAATTTGATGGTCGGACTTTTATTTCCTTTAAATTTCATAAAAAACATAGAATATATAATTTCATGTGATTTTATGCAGTTGAAATTATCGTGTTCATAACTCTCATTGTAAGGGTAATAATGGAATACTAACACGATTGACAGACGATTACCCCGGATCACGGACGGGACACTTGCAATACCAAATCAAACTCTTTATGACGGTAACATGTAAAGAAACTGGCATGATCCCACATAGAGGTCCACAATTCATTCATGAATGACCCTCGTATACTTATGAGTAATCTTCTACAATGTACTCTGGACTATGTACTCGCGCTTTTTAAATTTTGATGGCCGGACTTTTATTTCCTTTAAATTTCATAAAAAACATAGAATATATAATTTCATGTGATTTTATGCAGTTGAAATTATCGTGTTCATAACTCTCATTCTAAGGGTAATAATGGAATACTAACACGATTGACATACGATTACCCCGGATTGCGGACGGGACACTTGCAATA
This sequence comes from Rubia yunnanensis, assembly GCA_037428765.1. Taxonomy (NCBI): domain Eukaryota; kingdom Viridiplantae; phylum Streptophyta; class Magnoliopsida; order Gentianales; family Rubiaceae; genus Rubia; species Rubia yunnanensis. Next base: position 33,918,690 of record CM075067.1, on the reverse strand, counting down.
CCAAATCAAACTCTTTATGACGGTAACATGTAAAGAAACTGGCATGATCCCACATAGAGGTCCACAATTCATTCATGAATGACCCTCGTATACTTATGAGTAATCATCTACAATGTACTCTGGAGTATGTACTCGCGCTTTTTTAAAATTTGATGGTCGGACTTTTATTTCCTTTAAATTTCAGAAAAAACATAGAATATATATTTTTATGTGATTTTATGCAGTTGAAATTATCGTGTTCATAACTCTCATTCTAAGGGTAATAATGGAATACTAACACGATTGATATACAATTACCCCGGATTGCGGACGGGACACTTGCAATACCAAATCAAACTCTTTGTCACGGTAACATGTAAAGATACTGGCATGATCCCACATAGAGGTCCACAATTCATTCATGAATGACCCTCGTATACTTATGAGTAATCATCTACAATGTACTGTGGACTATGTACTCGCGCTTTTTAAAATTTGATGGTCGGACTTTTATTTCCTTTAAATTTCATAAAAAACATAGAATATATAATTTCATGTGATTTTATGCAGTTGAAATTATCGTGTTCATAACTCTCATTGTAAGGGTAATAATGGAATACTAACACGATTGACAGACGATTACCCCGGATCACGGACGGGACACTTGCAATACCAAATCAAACTCTTTATGACGGTAACATGTAAAGAAACTGGCATGATCCCACATAGAGGTCCACAATTCATTCATGAATGACCCTCGTATACTTATGAGTAATCTTCTACAATGTACTCTGGACTATGTACTCGCGCTTTTTAAATTTTGATGGCCGGACTTTTATTTCCTTTAAATTTCATAAAAAAACATAGAATATATAATTTCATGTGATTTTATGCAGTTGAAATTATCGTGTTCATAACTCTCATTCTAAGGGTAATAATGGAATACTAACACGATTGACATACGATTACCCCGGATTGCGGACGGGACACTTGCAATACCAAATCAAAATCTTTATCACGGTAACATGTAAAGAAACTGGCATGATCCCACATAGAGGTCCACAATTCATTCATGAATGACCCTCGTATACTTATGAGTAATCATCTACAATGTACTCTGGACTATGTACTCGCGCTTTTTAAATTTTGATGGCCGGACTTTTATTTCCTTTAAATTTCATAAAAAACATAGAATATATAATTTCATGTGATTTTATGCAGTTGAAATTATCGTGTTCATAACTCTCATTGTAAGGGTAATAATGGAATACTAACACGATTGACAGACGATTACCCCGGATCACGGACGGGACACTTGCAATACCAAATCAAACTCTTTAAGACGGTAACATGTAAAGAAACTGGCATGATCCCACATAGAGGTCCACAATTCATTCATGAATGACCCTCGTATACTTATGAGTAATCATCTACAATGTACTCTGGAGTATGTACTCGCGCTTTTTAAAATTTGATGGTCGGACTTTTATTTCCTTTAAATTTAATAAAAAACATAGAATATATAATTTCATGTGATTTTATGCAGTTGAAATTATCGTGTTCATAACTCTCATTCTAAGGGTAATAATGGAATACTAACACGATTGACATACGATTACCCCGGATTGCGGACGGGACACTTGCAATACCAAATCAAAATCTTTATCACGGTAACATGTAAAGAAACTGGCATGATCCCACATAGAGGTCCACAATTCATTCATGAATGACCCTCGTATACTTATGAGTAATCATCTACAATGTACTCTGGACTATGTACTCGCGCTTTTTAAATTTTGATGGCCGGACTTTTATTTCCTTTAAATTTCATAAAAAACATAGAATATATAATTTCATGTGATTTTATGCAGTTGAAATTATCGTGTTCATAACTCTCATTGTAAGGGTAATAATGGAATACTAACACGATTGACAGACGATTACCCCGGATCACGGACGGGACACTTGCAATACCAAATCAAACTCTTTATGACGGTAACATGTAAAGAAACTGGCATGATCCCACATAGAGGTCCACAATTCATTCATGAATGACCCTCGTATACTTATGAGTAATCATCTACAATGTACTCTGGAGTATGTACTCGCGCTTTTTAAAATTTGATGGTCGGACTTTTATTTCCTTTAAATTTAATAAAAAACATAGAATATATAATTTCATGTGATTTTATGCAGTTGAAATTATCGTGTTCATAACTCTCATTCTAAGGGTAATAATGGAATACTAACACGATTGACAGACGATTACCCCGGATCACGGACGGGACACTTGCAATACCAAATCAAACTCTTTATGATGGTAACATGTAAAGAAACTGGCATGATCCCACATAGAGGTCCACAATTCATTCATGAATGACCCTCGTATACTTATGAGTAATCATCTACAATGTACTGTGGACTATGTACTCGCGCTTTTTAAAATTTGATGGTCGAACTTTTATTTCCTCTAAATTTCAGAAAAAACATAGAATATATAATTTCATGTGATTTTTTGCAGTTGAAATTATCGTGTTCGTAACTCTCATTGTAAGGGTAATAATCGAATACTAACACGATTGACAGACGATTACCCCGGATCACGGACCGGACACTTGCAATACGAAATCAAACTCTTTATGACGGTAACATGTAAAGAAACTGGCATGATCCCACATAGAGGTCCACAATTCATTCATGAATGACCCTCTTATACTTATGAGTAATCATCTACAATGTACTATGGACTATGTACTTGCGCTTTTTAAAATTTGATGGTCGGACTTTTATTTCCTTTAAATTTCATAAAAAACATAGAATATATAATTTTATGTGATTTTATGCAGTTGAAATTATCGTGTTCATAACTCTCATTCTAAGGGTAATAATGGAATACTAACACGATTGATATACGATTACCCTGGATTGCGGACGGGACACTTGCAATACCAAATCAAACTCTTTATCACGGTAACATGTAAAGATACTGGCATGATCCCACATAGAGGTCCACAATTCATTCATGAATGACCCTCGTATACTTATGAGTAATCATCTACAATGTACTGTGGACTATGTACTCGCGCTTTTTAAAATTTGATGGTCGGACTTTTATTTCCTTTAAATTTCATAAAAAACATAGAATATATAATTTCATGTGATTTTATGCAGTTGAAATTATCGTGTTCATAACTCTCATTGTAAGGGTAATAATGGAATACTAACACGATTGACAGACGATTACCCCGGATCACGGACGGGACACTTGCAATACCAAATCAAACTCTTTATGACGGTAACATGTAAAGAAACTGGCATGATCCCACATAGAGGTCCACAATTCATTCATGAATGACCCTCGTATACTTATGAGTAATCATCTACAATGTACTCCGGACTATGTACTCGCGCTTTTTAAAATTTGACGGTCGGACTTTTATTTCCTTTAAATTTCATAAAAAACATAGAATATATAATTTCATGTGATTTTATGCAGTTGAAATTATCGTGTTCATAACTCTCATTCTAAGGGTAATAATGGAATACTAACACGATTGACATACGATTACCCCGGATTGCGGACGGGACACTTGCAATACCAAATCAAACTCTTTATCATGGTAACATGTAAAGAAACTGGCATGATCCCACATAGAGGTCCACAATTCATTCATGAATGACCCTCGTATACTTATGAGTAATCATCTACAATGTACTCTGGAGTATGTACTCGCGCTTTTTAAAATTTGATGGTCGGACTTTTATTTCCTTTAAATTTCATAAAAAACATAGAATATATAATTTTATGTGATTTTATGCAGTTGAAATTATCGTGTTCATAACTCTCATTCTAAGGGTAATAATGGAATACTAACACGATTGATATACGATTACCCCGGATTGCGGACGGGACACTTGCAATACCAAATCAAACTCTTTATCACGGTAACATGTAAAGATACTGGCATGATCCCACATAGAGGTCCACAATTCATTCATGAATGACCCTCGTATACTTATGAGTAATCATCTACAATGTACTCTGGACTATGTACTCGCGCTTTTTAAAATTTGATGGTCGGACTTTTATTTCCTTTAAATTTCATAAAAAACATAGAATATATAATTTCATGTGATTTTATGCAGTTGAAATTATCGTGTTCATAACTCTCATTGTAAGGGTAATAATGGAATACTAACACGATTGACAGACGATTACCCCGGATCACGGACGGGACACTTGCAATACCAAATCAAACTCTTTATGACGGTAACATGTAAAGAAACTGGCATGATCCCACATAGAGGTCCACAATTCATTCATGAATGACCCTCGTATACTTATGAGTAATCATCTACAATGTACTCCGGACTATGTACTCGCGCTTTTTAAAATTTGACGGTCGGACTTTTATTTCCTTTAAATTTCATAAAAAACATAGAATATATAATTTCATGTGATTTTATGCAGTTGAAATTATCGTGTTCATAACTCTCATTCTAAGGGTAATAATGGAATACTAACACGATTGACATACGATTACCCCGGATTGCGGACGGGACACTTGCAATACCAAATCAAACTCTTTATCACGGTAACATGTAAAGAAACTGGCATGATCCCACATAGAGGTCCACAATTCATTCATGAATGACCCTCGTATAGTTATGAGTAATCATCTACAATGTACTCTGGAGTATGTACTCGCGCTTTTTAAAATTTGATGGTCGGACTTTTATTTCCTTTAAATTTCATAAAAAACATAGAATATATAATTTTATGTGATTTTATGCAGTTGAAATTATCGTGTTCATAACTCTCATTCTAAGGGTAATAATGGAATACTAACACGATTGATATACGATTACCCCGGATTGCGGACGGGACACTTGCAATACCAAATCAAACTCTTTATGACGGTAACATGTAAAGATACTGGCATGATCCCACATAGAGGTCCACAATTCATTCATGAATGACCCTCGTATACTTATGACTAATCATCTACAATGTACTGTGGACTATGTACTCGCGCTTTTTAAAATTTGATGGTCGGACTTTTATTTCCTTTAAATTTCATAAAAAACATAGAATATATAATTTTATGTGATTTTATGCAGTTGAAATTATTGTGTTCATAACTCTCATTCTAAGGGTAATAATGGAATACTAACACGATTGATATACGATTACCCCGGATTGCGGACGGGACACTTGCAATACCAAATCAAACTCTTTATCATGGTAACATGTAAAGATACTGGCATGATCCCACATAGAGGTCCACAATTCATTCATGAATGACCCTCGTATACTTATGAGTAATCATCTACAATGTACTCTGGAGTATGTACTCGCGCTTTTTAAAATTTGATGGTCGGACTTTTATTTCCTTTAAATTTCATAAAAAACATAGAATATATAATTTTATGTGATTTTATGCAGTTGAAATTATCGTGTTCATAACTCTCATTCTAAGGGTAATAATGGAATACTAACACGATTGATATACGATTACCCCGGATTGCGGACGGGACACTTGCAATACCAAATCAAACTCTTTATCACGGTAACATGTAAAGATACTGGCATGATCCCACATAGAGGTCCACAATTCATTCATGAATGACCCTCGTATACTTATGAGTAATCATCTACAATGTACTCCGGACTATGTACTCGCGCTTTTTAAAATTTGACGGTCGGACTTTTATTTCCTTTAAATTTCATAAAAAACATAGAATATATAATTTCATGTGATTTTATGCAGTTGAAATTATCGTGTTCATAACTCTCATTCTAAGGGTAATAATGGAATACTAACACGATTGACATACGATTACCCCGGATTGCGGACGGGACACTTGCAATACCAAATCAAACTCTTTATCACGGTAACATGTAAAGAAACTGGCATGATCCCACATAGAGGTCCACAATTCATTCATGAATGACCCTCGTATACTTATGAGTAATCATCTACAATGTACTCTGGAGTATGTACTCGCGCTTTTTAAAATTTGATGGTCGGACTTTTATTTCCTTTAAATTTCATAAAAAACATAGAATATATAATTTTATGTGATTTTATGCAGTTGAAATTATCGTGTTCATAACTCTCATTCTAAGGGTAATAATGGAATACTAACACGATTGATATTCGATTACCCCGGATTGCGGACGGGACACTTGCAATACCAAATCAAACTCTTTATCACGGTAACATGTAAAGATACTGGCATGATCCCACATAGAGGTCCACAATTCATTCATGAATGACCCTCGTATACTTATGAGTAATCATCTACAATGTACTGTGGACTATGTACTCGCGCTTTTTAAAATTTGATGGTCGGACTTTTATTTCCTTTAAATTTCATAAAAAACATAGAATATATAATTTCATGTGATTTTATGCAGTTGAAATTATCGTGTTCATAACTCTCATTGTAAGGGTAATAATGGAATACTAACACGATTGACAGACGATTACCCCGGATCACGGACGGGACACTTGCAATACCAAATCAAACTCTTTATGATGGTAACATGTAAAGAAACTGGCATGATCCCACATAGAGGTCCACAATTCATTCATGAATGACCCTCGTATACTTATGAGTAATCATCTACAATGTACTCCGGACTACGTACTCGCGCTTTTTAAAATTTGACGGTCGGACTTTTATTTCCTTTAAATTTCATAAAAAACATAGAATATATAATTTCATGTGATTTTATGCAGTTGAAATTATCGTGTTCATAACTCTCATTCTAAGGGTAATAATGGAATACTAACACGATTGACATACGATTACCCCGGATTGCGGACGGGACACTTGCAATACCAAATCAAAATCTTTATCACGGTAACATGTAAAGAAACTGGCATGATCCCACATAGAGGTCCACAATTCATTCATGAATGACCCTCGTATACTTATGAGTAATCATCTACAATGTACTCTGGACTATGTACTCGCGCTTTTTAAATTTTGATGGCCGGACTTTTATTTCCTTTAAATTTCATAAAAACATAGAATATATAATTTCATGTGATTTTATGCAGTTGAAATTATCGTGTTCATAACTCTCATTGTAAGGGTAATAATGGAATACTAACACGATTGACAGACGATTACCCCGGATCACGGACGGGACACTTGCAATACCAAATCAAACTCTTTATGACGGTAACATGTAAAGAAACTGGCATGATCTCACATAGAGGTCCACAATTCATTCATGAATGACCCTCGTATACTTATAAGTAATCATCTACAATGTACTCTGAACTATGTACTCGCACTTTTTAAAATTTGATGGTCGGACTTTTATTTCCTTTAAATTTCTTAAAAAACATAGAATATATAATTTCATGTGATTTTATGCAGTTGAAATTATCATGTTCATAACTCTCATTGTAAGGGTAATAATGGAATACTAACACGATTGACAGACGATTACCCCGGATCACGGACGGGACAATTGCAATACCAAATTAAACTCTTTATCACGGTAACATGTAAAGAAACTGGCATGATCCCACATAGAGGTCCACAGTTCATTCATGAATGACCCTCGTATACTTATGAGTAATCATCTACAATGTACTCTGGAGTATGTACTCGCGCTTTTTAAAATTTGATGGTCAGACTTTTATTTCCTTTAAATTTCTTAAAAAACATAGAATATATAATTTCATGTGATTTTATGCAGTTGAAATTATCGTGTTCATAACTCTCATTCTAAGGGTAATAATGGAATACTAACACGATTGACATACGATTACCCCGGATTGCGGACGGGACACTTGCAATACCAAATCAAACTCTTTATGACGGTAACATGTAAAGAAACTGGCATGATCCCACATAGAGGTCCACAATTCATTCATGAATGACCCTCGTATACTTATGAGTAATCATCTACAATGTACTGTGGACTATGTACTCGCGCTTTTTAAAATTTGATGGTTGGACTTTTATTTCCTTTAAATTTCATAAAAAACATAGAATATATAATTTCATGTGATTTTATGCAGTTGAAATTATCGTGTTCATAACTCTCATTGTAAGGGTAATAATGGAATACTAACACGATTGACAGACGATTACCCCGGATCACGGACGGGACACTTGCAATACCAAATCAAACTCTTTATGACGGTAACATGTAAAGAAACTGGCATGATCCCACATAGAGGTCCACAATTCATTCATGAATGACCCTCGTATACTTATGAGTAATCATCTACAATGTACTCCGGACTATGTACTCGCGCTTTTTAAAATTTGACGGTCGGACTTTTATTTCTTTTAAATTTCATAAAAAACATAGAATATATAATTTCATGTGATTTTATGCAGTTGAAATTATCGTGTTCATAACTCTCATTCTAAGGGTAATAATGGAATACTAACACGATTGACAGACGATTACCCCGGATCACGGACGGGACACTTGCAATACCAAATCAAACTCTTTATGACGGTAACATGTAAAGAAACTGGCATGATCCCACATAGAGGTCCACAATTCATTCATGAATGACCCTCGTATACTTATGAGTAATCATCTACAATGTACTCTGGAGTATGTACTCGCGCTTTTTAAAATTTGATGGTCGGACTTTTATTTCCTTTAAATTTCATAAAAAACATAGAATATATAATTTTATGTGATTTTATGCAGTTGAAATTATCGTGTTCATAACTCTCATTCTAAGGGTAATAATGGAATACTAACACGATTGATATACGATTACCCCGGATTGCGGACGGGACACTTGCAATACCAAATCAAACTCTTTATCACGGTAACATGTAAAGATACTGGCATGATCCCACATAGAGGTCCACAATTCATTCATGAATGACCCTCGTATACTTATGAGTAATCATCTACAATGTACTGTGGACTATGTACTCGCGCTTTTTAAAATTTGATGGTTGGACTTTTATTTCCTTTAAATTTCATAAAAAACATAGAATATATAATTTCATGTGATTTTATGCAGTTGAAATTATCGTGTTCATAACTCTCATTGTAAGGGTAATAATGGAATACTAACACGATTGACAGACGATTACCCCGGATCACGGACGGGACACTTGCAATACCAAATCAAACTCTTTATGACGGTAACATGTAAAGAAACTGGCATGATCCCACATAGAGGTCCACAATTCATTCATGAATGACCCTCGTATACTTATGAGTAATCATCTACAATGTACTCCGGACTATGTACTCGCGCTTTTTAAAATTTGACGGTCGGACTTTTATTTCCTTTAAATTTCATAAAAAACATAGAATATATAATTTCATGTGATTTTATGCAGTTGAAATTATCGTGTTCATAACTCTCATTCTAAGGGTAATAATGGAATACTAACACGATTGACATACGATTACCCCGGATTGCGGATGGGACACTTGCAATACCAAATCAAAATCTTTATCACGGTAACATGTAAAGAAACTGGCATGATCCCACATAGAGGTCCACAATTCATTCATGAATGACCCTCGTATACTTATGAGTAATCATCTACAATGTACTCTGGACTATGTACTCGCGCTTTTTAAATTTGATGGCCGGACTTTTATTTCCTTTAAATTTCATAAAAAACATAGAATATATAATTTCATGTGATTTTATGCAGTTGAAATTATCGTGTTCATAACTCTCATTCTAAGGGTAATAATGGAATACTAACACGATTGACAGACGATTACCCCGGATCACGGACGGGACACTTGCAATACCAAATCAAACTCTTTATGACGGTAACATGTAAAGAAACTGGCATGATCTCACATAGAGGTCCACAATTCATTCATGAATGACCCTCGTATACTTATAAGTAATCATCTACAATGTACTCTGGACTATGTACTCGCACTTTTTAAAATTTGATGGTCGGACTTTTATTTCCTTTAAATTTCATAAAAAACATAGAATATATAATTTCATGTGATTTTATGCAGTTGAAATTATCATGTTCATAACTCTCATTGTAAGGGTAATAATGGAATACTAACACGATTGACAGACGATTACCCCGGATCACGGATGGGACAATTGCAATACCAAATTAAACTCTTTATCACGGTAACATGTAAAGAAACTGGCATGATCCCACATAGAGGTCCACAGTTCATTCATGAATGACCCTCGTATACTTATGAGTTATCATCTACAATGTACTCTGGAGTATGTACTCGCGCTTTTTAAAATTTGATGGTCGGACTTTTATTTCCTTTAAATTTCATAAAAAACATAGAATATATAATTTCATGTGATTTTATGCAGTTGAAATTATCGTGTTCATAACTCTCATTCTAAGGGTAATAATGGAATACTAACACGATTGACAGACGATTACCCCGGATCACGGACGGGACACTTGCAATACCAAATCAAACTCTTTATGACGGTAACATGTAAAGAAACTGGCATGATCCCACATAGAGGTCCACAATTCATTCATGAATGACCCTCGTATACTTATGAGTAATCATCTACAATGTACTGTGGAATATGTACTCGCGCTTTTTAAAATTTGATGGTTGGACTTTTATTTCCTTTAAATTTCATAAAAAACATAGAATATATAATTTCATGTGATTTTATGCAGTTGAAATTATCGTGTTCATAACTCTCATTGTAAGGGTAATAATGGAATACTAACACGATTGACAGACGATTACCCCGGATCACGGACGGGACACTTGCAATACCAAATCAAACTCTTTATGACGGTAACATGTAAAGAAACTGGCATGATCCCACATAGAGGTCCACAATTCATTCATGAATGACCCTCGTATACTTATGAGTAATCATCTACAATGTACTCCGGACTATGTACTCGCGCTTTTTAAAATTTGACGGTCGGACTTTTATTTCCTTTAAATTTCATAAAAAACATAGAATATATAATTTCATGTGATTTTATGCAGTTGAAATTATCGTGTTCATAACTCTCATTCTAAGGGTAATAATGGAATACTAACACGATTGACAGACGATTACCCCGGATCACGGACGGGACACTTGCAATACCAAATCAAACTCTTTATGACGGTAACATGTAAAGAAACTGGCATGATCCCACATAGAGGTCCACAATTCATTCATGAATGACCCTCGTATACTTATGAGTAATCATCTACAATGTACTGTGGAATATGTACTCGCGCTTTTTAAAATTTGATGGTTGGACTTTTATTTCCTTTAAATTTCATAAAAAACATAGAATATATAATTTCATGTGATTTTATGCAGTTGAAATTATCGTGTTCATAACTCTCATTGTAAGGGTAATAATGGAATACTAACACGATTGACAGACGATTACCCCGGATCACGGACGGGACACTTGCAATACCAAATCAAACTCTTTATGACGGTAACATGTAAAGAAACTGGCATGATCCCACATAGAGGTCCACAATTCATTCATGAATGACCCTCGTATACTTATGAGTAATCATCTACAATGTACTCCGGACTATGTACTCGCTCTTTTTAAAATTTGACGGTCGGACTTTTATTTCCTTTAAATTTCATAAAAAACATAGAATATATAATTTCATGTGATTTTATGCAGTTGAAATTATCGTGTTCATAACTCTCATTCTAAGGGTAATAATGGAATACTAACACGATTGACAGACGATTACCCCGGATCACGGACGGGACACTTGCAATACCAAATCAAACTCTTTATGACGGTAACATGTAAAGAAACTGGCATGATCCCACATAGAGGTCCACAATTCATTCATGAATGACCCTCGTATACTTATGAGTAATCATCTACAATGTACTGTGGAATATGTACTCGCGCTTTTTAAAATTTGATGGTTGGACTTTTATTTCCTTTAAATTTCATAAAAAACATAGAATATATAATTTCATGTGATTTTATGCAGTTGAAATTATCGTGTTCATAACTCTCATTGTAAGGGTAATAATGGAATACTAACACGATTGACAGACGATTACCCCGGATCACGGACGGGACACTTGCAATACCAAATCAAACTCTTTATGACGGTAACATGTAAAGAAACTGGCATGATCCCACATAGAGGTCCACAATTCATTCATGAATGACCCTCGTATACTTATGAGTAATCATCTACAATGTACTCCGGACTATGTACTCGCGCTTTTTAAAATTTGACGGTCGGACTTTTATTTCCTTTAAATTTCATAAAAAACATAGAATATATAATTTCATGTGATTTTATGCAGTTGAAATTATCGTGTTCATAACTCTCATTCTAAGGGTAATAATGGAATACTAACACGATTGATATACGATTACCCCGGATTGCGGACGGGACACTTGCAATACCAAATCAAACTCTTTATCACGGTAACATGTAAAGATACTGGCATGATCCCACATAGAGGTCCACAATTCATTCATGAATGACCCTCGTATACTTATGAGTAATCATCTACAATGTACTCTGGACTATGTACTCGCGCTTTTTAAATTTGATGGCCGGACTTTTATTTCCTTTAAATTTCATAAAAAACATAGAATATATAATTTCATGTGATTTTATGCAGTTGAAATTATCGTGTTCATAACTCTCATTCTAAGGGTAATAATGGAATACTAACACGATTGACAGACGATTACCCCGGATCACGGACGGGACACTTGCAATACCAAATCAAACTCTTTATGACGGTAACATGTAAAGAAACTGGCATGATCTCACATAGAGGTCCACAATTCATTCATGAATGACCCTCGTATACTTATAAGTAATCATCTACAATGTACTCTGGACTATGTACTCGCACTTTTTAAAATTTGATGGTCGGACTTTTATTTCCTTTAAATTTCATAAAAAACATAGAATATATAATTTCATGTGATTTTATGCAGTTGAAATTATCATGTTCATAACTCTCATTGTAAGGGTAATAATGGAATACTAACACGATTGACAGACGATTACCCCGGATCACGGATGGGACAATTGCAATACCAAATTAAACTCTTTATCACGGTAACATGTAAAGAAACTGGCATGATCCCACATAGAGGTCCACAGTTCATTCATGAATGACCCTCGTATACTTATGAGTTATCATCTACAATGTACTCTGGAGTATGTACTCGCGCTTTTTAAAATTTGATGGTCGGACTTTTATTTCCTTTAAATTTCATAAAAAACATAGAATATATAATTTCATGTGATTTTATGCAGTTGAAATTATCGTGTTCATAACTCTCATTCTAAGGGTAATAATGGAATACTAACACGATTGACAGACGATTACCCCGGATCACGGACGGGACACTTGCAATACCAAATCAAACTCTTTATGACGGTAACATGTAAAGAAACTGGCATGATCCCACATAGAGGTCCACAATTCATTCATGAATGACCCTCGTATACTTATGAGTAATCATCTACAATGTACTGTGGAATATGTACTCGCGCTTTTTAAAATTTGATGGTTGGACTTTTATTTCCTTTAAATTTCATAAAAAACATAGAATATATAATTTCATGTGATTTTATGCAGTTGAAATTATCGTGTTCATAACTCTCATTGTAAGGGTAATAATGGAATACTAACACGATTGACAGACGATTACCCCGGATCACGGACGGGACACTTGCAATACCAAATCAAACTCTTTATGACGGTAACATGTAAAGAAACTGGCATGATCCCACATAGAGGTCCACAATTCATTCATGAATGACCCTCGTATACTTATGAGTAATCATCTACAATGTACTCCGGACTATGTACTCGCGCTTTTTAAAATTTGACGGTCGGACTTTTATTTCCTTTAAATTTCATAAAAAACATAGAATATATAATTTCATGTGATTTTATGCAGTTGAAATTATCGTGTTCATAACTCTCATTCTAAGGGTAATAATGGAATACTAACACGATTGACATACGATTACCCCGGATTGCGGACGGGACACTTGCAATACCAAATCAAAATCTTTATCACGGTAACATGTAAAGAAACTGGCATGATCCCACATAGAGGTCCACAATTCATTCATGAATGACCCTCGTATACTTATGAGTAATCATCTACAATGTACTCTGGACTATGTACTCTCGCTTTTTAAATTTTGATGGCCGGACTTTTATTTCCTTTAAATTTCATAAAAAACATAGAATATATAATTTCATGTGATTTTATGCAGTTGAAATTATCGTGTTCATAACTCTCATTGTAAGGGTAATAGTGGAATACTAACACGATTGACAGACGATTACCCCGGATCACGGACGGGACACTTGCAATACCAAATCAAACTCTTTATGACGGTAACATGTAAAGAAACTGGCATGATCTCACATAGAGGTCCACAATTCATTCATGAATGACCCTCGTATACTTATAAGTAATCATCTACAATGTACTCTGGACTATGTACTCGCACTTTTTAAAATTTGATGGTCGGACTTTTATTTCCTTTAAATTTCATAAAAAACATAGAATATATAATTTCATGTGATTTTATGCAGTTGAAATTATCATGTTCATAACTCTCATTGTAAGGGTAATAATGGAATACTAACACGATTGACAGACGATTACCCCGGATCACGGACGGGACAATTGCAATACCAAATTAAACTCTTTATCACGGTAACATGTAAAGAAACTGGCATGATCCCACATAGAGGTCCACAGTTCATTCATGAATGACCCTCGTATACTTATGAGTAATCATCTACAATGTACTCTGGAGTATGTACTCGCGCTTTTTAAAATTTGATGGTCGGACTTTTATTTCCTTTAAATTTCATAAAAAACATAGAATATATAATTTCATGTGATTTTATGCAGTTGAAATTATCGTGTTCATAACTCTCATTTTAAGGGTAATAATGGAATACTAACACGATTGACATACGATTACCCCGGATTGCGGACGGGACACTTGCAATACCAAATCAAACTCTTTATGACGGTAACATGTAAAGAAACTGGCATGATCCCACATAGAGGTCCACAATTCATTCATGAATGACCCTCGTATACTTATGAGTAATCATCTACAATGTACTGTGGACTATGTACTCGCGCTTTTTAAAATTTGATGGTTGGACTTTTATTTCCTTTAAATTTCAGAAAAAACATAGAATATATAATTTCATGTGATTTTATGCAGTTGAAATTATCGTGTTCATAACTCTCATTGTAAGGGTAATAATGGAATACTAACACGATTGACAGACGATTACCCCGGATCACGGACGGGACACTTGCAATACCAAATCAAACTCTTTATGACGGTAACATGTAAAGAAACTGGCATGATACCACATAGAGGTCCACAATTCATTCATGAATGACCCTCGTATACTTATGAGTAATCATCTACAATGTACTCCGGACTATGTACTCGCGCTTTTTAAAATTTGACGGTCGGACTTTTATTTCCTTTAAATTTCATAAAAAATATAGAATATATAATTTCATGTGATTTTATGCAGTTCAAATTATCGTGTTCATAACTCTCATTCTAAGGGTAATAATGGAAAACTAACACGATTGACAGACGATTACCCCGGATTGCGGACGGGACACTTGCAATACCAAATCAAACTCTTTATGACGGTAACATGTAAAGAACTGGCATGATCCCACATAGAGGTCCACAATTCATTCATGAATGACCCTCGTATACTTATGAGTAATCATCTACAATGTACTGTGGACTATGTACTCGCGCTTTTTAAAATTTGATGGTTGGACTTTTATTTCCTTTAAATTTCATAAAAAACATAGAATATATAATTTCATGTGATTTTATGCAGTTGAAATTATCGTGTTCATAACTCTCATTGTAAGGGTAATAATGGAATACTAACACGATTGACAGACGATTACCCCGGATCACGGACGGGACACTTGCAATACCAAATCAAACTCTTTATGACGGTAACATGTAAAGAAACTGGCATGATACCACATAGAGGTCCACAATTCATTCATGAATGACCCTCGTATACTTATGAGTAATCATCAACAATGTACTCCGGACTATGTACTCGCGCTTTTTAAAATTTGACGGTCGGACTTTTATTTCCTTTAAATTTCATAAAAAACATAGAATATATAATTTCATGTGATTTTATGCAGTTGAAATTATCGTGTTCATAACTCTCATTCTAAGGGTAATAATGGAATACTAACACGATTGACAGACGATTACCCCGGATCACGGACGGGACACTTGCAATACCAAATCAAACTCTTTATGACGGTAACATGTAAAGAAACTGGCATGATCCCACATAGAGGTCCACAATTCATTCATGAATGACCCTCGTATACTTATGAGTAATCATCTACAATGTACTCTGGACTATGTACTCGCGCTTTTTAAAATTTGATGGTCGGACTTTATTTCCTTTAAATTTCATAAAAAACATAGAATATATAATTTCATGTGATTTTATGCAGTTGAAATTATCGTGCTCATAAATCTCATTGCAAGGGTAATAATCGAATACTAACACGATTGACAGACGATTACCCCGGATCACGGACCGGACACTTGCAATACCAAATCAAACTCTTTATCACGGTAACTTGTAAAGAAACTGGCATGATCCCACGTAGAGGTCCACAATTCATTCATGAATGACCCTCTTATACTTATGAGTAGTCATCTACAATGTACTATGGACTATGTACTTTCGCTTTTTAAAATTTGATGGTCGGACTTTTATTTCCTTTAAATTTTATAAAAAACATAGAATATATAATTTCATGTGATTTTATGCAGTTGAAATTATCATGTTCATAACTCTCATTGTAAGGGTAATAATGGAATACTAACACGATTGACAGACGATTACCCCGGATCACGGACGGGACAATTGTAATACCAAATCAAACTCTTTATCACGGTAACATGTAAAGAAACTGGCATGATCCCACATAGAGGTCCACAATTCATTCATGAATGACCCTCGTATACTTATGAGTAATCATCTACAATGTACTCTGGACTATGTACTCGCGCTTTTTAAAATTTGATGGTCGGACTTTTATTTCGTTTAAATTTCATAAAAAACATAGAATATATAATTTCATGTGATTTTATGCAGTTGAAATTATCGTGCTCATAAATCTCATTGCAAGGGTAATAATCGAATTCTAACACGATTGACAGACGATTACCCCGGATCACGGACCGGACACTTGCAATACCAAATCAAACTCTTTATCACGGTAACTTGTAAAGAAACTGGCATGATCCCACGTAGAGGTCCACAATTCATTCATGAATGACCCTCTTATACTTATGAGTAATCATCTATAATGTACTATGGACTATGTACTTTCGCTTTTTAAAATTTGATGGTCGGACTTTTATTTCCTTTAAATTTCATAAAAAACATAGAATATATAATTTCATGTGATTTTATGCAGTTGAAATTATCGTGTTCATAACTCTCATTCTAAGGGTAATAATGGAATACTAACACGATTGACATACGATTACCCCGGATTGCGGACGGGACACTTGCAATACCAAATCAAACTCTTTATGACGGTAACATGTAAAGAAACTGGCATGATCCCACATAGAGGTCCACAATTCATTCATGAATGACCCTCGTATACTTATGAGTAATCATCTACAATGTACTGTGGACTATGTACTCGCGCTTTTTAAATTTTGATGGTTGGACTTTTATTTCCTTTAAATTTCATAAAAAACATAGAATATATAATTTCATGTGATTTTATGCAGTTGAAATTATCATGTTCATAACTCTCATTGTAAGGGTAATAATGGAATACTAACACGATTGACAGACGATTACCCCGGATCACGGACGGGACACTTGCAATACCAAATCAAACTCTTTATGACGGTAACATGTAAAGAAACTGGCATGATACCACATAGAGGTCCACAATTCATTCATGAATGACCCTCGTATACTTATGAGTAATCATCTACAATGTACTCCGGACTATGTACTCGCGCTTTTTAAAATTTGACGGTCGGACTTTTATTTCCTTTAAATTTCATAAAAAACATAGAATATATAATTTCATGTGATTTTATGCAGTTGAAATTATCGTGTTCATAACTCTCATTCTAAGGGTAATAATGGAATACTAACACGATTGACAGACGATTACCCCGGATCACGGACGGGACACTTGCAATACCAAATCAAACTCTTTATGACGGTAACATGTAAAGAAACTGGCATGATCCCACATAGAGGTCCACAATTCATTCATGAATGACCCTCGTATACTTATGAGTAATCATCTACAATGTACTCTGGACTATGTACTCGCGCTTTTTAAAATTTGATGGTTGGACTTTTATTTCCTTTAAATTTCATAAAAAACATAGAATATATAATTTCATGTGATTTTATGCAGTTGAAATTATCGTGCTCATAAATCTCATTGCAAGGGTAATAATCGAATACTAACACGATTGACAGACGATTACCCCGGATCACGGACCGGACACTTGCAATACCAAATCAAACTCTTTATCACGGTAACTTGTAAAGAAACTGGCATGATCCCACGTAGAGGTCCACAATTCATTCATGAATGACCCTCTTATACTTATGAGTAATCATCTACAATGTACTATGGACTATGTACTTTCGCTTTTTAAAATTTGATGGTCGGACTTTTATTTCCTTTAAATTTCATAAAAAACATAGAATATATAATTTCATGTGATTTTATGCAGTTGAAATTATCATGTTCATAACTCTCATTGTAAGGGTAATAATGGAATACTAACACGATTGACAGACGATTACCCCGGATCACGGACGGGACAATTGCAATACCAAATCAAACTCTTTATCACGGTAACATGTAAAGAAACTGGCATGATCCCACATAGAGGTCCACAATTCATTCATGAATGACCCTCGTATACTTATGAGTAATCATCTACAATGTACTCTGGACTATGTACTCGCGCTTTTTAAAATTTGATGGTCGGACTTTTATTTCCTTTAAATTTCATAAAAAACATAGAATATATAATTTCATGTGATTTTATGCAGTTGAAATTATCGTGCTCATAAATCTCATTGCAAGGGTAATAATCGAATACTAACACGATTGACAGACGATTACCCCGGATCATGGACCGGACACTTGCAATACCAAATCAAACTCTTTATCACGGTAACTTGTAAAGAAACTGGCATGATCCCACGTAGAGGTCCACAATTCATTCATGAATGACCCTCTTATACTTATGAGTAATCATCTACAATGTACTATGGACTATGTACTTTCGCTTTTTAAAATTTGATGGTCGGACTTTTATTTCCTTTAAATTTCATAAAAAACATAGAATATATAATTTAATGTGATTTTATGCAGTTGAAATTATCGTGTTCATAACTCTCATTCTAAGGGTAATAATGGAATACTAACACGATTGACATACGATTACCCCGGATTGCGGACGGGACACTTGCAATACCAAATCAAACTCTTTATGACGGTAACATGCAAAGAAACAGGCATGATCCCACATAGAGGTCCACAATTCATTCATGAATGACCCTCGTATACTTATGAGTAATCATCTACAATGTACTGTGGACTATGTACTCGCGCTTTTTAAATTTTGATGGTTGGACTTTTATTTCCTTTAAATTTCATAAAAAACATAGAATATATAATTTCATGTGATTTTATGCAGTTGAAATTATCGTGTTCATAACTCTCATTGTAAGGGTAATAATGGAATACTAACACGATTGACAGACGATTACCCCGGATCACGGACGGGACACTTGCAATACCAAATCAAACTCTTTATGACGGTAACATGTAAAGAAACTGGAATGATCCCACATAGAGGTCCACAATTCATTCATGAATGACCCTCGTATACTTATGAGTAATCATCTACAATATACTCTGGACTATGTACTCGCGCTTTTTAAAATTTGATGGTCGGACTTTTATTTCCTTTAAATTTCATAAAAAACATAGAATATATAATTTCATGTGATTTTATGCAGTTGAAATTATCGTGTTCATAACTCTCATTGTAAGGGTAATAATCGAATACTAACACGATTGACAGACGATTACCCCGGATCACAGACCGGACACTTGAAATACCAAATCAAACTCTTTATGACGGTAACATGTAAAGAAACTGGAATGATCCCACATAGAGGTCCACAATTCATTCATGAATGACCCTCGTATACTTATGAGTAATCATCTACAATATACTCTGGACTATGTACTCGCGCTTTTTAAAATTTGATGGTCGGACTTTTATTTCCTTTACATTTCATAAAAAACATAGAATATATAATTTCATGTGATTTTTTGCAGTTGAAATTATCGTGTTCATAACTCTCATTGTAAGGGTAATAATCGAATACTAACACGATTGACAGACGATTACCCCGGATCACGGACCGGACACTTGCAATACCAAATCAAACTCTTTATCACGGTAACTTGTAAAGAAACTGGCATGATCCCACATAGAGGTCCACAATTCATTCATGAATGACCCTCTTATACTTTTGAGTAATCATCTACAATGTACTATGGACTATGTACTTGCGCTTTTTAAAATTTGATGGTTGGACTTTTATTTCCTTTAAATTTCATAAAAAACATAGAATATATAATTTCATGTGATTTTATGCAGTTGAAATTATCATGTTCATAACTCTCATTGTAAGGGTAATAATGGAATACTAACACGATTGACAGACGATTACCCCGGATCACGGACGGGACAATTGCAATACCAAATCACACTCTTTATCACGGTAACATGTAAAGAAACTGGCATGATCCCACATAGAGGTCCACAGTTCATTCATGAATGACCCTCGTATACTTATGAGTAATCATCTACAATGTACTCTGGAGTATGTACTCGCGCTTTTTAAAATTTGATGGTCGGACTTTTATTTCCTTTAAATTTCATAAAAAACATAGAATATATAATTTCATGTGATTTTATGCAGTTGAAATTATCGTGTTCATAACTCTCATTCTAAGGGTAATAATGGAATACTAACACGATTGACAGACGATTACCCCGGATCACGGACGGGACAATTGCAATACCAAATCAAACTCTTTATCACGGTAACATTTAAAGAAACTGGCATGATCCCACATAGAGGTCCACAGTTCATTCATGAATGACCCTCGTATACTTATGAGTAATCATCTACAATGTACTCTGGAGTATGTACTCGCACTTTTTAAAATTTGATGGTCGGACTTTTATTTCCTTTAAATTTCATAAAAAACATAGAATATATAATTTCATGTGTTTTTATGCAGTTGAAATTATCGTGTTCATAACTCTCATTGTAAGGGTAATAATGGAATACTAACACGATTGACAGACGATTACCCCGGAACACGGACGGGACAATTTTAATACCAAATCAAACTCTTTATCACGGTAACATGTAAAGAAACTGGCATGATCCCACATAGAGGTCCACAGTTCATTCATGAATGACCCTCGTATACTTATGAGTAATCATCTACAATGTACTCTGGAGTATGTACTCGCACTTTTTAAAATTTGATGGTCGGACTTTTATTTCCTTTAAATTTCATAAAAAACATAGAATATATAATTTCATGTGATTTTATGCAGTTGAAATTATCGTGTTCATAACTCTCATTGTAAGGGTAATAATGGAATACTAACACGATTGACAGACGATTACCCCGGATCACGGACGGGACAATTGCAATACCAAATCAAACTCTTTATCACGGTAACATGTAAAGAAACTGGCATGATCCCACATAGAGGTCAACAGTTCATTCATGAATGACCCTCGTATACTTATGAGTAATCATCTACAATGTACTCTGGAGTATGTACTCGCACTTTTTAAAATTTGATGGTCGGACTTTTATTTCCTTTAAATTTCATAAAAAACATAGAATATATAATTTCATGTGATTTTACGCAGTTGAAATTATCGTGTTCATAATTCTCATTCTAAGGGTAATAATGGAATACTAACACGATTGACATACGATTACCCCGGATTGCGGACGGGACACTTGCAATACCAAATCAAACTCTTTATCACGGTAACATGTAAAGAAACTGGCATGATCCCACATAGAGGTCCACAATTCATTCATGAATGACCCTCGTATACTCATGAGTAATCATCTACAATGTACTGTGGACTATGTACTCGCGCTTTTTAAAATTTGATGGTCGGACTTTTATTTCCTTTAAATTTCATAAAAAACATACAATATATAATTTCATGTGATTTTATGCAGTTGAAATTATCGTGTTCATAACTCTCATTGTAAGGGTAATAATGGAATACTAACACGATTGACAGACGATTACCCTGGATCACGGACGGGACACTTGCAATACCAAATCAAACTCTTTATGACGGTAACATGTAAAGAAACTGGCATGATCCCACATAGAGGTCCACAATTCATTCATGAATGACCCTCGTATACTTATGAGTAATCATCTACAATGTACACCGGACTATGTACTCGCGCTTTTTAAAATTTGACGGTCGGACTTTTATTTCCTTTAAATTTCATAAAAAACTTAGAATATATAATTTCATGTGATTTTATACAGTTGAAATTATCGTGTTCATAACTCTCATTCTAAGGGTAATAATGGAATACTAACACGATTGACAGACGATTACCCCGGATCACGGATGGGACACTTGAAATACCAAATCAAACTCTTTATGACGGTAACATGTAAAGAAACTGGCATGATCCCACATAGAGGTCCACAATTCATTCATGAATAACCCTCGTATACTTATGAGTAATCATCTACAATGTACTCTGGACTATGTACTCGCGCTTTTTAAAATTTGATGGTCGGACTTTTATTTCCTTTAAATTTCATAAAAAACATAGAATATATAATTTCATGTGATTTTATGCAGTTGAAATTATCGTGTTCATAACTCTCATTGTAAGGGTAATAATCGAATACTAACACGATTGACAGACGATTACCCCGGATCACGGACCGGACACTTGCAATACCAAATCAAACTCTTTATCACGGTAACTTGTAAAGAAACTGGCATGATCCCACATAGAGGTCCACAATTCATTCATGAATGACCCTCTTATACTTATGAGTAATCATCTACAATGTACTATGGACTATGTACTTGCGCTTTTTAAAATTTGATGGTCGGACTTTTATTTCCTTTAAATTTCATAAAAAACATAGAATATATAATTTCATGTGATTTTATGCAGTTGAAATTATCATGTTCATAACTCTCATTGTAAGGGTAATAATGGAATACTAACACGATTGACAGACGATTACCCCGGATCACGGACGGGACAATTGCAATACCAAATCAAACTCTTTATCACGGTAACATGTAAAGAAATTGGCATGATCCCACATAGAGGTCCACAGTTCATTCAGGAATGACCCTCGTATACTTATGAGTAATCATCTACAATGTACTCTGGAGTATGTACTCGCACTTTTTAAAATTTGATGGTCGGACTTTTATTTCCTTTAAATTTCATAAAAAACATAGAATATATAATTTCATGTGATTTTATGCGGTTGAAATTATCGTGTTCATAACTCTCATTGTAAGGGTAATAATGGAATACTAACACGATTGACAGACGATTACCCCGGATCACGGACGGGACAATTGCAATACCAAATCAAACTCTTTATCACGATAACATGTAAAGAAACTGGCATGATCCCACATAGAGGTCCACAGTTCATTCATGAATGACCCTCTTATACTTATGAGTAATCATCTACAATGTACTCTGGAGTATGTACTTGCGCTTTTTAAAATTTGATGGTCGGACTTTTATTTCCTTTAAATTTCATAAAAAACATAGAATATATAATTTCATGTGATTTTATGCAGTTGAAATTATCGTGTTCATAACTCTCATTGTAAGGGTAATAATGGAATACTAACACGATTGACAGACGATTACCCCGGATCACGGACGGGACAATTGCAATACCAAATCAAACTCTTTATCACGATAACATGTAAAGAAACTGGCATGATCCCACATAGAGGTCCACAGTTCATTCATGAATGACCCTCGTATACTTATGAGTAATCATCTACAATGTACTCTAGAGTATGTACTCGCACTTTTTAAAATTTGATGGTCGGACTTTTATTTCCTTTAAATTTCATAAAAAACATAGAATATATAATTTCATGTTATTTTATGCAGTTGAAATTATCGTGTTCATAACTCTCATTGTAAGGGTAATAATGGAATACTAACACGATTGACAGACGATTACCCCGGATCACGGACGGGACAATTGCAATACCAAATCAAACTCTTTATCACGGTAACATGTAAAGAAACTGGCATGATCCCACATAGAGGTCCACAGTTCATTCATGAATGACCCTCGTATACTTATGAGTAATCATCTACAATGTACTCTGGAGTATGTACTCGCACTTTTTAAAATTTGATGGTCGGACTTTTATTTCCTTTAAATTTCATAAAAAACATAGAATATATAATTTCATGTGATTTTATGCAGTTGAAATTATCGTGTTCATAACTCTCATTGTAAGGGTAATAATGGAATACTAACACGATTGACAGACGATTACCCCGGATCACGGACGGGACAATTGCAATACCAAATCAAACTCTTTATCACGGTAACATGTAAAGAAACTGGCATGATCCCACATAGAGGTCCACAGTTCATTCATGAATGACCCTCGTATACTTATGAGTAATCATCTACAATGTACTCTGGAGTATGTACTCGCGCTTTTTAAAATTTGATGGTCAGACTTTTATTTCCTTTAAATTTCATAAAAAACATAGAATATATAATTTCATGTGATTTTATGCAGTTGAAATTATCGTGTTCATAACTCTCATTCTAAGGGTAATAATGGAATACTAACACGATTGACATACGATTACCCCGGATTGCGGACGGGACACTTGCAATACCAAATCAAACTCTTTATCACGGTAACATGTAAAGAAACTGGCATGATCCCACATAGAGGTCCACAATTCATTCATGAATGACCCTCGTATACTTATGAGTAATCATCTACAATGTACTGTGGACTATGTACTCGCGCTTTTTAAAATTTGACGGTCGGACTTTTATTTCCTTTAAATTTCATAAAAAACATAGAATATATAATTTCATGTGATTTTATACAGTTGAAATTATCGTGTTCATAACTCTCATTCTAAGGGTAATAATGGAATACTAACACGATTGACAGACGATTACCCCAGATCACGGACGGGACACTTGCAATACCAAATCAAACTCTTTATGACGGTAACATGTAAAGAAACTGGCATGATCCCACATAGAGGTCCACAATTCATTCATGAATGACCCTCGTATACTTATGAGTAATCATCTACAATGTACTCCGGACTATGTACTCGCGCTTGTTAAAATTTGACGGTCGGACTTTTATTTCCTTTAAATTTCATAAAAAACATAGAATATATAATTTCATGTGATTTTATACAGTTGAAATTATCGTGTTCATAACTCTCATTGTAAGGGTAATAATGGAATACTAACACGATTGACAGACGATTACCCCGGATCACGGACGGGACAATTGCAATACCAAATCAAACTCTTTATCACGGTAACATGTAAAGAAACTGGCATGATCCCACATAGAGGTCCACAGTTCATTCATGAATGACCCTCGTATACTTATGAGTAATCATCTACAATGTACTCTGGAGTATGTACTCGCGCTTTTTAAAATTTGATGGTCAGACTTTTATTTCCTTTAAATTTCGTAAAAAACATGGAATATATAATTTCATGTGATTTTATGCAGTTGAAATTATCGTGTTCATAACTCTCATTGTAAGGGTAACAATGGAATACTAACACGATTGACAGACGATTACCCCGGATCACGGACGGGACACTTGCAATACCAAATCAAACTCTTTATCACGGTAACATGTAAAGAAACTGGCATGATCCCACATAGAGGTCCACAGTTCATTCATGAATGACCCTCGTATACTTATGAGTAATCATCTACAATGTACTCTGGAGTATGTACTCGCACTTTTTAAAATTTGATGGTCGGACTTTTATTTCCTTTAAATTTCATAAAAAACATAGAATATATAATTTCATGTGATTTTATGCAGTTGAAATTATCGTGTTCATAACTCTCATTGTAAGGGTAATAATGGAATACTAACACGATTGACAGACGATTACCCCGGATCACGGACGGGACAATTGCAATACCAAATCAAACTCTTTATCACGGTAACATGTAAAGAAACTGGCATGATCCCACATAGAGGTCCACAGTTCATTCATGAATGACCCTCGTATACTTATGAGTAATCATCTACAATGTACTCTGGAGTATGTACTCGCGCTTTTTAAAATTTGATGGTCAGACTTTTATTTCCTTTAAATTTCATAAAAAACATAGAATATATAATTTCATGTGATTTTATGCAGTTGAAATTATCGTGTTCATAACTCTCATTCTAAGGGTAATAATGGAATACTAACACGATTGACATACGATTACCCCGGATTGCGGACGGGACACTTGCAATACCAAATCAAACTCTTTATCACGGTAACATGTAAAGAAACTGGCATGATCCCACATAGAGGTCCACAATTCATTCATGAATGACCCTCGTATACTTATGAGTAATCATCTACAATGTACTGTGGACTATGTACTCGCGCTTTTTAAAATTTGACGGTCGGACTTTTATTTCCTTTAAATTTCATAAAAAACATAGAATATATAATTTCATGTGATTTTATACAGTTGAAATTATCGTGTTCATAACTCTCATTCTAAGGGTAATAATGGAATACTAACACGATTGACAGACGATTACCCCAGATCACGGACGGGACACTTGCAATACCAAATCAAACTCTTTATGACGGTAACATGTAAAGAAACTGGCATGATCCCACATAGAGGTCCACAATTCATTCATGAATGACCCTCGTATACTTATGAGTAATCATCTACAATGTACTCCGGACTATGTACTCGCGCTTGTTAAAATTTGACGGTCGGACTTTTATTTCCTTTAAATTTCATAAAAAACATAGAATATATAATTTCATGTGATTTTATACAGTTGAAATTATCGTGTTCATAACTCTCATTGTAAGGGTAATAATGGAATACTAACACGATTGACAGACGATTACCCCGGATCACGGACGGGACAATTGCAATACCAAATCAAACTCTTTATCACGGTAACATGTAAAGAAACTGGCATGATCCCACATAGAGGTCCACAGTTCATTCATGAATGACCCTCGTATACTTATGAGTAATCATCTACAATGTACTCTGGAGTATGTACTCGCGCTTTTTAAAATTTGATGGTCAGACTTTTATTTCCTTTAAATTTCGTAAAAAACATGGAATATATAATTTCATGTGATTTTATGCAGTTGAAATTATCGTGTTCATAACTCTCATTGTAAGGGTAACAATGGAATACTAACACGATTGACAGACGATTACCCCGGATCACGGACGGGACACTTGCAATACCAAATCAAACTCTTTATGACGGTAACATGTAAAGAAACTGGCATGATCCCACATAGAGGTCCACAATTCATTCATGAATGACCCTCGTATACTTATGAGTAATCATCTACAATGTACTCCGGACTATGTACTCGCGCTTTTTAAAATTTGACGGTCGGACTTTTATTTCCTTTAAATTTCATAAAAAACATAGAATATATAATTTCATGTGATTTTATACAGTTGAAATTATCGTGTTCATAACTCTCATTCTAAGGGTAATAATGGAATACTAACACGATTGACAGACGATTACCCCGGATCACGGACGGGACACTTGCAATACCAAATCAAACTCTTTATGACGGTAACATGTAAAGAAACTGGCATGATCCCACATAGAGGTCCACAATTAATTCATGAATGACCCTCGTATACTTATGAGTATTCATCTACAATGTACTCTGGACTATGTACTCGCGCTTTTTAAAATTTGATGGTCGGACTTTTATTTCCTTTAAATTTCATAAAAAACATATAATATATAATTTCATGTGATTTTATGCAGTTGAAATTATCGTGTTCGTAACTCTCATTGTAAGGGTAATAATCGAATACTAACACGATTGACAGAAGATTACCCCGGATCACGGACCGGACACTTGCAATACCAAATCAAACTCTTTATCACGGTAACTTGTAAAGAAACTGGCATGATCCCACATAGAGGTCCACAATTCATTCATGAATGACCCTCTTATACTTATGAGTAATCATCTACAATGTACTATGGACTATGTACTTGCGCTTTTTAAAATTTGATGGTCGGACTTTTATTTCCTTTAAATTTCATAAAAAACATAGAATATATAATTTCATGTGATTTTATGCAGTTGAAATTATCATGTTCATAACTCTCATTGTAAGGGTAATAATGGAATACTAACACGATTGACAGACGATTACCCCAGATCACGGACGGGACAATTGCAATACCAAATCAAACTCTTTATCACGGTAACATGTAAAGAAACTGGCATGATCCCACATAGAGGTCCACAGTTCATTCATGAATGACCCTCGTATACTTATGAGTAATCATCTACAATGTACTCTGGAGTATGTACTCGCGCTTTTTAAAATTTGATGGTCGGACTTTTATTTCCTTTAAATTTCATAAAAAACATAGAATATATAATTTCATGTGATTTTATGCAGTTGAAATTATTATGTTCATAACTCTCATTGTTAGGGTAATAATGGAATACTAACACGATTGACAGACGATTACCCCGGATCACGGACGGGACACTTGCAATACCAAATCAAACTCTTTATGACGGTAACATGTAAAGAAACTGGCATGATCCCACATAGAGGTCCACAATTCATTCATGAATGACCCTCTTATACTTATGAGTAATCATCAACAATGTACTATGGACTATGTACTTGCGCTTTTTAAAATTTGATGGTCGGACTTTTATTTCCTTTAAATTTCATAAAAAACAAAGAATATATAATTTCATGTGATTTTATGCAGTTGAAATTATCATGTTCATAACTCTCATTGTAAGGGTAATAATGGAATACTAACACGATTGACAGACGATTACCCCGGATCACGGACGGGACAATTGCAATACCAAATCAAACTCTTTATCACGGTAACATGTAAAGAAACTGGCATGATCCCACATAGAGGTCCACAGTTCATTCATGAATGACCCTCGTATACTTATGAGTAATCATCTACAATGTACTCTGGAGTATGAACTCGCGCTTTTTAAAATTTGATGGTCGGACTTTTATTTCCTTTAAATTTCATAAAAAACATAGAATATATAATTTCATGTGATTTTATGCAGTTGAAATTATCGTGTTCATAACTCTCATTCTAAGGGTAATAATGGAATACTAACACGATTGACATACGATTACCCCGGATTGCGGACGGGACACTTGCAATACCAAATCAAACTCTTTATCACGGTAACATGTAAAGAAACTGGCATGATCCCACATAGAGGTCCACAATTCATTCATGAATGACCCTCGTATACTTATGAGTAATCATCTACAATGTACTGTGGACTATGTACTCGCGCTTTTTAAAATTTAATGGTCGGACTTTTATTTCCTTTAAATTTCATAAAAAACATAGAATATATAATTTCATGTGATTTTATGCAGTTGAAATTATCATGTTCATAACTCTCATTGTAAGGGTAATAATGGAATACTAACACGATTGACAGACGATAACCCCGGATCACGGACGGGACACTTGCAATACCAAATCAAACTCTTTATGACGGCAACATGTAAAGAAACTCGCATGATCCCACATAGAGGTTCACAATTCATTCATGAATGACCCTCGTATACTTATGAGTAATCATCTACAATGTACTCCGGACTATGTACTCGCGCTTTTTAAAATTTGACGGTCGGACTTTTATTTCCTTTAAATTTCATAAAAAACATAGAATATATAATTTCATGTGATTTTATACAGTTGAAATTATCGTGTTCATAACTCTCATTCTAAGGGTAATAATGGAATACTAACACGATTGACAGACGATTATCCCGGATCACGGACGGGACACTTGCAATACCAAATCAAACTCTTTATGACGGTAACATGTAAAGAAACTGGCATGATCCCACATAGAGGTCCACAATTAATTCATGAATGACCCTCGTATACTTATGAGTAATCATCTACAATGTACTCTGGACTATGTACTCGCGCTTTTTAAAATTTGATGGTCGGACTTTTATTTCCTTTAAATTTCATAAAAAACATAGAATATATAATTTCATGTGATTTTATGCAGTTGAAATTATCGTGTTCGTAACTCTCATTGTAAGGGTAATAATCGAATACTAACACGATTGACAGACGATTACCCCGGATCACGGACCGGACACTTGCAATACCAAATCAAACTCTTTATCACGGTAAATTGTAAAGAAACTGGCATGATCCCACATAGAGGTCCACAATTCATTCATGAATGACCCTCTTATACTTATGAGTAATCATCTACAATGTACTATGGACTATGTACTTGCACTTTTTAAAATTTGATGGTCGGACTTTTATTTCCTTTAAATTTCATAAAAAACAAAGAATATATAATTTCATGTGATTTTATGCAGTTGAAATTATCATGTTCATAACTGTCATTGTAAGGGTAATAATGGAATACTAACACGATTGACAGACGATTACCCCGGATCACGGACGGGACAATTGCAATACCAAATCAAACTCTTTATCACGGTAACATGTAAAGAAACTGGCATGATCCCACATAGAGGTCCACAGTTCATTCATGAATGACCCTCGTATACTTATGAGTAATCATCTACAATGTACTCTGGAGTATGAACTCGCGCTTTTTAAAATTTGATGGTCGGAGTTTTATTTCCTTTAAATTTCATAAAAAACATGGAATATATAATTTCATGTGATTTTATGCAGTTGAAATTATCGTGTTCATAACTCTCATTCTAAGGGTAATAATGGAATACTAACACGATTGACATACGATTACCCCGGATTGCGGACGGGACACTTGCAATACCAAATCAAACTCTTTATCACGGTAACATGTAAAAAAACTGGCATGATCACACATAGAGGTCCACAATTCATTCATGAATGACCCTCGTATACTTATGAGTAATCATCTACAATGTACTGTGGACTATGTTCTCGCGCTTTTTAAAATTTGATGGTCGGACTTTTATTTCCTTTAAATTTCATAAAAAACATAGAATATATAATTTCATGTGATTTTATGCAGTTGAAATTATCGTGTTCATAACTCTCATTCTAAGGGTAATAATGGAATACTAACACGATTGACATACGATTACCCCGGATTGCGGACGGGACACTTGCAATACCAAATCAAACTCTTTATCACGGTAACATGTAAAGAAACTGGCATGATCCCACATAGAGGTCCACAATTCATTCATGAATGACCCTCGTATACTTATGAGTAATCATCTACAATGTACTGTGGACTATGTACTCGCGCTTTTTAAAATTTGATGGTCGGACTTTTATTTCCTTTAAATTTCATAAAAAACATAGAATATATAATTTCATGTGATTTTATGCAGTTGAAATTATCATGTTCATAACTCTCATTGTAAGGGTAATAATGGAATACTAACACGATTGACAGACGATAACCCCGGATCACGGACGGGACACTTGCAATACCAAATCAAACTCTTTATGATGGCAACATGTAAAGAAACTCGCATGATCCCACATAGAGGTCCACAATTCATTCATGAATGACCCTCGTATACTTATGAGTAATCATCTACAATGTACTCCGGACTATGTACTCGCGCTTTTTAAAATTTGACGGTCGAACTTTTATTTCCTTTAAATTTCATAAAAAACATAGAATATATAATTTCATGTGATTTTATACAGTTGAAATTATCGTGTTCATAACTCTCATTCTAAGGGTAATAATGGAATACTAACACGATTGACAGACGATTACCCCGGATCACGGACGGGACACTTGCAATACCAAATCAAACTCTTTATGACGGTAACATGTAAAGAAACTGGCATGATCCCACATAGAGATCCACAATTAATTCATGAATGACCCTCGTATACTTATGAGTAATCATCTACAATGTACTCTGGACTATGTACTCGCGCTTTTTAAAATTTGATGGTCGGTCTTTTATTTCCTTTAAATTTCATAAAAAACATAGAATATATAATTTCATGTGATTTTATGCAGTTGAAATTATCGTGTTCGTAACTCTCATTGTAAGGGTAATAATCGAATACTAACACGATTGACAGACGATTACACCGGATCACGGACCGGACACTTGCAATACCAAATCAAACTCTTTATCACGGTAAATTGTAAAGAAACTGGCATGATCCCACATAGAGGTCCACAATTCATTCATGAATGACCCTCTTATACTTATGAGTAATCATCTACAATGTACTATGGACTATGTACTTGCACTTTTTAAAATTTGATGGTCGGACTTTTATTTCCTTTAAATTTCATAAAAAACAAAGAATATATAATTTCATGTGATTTTATGCAGTTGAAATTATCATGTTCATAACTGTCATTGTAAGGGTAATAATGGAATACTAACACGATTGACAGACGATTACCCCGGATCACGGACGGGACAATTGCAATACCAAATCAAACTCTTTATCACGGTAACATGTAAAGAAACTGGCATGATCCCACATAGAGGTCCACAGTTCATTCATGAATGACCCTCGTATACTTATGAGTAATCATCTACAATGTACTCTGGAGTATGAACTCGCGCTTTTTAAAATTTGATGGTCGGACTTTTATTTCCTTTAAATTTCATAAAAAACATGGAATATATAATTTCATGTGATTTTATGCAGTTGAAATTATCGTGTTCATAACTCTCATTCTAAGGGTAATAATGGAATACTAACACGATTGACATACGATTACCCCGGATTGCGGACGGGACACTTGCAATACCAAATCAAACTCTTTATCACGGTAACATGTAAAAAAACTGGCATGATCCCACATAGAGGTCCACAATTCATTCATGAATGACCCTCGTATACTTATGAGTAATCATCTACAATGTACTGTGGACTATGTACTCGCGCTTTTTAAAATTTGATGGTCGGACTTTTATTTCCTTTAAATTTCATAAAAAACATAGAATATATAATTTCATGTGATTTTATGCAGTTGAAATTATCGTGTTCATAACTCTCATTCTAAGGGTAATAATGGAATACTAACACGATTGACATACGATTACCCCGGATTGCGGACGGGACACTTGCAATACCAAATCAAACTCTTTATCACGGTAACATGTAAAGAAACTGGCATGATCCCACATAGAGGTCCACAATTCATTCATGAATGACCCTCGTATACTTATGAGTAATCATCTACAATGTACTCTGGACTATGTACTCGCGCTTTTTAAAATTTGATGGCCGGACTTTTATTTCCTTTAAATTTCATAAAAAACATAGAATATATAATTTCATGTGATTTTATGCAGTTGAAATTATCATGTTCATAACTCTCATAGTAAGGGTAATAATGGAATACTAACACGATTGACAGACGATTACCCCGGATCACGGACGGGACACTTGCAATACCAAATCAAACTCTTTATGACGGTAACATGTAAAGAAACTCGCATGATCCCACATAGAGGTCCACAATTCATTCATGAATGACCCTCGTATACTTATGAGTAATCATCTACAATGTACTCCGGACTATGTACTCGCGCTTTTTAAAATTTGACGGTCGGACTTTTATTTCCTTTAAATTTCATAAAAAACATAGAATATATAATTTCATGTGATTTTATACAGTTGAAATTATCGTGTTCATAACTCTCATTCTAAGGGTAATAATGGAATACTAACACGATTGACAGACGATTACCCCGGATCACGGACGGGACACTTGCAATACCAAATCATACTCTTTATGACGGTAACATGTAAAGAAACTGGCATGATCCCACATAGAGGTCCACAATTAATTCATGAATGACCCTCGTATACTTATGAGTAATCATCTACAATGTACTCTGGACTATGTACTCGCGCTTTTTAAAATTTGATGGTCGGACTTTTATTTCCTTTAAATTTCATAAAAAACATAGAATATATAATTTCATGTGATTTTATGCAGTTGAAATTATCGTGTTCGTAACTCTCATTGTAAGGGTAATAATCGAATACTAACACGATTGACAGACGATTACCCCGGATCACGGACCGGACACTTGCAATACCAAATCAAACTCTTTATCACGGTAACTTGTAAAGAAACTGGCATGATCCCACATAGAGGTCCACAATTCATTCATGAATGACCCTCTTATACTTATGAGTAATCATCTACAATGTACTATGGACTATGTACTTGCGCTTTTTAAAATTTGATGGTCGGACTTTTATTTCCTTTAAATTTCATAAAAAACAAAGAATATATAATTTCATGTGATTTTATGCAGTTGAAATTATCATGTTCATAACTGTCATTGTAAGGGTAATAATGGAATACTAACACGATTGACAGACGATTACCCCAGATCACGGACGGGACAATTGCAATACCAAATCAAACTCTTTATCACGGTAACATGTAAAGAAACTGGCATGATCCCACATAGAGGTCCACAGTTCATTCATGATTGACCCTCGTATACTTATGAGTAATCATCTACAATGTACTCTGGAGTATGAACTCGCGCTTTTTAAAATTTGATGGTCGGACTTTTATTTCCTTTAAATTTCATAAAAAACATGGAATATATAATTTCATGTGATTTTATGCAGTTGAAATTATCGTGTTCATAACTCTCATTCTAAGGGTAATAATGGAATACTAACACGATTGACATACGATTACCCCGGATTGCGGACGGGACACTTGCAATACCAAATCAAACTCTTTATCACGGTAACATGTAAAAAAACTGGCATGATCCCACATAGAGGTCCACAATTCATTCATGAATGACCCTCGTATACTTATGAGTAATCATCTACAATGTACTGTGGACTATGTACTCGCGCTTTTTAAAATTTGATGGTCGGACTTTTATTTCCTTTAAATTTCATAAAAAACATAGAATATATAATTTCATGTGATTTTATGCAGTTGAAATTATCATGTTCATAACTCTCATTGTAAGGGTAATAATGGAATACTAACACGATTGACAGACGATTACCCCGGATCACGGACGGGACACTTGCAATACCAAATCAAACTCTTTATGACGGTAACATGTAAAGAAACTCGCATGATCCCACATAGAGGTCCACAATTCATTCATGAATGACCCTCGTATACTTATGAGTAATCATCTACAATGTACTCCGGACTATGTACTCGCGCTTTTTAAAATTTGACGGTCGGACTTTTATTTCCTTTATATTTCATAAAAAACAAAGAATATATAATTTCATGTGATTTTATGCAGTTGAAATTATCGTGTTTATAACTCTCATTGTAAGGGTAATAATGGAATTCTTACACGATTGACAGACGGTGACCCCGGATCGCGGACAGGAAACTTGCAATACCAAATCAAACTCTTTATCACGGTAACATGTAAAGATACTGGCTTGATCCCACATAGAGGTCCACAATTCATTCATGAATGACCCTCGTATACTTATGAGTAATCATCTACAATGTACTCCGGACTATGTACTCGCGCTTTTTAAAATTTGACGGTCGGACTTTTATTTCCTTTAAATTTCATAAAAAACATAGAATATATAATTTCATGTGATTTTATGCAGTTGAAATTATCGTGTTCATAACTCTCATTGTAAGGGTATTAATCGAATACTAACACGATTGACAGACGATTACCCCGGATCACGGACCGGACACTTCCAATACCAAATCAAACACTTTATCACGGTAACTTGTAAAGAAACTGGCATGATCCCACATAGAGGTCCACAATTCATTCATAAATGACCCTCTTATACTTATGAGTAATCATCTACAATGTACTATGGACTATGTACTTGCGCTTTTTAAAATTTGATGGTCGGACTTTTATTTCCTTTAAATTTCATAAAAAACATAGAATATATAATTTCATGTGATTTTATGCAGTTGAAATTATCGTGTTCATAACTCTCATTCTAAGGGTAATAATGGAATACTAACACGATTGACATACGATTACCCCGGATTTGCGGACGGGACACTTGCAATACCAAATCAAACTCTTTATCACGGTAACATGTAAAGAAACTGGCATGATCCCACATAGAGGTCCACAATTCATTCATGAATGACCCTCTTATACTTATGAGTAATTATCTACAATGTACTATGGACTATGTACTTGCGCTTTTTAAAATTTGATGGTCGGACTTTTATTTCCTTTAAATTTCATAAAAAACATAGAATATATAATTTCATGTGATTTTATGCAGTTGAAATTATCGTGTTCATAACTCTCATTCTAAGGGTAATAATGGAATACTAACACGATTGACATACGATTACCCCGGATTTGCGGACGGGACACTTGCAATACCAAATCAAACTCTTTATCACAGTAACATGTAAAGAAACTGGCATGATCCCACATAGAGGTCCACAATTCATTCATGAATGACCCTCGTATACTTATGAGTAATCATCTACAATGTACTCTGGACTATGTACTCGCGCATTTTAAAATTTGATGGTCGGACTTTTATTTCCTTTATATTTCATAAAAAACATAGAATATATAATTTCATGTGATTTTATGCAGTTGAAATTATCATGTTCATAACTCTCATTGTAAGGGTAATAATGGAATACTAACACGATTGACAGACGATAACCCCGGATCACGGACGGGACACTTGCAATACCAAATCAAACTCTTTATCACGGTAACATGTAAAGAAACTGGCATGATCCCACATAGAGGTCCACAATTCATTCATGAATGACCCTCGTATACTTATGAGTAATCATCTACAATGTACTCCGGACTATGTACTCGCGCTTTTTAAAATTTGACGGTCGGACTTTTATTTCCTTTAAATTTCATAAAAAACATAGAATATATAATTTCATGTGATTTTATGCAGTTGAAATTATCGTGTTCATAACTCTCATTGTAAGGGTAATAATGGAATACTAACACGATTGACTGACGATTACCCCGGATCACGGACGGGACACTTGCAATACCAAATCAAACTCTTTATGACGGTACCATGTAAAGAAACTGGCATGATCCCACATAGAGGTCCACAATTCATTCATGAATGACCCTCGTATACTTATGAGTAATCATCTACAATGTACTCTGGACTATGTACTCGCGCTTTTTAAAATTTGATGGTCGGACTTTTATTTCCTTTATATTTCATAAAAAACATAGAATATATAATTTCATGTGATTTTATGCGGTTGAAATTATCATGTTCATAACTCTCATTGTAAGGGTAATAATGGAATACTAACACGACTGACAGACGATTACCCCGGATCACGGACGGGACACTTGCAATACCAAATCAAACTCTTTATGACGGTAACATGTAAAGAAACTGGCATGATCCCACATAGAGGTCCACAATTCATTCATGAATGACCCTCGTATACTTATGAGTAATCATCTACAATGTACTCCGGACTATGTACTCGCGCTTTTTAAAATTTGACGGTCGGACTTTTATTTCGTTTAAATTTCTTCAAAAACATAGAATATATAATTTCATGTGATTTTATGCAGTTGAAATTATCCTGTTCATAACTCTCATTGTAAGGGTAATAATGGAATACTTACACGATTGACGGACGGTTACCCCGGATCGCGGACGGGAAACTTGCAATACCAAATCAAACTCTTTATCACGGTAACATGTAAAGAAACTGGCATGATCCCACATAGAGGTCCACAATTCATTCATGAATGACCCTCTTATACTTATGAGTAATCATCTACAATGTACTATGGACTATGTACTTGCGCTTTTTAAAATTTGATGGTCGGACTTTTATTTCCTTTAAATTTCATAAAAAACATAGAATATATAATTTCATGTGATTTTATGCAGTTGAAATTATCGTGTTCATAACTCTC
The DNA here is from genome assembly GCA_037428765.1 of Rubia yunnanensis. Taxonomy (NCBI): domain Eukaryota; kingdom Viridiplantae; phylum Streptophyta; class Magnoliopsida; order Gentianales; family Rubiaceae; genus Rubia; species Rubia yunnanensis. The sequence goes on along the minus strand of CM075067.1, from coordinate 33,880,417 downwards.
ATTCTAAGGGTAATAATGGAATACTAACACGATTGACAGACGATTACCCCGGATCACGGACGGGACACTTGCAATACCAAATCAAACTCTTTATCACGGTAACATGTAAAGAAACTGGCATGATCCCACATAGAGGTCCACAATTCATTCATGAATGACCCTCGTATACTTATGAGTAATCATCTACAATGTACTCTGGACTATGTACTCGCGCTTTTTAAAATTTGATGGTCGGACTTTTATTTCCTTTATATTTCATAAAAAACATAGAATATATAATTTCATGTGATTTTATGCAGTTGAAATTATCATGTTCATAACTCTCATTGTAAGGGTAATAATGGAATACTAACACGACTGACAGACGATTACCCCGGATCACGGACGGGACACTTGCAATACCAAATCAAACTCTTTATGACGGTAACATGTAAAGAAACTGGCATGATCCCACATAGAGGTCCACAATTCATTCATGAATGACCCTCGTATACTTATGAGTAATCATCTACAATGTACTCCGGACTATGTACTCGCGCTTTTTAAAATTTGACGGTCGGACTTTTATTTCCTTTAAATTTCTACAAAAACATAGAATATATAATTTCATGTGATTTTATGCAGTTGAAATTATCGTGTTCATAACTCTCATTGTAAGGGTAATAATCGAATACTAACACGATTGACAGACGATTACCCCGGATCACGGACCGGACACTTCCAATACCAAATCAAACTCTTTATCACGGTAACTTGTAAAGAAACTGGCATGATCCCACATAGAGGTCCACAATTCATTCATGAATGACCCTCTTATACTTATGAGTAATCATCTACAATGTACTATGGACTATGTACTTGCGCTTTTTAAAATTTGATGGTCGGACTTTTATTTCCTTTAAATTTCATAAAAAACATAGAATATATAATTTCATGTGATTTTATGTAGTTGAAATTATCGTGTTCATAACTCTCATTCTAAGGGTAATAATGGAATACTAACACGATTGACATACGATTACCCCGGATTTGCGGACGGGACACTTGCAATACCAAATCAAACTCTTTATGACGGTAACATGTAAAGAAACTGGCATGATCCCACATAGAGGTCCACAATTCATTCATGAATGACCCTCGTATACTTATGAGTAATCATCTACAATGTACTCCGGACTATGTACTCGCGCTTTTTAAAATTTGACGGTCGGACTTTTATTTCCTTTAAATTTCTTCAAAAACATAGAATATATAATTTCATGTGATTTTATGCAGTTGAAATTATCGTGTTCATAACTCTCATTGTAAGGGTAATAATGGAATACTTACACGATTGACAGACGGTTACCCCGGATCGCGGACGGGAAACTTGCAATACCAAATCAAACTCTTTATCACGGTAACATGTAAAGAAACTGTCATGATCCCACATAGAGGTCCACAATTCATTCATGAATGACCCTCTTATACTTATGAGTAATCATCTACAATGTACTATGGACTATGTACTTGCGCTTTTTAAAATTTGATGGTCGGACTTTTATTTCCTTTAAATTTCATAAAAAACATAGAATATATAATTTCATGTGATTTTATGCAGTTGAAATTATCGTGTTCATAACTCTCATTCTAAGGGTAATAATGGAATACTAACACGATTGACAGACGATTACCCCGGATCACGGACGGGACACTTGCAATACCAAATCAAACTCTTTATGATGGTAACATGTAAAGAAACTGGCATGATCCCACATAGAGGTCCACAATTCATTCATGAATGACCCTCGTATACTTATGAGTAATCATCTACAATGTACTCCGGACTATGTACTCGCGCTTTTTAAAATTTGACGGTCGGACTTTTATTTCCTTTAAATTTCTTCAAAAACATAGAATATATAATTTCATGTGATTTTATGCAGTTGAAATTATCGTGTTCATAACTCTCATTGTAAGGGTAATAATGGAATACTTACACGATTGACAGACGGTTACCCCGGATCGCGGACGGGAAACTTGCAATACCAAATCAAACTCTTTATCACGGTAACATGTAAAGAAACTGGCATGATCCCACATAGAGGTCCACAATTCATTCATGAATGACCCTCTTATACTTATGAGTAATCATCTACAATGTACTATGGACTATGTACTTGCGCTTTTTAAAATTTGATGGTCGGACTTTTATTTCCTTTAAATTTCATAAAAAACATAGAATATATAATTTCATGTGATTTTATGCAGTTGAAATTATCGTGTTCATAACTCTCATTCTAAGGGTAATAATGGAATACTAACACGATTGACAGACGATTACCCCGGATCACGGACGGGACACTTGCAATACCAAATCAAACTCTTTATCACGGTAACATGTAAAGAAACTGGCATGATCCCACATAGAGGTCCACAATTCATTCATGAATGACCCTCGTATACTTATGAGTAATCATCTACAATGTACTCTGGAGTATGTACTCGCGCTTTTTAAAATTTGATGGTCGGACTTTTATTTCCTTTAAATTTCATAAAAAACATAGAATATATAATTTTATGTGATTTTATGCAGTTGAAATTATCGTGTTCATAACTCTCATTCTAAGGGTAATAATGGAATACTAACACGATTGACATACGATTACCCCGGATTTGCGGACGGGACACTTGCAATACCAAATCAAACTCTTTATCACGGTAACTGTAAAGAAACTGGCATGATCCCACATAGAGGTCCACAATTCATTCATGAATGACCCTCGTATACTTATGAGTAATCATCTACAATGTACTCTGGACTATGTACTCGCGCTTTTTAAAATTTGATGGCCGGACTTTTATTTCCTTTAAATTTCATAAAAAACATAGAATATATAATTTCATGTGATTTTATGCAGTTGAAATTATCGTGTTCATAACTCTCATTGTAAGGGTAATAATGGAATACTAACACGATTGACAGACGATTACCCCGGATCACGGACGGGACACTTGCAATACCAAATCAAACTCTTTATGACGGTAACATGTAAAGAAACTGGCATGATCCCACATAGAGGTCCACAATTCATTCATGAATGACCCTCGTATACTTATGAGTAATCATCTACAATGTACTCTGGACTATGTACTCGCGCTTTTTAAAATTTGATGGTCGGACTTTTATTTCCTTTATATTTCATAAAAAACATAGAATATATAATTTCATGTGATTTTATGCAGTTGAAATTATCATGTTCATAACTCTCATTGTAAGGGTAATAATGGAATACTAACACGATTGACAGACGATTACCCCGGATCACGGACGGGACACTTGCAATACCAAATCAAACTCTTTATGACGGTAACATGTAAAGAAACTGGCATGATCCCACATAGAGGTCCACAATTCATTCATGAATGACCCTCGTATACTTATGAGTAATCATCTACAATGTACTCCGAACTATGTACTCGCGCTTTTTAAAATTTGACGGTCGGACTTTTATTTCCTTTAAATTTCTTCAAAAACATAGAATATATAATTTCATGTGATTTTATGCAGTTGAAATTATCGTGTTCATAACTCTCATTGTAAGGGTAATAATGGAATACTTACACGATTGACAGACGGTTACCCCGGATCGCGGACGGGAAACTTGCAATACCAAATCAAACTCTTTATCACGGTAACATGTAAAGAAACTGGCATGATCCCACATAGAGGTCCACAATTCATTCATGAATGACCCTCGTATACTTATGAGTAATCATCTACAATGTACTCTGGACTATGTACTCGCGCTTTTTAAAATTTGATGGCCGGACTTTTATTTCCTTTAAATTTCATAAAAAACATAGAATATATAATTTCATGTGATTTTATGCAGTTGAAATTATCGTGTTCATAACTCTCATTGTAAAGGTAATAATGGAATACTAACACGATTGACAGACGATTACCCCGGATCACGGACGGGACACTTGCAATACCAAATCAAACTCTTTATGACGGTAACATGTAAAGAAACTGGCATGATCCCACATAGAGGTCCACAATTCATTCATGAATGACCCTCGTATACTTATGAGTAATCATCTACAATGTACTCTGGACTATGTACTCGCGCTTTTTAAAATTTGATGGTCGGACTTTTATTTCCTTTATATTTCATAAAAAACATAGAATATATAATTTCATGTGATTTTATGCAGTTGAAATTATCATGTTCATAACTTTCATTGTAAGGGTAATAATGGAATACTAACACAATTGACAGACGATTACCCCGGATCACGGACGGGACACTTGCAATACCAAATCAAACTCTTTATGACGGTAACATGTAAAGAAACTGGCATGATCCCACATAGAGGTCCACAATTCATTCATGAATGACCCTCGTATACTTATGATTAATCATCTACAATGTTCTCTGGACTATGTACTCGCACTTTTTAAAATTTGATGGTCGGACTTTTATTTCCTTTATATTTCATAAAAAACATAGAATATATAATTTCATGTGATTTTATGCTGTTGAAATTATCATGTTCATAACTCTCATTGTAAGGGTAATAATGGAATACTTACACGATTCACAGACAGTTACCCCGGATCGCGGACGGGAAACTTGCAATACCAAATCAAACTCTTTATCACGGTAACATGTAAAGAAACTGGCATGATCCCACATAGAGGTCCACAATTCATTCATGAATGACCCTCGTATACTTATGAGTAATCATCTACAATGTACTCTGGACTATGTACACGCGCTTTTTAAAATTTGATGGTCGGACTTTTATTTCCTTTAAATTTCATAAAAAACATAGAATATATAATTTCATGTGATTTTATGCAGTTGAAATTATCGTGTTCATAACTCTCATTCTAAGGGTAATAATGGAATACTAACACGATTGACATACGATTACCCCGGATTGCGGACGGGACACTTGCAATACCAAATCAAACTCTTTATCACGGTAACATGTAAAGAAACTAGCATGATCCCACATAGAGGTCCACAATTCATTCATGAATGACCCTTGTATACTTATGAGTAATCATCTACAATGTACTCTGGACTATGTACTCGCGCTTTTTAAAATTTGATGGCCGGACTTTTATTTCCTTTAAATTTCATAAAAAACATAGAATATATAATTTCATGTGATTTTATGCAGTTGAAATCATCGTGTTCATAACTCTCATTCTAAGGGTAATAATGGAATACTAACACGATTGACAGACGATTACCCCGGATCACGGACGGGACACTTGCAATACCAAATCAAACTCTTTATGACGGTAACATGTAAAGAAACTGGCATGATCCCACATAGAGGTCCACAATTCATTCACGAATGACCCTCGTATACTTATGAGTAATCATCTACAATGTACTCTGGACTATGTACTCGCGCTTTTTAAAATTTGATGGTCGGACTTTTATTTCCTTTATATTTCATAAAAAACATAGAATATATAATTTCATGTGATTTTATGCAGTTGAAATTATCATGTTCATAACTCTCATTGTAAGGGTAATAATGGATTACTAACACGATTGACAGACGATTACCCCGGATCACGGATGGGACACTTGCAATACCAAATCAAACTCTTTATGACGGTAACATGTAAAGAAACTGGCATGATACCACATAGAGATCCACAATTCATTCATGAATGACCCTCGTATACTTATGAGTAATCATCTACAATGTACTCCGGACTATGTACTCGCGCTTTTTAAAATTTGACGGTCGGACTTTTATTTCCTTTAAATTTCATAAAAACATAGAATATATAATTTCATGTGATTTTATGCAGTTGAAATTATCGTGTTCATAACTCTCATTGTAAGGGTAATAATGGAATACTTACACGATTGACAGACGGTTACCCCGGATCGCGGACGGGAAACTTGCAATACCAAATCAAACTCTTTATCACGGTAACATGTAAAGAAACTGGCATGATCCCACATAGAGGTCCACAATTCATTCATGAATGACCCTCGTATACTTATGAGTAATCATCTACAATGTACTCTGGACTATGTACTCGCGCTTTTTAAAATTTGATGGCCGGACTTTTATTTCCTTTAAATTTCATTAAAAACATAGAATATATAATTTCATGTGATTTTATGCAGTTGAAATTATCGTGTTCATAACTCTCATTGTAAGGGTAATAATGGAATACTAACACGATTGACAGACGATTACCCCGGATCACGGACGGGACACTTGCAATACCAAATCAAACTCTTTATGACGGTAACATGTAAAGAAACTGGCATGATCCCACATAGAGGTCCACAATTCATTCATGAATGACCCTCGTATACTTATGAGTAATCATCTACAATGTACTCTGGACTATGTACTCGCGCTTTTTAAAATTTGATGGCCGGACTTTTATTTCCTTTAAATTTCATAAAAAACATAGAATATATAATTTCATGTGATTTTATGCAGTTGAAATTATCGTGTTCATAACTCTCATTGTAAGGGTAATAATGGAATACTAATACGATTGACAGACGATTACCCCGGATCACGGACGGGACACTTGCAATACCAAATCAAACTCTTTATGACGGTAACATGTAAAGAAACTGGCATGATCCCACATAGAGGTCCACAATTCATTCATGAATGACCCTCGTATACTTATGAGTAATCATCTACAATGTACTCTGGACTATGTACTCGCGCTTTTTAAAATTTGATGGTCGGACTTTTATTTCCTTTATATTTCATAAAAAACATAGAATATATAATTTCATGTGATTTTATGCAGTTGAAATTATCATGTTCATAACTCTCATTGTAAGGGTAATAATGGTATACTAACACGATTGACAGACGATTACCCCGGATCACGGACGGGACACTTGCAATACCAAATCAAACTCTTTATGACGGTAACATGTAAAGAAACTGGCATGATCCCACATAGAGGTCCACAATTCATTCATGAATGACCCTCGTATACTTATGAGTAATCATCTACAATGTTCTCTGGACTATGTACTCGCGCTTTTTAAAATTTGACGGTCGGACTTTTATTTCCTTTATATTTCATAAAAAACATAGAATATATAATTTCATGTGATTTTATGCAGTTGAAATTATCATGTTCATAACTCTCATTGTAAGGGTAATAATGGATCACTAACACGATTGACAGACGATTACCCCGGATCACGGACGGGACACTTGCAATACCAAATCAAACTCTTTATGACGGTAACATGTAAAGAAACTGGCATGATACCACATAGAGATCCACAATTCATTCATGAATGACCCTCGTATACTTATGAGTAATCATTTACAATGTACTCCGGACTATGTACTCGCGCTTTTTAAAATTTGACGGTCGGACTTTTATTTCCTTTAAATTTCATAAAATTCATAGAATATATAATTTCATGTGATTTTATGCAGTTGAAATTATCGTGTTCATAACTCTCATTGTAAGGGTAATAATGGAATACTAACACGATTGACAGACGATTACCCCGGATCACGGACGGGACACTTGCAATACCAAATCAAACTCTTTATGACGGTAACATGTAAAGAAACTGGCATGATCCCACATAGAGGTCCACAATTCATTCATGAATGACCCTCGTATACTTATGAGTAATCATCTACATTGTACTCTGGACTATGTACTCGCGCTTTTTAAAATTTGATGGCCGGACTTTTATTTCCTTTAAATTTCATTAAATTCATAGAATATATAATTTCATGTGATTTTATGCAGTTGAAATTATCGTGTTCATAACTCTCATTGTAAGGGTAATAATGGAATACTAACACGATTGACAGACGATTACCCCGGATCACGGACGGGACACTTGCAATACCAAATCAAACTCTTTATGACGGTAACATGTAAAGAAACTGGCATGATCCCACATAGAGGTCCACAATTCATTCATGAATGACCCTCGTATACTTATGAGTAATCATCTACAATGTACTCTGGACTATGTACTCGCGCTTTTTAAAATTTGATGGCCGGACTTTTATTTCCTTTAAATTTCATAAAAAACATAGAATATATAATTTCATGTGATTTTATGCAGTTGAAATTATCGTGTTCATAACTCTCATTGTAAGGGTAATAATGGAATACTAACACGATTGACAGACGATTACCCCGGATCACGGACGGGACACTTGCAATACCAAATCAAACTCTTTATAACGGTAACATGTAAAGAAACTGGCATGATCCCACATAGAGGTCCACAATTCATTCATGAATGACCCTCGTATACTTATGAGTAATCATTTACAATGTACTCCGGACTATGTACTCGCGCTTTTTAAAATTTGATGGCCGGACTTTTATTTCCTTTAAATTTCATAAAAACATAGAATATATAATTTCATGTGATTTTATGCAGTTGAAATTATCGTGTTCATAACTCTCATTGTAAGGGTAATAATGGAATACTTACACGATTGACAGACGGTTACCCCGGATCGCGGACGGGACACTTGCAATACCAAATCAAACTCTTTATCACGGTAACATGTAAAGAAACTGGCATGATCCCACATAGAGGTCCACAATTCATTCATGAATGACCCTCGTATACTTATGAGTAATCATCTACATTGTACTCTGGACTATGTACTCGCGCTTTTTAAAATTTGATGGCCGGACTTTTATTTCCTTTAAATTTCATTAAAAACATAGAATATATAATTTCATGTGATTTTATGCAGTTGAAATTATCGTGTTCATAACTCTCATTGTAAGGGTAATAATGGAATACTAACACGATTGACAGACGATTACCCCGGATCACGGACGGGACACTTGCAATACCAAATCAAACTCTTTATGACGGTAACAAGTAAAGAAACTGGCATGATCCCACATAGAGGTCCACAATTCATTCATAAATGACCCTCGTATACTTATGAGTAATCATCTACAATGTACTCTGGACTATGTACTCGCGCTTTTTAAAATTTGATGGCCGGACTTTTATTTCCTTTAAATTTCATAAAAAACATAGAATATATAATTTCATGTGATTTTATGCAGTTGAAATTATCGTGTTCATAACTCTCATTGTAAGGGTAATAATGGAATACTAACACGATTGACAGACGATTACCCCGGATCACGGACGGGACACTTGCAATACCAAATCAAACTCTTTATGACGGTAACATGTAAAGAAACTGGCATGATCCCACATAGAGGTCCACAATTCATTCATAAATGACCCTCGTATACTTATGAGTAATCATCTACAATGTACTCTGGACTATGTACTCGCGCTTTTTAAAATTTGATGGCCGGACTTTTATTTCCTTTAAATTTCATTAAATTCATAGAATATATAATTTCATGTGATTTTATGCAGTTGAAATTATCGTGTTCATAACTCTCATTGTAAGGGTAATAATGGAATACTAACACGATTGACAGACGATTACCCCGGATCACGGACGGGACACTTGCAATACCAAATCAAACTCTTTATGACGGTAACATGTAAAGAAACTGGCATGATCCCACATAGAGGTCCACAATTCATTCATGAATGACCCTCGTATACTTATGAGTAATCATCTACAATGTACTCTGGACTATGTACTCGCACTTTTTAAAATTTGATGGTCGGACTTTTATTTCCTTTATATTTCATAAAAAACATAGAATATATAATTTCATGTGATTTTATGCAGTTGAAATTATCATGTTCATAACTCTCATTGTAAGGGTAATAATGGTATACTAACACGATTGACAGACGATTACCCCGGATCACGGACGGGACACTTGCAATACCAAATCAAACTCTTTATGACGGTAACATGTAAAGAAACTGGCATGATCCCACATAGAGGTCCACAATTCATTCATGAATGACCCTCGTATACTTATGAGTAATCATCTACAATGTTCTCTGGACTATGTACTCGCGCTTTTTAAAATTTGACGGTCGGACTTTTATTTCCTTTATATTTCATAAAAAACATAGAATATATAATTTCATGTGATTTTATGCAGTTGAAATTATCATGTTCATAACTCTCATTGTAAGGGTAATAATGGATTACTAACTCGATTGACAGACGATTACCCCGGATCACGGACGGGACACTTGCAATACCAAATCAAACTCTTTATGACGGTAACATGTAAAGAAACTGGCATGATGCCACATAGAGATCCACAATTCATTCATGAATGACCCTCGTATACTTATGAGTAATCATCTACAATGTACTCCGGACTATGTACTCGCGCTTTTTAAAATTTGACGGTCGGACTTTTATTTCCTTTAAATTTCATAAAAACATAGAATATATAATTTCATGTGATTTTATGCAGTTGAAATTATCGTGTTCATAACTCTCATTTTAAGGGTAATAATGGAATACTTACACGATTGACAGACGGTTACCCCGGATCGCGGACGGGAAACTTGCAATACCAAATCAAACTCTTTATCACGGTAACATGTAAAGAAACTGGCATGATCCCACATAGAGGTCCACAATTCATTCATGAATGACCCTCGTATACTTATGAGTAATCATCTACAATGTACTCTGGACTATGTACTCGCGCTTTTTAAAATTTGATGGCCGGACTTTTATTTCCTTTAAATTTCATTAAAAACATAGAATATATAATTTCATGTGATTTTATGCAGTTGAAATTATCGTGTTCATAACTCTCATTGTAAGGGTAATAATGGAATACTAACACGATTGACAGACGATTACCCCGGATCACGGACGGGACACTTGCAATACCAAATCAAACTCTTTATGACGGTAACATGTAAAGAAACTGGCATGATCCCACATAGAGGTCCACAATTCATTCATGAATGACCCTCGTATACTTATGAGTAATCATCTACAATGTACTCTGGACTATGTACTCGCGCTTTTTAAAATTTGATGGCCGGACTTTTATTTCCTTTAAATTTCATAAAAAACATAGAATATATAATTTCATGTGATTTTATGCAGTTGAAATTATCGTGTTCATAACTCTCATTGTAAGGGTAATAATGGAATACTAACACGATTGACAGACGATTACCCCGGATCACGGACGGGACACTTGCAATACCAAATCAAACTCTTTATGACGGTAACATGTAAAGAAACTGGCATGATCCCACATAGAGGTCCACAATTCATTCATGAATGACCCTCGTATACTTATGAGTAATCATCTACAATGTACTCTGGACTATGTACTCGCGCTTTTTAAAATTTGATGGTCGGACTTTTATTTCCTTTAAATTTCATAAAAAACATAGAATATATAATTTCATGTGATTTTATGCAGTTGAAATTATCGTGTTCATAACTCTCATTCTAAGGGTAATAATTGAATACTAACACGATTGACATACGATTACCCCGGATTGCGGACGGGACACTTGCAATACCAAATCAAACTCTTTATCACGGTAACATGTAAAGAAACTGGCATGATCCCACATAGAGGTCCACAATTCATTCTTGAATGACCCTCGTATACTTATGAGTAATCATCTACAATGTACTCTGGACTATGTTCCCGCGCTTTTTAAAATTTGATGGCCGGACTTTTATTTCCTTTAAATTTCATAAAAAACATAGAATATATAATTTCATGTGATTTTATGCAGTTGAAATTATCGTGTTCATAACTCTCATTGTAAGGGAAATAATGGAATACTAACACGATTGACAGACGATTACCCCGGATCACGGACGGGACACTTGCAATACCAAATCAAACTCTTTATGACGGTAACATGTAAAGAAACTGGCATGATCCCACATAGAGGTCCACAATTCATTCATGAATGACCCTCGTATACTTATGAGTAATCATCTTAAATGTACTTTGGACTATGTACTCGCGCTTTTTAAAATTTGATGGTCGGACTTTTATTTCCTTTAAATTTCATAAAAAGCATAGAATATATAATTTCATGTGATTTTATGCAGTTGAAATTATCGTGTTCATAACTCTCATTGTAAGGGTAATAATGGAATACTAACACGATTGACAGACGATTACTCCGGATCACGGACCGGACACTTGCAATACCAAATTAAACTCTTTATCACGGTAACTTGTAAAGAAACTGGCATGATCCCACATAGAGGTCCACAATTCATTCATGAATGACCCTCTTATACTTATGAGTAATCATCTACAATGTACTATGGACTATGTACTTGCGCTTTTTAAAATTTGATGGTCGGACTTTTATTTCCTTTAAATTTCATAAAAAACATAGAATATATAATTTCATGTGATTTTATGCAATTGAAATTATCATGTTCATAACTCTCCTTGTAAGGGTAATAATGGAATACTTACACGATTCACAGACAGTTACCCCGGATCGCGAACGGGAAACTTGCAATACCAAATCAAAGTCTTTATCACGGTAACATGTAAAGAAACTGGCATGATCCCACATAGAGGTCCACAATTCATTCATGAATGACCCTCGTATACTTATGAGTAATCATCTACAATGTATTCTGGACTATGTACTCGCGCTTTTTAAAATTTGATGGTCGGAGTTTTATTTCCTTTAAATTTCATAAAAAACATAGAATATATAATTTCATGTGATTTTATGCAGTTGAAATTATCGTGTTCATAACTCTCATTCTAAGGGTAATAATTGAATACTAACACGATTGACATACGATTACCCCGGATTGCGGACGGGACACTTGCAATACCAAATCAAACTCTTTATCACGGTAACATGTAAAGAAACTGGCATGATCCCACATAGAGGTCCACAATTCATTCATGAATGACCCTCGTATACTTATGAGTAATCATCTACAATGTACTCTGGACTATGTTCTCGCGCTTTTTAAAATTTGATGGCCGGACTTTTATTTCCTTTAAATTTCATAAAAAACATAGAATATATAATTTCATGTGATTTTATGCAGTTGAAATTATCGTGTTCATAACTCTCATTGTAAGGGTAATAATGGAATACTAACACGATTGACAGACGATTACCCCGGATCACGGACGGGACACTTGCAATACCAAATCAAACTCTTTATGACGGTAACATGTAAAGAAACTGGCATGATCCCACATAGAGGTCCACAATTCATTCATGAATGACCCTCGTATACTTATGAGTAATCATCTACAATGTACTCTGGACTATGTACTCGCGCTTTTTAAAATTTGATGGCCGGACTTTTATTTCCTTTAAATTTCATTAAATTCATAGAATATATAATTTCATGTGATTTTATGCAGTTGAAATTATCGTGTTCATAACTCTCATTGTAAGGGTAATAATGGAATACTAACACGATTGACAGACGATTACCCCGGATCACGGACGGGACACTTGCAATACCAAATCAAACTCTTTATGACGGTAACATGTAAAGAAACTGGCATGATCCCACATAGAGGTCCACAATTCATTCATGAATGACCCTCGTATACTTATGAGTAATCATCTACAATGTACTCTGGACTATGTACTCGCGCTTTTTAAAATTTGATGGTCGGACTTTTATTTCCTTTAAATTTCATAAAAAACATAGAATATATAATTTCATGTGATTTTATGCAGTTGAAATTATCGTGTTCATAACTCTCATTCTAAGGGTAATAATTGAATACTAACACGATTGACATACGATTACCCCGGATTGCGGACGGGACACTTGCAATACCAAATCAAACTCTTTATCACGGTAACATGTAAAGAAACTGGCATGATCCCACATAGAGGTCCACAATTCATTCTTGAATGACCCTCGTATACTTATGAGTAATCATCTACAATGTACTCTGGACTATGTTCCCGCGCTTTTTAAAATTTGATGGCCGGACTTTTATTTCCTTTAAATTTCATAAAAAACATAGAATATATAATTTCATGTGATTTTATGCAGTTGAAATTATCGTGTTCATAACTCTCATTGTAAGGGTAATAATGGAATACTAACACGATTGACAGACGATTACCCCGGATCACGGACGGGACACTTGCAATACCAAATCAAACTCTTTATGACGGTAACATGTAAAGAAACTGGCATGATCCCACATAGAGGTCCACAATTCATTCATGAATGACCCTCGTATACTTATGAGTAATCATCTTAAATGTACTTTGGACTATGTACTCGCGCTTTTTAAAATTTGATGGTCGGACTTTTATTTCCTTTAAATTTCATAAAAAGCATAGAATATATAATTTCATGTGATTTTATGCAGTTGAAATTATCGTGTTCATAACTCTCATTGTAAGGGTAATAATGGAATACTAACACGATTGACAGACGATTACTCCGGATCACGGACCGGACACTTGCAATACCAAATTAAACTCTTTATCACGGTAACTTGTAAAGAAACTGGCATGATCCCACATAGAGGTCCACAATTCATTCATGAATGACCCTCTTATACTTATGAGTAATCATCTACAATGTACTATGGACTATGTACTTGCGCTTTTTAAAATTTGATGGTCGGACTTTTATTTCCTTTAAATTTCATAAAAAACATAGAATATATAATTTCATGTGATTTTATGCAGTTGAAATTATCATGTTCATAACTCTCCTTGTAAGGGTAATAATGGAATACTTACACGATTCACAGACAGTTACCCCGGATCGCGAACGGGAAACTTGCAATACCAAATCAAAGTCTTTATCACGGTAACATGTAAAGAAACTGGCATGATCCCACATAGAGGTCCACAATTCATTCATGAATGACCCTCGTATACTTATGAGTAATCATCTACAATGTACTCTGGACTATGTACTCGCGCTTTTTAAAATTTGATGGTCGGACTTTTATTTCCTTTAAATTTCATAAAAAACATAGAATATATAATTTCATGTGATTTTATGCAGTTGAAATTATCGTGTTCATAACTCTCATTCTAAGGGTAATAATTGAATACTAACACGATTGACATACGATTACCCCGGATTGCGGACGGGACACTTGCAATACCAAATCAAACTCTTTATCACGGTAACATGTAAAGAAACTGGCATGATCCCACATAGAGGTCCACAATTCATTCATGAATGACCCTCGTATACTTATGAGTAATCATCTACAATGTACTCTGGACTATGTTCCCGCGCTTTTTAAAATTTGATGGCCGGACTTTTATTTCCTTTAAATTTCATAAAAAACATAGAATATATAATTTCATGTGATTTTATGCAGTTGAAATTATCGTGTTCATAACTCTCATTGTAAGGGTAATAATGGAATACTAACACGATTGACAGACGATTACCCCGGATCACGGACGGGACACTTGCAATACCAAATCAAACTCTTTATGACGGTAACATGTAAAGAAACTGGCATGATCCCACATAGAGGTCCACAATTCATTCATGAATGACCCTCGTATACTTATGAGTAATCATCTTAAATGTACTTTGGACTATGTACTCGCGCTTTTTAAAATTTGATGGTCGGACTTTTATTTCCTTTAAATTTCATAAAAAGCATAGAATATATAATTTCATGTGATTTTATGCAGTTGAAATTATCGTGTTCATAACTCTCATTGTAAGGGTAATAATGGAATACTAACACGATTGACAGACGATTACTCCGGATCACGGACCGGACACTTGCAATACCAAATTAAACTCTTTATCACGGTAACTTGTAAAGAAACTGGCATGATCCCACATAGAGGTCCACAATTCATTCATGAATGACCCTCTTATACTTATGAGTAATCATCTACAATGTACTATGGACTATGTACTTGCGCTTTTTAAAATTTGATGGTCGGACTTTTATTTCCTTTAAATTTCATAAAAAACATAGAATATATAATTTCATGTGATTTTATGCAGTTGAAATTATCATGTTCATAACTCTCCTTGTAAGGGTAATAATGGAATACTTACACGATTCACAGACAGTTACCCCGGATCGCGAACGGGAAACTTGCAATACCAAATCAAAGTCTTTATCACGGTAACATGTAAAGAAACTGGCATGATCCCACATAGAGGTCCACAATTCATTCATGAATGACCCTCGTATACTTATGAGTAATCATCTACAATGTATTCTGGACTATGTACTCGCGCTTTTTAAAATTTGATGGTCGGAGTTTTATTTCCTTTAAATTTCATAAAAAACATAGAATATATAATTTCATGTGATTTTATGCAGTTGAAATTATCGTGTTCATAACTCTCATTCTAAGGGTAATAATTGAATACTAACACGATTGACATACGATTACCCCGGATTGCGGACGGGACACTTGCAATACCAAATCAAACTCTTTATCACGGTAACATGTAAAGAAACTGGCATGATCCCACATAGAGGTCCACAATTCATTCATGAATGACCCTCGTATACTTATGAGTAATCATCTACAATGTACTCTGGACTATGTTCTCGCGCTTTTTAAAATTTGATGGCCGGACTTTTATTTCCTTTAAATTTCATAAAAAACATAGAATATATAATTTCATGTGATTTTATGCAGTTGAAATTATCGTGTTCATAACTCTCATTGTAAGGGTAATAATGGAATACTAACACGATTGACAGACGATTACCCCGGATCACGGACGGGACACTTGCAATACCAAATCAAACTCTTTATGACGGTAACATGTAAAGAAACTGGCATGATCCCACATAGAGGTCCACAATTCATTCATGAATGACCCTCGTATACTTATGAGTAATCATCTTAAATGTACTTTGGACTATGTACTCGCGCTTTTTAAAATTTGATGGTCGGACTTTTATTTCCTTTAAATTTCATAAAAAGCATAGAATATATAATTTCATGTGATTTTATGCAGTTGAAATTATCGTGTTCATAACTCTCATTGTAAGGGTAATAATGGAATACTAACACGATTGACAGACGATTACTCCGGATCACGGACCGGACACTTGCAATACCAAATTAAACACTTTATCACGGTAACTCGTAAAGAAACTGGCATGATCCCACATAGAGGTCCACAATTCATTCATGAATGACCCTCTTATACTTATGAGTAATCATCTACAATGTACTATGGACTATGTACTTGCGCTTTTTAAAATTTGATGGTCGGACTTTTATTTCCTTTAAATTTCATAAAAAACATAGAATATATAATTTCATGTGATTTTATGCAGTTGAAATTATCATGTTCATAACTCTCCTTGTAAGGGTAATAATGGAATACTTACACGATTCACAGACAGTTACCCCGGATCGCGAACGGGAAACTTGCAATACCAAATCAAAGTCTTTATCACGGTAACATGTAAAGAAACTGGCATGATCCCACATAGAGGTCCACAATTCATTCATGAATGACCCTCGTATACTTATGAGTAATCATCTACAATGTATTCTGGACTATGTACTCGCGCTTTTTAAAATTTGATGGTCGGAGTTTTATTTCCTTTAAATTTCATAAAAAACATAGAATATATAATTTCATGTGATTTTATGCAGTTGAAATTATCGTGTTCATAACTCTCATTCTAAGGGTAATAATTGAATACTAACACGATTGACATACGATTACCCCGGATTGCGGACGGGACACTTGCAATACCAAATCAAACTCTTTATCACGGTAACATGTAAAGAAACTGGCATGATCCCACATAGAGGTCCACAATTCATTCAGGAATGACCCTCGTATACTTATGAGTAATCATCTACAATGTACTCTGGACTATGTTCTCGCGCTTTTTAAAATTTGATGGCCGGACTTTTATTTCCTTTAAATTTCATAAAAAACATAGAATATATAATTTCATGTGATTTTATGCAGTTGAAATTATCGTGTTCATAACTCTCATTGTAAGGGTAATAATGGAATACTAACACGATTGACAGACGATTACCCCGGATCACGGACGGGACACTTGCAATACCAAATCAAACTCTTTATGACGGTAACATGTAAAGAAACTGGCATGATCCCACATAGAGGTCCACAATTCATTCATGAATGACCCTCGTATACTTATGAGTAATCATCTACAATGTACTCTGGACTATGTTCTCGCGCTTTTTAAAATTTGATGGCCGGACTTTTATTTCCTTTAAATTTCATAAAAAACATAGAATATATAATTTCATGTGATTTTATGCAGTTGAAATTATCGTGTTCATAACTCTCATTGTAAGGGTAATAATGGAATACTAACACGATTGACAGACGATTACCCCGGATCACGGACGGGACACTTGCAATACCAAATCAAACTCTTTATGACGGTAACATGTAAAGAAACTGGCATGATCCCACATAGAGGTCCACAATTCATTCATGAATGACCCTCGTATACTTATGAGTAATCATCTTAAATGTACTTTGGACTATGTACTCGCGCTTTTTAAAATTTGATGGTCGGACTTTTATTTCCTTTAAATTTCATAAAAAGCATAGAATATATAATTTCATGTGATTTTATGCAGTTGAAATTATCGTGTTCATAACTCTCATTGTAAGGGTAATAATGGAATACTAACACGATTGACAGACGATTACTCCGGATCACGGACCGGACACTTGCAATACCAAATTAAACACTTTATCACGGTAACTCGTAAAGAAACTGGCATGATCCCACATAGAGGTCCACAATTCATTCATGAATGACCCTCTTATACTTATGAGTAATCATCTACAATGTACTATGGACTATGTACTTGCGCTTTTTAAAATTTGATGGTCGGACTTTTATTTCCTTTAAATTTCATAAAAAACATAGAATATATAATTTCATGTGATTTTATGCAGTTGAAATTATCATGTTCATAACTCTCCTTGTAAGGGTAATAATGGAATACTTACACGATTCACAGACAGTTACCCCGGATCGCGGACGGGAAACTTGCAATACCAAATCAAAGTCTTTATCACGGTAACATGTAAAGAAACTGGCATGATCCCACATAGAGGTCCACAATTCATTCATGAATGACCCTCGTATACTTATGAGTAATCATCTACAATGTACTCTGGACTATGTACTCGCGCTTTTTAAAATTTGATGGTCGGACTTTTATTTCCTTTAAATTTCATAAAAAACATAGAATATATAATTTCATGTGATTTTATGCAGTTGAAATTATCATGTTCATAACTCTCCTTGTAAGGGTAATAATGGAATACTTACACGATTCACAGACAGTTACCCCGGATCGCGAACGGGAAACTTGCAATACGAAATCAAACTCTTTATCACGGTAACATGTAAAGAAACTGGCATGATCTCACATAGAGGTCCACAATTCATTCATGAATGACCCTCGTATACTTATGAGTAATCATCTACAATGTACTCTGGACTATGTACTCGCGCTTTTTAAAATTTGATGGTCGGACTTTTATTTCCTTTAAATTTCATAAAAAACATAGAATATATAATTTCATGTGATTTTATGCAGTTGAAATTATCGTGTTCATAACTCTCATTCTAAGGGTAATAATTGAATACTAACACGATTGACATACGATTACCCCGGATTGCGGACGGGACACTTGCAATACCAAATCAAACTCTTTATCACGGTAACATGTAAAGAAACTGGCATGATCCCACATAGAGGTCCACAATTCATTCAGGAATGACCCTCGTATACTTATGAGTAATCATCTACAATGTACTCTGGACTATGTTCTCGCGCTTTTTAAAATTTGATGGCCGGACTTTTATTTCCTTTAAATTTCATAAAAAACATAGAATATATAATTTCATGTGATTTTATGCAGTTGAAATTATCGTGTTCATAACTCTCATTGTAAGGGTAATAATGGAATACTAACACGATTGACAGACGATTACCCCGGATCACGGACGGGACACTTGCAATACCAAATCAAACTCTTTATGACGGTAACATGTAAAGAAACTGGCATGATCCCACATAGAGGTCCACAATTCATTCATGAATGACCCTCGTATACTTATGAGTAATCATCTTAAATGTACTTTGGACTATGTACTCGCGCTTTTTAAAATTTGATGGTCGGACTTTTATTTCCTTTAAATTTCATAAAAAGCATAGAATATATAATTTCATGTGATTTTATGCAGTTGAAATTATCGTGTTCATAACTCTCATTGTAAGGGTAATAATGGAATACTAACACGATTGACAGACGATTACTCCGGATCACGGACCGGACACTTGCAATACCAAATTAAACTCTTTATCACGGTAACTCGTAAAGAAACTGGCATGATCCCACATAGAGGTCCACAATTCATTCATGAATGACCCTCTTATACTTATGAGTAATCATCTACAATGTACTATGGACTATGTACTTGCGCTTTTTAAAATTTGATGGTCGGACTTTTATTTCCTTTAAATTTCATAAAAAACATAGAATATATAATTTCATGTGATTTTAGGCAGTTGAAATTATCATGTTCATAACTCTCCTTGTAAGGGTAATAATGGAATACTTACACGATTCACAGACAGTTACCCCGGATCGCGGACGGGAAACTTGCAATACCAAATCAAAGTCTTTATCATGGTAACATGTAAAGAAAGTGGCATGATCCCACATAGAGGTCCACAATTCATTCATGAATGACCCTCGTATACTTATGAGTAATCATCTACAATGTACTCTGGACTATGTACTCGCGCTTTTTAAAATTTGATGGTCGGACTTTTATTTCCTTTAAATTTCATAAAAAACATAGAATATATAATTTCATGTGATTTTATGCAGTTGAAATTATCGTGTTCATAACTCTCATTCTAAGGGTAATAATTGAATACTAACACGATTGACATACGATTACCCCGGATTGCGGACGGGACACTTGCAATACCAAATCAAACTCTTTATCACGGTAACATGTAAAGAAACTGGCATGATCCCACATAGAGGTCCACAATTCATTCATGAATGACCCTCGTATACTTATGAGTAATCGTCTACAATGTACTCTGGACTATGTTCTCGCGCTTTTTAAAATTTGATGGCCGGACTTTTATTTCCTTTAAATTTCATAAAAAACATAGAATATATAATTTCATGTGATTTTATGCAGTTGAAATTATCGTGTTCATAACTCTCATTGTAAGGGAAATAATGGAATACTAACACGATTGACAGACGATTACCCCGGATCACGGACGGGACACTTGCAATACCAAATCAAACTCTTTATGACGGTAACATGTAAAGAAACTGGCATGATCCCACATAGAGGTCCACAATTCATTCATGAATGACCCTCGTATACTTATGAGTAATCATCTACAATGTACTCTGGACTATGTACTCGCGCTTTTTAAAATTTGATGGTCGGACTTTTATTTCCTTTAAATTTCATAAAAAGAATAGAATATATAATTTCATGTGATTTTATGCAGTTGAAATTATCGTGTTCATAACTCTCATTGTAAGGGTAATAATGGAATACTAACACGATTGACAGACGATTACTCCGGATCACGGACCGGACACTTACAATACCAAATTAAACTCTTTATCACGGTAACTTGTAAAGAAACTGGCATGATCCCACATAGAGGTCCACAATTCATTCATGAATGACCCTCTTATACTTATGAGTAATCATCTACAATGTACTATGGACTATGTACTTGCGCTTTTTAAAATTTGATGGTCGGACTTTTATTTCCTTTAAATTTCATAAAAAACATAGAATATATAATTTCACGTGATTTTATGCAGTTGAAATTATCGTGTTCAAATCTCTTATTATAAGGGTAATAATGGAATACTAACACGATTGACAGACGGTTACCCCGGATTGCGGACGGTACACTTGCAATTCCAAATCAAACTCTTTATCACGGTAACATGTAAAGAAACTGGCATGATCCCACATAGAGGTCCACAATTCATTCGTGAATGACCCTTGTATACTTATGAGTAATCATCTACAATGTACTCTGGACTATGTACTCGCGCTTTTTAAAATTTGATGGTCGGACTTTTATTTCCTTTAAATTTCATAAAAAACATAGAATATATAATTTCATGTGATTTTATGCAGTAGAAATTATCGTGTTCAAATCTCTTATTGCAAGGGTAATAATGGAACACTAACACGATTGACAGACGATTACCCCGGATTGCGGACGGGACACTTGCAATTCCAAATCAAACTCTTTATCACGGTAACATGTAAAGAAACTTGCATGATCCCACATAGAGATCCACAATTCATTCGTGAATGACCCTTGTATACTTATGAGTAATCATCTACAATGTACTCTGGACTATGTACTCGCGCTTTTTAAAATTTGATGGTCGGACTTTTATTTCCTTTAAATTTCATAAAAAACATAGAATATATAATTTCATGTGATTTTATGCAGTAGAAATTATCGTGTTCAAATCTCTTATTGCAAGGGTAATAATGGAACACTAACACGATTAACAGACGATTACCCCGGATTGCGGACGGGACACTTGCAATACCAAATCAAACTCTTTATCACGGTAACATGTAAAGAAACTGGCATGATCCCACAAAGAGGTCCACAATTCATTCATGCATGACCCTCGTATACTTATGAGTAATCATCTACAATGTACTCTGGACTATGTACTCGCTCTTTTTAAAATTTGATGGTCAGACTTTTATTTCCTTTAAATTTCATAAAAAAACATAGAATATATAATTTCATGTGATTTTATGTAGTTAAAATCATCGTGTTAATAACTCTCATTGTAAGGGTAATAATGGAATACTAACACGATTGACAGAGGATTACCCAGGATCACGGACGGGACACTTGCAATACCAAATCAAACTCTTTATCATGGTAACATGTATAGAAACTGGCATGATCCCACATAGAGGTCCACAATTCATTCATGAATGACCCTCGTATACTTATGAGTAATCATCTACAATGTTCTCTGAACTTTGTACTCGCACTTTTTAAAATTTGATGGTCGGACTTTTATTTCTTTTAAATTTCATAAAAAACATAGAATATATAATTTCATGTGATTTTATGCAGTTGAAATTATCGTGTTCAAATCTCTTATTATAAGGGTAATAATGGAATACTAACACGATTGATAGACGGTTACCCCGGATTGCGGACGGTACACTTTCAATACAAAATCAAACTCTTTATCACGGTAACATGTAAAGAAACTGGCATGATCCCACATAGAGGTCCACAATTCATTCATGAATGACCCTCGTATACTTATGAGTAATCATCTACAATATACTCTGGACTATGCAGTCGCGCTTTTTAAAATTTGATGGTCGGACTTTTATTTCCTTTAAATTTCATAAAAAACATAGAATATATAATTTCATGTGATTTTATGCAGTTGAAATTATCGTGTTCATAACTCTCATTGTAAGGGTAATAATGGAATACTTACACGATTGACAGACGGTTACCCCGGATCGCGGACGGGAAACTTGCAGTACCAAATCAAACTCTTTATCACGGTAACATGTAAAGAAACTGGCATGATCCCACATAGAGGTCCACAATTCATTCATGAATGACCCTCATATACTTATGAGTAATCGTCTACAATGTACTCTGGACTATGTTCTCGCGCTTTTTAAAATTTGATGGCCGGACTTTTATTTCCTTTAAATTTCATAAAAAGAATAGAATATATAATTTCATGTGATTTTATGCAGTTGAAATTATCGTGTTCATAACTCTCATTGTAAGGGTAATAATGGAATACTAACACGATTGACAGACGATTACCCCGGATCACGGACGGGACACTTGCAATACCAAATCAAACTCTTTATGACCGTAACATGTAAAGAAACTGGCATGATCCCACATAGAGGTCCACAATTCATTCATGAATGACCCTCGTATACTTATGAGTAATCATCTACAATGTACTCTGGACTATGTACTCGCGTTTTTTAAAATTTGTTGGTCGGACTTTTATTTCCTTTAAATTTCATAAAAAGAATAGAATATATAATTTCATGTGATTTTATGCAGTTGAAATTATCGTGTTCATAACTCTCATTGTAAGGGTAATAATGGAATACTAACACGATTGACAGACGATTACTCCGGATCACGGACCGGACACTTACAATACCAAATTAAACTCTTTATCACGGTAACTTGTAAAGAAACTGGCATGATCCCACATAGAGGTCCACAATTCATTCATGAATGACCCTCTTATACTTATGAGTAATCATCTACAATGTACTATGGACTATGTACTTGCGCTTTTTAAAATTTGATGGTCGGACTTTTATTTCCTTTAAATTTCATAAAAAACATAGAATATATAATTTCACGTGATTTTATGCAGTTGAAATTATCGTGTTCAAATCTCTTATTATAAGGGTAATAATGGAATACTAACACGATTGACAGACGGTTACCCCGGATTGCGGACGGTACACTTGCAATTCCAAATCAAACTCTTTATCACGGTAACATGTAAAGAAACTGGCATGATCCCACATAGAGGTCCACAATTCATTCGTGAATGACCCTTGTATACTTATGAGTAATCATCTACAATGTACTCTGGACTATGTACTCGCGCTTTTTAAAATTTGATGGTCGGACTTTTATTTCCTTTAAATTTCATAAAAAACATAGAATATATAATTTCATGTGATTTTATGCAGTAGAAATTATCGTGTTCAAATCTCTTATTGCAAGGGTAATAATGGAACACTAACACGATTGACAGACAATTACCCCGGATTGCGGACGGGACACTTGCAATTCCAAATCAAACTCTTTATCACGGTAACATGTAAAGAAACTTGCATGATCCCACATAGAGATCCACAATTCATTCGTGAATGACCCTTGTATACTTATGAGTAATCATCTACAATGTACTCTGGACTATGTACTCGCGCTTTTTAAAATTTGATGGTCGGACTTTTATTTCCTTTAAATTTCATAAAAAACATAGAATATATAATTTCATGTGATTTTATGCAGTAGAAATTATCGTGTTCAAATCTCTTATTGCAAGGGTAATAATGGAACACTAACACGATTGACAGACGATTACCCCGGATTGCGGACGGGACACTTGCAATTCCAAATCAAACTCTTTATCACGGTAACATGTAAAGAAACTTGCATGATCCCACATAGAGATCCACAATTCATTCGTGAATGACCCTTGTATACTTATGAGTAATCATCTACAATGTACTCTGGACTATGTACTCGCGCTTTTTAAAATTTGATGGTCGGACTTTTATTTCCTTTAAATTTCATAAAAAACATAGAATATATAATTTCATGTGATTTTATGCAGTAGAAATTATCGTGTTCAAATCTCTTATTGCAAGGGTAATAATGGAACACTAACACGATTGACAGACGATTACCCCGGATTGCGGACGGGACACTTGCAATACCAAATCAAACTCTTTATCACGGTAACATGTAAAGAAACTGGCATGATCCCACAAAGAGGTCCACAATTCATTCATGCATGACCCTCGTATACTTATGAGTAATCATCTACAATGTACTCTGGACTATGTACTCGCTCTTTTTAAAATTTGATGGTCAGACTTTTATTTCCTTTAAATTTCATAAAAAAACATAGAATATATAATTTCATGTGATTTTATGTAGTTAAAATCATCGTGTTAATAACTCTCATTGTAAGGGTAATAATGGAATACTAACACGATTGACAGAGGATTACCCAGGATCACGGACGGGACACTTGCAATACCAAATCAAACTCTTTATCATGGTAACATGTATAGAAACTGGCATGATCCCACATAGAGGTCCACAATTCATTCATGAATGACCCTCGTATACTTATGAGTAATCATCTACAATGTTCTCTGAACTTTGTACTCGCACTTTTTAAAATTTGATGGTCGGACTTTTATTTCTTTTAAATTTCATAAAAAACATAGAATATATAATTTCATGTGATTTTATGCAGTTGAAATTATCGTGTTCAAATCTCTTATTATAAGGGTAATAATGGAATACTAACACGATTGATAGACGGTTACCCCGGATTGCGGACGGTACACTTTCAATACAAAATCAAACTCTTTATCACGGTAACATGTAAAGAAACTGGCATGATCCCACATAGAGGTCCACAATTCATTCATGAATGACCCTCGTATACTTATGAGTAATCATCTACAATATACTCTGGACTATGCAGTCGCGCTTTTTAAAATTTGATGGTCGGACTTTTATTTCCTTTAAATTTCATAAAAAACATAGAATATATAATTTCATGTGATTTTATGCAGTTGAAATTATCGTGTTCATAACTCTCATTGTAAGGGTAATAATGGAATACTTACACGATTGACAGACGGTTACCCCGGATCGCGGACGGGAAACTTGCAGTACCAAATCAAACTCTTTATCACGGTAACATGTAAAGAAACTGGCATGATCCCACATAGAGGTCCACAATTCATTCACGAATGACCCTCGTATACTTATGAGTAATCATCTACAATGTACTCCGGACTATGTACTCGCGCTTTTTAAAATTTGATGGTCAGACTTTTATTTCCTTTAAATTTCATAAAAAACATAGAATATATAATTTCATGTGATTTTATGCAGTAGAAATTATCGTGTTCAAATCTCTTATTGTAAGGGTAATAATAGAACACTAACACGATTGACAGACGATTACCCCGGATCATGGACGGGACACTTGCAATACCAAATCAAACTCTTTATCACGGTAACATGTAAAGAAACTGGCATGATCCCACATAGAGGTCCACAATTCATTCATGAATGACGCTCGTATACTTATGAGTAATCATCTACAATGTACTCCGGACTATGTACTCGCGCTTTTTAAAATTTGACGGTCGGACTTTTATTTCCTTTAAATTTCATAAAAAACATAGAATATATAATTTCATGTGATTTTATGCAGTTGAAATTATCATGTTCATAACTCTCATTGTAAGGGTAATAATGGAATACTAACACGATTGACAGACGATTACCCCGGATCACGGACCGGACACTTCCAATACCAAATCAAACTCTTTATCACGGTAACTTGTAAAGAAACTGGCATGATCCCACATAGAGGTCCACAATTCATTCATGAATGACCCTTGTATACTTATGAGTAATCATCTACAATGTACTCAGGACTATGTACCCGCGCTTTTTAAAATTTGATGGTCGGACTTTTATTTCCGTTAAATTTCATAAAAAACATAGAATATATAATTTCATGTGATTTTATGCAGTTGAAATTATCGTGTTCATAACTCTCATTGTAAGGGTAATAATCGAATACTAACACGATTGACAGACGATTACCCCGGATCACGGACGGGACACATGCAATACCAAATCAAACTCTTTATGACGGTAACATGTAAAGAAACTGGCATGATCCCACATAGAGGTCCACAATTCATTCATGAATGACCCTCGTATACTTATGAGTAATCATCTACAATGTACTCTGGACTATGTACTCGCACTTTTTAAAATTTGATGGACGGACTTTTATTTCCTTTAAATTTCATAAAAAACATAGAATATATAATTTCATGTGATTTTATGCAGTTGAAATTATCATGTTCATAACTCTCATTGTAAGGGTAATAATGGAATACTTACACGATTCAAAGACAGTTACCCCGGATCGCGGACGGGAAACTTGCAATACCAAATCAAACTCTTTATCACGGTAACATGTAAAGGAACTGGCATGATCCCACATAGAGGTCCACAATTCATTCATGAATGACCCTCGTATACTTATGAGTAATCATCTACAATGTACTCTGGACTATGTACTCGCGCTTTTTAAAATTTGATGGTCAGACTTTTATTTCCTTTAAATTTCATAAAAAAACATAGAATATATAATTTCATGTGATTTTATGTAGTTGAAAATATCGTGTTCAAATCTCTTATTATAAGGGTAATAATGGAATACTAACACGATTGACAGACGGTTACCCCGGATTGCGGACGGGACACTTGCAATACCAAATCAAACTCTTTATCACGGTAACATGTAAAGAAATTGGCATGATCCCACATAGAGGTCCACAATTCATTCATGAATGACCCTCGTATACTTATGAGTAATCATCTACAATGTACTCTGGACTATGTAGTCGCGCTTTTTAAAATTTGATGGTCGGACTTTTATTTCCTTTAAATTTCATAAAAAACATAGAATATATAATTTCATGTGATTTTATGCAGTTGAAATTATCGTTTTCATAACTCTTATTGTAAGGGTAATAATGGAATACTAACACGATTGACAGACGGTTACCCCGGATTGCGGACGGGAAACTTGCAATACCAAATCAAACTCTTTATCACGGTAACTTGTAAAGAAACTGGCATGATCCCACATAGAGGTCCAGAATTCATTCGTGAATGACCCTTGTATACTTATGAGTAATCATCTACAATGTACTCTGGACAATGTACTCGCGCTTTTTAAAATTTGATGGTCGGACTTTTATTTCCTTTAAATTTCATAAAAAACATAGAATATATAATGTCATGTGATTTTATGCAGTAGAAATTATCGTGTTCAAATCTCTTATTGCAAGGGTAATAATGGAACACTAACACGATTGACAGACGATTACCCCGGATTGCGGACGGGACACTTGCAATACCAAATCAAACTCTTTATCACAGTAACATGTAAAGAAACTGGCATGATCCCACAAAGAGGTCCACAATTCATTCATGAATGACCCTCGTATACTTATGAGTAATCATCTACAATGTACTCTGGACTATGTACTCGCTCTTTTTAAAATTTGATGGTCAGACTTTTATTTCCTTTAAATTTCATAAAAGAACGTAGAATCTATAATTTCATGTGATTTTATGTAGTTAAAATCATCGTGTTCATAACTCTCATTGTAAGGGTAATAATGGAATACTAACACGATTGAAATACGATTACCCCGGATTGCGGACGGGACACTTGCAATACCAAATCAAACACTTTATCCCGGTAA
The DNA here is from genome assembly GCA_037428765.1 of Rubia yunnanensis. Lineage (NCBI taxonomy): Eukaryota > Viridiplantae > Streptophyta > Magnoliopsida > Gentianales > Rubiaceae > Rubia > Rubia yunnanensis. Next base: position 33,851,388 of record CM075067.1, on the reverse strand, counting down.
CATGTAAAGAAACTGGCGTGATCCCACATAGAAGTCCACAATTCATTCATTAATGACCCTCGTATACTTATGAGTAATAATCAACAATGTACTCTTGACTATGTACTCGCGCTTTTTAAAATTTGATGGACGGACTTTTATTTCCTTTAAATTTCATAAAAAACATAGAATATATAATTTCATGAGATTTTATGCAGTTGAAATTATCGTATTCATAACTCATATTTTAAGGGTAATAATGGAATACTAACACAATTGACAGACGGTTACCCCGGATCGCGGACGGGACACTTGCAATACCAAATCAAACTCTTTATCACAGAAACCGATAAAGAAACTGGCGTGATCCCACATAGAGGTTCACAGTTCATTCACGAATGACCCTCGTAAACTTATGAGTAATCACCACAATGTACTCTGGACAATTGACTCATGCTTTTAAAAATTTGATAGACGGACTTTTATTTCCTTTAAATTTCATAAAAAACATAGAATATTTAATTTCATGATATTTTATGCAGTTTAAATTATCGTTTTCATAACTCTTATTGTAAGGGTAATAATGGAATACTAACACGATTGACAGACGGTAACCCCGGATCGTGGGCGGGAAACATGAAATAACAAATCAAACTCTTTATCACGGTAAAATGTAAAGAAATTGGCATAATCCCACATAGAGGTCCACAATTCATTCGTGAATGACCCTCGTATACTTATGAGTAATTACCTACAATGTACTCTGGACTATGTACTCACGCTTTTTAAAATATGATGGTCGGACTTTTATTTCCTTTAAATTTCATAAAAAACATAGAATATATAATTTCATGTTATTTTATGCAGTTGAAATTATCGTGTTCATAACTCTCATTCTAAGGGTAATAATGGAATACTAACACGATTGACAGACGATTACCGCGGACGGGACACTTACAATACCAAATCAAACTTTTTATCACTGTAACATGTAAAGAAACTGGCATGATCCCACATAGAGGTCCACAATTCATTCATGAATGACCCTCGTATACTTATGAGTAATCATCTACAATGTACTCTGGACTATGTACTCGCGCTTTTCAAAATTTGATGGTCGGACTTTTATTTCCTTTAAATTTCATAAAAAACATAGAATATATAATTTCATGTGATTTTATGCAGTTGAAATTATCCTGTTCATAACTCTCATTCTAAGGGTAATAATGGAATACTATCACGATTGACAGACGATTACCCCGGATCGCGGACGGGACACTTGCAATACCAAATCAAACTCTTTATCACGGAAACCTATAAAGAAACTGGAATGATCCCACATAGAGGTCCACAATTAATTCACGAATGACCCTCGTAAACTTATGAGTAATCACCTACAATGTACTTTGGACAATGTACTTGCGCTTTTTAAAATTTATGGACGGACTCTTATTTCCTTTAAATTTCATAAAAAACGTAAAATATATAATTTCATGTGATTTTATGCAGTTAAAATCATCGTGTTCATAACTCTCATTGTTAGGGTAATAATGGAATACTAACACGATTGACAGACGATTACCCCGGATCACCGACGGGACACTTGCAATACCAAATCAAACTCTTTATCACGGTAACATGTAAAGAAACTGGCATGATCCCACATAGAGGTTCACAATTCATTCATGAATGACCCTCGTATACTTATGAGTAATCATCTACAATGTACTCAGGACTATGTACTCGCGCTTTTTAAAATTTAATGGTCGGACTTTTATTTCCTTTAAATATCATAAAAAACATAGAATATATAATTTCATGTGATTTTATGCAGTTGAAATTATCGTGTTCATAACTCTCATTCTAAGGGTAATAATGGAATACTATCACGATTGACAGACGATTATCCTGGATCGCGGACGAGACACTTGCAATACCAAATCAAACTCTTTATCACGGAAACCTATAAAGAAACTGGAATGATCCCACATAGAGGTCCATAATTCATTCACGAATGACCCTCGTAAACTCCTGAGTAATCACCTACAATGTACTCTGGACAATGTACTTGCGCTTTTTAAAATTTTATGGACGGACTTTTATTTCCTTTAAATTTCATAAAAAACGTAGAATATATAATTTCATGTGATTTTATGCAGTTGAAATTATCGTGTTCATAACTCTCATTGTAAGGGTAACAATGGAATACTAACACGATTGACAGACGATTACCCCGGATCGCGGACGGGACACTTGAAATACCAAATCAAACTCTTTATCACGGTAACATGTGAAGAAACTGGCATGATCCCACATAGAGGTCCAAAATTCATTCGTGAATGACCCTCGTATACTTATGAGTAATCATCTACAATGTACTCTGGAATATGTACTCGCGCTTTTTAAAATTTGATGGTCGGACTTTTATTTCCTTTAAATTTCATAAAAAACATAGAATATATAATATCATGTGATTTTATGCAGTTAAAATTATCGTGTTCACAACTCTCATTGTAAGGGTAAAAATGGAATACTAACACGATTGACAGACGGTTACCCCGGATCGCGGACGGGAAACTTGCAATACAAAATCAAACTCTTTATCACGGTAACATGTAAAGAAACTGGCATGATCCCACATAGAGGTCCACAATTCATTCATGAATGACCCTCGTATACTTATGAGTAATCATCTACAATATACTCTGGACTATGTACTCGCGCTTTTTAAAATTTGATGGTCGGACTTTTATTTCCTTTAAATTTCATAAAAAACATAGAATATATAATTTCATGTGATTTTATGCAGTTAAAATATCGTGTTCACAACTCTCATTGTAAGGGTAATAATGGAATACTAACACGATTGACAGACGGTTACCCCGGATCGCGGACGGGAAACTTGCAATACAAAATCAAACTCTTTATCACGGTAACATGTAAAGAAACTGGCATGATCCCACATAGAGGTCCACAATTCATTCATGAATGACCCTCGTATACTTATGAGTAATCATCTACAATGTACTCTGGACTATGTACTCGCGCTTTTCAAAATTTGATGGTCGGACTTTTATTTCCTTTAAATTTCATAAAAAACATAGAATATATAATTTCATGTGATTTTATGCAGTTGAAATTATCGAGTTCATAACTCTCATTCTAAGGGTAATAATGGAATACTATCACGATTGACAGACGATTACCCCGGATCGCGGACGGGACACTTGCAATACCAAATCAAACTCTTTATCACGGTAACATGTAAAGAAACTGGCATGATCCCACATAGAGGTCCACAATTCATTCATGAATGACCCTCGTATACTTATGAGTAATCATCTACAATGTACTCTGGACTATGTACTCGCGCTTTTCAAAATTTGATGGTCGGACTTTTATTTCCTTTAAATTTCATAAAAAACATAGAATATATAATTTCATGTGATTTTATGCAGTTGAAATTATCGAGTTCATAACTCTCATTCTAAGGGTAACAATGGAATACTAACACGATTGACAGACGATTACCCCGGATCGCGGACGGGACACTTGCAATACCAAATCAAACTCTTTATCACGGTAACATGTGAAAAAACTGGCATGATCCCACATAGAGGTCCAAAATTCATTCGTGAATGACCCTCGTATACTTATGAGTAATCATCTACAATGTACTCTGGAATATGTACTCGCGCTTTTTAAAATTTGATGGTCGGACTTTTATTTCCTTTAAATTTCATAAAAAACATAGAATATATAATATCATGTGATTTTATGCAGTTGAAATTATCGAGTTCATAACTCTCATTCTAAGGGTAATAATGGAATACTATCACGATTGACAGACGATTACCCCGGATCGCGGACGGGACACTTGCAATACCAAATCAAACTCTTTATCACGGTAACATGTAAAGAAACTGGCATGATCCCACATAGAGGTCCACAATTCATTCATGAATGACCCTCGTATACTTATGAGTAATCATCTACAATGTACTCTGGACTATGTACTCGCGCTTTTCAAAATTTGATGGTCGGACTTTTATTTCCTTTAAATTTCATAAAAAACATAGAATATATAATTTCATGTGATTTTATGCAGTTGAAATTATCGAGTTCATAACTCTCATTCTAAGGGTAACAATGGAATACTAACACGATTGACAGACGATTACCCCGGATCGCGGACGGGACACTTGCAATACCAAATCAAACTCTTTATCACGGTAACATGTGAAAAAACTGGCATGATCCCACATAGAGGTCCAAAATTCATTCGTGAATGACCCTCGTATACTTATGAGTAATCATCTACAATGTACTCTGGAATATGTACTCGCGCTTTTTAAAATTTGATGGTCGGACTTTTATTTCCTTTAAATTTCATAAAAAACATAGAATATATAATATCATGTGATTTTATGCAGTTGAAATTATCGAGTTCATAACTCTCATTCTAAGGGTAATAATGGAATACTATCACGATTGACAGACGATTACCCCGGATCGCGGACGGGACACTTGCAATACCAAATCAAACTCTTTATCACGGTAACATGTAAAGAAACTGGCATAATCCCACATAGAGGTCCACAATTCATTCATGAATGACCCTCGTATACTTATGAGTAATCATCTACAATATACTCTGGACTATGTACTCGCGCTTTTTAAAATTTGATGGTCGGACTTTTATTTCCTTTAAATTTCATAAAAAACATAGAATATATAATTTCATGTGATTTTATGCAGTTAAAATATCGTGTTCACAACTCTCATTGTAAGGGTAATAATGGAATACTAACACGATTGACAGACGGTTACCCCGGATCGCGGACGGGAAACTTGCAATACAAAATCAAACTCTTTATCACGGTAACATGTAAAGAAACTGGCATGATCCCACATAGAGGTCCACAATTCATTCATGAATGACCCTCGTATACTTATGAGTAATCATCTACAATGTACTCTGGACTATGTACTCGCGCTTTTCAAAATTTGATGGTCGGACTTTTATTTCCTTTAAATTTCATAAAAAACATAGAATATATAATTTCATGTGATTTTATGCAGTTGAAATTATCGAGTTCATAACTCTCATTCTAAGGGTAATAATGGAATACTATCACGATTGACAGACGATTACCCCGGATCGCGGACGGGACACTTGCAATACCAAATCAAACTCTTTATCACGGTAAAATGTAAAGAAACTGGCATAATCCCACATAGAGGTCCACAATTCATTCATGAATGACCCTCGTATACTTATGAGTAATCATCTACAATATACTCTGGACTATGTACTCGCGCTTTTTAAAATTTGATGGTCGGACTTTTATTTCCTTTAAATTTCATAAAAAACATAGAATATATAATTTCATGTGATTTTATACAGTTAAAATATCGTGTTCACAACTCTCATTGTAAGGGTAATAATGGAATACTAACACGATTGACAGACGGTTACCCCGGATCGCGGACGGGAAACTTGCAATACAAAATCAAACTCTTTATCACGGTAACATGTAAAAAACTGGCATGATCCCACATAGAGGTCCACAATTCATTCATGAATGACCCTCGTATACTTATGAGTAATCATCTACAATGTACTCTGGACTATGTACTCGCGCTTTTCAAAATTTGATGGTCGGACTTTTATTTCCTTTAAATTTCATAAAAAACATAGAATATATAATTTCATGTGATTTTATGCAGTTGAAATTATCGAGTTCATAACTCTCATTCTAAGGGTAATAATGGAATACTATCACGATTGACAGACGATTACCCCGGATCGCGGACGGGACACTTGCAATACCAAATCAAACTCTTTATCACGGTAACATGTAAAGAAACTGGCATAATCCCACATAGAGGTCCACAATTCATTCATGAATGACCCTCGTATACTTATGAGTAATCATCTACAATATACTCTGGACTATGTACTCGCACTTTTTAAAATTTGATGGTCGGACTTTTATTTCCTTTAAATTTCATAAAAAACATAGAATATATAATTTCATGTGATTTTATACAGTTAAAATATCGTGTTCACAACTCTCATTGTAAGGGTAATAATGGAATACTAACACGATTGACAGACGGTTACCCCGGATCGCGGACGGGAAACTTGCAATACAAAATCAAACTCTTTATCACGGTAACATGTAAAGAAACTGGCATGATCCCACATAGAGGTCCACAATTCATTCATGAATGACCCTCGTATACTTATGAGTAATCATCTACAATGTACTCTGGACTATGTACTCGCGCTTTTCAAAATTTGATGGTCGGACTTTTATTTCCTTTAAATTTCATAAAAAACATAGAATATATAATTTCATGTGATTTTATGCAGTTGAAATTATCGAGTTCATAACTCTCATTCTAAGGGTAATAATGGAATACTATCACGATTGACAGACGATTACCCCGGATCGCGGATGGGACACTTGCAATACCAAATCAAACTCTTTATCACGGAAACCTATAAAGAAACTGGAATGATCCCACATAGAGGTCCACAATTAATTCACGAATGACCCTCGTAAACTTATGAGTAATCACCTACAATGTACTCTGGACAATGTACTTGCGCTTTTTAAAATTTTATGGACGGACTTTTATTTCCTTTAAATTTCATAAAAAACATAGAATATTTAATTTCATGAGATTTTATGCAGTTGAAATTATCATTTTCATAACTCTTATTGTAAGGGTAATAATGGAATACGAACACGATTGACAGACGGTTACCCCGGATCGCGGACGAGACACTTGCAATTCCAAATCAAACTCTTTATCACCGTAACATGTAAAGAAACTGGCATGATCCCACATAGAGGTCCACAATTCATTCGTGAATGACACTCGTATACTTATGAGTAATCATCTACAATGTACTCTGGACTATGTACTCGCGCTTTTTAAAATTTGATGGTCGGACTTTTATTTCCTTTAAATTTCATAAAAAACATAGAATATATAATTTCATGTGATTTTATGCAGTTGAAATTATCGTGTTCATAACTCTCATTGTAAGGGTAATAATGGAATACTAACACGATTGACATACGATTAACCCGGATCGCGGACGGGACACTTGCAATACCAAATCAAACTTTTTATCGTGGTAACATGTATTGAAACTTGCATGATCCCCCATAGAGGTCCACAATTCATTCATGAATGACCCTCGTATACTTATGAGTAATCATCTACAATGTACTCTGGACTATGTACTCGCGCTTTTCAAAATTTGATGGTCGGACTTTTATTCCCTTTAAATTTCATAAAAAACATAGAATATATAATTTCATGTGATTTTATGCAGTTGAAATTATCGAGTTCATAACTCTCATTCTAAGGGTAATAATGGAATACTATCACGATTGACAGACGATTACCCCGGATCGCGGACGGGACACTTGCAATACCAAATCAAACTCTTTATCACGGTAACATGTAAAGAAACTGGCATAATCCCACATAGAGGTCCACAATTCATTCATGAATGACCCTCGTATACTTATGAGTAATCATCTACAATATACTCTGGACTATGTACTCGCGCTTTTTAAAATTTGATGGTCGGACTTTTATTTCCTTTAAATTTCATAAAAAACATAGAATATATAATTTCATGTGATTTTATACAGTTAAAATATCGTGTTCACAACTCTCATTGTAAGGGTAATAATGGAATACTAACACGATTGACAGACGGTTACCCCGGATCGCGGACGGGAAACTTGCAATACAAAATCAAACTCTTTATCACGGTAACATGTAAAGAAACTGGCATGATCCCACATAGAGGTCCACAATTCATTCATGAATGACCCTCGTATACTTATGAGTAATCATGTACAATGTACTCTGGACTATGTACTCGCGCTTTTCAAAATTTGATGGTCGGACTTTTATTTCCTTTAAATTTCATAAAAAACATAGAATATATAATTTCATGTGATTTTATGCAGTTGAAATTATCGAGTTCATAACTCTCATTCTAAGGGTAATAATGGAATACTATCACGATTGACAGACGATTACCCCGGATCGCGGACGGGACACTTGCAATACCAAATCAAACTCTTTATCACGGAAACCTATAAAGAAACTGGAATGATCCCACATAGAGGTCCACAATTAATTCACGAATGACCCTCGTAAACTTATGAGTAATAACCTACAATGTACTCTGGACAATGTACTTGCGCTTTTTAAAATTTTATGGACGGACTTTTATTTCCTTTAAATTTCATAAAAAACATAGAATATTTAATTTCATGAGATTTTATGCAGTTGAAATTATCATTTTCATAACTCTTATTGTAAGGGTAATAATGGAATACGAACACGATTGACAGACGGTTACCCCGGATCGCGGACGAGACACTTGCAATTCCAAATCAAACTCTTTATCACCGTAACATGTAAAGAAACTGGCATGATCCCACATAGAGGTCCACAATTCATTCGTGAATGACACTCGTATACTTATGAGTAATCATCTACAATGTACTCTGGACTATGTACTCGCGCTTTTTAAAATTTGATGGTCGGACTTTTATTTCCTTTAAATTTCATAAAAAACATAGAATATATAATTTCATGTGATTTTATGCAGTTGAAATTATCGTGTTCATAACTCTCATTGTAAGGGTAATAATGGAATACTAACACGATTGACATACGATTAACCCGGATCGCGGACGGGACACTTGCAATACCAAATCAAACTTTTTATCGTGGTAACATGTATTGAAACTTGCATGATCCCCCATAGAGGTCCACAATTCATTCATGAATGACCCTCGTATACTTATGAGTAATCATCTACAATGTACTCTGGACTATGTACTCGCGCTTTTCAAAATTTGATGGTCGGACTTTTATTCCCTTTAAATTTCATAAAAAACATAGAATATATAATTTCATGTGATTTTATGCAGTTGAAATTATCGAGTTCATAACTCTCATTCTAAGGGTAATAATGGAATACTATCACGATTGACAGACGATTACCCCGGATCGCGGACGGGACACTTGCAATACCAAATCAAACTCTTTATCACGGTAACATGTAAAGAAACTGGCATAATCCCACATAGAGGTCCACAATTCATTCATGAATGACCCTCGTATACTTATGAGTAATCATCTACAATATACTCTGGACTATGTACTCGCGCTTTTTAAAATTTGATGGTCGGACTTTTATTTCCTTTAAATTTCATAAAAAACATAGAATATATAATTTCATGTGATTTTATACAGTTAAAATATCGTGTTCACAACTCTCATTGTAAGGGTAATAATGGAATACTAACACGATTGACAGACGGTTACCCCGGATCGCGGACGGGAAACTTGCAATACAAAATCAAACTCTTTATCACGGTAACATGTAAAGAAACTGGCATGATCCCACATAGAGGTCCACAATTCATTCATGAATGACCCTCGTATACTTATGAGTAATCATCTACAATGTACTCTGGACTATGTACTCGCGCTTTTCAAAATTTGATGGTCGGACTTTTATTTCCTTTAAATTTCATAAAAAACATAGAATATATAATTTCATGTGATTTTATGCAGTTGAAATTATCGAGTTCATAACTCCCATTCTAAGGGTAATAATGGAATACTATCACGATTGACAGACGATTACCCCGGATCGCGGACGGGACACTTGCAATACCAAATCAAACTCTTTATCACGGAAACCTATAAAGAAACTGGAATGATCCCACATAGAGGTCCACAATTAATTCACGAATGACCCTCGTAAACTTATGAGTAATCACCTACAATGTACTCTGGACAATGTACTTGCGCTTTTTAAAATTTTATGGACGGACTTTTATTTCCTTTAAATTTCATAAAAAACATAGAATATTTAATTTCATGAGATTTTATGCAGTTGAAATTATCATTTTCATAACTCTTATTGTAAGGGTAATAATGGAATACGAACACGATTGACAGACGGTTACCCCGGATTGCGGACGAGACACTTGCAATTCCAAATCAAACTCTTTATCACCGTAACATGTAAAGAAACTGGCATGATCCCACATAGAGGTCCACAATTCATTCGTGAATGACACTCGTATACTTATGAGTAATCATCTACAATGTACTCTGGACTATGTACTCGCGCTTTTTAAAATTTGATGGTCGGACTTTTATTTCCTTTAAATTTCATAAAAAACATAGAATATATAATTTCATGTGATTTTATGCAGTTGAAATTATCGTGTTCATAACTCTCATTGTAAGGGTAACAATGGAATACTAACACGATTGACATACGATTAACCCGGATCGCGGACGGGACACTTGCAATACCAAATCAAACTTTTTATCGTGGTAACATGTATTGAAACTTGCATGATCCCCCATAGAGGTCCACAATTCATTCATGAATGACCCTCGTATACTTATGAGTAATCATCTACAATGTACTCTGGACTATGTACTCGCGCTTTTTAAAATTTGATGGTCGGACTTTTATTTCCTTTAAATTTCATAAAAAACATAGAATATATAATTTCATGTGATTTTATGCAGTTGAAATTATCGAGTTCATAACTCTCATTCTAAGGGTAATAATGGAATACTATCACGATTGACAGACGATTACCCCGGATCGCGGACGGGACACTTGCAATACCAAATCAAACTCTTTATCACGGTAACATGTAAAGAAACTGGCATAATCCCACATAGAGGTCCACAATTCATTCATGAATGACCCTCGTATACTTATGAGTAATCATCTACAATATACTCTGGACTATGTACTCGCGCTTTTTAAAATTTGATGGTCGGACTTTTATTTCCTTTAAATTTCATAAAAAACAAAGAATATATAATTTGATGTGATTTTATGCAGTTAAAATTATCGTGTTCACAACTCTCATTGTAAGGGTATTAATGGAATACTAACACGATTGACAGACGGTTACCCCGGATCGCGGACGGGAAACTTGCAATACAAAATCAAACTCTTTATCACGGTAACATGTGAAGAAACTGGCATGATCCCACATAGAGGTCCAAAATTCATTCGTGAATGACCCTCGTATACTTATGAGTAATCATCTACAATGTACTCTGGACTATGTACTCGCGCTTTTTAAAATTTGATGGTCGGACTTTTATTTCCTTTAAATTTCATAAAAAACATAGAATATATAATTTCATGTGATTTTATGCAGTTAAAATTATCGTGTTCACAACTCTCATTGTAAGGGTAAAAATGGAATACTAACACGATTGACAGACGGTTACCCCGGATCGCGGACGGGAAACTTGCAATACAAAATCAAACTCTTTATCACGGTAACATGTGAAGAAACTGGCATGATCCCACATAGAGGTCCACAATTCGTTCATGAATGACCCTCGTATACTTATGAGTAATCATCTACAATGTACTCTGGACTATGTACTCGCGCTTTTCAAAATTTGATGGTCGGACTTTTATTTCCTTTAAATTTCATAAAAAACATAGAATATATAATTTCATGTGATTTTATGCAGTTGAAATTATCGAGTTCATAACTCTCATTCTAAGGGTAATAATGGAATACTATCACGATTGACAGACGATTACCCCGGATCGCGGACGGGACACTTGCAATACCAAATCAAACTCTTTATCACGGTAACATGTAAAGAAACTGGCATAATCCCACATAGAGGTCCACAATTCATTCATGAATGACCCTTGTATACTTATGAGTAATCATCTACAATATACTCTGGACTATGTACTCGCGCTTTTTAAAATTTGATGGTCGGACTTTTATTTCCTTTAAATTTCATAAAAAACAAAGAATATATAATTTGATGTGATTTTATGCAGTTAAAATTATCGTGTTCACAACTCTCATTGTAAGGGTATTAATGGAATACTAACACGATTGACAGACGGTTACCCCGGATCGCGGACGGGAAACTTGCAATACAAAATCAAACTCTTTATCACGGTAACATGTGAAGAAACTGGCATGATCCCACATAGAGGTCCAAAATTCATTCGTGAATGACCCTCGTATACTTATGAGTAATCATCTACAATGTACTCTGGACTATGTACTCGCGCTTTTTAAAATTTGATGGTCGGACTTTTATTTCCTTTAAATTTCATAAAAAACATAGAATATATAATTTCATGTGATTTTATGCAGTTAAAATTATCGTGTTCACAACTCTCATTGTAAGGGTAAAAATGGAATACTAACACGATTGACAGACGGTTACCCCGGATCGCGGACGGGAAACTTGCAATACAAAATCAAACTCTTTATCACGGTAACATGTGAAGAAACTGGCATGATCCCACATAGAGGTCCACAATTCATTCATGAATGACCCTCGTATACTTATGAGTAATCATCTACAATGTACTCTGGACTATGTACTCGCGCTTTTCAAAATTTGATGGTCGGACTTTTATTTCCTTTAAATTTCATAAAAAACATAGAATATATAATTTCATGTGATTTTATGCAGTTGAAATTATCGAGTTCATAACTCTCATTCTAAGGGTAATAATGGAATACTATCACGATTGACAGACGATTACCCCGGATCGCGGACGGGACACTTGCAATACCAAATCAAACTCTTTATCACGGTAACATGTAAAGAAACTGGCATAATCCCACATAGACGTCCACAATTCATTCATGAATGACCCTCGTATACTTATGAGTAATCATCTACAATATACTCTGGACTATGTACTCGCGCTTTTTAAAATTTGATGGTCGGACTTTTATTTCCTTTAAATTTCATAAAAAACATAGAATATATAATTTCATGTGATTTTATGCAGTTAAAATATCGTGTTCACAACTCTCATTGTAAGGGTAATAATGGAATACTAACACGATTGACAGACGGTTACCCCGGATCGCGGACGGGAAACTTACAATACAAAATCAAACTCTTTATCACGGTAACATGTAAAGAAACTGGCATGATCCCACATAGAGGTCCACAATTCATTCATGAATGACCCTCGTATACTTATGAGTAATCATCTACAATGTATTCTGGACTATGTACTCGCGCTTTTCAAAATTTGATGGTCGGACTTTTATTTCCTTTAAATTTCATAAAAAACATAGAATATATAATTTCATGTGATTTTATGCAGTTGAAATTATCCTGTTCATAACTCTCATTCTAAGGGTAATAATGGAATACTATCACGATTGACAGACGATTACCCCGGATCGCGGACGGGACACTTGCAATACCAAATCAAACTCTTTATCACGGTAACATGTGAAGAAACTGGCATGATCCCACATAGAGGTCCAAAATTCATTCGTGAATGACCCTCGTAAACTTATGAGTAATCACCTACAATGTACTCTGGACAATGTACTTGCGCTTTTTAAAATTTTATGGACGGACTCTTATTTCCTTTAAATTTCATAAAAAACGTAAAATATATAATTTCATGTGATTTTATGCAGTTAAAATCATCGTGTTCATAACTCTCATTGTAAGGGTAATAATGGAATACTAACACGATTGACAGACGATTACCCCGGATCACCGACGGGACACTTGCAATACCAAATCAAACTCTTTATCACGGTAACATGTAAAGAAACTGGCATGATCCCACATAGAGGTTCACAATTCATTCATGAATGACCCTCGTATACTTATTAGTAATCATCTACAATGTACTCAGGACTATGTACTCGCGCTTTTTAAAATTTAATGGTCGGACTTTTATTTCCTTTAAATATCATAAAAAACATAGAATATATAATTTCATGTGATTTTATGCAGTTGAAATTATCGTGTTCATAACTCTCATTCTAAGGGTAATAATGGAATACTATCACGATTGACAGACGATTATCCCGGATCGCGGACGAGATACTTGCAATACCAAATCAAACTCTTTATCACGGTAACAGGTAAAGAAACTGGCATGATCCCACATAGAGGTCCACAATTCATTCATGAATGACCCTCGTATACTTATGAGTAATCATCTACAATGTACTCTGGACTATGTACTCGCGCTTTTCAAAATTTGATGGTCGGACTTTTATTTCCTTTAAATTTCATAAAAAACATAGAATATATAATTTCATGTGATTTTATGCAGTTGAAATTATCGAGTTCATAACTCTCATTCTAAGGGTAATAATGGAATACTATCACGATTGACAGACGATTACCCCGGATCGCGGACGGGACACTTGCAATACCAAATCAAACTCTTTATCACGGTAACATGTAAAGAAACTGGCATAATCCCACATAGAGGTCCACAATTCATTCATGAATGACCCTCGTATACTTATGAGTAATCATCTACAATATACTCTGGACTATGTACTCGCGCTTTTTAAAATTTGATGGTCGGACTTTTATTTCCTTTAAATTTCATAAAAAACATAGAATATATAATTTCATGTGATTTTATGCAGTTAAAATATCGTGTTCACAACTCTCATTGTAAGGGTAATAATGGAATACTAACACGATTGACAGACGGTTACCCCGGATCGCGGACGGGAAACTTGCAATACAAAATCAAACTCTTTATCACGGTAACATGTAAAGAAACTGGCATGATCCCACATAGAGGTCCACAATTCATTCATGAATGACCCTCGTATACTTATGAGTAATCATCTACAATGTACTCTGGACTATGTACTCGCGCATTTCAAAATTTGATGGTCGGACTTTTATTTCCTTTAAATTTCATAAAAAACATAGAATATATAATTTCATGTGATTTTATGCAGTTGAAATTATCGAGTTCATAACTCTCATTCTAAGGGTAATAATGGAATACTATCACGATTGACAGACGATTACCCCGGATCGCGGACGGGACACTTGCAATACCAAATCAAACTCTTTATCACGGTAACATGTGAAGAAACTGGCATGATCCCACATAGAGGTCCAAAATTCATTCGTGAATGACCCTCGTATACTTATGAGTAATCATCTACAATGTACTCTGGACTATGTACTCGCGCTTTTTAAAATTTGATGGTCGGACTTTTATTTCCTTTAAATTTCATAAAAAACATAGAATATATAATTTCATGTGATTTTATGCAGTTAAAATTATCGTGTTCACAACTCTCATTGTAAGGGTAATAATGGAATACTAACACGATTGACAGACGGTTACCCCGGATCGCGGACGGGAAACTTGCAATACAAAATCAAACTCTTTATCACGGTAACATGTAAAGAAACTGGCATGATCCCACATAGAGGTCCACAATTCCTTCATGAATGACCCTCGTATACTTATGAGTAATCATCTACAATGTACTTTGGACTATGTACTCACGCTTTTCAAAATTTGATGGTCGGACTTTTATTTCCTTTAAATTTCATAAAAAACATAGAATATATATTTCATGTGAATTTATGCAGTTGAAATTATCGTGTTCATAACTCTCATTCTAAGGGTAATAATGGAATACTATCACGATTGACAGACGATTACCCCGGATCGCGGACGGGACACTTGCAATACCAAATCAAACTCTTTATCACGGAAACCTATAAAGAAACTGGAATGATCCCACATAGAGGTCCACAATTCATTCACGAATGACCCTCGTAAACTTATGAGTAATCACCTACAATGTACTCTGGACAATGTACTTTCGCTTTTTAAAATTTTATGGACGGACTCTTATTTCCTTTAAATTTCATAAAAAACGTAAAATATATAATTTCATGTGATTTTATGCTGTTAAAATTATCGTGTTCATAACTCTCATTGTAAGGGTAATAATGGAATACTAACACGATCGACAGACGATTACCCCGGATCACGGACGGGACACTTGCAATACCAAATCAAACTCTTTATCACGGTAACATGTAAAGAAACTGGCATGATCCCACATAGAGGTTCACAATTCATTCATGAATGACCCTCGTATACCTATGAGTAATCATCTACAATGTACTCAGGACTATGTACTCGCGCTTTTTAAAATTTAATGGTCGGACTTTTATTTCCTTTAAATATCATAAAAAACATAGAATATATAATTTCATGTGATTTTATGCAGTTGAAATTATCGTGTTCATAACTCTCATTCTAAGGGTAATAATGGAATACTATCACGATTGACAGACGATTATCCCGGATCGCGGACGAGACACTTGCAATACCAAATCAAACTCTTTATCACGGAAACCTATAAAGAAACTGGAATGATCCCACATAGAGGTCCATAATTCATTCACGAATGACCCTCGTAAACTCATGAGTAATCACCTACAATGTACTCTGGACAATGTACTTGCGCTTTTTAAAATTTTATGGACGGACTTTTATTTCCTTTAAATTTCATAAAAAACGTAGAATATATAATTTCATGTGATTTTATGCAGTTGAAATTATCGTGTTCATAACTATCATTGTAAGGGTAACAATGGAATACTAACACGATTGACAGACGATTACCCCGGATCGCGGACGGGACTCTTGCAATACCAAATCAAACTCTTTATCACGGTAACATGTGAAGAAACTGGCATGATCCCACATAGAGGTCCAAAATTCATTCGTGAATGACCCTCGTATACTTATGAGTAATCATCTACAATGTACTCTGGACTATGTACTCGCGCTTTTTAAAATTTGATGGTCGGACTTTTATTTCCTTTAAATTTCATAAAAAACATAGAATATATAATTTCATGTGATTTTATGAAGTTAAAATTATCGTGTTCACAACTCTCATTGTAAGGGTAATAATGGAATACTAACACGATTGACAGACGGTTACCCCGGATCGCGGACGGGAAACTTGCAATACAAAATCAAACTCTTTATCACGGTAACATGTAAAGAAACTGGCAAGATCCCACATAGAGGTCCACAATTCATTCATGAATGACCCTCGTATACTTATGAGTAATCATCTACAATGTACTCAGGACTATGTACTCGCGCTTTTTAAAATTTAATGGTCGGACTTTTATTTCCTTTAAATTTCATAAAAAACATAGAATATATAATTTCATGTGATTTTATGCAGTTGAAATTATCGTGTTCATAACTCTCATTCTAAGGGTAATAATGGAATACTATCACGATTGACAGACGATTATCCCGGATCCCGGACGGGACACTTGCAATACCAAATCAAACTCTTTATCACGGAAACCTATAAAGAAACTGGAATGATCCCACATAGAGGTCCACAATTCATTCACGAATGACCCTCGTAAACTTATGAGTAATCACCTACAATGTACTCTGGACAATGTACTTGCGCTTTTTAAAATTTTATGGACGGACTCTTATTTCCTTTAAATTTCATAAAAAACGTAAAATATATAATTTCATGTGATTTTATGCAGTTAAAATTATCGGGTTCATAACTCTCATTCTAAGGGTAATAATGGAATACTAACACGATAGACAGACGATTACCCCGGATCACCGACGGGACACTTGCAATACCAAATCAAACTCTTTATCACGGTAACATGTAAAGAAACTGGCATGATCCCACATAGAGGTTCACAATTCATTCATGAATGACCCTCGTATACTTATGAGTAATCATCTACAATGTACTCAGGACTATGTACTCGCGCTTTTTAAAATTTAATGGTCGGACTTTTATTTCCTTTAAATATCATAAAAAACATAGAATATATAATTTCATGTGATTTTATGCAGTTGAAATTATCGTGTTCATAACTCTCATTCTAAGGGTAATAATGGAATACTATCACGATTGACAGACGATTATCCCGGATCGCGGACGAGACACTTGCAATACCAAATCAAACTCTTTATCACGGAAACCTATAAAGAAACTGGAATGATCCCACATAGAGGTCCATTATTCATTCACGAATGACCCTCGTAAACTCATGAGTAATCACCTGCAATGTACTCTGGACAATGTACTTGCGCTTTTTAAAATTTTATGGACGGACTTTTATTTCCTTTAAATTTCATAAAAAACGTAGAATATATAATTTCATGTGATTTTATGCAGTTGAAATTATCGTGTTCATAACTCTCATTGTAAGGGTAACAATGGAATACTAACACGATTGACAGACGATTACCCCGGATCGCGGACGGGACACTTGCAATACCAAATGAAACTCTTTATCACGATAACATGTGAAGAAACTGGCATGATCCCACATAGAGGTCCAAAATTCATTCGTGAATGACCCTCGTATACTTATGAGTAATCATCTACAATGTACTCTGGACTATGTACTCGCGCTTTTCAAAATTTGATGGTCGGACTTTTATTTCCTTTAAATTTCACAAAAACATAGAATATATAATGTCATGTGATTTTATGCAGTTGAAATTATCGTGTTCAAATCTCTTATTGTAAGGGTAATAATGGAATACTAACACGATTGACAGACGGTTACCCCGGATTGCGGACAGGACACTTGCAACACAAAATCAAACTCTTTATCACGGTAACATGTAAAGAAACTGGCATAATCCCACATAGAGGTCCACAATTCATTCATGAATGACCCTCGTATACTTATGAGTAATCATCTACAATATACTCTGGACTATGTACTCGCGCTTTTTAAAATTTGATGGTCGTACTTTTATTTCCTTTAAATTTCATAAAAAAACATAGAATATATAATTTCATGTGATTTTATGCAGTTGAAATTATCGTGTTCATAACTCTCATTGTAAGGGTAACAATGGAATACTAACACGATTGACAGACGATTACCCCGGATCGCGGACGGGACACTTGCAATACCAAATCAAACTCTTTATCACGATAACATGTGAAGAAACTGGCATGATCCCACATAGAGGTCCAAAATTCATTCGTGAATGACCCTCGTATACTTATGAGTAATCATCTACAATGTACTCTGGACTATGTACTCGCGCTTTTCAAAATTTGATGGTCGGACTTTTATTTCCTTTAAATTTCACAAAAACATAGAATATATAATGTCATGTGATTTTATGCAGTTGAAATTATCGTGTTCAAATCTCTTATTGTAAGGGTAATAATGGAATACTAACACGATTGACAGACGGTTACCCCGGATTGCGGACAGGACACTTGCAACACAAAATCAAACTCTTTATCACGGTAACATGTAAAGAAACTGGCATAATCCCACATAGAGGTCCACAATTCATTCATGAATGACCCTCGTATACTTATGAGTAATCATCTACAATATACTCTGGACTATGTACTCGCGCTTTTTAAAATTTGATGGTCGTACTTTTATTTCCTTTAAATTTCATAAAAAAACATAGAATATATAATTTCATGTGATTTTATGCAGTTGAAATTTTCGTGTTCAAATCTCTTATTGTAAGGGTAATAATGGAATACTAACACGATTGACAGACGGTTACCCCGGATTGCGGACAGGACACTTGCAATACAAAATCAAACTCTTTATCACGGTAACATGTAAAGAAACTGGCATAATCCCACAAAGAGGTCCACAATTCATTCATGAATGACCCTCGTATACTTATGAGTAATCATCTACAATATACTCTGGACTATGTACTCGCGCTTTTTAAAATTTGATGGTCGGACTTTTATTTCCTTTAAATTTCATAAAAAACATAGAATATATAATTTCATGTGATTTTATGCAGTTAAAATTATCGTGTTCACAACTCTCATTGTAAGGGTAATAATGGAATACTAACACGATTGACAGACGGTTACCCCGGATCGCGGACGGGAAACTTGCAATGCAAAATCAAACTCTTTATCACGGTAACATGTAAAGAAACTGGCATGATCCCACATAGAGGTCCACAATTCATTCATGAATGACCCTCGTATACTTATGAGTAATCATCTACAATGTACTCTGGACTATGTACTCGCGCTTTTCAAAATTTGATGGTCGGACTTTTATTTCCTTTAAATTTCACAAAAAACATAGAATATATAATTTCATGTGATTTTATGCAGTTGAAATTATCGTGTTCATAACTCTCATTCTAAGGGTAATAATGGAATACTATCACGATTGACAGACGATTACCCCGGATCGCGGACGGGACACTTGCAATACCAAATCAAACTCTTTATCACGGAAACCTATAAAGAAACAGGAATGATCCCACATAGAGGTCCACAATTCATTCACGAATGACCCTCGTAAACTTATGAGTAATCACCTACAATGTACTCTGGACAATGTACTTGTGCTTTTTAAAATTTTATGGACGGACTCTTATTTCCTTTAAATTTCATAAAAAATGTAAAATATATAATTTCATGTGATTTTATGCTGTTAAAATTATCGTGTTCATAACTCTCATTGTAAGGGTAATAATGGAATACTAACACGATTGACAGACGATTACCCCGGATCACCGACGGGACACTTGCAATACCAAATCAAACTCTTTATCACGGTAACATGTAAAGAAACTGGCATAATCCCACATAGAGGTCCACAATTCATTCATGAATGACCCTCGTATACTTATGAGTAATCATCTACAATATACTCTGGACTATGTACTCGCGCTTTTTAAAATTTGATGGTCGTACTTTTATTTCCTTTAAATTTCATAAAAAAACATAGAATATATAATTTCATGTGATTTTATGCAGTTGAAATTATCGTGTTCAAATCTCTTATTGTAAGGGTAATAATGGAATACTAACACGATTGACAGACGGTCACCCCGGATTGCGGACAGGACACTTGCAATACAAAATCAAACTCTTTATCACGGTAACATGTAAAGAAACTGGCATAATCCCACATAGAGGTCCACAATTCATTCATGAATGACCCTCGTATGCTTATGAGTAATCATCTACAATATACTCTGGACTATGTACTCGCGCTTTTTAAAATTTGATGGTTGGACTTTTATTTCCTTTAAATTTCATAAAAAACATAGAATATATAATTTCATGTGATTTTATGCAGTTAAAATTATCGTGTTCACAACTCTCATTGTAAGGGTAATAATGGAATACTGACACGATTGACAGACGGTTACCCCGGATCGCGGACGGGAAACTTGCAATGCAAAATCAAACTCTTTATCACGGTAACATGTAAAGAAACTGGCATGATCCCACATAGAGGTCCACAATTCATTCATGAATGACCCTCGTATACTTATGAGTAATCATCTACAATGTACTCTGGACTATGTACTCGCGCTTTTCAAAATTTGATGGTCGGACTTTTATTTCCTTTAAATTTCACAAAAAACATAGAATATATAATTTCATGTGATTTTATGCAGTTGAAATTATCGTGTTCATAACTCTCATTCTAAGGGTAATAATGGAATACTATCACGATTGACAGACGATTACCCCGGATCGCGGACGGGACACTTGCAATACCAAATCAAACTCTTTATCACGGAAACCTATAAAGAAACTGGAATGATCCCACATAGAGGTCCACAATTCATTCACGAATGACCCTCGTAAACTTATGAGTAATCACCTACAATGTACTCTGGACAATGTACTTGTGCTTTTTAAAATTTTATGGACGGACTCTTATTTCCTTTAAATTTCATAAAAAATGTAAAATATATAATTTCATGTGATTTTATGCTGTTAAAATTATCGTGTTCATAACTCTCATTGTAAGGGTAATAATGGAATACTAACACGATTGACAGACGATTACCCCGGATCACCGACGGGACACTTGCAATACCAAATCAAACTCTTTATCACGGTAACATGTAAAGAAACTGGCATAATCCCACATAGAGGTCCACAATTCATTCATGAATGACCCTCGTATACTTATGAGTAATCATCTACAATATACTCTGGACTATGTACTCGCGCTTTTTAAAATTTGATGGTCGTACTTTTATTTCCTTTAAATTTCATAAAAAAACATAGAATATATAATTTCATGTGATTTTATGCAGTTGAAATTATCGTGTTCAAATCTCTTATTGTAAGGGTAATAATGGAATACTAACACGATTGACAGACGGTCACCCCGGATTGCGGACAGGACACTTGCAATACAAAATCAAACTCTTTATCACGGTAACATGTAAAGAAACTGGCATAATCCCACATAGAAGTCCACAATTCATTCATGAATGACCCTCGTATACTTATGAGTAATCATCTACAATATACTCTGGACTATGTACTCGCGCTTTTTAAAATTTGATGGTTGGACTTTTATTTCCTTTAAATTTCATAAAAAACATAGAATATATAATTTCATGTGATTTTATGCAGTTAAAATTATCGTGTTCACAACTCTTATTGTAAGGGTAATAATGGAATACTAACACGATTGACAAACGGTTACCCCGGATCGCGGACGGGAAACTTGCAATGCAAAATCAAACTCTTTATCACGGTAACATGTAAAGAAACTGGCATGATCCCACATAGAGGTCCACAATTCATTCATGAATGACCCTCGTATACTTATGAGTAATCATCTACAATGTACTCTGGACTATGTACTCGCGCTTTTCAAAATTTGATGGTCGGACTTTTATTTCCTTTAAATTTCACAAAAAACATAGAATATATAATTTCATGTGATTTTATGCAGTTGAAATTATCGTGTTCATAACTCTCATTCTAAGGGTAATAATGGAATACTATCACGATTGACAGACGATTACCCCGGATCACGGACGGGACACTTGCAATACCAAATCAAACTCTTTATCACGGAAACCTATAAAGAAACTGGAATGATCCCACATAGAGGTCCACAATTCATTCACGAATGACCCTCGTAAACTTATGAGTAATCACCTACAATGTACTCTGGACAATGTACTTGTGCTTTTTAAAATTTTATGGACGGACTCTTATTTCCTTTAAATTTCATAAAAAATGTAAAATATATAATTTCATGTGATTTTATGCTGTTAAAATTATCGTGTTCATAACTCTCATTGTAAGGGTAATAATGGAATACTAACACGATTGACAGACGATTACCCCGGATCACCGACGGGACACTTGCAATACCAAATCAAACTCTTTATCACGGTAACATGTAAAGAAACTGGCATAATCCCACATAGAGGTCCACAATTCATTCATGAATGACCCTCGTATACTTATGAGTAATCATCTACAATGTACTCTGGGCTATGTACTCGCGCTTTTTAAAATTTGATGGTCGGACTTTTATTTCCTTTAAATTTCATAAAAAAACATAGAATATATAATTTCATGTGATTTTATGCAGTTGAAATTATCGTGTTCATTACTCTCATTCTAAGGGTAATAATGGAATACTAACACGATTGACAGACGATTACCCCGGATCACGGACGGGACACTTGCAATACCAAATCAAACTCTTTATCTCGGTAACATGTAAAGAAACTGGCATGATCCCACATAGAGGTCCACAATTCATTCGTGAATGACCCTCGTATACTTATGAGTAATCATCTACAATGTACTCTGGACTATGTACTCACGCTTTTTAAAATTTGATGGTTGGACTTTTATTTCCTTTAAATTTCACAAAAACATAGAATATATAATGTCATGTGATTTTATGCAGTTGAAATTATCGTGTTCAAATCTCTTATTGTAAGGGTAATAATGGAATACTAACACGATTGACAGACGGTTACCCCGGATTGCGGACAGGACACTTGAAACACAAAATCAAACTCTTTATCACGGTAACATGTAAAGAAACTGGCATAATCCCACATAGAGGTCCACAATTCATTCATGAATAACCCTCGTATACTTATGAGTAATCATCTACAATATACTCTGGACTATGTACTCGCACTTTTTAAAATTTGATGGTCGTACTTTTATTTCCTTTAAATTTCATAAAAAAACATAGAATATATAATTTCATGTGATTTTATGCAGTTGAAATTATCGTGTTCAAATCTCTTATTGTAAGGGTAATAATGGAATACTAACACGATTGACAGACGGTTACCCCGGATTGCGGACAGGACACTTGCAATACAAAATCAAGCTCTTTATCACGGTAACATGTAAATAAACTGGCATAATCCCACATAGAGGTCCACAATTCATTCATGAATGACCCTCGTATACTTATGAGTAATCATCTACAATATACTCTGGACTATGTACTCGCACTTTTTAAAATTTGATGGTCGTACTTTTATTTCCTTTAAATTTCATAAAAAAACATAGAATATATAATTTCATGTGATTTTATGCAGTTGAAATTATCGTGTTCAAATCTCTTATTGTAAGGGTAATAATGGAATACTAACACGATTGACAGACGGTTACCGCGGATTGCGGACAGGACACTTGCAACACAAAATCAAACTCTTTATCACGGCAACATTTAAAGAAACTGGCATAATCCCACATAGAGGTCCACAATTCATTCATGAATGACCCTCGTATACTTATGAGTAATCATCTACAATGTACTCTGGGCTATGTACTCGCGCTTTTTAAAATTTGATGGTCGGACTTTTATTTCCTTTAAATTTCATAAAAAAACATAGAATATATAATTTCATGTGATTTTATGCAGTTGAAATTATCGTGTTCATAACTCTCATTCTAAGGGTAATAATGGAATACTAACACGATTGACAGACGATTACCCCGGATCACGGACGGGACACTTGCAATACCAAATCAAACTCTTTATCACGGTAACATGTAAAGAAACTGGCATGATCCCACATAGAGGTCCACAATTCATTCGTGAATGACCCTCGTATACTTATGAGTAATCATCTACAATGTACTCTGGACTATGTACTCACGCTTTTTAAAATTTGATGGTTGGACTTTTATTTCCTTTAAATTTCACAAAAACATAGAATATATAATGTCATGTGATTTTATGCAGTTGAAATTATCGTGTTCAAATCTCTTATTGTAAGGGTAATAATGGAATACTAACACGATTGACAGACGGTTACCCCGGATTGCGGACAGGACACTTGAAACACAAAATCAAACTCTTTATCACGGTAACATGTAAAGAAACTGGCATAATCCCACATAGAGGTCCACAATTCATTCATGAATAACCCTCGTATACTTATGAGTAATCATCTACAATATACTCCGGACTATGTACTCGCACTTTTTAAAATTTGATGGTCGTACTTTTATTTCCTTTAAATTTCATAAAA
Source organism: Rubia yunnanensis (assembly GCA_037428765.1). Lineage (NCBI taxonomy): Eukaryota > Viridiplantae > Streptophyta > Magnoliopsida > Gentianales > Rubiaceae > Rubia > Rubia yunnanensis. The sequence continues at coordinate 33,826,217 of CM075067.1, read as the reverse complement.
AAACATAGAATATATAATTTCATGTGATTTTATGCAGTTGAAATTATCCTGTTCAAATCTCTTATTGTAAGGGTAATAATGGAATACTAACACGATTGACAGACGATTACCCCGGATCACGGACGGGACACTTGCAATACCAAATCAAACTCTTTATCACGGTAACATGTAAAGAAACTGGCATGATCCCACATAGAGGTCCACAATTCATTCATGAATGACCCTCGTATACTTATGAGTAATCATCTACAATGTACTCTGGGCTATGTACTCGCGCTTTTTAAAATTTGATGGTCGGACTTTTATTTCCTTTAAATTTCATAAAAAAAACATAGAATATATAATTTCATGTGATTTTATGCAGTTGAAATTATCGTGTTCAAATCTCTTATTGTAAGGGTAATAATGGAATACTAACACGATTGACAGACGATTACCCCGGATCACGGACGGGACACTTGCAATACCAAATCAAACTCTTTATCACGGTAACATGTAAAGAAACTGGCATGATCCCACATAGAGGTCCACAATTCATTCGTGAATGACCCTCGTATACTTATGAGTAATCATCTACAATGTACTCTGGACTATGTACTCACGCTTTTTAAAATTTGATGGTTGGACTTTTATTTCCTTTAAATTTCACAAAAACATAGAATATATAATGTCATGTGATTTTATGCAGTTGAAATTATCGTGTTCAAATCTCTTATTGTAAGGGTAATAATGGAATACTAACACGATTGACAGACGGTTACCCCGGATTGCGGACAGGACACTTGAAACACAAAATCAAACTCTTTATCACGGTAACATGTAAAGAAACTGGCATAATCCCACATAGAGGTCCACAATTCATTCATGAATAACCCTCGTATACTTATGTGTAATCATCTACAATATACTCTGGACTATGTACTCGCACTTTTTAAAATTTGATGGTCGTACTTTTATTTCCTTTAAATTTCATAAAAAAACATAGAATATATAATTTCATGTGATTTTATGCAGTTGAAATTATCGTGTTCAAATCTCTTATTGTAAGGGTAATAATGGAATACTAACACGATTGACAGACGGTTACCCCGGATTGCGGACAGGACACTTGCAATACAAAATCAAGCTCTTTATCACGGTAACATGTAAATAAACTGGCATAATCCCACATAGAGGTCCACAATTCATTCATGAATGACCCTCGTATACTTATGAGTAATCATCTACAATATACTCTGGACTATGTACTCGTGCTTTTTAAAATTTGATGGTCGGACTTTTATTTCCTTTAAATTTCATAAAAAACATAGAATATATAATTTCATGTGATTTTATGCAGTTAAAATTATCGTGTTCACAACTCTCATTGTAAGGGTAATAATGGAATACTAAAACGATTGACAGACGGTTACCCCGGATCGCGGACGGGAAACTTGCAATACAAAATCAAACTCTTTATCACGGTAACATGTAAAGAAACTGGCATGATCCCACATAGAGGTCCACAATTCATTCATGAATGACCCTCGTATACTTATGAGTAATCATCTACAATGTACTCTGGACTATGTACTCGCGCTTTTCAAAATTTGATGGTCGGACTTTTATTTCCTTTAAATTTCATAAAAAACATAGAATATATAATTTCATGTGATTTTATGCAGTTGAAATTATCGTGTTCATAACTCTCATTCTAAGGGTAATAATGGAATACTATCACGATTGACAGACGATTACCCCGGATCGCGGACGGGACACTTGCAATACCAAATCAAACTCTTTATCACGGAAACCTATAAAGAAACTGGAATGATCCCACATAGAGGTCCACAATTCATTCACGAATGACCCTCGTAAACTTATGAGTAATCACCTACAATGTACTCTGGACAATGTGCTTGCGCTTTTTAAAATTTTATGGACGGACTCTTATTCCCTTTAAATTTCATAAAAAACGTAAAATATATATTTTCATGTGATTTTATGCAGTTAAAATTATCGTGTTCATAACTCTCATTGTAAGGGTAATAATGGAATACTAACACGATTGACAGACGGTTACCGCGGATTGCGGACAGGACACTTGCAACACAAAATCAAACTCTTTATCACGGTAACATGTAAAGAAACTGGCATAATCCCACATAGAGGTCCACAATTCATTCATGAATGACCCTCGTATACTTATGAGTAATCATCTACAATGTACTCTGGGCTATGTACTCGCGCTTTTTAAAATTTGATGGTCGGACTTTTATTTCCTTTAAATTTCATAAAAAACATAGAATATATAATGTCATGTGATTTTATGCAGTTGAAATTATCGTGTTCAAATCTCTTATTGTAAGGGTAATAATGGAATACTAACACGATTGACAGACGGTTACCCCGGATTGCGGACAGGACACTTGCAACACAAAATCAAACTCTTTATCACGTTAACATGTAAAGAAACTGGCATAATCCCACATAGAGGTCCACAATTCATTCATGAATGACCCTCGTATACTTATGAGTAATCATCTACAATATACTCTGGACCATGTACTCGCGCTTTTTAAAATTTGATGGTTGAACTTTTATTTCCTTTAAATTTCATAAAAAACATAGAACATATAATTTCATGTGATTTTATGCAGTTAAAATTATCGTGTTCACAACTCTCATTGTAAGGGTAATAATGGAATACTAACATGATTGACAGACGGTTACCCCGGATCGCGGACGGGAAACTTGCAATACAAAATCAAACTCTTTATCACGGTAACATGTAAAGAAACTGGCATGATCCCACATAGAGGTCCACAATTCATTCGCGAATGACCCTCGTATACTTATGAGTAATCATCTACAATGTACTCTGGACTATGTACTCGCGCTTTTCAAAATTTGATGGTCGGACTTTTATTTCCCATAAATTTCATAAAAAACATAGAATATATAATTTCATGTGATTTTATGCAGTTGAAATTATCGTGTTCATAACTCTCATTCTAAGGGTAATAATGGAATACTATCACGATTGACAGACGATTACCCCGGATCGCGGACGGGACACTTGCAATACCAAATCAAACTCTTTATCACGGAAACCTATAAAGAAACTGGAATAATCCCACATAGAGGTCCACAATTCATTCACGAATGACCCTCGTAAACTAATGAGTAATCACCTACAATGTACTCTGGACAATGTACTTGCGCTTTTTAAAATTTTATGGACGGACTCTTATTTCCTTTAAATTTCATAAAAAATGTAAAATATATAATTTCATGTGATTTTATGCAGTTAAAATTATCGTGTTCATAACTATCATTGTAAGGGTAATAATGGAATACTAACACGATTAACAGACGATTACCCCGGATCACAGACGGGACACTTGCAATATCAAATCAAACTCTTTATCACGGTAACATGTAAAGAAACTGGCATGATCCCACATAGAGGTTCACAATTCATTCATGAATGACCCTCGTATACTTATGAGTAATCATCTACAATGTACTCAGGACTATGTACTCGCGCTTTTTAAAATTTAATGGTCGGACTTTTATTTCCTTTAAATATCATAAAAAACATAGAATATATAATTCCATGTGATTTTATGCAGTTAAAATTATCGTGTTCACAACTCTCATTGTAAGGGTAATAATGGAATACTAACACGATCGACAGACGGTTACCCCGGATCCCGGACGGGAAACTTGCAATACAAAATCAAACTCTTTATCACGGTAACATGTAAAGAAACTGGCATGATCCCACATAGAGGTCCAAAATTCATTCGCGAATGACCCTCGTATACTTATGAGTAATCACCTACAATGTACTCTGGACAATGTACTTGCGCTTTTTAAAATTTTATGGACGGACTTTTATTTCCTTTAAATTTCATAAAAAAATGTAGAATATATAATTTCATGTGATTTTATGCAGTTGAAATTATCGTGTTCATAACTCTCATTGTAAGGGTAACAATGGAATACTAACACGATTGACAGACGATTACCCCGGATCGCGGAAGGGACACTTGCAATACCAAATCAAACTCTTTATCACGGAAACATGTGAAGAAACTGGCATGATCCCACATAGAGGTCCAAAATTCATTCGTGAATGACCCTCGTATACTTATGAGTAATCATCTACAATGTACTCTAGACTATGTACTCGCGCTTTTCAAAATTTGATGGTCGGACTTTTATTTCCTTTAAATTTCATAAAAAACATAGAATATATAATTTCATGTGATTTTATGCAGTTGAAATTATCGTGTTCATAACTCTCATTGTAAGGGTAATAATGGAATACTGACACGATTGACAGACGATTACCCCGGATCGCGGAAGGGACACTTGCAATACCAAATCAAACTCTTTATCACGGAAACATGTGAAGAAACTGGCATGATCCCACATAGAGGTCCAAAATTCATTCGTGAATGACCCTCGTATACTTATGAGTAATCATCTACAATGTACTCTAGACTATGTACTCGCGCTTTTCAAAATTTGATGGTCGGACTTTTATTTCCTTTAAATTTCATAAAAAACATAGAATATATAATTTCATGTGATTTTATGCAGTTGAAATTATCGTGTTCATAACTCTCATTGTAAGGGTAATAATGGAATACTGACACGATTGACAGACGATTACCCCGGATCGCGGACGGGACACTTGCAATACCAAATCAAACTCTTTATCACGGTAACCTATAAAAAAACTGGCATGATCCCACATAGAGGTCCACAATTCATTCATGAATGACCCTCGTGTACTTATGAGTAATCATCTACAATATACTCTGGACTATGTACTCGCGCTTTTTAAAATTTGATGGTCGGACTTTTATTTCCTTTAAATTTCATAAAAAACATAGAATATATAATTTCATGTGATTTTATGCAGTTAAAATTATCGTGTTCACAACTCTCATTGTAAGGGTAATAATGGAATACTAACACGATCGACAGACGGTTACCCCGGATCCCGGACGGGAAACTTGCAATACAAAATCAAACTCTTTATCACGGTAACATGTAAAGAAACTGGCATGATCCCACATAGAGGTCCACAATTCATTCGCGAATGACCCTCGTATACTTATGAGTAATCATCCACAATGTACTCTGGACTATGTACTCGCGCTTTTTAAAATTTGATGGTCGGACTTTTATTTCAATTAAATTTCATAAAAAACATAGAATATATAATTTCATTTGATTTTATGCAGTTAAAATTATCGTGTTCATAACTCTCATTGTAAGGGTAATAATGGAATACTAACACGATTGACTGACGGTTACCCCGGATCCCGGACGGGAAACTTGCAATACAAAATCAAACTCTTTATCACGGTAACAGGTAAAGAAACTGGCATGATCCCACATAGAGGTCCACAATTCATTCACGAATAACCCTCGTAAACTTATGAGTAATCACCTACAATGTACTCTGGACAATGTACTTGTGCTTTTTAAAATTTTATGGACGGACTCTTATTTCCTTTAAATTTCATAAAAAACGTAAAATATATAATTTAATGTGATTTTATGCAGTTAAAATTATCGTGTTCATAACTCTCATTGTAAGGGTAATAATGGAATACTAACACGATTGACAGACGATTACCCCGGATCACCGACGGGATACTTGCAATACCAAATCAAACTCTTTATCATGGTAACATGTAAAGAAACTGGCATGATCCCACATAGAGGTTCACAATTCATTCATGAATGACCCTCGTATACTTATGAGTAATCATCTACAATGTACTCAGGACTATGTACTCGCGCTTTTTAAAATTTAATGGTCGGACTTTTATTTCCTTTAAATATCATAAAAAACATAGAATATATAATTTCATGTGATTTTATGCAGTTGAAATTATCGTGTTCATAACTCTCATTCTAAGGGTAATAATGGAATACTATCACGATTGACAGACGATTATCCCGGATCGCGGACGAGACACTTGCAATACCAAATCAAACTCTTTATCACGGAAACCTATAAAGAAACTGGAATGATCCCACATAGAGGTCCATAATTCATTCACGAATGACCCTCGTAAACTCATGAGTAATCACCAACAATGTACTCTGGACAATGTACTTGCGCTTTTTAAAATTTTGTGGACGGACTTTTATTTCCTTTAAATTTCATAAAATACATAGAATATATAATTTCATGTGATTTTATGCAGTTGAAATTATCGTGTTCATAACTCTCATTGTAAGGGTAACAATGGAATACTAACACGATTGACAGACGATTACCCCGGATCGCGGACGGGACACTTGCAATACCAAATCAAACTCTTTATCACGGTAACATGTGAAGAAACTGGCATGATCCCACATAGAGGTCCAAAATTCATTCGTGAATGACCCTCGTATACTTATGAGTAATCATCTACAATGTACTCTGGACTATGTACTCGCGCTTTTCAAAATTTGATGGTCGGACTTTTATTTCCTTTAAATTTCATAAAAAACATAGAATATATAATTTCATGTGATTTTATGCAGTTGAAATTATCGTGTTCAAATCTCTTATTGTAAGGGTAATAATGGAATACTAACACGATTGACAGACGGTTACCCCGGATCGCGGACGGGAAACTTGCAATACAAAATCAAACTCTTTATCACGGTAACATGTAAAGAAACTGGCATAATCCCACATAGAGGTCCACAATTCATTCATGAATGACCCTCGTGTACTTATGAGTAATCATCTACAATATACTCTGGACTATGTACTCGCGCTTTTTAAAATTTGATGGTCGGACTTTTATTTCCTTTAAATTTCATAAAAAACATAGAATATATAATTTCATGTGATTTTATGCAGTTAAAATTATCGTGTTCACAACTCTCATTGTAAGGGTAATAATGGAATACTAATACGATTGACAGACGATTACCCCGGATCACGGACGGGGCACTTGCAATACCAAATCAAACTCTTTATCACGGTAACATGTAAAGAAACTGGCATGATCCCACATAGAGGTCCACAATTCATTCGCGAATGACCCTCGTATACTTATGAGTAATCACCTACAATGTACTCTGGACAATGTACTTGCGCTTTTTAAAATTTTATGGACGGACTTTTATTTCCTTTAAATTTCATAAAAAACGTAGAATATATAATTTCATGTGATTTTATGCAGTTGAAATTATCGTGTTCATAACTCTCATTGTAAGGGTAACAATGGAATACTAACACGATTGACAGACGATTACCCCGGATCGCGGAAGGGACACTTGCAATACCAAATCAAACTCTTTATCACGGAAACATGTGAAGAAACTGGCATGACCCCACATAGAGGTCCAAAATTCATTCGTGAATGACCCTCGTATACTTATGAGTAATCATCTACAATGTACTCTGGACTATGTACTCGCGCTTTTCAAAATTTGATGGTCGGACTTTTATTTCCTTTAAATTTCATAAAAAACATAGAATATATAATTTCATGTGATTTTATGCAGTTGAAATTATCGTGTTCATAACTCTCATTGTAAGGGTAATAATGGAATACTGACACGATTGACAGACGATTACCCCGGATCGCGGACGGGACACTTGCAATACCAAATCAAACTCTTTATCACGGTAACCTATAAAAAAACTGGCATGATCCCACATAGAGGTCCACAATTCATTCATGAATGACCCTCGTGTACTTATGAGTAATCATCTACAATATACTCTGGACTATGTACTCGCGCTTTTTAAAATTTGATGGTCGGACTTTTATTTCCTTTAAATTTCATAAAAAACATAGAATATATAATTTCATGTGATTTTATGCAGTTAAAATTGTCGTGTTCACAACTCTCATTGTAAGGGTAATAATGGAATACTAACACGATCGACAGACGGTTACCCCGGATCCCGGACGGGAAACTTGCAATACAAAATCAAACTCTTTATCACGGTAACATGTAAAGAAACTGGCATGATCCCACATAGAGGTCCACAATTCATTCGCGAATGACCGTCGTATACTTATGAGTAATCACCTACAATGTACTCTGGACAATGTACTTGCGCTTTTTAAAATTTTATGGACGGACTTTTATTTCCTTTAAATTTCATAAAAAACGTAGAATATATAATTTCATGTGATTTTATGCAGTTGAAATTATCGTGTTCATAACTCTCATTGTAAGGGTAACAATGGAATACTAACACGATTGACAGACGATTACCCCGGATCGCGGAAGGGACACTTGCAATACCAAATCAAACTCTTTATCACGGAAACATGTGTAGAAACTGGCATGATCCCACATAGAGGTCCAAAATTCATTCGTGAATGACCCTCGTATACTTATGAGTAATCATCTACAATGTACTCTGGACTATGTACTCGCGCTTTTCAAAATTTGATGGTCGGACTTTTATTTCCTTTAAATTTCATAAAAAACATAGAATATATAATTTCATGTGATTTTATGCAGTTGAAATTATCGTGTTCATAACTCTCATTGTAAGGGTAATAATGGAATACTGACACGATTGACAGACGATTACCCCGGATCGCGGACGGGACACTTGCAATACCAAATCAAACTCTTTATCACGGTAACCTATAAAAAAACTGGCATGATCCCACATAGAGGTCCACAATTCATTCATGAATGACCCTCGTGTACTTATGAGTGATCATCTACAATATACTCTGGACTATGTACTCGCGCTTTTTAAAATTTGATGGTCGGACTTTTATTTCCTTTAAATTTCATAAAAAAACATAGAATATATAATTTCATGTGATTTTATGCAGTTAAAATTATCGTGTTCACAACTCTCATTGTAAGGGTAATAATGGAATACTAACACGATCGACAGACGGTTACCCCGGATCCCGGACGGGAAACTTGCAATACAAAATCAAACTCTTTATCACGGTAACATGTAAAGAAACTGGCATGATCCCACATAGAGGTCCACAATTCATTCGCGAATGACCCTCGTATACTTATGAGTAATCATCTACAATGTACTCTGGACTATGTACTCGCGCTTTTTAAAATTTGATGGTCGGACTTTTATTTCATTTAAATTTCATAAAAAACATAGAATATATAATTTCATGTGATTTTATGCAGTTAAAATTATCGTGTTCATAACTCTCATTGTAAGGGTAATAATGGAATACTAACACGATTGACAGACGGTTACCCCGGATCCCGGACGGGAAACTTGCAATACAAAATCAAACTCTTTATCACGGTAACATGTAAAGAAACTGGCATGATCCCACATAGAGGTCCACAATTCATTCACGAATGACCCTCGTAAACTTATGAGTAATCACCAACAATGTACTCTGGACAATGTACTTGTGCTTTTTAAAATTTTATGGACGGACTCTTATTTCCTTTAAATTTCATAAAAAACTAAAATATATAATTTAATGTGATTTTATGCAGTTAAAATTATCGTGTTCATAACTCTCATTGTAAGGGTAATAATGGAATACTAACACGATTGACAGACGATTACCCCGGATCACCGACGGGACACTTGCAATACCAAATCAAACTCTTTATCACGGTAACATGTAAAGAAACTGGCATGATCCCACATAGAGGTTCACAATTCATTCATGAATGACCCTCGTATACTTATGAGTAACCATCTACAATGTACTAAGGACTATGTACTCGCGCTTTTTAAATTTAATGGTCGGACTTTTATTTCCTTTAAATATCATGAAAAACATAGAATATATAATTTCATGTGATTTTATGCAGTTGAAATTATCGTGTTCATAACTCTCATTCTAAGGGTAATAATGGAATACTATCACGATTGACAGACGATTATCCCGGATCGCGGACGAGACACTTGCAATACCAAATCAAACTCTTTATCACGGAAACCTATAAAGAAACTAGAATGATCCCACATAGAGGTCCATAATTCAGTCACGAATGACCCTCGTAAACTCATGAGTAATCACCTACAATGTACTCTGGACAATGTACTTGCGCTTTTTAAAATTTTATGGACGGACTTTTATTTCCTTTAAATTTCATAAAATACATAGAATATATAATTTCATGTGATTTTATGCAGTTGAAATTATCGTGTTCATAACTCTCATTGTAAGGGTAACAATGGAATACTAACACGATTGACAGACGATTACCCCGGATCGCGGACGGGACACTTGCAATACCAAATCAAACTCTTTATCACGGTAACATGTGAAGAAACTGGCATGATCCCACATAGAGGTCCAAAATTCATTCGTGAATGACCCTCGTATACTTATGAGTAATCATCTACAATGTACTCTGGACTATGTACTCGCGCTTTTCAAAATTTGATGGTCGGACTTTTATTTCCTTTAAATTTCATAAAAAACATAGAATATATAATTTCATGTGATTTTATGCAGTTGAAATTATCGTGTTCAAATCTCTTATTGTAAGGGTAATAATGGAATACTAACACGATTGACAGACGGTTACCCCGGATTGCGGACAGGACACTTGCAACACAAAATCAAACTCTTTATCACGGTAACATGTAAAGAAACTGGCATAATCCCACATAGAGGTCCACAATTCATTCATGAATGACCCTCGTATACTTATGAGTAATCATCTACAATATACTCTGGACTATGTACTCGCGCTTTTTAAAATTTGATGGTCGTACTTTTATTTCCTTTAAATTTCATAAAAAAACATAGAATATATAATTTCATGTGATTTTATGCAGTTGAAATTATCGTGTTCAAATCTCTTATTGTAAGGGTAATAATGGAATACTAACACGATTGACAGACGGTTACCCCGGATTGCGGACAGGACACTTGCAATACAAAATCAAACTCTTTATCACGGTAACATGTAAAGAAACTGGCATAATCCCACATAGAGGTCCACAATTCATTCATGAATGACCCTCGTATACTTATGAGTAATCATCTACAATATACTCTGGACTATGTACTCGCGTTTTTTAAAATTTGATGGTCGTACTTTTATTTCCTTTAAATTTCATAAAAAAACATAGAATATATAATTTCATGTGATTTTATGCAGTTGAAATTATCGTGTTCAAATCTCTTATTGTAAGGGTAATAATGGAATACTAACACGATTGACAGACGGTTACCCCGGATTGCGGACAGGACACTTGCAATACAAAATCAAACTCTTTATCACGGTAACATGTAAAGAAACTGGCATAATCCCACATAGAGGTCCACAATTCATTCATGAATGACCCTCGTATACTTATGAGTAATCATCTACAATATACTCTGGACTATGTACTCGCGCTTTTTAAAATTTGATGGTCGGACTTTTATTTCCTTTAAATTTCATAAAAAACATAGAATATATAATTTCATGTGATTTTATGCAGTTGAAATTATCGTGTTCATAACTCTCATTGTAAGGGTAATAATGGAATACTGACACGATTGACAGACGATTACCCCGGATCGCGGACGGGACACTTGCAATACCAAATCAAACTCTTTATCACGGTAACCTATAAAAAAACTGGCATGATCCCACATAGAGGTCCACAATTCATTCATGAATGACCCTCGTGTACTTATGAGTAATCATCTACAATATACTCTGGACTATGTACTCGCGCTTTTTAAAATTTGATGGTCAGACTTTTATTTCCTTTAAATTTCATAAAAAACATAGAATATATAATTTCATGTGATTTTATGCAGTTAAAATTATCGTGTTCACAACTCTCATTGTAAGGGTAATAATGGAATACTAACACGATTGACAGACGGTTACCCCGGATCGCGGACGGGAAACTTGCAATACAAAATCAAACTCTTTATCACGGTAACATGTAAAGAAACTGGCATGATCCCACATAGAGGTTCACAATTCATTCTTGAATGACCCTCGTATACTTATGAGTAATCATCTACAATGTACTCTGGACTATGTACTCGCGCTTTTCAAAATTTGATGGTCGGACTTTTATTTCCTTTAAATTTCATAAAAAACATAGAATATATAATTTCATGTGATTTTATGCAGTTGAAATTATCGTGTTCATAACTCTCATTCTAAGGGTAATAATGGAATACTATCACGATTGACAGACGATTACCCCGGATCGCGGACGGGACACTTGCAATACCAAATCAAACTCTTTATCACGGAAACCTATAAAGAAACTGGAATGATCCCACATAGAGGTCCACAATTCATTCACGAATGACCCTCGTATACTTATGAGTAATCATCTACAATATACTCTGGACTATGTACTCGCGCTTTTTAAAATTTGATGGTCGTACTTTTATTTCCTTTAAATTTCATAAAAAAACATAGAATATATAATTTCATGTGATTTTATGCAGTTAAAATTATCGTGTTCACAACTCTCATTGTAAGGGTAATAATGGAATACTAACACGATTGACAGACGGTTACCCCGGATTGCGGACAGGACACTTGCAATACTAAATCAAACTCTTTATCACGGTAACATGTAAAGAAACTGGCATGATCCCACATAGAGGTTCACAATTCATTCTTGAATGACCCTCGTATACTTATGAGTAATCATCTACAATATACTCTGGACTATGTACTCGCGCTTTTTAAAATTTGATGGTCGTACTTTTATTTCCTTTAAATTTCATAAAAAAACATAGAATATATAATTTCATGTGATTTTATGCAGTTGAAATTATCGTGTTCAAATCTCTTATTGTAAGGGTAATAATGGAATACTAACACGATTGACAGACGGTTACCCCGGATTGCGGACAGGACACTTGCAATAAAAAATCAAACTCTTTATCATGGTAACATGTAAAGAAACTGGCATAATCCCACATAGAGGTCCACAATTCATTCATGAATGACCCTCGTATACTTATGAGTAATCATCTACAATATACTCTGGACTATGTACTCGCGCTTTTTAAAATTTGAAGGTCGGACTTTTATTTCCTTTAAATTTCATAAAAAACATAGAATATATAATTTCATGTGATTTTATGCAGTTAAAATTATAGTGTTCATAACTCTCATTGTAAGGGTAATAATGGAATACTAACACGATTGACAGACGATTACCCCGGATTACCGACGGGACACTTGCAATACCAAATCAAACTCTTTATCACGGTAACATGTAAAGAAACTGGCATGATCCCACATAGAGGTTCACAATTCATTCATGAATGACCCTCGGATACTTATGAGTAATCATCTACAATGTACTCAGGACTATGTACTCGCGCTTTTTAAAATTTAATGGTCGGACTTTTATTTCCTTTAAATATCATAAAAAACATAGAATATATAATTTCATGTGATTTTATGCAGTTGAAATTATCGTGTTCATAACTCTCATTCTAAGGGTAATAATGGAATACTATCACGATTGACAGACGATTATCCCGGATCGCGGACGAGACACTTGCAATACCAAATCAAACTCTTTATCACGGAAACCTATAAAGAAACTGGAATGATCCCACATAGAGGTCCATAATTCATTCACGAATGACCCTCGTAAACTCATGAGTAATCACCTACAATGTACTCTGGACAATGTACTTGCGCTTTTTAAAATTTTATGGACAGACTTTTATTTCCTTTAAATTTCATAAAATACGTAAAATATATAATTTCATGTGATTTTATGCAGTTAAAATTATCGTGTTCATAACTCTCATTGTAAGGGTAACAATGGAATACTAATACGATTGACAGACGAATACCCCGGATCGCGGACGGGACACTTGCAATACCAAATCAAACTCTTTATCACGGTAACATGTGAAGAAACTGGCATGATCCCACATAGAGGTCCAAAATTCATTCGTGAATGACCCTCGTATACTTATGAGTAATCATCTACAATGTACTCTGGACTATGTACTCGCGCTTTTCAAAATTTGATGGTCGGACTTTTATTTCCTTTAAATTTCATAAAAAACATAGAATATATAATTTCATGTGATTTTATGCAGTTGAAATTATCGTGTTCAAATCTCTTATTGTAAGGGTAATAATGGAATACTAACACGATTGACAGACGGTTACCCCGGATCGCGGACGGGAAACTTGCAATACAAAATCAAACTCTTTTTCACGGTAACATGTAAAAAAACTGGCATAATCCCACATAGAGGTCCACAATTCATTCATGAATGACCCTCGTGTACTTATGAGTAATCATCTACAATATACTCTGGACTATGTACTCGCGCTTTTTAAAATTTGATGGTCGGACTTTTATTTCCTTTAAATTTCATAAAAAACATAGAATATATAATTTCATGTGATTTTATGCAGTTAAAATTATCGTGTTCACAACTCTCATTGTAAGGGTAATAATGGAATACTAACACGATTGACAGACGGTTACCCCGGATCGCGGACGGGAAACTTGCAATGCAAAATCAAACTCTTTATCACGGTAACATGTAAAGAAACTGGCATGATCCCACATAGAGGTCCACAATTCATTCGCGAATGACCCTCGTATACTTATGAGTAATCATCTACAATGTACTCCGGACTATGTACTCGCGCTTTTCAAAATTTAATGGTTGGACTTTTATTTCCTTTAAATTTCATAAAAAACATAGAATATATAATTTCATGTGATTTTATGCAGTTGAAATTATCGTGTTCATAACTGTCACTCTAAGGGTATTAATGGAATACTATCACGATTGACAGACGATTACCCCGGATCGCGGACGGGACACTTGCAATACCAAATCAAACTCTTTATCACGGAAACCTATAAAGAAACTGGAATAATCCCAAATAGAGGTCCACAATTCATTCACGAATGACCCTCGTAAACTCATGAGTAATCACCTACAATGTACTCTGGACAATGTACTTGCGCTTTTTAAAATTTTTTGGACGGACTCTTATTTCCTTTAAATTTCATAAAAAAACATAGAATATATAATTTCATGTGATTTTACGCAGTTGAAATTATCGTGTTCAAATCTCTTATTGTAAGGGAAATAATGGAATACTAACACGATTGACAGACGGTTACCCCGGATTGCGGACAGGACACTTGCCATACAAAATCAAACTCTTTATCACGGTAACATGTAAAGAAACTGGCATAATCCCACATAGAGGTCCACAATTCATTCATGAATGACCCTCGTATACTTATGAGTAATCATCTACAATATACTCTGGACTATGTACTCGCGCTTTTTAAAATTTGATGGTCGGACTTTTATTTCCTTTAAATTTCATAAAAAACATAAAATATATAATTTCATGTGATTTTATGCAGTTAAAATTATCGTGTTCACAACTCTCATTGTAAGGGTAATAATGGAATACTAACACGATTGACAGACGGTTACCCCGGATCGCGGACGGGAAACTTGCAATACAAAATCAAACTCTTTATCACGGTAACATGTAAAGAAACTGGCATGATCCCACATAGAGGTCCACAATTCATTCATGAATGACCCTCGTATACTTATGAGTAATCATCTACAATGTACTCTGGACTATGTACTCGCGCTTTTCAAAATTTGATGGTCGGACTTTTATTTCCTAAAAATTTCATAAAAAACATAGAATATATAATTTCATGTGATTTTATGCAGTTGAAATTATCGTGTTCATAACTCTCATTCTAAGGGTAATAATGGAATACTATCACGATTGACAGACGATTACCCCGGATCGCGGACGGGACACTTGCAATACCAAATCAAACTCTTTATCACGGAAACCTATAAAGAAACTGGAATGATCCCACATAGAGGTCCACAATTCATTCACGAATGACCCTCGTAAACTTATGAGTAATCACCTACAATGTACTCTGGACAATGTACTTGCGCTTTTTAAAATTTTATGGACGGACTCTTATTTCCTTTAAATTTCTTAAAAAATGTAAAAAATATAATTTCATGTGATTTTATGCAGTTAAAATTATCGTGTTCATAACTCTCATTGTAAGGGTAATAATGGAATACTAACACGATTGATAGACGATTACCCCGGATCACCGACGGGACACTTGCAATACCAAATCAAACTCTTTATCACGGTAACATGTAAAGAAACTGGCATAATCCCACATAGAGGTCCACAATTCATTCATGAATGACCCTCGTATACTTATGAGTAATCATCTACAATATACTCTGGACTATGTACTCGCGCTTTTTAAAATTTGATGGTCGTACTTTTATTTCCTTTAAATTTCATAAAAAAACATAGAATATATAATTTCATGTGATTTTATGCAGTTGAAATTATCGTGTTCAAATCTCTTATTGTAAGGGTAATAATGGAATACTAACACGATTGACAGACGGTTACCCCGGATTGCGGACAGGACACTTGCAATACAAAATCAAACTCTTTATCACGGTAACATGTAAAGAAACTGGCATGATCCCACATAGAAGTTCACAATTCATTCATGAATGACCCTCGTATACTTATGAGTAATCATCTACAATATACTCTGGACTATGTACTCGCGCTTTTTAAAATTTGATGGTCGGACTTTTATTTCCTTTAAATTTCATAAAAAACATAGAATATATAATTTCATGTGATTTTATGCAGTTAAAATTATCGTGTTCACAACTCTCATTGTAAGGGTAATAATGGAATACTAACACGATTGACAGACGGTTACCCCGGATCGCGGACGGGAAACTTGCAATGCAAAATCAAACTCTTTATCACGGTAACATGTAAAGAAACTGGCATGATCCCACATAGAGGTCCACAATTCATTCATGAATGACCCTCGTATACTAATGAGTAATCATCTACAATGTACTCTGGACTATGTACTCGCGCTTTTCAAAAGTTGATGGTCGGACTTTTATTTCCTTTAAATTTCATAAAAAACATAGAATATATAATTTCATGTGATTTTATGCAGTTGAAATTATCGTGTTCATAACTCTCATTCTAAGGGTAATAATGGAATACTATCACGATTGACAGACGATTACCCCGGATCGCGGACGGGACACTTGCAATACCAAATCAAACTCTTTATCACGGAAACCTATAAAGAAACTGGAATGATCCCACATAGAGGTCCACAATTCATTCACGAATGACCCTCGTAAACTTATGAGTAATCACCTACAATGTACTCTGGACAATGTACTTGCGCTTTTTAAAATTTTAAGGAGGGACTCTTATTTCCTTTAAATTTCATAAAAAACGTAAAATATATAATTTCTTGTGATTTTATGCAGTTAAAATTATCGTGTTCATAACTCTCATTGTAAGGGTAATAATGGAATACTAACACGATTGACATACGATTACCCCGGATCACCGACGGGACACTTGCAGTACCAAATCAAACTCTTTATCACGGTAACATGTAAAGAAACTGGCATAATCCCACATAGAGGTCCACAATTCATTCATGAATGACCCTCGTATACTTATGAGTAATCATCTACAATATACTCTGGACTATGTACTCGCGCTTTTTAAAATTTGATGGTCGTACTTTCATTTCCTTTAAATTTCATAAAAAAACATAGAATATATAATTTCATGTGATTTTATGCAGTTGAAATTATCGTGTTCAAATCTCTTATTGTAAGGGTAATAATGGAATACTAACACGATTGACAGACGGTTACCCCGGATTGCGGACAGGACACTTGCAATAAAAAATCAAACTCTTTATCATGGTTACATGTAAAGAAACTGGCATAATCCCACATAGAGGTCCACAATTCATTCATGAATGACCCTCGTATACTTATGAGTAATCATCTACAATATACTCTGGACTATGTACTCGCGCTTTTTAAAATTTGATGGTCGGACTTTTATTTCTTTAAATTTCATAAAAAACATAGAATATATAATTTCATGTGATTTTATGCAGTTAAAATTATCGTGTTCATAACTCTCATTGTAAGGGTAATAATGGAATACTAACACGATTGACAGACGATTACCCCGGATCACCGACGGGACACTTGCAATACCAAATCAAACTCTTTATCACGGTAACATGTAAAGAAACTGGCATGATCCCACATAGAGGTTCACAATTCATTCATGAATGACCCTCGGATACTTATGAGTAATCATCTACAATGTACTCAGGACTATGTACTCGCGCTTTTTAAAATTTAATGGTCGGACTTTTATTTCCTTTAAATATCATAAAAAACATAGAATATATAATTTCATGTGATTTTATGCAGTTGAAATTATCGTGTTCATAACTCTCATTCTAAGGGTAATAATGGAATACTATCACGATTGACAGACGATTATCCCGGATCGCGGACGAGACACTTGCAATACCAAATCAAACTCTTTATCACGGAAACCTATAAAGAAACTGGAATGATCCCACATAGAGGTCCATAATTCATTCACGAATGACCCTCGTAAACTCATGAGTAATCACCTACAATGTACTCTGGACAATGTACTTGCGCTTTTTAAAATTTTATGGACGGACTTTTATTTCCTTTAAATTTCATAAAATACATAGAATATATAATTTCATGTGATTTTATGCAGTTGAAATTATCGTGTTCATAACTCTCATTGTAAGGGTAACAATGGAATACTAACACGATTGACAGACGAATACCCCGGATCGCGGACGGGACACTTGCAATACCAAATCAAACTCTTTATCACGGTAACATGTAAAGAAACTGGCATGATCCCACATAGAGGTCCAAAATTCATTCGTGAATGACCCTCGTATACTTATGAGTAATCATCTACAATGTACTCTGGACTATGTACTCGCGCTTTTCAAAATTTGATGGTCGGACTTTTATTTCCTTTAAATTTCATAAAAAACATAGAATATATAATTTCATGTGATTTTATGCAGTTCAAATTATCGTATTCAAATCTCTTATTGTAAGGGTAATAATGGAATACTAACACGATTGACAGACGGTTACCCCGGATCGCGGACGGGAAACTTGCAATACAAAATCAAACTCTTTATCACGGTAACATGTAAAGAAACTGGCATAATCCCACATAGAGGTCCACAATTCATTCATGAATGACCCTCGTGTACTTATGAGTAATCATCTACAATATACTCTGGACTATGTACTCGCACTTTTTAAAATTTGATGGTCGGACTTTTATTTACTTTAAATTTCATAAAAAACATAGAATATATAATTTCATGTGATTTTATGCAGTTGAAATTATCGTGTTCAAATCTCTTATTGTAAGGGTAATAATGGAATACTAACACGATTGACAGACGGTTACCCCGGATCGCGGACGGGAAACTTGCAATACAAAATCAAACTCTTTATCACGGTAACATGTAAAGAAACTGGCATAATCCCACATAGAGGTCCACAATTCATTCATGAATGACCCTCGTGTACTTATGAGTAATCATCTACAATATACTCTGGACTATGTACTCGCACTTTTTAAAATTTGATGGTCGGACTTTTATTTCCTTTAAATTTCATAAAAAACATAGAATATATAATTTCATGTGATTTTATACAGTTGAAATTATCGTGTTCAAATCTCTTATTGTAAGGGTAATAATGGAATACTTACACGATTGACAGACGGTTACCCCGGATTGCGGACGGGACACTTGCAATACCAAATCAAACTCTTTATCACAGTAACATGTAAAGAAACTGGCATGATCCCACATAGAGGTCCACAATTCATTCATGAATGACCCTCGTATACTAATGAGTAGTCATCTACAATGTACTCTGGACTATGTACTCGCGCTTTTCAAAATTTAATGGTCGGACTTTTATTTCCTTTAAATTTCATAAAAAACATAGAATATATAATTCCATGTGATTTTATGCAGTTGAAATTATCGTGTTCATAACTCTCATTCTAAGGGTAATAATGGAATACTATCACGATTGACAGACGGTTACCCCGGATCGCGGACGGGACACTTGCAATACCAAATCAAACTCTTTATCACGGAAACCTATAAAGAAACTGGAATAATCCCACATAGAGGTCCACAATTCATTCACGAATGACCCTCGTAAACTCATGAGTAATCACCTACAATGTACTCTGGACAATGTACTTGCGCTTTTTAAAATTTTATGGACGGACTCTTATTTCCTTTAAATTTCACAAAAAAACATAGAATATATAATTTCATGTGATTTAACGCAGTTGAAATTATCGTGTTCAAACCTCTTATTGTAAGGGTAATAATAGAATACTAACACGATTGACAGACGGTTACCCCGGATTGCGGACAGGACACTTGCAATACAAAATCAAACTCTTTATCACGGTAACATGTAAAGAAACTGGCATAATCCCACATAGAGGTCCACAATTCATTCATGAATGACCCTCGTATACTTATGAGTAATCATCTACAATATACTCTGGACTATGTACTCGCGCTTTTTAAAATTTGATGGTCGGACTTTTATTTCCTTTAAATTTCATAAAAAACATAGAATACATAATTTCATGTGATTTTATGCAGTTAAAATTATCGTGTTCACAACTCTCATTGTAAGGGTAATAATGGAATACTAACACGATTGACAGACGGTTACCCCGGATCGTGGACGGGAAACTTGCAATACAAAATCAAACTCTTTATCACGGTAACATGTAAAGAAACTGGCATGATCCCACATAGAGGTCCACAATTCATTCATGAATGACACTCGTATACTTATGAGTAATCATCTACAATGTACTCTGGACTATGTACTCGCGCTTTTCAAAATTTGATGGTCGGACTTTTATTTCCTTTAAATTTCATAAAAAACATAGAATATATAATTTCATGTGATTTTATGCAGTTGAAATTATCGTGTTCATAACTCTCATTCTAAGGGTAATAATGGAATACTATCACGATTGACAGACGATTACCCCGGATCGCGGACGGGACACTTGCAATACCAAATCAAACTCTTTATCACGGAAACCTATAAAGAAACTGGAATGATCCCACATAGAGGTCCACAATTCATTCACGAATGACCCTCGTAAACTTATGAGTAATCACCTACAATGTACTCTGGACAATGTACTTGCGCTTTTTAAAATTTTATGGACGGACTCTTATTTCCTTTAAATTTCACAAAAAACGTAAAATATATAATTTCATGTGATTTTATGCAGTTAAAATTATCGTGTTCATAACTCTCATTGTAAGGGTAATAATGGAATACTAACACGATTGACAGACGATTACCCCGGATCACCGACGGGACACTTGCAATACCAAATCAAACTCTTTATCACGGTAACATGTAAAGAAACTGGCATAATCCCACATAGAGGTCCACAATTCATTCATGAATGACCCTCGTATACTTATGAGTAATCATCTACAATATACTCTGGACTATGTACTCGCGCTTTTTAAAATTTGATGGTCGGACTTTTATTTCCTTTAAATTTCATAAAAAACATAGAATATATAATTTCATGTGATTTTATGCAGTTAAAATTATCGTGTTCACAACTCTCATTGTAAGGGTAATAATGAAATACTAACACGATTGACAGACGGTTACCCCGTATCGCGGACGGGAAACTTGCAATGCAAAATCAAACTCTTTATCACGGTAACATGTAAAGAAACTGGCATGATCCCACATAGAGGTCCACAATTCATTCATGAATGACCCTCGTATACTAATGAGTAATCATCTACAATGTACTCTGGACTATGTACTCGCGCTTTTCAAAAGTTGATCGTCGGACTTTTATTTCCTTTAAATTTCATAAAAAACATAGAATATATAATTTCATGTGATTTTATGCAGTTGAAATTATCGTGTTCATAACTCTCATTCTAAGGGTAATAATGGAATACTATCACGATTGACAGACGATTACCCCGGATCGCGGACGGGACACTTGCAATACCAAATCAAACTCTTTATCACGGAAACCTATAAAGAAACTGGAATGATCCCACATAGAGGTCCACAATTCATTCACGAATGACCCTCGTAAACTTATGAGTAATCACCTACATTGTACTATGGACAATGTACATGCGCTTTTTAAAATTTTATGGACGGACTCTTATTTCCTTTAAATTTCATAAAAAACGTAAAATATATAATTTCATGTGATTTTATGCAGTTAAAATTATCGTGTTCATAACTCTCATTGTAAGGGTAATAATGGAATACGAACACGATTGACATTCGATTACCCCGGATCACCGACGGGACACTTGCAATACCAAATCAAACTCTTTATCACGGTAACATGTAAAGAAACTGGCATAATCCCACATAGAGGTCCACAATTCATTCATGAATGACCCTCGTATACTTATGAGTAATCATCTACAATATACTCTGGACTATGTACTCGCGCTTTTTAAAATTTGATGGTCGTACTTTTATTTCCTTTAAATTTCATAAAAAACATAGAATATATAATTTCATGTGATTTTATGCAGTTAAAATTATCGTGTTCACAACTCTCATTGTAAGGGTAATAATGGAATACTAACACGATTGACAGACGGTTACCCCGGATCGCGGACGGGAAACTTGCAATGCAAAATCAAACTCTTTATCACGGTAACATGTAAAGAAACTGGCATGATCCCACATAGAGGTCCACAATTCATTCATGAATGACCCTCGTATACTAATGAGTAATCATCTACAATGTACTCTGGACTATGTACTCGCGCTTTTCAAAAGTTGATCGTCGGACTTTTATTTCCTTTAAATTTCATAAAAAACATAGAATATATAATTTCATGTGATTTTATGCAGTTGAAATTATCGTGTTCATAACTCTCTTTCTAAGGGTAATAATGAAATACTATCACGATTGACAGACGATTACCCCGGATCGCGGACGGGACACTTGCAATACCAAATCAAACTCTTTATCACGGAAACCTATAAAGAAACTGGAATGATCCCACATAGAGGTCCACAATCATTCACGAATGACCCTCGTAAACTTATGAGTAATCACCTACAATGTACTCTGGACAATGTACTTGCGCTTTTTAAAATTTTAAGGACGGACTGTTATTTCCTTTAAATTTCATAAAAAACGTAAAATATATAATTTCATGTGATTTTATGCAGTTAAAATTATCGTGTTCATAACTCTCATTGTAAGGGTAATAATGGAATACTAACACGATTGACATACGATTACCCCGGATCACCGACGGGACACTTGCAATACCAAATCAAACTCTTTATCACGGTAACATGTAAAGAAACTGGCATAATCCCACATAGAGGTCCACAATTCATTCATGAATGACCCTCGTATACTTATGAGTAATCATCTGCAATATACTCTGGACTATGTACTCGCGCTTTTTAAAATTTGATGGTCGTACTTTTATTTCCTTTAAATTTCATAAAAAAACATAGAATATATAATTTCATGTGATTTTATGCAGTTGAAATTATCGTGTTCAAATCTCTTATTGTAAGGGTAATAATAGAATACTAACACGATTGACAGACGGTTACCCCGGATTGCGGACAGGACACTTGCAATAAAAAATCAAACTCTTTATCATGGTTACATGTAAAGAAACTGGCATAATCCCACATAGAGGTCCACAATTCATTCATGAATGACCCTCGTATACTTATGAGTAATCATCTACAATATACTCTGGACTATGTACTCGCGCTTTTTAAAATTTGATGGTCGGACTTTTATTTCCTTTAAATTTCATAAAAAACATAGAATATATAATTTCATGTGATTTTATGCAGTTAAAATTATCGTGTTCATAACTCTCATTGTAAGGGTAATAATGGAATACTAACACGATTGACAGACGATTACCCCGGATCACCGACGGGACACTTGCAATACCAAATCAAACTCTTTATCACGGTAACATGTAAAGAAACTGGCATGATCCCACATAGAGGTTCACAATTCATTCATGAATGACCCTCGGATACTTATGAGTAATCATCTACAATGTACTCAGGACTATGTACTCGCGCTTTTTAAAATTTAATGGTCGGACTTTTATTTCCTTTAAATATCATAAAAAACATAGAATATATAATTTCATGTGATTTTATGCAGTTGAAATTATCGTGTTCATAACTCTCATTCTAAGGGTAATAATGGAATACTATCACGATTGACAGACGATTATCCCGGATCGCGGACGAGACACTTGCAATACCAAATCAAACTCTTTATCACGGAAACCTATAAAGAAACTGGAATGATCCCACATAGAGGTCCATAATTCATTCACGAATGACCCTCGTAAACTCATGAGTAATCACGTACAATGTACTCTGGACAATGTACTTGCGCTTTTTAAAATTTTATGGACGGACTTTTATTTCCTTTAAATTTCATAAAATACATAGAATATATAATTTCATGTGATTTTATGCAGTTGAAATTATCGTGTTCATAACTCTCATTGTAAGGGTAACAATGGAATACTAACACGATTGACAGACGAATACCCCGGATCGCGGACGGGACACTTGCAATACCAAATCAAACTCTTTATCACGGTAACATGTGAAGAAACTGGCATGATCCCACATAGAGGTCCAAAATTCATTCGTGAATGACCCTCGTATACTTATGAGTAATCATCTACAATGTACTCTGGACTATGTACTCGCGCTTTTCAAAATTTGATGGTCGGACTTTTATTTCCTTTAAATTTCATAAAAAACATAGAATATATAATTTCATGTGATTTTATGCAGTTGAAATTATCGTGTTCAAATCTCTTATTGTAAGGGTAATAATGGAATACTAACACGATTGACAGACGGTTACCCCGTATCGCGGACGGGAAACTTGCAATACAAAATCAAACTCTTTATCACGGTAACATGTAAAGAAACTGGCATGATCCCACATAGAGGTCCACAATTCATTCGCGAATGACCCTCGTATACTTATGAGTAATCATCTACAATGTACTCTGGACTATGTACTCGCGCTTTTCAAAATTTAATGGTCGGACTTTTATTTCCTTTAAATTTCATAAAAAACATAGAATATATAATTTCATGTGATTTTATGCAGTTGAAATTATCGTGTTCATAACTCTCATTCTAAGGGTAATAATGGAATACTATCACGATTGACAGACGATTACCCCGGATCGCGGACGGGACACTTGCAATACCAAATCAAACTCTTTATCACGGAAACCTATAAAGAAACTGGAATAATCCCACATAGAGGTCCACAATTCATTCACGAATGACCCTCGTAAACTCATGAGTAATCACCTACAATGTACTCTGGACAATGTACTTGCGCTTTTTAAAATTTTATGGACGGACTCTTATTTCCTTTAAATTTCACAAAAAAACATAGAATATATAATTTCATGTGATTTTACGCAGTTGAAATTATCGTGTTCAAATCTCTTATTGTAAGGGTAATAATGGAATACTAACACGATTGACAGACGGTTACCCCGGATTGCGGACAGGACACTTGCAATACAAAATCAAACTCTTTATCACGGTACCATGTAAAGAAACTGGCATAATCCCACATAGAGGTCCACAATTCATTCATGAATGACCCTCGTATACTTATGAGTAATCATCTACAATATACTCTGGACTATGTACTCGCGCTTTTTAAAATTTGATGGTCGGACTTTTATTTCCTTTAAATTTCATAAAAAACATAGAATACATAATTTCATGTGATTTTATGCAGTTAAAATTATCGTGTTCACAACTCTCATTGTAAGGGTAATAATGGAATACTAACACGATTGACAGACGGTTACCCCGGATCGTGGACGGGAAACTTGCAATACAAAATCAAACTCTTTATCACGGTAACATGTAAAGAAACTGGCATGATCCCATATAGAGGTCCACAATTCATTCATGAATGACCCTCGTATACTTATGAGTAATCATCTACAATGTATCTGGACTATGTACTCGCGCTTTTCAAAATTTGATGGTCGGACTTTTATTTCCTTTAAATTTCATAAAAAACATAGAATATATAATTTCATGTGATTTTATGCAGTTGAAATTATCGTGTTCATAACTCTCATTCTAAGGGTAATAATGGAATACTATCACGATTGACAGACGATTACCCCGGATCGCGGACGGGACACTTGCAATACCAAATCAAACTCTTTATCACGGAAACCTATAAAGAAACTGGAATGATCCCACATAGAGGTCCACAATTCATTCACGAATGACCCTCGTAAACTTATGAGTAATCACCTACAATGTACTCTGGACAATGTACTTGCGCTTTTTAAAATTTTATGGACGGACTCTTATTTCCTTTAAATTTCATAAAAAACGTAAAATATATAATTTCATGTGATTTTATGAAGTTAAAATTATCGTGTTCATAACTCTCATTGTAAGGGTAATAATGGAATACTAACACGATTGACAGACGATTACCCCGGATCACCGACGGGACACTTGCAATACCAAATCAAACTCTTTATCACGGTAACATGTAAAGAAACTGGCATAATCCCACATAGAGGTCCACAATTCATTCATGAATGACCCTCGTATACTTATGAGTAATCATCTACAATATACTTTGGACTATGTACTCGCGCTTTTTAAAATTTGATGGTCGTACTTTTATTTCCTTTAAATTTCATAAAAAAACATAGAATATATAATTTCATGTGATTTTATGCAGTTGAAATTATCGTGTTCAAATCTCTTATTGTAAGGGTAATAATGGAATACTAACACGATTGACAGACGGTCACCCCGGATTGCGGACAGGACACTTGCAATACAAAATCAAACTCTTTATCACGGTAACATGTAAAGAAACTGGCATAATCCCACATAGAGGTCCACAATTCATTCATGAATGACCCTCGTATACTTATGAGTAATCATCTACAATATACTCTGGACTATGTACTCGCGCTTTTTAAAATTTGATGGTCGGACTTTTATTTCCTTTAAATTTCATAAAAAACATAGAATATATAATTTCATGTGATTTTATGCAGTTAAAATTATCGTGTTCACAACTCTCATTGTAAGGGTAATAATGAAATACTAACACGATTGACAGACGGTTACCCCGGATCGCGGACGGGAAACTTGCAATGCAAAATCAAACTCTTTATCACGGTAACATGTAAAGAAACTGGCATGATCCCACATAGAGGTCCACAATTCATTCATGAATGACCCTCGTATACTAATGAGTAATCATCTACAATGTACTCTGGACTATGTACTCGCGCTTTTCAAAAGTTGATGGTCGGACTTTTATTTCCTTTAAATTTCATAAAAAACATAGAATATATAATTTCATGTGATTTTATGCAGTCGAAATTATCGTGTTCATAACTCTCATTCTAAGGGTAATAATGGAATACTATCACGATTGACAGACGATTACCCCGGATCGCGGACGGGACACTTGCAATACCAAATCAAACTCTTTATCACGGAAACCTATAAAGAAACTGGAATGATCCCACATAGAGGTCCACAATTCATTCACGAATGACCCTCGTAAACTTATGAGTAATCACCTACAATGTACTCTGGACAATGTACTTGCGCTTTTTAAAATTTTATGGACGGACTCTTATTTCCTTTAAATTTCATAAAAAACGTAAAATATATAATTTCATGTGATTTTATGCAGTTAAAATTATCGTGTTCATAACTCTCATTGTAAGGGTAATAATGGAATACGAACACGATTGACATACGATTACCCCGGATCACCGACGGGACACTTGCAATACCAAATCAAACTCTTTATCACGGTAACATGTAAAGAAACTGGCATAATCCCACATAGAGGTCCACAATTCATTCATGAATGACCCTCGTATACTTATGAGTAATCATCTACAATATACTCTGGACTATGTACTCGCGCTTTTTAAAATTTGATGGTCGTACTTTTATTTCCTTTAAATTTCATAAAAAAACATAGAATATATAATTTCATGTGATTTTATGCAGTTGAAATTATCGTGTTCAAATCTCTTATTGTAAGGGTAATAATGGAATACTAACACGATTGACAGACGGTTACCCCGGATTGCGGACAGGACACTTGCAATAAAAAATCAAACTCTTTATCACGGTAACATGTAAAGAAACTGGCATAATCCCACATAGAGGTCCACAATTCATTCATGAATGACCCTCGTATACTTATGAGTAATCATCTACAATATACTCTGGACTATGTACTCGCGCTTTTTAAAATTTGATGGTCAGACTTTTATTTCCTTTAAATTTCATAAAAAACATAGAATATATAATTTCATGTGATTTTATGCAGTTAAAATTATCGTGTTCACAACTCTCATTGTAAGGGTAATAATGGAATACTAACAAGATTGACAGACGGTTACCCCGGATCGCGGACGGGAAACTTGCAATACAAAATCAAACTCTTTATCACGGTAACATGTAAAGAAACTGGCATGATCCCACATAGAGGTCCACAATTCATTCATGAATGACCCTCGTATACTTATGAGTAATCATCTACAATGTACTCTGGACTATGTACTCGCGCTTTTCAAAATTTGATGGTCGGACTTTTATTTCCTTTAAATTTCATAAAAAACATAGAATATATAATTTCATGTGATTTTATGCAGTTGAAATTATCGTGTTCAAATCTCTTATTGTAAGGGTAATAATGGAATACTAACACGATTGACAGACGGTTAACCCGGATCGCGGACGGGAAACTTGCAATACAAAATCAAACTCTTTATCACGGTAACATGTAAAGAAACTGGCATAATCCCACATAGAGGTCCACAATTCATTCATGAATGACCCTCGTGTACTTATTAGTAATCATCTACAATATACTCTGGACTATGTACTCGCGCTTTTTAAAATTTGATGGTCGGACTTTTATTTCCTTTAAATTTCATATAAAACATAGAATATATAATTTCATGTGATTTTATGCAGTTAAAATTTTCGTGTTCACAACTCTCATTGTAAGGGTAATAATGGAATACTAACACGATTGACAGACGGTTACCCCGGATCGCGGACGGGAAACTTGCAATGCAAAATCAAACTCTTTATCACGGTAACATGTAAAGAAACTGGCATGATCCCACATTGAGGTCCACAATTCATTCATGAATGACCCTCGTATACTAATGAGTAATCATCTACAATGTACTCTGGACTATGTACTCGCGCTTTTCAAAAGTTGATGGTCGGACATTTATTTCCTTTAAATTTCATAAAAAACATAGAATATATAATTTCATGTGATTTTATGCAGTTGAAATTATCGTGTTCATAACTCTCATTCTAAGGGTAATAATGGAATACTATCACGATTGACAGACGATTACCCCGGATTGCGGACGGGACACTTGCAACACCAAATCAAACTCTTTATCACGGAAACCTATAAAGAAACTAGAATGATCCCACATAGAGGTCCACAATTCATTCACGAATGACCCTCGTAAACTTATGAGTAATCACCTACAATGTACTCTGGACAATGTACTTGCGCTTTTTAAAATTTTATGGACGGACTCTTATTTCCTTTAAATTTCATAAAAAACGTAAAATATATAATTTCATGTGATTTTATGCAGTTAAAATTATCGTGTTCATAACTCTCATTGTAAGGGTAATAATGGAATACGAACACGATTGACATACGATTACCCCGGATCACCGACGGGACACTTGCAATACCAAATCAAACTCTTTATCACGGTAACATGTAAAGAAACTGGCATAATCCCACATAGAGGTCCACAATTCATTCATGAATGACCCTCGTATACTTATGAGTAATCATCTACAATATACTCCGGACTATGTACTCGCGCTTTTTAAAATTTGATGGTCAGACTTTTATTTCCTTTAAATTTCATAAAAAACATAGAATATATAATTTCATGTGATTTTATGCAGTTAAAATTATCGTGTTCACAACTCTCATTGTAAGGGTAATAATGGAATACTAACAAGATTGACAGACGGTTACCCCGGATCGCGGACGGGACACTTGCAATACCAAATCAAACTTTTTATCACGGAAACCTATAAAGAAACTGGAATGATCCCACATAGAGGTCCATAATTCATTCACGAATGACCCTCGTAAACTTATGAGTAATCACCTACAATGTACTCTGGACAATGTACTTGCGCTTTTTAAAATTTTATGGACGGACTCTTATTTCCTTTAAATTTCATAAAAAATGTAAAATATATAATTCCATGTGATTTTATGCAGTTAAAATTATCGTGTTCATAACTCTCATTGTAAGGGTAATAATGGAATACTAACACGATTGACATACGATTACCCCGGATCACCGACTGGACACTTGCAATACCAAATCAAACTCTTTATCACGGTAACATGTAAAAAAACTGGCATAATCCCACATAGAGGTCCACAATTCATTCATAAATGACCCTTGTATACTTATGAGTAATCATCTACAATATACTCTGGACTATGTACTCGCGCTTTTTAAAATTTGATGGTCGTACTTTTATTTCCTTTAAATTTCATAAAAAAACATAGAATATATAATTTCATGTGATTTTATGCAGTTGAAATTATCGTGTTCAAATCTCTTATTGTAAGGGTAATAATGGAATACTAACACGATTGACAGACGGTTACCCCGGATTGCGGACAGGACACTTGCAATAAAAAATCAAACTCTTTATCACGGTAACATGTAAAGAAACTGGCATAATCCCACATAGAGGTCCACAATTCATTCATGAATGACCCTCGTATACTTATGAGTAATCATCTACAATATACACTGGACTATGTACTCGCGCTTTTTAAAATTTGATGGTCAGACTTTTATTTCCTTTAAATTTCATAAAAAACATAGAATATATAATTTCATGTGATTTTATGCAGTTAAAATTATCGTGTTCACAACTCTCATTGTAAGGGTAATAATGGAATACTAACAAGATTGACAGACGGTTACCCCGGATCGCGGACGGGAAACTTGCAATGCAAAATCAAACTCTTTATCACGGTAACATGTAAAGAAACTGGCATGATCCCACATAGAGGTCCACAATTCATTCATGAATGACCCTCGTATACTTATGAGTAATCATCTACAATGTACTCTGGACTATGTACTCGCGCTTTTCAAAATTTGATGGTCGGACTTTTATTTCCTTTAAATTTCATAAAAAACATAGAATATATAATTTCATGTGATTTTATGCAGTTGAAATTATCGTGTTCAAATCTCTTATTGTAAGGGTAATAATGGAATACTAACACGATTGACAGACGGTTACCCCGGATCGCGGACGGGAAACTTGCAATACAAAATCAAACTCTTTATCACGGTAACATGTAAAGAAACTGGCATAATCCCACATAGAGGTTCACAATTCATTCATGAATGACCCTCGTGTACTTATTAGTAATCATCTACAATATACTCTGGACTATGTACTCGCGCTTTTTAAAATTTGATGGTCGGACTTTTATTTCATTTAAATTTCATAAAAAACATAGAATAAATAATTTCATGTGATTTTATGCAGTTGAAATTATCGTGTTCATAACTCTCATTGTAAGGGTAATAATGGAATACTAACACGATTGACAGACGATTACCCCGGATCACGGATGGGACACTTGCAATACCAAATCAAACTCTTTATCACGGTAACATGTAAAGAAACTGGCATGATCCCACATAGAGGTCCAAAATTCATTCGTGAATGACCCTCGTATACTTATGAGTAATCATCTACAATGTACTCTGGACTATGCACTCGCGCATTTCAAAATTTAATGGACGGACTCTTATTTCTTTTAAATTTCATAAAAAACATAGAATATATAATTTCATGTGATTTTATGCAGTTGAAATTATCGTGTTCATAACTCTCATTCTAAGGGTAATAATGGAATACTATCACGATTGACAGACGATTACCCCGGATCGCGGACGGGACACTTGCAATACCAAATCAAACTCTTTATCACGGAAACCTATAAAGAAACTGGAATAATCCCACATAGAGGTCCACAATTCATTCACGAATGACTCTCGTAAACTTATGAGTAATCACCTACAATGTATACTGGACAATGTACTTGCGCTTTTTAAAATTTTATGGGCGGACTCTTATTTCCTTTAAATTTCATAAAAAACGTAAAATATATAATTTCATGTGATTTTATGCAGTTAAAATTATTGTGTTCATAACTCTCATTGTAAGGGTAATAATGGAATACTAACACGATTGACAGACGATTACCCCGGATCACCGACGGGACACTTGCAATACCAAATCAAACTCTTTATCACGGTAACATGTAAAGAAACTGGCATGATCCCACATAGAGGTTCACAATTCATTCATGAATGACCCTCGTATACTTATGAGTAATCATCTACAATGTACTCAGGACTATGTACTCGCGCTTTTTAAAATTTAATGGTCGGACTTTTATTTCCTTTAAATTTTATAAAAAACATAGAATATATAATTTCATGTGATTTTATGCAGTTGAAATTATCGTGTTCATATCTCTCATTCTAAGGGTAATAATGGAATACTATCACGATTAACAGACGATTACCCCGGATCGCGGACGGGACAGTTGCAATACCAAATCAAACTCTTTATCACGGAAACCAATAAAGAAACTGGAATGATCCCACATAGAGGTCCATAATTCATTCACGAATGACCCTCGTAAACTTATGAGTAATCACCTACAATGTTCTCTGGACAATGTACTTGCGCTTTTTAAAATTTTATGGACGGACTTTTATTTCCTTTAAATTTCATAAGAAACGTAGAATATATAATCTCATGTGATTTTATGCAGTTGAAATTATCGTGTTCATAACTCTCATTGTAAGGGTAACAATGGAATACTAACACGATTGACAGACGATTACCCCGGATTGCGGAAGGGACACTTGCAATACCAAATCAAACTCTTTATCACGGTAACATGTGAAGAAACTGGCATGATCCCACATGGAGGTCCAAAATTCATTCGTGAATGACCCTCGTATACTTATGAGTAATCATCTACAATGTACTCTGGACTATGTACTCGCGCTTTTCAAAATTTGATGGTCGGACTTTTATTTCCTTTAAATTTCATAAAAAAACATAGAATATATAATTTCATGTGAATTTATGCTGTTAAAATTATCGTGTTCACAACTCTCATTGTAAGGGTAATAATGGAATACTAACACAATTGACAGACGATTACCCGGGATCACCGACGGGACACTTGCAATACCAAATCAAACTCTTTATCACGGTAACATGTAAAGAAACTGGCATGATCCCACATAGAGGTTCACAATTCATTCATGAATGACCCTCGTATACTTATGAGTAATCATCAACAATGTACTCTGGACTATGTACTCGAGCTTTTTAAAATTTGATGGTCGGACTTTTATTTCCTTTAAATATCATAAAAAACATAGAATATATAATTTCATGTGATTTTATGCAGTTGAAATTATCGTGTTCATAACTCTCATTGTAAGGGTAATAATGGAATACTAACACGATTGACAGACGATTATCCCGGATCGCGGACGGGACACTTGCAATACCAAATCAAACTCTTTATCACGGTAACATGTAAAGAAACTGGCATGATCCCACATAGAGGTCCACAATTCATTCATGAATGACCCTCGTATACTTATGAGTAATCATCTACACTGTACTCTGGACTATGTACTCGCGCTTTTTAAAATTTGATGGTCGGACTTTTATTTCCTTTAAATTTCATAAAAAACATAGAATATATAATTTCATGTGATTTTATGCAGTTGAAATTATCGTGTTCATAACTCTCATTCTAAGGGTAATAATGGAATACTATCACGATTGACAAACAATTACCCCGGATCGCGGACGGGACATTTGCAATACCAAATCAAACTCTTTATCACGGTAACATGTAAAGAAACTGGAATGATCCCACATACAGGTCCACAATTCATTCCCGAATGACCCTCATAAACTTTTGAGTAATCACCTACAATGTACTCTTGACAATGTACTTGCGCTTTTTAAAATTTGATGGACGGACTTTTATTTCCTTTAAATTTCATAAAGAACATAGAATATATATTTTCATGATATTTTATGCAGTTGAAATTATCGTATTCATAACTCATATTGTAAGGGTAATAATGGAATACTAACACAATTGACAGACGGTTACCCCGGATCGTGGACGGGACACTTGCAATACAAAATCAAACTCTTTATCACGGTAACATGTAAAGAAACTGGCATGATCCCACATAGAGGTCCACAATTCATTCATGAATGACCCTCGTATACTTATGAGTAATCATCTACAATGTACTCTGGACTATGTACTCGCGCTTTTTAAAATTTGATGGTCGGACTTTTATTTCCTTTAAATTTCATAAAAAACATAGAATATATAATTTCATGTGATTTTATGCAGTTGAAATTATCGTGTTCATAACTCTCATTCTAAGGGTAATAATGGAATACTATCACGATTGACAAACGATCGCGGACGGGACATTTGCAATACCAAATCAAACTCTTTATCACGGTAACATGTAAAGAAACTGGAATGATCCCACATACAGGTCCACAATTCATTCACGAATGACCCTCATAAACTTTTGAGTAATCACCTACAATGTACTCTTGACAATGTACTTGCGCTTTTTAAAATTTTATGGACGGACTTTTATTTCCTTTAAATTTCATAAAAAACATTGAATATTTAATTTCATGAGATTTTATGCAGTTGAAATTATCGTTTTAATAACTCTTATTGTAAGTGTAATAATGGAATATTAACACGATTGACAGACGGTTACCCCGGATCGCGGACGGGATACTTGCAATTCCAAATCAAACTCTTTATCACGGTAACATGTGAAGAAACTGGCATGATCCCACATAGAGGTCCACAATTCATTCGTGAATGACCCTCGTATACTTATGAGTAATCATCTACAATGTACTCTGGACTATGTACTCGCGCTTTTCAAAATTTGATGGTCGGACTTTTATTTCCTTTAAATTTCATAAAAAACATAGAATATATAATTTCATGTGATTTTATGCAGTTGAAATTATCGTGTTCATAACTCTCATTGTAAGGGTAATAATGGAATACTAACACAATTGACAGACGATTACACTGGATCACCGACGGGACACTTGCAATACCAAATCAAACTCTTTATCACGGTAACATGTAAAGAAACTGGCATGATCCCACATAGAGGTTCACAATTCATTCATGACAGACCCTCGTATACTTATGAGTAATCATCAACAATGTACTCTGGACTATGTACTTGCGCTTTTTAAAATTTGATGGTCGGACTTTTATTTCCTTTAAATATCATAAAAAACATAGAATATATAATTTCATGTGATTTTATGCAGTTGAAATTATCGTGTTCATAACTCTCATTGTAAGGGTAATAATGGAATACTAACACGATTGACAGACGATTATCCCGGATCGCGGACGAGACACTTGCCATACCAAATCAAACTCTTTATCACGGTAACATGTAAAGAAACTAGCATGATCCCACATAGAGGTCCACAATTCATTCGTGAATGACCCTCGTATACATATGAGTGATCATCTACAATGTACTCTGGACTATGTACTCGTGCTTTTTAAAATTTGATGGTCGGACTTTTATTTCATTTAAATTTCATAAAAAACATAGAATATATAATTTCAAGTGATTTTATGCAGTTGAAATTATCGTGTTCATAACTCTCATTGTAAGGGTAATAATGGAATACTAACACGATTGACAGACGATTACCCCGGATCACGGACGGGACACTTGCAATACCAAATCAAACTCTTTATCACGGTAACATGTAAAGAAACTGGCATGATCCCACATAGAGGTCCACAATTCATTCATGAATGACCCTCGTATACTTATGAGTAATCATCTACAATGTACTCTGGACTATGTACTCGCGCTTTTCAAAATTTGATGGTCGGACTTTTATTTCCTTTAAATTTCATAAAAAACATAGAATATATAATTTCATGTGATTTTATGCAGTTGAAATTATCGTGTTCATAACTCTCATTCTAAGGGTAATAATGGAATACTAACACAATTGACAGACGATTACCATGATCACCGACGGGACACTTGCAATACCAAATCAAACTCTTTATCACGGTAACATGTAAAGAAACTGGCATGATCCCACATAGAGGTTCACAATTCATTCATGAATGACCCTCGTATACTTATGAGTAATCATCAACAATGTACTCTGGACTATGTACTCGTGCTTTTTAAAATTTGATGGTCGGACTTTTATTTCATTTAAATTTCATAAAAAACATAGAATATATAATTTCATGTGATTTTATGCAGTTGAAATTATCGTGTTCATAACTCTCATTGTAAGGGTAATAATGGAATACTAACACGATTGACAGACGATTGCCCCGGATTACGGACGGGACACTTGCAATACCAAATCAAACTCTTTATCACGGTAACATGTAACGAAACTGGCATGATCCCACATAGAGGTCCACAATTCATTCATGAATGACCCTCGTATACTTATGAGTAATCATCTACAATGTACTCTGGACTATGTACTCGCGCTTTTTAAAATTTGATGGTCGGACTTTTATTTCCTTTAAATTTCATAAAAAACATAGAATATATAATTTCACATGATTTTATGCAGTTGAAATTATCATGTTCATAACTCTCATTCTAAGGGTAATAATGGAATACTATCACGATTGACAAACGATTACCCCGGATCGCGGACGGGACACTTGCAATACCAAATCAAACTCTTTATCACGGAAACCTATAAAGAAACTGGAATGATCCCACATAGAGGTCCACAATTCATTCACGAATGACCCTCATAAACTTTTTGAGTAATCACCTACAATGTACTTTGGACAATGTACTTGCGCTTTTTAAAATTTTATGGACGGACTTTTATTTCCTTTAAATTTCATAAAAAACATTGAATATTTAATTTCATGAGATTTTATGCAGTTGAAATTATCGTTTTAATAACTCTTATTGTAAGTGTAATAATGGAATATTAACACGATTGACAGACGGTTACCCCAGATCGCGGACGGGATACTTGCAATTCCAAATCAAACTCTTTATCACGGTAACATGTAAAGAAACTGGCATGATCCCACATAGAGGTCCACAATTCATTCGTGAATGACCTTCGTATACTTATGAGTAATAATCTACAATGTACTCTGGACTATGTACTCGCGCTTTTTAAAATTTGATGGACGGACTTTTATTTCCTTTAAATTTCATAAAAAATAGAATATATATTTTCGTGATATTTTATGCAGTTGAAATTATCGTATTCATAACTCATATTGTAAGGGTAATAATGGAATACTAACACAATTGACAGACGGTTACCCCGGATCGTGGACGGGACACTTGCAATACCAAATCAAACTCTTTATCACGGAAACCTATAAAGAAACTGGCATGATCCAACATAGAGGTTCACAGTTCATTCACGAATGACCCTCGTAAACTTATGAGTAATCACCACAATGTACTCTGGACAATGTACTCGTGCTTTTTAAAATTTGATGGACGGACTTTTATTTCCTTTAAATTTCATAAAAATCATAGAATATTTAATTTCATGAGATTTTATTCAGTTGAATTATCGTTTTCATAACTTTTATTGTAAGGGTAATAATGGAATACTAACACGATTGACAGACGGTTACCCCGGATCGCGGACGGGAAACTTGCAATACCAAATCAAACTCTTTATCACGGTAACATGTAAAGAAACTGGCATGATCCCACATAGAGGTCCACAATTCATTCATGAATGACCCTCGTATACTTATGAGTAATCATCTACAATGTACTCTGGACTATGTACTCGCGCTTTTCAAAATTTGATGGTCGGACTTTTATTTCCTTTAAATTTCATAAAAAACATAGAATATATAATTTCATGTGATTTTATGCAGTTGAAATTATCGTGTTCATAACTCTCATTCTAAGGGTAATAATGGAATACTAACACAATTGACAGACGATTACCATGATCACCGACGGGACACTTGCAATACCAAATCAAACTGTTTATCACGGTAACATGTAAAGAAACTGGCATGATCCCACATAGAGGTTCACAATTCATTCATGAATGACCCTCGTATACTTATGAGTAATCATCAACAATGTACTCTGGACTATGTACTCGTGCTTTTTAAAATTTGATGGTCGGACTTTTATTTCATTTAAATTTCATAAAAAACATAGAATATATAATTTCATGTGATTTTATGCAGTTGAAATTATCGTGTTCATAACTCTCATTGTAAGGGTAATAATGGAATACTAACACGATTGACAGACGATTGCCCCGGATTACGGACGGGACACTTGCAATACCAAATCAAACTCTTTATCACGGTAACATGTAACGAAACTGGCATGATCCCACATAGAGGTCCACAATTCATTCATGAATGACCCTCGTATACTTATGAGTAATCATCTACAATGTACTCTGGACTATGTTCTCGC
The DNA here is from genome assembly GCA_037428765.1 of Rubia yunnanensis. Taxonomy (NCBI): domain Eukaryota; kingdom Viridiplantae; phylum Streptophyta; class Magnoliopsida; order Gentianales; family Rubiaceae; genus Rubia; species Rubia yunnanensis. The sequence goes on along the minus strand of CM075067.1, from coordinate 33,787,594 downwards.
GCTTTTTAAAATTTGATGGTCGGACTTTTATTTCCTTTAAATTTCATAAAAAACATAGAATATATAATTTCACATGATTTTATGCAGTTGAAATTATCATGTTCATAACTCTCATTCTAAGGGTAATAATGGAATACTATCACGATTGACAAACGATTACCCCGGATCGCGGACGGGACACTTGCAATACCAAATCAAACTCTTTATCACGGAAACCTATAAAGAAACTGGAATGATCCCACATAGAGGTCCACAATTCATTCACGAATGACCCTCATAAACTTTTTGAGTAATCACCTACAATGTACTTTGGACAATGTACTTGCGCTTTTTAAAATTTTATGGACGGACTTTTATTTCCTTTAAATTTCATAAAAAACATTGAATATTTAATTTCATGAGATTTTATGCAGTTGAAATTATCGTTTTAATAACTCTTATTGTAAGTGTAATAATGGAATATTAACACGATTGACAGACGGTTACCCCAGATCGCGGACGGGATACTTGCAATTCCAAATCAAACTCTTTATCACGGTAACATGTAAAGAAACTGGCATGATCCCACATAGAGGTCCACAATTCATTCGTGAATGACCTTCGTATACTTATGAGTAATAATCTACAATGTACTCTGGACTATGTACTCGCGCTTTTTAAAATTTGATGGACGGACTTTTATTTCCTTTAAATTTCATAAAAAATAGAATATATATTTTCGTGATATTTTATGCAGTTGAAATTATCGTATTCATAACTCATATTGTAAGGGTAATAATGGAATACTAACACAATTGACAGACGGTTACCCCGGATCGTGGACGGGACACTTGCAATACCAAATCAAACTCTTTATCACGGAAACCTATAAAGAAACTGGCATGATCCAACATAGAGGTTCACAGTTCATTCACGAATGACCCTCGTAAACTTATGAGTAATCACCACAATGTACTCTGGACAATGTACTCGTGCTTTTTAAAATTTGATGGACGGACTTTTATTTCCTTTAAATTTCATAAAAATCATAGAATATTTAATTTCATGAGATTTTATTCAGTTGAATTATCGTTTTCATAACTTTTATTGTAAGGGTAATAATGGAATACTAACACGATTGACAGACGGTTACCCCGGATCGCGGACGGGAAACTTGCAATACCAAATCAAACTCTTTATCACGGTAACATGTAAAGAAACTGGCATGATCCCACATAGAGGTCCACAATTCATTCATGAATGACCCTCGTATACTTATGAGTAATCATCTACAATGTACTCTGGACTATGTACTCGCGCTTTTCAAAATTTGATGGTCGGACTTTTATTTCCTTTAAATTTCATAAAAAACATAGAATATATAATTTCATGTGATTTTATGCAGTTGAAATTATCGTGTTCATAACTCTCATTCTAAGGGTAATAATGGAATACTAACACAATTGACAGACGATTACCATGATCACCGACGGGACACTTGCAATACCAAATCAAACTGTTTATCACGGTAACATGTAAAGAAACTGGCATGATCCCACATAGAGGTTCACAATTCATTCATGAATGACCCTCGTATACTTATGAGTAATCATCAACAATGTACTCTGGACTATGTACTCGTGCTTTTTAAAATTTGATGGTCGGACTTTTATTTCATTTAAATTTCATAAAAAACATAGAATATATAATTTCATGTGATTTTATGCAGTTGAAATTATCGTGTTCATAACTCTCATTGTAAGGGTAATAATGGAATACTAACACGATTGACAGACGATTGCCCCGGATTACGGACGGGACACTTGCAATACCAAATCAAACTCTTTATCACGGTAACATGTAACGAAACTGGCATGATCCCACATAGAGGTCCACAATTCATTCATGAATGACCCTCGTATACTTATGAGTAATCATCTACAATGTACTCTGGACTATGTTCTCGCGCTTTTTAAAATTTGATGGTCGGACTTTTATTTCCTTTAAATTTCATAAAAAACATAGAATATATAATTTCACATGATTTTATGCAGTTGAAATTATCATGTTCATAACTCTCATTCTAAGGGTAATAATGGAATACTATCACGATTGACAAACGATTACCCCGGATCGCGGACGGGACACTTGCAATACCAAATCAAACTCTTTATCACGGAAACCTATAAAGAAACTGGAATGATCCCACATAGAGGTCCACAATTCATTCACGAATGACCCTCATAAACTTTTTGAGTAATCACCTACAATGTACTTTGGACAATGTACTTGCGCTTTTTAAAATTTTATGGACGGACTTTTATTTCCTTTAAATTTCATAAAAAACATTGAATATTTAATTTCATGAGATTTTATGCAGTTGAAATTATCGTTTTAATAACTCTTATTGTAAGTGTAATAATGAAATATTAACACGATTGACAGACGGTTACCCCAGATCGCGGACGGGATACTTGCAATTCCAAATCAAACTCTTTATCACGGTAACATGTAAAGAAACTGGCATGATCCCACATAGAGGTCCACAATTCATTCGTGAATGACCTTCGTATACTTATGAGTAATAATCTACAATGTACTCTGGACTATGTACTCGCGCTTTTTAAAATTTGATGGACGGACTTTTATTTCCTTTAAATTTCATAAAAAATAGAATATATATTTTCGTGATATTTTATGCAGTTGAAATTATCGTATTCATAACTCATATTGTAAGGGTAATAATGGAATACTAACACAATTGACAGACGGTTACCCCGGATCGTGGACGGGACACTTGCAATACCAAATCAAACTCTTTATCACGGAAACCTATAAAGAAACTGGCATGATCCAACATAGAGGTTCACAGTTCATTCACGAATGACCCTCGTAAACTTATGAGTAATCACCACAATGTACTCTGGACAATGTACTCGTGCTTTTTAAAATTTGATGGACGGACTTTTATTTCCTTTAAATTTCATAAAAATCATAGAATATTTAATTTAATGAGATTTTATTCAGTTGAATTATCGTTTTCATAACTTTTATTGTAAGGGTAATAATGGAATACTAACACGATTGACAGACGGTTGCCCCGGATCGCGGACGGGAAACTTGCAATACCAAATCAAACTCTTTATCACGGTAACATGTAAAGAAACTGGCATGATCCCACATAGAGGTCCACAATTCATTCGTGAATGACTCTCGTATACTTATGAGTAATCATCTACAATGTACTCTGGACTATGTACTCGCGCTCTTTAAAACTTGATGGATGGACTTTTATTTCCTTTAAATTTCATAAAAAACATAGAATATATAATTTCATGTGATTTTATGCAGTTGAAATTATCGTGTTCATAACTCTCATTGTAAGGGTAATAATGGAATACTAACACGATTGACAGACGATTATCCCGGATCGCGGACGAGACACTTGCCATACCAAATCAAACTCTTTATCACGGTAACATGTAAAGAAACTAGCATGATCCCACATAGAGGTCCACAATTCATTCGTGAATGACCCTCGTATACATATGAGTGATCATCTACAATGTACTCTGGACTATGTACTCGTGCTTTTTAAAATTTGATGGTCGGACTTTTATTTCATTTAAATTTCATAAAAAACATAGAATATATAATTTCATGTGATTTTATGCAGTTGAAATTATCGTGTTCATAACTCTCATTGTAAGGGTAATAATGGAATACTAACACGATTGACAGACGATTGCCCCGGATTACGGACGGGACACTTGCAATACCAAATCAAACTCTTTATCACGGTAACATGTAACGAAACTGGCATGATCCCACATAGAGGTCCACAATTCATTCATGAATGACCCTCGTATACTTATGAGTAATCATCTACAATGTACTCTGGACTATGTTCTCGCGCTTTTTAAAATTTGATGGTCGGACTTTTATTTCCTTTAAATTTCATAAAAAACATAGAATATATAATTTCACATGATTTTATGCAGTTGAAATTATCATGTTCATAACTCTCATTCTAAGGGTAATAATGGAATACTATCACGATTGACAAACGATTACCCCGGATCGCGGACGGGACACTTGCAATACCAAATCAAACTCTTTATCACGGAAACCTATAAAGAAACTGGAATGATCCCACATAGAGGTCCACAATTCATTCACGAATGACCCTCATAAACTTTTTGAGTAATCACCTACAATGTACTTTGGACAATGTACTTGCGCTTTTTAAAATTTTATGGACGGACTTTTATTTCCTTTAAATTTCATAAAAAACATTGAATATTTAATTTCATGAGATTTTATGCAGTTGAAATTATCGTTTTAATAACTCTTATTGTAAGTGTAATAATGAAATATTAACACGATTGACAGACGGTTACCCCAGATCGCGGACGGGATACTTGCAATTCCAAATCAAACTCTTTATCACGGTAACATGTAAAGAAACTGGCATGATCCCACATAGAGGTCCACAATTCATTCGTGAATGACCTTCGTATACTTATGAGTAATAATCTACAATGTACTCTGGACTATGTACTCGCGCTTTTTAAAATTTGATGGACGGACTTTTATTTCCTTTAAATTTCATAAAAAATAGAATATATATTTTCGTGATATTTTATGCAGTTGAAATTATCGTATTCATAACTCATATTGTAAGGGTAATAATGGAATACTAACACAATTGACAGACGGTTACCCCGGATCGTGGACGGGACACTTGCAATACCAAATCAAACTCTTTATCACGGAAACCTATAAAGAAACTGGCATGATCCAACATAGAGGTTCACAGTTCATTCACGAATGACCCTCGTAAACTTATGAGTAATCACCACAATGTACTCTGGACAATGTACTCGTGCTTTTTAAAATTTGATGGACGGACTTTTATTTCCTTTAAATTTCATAAAAATCATAGAATATTTAATTTCATGAGATTTTATTCAGTTGAATTATCGTTTTCATAACTTTTATTGTAAGGGTAATAATGGAATACTAACACGATTGACAGACGGTTGCCCCGGATCGCGGACGGGAAACTTGCAATACCAAATCAAACTCTTTATCACGGTAACATGTAAAGAAACTGGCATGATCCCACATAGAGGTCCACAATTCATTCGTGAATGACTCTCGTATACTTATGAGTAATCATCTACAATGTACTCTGGACTATGTACTCGCGCTCTTTAAAACTTGATGGATGGACTTTTATTTCCTTTAAATTTCATAAAAAACATAGAATATATAATTTCATGTGATTTTATGCAGTTGAAATTATCGTGTTCATAACTCTCATTGTAAGGGTAATAATGGAATACTAACACAATTGACAGACGATTACACTGGATCACCGACGGGACACTTGCAATACCAAATCAAACTCTTTATCACGGTAACATGTAAAGAAACTGGCATGATCCCACATAGAGGTTCACAATTCATTCATGACAGGCCCTCGTATACTTATGAGTAATCATCAACAATGTACTCTGGACTATGTACTTGCGCTTTTTAAAATTTGATGGTCGGACTTTTATTTCCTTTAAATATCATAAAAAACATAGAATATATAATTTCATGTGATTTTATGCAGTTGAAATTATCGTGTTCATAACTCTCATTGTAAGGGTAATAATGGAATACTAACACGATTGACAGACGATTATCCCGGATCGCGGACGAGACACTTGCCATACCAAATCAAACTCTTTATCACGGTAACATGTAAAGAAACTAGCATGATCCCACATAGAGGTCCACAATTCATTCGTGAATGACCCTCGTATACATATGAGTGATCATCTACAATGTACTCTGGACTATGTACTCGTGCTTTTTAAAATTTGATGGTCGGACTTTTATTTCATTTAAATTTCATAAAAAACATAGAATATATAATTTCATGTGATTTTATGCAGTTGAAATTATCGTGTTCATAACTCTCATTGTAAGGGTAATAATGGAATACTAACACGATTGACAGACGATTACCCCGGATCACGGACGGGACACTTGCAATACCAAATCAAACTCTTTATCACGGTAACATGTAAAGAAACTGGCATGATCCCACATAGAGGTCCACAATTCATTCATGAATGACCCTCGTATACTTATGAGTAATCATCTACAATGTACTCTGGACTATGTACTCGCGCTTTTCAAAATTTGATGGTCGGACTTTTATTTCCTTTAAATTTCATAAAAAACATAGAATATATAATTTCATGTGATTTTATGCAGTTGAAATTATCGTGTTCATAACTCTCATTCTAAGGGTAATAATGGAATACTAACACGATTGACAGACGGTTACCCCGGATCGCGGACGGGAAACTTGCAATACCAAATCAAACTCTTTATCACGGTAACATGTAAAGAAACTGGCATGATCCCACATAGAGGTCCACAATTCATTCGTGAATGACTCTCGTATACTTATGAGTAATCATCTACAATGTACTCTGGACTATGTACTCGCGCTCTTTAAAACTTGATGGATGGACTTTTATTTCCTTTAAATTTCATAAAAAACATAGAATATATAATTTCATGTGATTTTATGCAGTTGAAATTATCGTGTTCATAACTCTCATTGTAAGGGTAATAATGGAATACTAACACGATTGACAGACGATTGCCCCGGATTACGGACGGGACACTTGCAATACCAAATCAAACTCTTTATCACGGTAACATGTAACGAAACTGGCATGATCCCACATAGAGGTCCACAATTCATTCATGAATGACCCTCGTATACTTATGAGTAATCATCTACAATGTACTCTGGACTATGTACTCGCGCTTTTTAAAATTTGATGGTCGGACTTTTATTTCCTTTAAATTTCATAAAAAACATAGAATATATAATTTCACATGATTTTATGCAGTTGAAATTATCATGTTCATAACTCTCATTCTAAGGGTAATAATGGAATACTATCACGATTGACAAACGATTACCCCGGATCGCGGACGGGACACTTGCAATACCAAATCAAACTCTTTATCACGGAAACCTATAAAGAAACTGGAATGATCCCACATAGAGGTCCACAATTCATTCACGAATGACCCTCATAAACTTTTTGAGTAATCACCTACAATGCACTTTGGACAATGTACTTGCGCTTTTTAAAATTTTATGGACGGACTTTTATTTCCTTTAAATTTCATAAAAAACATTGAATATTTAATTTCATGAGATTTTATTCAGTTGAAATTATCGTTTTAATAACTCTTATTGTAAGTGTAATAATGGAATATTAACACGATTGACAGACGGTTACCCCAGATCGCGGACGGGATACTTGCAATTCCAAATCAAACTCTTTATCACGGTAACATGTAAAGAAACTGGCATGATCCCACATAGAGGTCCACAATTCATTCGTGAATGACCTTCGTATACTTATGAGTAATAATCTACAATGTACTCTGGACTATGTACTTGCGCTTTTTAAAATTTGATGGACGGACTTTTATTTCCTTTAAATTTCATAAAAAATAGAATATATATTTTCGTGATATTTTATGCAGTTGAAATTATCGTATTCATAACTCATATTGTAAGGGTAATAATGGAATACTAACACAATTGACAGACGGTTACCCCGGATCGTGGACGGGACACTTGCAATACCAAATCAAACTCTTTATCACGGAAACCTATAAAGAAACTGGCATGATCCAACATAGAGGTTCACAGTTCATTCACGAATGACCCTCGTAAACTTATGAGTAATCACCACAATGTACTCTGGACAATGTACTCGTGCTTTTTAAAATTTGATGGACGGACTTTTATTTCCTTTAAATTTCATAAAAATCATAGAATATTTAATTTCATGAGATTTTATTCAGTTGAATTATCGTTTTCATAACTTTTATTGTAAGGGTAATAATGGAATACTAACACGATTGACAGACGGTTACCCCGGATCGCGGACGGGAAACTTGCAATACCAAATCAAACTCTTTATCACGGTAACATGTAAAGAAACTGGCATGATCCCACATAGAGGTCCACAATTCATTCGTGAATGACTCTCGTATACTTATGAGTAATCATCTACAATGTACTCTGGACTATGTACTCGCGCTCTTTAAAACTTGATGGATGGACTTTTATTTCCTTTAAATTTCATAAAAAACATAGAATATATAATTTCATGTGATTTTATGCAGTTGAAATTATCGTGTTCATAACTCTCATTCTAAGGGTAATAATGGAATACTATCACGATTGACAAACGATTACCCCGGATCGCGGACGGGACACTTGCAATACCAAATCAAACTCTTTATCACGGAAACCTATAAAGAAACTGGAATGATCCCACATAGAGGTCCACAATTCATTCACGAATGACCCTCATAAACTTTTGAGTAATCACCTACAATGTACTCTGGACACTGTACTTGCGCTTTTTAAAATTTTATGGACGGACTTTTATTTCCTTTAAATTTCATAAAAAACATTGAATATTTAATTTCATGAGATTTTATGCAGTTGAAATTATCGTTTTAATAACTCTTATTGTAAGTGTAATAATGAAATATTAACACGATTGACAGACGGTTACCCCAGATCGCGGACGGGATACTTGCAATTCCAAATCAAACTCTTTATCACGGTAACATGTAAAGAAACTGGCATGATCCCACATAGAGGTCCACAATTCATTCGTGAATGACCTTCGTATACTTATGAGTAATAATCTACAATGTACTCTGGACTATGTACTCGCGCTTTTTAAAATTTGATGGACGGACTTTTATTTCCTTTAAATTTCATAAAAAACATAGAATATATATTTTCATGATATTTTATGCAGTTGAAATTATCGTATTCATAACTCATATTGTAAGGGTAATAATGGAATACTAACACAATTGACAGACGGTTACCCCGGATCGTGGACGGGACACTTGCAATACCAAATCAAACTCTTTATCACGGAAACCTATAAAGAAACTGGCATGATCCCACATAGAGGTTCACAGTTCATTCACGAATGACCCTCGTAAACTTATGAGTAATCACCACAATGTACTCTGGACAATGTACTCGTGCTTTTTAAAATTTGATGGACGGACTTTTATTTCCTTTAAATTTCATAAAAAACATAGAATATTTAATTTTATGAGATTTTTTTCAGTTGAATTATCGTTTTCATAACTTTTATTGTAAGGGTAACAATGGAATACTAACACGATTGACAGACGGTTACCCCGGATCGCGGACGGGAAACTTGCAATACCAAATCAAACTCTTTATCACGGTAACATGTAAAGAAACTGGCATGATCCCACATAGAGGTCCACAATTCATTCGTGAATGACTCTCGTATACTTATGAGTAATCATCTACAATGTACTCTGGACTATGTACTCGCGCTCTTTAAAACTTGATGGATGGACTTTTATTTCCTTTAAATTTCATAAAAAACATAGAATATATAATTTCATGTGATTTTATGCAGTTGAAATTATCGTGTTCATAACTCTCATTCTAAGGGTAATAATGGAATACTATCACGATTGACAAACGATTACCCCGGATCGCGGACGGGACACTTGCAATACCAAATCAAACTCTTTATCACGGTAACATGTAAAGAAACTAGCATGATCCCACATAGAGGTCCACAATTCATTCGTGAATGACCTTCGTATACTTATGAGTAATCATCTACAATGTACTCTGGACTATGTGCTCGCGCTTTTTAAAATTTGATGGTCGGACTTTTATTTCCTTTAAATTTCATAAAAAAATAGAATATATAATTTCATGTGATTTTATGCAGTTGAAATTATCGTGTTCATAACTCTCATTGTAAGGGTAATAATGGAATACTAACACGATTGACAGAAGATTACCCCGGATCGCGGACGGGACACTTGCAATACCAAATCAAACTCTTTATCACGGTAATATGTAAAGAAACTGGCATGATCCCACATAGAAGTCCACAATTGATTCGTGAATGACCCTCGTATACTTATGAGTAATAATCTACAATGTACTCTGGACTATGTACTTGCGCTTTTTAAAATTTGATGGACGGACTTTTATTTCCTTTAAATTTCATAAAAAACATAGAATATATATTTTCATGAGATTTTATGCAGTTGAAATTATCGTATGCATAACTCATATTGTAAGGGTAATAATGGAATACTAACACAATTGACAGACGGTTACCCCGGATCGCGGACGGGACACTTGCAATACCAAATCAAACTCTTTATCACGGAAACCTATAAAGAAACTGGCATGATCCCACATAGAGGTCCACAATTCATTCACGAATGACCCTCGTAAACTTATGAGTAATCACCACAATGTACTCTGGACAATGTACTCGTGCTTTTTAAAATTTGATGGACGGACTTTTATTTCCTTTAAATTTCATAAAAATCATAGAATATATAATTTCATGTGATTTTATGCAGTTGAAATTATCGTGTTCATAACTCTCATTGTAAGGGTAATAATGGAATACTAACACGATTGACAGAAGATTACCCCGGATCGCGGACGGGAAACTTGCAATACCAAATCAAACTCTTTATCACGGAAACCTATAAAAAAACTGGAATGATCCCACATAGAGGTCCACAATTCATTCACGAATGACCCTCATAAATTTATGAGTAATCACCTACAATGTACTCTGGACAATGTACTTGCGCTTTTTAAAATTTTATGGACGGACTTTTATTTCCTTTAAATTTCATAAAAAACATAGAATATTTAATTTCATGAGATTTTATGCAGTTGAAATTATCGTTTTCATAACTCTTATTATAAGGGTAATAATGGAATATTAACACGATTGACAGACGGTTACCCCGGATCGCGGACGGGATACTTGTAATATCAAGTCAAACTCTTTATCACGGAAACATGTAAAGAAACTGGCATGATCCCACATAGAGGTCCACAATTCATTCGTGAATGACCCTCGTATACTTATGAGTAATCATCTACAATGTACTCTGAACTATGTACTCGCACTTTTTAAAATTTGATGGTCGGACTTTTATTTCCTTTAAATTTCATAAAAAACAAAGACTATATAATTTCATGTGATTTTATGCAGTTGAAATTATCGTGTTCATAACTCTCATTGTAAGGGTAATAATGGAATACTAACACGATTGACAGAAGATTACCCTGGATCGCGGACGGGACACTTGCAATACCAAATCAAACTCTTTATCACGGTAATATGTAAAGAAACTGGCATGATCCCACATAGAAGTCCACAATTCATTCGTGAATGACCCACGTATACTTATGAGTAATAATCTACAATGTACTCTGGACTATGTACTCGCGCTTTTTAAAATTTGATGGACGGACTTTTATTTCCTTTAAATTTCATAAAAAACATAGAATATATATTTTCATGAGATTTTATGCAGTTGAAATTATCGTATTCATAACTCATATTGTAAGGGTAATAATGGAATACTAACACAATTGACAGACGGTTACCCTGGATCGTGGACGGGACACTTGCAATACCAAATCAAACTCTTTATCACGGAAACCTATAAAGAAACTGGCATGATCCCACATAGAGGTTCACAGTTCATTCACGAATGACCCTCGTAAACTTATGAGTAATCACCACAATGTACTCTGGACAATGTACTCGTGCTTTTTAAAATTTGATGGACGAACTTTTATTTCCTTTAAATTTCATAAAAAACATAGAATATTTAATTTCATGAGATTTTATTCAGTTGAATTATCGTTTTCATAACTTTTATTGTAAGGGTAATAATGGAATACTAACACGATTGATAGATGGTTACCCCGGATCGCGGACGGGAAACTTCCAATACCAAATCAAACTCTTTATCACGGTAACATGTAAAGAAACTGGCATGATCCCACATAGAGGTCCACAATTCATTCGTGAATGACTCTCGTATACTTATGAGTAATCATCTACAATGTACTCTGGACTATGTACTCGCGCTCTTTAAAACTTGATGGATGGACTTTTATTTCATTTAAATTTCATAAAAAAACATAGAATATATAATTTCATGTGATTTTATGCAGTTAAAATTATCGTGTTCAAATCTCTTATTGTAAGGGTAATAATGGAATACTAACACGATTGACAGACGGTTACCCCGGATTGCAGACGGGACACTTGCAATACCAAATCAAACTCTTTATCACGGTAACATGTAAACAAACTGGCATGATCCTACATAGAGGTCCACAATTCATTCATGAATGACCCTCGTATACTTATGAGTAATTATCCACAATATACTCTGGACTATGTACTCGCACTTTTTAAAATTTGATGGTAGGACTTTTATTTCCTTTAAATTTCATAAAAAACATAGAATATATAATTTCATGTGATTTTATGCAGTTGAAATTATCGTTTTCATAACTCTTGTTGTAAGGGTAATAATGAAATACTAACACGATTGACAGACAGTTACCCCGGATCGCTGACGGGAAACTTGCAATACCAAATCAAACTCTTTATCACGGTAACATGTAAAGAAACTGGCATGATTCCACATAGAGGTCCACAATTCATTCGTGAATGACCCTCGTATACTTATGAGTAATCATCTACAATATACTCTGGACTATGTTCTCGCACTTTTTAAAATTTGATGGTCGGACTTTTATTTCCTTTAAATTTCATAAAAAACATAGAATATATAATTTCATGTGATTTTATGCAGTTGAAATTATCGTGTTCATAACTCTCATTGTAAGGGTAATAATGGAATACTAACACGATTGACAGAAGATTACCCCGGATCGCGTACGGGACATTTGCAATACCAAATCAAACTCTTTATCACGGTAATATGTAAAGAAACTGGCATGATCCCACATAGAAGTCCACAATTGATTCGTGAATGACCCTCGTATACTTATGAGTAATCATCTACAATATACTCTGGACTATGTACTCGCGATTTTTAAAATTTGATGGTCGGACTTTTATTTCCTTTAAATTTCATAAAAAACATAGAATATATAATTTCATGTGATTTTATGCAGTTGAAATTATCGTGTTCATAACTCTCATTGTAAGGGTAATAATGGAATACTAACACGATTGACAGAAGATTACCCCGGATCGCGGACGGGAAACTTGCAATACCAAATCAAACTCTTTATCACGGAAACCTATAAAAAAACTGGAATGATCCCACATAGAGGTCCACAATTCATTCACGAATGACCCTCGTAAATTTATGAGTAATCACCTACAATGTACTCTGGACAATGTACTTGCGCTTTTTAAAATTTTATGGACGGACATTTATTTCCTTTAAATTTCATAAAAAACATAGAATATTTAATTTCATGAGATTTTATGCGGTTGAAATTATCATTTTCATAACTCTTATTGTAAGGGTAATAATGGAATATTAACACGATTGACAGACGGTTACCCCGGATCGCGGACGGGATACTTGTAATACCAAGTCAAACTCTTTATCACGGTAACATGTAAAGAAACTGGCATGATCCCACATAGAGGTCCACAATTCATTCGTGAATGACCCTCGTATACTTATGAGTAATAATCTACAATGTACTCTGGACTATGTACTCGCGCTTTTTAAAATTTGATGGACGGACTTTTATTTCCTTTAAATTTCATAAAAAACATAGAATATATATTTTCATGAGATTTTATGCAGTTGAAATTATCGTATTCATAACTCATATTGTAAGGGTAATAATGGAATACTAACACAATTGACAGACGGTTACCCTGGATCGTGGACGGGACACTTGCAATACCAAATCAAACTCTTTATCACGGAAACCTATAAAGAAACTGGCATGATCCCACATAGAGGTTCACAGTTCATTCACGAATGACCCTCGTAAACTTATGAGTAATCACCACAATGTACTCTGGACAATGTACTCGTGCTTTTTAAAATTTGATGGACGAACTTTTATTTCCTTTAAATTTCATAAAAAACATAGAATATTTAATTTCATGAGATTTTATTCAGTTGAATTATCGTTTTCATAACTTTTATTGTAAGGGTAATAATGGAATACTAACACGATTGATAGATGGTTACCCCGGATCGCGGACGGGAAACTTCCAATACCAAATCAAACTCTTTATCACGGTAACATGTAAAGAAACTGGCATGATCCCACATAGAGGTCCACAATTCATTCGTGAATGACTCTCGTATACTTATGAGTAATCATCTACAATGTACTCTGGACTATGTACTCGCGCTCTTTAAAACTTGATGGATGGACTTTTATTTCATTTAAATTTCATAAAAAAACATAGAATATATAATTTCATGTGATTTTATGCAGTTAAAATTATCGTGTTCAAATCTCTTATTGTAAGGGTAATAATGGAATACTAACACGATTGACAGACGGTTACCCCGGATTGCAGACGGGACACTTGCAATACCAAATCAAACTCTTTATCACGGTAACATGTAAACAAACTGGCATGATCCTACATAGAGGTCCACAATTCATTCATGAATGACCCTCGTATACTTATGAGTAATTATCCACAATATACTCTGGACTATGTACTCGCACTTTTTAAAATTTGATGGTAGGACTTTTATTTCCTTTAAATTTCATAAAAAACATAGAATATATAATTTCATGTGATTTTATGCAGTTGAAATTATCGTTTTCATAACTCTTGTTGTAAGGGTAATAATGAAATACTAACACGATTGACAGACAGTTACCCCGGATCGCTGACGGGAAACTTGCAATACCAAATCAAACTCTTTATCACGGTAACATGTAAAGAAACTGGCATGATTCCACATAGAGGTCCACAATTCATTCGTGAATGACCCTCGTATACTTATGAGTAATCATCTACAATATACTCTGGACTATGTTCTCGCACTTTTTAAAATTTGATGGTCGGACTTTTATTTCCTTTAAATTTCATAAAAAACATAGAATATATAATTTCATGTGATTTTATGCAGTTGAAATTATCGTGTTCATAACTCTCATTGTAAGGGTAATAATGGAATACTAACACGATTGACAGAAGATTACCCCGGATCGCGTACGGGACATTTGCAATACCAAATCAAACTCTTTATCACGGTAATATGTAAAGAAACTGGCATGATCCCACATAGAAGTCCACAATTGATTCGTGAATGACCCTCGTATACTTATGAGTAATCATCTACAATATACTCTGGACTATGTACTCGCGATTTTTAAAATTTGATGGTCGGACTTTTATTTCCTTTAAATTTCATAAAAAACATAGAATATATAATTTCATGTGATTTTATGCAGTTGAAATTATCGTGTTCATAACTCTCATTGTAAGGGTAATAATGGAATACTAACACGATTGACAGAAGATTACCCCGGATCGCGGACGGGAAACTTGCAATACCAAATCAAACTCTTTATCACGGAAACCTATAAAAAAACTGGAATGATCCCACATAGAGGTCCACAATTCATTCACGAATGACCCTCGTAAATTTATGAGTAATCACCTACAATGTACTCTGGACAATGTACTTGCGCTTTTTAAAATTTTATGGACGGACATTTATTTCCTTTAAATTTCATAAAAAACATAGAATATTTAATTTCATGAGATTTTATGCGGTTGAAATTATCATTTTCATAACTCTTATTGTAAGGGTAATAATGGAATATTAACACGATTGACAGACGGTTACCCCGGATCGCGGACGGGATACTTGTAATACCAAGTCAAACTCTTTATCACGGTAACATGTAAAGAAACTGGCATGATCCCACATAGAGGTCCACAATTCATTCGTGAATGACCCTCGTATACTTATGAGTAATCATCTACAATGTACTATGGACTATGTACTCGCGCTTTTCAATATTTGATGGTCGGACTTTTATTTCCTTTAAATTTCATAAAAAACATAGAATATATAATTTCATGTGATTTTATGCAGTTGAAATTATCGTGTTCGTAACTCTCATTCTAAGGGTAATAATGGAATACTATCACGATAGACAGACGATTACCCCGGATCGCGGACGGGACACTTGCAATACCAAATCAAACTCATTATCACGGAAACCTATAAAGAAACTGGAATGATCCCACATGGAGGTCCACAATTCATTCACGAATGACCCTCGTAAACTTATGAGTAATCACCTACAATGTACTCTGGACAATGTACTTGCGCTTTTTAAAATTTTATGGACAGACTTTTATTTCCTTTAAATTTCATAAAAAACGTAGAATATATAATTTCATGTGATTTTATGCAGTTGAAATTATCGTGTTCATAACTCTCATTGTAAGGGTAACAATGGAATACTAACACGATTGACAGACGATTACCCCGGATCGCGGATGGGACACTTGCAATACCAAATCAAACTCTTTATCACGGTAACATGTGAAGAAACTGGCATGATCCCACATAGAGGTCAACAATTCATTCGTGAATGACCCTCGTATACTGATGAGTAATCATCTACAATGTACTCTGGACTATGTACTCGCGCTTTTCAAAATTTGATGGTCGGACTTTTATTTCCTTTAAATTTCATAAAAAACATAGAATATATAATTTCATGTGATTTTATGCAGTTGAAATTATCGTGTTCATAACTCTCATTGTAAGGGTAATAATGGAATACAAACACAATTGACAGACGATTACCCTGGATCACCGACGGGACACTTGCAATACCAAATCAAACTCTTTATCACGGTAACATGTAAAGAAATTGGCATGATCCCACGTAGAGGTTCACAATTCATTCATGAATGACCCTCGTATACTTATGAGTAATCATCAACAATGTACTCTGGACTATGTACTCGCGCTTTTCAAAATTTGATGGTCGGACTTTTATTTCCTTTAAATTTCATAAAAAACATAGAATATATAATTTCATGTGATTTTATGCAGTTGAAATTATCGTGTTCATAACTCTCATTGTAAGGGTAATAATGGAATACAAACACAATTGACAGACGATTACCCTGGATCACCGACGGGACACTTGCAATACCAAATCAAACTCTTTATCACGGTAACATGTAAAGAAACTGGCATGATCCCACATAGAGGTTCACAATTCATTCATGAATGACCCTCGTATACTTATGAGTAATCATCAACAATGTACTCTGGACTATGTACTCGCGCTTTTTAAAATTTAATGGTCGGACTTTTATTTCCTTTAAATATCATAAAAAACATAGAATATATAATTTCATGTGATTTTATGCAGTTGAAATTATCGTGTTCATAACTCTCATTGTAAGGGTAATAATTGAATACTAACACGATTGACAGACTATTACCCCGGATCGCGGACGGGACACTTGCAATACCAAATCAAACTCTTTATCACGGAAACCTATAAAGAAACTGGCATGATCCCACATAGAGGTTCACAGTTGATTCACGAAGGACCCTCGTAAACTTATGAGTAATCACCACAATGTACTCTGGACAATGTACTCGTGCTTTTTAAAATTTGATGGACGGACTTTTATTTCCTTTAAATTTCATAAAAAACATAGAATATTTAATTTCATGAGATTTTATTCAGTTGAATTATCGTTTTCATAACTTTTATTGTAAGGGTAATAATGGAATACTAACACGATTGACAGACGGTTACCCCGGATCGCGGACCGGAAACTTGCAATGCCAAATCAAACTCTTTATCACGGTAACATGTAAAGAAACTGGCATGATCCCACATAGAGGTCCACAATTCATTCGTGAATGACTCTCGTATACTTATGAGTAATCATCTACAATGTACTCTGGACTATGTACTCGCGCTCTTTAAAACTTGATGGATGGACTTTTATTTCCTTTAAATTTCATAAAAAACATAGAATATATAATTTCATGTGATTTTATGCAGTTGAAATTATCGTGTTCATAACTCTCATTCTAAGGGTAATAATGGAATACTATCACGATTGACAAACGATTACCCCGGATCGCGGACGGGACACTTGCAATACCAAATCAAACTCTTTATCACGGAAACCTATAAAGAAACTGGAATGATCCCACATAGAGGTCCACAATTCATTCACGAATGACCCTCATAAACTTTTGAGTAATCACCTACAATGTACTCTGGACAATGTACTTGCGCTTTTTAAAATTTTATGGACGGACTTTAATTTCCTTTAAATTTCATAAAAAACATTGAATATTTAATTTCATGAGATTTTATGCAGTTGAAATTATCGTTTTAATAACTCTTATTGTAAGTGTAGTAATGAAATATTAACACGATTGACAGACGGTTACCCCGGATCGCGGACGGGATACTTGCAATTCCAAATCAAACTCTTTATCACGGTAACATGTAAAGAAACTGGCATGATCCCACATAGAGGTCCACAATTCATTCGTGAATGACCTTCGTACACTTATGAGTAATCATCTACAATGTACTCTGGACTATGTACTCGCGCTTTTTAAAATTTGATGGACGGACTTTTATTTCCTTTAAATTTCATAAAAAACACAGAATATATATTTTCATGAGATTTTATGCAGTTGAAATTATCTTATTCATAACTCATATTGTAAGGGTAATAATGGAATACTAACACAATTGACTGACGGTTACCCTGGATCACAGACGGGACACTTGCAATACCAAATCAAACACTTTATCACGGAAACCTATAAAGAAACTGGCATGATCCCACATAGAGGTTCACAGTTCATTCACGAATGACCCTCGTAAACTTATGAGTAATCACCACAATGTACTCTGGACAATGTACTCGTGCTTTTTAAAATTTGATGGACGGACTTTTATTTCCTTTAAATTTCATAAAAAACGTAGAATATTTAATTTCATGAGATTTTATTTAGTTGAATTATCGTTTTCATAACTTTATTGTAAGGGTAATATTGGAATACTAACACGATTGACAGACGGTTACCCCGGATCGCGGACGGGAAACTTGCAATACCAAATCAAACTCTTTATCACGGTAACATGTAAAGAAACTGGCATGATCCCACATAGAGGTCCACAATTCCGATTTCTTCAATAAATTGAAGGAGAAGGTTTTTCTTCGCGGGGAGGGTGCCGACGAGCACTCATTCACGAATGACCCTCGTAAATTTATGAGTAATCACCTACAATGTACTCTGGACAATGTACTTGCGCTTTTTAAAATTTTATGGATGGACTTTTATTTCCTTTAAATTTCATAAAAAACATAGAATATTTAATTTCATGAGATTTTATGCAGTTGAAATTATCGTTTTCATAACTCTTTTTGTAAGGGTAATAATGGAATATTAACACGATTGCAATACCAAATTCGAACTCTTTATCACGGTAACATGTAAAGAAACTGGCATGATCCCACATAGAGGTCCACAATTCATTCGTGAATGACCCTCGTATACTTATGAGTAATCATCTACAATATACTCTTGACTATGTACTCGCGCTTTTAAAAATTTGATGGTCGGACTTTTATTTCCTTTAAATTTCATAAAAAACATAGAATATATAATTTCATGTGATTTTATGCAGTTGAAATTATCGTGTTCATAACTCTCATTCTAAGGGTAATAATGGAATACTATCACGATAGACAGACGATTATCCCGGATCGCGGACGGGACACTTGCAATACCAAATCAAACCCTTTATCACGGAAACCTATAAAGAAACTGGAATGATCCCACATAGAGGTCCACAATTCATTCACGAATGACCCTCGTAAACTTATGAGTAATCACCTACAATGTACTCTGGACAATGTACTTGCGCTTTTTAAAATTTTATGGACGGACTTTTATTTCCTTTAAATTTCATAAAAAACGTAGAATATATAATTTCATGTGATTTTATGCAGTTGAAATTATCGTGTTCATAACTCTCATTGTAAGGGTAACAATGGAATACTAACACGATTGACAGACGATTACCCCGGATCGCGGACGGGACACTTGCAGTACCAAATTAAACTCTTTATCACGGTAACATGTGAAGAAACTGGCATGATCCCACATAGAGGTCCACAATTCATTCGTGAATGACCCTCGTATACTTATGAGTAATCATCTACAATGTACTCTGGACTATGTACTCGCGCTTTTCAAAATTTGATGGTCGGACTTTTATTTCCTTTAAATTTCATAAAAAACATAGAATATATAATTTCATGTGATTTTATGCAGTTGAAATTATCGGGTTCATAACTCTTATTGTAAGGGTAATAATGGAATATTAACACGATTGACAGACGGTTACCCCGGATCGCGGACGGGAAACTTGCAATACCAAATTCGGACTCTTTATCACGGTAACATGTAAAGAAACTGGCATGATCCCACATAGAGGTCCACAATTCATTCGTGAATGACCCTCGTATACTTATGAGTAATCATCTACAATATACTCTTGACTATGTACTCGCGCTTTTAAAAATTTGATGGTCGGACTTTTATTTCCTTTAAATTTCATAAAAAACATAGAATATATAATTTCATGTGATTTTATGCAGTTGAAATTATCGTGTTCATAACTCTCATTCTAAGGGTAATAATGGAATACTATCACGATAGACAGACGATTACCCCGGATCGCGGACGAGACACTTGCAATACCAAATCAAACTCTTTATCACGGTAACATGTAAAGAAACTGGCATGATCCCACATAGAGGTCCACAATTCATTCATGAATGACCCTCGTATACTTATGAGTAATCATCTGTAATGTACTCTGGACTATGTACTCGCGCTTTTTAAAATTTGATGGTCGGACTTTTATTTCCTTTAAATATCATAAAAAACATAGAATATATAATTTCATGTGATTTTATGCAGTTGAAATTATCGTGTTCATAACTCTCATTGTAAGGGTAATAATGGAATACTAACACGATTGACAGACTATTACCCCGGATCGCGGACGGGACACTTGCAATACCAAATCAAACTCTTTATCACGGTAACATGTAAAGAAACTGGAATGATCCCACATAGAGGTCCACAATTCATTCGTGAATGACCCTCGTATACATATGAGTAATCATCTACAATGTAATCTGGACTATGTACTCGTGCTTTCTAAAATTTGATGGTCGGACTTTTATTTCATTTAAATTTCATAAAAAACATAGAATATATAATTTCATGTGATTTTATGCAGTTAAAATTATCGTGTTCATAACTCTCATTGTAAGGGTAATAATGGAATACTAACACGATTGACAGACGATTACCCCGGATCACGGACGGGACACTTGCAATACCAAATCAAACTCTTTATCACGGTAACATGTAAAGAAACTGGCATGATCCCACACAGAGGTCCACAATTCATTCATGAATGACCCTCGTATATTTATGAGTAATCATCTACAATGTACTCTGGACTATGTACTCGCGCTTTTAAAAATTTGATGGTCGGTCTTTTATTTCCTTTAAATTTCATAAAAAACATAGAATATATAATTTCATGTGATTTTATGCAGTTGAAATTATCGTGTTCATAACTCTCATTGTAAGGGTAATAATGGAATACAAACACGATTGACAGACTATTACCCCGGATCGCGGACGGGACACTTGCAATACCAAATCAAACTCTTTATCACGGTAACATGTAAAGAAACTGGAATGATCCCACATAGAGGTCCACAATTCATTCGTGAATGACCCTCGCATACATATGAGTAATCATCTACAATGTACTCTGGACTATGTACTCGTGCTTTTTAAAATTTGATGGTCAGACTTTTATTTCATTTAAATTTCATAAAAAACATAGAATATATAATTTCATGTGATTTTATGCAGTTAAAATTATCGTGTTCATAACTCTCATTGTAAGGGTAATAATGGAATACTAACACGATTGACAGACGATTACCCCGGATCACGGACGGGACACTTGCAATACCAAATCAAACTCTTTATCACGGTAACATGTAAAGAAACTGGCATGATCCCACACAGAGGTCCACAATTCATTCATGAATGACACTCGTATACTTATGAGTAATCATCTACAATGTACTCTGGACTATGTACTCGCGCTTTTTAAAATTTGATGGTCGGACTTTTATTTCCTTTAAATTTCATAAAAAACATAGAATATATAATTTCATGTGATTTTATGCAGTTGAAATTATCGTGTTCATAACTCTCATTCTAAGGGTAATAATGGAATACTATCACGATAGACAGACGATTACCCCGGATCGCGGACGGGACACTTGCAATACCAAATCAAACTCTTTATCACGGTAACATGTAAAGAAACTGGCATGATCCCACACAGAGGTCCACAATTCATTCATGAATGACACTCGTATACTTATGAGTAATCATCTACAATGTACTCTGGACTATGTACTCGCGCTTTTTAAAATTTGATGGTCGGACTTTTATTTCCTTTAAATTTCATAAAAAACATAGAATATATAATTTCATGTGATTTTATGCAGTTGAAATTATCGTGTTCATAACTCTCATTCTAAGGGTAATAATGGAATACTATCACGATAGACAGACGATTACCCCGGATCGCGGACGAGACACTTGCAATACCAAATCAAACTCTTTATCACGGTAACATGTAAAGAAACTGGCATGATCCCACATAGAGGTCCACAATTCATTCATGAATGACCCTCGTATACTTATGAGTAATCATCTGTAATGTACTCTGGACTATGTACTCGCGCTTTTTAAAATTTGATGGTCGGACTTTTATTTCCTTTAAATATCATAAAAAACATAGAATATATAATTTCATGTGATTTTATGCAGTTGAAATTATCGTGTTCATAACTCTCATTGTAAGGGTAATAATGGAATACTAACACGATTGACAGACTATTACCCCGGATCGCGGACGGGACACTTGCAATACCAAATCAAACTCTTTATCACGGTAACATGTAAAGAAACTGGAATGATCCCACATAGAGGTCCACAATTCATTCGTGAATGACCCTCGTATACATATGAGTAATCATCTACAATGTAATCAGGACTATGTACTCGTGCTTTCTAAAATTTGATGGTCGGACTTTTATTTCATTTAAATTTCATAAAAAACATAGAATATATAATTTCATGTGATTTTATGCAGTTAAAATTATCGTGTTCATAACTCTCATTGTAAGGGTAATAATGGAATACTAACACGATTGACAGACGATTACCCCGGATCACGGACGGGACACTTGCAATACCAAATCAAACTCTTTATCACGGTAACATGTAAAGAAACTGGCATGATCCCACACAGAGGTCCACAATTCATTCATGAATGACCCTCGTATACTTATGAGTAATCATCTACAATGTACTCTGGACTATGTACTCGCGCTTTTAAAAATTTGATGGTCGGTCTTTTATTTCCTTTAAATTTCATAAAAAACATAGAATATATAATTTCATGTGATTTTATGCAGTTGAAATTATCGTGTTCATAACTCTCATTGTAAGGGTAATAATGGAATACTAACACGATTGACAGACTATTACCCCGGATCGCGGACGGGACACTTGCAATACCAAATCAAACTCTTTATCACGGTAACATGTAAAGAAACTGGAATGATCCCACATAGAGGTCCACAATTCATTCGTGAATGACCCTCGCATACATATGAGTAATCATCTACAATGTACTCTGGACTATGTACTCGTGCTTTTTAAAATTTGATGGTCAGACTTTTATTTCATTTAAATTTCATAAAAAACATAGAATATATAATTTCATGTGATTTTATGCAGTTAAAATTATCGTGTTCATAACTCTCATTGTAAGGGTAATAATGGAATACTAACACGATTGACAGACGATTACCCCGGATCACGGACGGGACACTTGCAATACCAAATCAAACTCTTTATCACGGTAACATGTAAAGAAACTGGCATGATCCCACACAGAGGTCCACAATTCATTCATGAATGACACTCGTATACTTATGAGTAATCATCTACAATGTACTCTGGACTATGTACTCGCGCTTTTTAAAATTTGATGGTCGGACTTTTATTTCCTTTAAATTTCATAAAAAACATAGAATATATAATTTCATGTGATTTTATGCAGTTGAAATTATCGTGTTCATAACTCTCATTCTAAGGGTAATAATGGAATACTATCACGATAGACAGACGATTACCCCGGATCGCGGACGGGACACTTGCAATACCAAATCAAACCCTTTATCACGGAAACCTATAAAGAAACTGGAATGATCCCACATAGAGGTCCACAATTCATTCACGAATGACCCTCGTAAACTTATGAGTAATCACCTACAATGTACTCTGGACAATGTACTTGCGCTTTTTAAAATTTTATGGACGGACTTTTATTTCCTTTAAATTTCATAAAAAACGTAGAATATATAATTTCATGTGATTTTATGCAGTTGAAATTATCGTATTCATAACTCATATTGTAAGGGTAATAATGGAATACTAACACAATTGACAGACGGTTACCCCGGATCGTGGACGGGACACTTGCAATACCAAATCAAACTCTTTATCACGGAAACCTATAAAGAAACTGGCATGATCCCACATAGAGGTTCACAGTTCATTCACGAATGACCCTCGTAAACTTATGAGTAATCACCACAATGTACTCTGGACAATGTACTCGTGCTTTTTAAAATTTGATGGACGGACTTTTATTTCCTTTAAATTTCATAAGAAACATAGAATATTTAATTTTATGAGATTTTTTTCAGTTGAATTATCGTTTTCATAACTTTTATTGTAAGGGTAACAATGGAATACTAACACGATTGACAGACGGTTACCCCGGATCGCGGACGGGAAACTTGCAATACCAAATTAAACTCTTTATCACGGTAACATGTAAAGAAACTGGCATGATCCCACATAGAGGTCCACAATTCATTCGTGAATGACTCTCGTATACTTATGAGTAATCATCTACAATGTACTCTGGACTATGTACTCGCGCTCTTTAAAACTTGATGGATGGACTTTTATTTCCTTTAAATTTCATAAAAAACATAGAATATATAATTTCATGTGATTTTATGCAGTTGAAATTATCGTGTTCATAACTCTCATTCTAAGGGTAATAATGGAATACTATCACGATTGACAAACGATTACCCCGGATCGCGGACGGGACACTTGCAATACCAAATCAAACTCTTTATCACGGTAACATGTAAAGAAACTAGCATGATCCCACATAGAGGTCCACAATTCATTCGTGAATGACCTTCGTATACTTATGAGTAATCATCTACAATGTACTCTGGACTATGTGCTCGCGCTTTTTAAAATTTGATGGTCGGACTTTTATTTCCTTTAAATTTCATAAAAAAATAGAATATATAATTTCATGTGATTTTATGCAGTTGAAATTATCGTGTTCATAACTCTCATTGTAAGGGTAATAATGGAATACTAACACGATTGACAGAAGATTACCCCGGATCGCGGACGGGACACTTGCAATACCAAATCAAACTCTTTATCACGGTAATATGTAAAGAAACTGGCATGATCCCACATAGAAGTCCACAATTGATTCGTGAATGACCCTCGTATACTTATGAGTAATAATCTACAATGTACTCTGGACTATGTACTCGCGCTTTTTAAAATTTGATGGACGGACTTTTATTTCCTTTAAATTTCATAAAAAACACAGAATATATATTTTCATGAGATTTTATGCAGTTGAAATTATCGTATTCATAACTCATATTGTAAGGGTAATAATGGAATACTAACACAATTGACAGACGGTTACCCCGGATCGCGGACGGGACACTTGCAATACCAAATCAAACTCTTTATCACGGAAACCTATAAAGAAACTGGCATGATCCCACATAGAGGTTCACGGTTCATTCACGAATGACCCTCGTAAACTTATGAGTAATCACCACAATGTACTCTGGACAATGTACTCGTGCTTTTTAAAATTTGATGGACGGACTTTTATTTCCTTTAAATTTCATAAAAATCATAGAATATATAATTTCATGTGATTTTATGCAGTTGAAATTATCGTGTTCATAACTCTCATTGTAAGGGTAATAATGGAATACTAACACGATTGACAGAAGATTACCCCGGATCGCGGACGGGAAACTTGCAATACCAAATCAAACTCTTTATCACGGAAACCTATAAAAAAACTGGAATGATCCCACATAGAGGTCCACAATTCATTCACGAATGACCCTCGTAAATTTATGAGTAATCACCTACAATGTACTCTGGACAATGTACTTGCGCTTTTTAAAATTTTATGGACGGACTTTTATTTCCTTTAAATTTCATAAAAAACATAGAATATTTAATTTCATGAGATTTTATGCAGTTGAAATTATCGTTTTCATAACTCTTATTATAAGGGTAATAATGGAATATTAACACGATTGACAGACGGTTACCCCGGATCGCGGACGGGATACTTGTAATATCAAGTCAAACTCTTTATCACGGTAACATGTAAAGAAACTGGCATGATCCCACATAGAGGTCCACAATTCATTCGTGAATGACACTCGTATACTTATGAGTAATCATCTACAATGTACTCTGAACTATGTACTCGCACTTTTTAAAATTTGATGGTCGGACTTTTATTTCCTTTAAATTTCATAAAAAACAAAGACTATATAATTTCATGTGATTTTATGCAGTTGAAATTATCGTGTTCATAACTCTCATTGTAAGGGTAATAATGGAATACTAACACGATTGACAGAAGATTACCCTGGATCGCGGACGGGACACTTGCAATACCAAATCAAACTCTTTATCACGGTAATATGTAAAGAAACTGGCATGATCCCACATAGAAGTCCACAATTGATTCGTGAATGACCCACATATACTTATGAGTAATAATCTACAATGTACTCTGGACTATGTACTTGCGCTTTTTAAAATTTGATGGACGGACTTTTATTTCCTTTAAATTTCATAAAAAACATAGAATATATATTTTCATGAGATTATATGCAGTTGAAATTATCGTATTCATAACTCATATTGTAAGGGTAATAATGGAATACTAACACAATTGACAGACGGTTACCCCGGATCGCGGACGGGACACTTGCGATACCAAATCAAACTCTTTATCACGGAAACCTATAAAGAAACTGGCATGATCCCACATAGAGGTTCACGGTTCATTCACGAATGACCCTCGTAAACTTATGAGTAATCACCACAATGTACTCTGGACAATGTACTCGTGCTTTTTAAAATTTGATGGACGGACTTTTATTTCCTTTAAATTTCATAAAAATCATAGAATATATAATTTCATGTGATTTTATGCAGTTGAAATTATCGTGTTCATAACTCTCATTGTAAGGGTAATAATGGAATACTAACACGATTGACAGAAGATTACCCCGGATCGCGGACGGGAAACTTGCAATACCAAATCAAACTCTTTATCACGGAAACCTATAAAAAAACTGGAATGATCCCACATAGAGGTCCACAATTCATTCACGAATGACCCTCGTAAATTTATGAGTAATCACCTACAATGTACTCTGGACAATGTACTTGCGCTTTTTAAAATTTTATGGACGGACTTTTATTTCCTTTAAATTTCATAAAAAACATAGAACATTTAATTTCATGAGATTTTATGCAGTTGAAATTATCGTTTTCATAACTCTTATTATAAGGGTAATAATGGAATATTAACACGATTGACAGACGGTTACCCCGGATCGCGGACGGGATACTTGTAATATCAAGTCAAACTCTTTATCACGGTAACATGTAAAGAAACTGGCATGATCCCACATAGAGGTCCACAATTCATTCGTGAATGACCCTCGTATACTTATGAGTAATCATCTACAATGTACTCTGAACTATGTACTCGCACTTTTTAAAATTTGATGGTCGGACTTTTATTTCCTTTAAATTTCGTAAAAAACAAAGACTATATAATTTCATGTGATTTTATGCAGTTGAAATTATCGTGTTCATAACTCTCATTGTAAGGGTAATAATGGAATACTAACACGATTGACAGAAGATTACCCTGGATCGCGGACGGGACACTTGCAATACCAAATCAAACTCTTTATCACGGTAATATGTAAAGAAACTGGCATGATCCCACATAGAAGTCCACAATTCATTCGTGAATGACCCACGTATACTTATGAGTAATAATCTACAATGTACTCTGGACTATGTACTCGCGCTTTTTAAAATTTGATGGACGGACTTTTATTTCCTTTAAATTTCATAAAAAACATAGAATATATATTTTCATGAGATTTTATGCAGTTGAAATTATCGTATTCATAACTCATATTGTAAGGGTAATAATGGAATACTAACACAATTGACAGACGGTTACCCTGGATCGTGGACGGGACACTTGCAATACCAAATCAAACTCTTTATCACGGAAACCTATAAAGAAACTGGCATGATCCCACATAGAGGTTCACAGTTCATTCACGAATGACCCTCGTAAACTTATGAGTAATCACCACAATGTACTCTGGACAATGTACTCGTGCTTTTTAAAATTTGATGGACGAACTTTTATTTCCTTTAAATTTCATAAAAAACATAGAATATTTAATTTCATGAGATTTTATTCAGTTGAATTATCGTTTTCATAACTTTTATTGTAAGGGTAATAATGGAATACTAACACGATTGATAGATGGTTACCCCGGATCGCGGACGGGAAACTTCCAATACCAAATCAAACTCTTTATCACGGTAACATGTAAAGAAACTGGCATGATCCCACATAGAGGTCCACAATTCATTCGTGAATGACTCTCGTATACTTATGAGTAATCATCTACAATGTACTCTGGACTATGTACTCGCGCTCTTTAAAACTTGATGGATGGACTTTTATTTCATTTAAATTTCATAAAAAAACATAGAATATATAATTTCATGTGATTTTATGCAGTTAAAATTATCGTGTTCAAATCTCTTATTGTAAGGGTAATAATGGAATACTAACACGATTGACAGACGGTTACCCCGGATTGCAGACGGGACACTTGCAATACCAAATCAAACTCTTTATCACGGTAACATGTAAACAAACTGGCATGATCCTACATAGAGGTCCACAATTCATTCATGAATGACCCTCGTATACTTATGAGTAATTATCCACAATATACTCTGGACTATGTACTCGCACTTTTTAAAATTTGATGGTCGGACTTTTATTTCCTTTAAATTTCATAAAAAACATAGAATATATAATTTCATGTGATTTTATGCAGTTGAA
This sequence comes from Rubia yunnanensis, assembly GCA_037428765.1. NCBI lineage: Eukaryota > Viridiplantae > Streptophyta > Magnoliopsida > Gentianales > Rubiaceae > Rubia > Rubia yunnanensis. Next base: position 33,758,253 of record CM075067.1, on the reverse strand, counting down.
ATTATCGTGTTCATAACTCTCATTGTAAGGGTAATAATGGAATACTAACACGATTGACAGAAGATTACCCCGGATCGCGTACGGGACATTTGCAATACCAAATCAAACTCTTTATCACGGTAATATGTAAAGAAACTGGCATGATCCCACATAGAAGTCCACAATTGATTCGTGAATGACCCTCGTATACTTATGAGTAATCATCTACAATATACTCTGGACTATGTACTCGCGATTTTTAAAATTTGATGGTCGGACTTTTATTTCCTTTAAATTTCATAAAAAACATAGAATATATAATTTCATGTGATTTTATGCAGTTGAAATTATCGTGTTCATAACTCTCATTGTAAGGGTAATAATGGAATACTAACACGATTCACAGACTATTACCCCGGATCGCGGACGGGACACTTGCAATACCAAATCAAACTCTTTATCACGGAAACCTATAAAGAAACTGGCATGATCCCACATAGAGGTTCACAGTTCATTCACGAAGGACCCTCGTAAACTTATGAGTAATCACCACAATGTACTCTGGACAATGTACTCGTGCTTTTTAAAATTTGATGGACGGACTTTTATTTCCTTTAAATTTCATAAAAAACATAGAATATTTAATTTCATGAGATTTTATTCAGTTGAATTATCGTTTTCATAACTTTTATTGTAAGGGTAATAATGGAATACTAACACGATTGACAGACGGTTACCCCGGATCGCGGACGGGAAACTTGCAATGCCAAATCAAACTCTTTATCACGGTAACATGTAAAGAAACTGGCATGATCCCACATAGAGGTCCACAATTCATTCGTGAATGACCCTCGTATACTTATGAGTAATCATCTACAATGTACTATGGACTATGTACTCGCGCTTTTCAATATTTGATGGTCGGACTTTTATTTCCTTTAAATTTCATAAAAAACATAGAATAGATAATTTCATGTGATTTTATGCAGTCGAAATTATAGTGTTCATAACTCTCATTGTATGGGTAATAATGGAATACTAACACGATTGACAGAAGATTACCCCGGATCGCGGACGGGACACTTGCAATACCAAATCAAACTCTTTATCACGGTAATATGTAAAGAAACTGGCATGATCCCACATAGAACTCCACAATTCATTCCTGAATGACCCTCGTATACTTATGAGTAATCATCTACAATGTACTCTGGACTATGTACTTGCGCTTTTTAAAATTTAATGGTCGGACTTTTATTTCCTTTAAATATCATAAAAAACATAGAATATATAATTTCATGTGATTTTATGCAGTTGAAATTATCGTGTTCGTAACTCTCATTCTAAGGGTAATAATGGAATACTATCACGATAGACAGACGATTAGCCCGGATCGCGGACGGGACACTTGCAATACCAAATCAAACTCTTTATCACGGAAACCTATAAAGAAACTGGAATGATCCCACATGGAGGTCCACAATTCATTCACGAATGACCCTCGTAAACTTATGAGTAATCACCTACAATGTACTCTGGACAATGTACTTGCGCTTTTTAAAATTTTATGGACAGACTTTTATTTCCTTTAAATTTCATAAAAAACGTAGAATATATAATTTCATGTGATTTTATGCAGTTGAAATTATCGTGTTCATAACTCTCATTGTAAGGGTAACAATGGAATACTAACACGATTGACAGACGATTACCCCGGATCGCGGACGGGACACTTGCAATACCAAATCAAACTCTTTATCACGGTAACATGTGAAGAAACTGGCATGATCCCACATAGAGGTCAACAATTCATTCGTGAATGACCCTCGTATACTGATGAGTAATCATCTACAATGTACTCTGGACTATGTACTCGCGCTTTTCAAAATTTGATGGTCGGACTTTTATTTCCTTTAAATTTCATAAAAAACATAGAATATATAATTTCATGTGATTTTATGCAGTTGAAATTATCGTGTTCATAACTCTCATTGTAAGGGTAATAATGGAATACAAACACAATTGACAGACGATTACCCTGGATCACCGACGGGACACTTGCAATACCAAATCAAACTCTTTATCACGGTAACATGTAAAGAAACTGGCATGATCCCACATAGAGGTTCACAATTCATTCATGAATGACCCTCGTATACTTATGAGTAATCATCAACAATGTACTCTGGACTATGTACTCGCGCTTTTTAAAATTTAATGGTCGGACTTTTATTTCCTTTAAATATCATAAAAAACATAGAATATATAATTTCATGTGATTTTATGCAGTTGAAATTATCGTGTTCATAACTCTCATTGTAAGGGTAATAATGGAATACAAACACAATTGACAGACGATTACCCTGGATCACCGACGGGACACTTGCAATACCAAATCAAACTCTTTATCACGGTAACATGTAAAGAAACTGGCATGATCCCACATAGAGGTTCACAATTCATTCATGAATGACCCTCGTATACTTATGAGTAATCATCAACAATGTACTCTGGACTATGTACTCGCGCTTTTTAAAATTTAATGGTCGGACTTTTATTTCCTTTAAATATCATAAAAAACATAGAATATATAATTTCATGTGATTTTATGCAGTTGAAATTATCGTGTTCATAACTCTCATTGTAAGGGTAATAATGGAATACTAACACGATTCACAGACTATTACCCCGGATCGCGGACGGGACACTTGCAATACCAAATCAAACTCTTTATCACGGAAACCTATAAAGAAACTGGCATGATCCCACATAGAGGTTCACAGTTCATTCACGAAGGACCCTCGTAAACTTATGAGTAATCACCACAATGTACTCTGGACAATGTACTCGTGCTTTTTAAAATTTGATGGACGGACTTTTATTTCCTTTAAATTTCATAAAAAACATAGAATATTTAATTTCATGAGATTTTATTCAGTTGAATTATCGTTTTCATAACTTTTATTGTAAGGGTAATAATGGAATACTAACACGATTGACAGACGGTTACCCCGGATCGCGGACGGGAAACTTGCAATGCCAAATCAAACTCTTTATCACGGTAACATGTAAAGAAACTGGCATGATCCCACATAGAGGTCCACAATTCATTCGTGAATGACTCTCGTATACTTATGAGTAATCATCTACAATGTACTCTGGACTATGTACTCGCGCTCTTTAAAACTTGATGGATGGACTTTTATTTCCTTTAAATTTCATAAAAAACATAGAATATATAATTTCATGTGATTTTATGCAGTTGAAATTATCGTGTTCATAACTCTCATTCTAAGGGTAATAATGGAATACTATCACGATAGACAGACGATTACCCCGGATCGCGGACGGGACACTTGCAATACCAAATCAAACTCTTTATCACGGAAACCTATAAAGAAACTGGAATGATCCCACATGGAGGTCCACAATTCATTCACGAATGACCCTCGTAAACTTATGAGTAATCACCTACAATGTACTCTGGACAATGTACTTGCGCTTTTTAAAATTTTATGGACGGACTTTTATTTCCTTTAAATTTCATAAAAAACATTGAATATTTAATTTCATGAGATTTTATGCAGTTGAAATTATCGTTTTAATAACTCTTATTGTAAGTGTAGTAATGAAATATTAACACGATTGACAGACGGTTACCCCGGATCGCGGACGGGATACTTGCAATTCCAAATCAAACTCTTTATCACGGTAACATGTAAAGAAACTGGCATGATCCCACATAGAGGTCCACAATTCATTCGTGAATGACCTTCGTACACTTATGAGTAATCATCTACAATGTACTCTGGACTATGTACTCGCGCTTTTTAAAATTTGATGGACGGACTTTTATTTCCTTTAAATTTCATAAAAAACACAGAATATATATTTTCATGAGATTTTATGCAGTTGAAATTATCTTATTCATAACTCATATTGTAAGGGTAATAATGGAATACTAACACAATTGACTGACGGTTACCCTGGATCACAGACGGGACACTTGCAATACCAAATCAAACACTTTATCACGGAAACCTATAAAGAAACTGGCATGATCCCACATAGAGGTTCACAGTTCATTCACGAATGACCCTCGTAAACTTATGAGTAATCACCACAATGTACTCTGGACAATGTACTCGTGCTTTTTAAAATTTGATGGACGGACTTTTATTTCCTTTAAATTTCATAAAAAACGTAGAATATTTAATTTCATGAGATTTTATTTAGTTGAATTATCGTTTTCATAACTTTATTGTAAGGGTAATATTGGAATACTAACACGATTGACAGACGGTTACCCCGGATCGCGGACGGGAAACTTGCAATACCAAATCAAACTCTTTATCACGGTAACATGTAAAGAAACTGGCATGATCCCACATAGAGGTCCACAATTCCGATTTCTTCAATAAATTGAAGGAGAAGGTTTTTCTTCGCGGGGAGGGTGCCGACGAGCACTCATTCACGAATGACCCTCGTAAATTTATGAGTAATCACCTACAATGTACTCTGGACAATGTACTTGCGCTTTTTAAAATTTTATGGACGGACTTTTATTTCCTTTAAATTTCATAAAAAACGTAGAATATATAATTTCATGTGATTTTATGCAGTTGAAATTATCGTGTTCATAACTCTCATTGTAAGGGTAACAATGGAATACTAACACGATTGAAAGACGATTACCCCGGATCGCGGACGGGACACTTGCAGTACCAAATTAAACTCTTTATCACGGTAACATGTGAAGAAACTGGCATGATCCCACATAGAGGTCCACAATTCATTCGTGAATGACCCTCGTATACTTATGAGTAATCATCTACAATGTACTCTGGACTATGTACTCGCGCTTTTCAAAATTTGATGGTCGGACTTTTATTTCCTTTAAATTTCATAAAAAACATAGAATATATAATTTCATGTGATTTTATGCAGTTGAAATTATCGGGTTCATAACTCTTATTGTAAGGGTAATAATGGAATATTAACATGATTGACAGACGGTTACCCCGGATCGCGGACGGGAAACTTGCAATACCAAATTCGGACTCTTTATCACGGTAACATGTAAAGAAACTGGCATGATCCCACATAGAGGTCCACAATTCATTCGTGAATGACCCTCGTATACTTATGAGTAATCATCTACAATATACTCTTGACTATGTACTCGCGCTTTTAAAAATTTGATGGTCGGACTTTTATTTCCTTTAAATTTCATAAAAAACATAGAATATATAATTTCATGTGATTTTATGCAGTTGAAATTATCGTGTTCATAACTCTCATTCTAAGGGTAATAATGGAATACTATCACGATAGACAGACGATTACCCCGGATCGCGGACGAGACACTTGCAATACCAAATCAAACTCTTTATCACGGTAACATGTAAAGAAACTGGCATGATCCCACATAGAGGTCCACAATTCATTCATGAACGACCCTCGTATACTTATGAGTAATCATCAACAATGTACTCTGGACTATGTACTCGCGCTTTTTAAAATTTGATGGTCGGACTTTTATTTCCTTTAAATATCATAAAAAACATAGAATATATAATTTCATGTGATTTTATGCAGTTGAAATTATCGTGTTCATAACTCTCATTGTAAGGGTAATAATGGAATACTAACACGATTGACAGACTATTACCCCGGATCGCGGACGGGACACTTGCAATACCAAATCAAACTCTTTATCACGGTAACATGTAAAGAAACTGGAATGATCCCACATAGAGGTCCACAATTCATTCGTGAATGACCCTCGTATACATATGAGTAATCATCTACAATGTAATCTGGACTATGTACTCGTGCTTTCTAAAATTTGATGGTCGGACTTTTATTTCATTTAAATTTCATAAAAAACATAGAATATATAATTTCATGTGATTTTATGCAGTTAAAATTATCGTGTTCATAACTCTCATTGTAAGGGTAATAATGGAATACTAACACGATTGACAGACTATTACCCCGGATCGCGGACGGGACACTTGCAATACCAAATCAAACTCTTTATCACGGTAACATATAAAGAAACTGGAATGATCCCACATAGAGGTCCACAATTCATTCGTGAATGACCCTCGTATACATATGAGTAATCATCTACAATGTACTCTGGACTATGTACTCGTGCTTTTTAAAATTTGATGGTCAGACTTTTATTTCATTTAAATTTCATAAAAAACATAGAATATATAATTTCATGTGATTTTATGCAGTTAAAATTATCGTGTTCATAACTCTCATTGTAAGGGTAATAATGGAATACTAACACGATTGACAGACGATTATCCCGGATCACGGACGGGACACTTGCAATACCAAATCAAACTCTTTATCACGGTAACATGTAAAGAAACTGGCATGATCCCACACAGAGGTCCACAATTCATTCATGAACGGGACACTTGCAATACCAAATCAAACTCTTTATCACGGTAACATGTAAAGAAACTGGCATGATCCCACACAGAGGTCCACAATTTCATTTAAATTTCATAAAAAACATAGAATATATAATTTCATGTGATTTTATGCAGTTAAAATTATCGTGTTCATAACTCTCATTGTAAGGGTAATAATGGAATACTAACACGATTGACAGACGATTACCCCGGATCACGGACGGGACACTTGCAATACGAAATCAAACTCTTTATCACGGTAACATATAAAGAAACTGGCATGATCCCACACAGAGGTCCACAATTCATTCATGAATGACACTCGTATACTTATGAGTAATCATCTACAATGTACTCTGGACTATGTACTCGCGCTTTTCAAAATTTGATGGTCGGACTTTTATTTCCTTTAAATTTCATAAAAAACATAGAATATATAATTTCATGTGATTTTATGCAGTTGAAATTATCGTGTTCATAACTCTCATTGTAAGGGTAATAATGGAATACAAACACAATTGACAGACGATTACCCTGGATCACGGACGGGACACTTGCAATACCAAATCAAACTCTTTATCACGGTAACATGTAAAGAAACTGGCATGATCCCACATAGAGGTCCACAATTCATTCATGAATAACCCTCGTATACTTATGAGTAATCATCTACAATGTACTCTGGACTATGTACTCGCGCTTTTTAAAATTTGATGGTCGGACTTTTATTTCCTTTAAATTTCATAAAAAACATAGAATATATAATTTCGTGTGATTTTATGCAGTTGAAATTATCGTGTTCATAACTCTCATTCTAAGGGTAATAATGGAATACTATCACGATTGACAAACGATTACCCCGGATCGCGGACGGGACACTTGCAATACCAAATCAACCTCTTTATCACGGAAACTTATAAAGAAACTGGAATGATCCCACATAGAGGTCCACAATTCATTCACGAATGACCCTCATAAACCTTTGAGTAATCACCTACAATGTACTTGCGCTTTTTAAAATTTTATGGACGGACTTTTATTTCCTTTAAATTTCATAAAAAACATTGAATATTTAATTTCATGAGATTTTATGCAGTTGAAATTATCGTTTTAATAACTCTTATTGTAAGTGTAATAATGGAATATTAACACGATTGACAGACGGTTACCCCGGATCGCGGACGGGATACTTGCAATTCCAAATCAAACTCTTTATCACGGTAACATGTAAAGAAACTGGCATGATCCCACATAGAGGTCCACAATTCATTCGTGAATGACTCTCGTATACTTATGAGTAATCATCTTCAATGTACTCTGGACTATGTACTCGCGCTCTTTAAAACTTGATGGATGGACTTTTATTTCCTTCAAATTTCATAAAAAACATAGAATATATAATTTCATGTGATTTTATGCAGTTAAAATTATCGTGTTCAAATCTCTTATTGTAAGGGTAATAATGGAATACTAACACGATTGACAGACGGTTACCCCGGATTGCGGACGGGACACATGCAATACCAAATCAAACTCTTTATCACGGTAACAAGTAAACAAACTGGCATGATCCTACATAGAGGTCCACAATTCATTCATGAATGACCCTCGTATACTTATGAGTAATTATCGACAATATACTCTGGACTATGTACTCGCACTTTTTAAAATTTGATGGTGGGACTTTTATTTCCTTTAAATTTCATAAAAAACATAGAATATATAATTTCATGTGATTTTATGCAGTTGAAATTATCGTTTTCATAACTCTTGTTGTAATGTTAATAATGAAATACTAACACGATTGACAGACAATTACCCCGGATCGCAGACGGGATACTTGCAATTCCAAATCAAACTCTTTATCACGGTAACATGTAAAGAAACTGGCATGATCCCACATAGAGGTCCACAATTCATTCGTGAATGACCTTCGTATACTTATGAGTAATCATCTACAATGTACTCTGGACTATGTACTCGCGCTTTTTAAAATTTGATGGTCGGACTTTTATTTCCTTTAAATTTCATAAAAAACATAGAATATATAATTTTATGTGATTTTATGCAGTTGAAATTATCGTGTTCATTACTCTCATTGTAAGGGTAATAATGGAATACTAACACGATTGACATACGATTACCCCGGATCGCGGACGGGACACTTGCAATACCAAATCAAACTCTTTATCACGGTAATATGTAAAGAAACTGGCATGATCCCACATAGAAGTCCACAATTCATTCGTGAATGACCCTCGTATACTTATGAGTAATAATCTACAATGTACTCTGGACTATGTACTCGTGCTTTTTAAAATTTGATGGACGGACTTTTATTTCCTTTAAATTTCATAAAAAAAATAGAATATATATTTTCATGAGATTTTATGCAGTTGCAATTATCGTATTCATAACTCATATTGTAAGGGTAATAATGGAATACTAACACAATTGACAGACGGTTACCTCGGATCGCGGACGGGACACTTGCAATTCCAAATCAAACTCTTTATCACGGAAACCTATAAAGAAACTGGCATGATCCCACATAGAGGTTCACAGTTCATTCACGAATGACCCTCGTAAACTTATGAGTAATCACCACAATGTACTCTGGACAATGTACTCGTGCTTTTTAAAATTTGATGGACAGACTTTTATTTCCTTTAAATTTCATGAAAAACATAGAATATTTAATTTCATGAGATTTTATTCAATTGAATTATCGTTTTCATAACTTTTATTGTAAGGGTAATAATGGAATACTAACACGATTGACAGATGGTTACCCCGGATCGCGGACGGGAAACTTGCAATACCAAATCAAACTCTTTATCACGGTAACATGTAAAGAAACTGGCATGATCCCACATAGAGGTCCACAATTCATTCGTGAATGACTCTCGTATACTTATGAGTAATCATCTACAATGTACTTTGGACTATGTACTCGCGCTCTTTAAAACTTGATGGATGGACTTTTATTTCCTTTAAATTTCATAAAAAACATAGAATATATAATTTCATGTGATTTTATGCAGTTAAAATTATCGTGTTCAAATCTCTTATTGTAAGGGTAATAATGGAATACTAACACGATTGACAGACGGTTACCCCGGATTGCGGACGGGACACTTGCAATACCAAATCAAACTCTTTATCACGGTAACATGTAAACAAACTGGCATGATCCTACATAGAGGTCCACAATTCATTCATGAATGACCCTCGTATACTTATGAGTAATTATCTACAATATACTCTGGACTATGTACTCGCACTTTTTAAAATTTGATGGTGGGACTTTTATTTCCTTTAAATTTCATAAAAAACATAGAATATATAATTTCATGTGATTTTATGCAGTTGAAATTATCGTTTTCATATCTCTTGTTGTAAGGGTAATAATGAAATACTAACACGATTGACATACGATTACCCTGGATCGCGGACGGGACACTTGCAATACCAAATCAAACTCTTTATCACGGTAATATGTAAAGAAACTGGCATGATCCCACATAGAAGTCCACAATTCATTCGTGAATGACCCTCGTATACTTATGAGTAATAATCTACAATTTACTCTGGACTATGTACTCGCGCTTTTTAAAATTTGATGGACGGACTTTTATTTCCTTTAAATTTCATAAAAAAATAGAATATATATTTTCATGGGATTTTATGAAGTTGCAATTATCGTATTCATAACTCATATTGTAAGGGTAATAATGGAATACTAACACAATTGACAGACGGTTACCTCGGATCGCGGACGGGACACTTGCAATACCAAATCAAACTCTTTATCATGGAAACCTATAAAGAAACTGGCATGATCCCACATAGAGGTTCACAGTTCATTCACGAATGACCCTCGTAAACTTATGAGTAATCACCACAATGTACTCTGGACAATGTACTCGTGCTTTTTAAAATTTGATGGAAAGACTTTTATTTCCTTTAAATTTCATAAAAAACATAGAATATTTAATTTCATGAGATTTTATTCAGTTGATTTATCGTTTTCATAACTTTTATTGTAAGGGTAATAATGGAATACAAACACGATTGACAGACGGTTACCCCGGATCGCGGACGGGAAACTTGCAATACCAAATCAAACTCTTTATCACGGTAACATGTAAAGAAACTGGCATGATCCCACATAGAGGTCCACAATTCATTCGTGAATGACTCTCGTATACTTATGAGTAATCATCTACAATGTACTCTGGACTATGTACTCGCGCTCTTTAAAACTTGATGGATGGACTTTTATTTCCTTTAAATTTCATAAAAAACATAGAATATATAATTTCATGTGATTTTATGCAGTTAAAATTATCGTGTTCAAATCTCTTATTGTAAGGGTAATAATGGAATACTAACACGATTGACAGACGGTTACCCCGGATTGCGGACGGGACACTTGCAATACCAAATCAAACTCTTTATCACGGTAACATGTAAACAAACTGGCATGATCCTACATAGAGGTCCACAATTCATTCATGAATGACCCTCGTATACTTATGAGTAATTATCTACAATATACTCTGGACTATGTACTCGCACTTTTTAAAATTTGATGGTGGGACTTTTATTTCCTTTAAATTTCATAAAAAACATAGAATATATAATTTCATGTGATTTTATGCAGTTGAAATTATCGTTTTCATAATTCTTGTTGTAAGGGTAATAATGAAATACTAACACGATTGACAGACAATTACCCCGGATCGCTGACGGGATACTTGCAATTCCAAATCGAACTCTTTATCAAGGTAACATGTAAAGAAACTGGCATGATCCCACATAGAGGTCCACAATTCATTCGTGAATGACCTTCGTATACTTATGAGTAATCATCTACAATGTACTCTGGACTATGTACTCGCGCTTTTTAAAATTTGATGGTCGGACTTTTATTTCCTTTAAATTTCATAAAAAACATAGAATATATATTTTCATGAGATTTTATGCAGTTGAAATTATCGTATTCATAACTCATATTGTAAGGGTAATAATGGAATACTAACACAATTGACAGACGATTACCCCGGATCGCGGACGGGACACTTGCAATACCAAATCAAACTCTTTATCATGGAAACCTATAAAGAAACTGGCATGATCCCACATAGAGGTTCACAGTTCATTCACGAATGACCCTCGTAAACTTATGAGTAATCACCACAATGTACTCTGGACAATGTACTCGTGCTTTTTAAAATTTGATGGACGGACTTTTATTTCCTTTAAATTTCATAAAAAACATAGAATATTTAATTTCGTGAGATTTTATTCAGTTGAATTATCGTTTTCATAACTTTTATTGTAAGGGTAATAATGGAATACTAACACGATTGACAGACGGTTATCCCGGATCGCGGACGGGAAACTTGCAATACCAAATCAAACTCTTTATCACGGTAACATGTAAAGAAACTGGCATGATCCCACATAGAGGTCCACAATTCATTCGTGAATGACTCTCGTATACTTATGAGTAATAATCTACAATGTACTCTGGACTATGTACTCGCGCTCTTTAAAACTTGATGGATGGACTTTTATTTCCTTTAAATTTCATAAAAAACATAGAATATATAATTTCATGTGATTTTATGCAGTTAAAATTATCGTGTTCAAATCTCTTATTGTAAGGGTAATAATGGAATACTAACACGATTGACAGACGGTTACCCCGGATTGCGGACGGGACACTTGCAATACCAAATCAAACTCTTTATCACGGTAACATGTAAACAAACTGGCATGATCCTACATAGAGGTCCACAATTCATTCATGAATGACCCTCGTATACTTATGAGTAATTATCTACAATATACTCCGGACTATGTACTCGCACTTTTTAAAATTTGATGGTGGGACTTTTATTTCCTTTAAATTTCATAAAAAACATAGAATATATAATTTCATGTGATTTTATGCAGTTGAAATTATCGTTTTCATAACTCTTGTTGTAAGGGTAATAATGAAATACTAACACGATTGACAGACAATTACCCCGTATTGCGGACGGGATACTTGCAATTCCAAATCAAACTCTTTATCACGGTAACATGTAAAGAAACTGGCATGATCCCACATAGAGGTCCGCAATTCATTCGTGAATGACCTTCGTATACTTATGAGTAATCATCTACATTGTACTCTGGACTATGTACTCGCGCTCTTTAAAACTTGATGGATGGACTTTTATTTCCTTTAAATTTCATAAAAAACATAGAATATATAATTTCGTGTGATTTTATGCAGTTAAAATTATCGTGTTCAAATCTCTTATTGTAAGGGTAATAATGGAATACTAACACGATTGACAGACGGTTACCCCGGATTGCGGACGGGACACTTGCAATACCAAATCAAACTCTTTATCATGGTAACATGTAAACAAACTGGCATGATCCTACATAGAGGTCCACAATTCATTCATGAATGACCCTCGTATACTTATGAATAATTATCTACAATATACTCTGGACTATGTACTCGTACTTTTTAAAATTTGATGGTGGGACTTTTATTTCCTTTAAATTTCACAAAAAACATAGAATATATAATTTCATGTGATTTTATGCAGTTGAAATTATCGTTTTCATAACTCTTGTTGTAAGGGTAATAATGAAATACTAACACGATTGACAGACAATTACCCCGGATCGCGGACGGGATACTTGCAATTCCAAATCAAACTCTTTATCACGGTAACATGCAAAGAAACAGGCATGATCCCACATAGAGTTCCACAATTCATTCGTGAATGACCTTCGTATACTTATGAGTAATCATCTACAATGTACTCTGGACTATGTACTCGCGCTTTTCAAAATTTGATGGTCGGACTTTTATTTCCTTTAAATTTCATAAAAAACATAGAATATATAATTTCATGTGATTTTATGCAGTTGAAATTATCGTGTTCATAACTCTCATTGTAAGGGTAATAATGGAATACTAACACGATTGACAGAAGATTACCCCGGATCGCGGACGGGAAACTTGCAATACCAAATCAAACTCTTTATCACGGTAATATGTAAAGAAACTGGCATGATCCCACATAGAAGTCCACAATTCATTCGTGAATGACCCTCGTATACTTATGAGTAATAATCTACAATGTACTCTGGACTATGTACTCGCACTTTTTAAAATTTGATGGACGGACTTTTATTTCCTTTAAATTTCATAAAAAACATAGAATATATATTTTCATGAGATTTTATGCAGTTGAAATTATCGTATTCATAACTCATATTGTAAGGGTAATAATGGAATACTAACACAATTGACAGACGGTTACCCCGGATCGCGGACGGGACACTTGCAATACCAAATCAAACTCTTTATCACGGAAACCTATAAAGAAACTGGCATGATCCCACATAGAGGTTCACGGTTCATTCACGAATGACCCTCGTAAACTTATGAGTAATCACCACAATGTACTCTGGACAATGTACTCGTGCTTTTTAAAATTTGATGGACGGACTTTTATTTCCTTTAAATTTCATAAAAAACATATAATATTTAATTTCATGAGATTTTATTCAGTTGAATTATCGTTTTCATAACTTTTATTGTAAGGGTAATAATGGAATACTAACACGATTGACAGACGGTTACCCCGGATCGCAGACGGGAAACTTGCAATACAAAATCATACTCTTTGTCACGGTAACATGTAAACAAACTGGCATGATCCCACATAGAGGTCCACAATTCATTCGTGAATGACTCTCGTATACTTATGAGTAATCATCTACAATGTACTCTGGACTATGTACTCGCGCTCTTTAAAACTTGATGGATGGACTTTTGTTTCCTTTAAATTTCATAAAAAACATAGAATATATAATTTCATGTGATTTGATGTGATTTTATGCTGTTAAAATTATCGTGTTCAAATCTCTTATTGTAAGGGTAATAATGGAATACTAACACGATTGACAGACGGTTACCCCGGATTGCGGACGGGACACTTGCAATACCAAATCAAACTCTTTATCACGGTAACATGTAAACAAACTGGCATGATCCTACATAGAGGTCCTCAATTCATTCATGAATGACCCTCGTATACTTATGAGTAATTATCTACAATATACTCTGGACTATGTACTCGCACTTTTTAAAATTTGATGGTGGGACTTTTATTTCCTTTAAATTTCATAAAAAACATAGAATATATAATTTCATGTGATTTTATGCAGTTGAAATTATCGTTTTCATAACTCTTGTTGTAAGGGTAATAATGAAATACTAACACGATTGACAGACAATTACCCCGGATCACTGACGGGAAACTTGCAATACCAAATCAAACTCTTTATCACGGTAACATGTAAAGAAACTGGCATGATTCCACATAGAGGTCCACAATTCATTCGTGAATGACCCTTGTATACTTATGAGTAATCATCTACAATATACTCTGGACTATGTGCTCGCACTTTTTAAAATTTGATGGTCGGACTTTTATTTCCTTTAAATTTCATAAAAAACATCGAATATATAATTTCATGTGATTTTATGCAGTTGAAATTATCGTGTTCGTAACTCTCATTGTAAGGGTAATAATGGAATACTAACACGATTGACAGAAGATTGCCCCGGATCGCGGACGGGAAACTTGCAATACCAAATCAAACTCTTTATCACGGAAACCTATAAAGAAACTGGAATGATCCCACATAGAGGTCCACAATTCATTCACGAATGACCCTCGTAAATTTTTGAGTAATCACCTAAAATGTACTCTGGACAATGTACTTGCGCATTTTAAAATTTTATGGACGGACTTTTATTTCCTTTAAATTTCATAAAAAACATAGAATATTTAATTTCAAGAGATTTTATGCAGTTGAAATTATCGTTTTCATAACTCTTATTGTAAGGGTAATAATGGAATATTAACACGATTGACAGACGGTTACCCCGGATCGCGGACGGGATACTTGTAATACCAAGTCAAACTCTTTATCACGGTAACATATAAAGAAACTGGCATGATCCCACATAGAGGTCCACAATTCATTCATGAATGACCCTCGTATACTTAGGAGTAATCATCTACAATGTACTCTGGACTATGTACTCGCGCTTTTTAAAATTTGATGGTCGGACTTTTATTTCCTTTAAATTTCATAAAAAAACATAGACTATATAATTTCATGTGATTTTATGCAGTTGAAATTATCGTGTTCATAACTCTCATTGTAAGGGTAATAATGGAATACTAACACGATTGACAGAAGATTACCCCGGATCGCGGATGGGACACTTGCAATACCAAATCAAACTCTTTATCACGGTAATATGTAAAGAAACTGGCATGATCCCACATAGAAGTCCACAATTCATTCGTGAATGACCCTCGTATACTTATGAGTAATCATCTACAATATACTCTGGACTATGTACTCGCGATTTTTAAAATTTGATGGTCGGACTTTTATTTCCTTTAAATTTCATAAAAAACATAGAATATATAATTTCATGTGATTTTATGCAGTTGAAATTATCGTGTTCATAACTCTCATTGTAAGGGTAATAATGGAATACTAACACGATTGATAGAAGATTACCCCGGATCGCGGACGGGAAACTTGTAATACCAAATCAAACTCTTTATTACGGAAACCTATAAAGAAACTGGAATAATCCCACATAGAGTTCCACAATTCATTCACGAATGACCCTCGTAAATTTATGAGTAATCACCTACAATGTACTCGGGACAATGTACTTGCGCTTTTTAAAATTTTATGGACGGACTTTTATTTCCTTTAAATTTCATAAAAAACATAGAATATTTAATTTCATGAGATTTTATGCTGTTGAAATTATCGTTTTCATAACTCTTATTGTAAGGGTAATAATGGAATATTAACACGATTGACAGACGGTTACCCTGGATCGCGGACGGGAAACTTGCAATACCAAATCAAACTCCTTATCACGGTAACATGTAAAGAAACTGGCATGATCCCACATAGAGGTCCACAATTCATTCGTGAATGGCCCTCGTATACTTATGAGTAATCATCTACAATGTACTCTGGACTATGTACTCGCGCTTTTCAAAATTTAATGGTCGGACTTTTATTTCCTTTAAATTTCATAAAAAACATAGAATAGATAATTTCATGTGATTTTATGCAGTCGAAATTATCGTGTTCATAACTCTCATTGTATGGGTAATAATGGAATACTAACACGATTGATAGAAGATTACCCCGGATCGCGGACGGGACACTTGCAATACCAAATCAAACTCTTTATCACGGTAATATGTAAAGAAATTGGCATGGTCCCACATAGAAGTCCACAATTCATTCGTGAATGACCCTCGTATACTTATGAGTAATCATCTACAATATACTCTGGACTATGTACTCGCAATTTTTAAAATTTGATGGTCGGTATTTTATTTCCTTTAAATTTCATAAAAAACATAGAATATATAATTTCATGTGATTTTATGCAGTTGAAATTATCGTGTTCATAACTCTCATTGTAAGGGTAATAATGGAATACTAACACGATTGATAGAAGATTACCCCGGATCGCGGACGGGAAACTTGTAATACCAAATCAAACTCTTTATTACGGAAACCTATAAAGAAACTGGAATGATCCCACATAGAGTTCCACAATTCATTCACGAATGACCCTCGTAAATTTATGAGTAATCACCTACAATGTACTCGGGACAATGTACTTGCGCTTTTTAAAATTCTATGGACGGAATTTTATTTCCTTTAAATTTCATAAAAAACATAGAATATTTAATTTCATGAGATTTTATGCTGTTGAAATTATCGTTTTCATAACTCTTATTCTAAGGGTAATAATGGAATATTAACACGATTGACAGACGGTTACCCTGGATCGCGGACGGGAAACTTGCAATACCAAATCAAACTCTTTATCACGGTAACATGTAAAGAAACTGGCATGATCCCACATAGAGGTCCACAATTCATTCGTGAATGGCCCTCGTATACTTATGAGTAATCATCTACAATGTACTCTGGACTATGTACTCTGGACTATGTACTCTGGACTATGTACTCGCGCTTATTAAAACTTGATGGATGGACTTTTATTTCCTTTCAATTTCATAAAAAAACATAGAATATATAATTTAATGTGATTTTATGCAGTCGAAATTATCATGTTCAAATCTCTTATTGTAAGGGTAATAATGGAATACTAACACGATTGACAGACGGTTACCCCGGATTGCGGACGGGACACTTGCAATACCAAATCAAACTCTTTATCACGGTAACATGTACAGAAACTGGCATGATCCCACATAGAGGTCCACAATTCATTCGTGAATGACCCTCGTATACTTATGAGTAATCATCTACAATATACTCTGGACTATGTACTCGCGATTTTTAAAATTTGATGGTCGGACTTTTATTTCCTTTAAATTTCATAAAAAACATAGAATATATAATTTCATGTGATTTTATGCAGTTGAAATTATCGTGTTCATAACTCTCATTGTAAGGGTAATAATGGAATACTAACACGATTGACAGGAGATTACCCCGGATCGCAGACGGTACACTTGTAATACCAAATCAAACTCTTTATCACGGAAACCTATAAAGAAACTGGAATGATCCCACATAGAGGTCCACAATTCATTCACGAATGACCCTCGTAAACTTATGAGTAATCACCTACAATGTACTTGCGTTTTTTAAAATTTTGTGGACGGACTTTTATTTCCTTTAAATTTCATAAAAAACATAGAATATTTAATTTCATGAGATTTTATGCAGTTGAAATTATAGTTTTCATAATTCTTATTGTAAGGGTAATAATGAAATATTAACACGATTGATAGACGGTTACCCCGGATCGCGGATGGGATACTTGTAATACCAAATCAAACTCTTTATCACGGTAACATGTAAAGAAACTGGCATGATCCCACATAGAGGTCCACAATTCATTCGTGAATGACCCTCGTATACTTATGAGTAATCATCTACAATGTACTCTGGACAATGTACTCGCGCTTTTTAAAATTTGATGGTCGGACTTTTATTTCCTTTAAATTTCATAAAAAACATAGAATATATAATTTCATGTGATTTTATGCAGTTGAAATTATCGTGTTCATAACTCTCATTGTAAGGGTAATAATGGAATACTAACACGATTGATAGAAGATTACCCCGGATCGCGGACGGGAAACTTGTAATACCAAATCAAACTCTTTATTACGGAAACCTATAAAGAAACTGGAATGATCCCACATAGAGTTCCACAATTCATTCACGAATGACCCTCGTAAATTTATGAGTAATCACCTACAATGTACTCGGGACAATGTACTTGCGCTTTTTAAAATTTTATGGACAGACTTTTATTTCCTTTAAATTTCATAAAAAACATAGAATATTTAATTTCATGAGATTTTATGCTGTTGAAATTATCGTTTTCATAACTCTTATTGTAAGGGTAATAATGGAATATTAACACGATTGACAGACGGTTACCCTGGATCGCGGACGGGAAACTTGCAATACCAAATCAAACTCTTTATCACGGTAACATGTAAAGAAACTAGCATGATCCCACATAGAGGTCCACAATTCATTCGTGAATGGCCCTCGTATACTTATGAGTAATCATCTACAATGTACTCTGGACTATGTACTCGCGCTTTTCAAAATTTGATGGTCGGACTTTTATTTCCTTTAAATTTCATAAAAAACATAGAATAGATAATTTCATGTGATTTTATGCAGTCGAAATTATCGTGTTCATAACTCTCATTGTATGGGTAATAATGGAATACTAACACGATTGATAGAAGATTACCCCGGATCGCGGACGGGACACTTGCAATACCAAATCAAACTCTTTATCACGGTAATATGTAAAGAAACTGGCATGATCCCACATAGAAGTCCCAATTCATTCGTGAATGACCCTCGTATACTTATGAGTAATCATCTACAATATACTCTGGACTATGTACTCGCGATTTTTAAAATTTGATGGTCGGACTTTTATTTCCTTTAAATTTCATAAAAAACATAGAATATATAATTTCATGTGATTTTATGCAGTTGAAATTATCGTGTTCATAACTCTCATTGTAAGGGTAATAATGGAATACTAACACGATTGACAGAAGATTACCCCGGATCGCGGATGGGACACTTGCAATACCAAATCAAACTCTTTATCACGGTAATATGTAAAGAAACTGGCATGATCCCACATAAAAGTCCACAATTCATTCGTGAATGACCCTCGTATACTTATAAGTAATAATCTACAATGTACTCTGGACTATGTACTCGTGCTTTTTAAAATTTGATGGATGGACTTTTATTTCCTTTAAATTTCATAAAAAACATAGAATATATAATTTCATGAGATTTTATACAGTTGAAATTATCGTATTCATAACTCATATTGTAAGGGTAATAATGGAATACTAACACAATTGACAGACGGTTACCCCGGATCGCGGACGGGACACTTGCAATACCAAATCATCTACAATGTACTCTGGACAATGTACTCGCGCTTTTTAAAATTTGATGATCGGACTTTTATTTCCTTTAAATTTCATAAAAAAACATAGGATATATAATTTCATGAGATTTTATGCAGTTGAAATTATCGTGTTTATAACTCTCATTGTAAGGGTAATAATGAAATACTAACAGGATTGACAGACGATTACCCCGGATCACGGACGGGACACTTGCAATACCAAACCAAACGCTTTATCACGGTAACATGTAAAGAAACTGGCATGATCCCACATAGAGGTCCACAATTCATTCGTGAATGACTCTCGTATACTTATGAGTAATCATCTACAATGTACTCTGGACTATGTACTCGCGCTCTTTAAAAGTTGATGGATGGACTTTTATTTCCTTTAAATTTCATAAAAAACATAGAATATATAATTTCATGTGATTTTATGCTGTTAAAATTATCGTGTTCAAATCTCTTATTGTAAGGGTAATAATGGAATACTAACACGATTGACAGACGGTTACCTCGGATTGCGGACGGGACACTTGCAATACCAAATCAAACTCTTTATCACGGTAACATGTAAACAAACTGGCATGATCCTACATAGAGGTCCACAATTCATTCATGAATGACCCTCGTATACCTATGAGTAATTATCTACAATATACTCTGGACTATGTACTCGCACTTTTTAAAATTTGATGGTGGGACTTTTATTTCCTTTAAATTTCATAAAAAACATAGAATATATAATTTCATGTGATTTTATGCAGTTGAAATTATCGTTTTCATAACTCTTGTTGTAAGGGTAATAATGAAATACTAACACGATTGACAGACAATTACCCCGGATCGCTGACGGGAAACTTGCAATCCCAAATCAAACTCTTTATCACGGTAACATGTAAAGAAACTGGCATGATTCCACATAGAGGTCCACAATTCATTCGTGAATGACCCTCGTATACTTATGAGTAATCATCTACAATTTACTCTGGACTATGTACTCGTACTTTTTAAAATTTGATGGTCGGACTTTTATTTCCTTTAAATTTCATAAAAAACATAGAATATATAATTTCATGTGATTTTATGCAGTTGAAATTATCGTGTTCGTAACTCTCATTGTAAGGGTAATAATTGAATACTAACACGATTGACAGAAGATTACCCCGGATCGCGGACGGGAAACTTGCAATACCAAATCAAACTTTTTATCACGGAACCCTATAAAGAAACTGGAATGATCCCACATAGAGGTCCACAATTCATTCACGAATGACCCTCGTAAATTTATGAGTAATCACCTAAAATGTACTCTGGACAATGTACTTGCGCTTTTTAAAATTTTATGGACGGACTTTTATTTCCTTTAAATTTCATAAAAAACATAGAATATTTAATTTCATGAGATTTTATGCAGTTGAAATTATCGTTTTCATAACTCTTATTGTAAGGGTAATTATGGAATATTAACACGATTGACAGACGGTTACCCCGGATCGCGGACGGGATACTTGTAATACCAAGTCAAAATCTTTATCACGGTAACATGTAAAGAAACTGGCATGATCCCACATAGAGGTCCACAATTCATTCGTGAATGACCCTCGTAAAATTATGAGTAATCATCTACAATGTACTCTGGACTATGTACTCGCGCTTTTTAAAATTTGATGGTCGGACTTTTATTTCCTTTAAATTTCATAAAAAAACATAGACTATATAATTTCATGTGATTTTATGCAGTTGAAATTATCGTGTTCATAACTCTCATTGTAAGGGTAATAATGGAATACTAACACGATTGACAGAAGATTACCCCGGATCGCGGATGGGACACTTGCAATACCAAATCAAACTCTTTATCACGGTAATATGTAAAGAAACTGGCATGATCCCACATAGAAGTCCACAATTCATTCGTGAATGACCCTCGTATACTTATGAGTAATCATCTACAATATACTCTGGACTATGTACTCGCGATTTTTAAAATTTGATGGTCGGACTTTTATTTCCTTTAAATTTCATAAAAAACATAGAATATATAATTTCATGTGATTTTATGCAGTTGAAATTATCGTGTTCATAACTCTCATTGTAAGGGTAATAATGGAATACTAACACGATTGACAGAAGATTACCCCGGATCGCGGACAGGAAACTTGCAATACCAAATCAAACTCTTTATCACGGAAACCTATAAAGAAACTGGAATGATCCCACATAGAGGTCCACAATTCATTCACGAATGACACTCGTAAATTTATGAGTAATCACCTACAATGTACTCGGGACAATGTACTTGCGCTTTTTAAAATTTTATGGACGGACTTTTATTTCCTTTAAATTTCATAAAAAACATAGAATATTTAATTTCATGAGATTTTATGCTGTTGAAATTATCGTTTTCATAACTCTTATTGTAAGGGTAATAATGGAATATTAACACGATTGACAGACGGTTACCCTGGATCGCGGACGGGAAACTTGCAACACCAAATCAAACTCTTTATCACGGTAACATGTAAAGAAACTGGCATGATCCCACATAGAGGTCCACAATTCATTCGTGAATGGCCCTCGTATACTTATGAGTAATCATCTACAATGTACTCTGGACTATGTACTCGCGCTTTTCAAAATTTGATGGTCGGATTTTTATTTCCTTTAAATTTCATAAAAAACATAGAATAGATAATTTCATGTGATTTTATGCAGTCGAAATTATCGTGTTCATAACTCTCATTGTATGGGTAATAATGGAATACTAACACGATTGATAGAAGATTACCCCGGATCGCGGACGGGACACTTGCAATACCAAATCAAACTCTTTATCACGGTAATATGTAAAGAAACTGGCATGATCCCACATAGAAGTCCACAATTCATTCGTGAATGACCCTCGTATACTTATGAGTAATCATCTACAATATACTCTGGACTATGTACTCGCGATTTTTAAAATTTGATGGTCGGACTTTTATTTCCTTTAAATTTCATAAAAAATATAGAATATATAATTTCATGTGATTTTATGCAGTTGAAATTATCGTGTTCATAACTCTCATTGTAAGGGTAATAATGGAATACTAACACGATTGACAGAAGATTACCCCGGATCGCGGATGGGACACTTGCAATACCAAATCAAACTCTTTATCACGGAAACCTATAAAGAAACTGGAATGATCCCACATAGAGGTCCACAATTCATTCACGAATGACCCTCGTAAACTTATGAGTAATCACCTACAATGTACTTGCGTTTTTTAAAATTTTGTGGACGGACTTTTATTTCCTTTAAATTTCATAAAAAACATAGAATATTTAATTTCATGAGATTTTATGCAGTTGAAATTATAGTTTTCATAACTCTTATTGTAAGGGTAATAATGAAATATTAACACGATTGATAGACGGTTACCCCGGATCGCGGATGGGATACTTGTAATACCAAATCAAACTCTTTATCACGGTAACATGTAAAGAAACTGGCATGATCCCACATAGAGGTCCACAATTCATTCGTGAATGACCCTCGTATACTTATGAGTAATCATCTACAATGTACTCTGGACTATGTACTCGCGCTTTTTAAAATTTGATGGTCGGACTTTAATTTCCTTTAAATTTCAAAAAAAACGTAGAATATATAATTTCATGTGATTTTATACAGTTGAAATTATCGTGTTCAAATCTCTTATTGTAAGGGTAATAATGGAATACTAACACGATTGAAAGAAGATTACCCCGGATCGCGGATGGGACACTTGCAATACCAAATCAAACTCTTTATCACGGTAATATGTAAAGAAACTGGCATGATCCCACATAAAGGTCCACAATTCATTCGTGAATGACCCTCGTATACTTATGAGTAATAATCTACAATGTACTCTGGACTATGTACTCGTGCTTTTTAAAATTTGATGGATGGACTTTTATTTCCTTTAAATTTCATAAAAAACATAGAATATATAATTTCATGAGATTTTATACAGTTGAAATTATCGTATTCATAACTCATATTGTAAGGGTAATAATGGAATACTAACACAATTGACAGACGGTTACCCCGGATCACGGACGGGACCCTTGCAATACCAAATCAAACTCTTTATCATGGAAACCTATAAAGAAACTGGCATGATCCAACATAGAGGTTCACAGTTCATTCACGAATGACCCTCGTAAACTTATGAGTAATCACCACAATGTACTCTGGACAATGTACTCGTGCTTTTTAAAATTTGATGGACGGACTTTTATTTCCTTTAAATTTCATAAAAAACATAGAATATATAATTTCATGTGATTTTATGCAGTTGAAATTATCGTGTTCATAACTCTCATTGTAAGGGTAATAATGGAATACTTACACGATTGACAGACGGTTACCCCGGATCGCAGACGGGAAACTTACAATACCAAATCAAACTCTTTATCACGGTAACATGTAAAGAAACTGGCATGATCCCACATAGAGGTCCACAATTCATTCACGAATGACCCTCGTATACTTATGAGTAATCATCTACAATGTACTCCGGACTATGTACTCGCGCTTTTTAAAATTTGATGGTCGGACTTTTATTTCCTTTAAATTTCATAAAAAACATAGAATATATAATTTCGTGTGATTTTATACAGTTGAAATTATCGTGTTCAAATCTCTTATTGTAAGGGTAATAATGGAATACTAACACGATTGACAGAAGATTACCCCGGATCGCGGACGGGACACTTGCAATACCAAATCAAACTCTTTATCACGGTAATATGTAAAGAAACTGGCAAGATCCCACATAAAAGTCCACAATTCATTCGTGAATGACCCTCGTATACTTATGAGTAATAATCTACAATGTACTCTGGACTATGTACTCGTGCTTTTTAAAATTTGATGGACGGACTTTTATTTCCTTTAAATTTCATAAAAAACATAGAATATATAATTTCATGAGATTTTATGCAGTTGAAATTATCGTATTCATAACTCATATTGTAAGGGTAATAATGGAATACTAACACAATTGACAGACGGTTACCCCGGATCGCGGACGGGACACTTGCAATACCAAATCAAACTCTTTATCACGGAAACCTATAAGGAAACTGGCATGATCCCACATAGAGGTTCACAGTTCATTCACGAATGACCCTCGTAAACTTATGAGTAATCACCACAATGTACTCTGGACAATGTACTCGTGCTTTTTAAAATTTGATGGACGGACTTTTATTTCCTTTAAATTTCATAAAAAACATAGAATATTTAATTTCATGAGATTTTATTCAGTTGAAATTATCGTTTTCATAACTTTTATTGTAAGGGTAATAATGGAATACTAACACGATTGACAGACGGTTACCCCGGATCGCGGACGGGAAACTTGCAATACCAAATCAAACTCTTTATCACGGTAACATGTAAAGAAACTGGCATGATCCCACATAGAGGTCCACAATTGATTCGTGAATGACCCTCGTATACTTATGAGTAATCATCTACAATGTACTCTGGACTATGTACTCTGGACTATGTACTCTGGACTATGTACTCGCGCTTATTAAAACTTGATGGATGGACTTTTATTTCCTTTCAATTTCATAAAAAAACATAGAATATATAATTTAATGTGATTTTATGCAGTCGAAATTATCATGTTCAAATCTCTTATTGTAAGGGTAATAATGGAATACTAACACGATTGACAGACGGTTACCCCGGATTGCGGACGGGACACTTGCAATACCAAATCAAACTCTTTATCACGGTAACATGTACAGAAACTGGCCTGATCCCACATAGAGGTCCACAATTCATTCATGAATGACCCTCGTATACTTATGAGTAATCATCTACAATATACTCTGGACTATGTACTCGCACTTTATAAAATTTGATGGTCGGACTTTTATTTCCTTTAAATTTCATAAAAAACATAGAATATATAATTTAATGTGATTTTATGCAGTTGAAATTATCGTGTTCATAACTCTCATTGTAAGGGTAATAATGGAATACTAACACGATTGACAGAAGATTACCCCGGATCGCGGACGGGACACTTGCAATACGAAATCAAACTCTTTATCACGGAAACCTATAAAGAAACTGGAATGATCCCACATAGAGGTCCACAATTCCTTCACAAATGACCCTCGTAAACTTATGAGTAATCACCGACAATGTACTTGCGCTTTTTAAAATTTTATGGACGGACTTTTATTTCCTTTAAATTTCATAAAAAACATAGAATATTTAATTTCATGAGATTTTATGCAGTTGAAATTATAGTTTTCATAACTCTTATTGTAAGGGTAATAATGAAATATTAACACGATTGACAGACGGTTACCCCGGATCGTGGATGGGATACTTGTAATACCAAATCAAACTCTTTATCACGGTATCATGTAAAGAAACTGGCATGATCCCACATAGAGGTCCACAATTCATTCGTGAATGACCCTCGTATACTTATGAGTAATCATCTACAATGTACTCTGGACTATGTACTCGCGCTTTTTAAAACCTGATGGATGGACTTTTATTTCCTTTAAATTTCATAAAAAACATAGAATATATAATTTCATGTGATTTTATGCAGTTGAAATTATCGTGTTCAAATCTCTTATTGTAAGGGTAATAATGGAATACTAACACGATTGACAGACGGTTACCCCGGATTGCGGACGGGACACTTGCAATACCAAATCAAACTCTTTATCACGGTAACATCTAAAGAAACTGGCATGATCCCACATAGAGGTCCACAATTCATTCATGAATGACCCTCGTATACTTATGAGTAATCATCTACAATATACTCTGGACTATGTACTCGCACTTTTTAAAATTTGATGGTTGGACTTTTATTTCCTTTAAATTTCATAAAAAACATAGAATATATAATTTCATGTGATTTTATGCAGTTGAAATTATCGTGTTCATAACTCTGATTGTACGGGTAATAATGGAATACTAACACGGTTGACAGAAGATTACCCCGGATCGCGGACGGGACACTTGCAATACCAAATCAAAATCTTTATCACGGAAACCTGTAAAGAAACTGGAATGATCCCACATAGAGGTCCACAATTCATTCACGAATGACCCTCGTAAACTGGTGAGTAATCACCTACAATGTACTTGCGCTTTTTAAAATTTGGTGGTTGGACTTTTATTTCCTTTAAATTTCATAAAAAACATAGAATATTTAATTTCATGAGATTTTATGCAGTTGAAATTATAGTTTTCATAACTCTTATTGTAAGGGTAATAATGAAATATTAACACGATTGACAGACGGTTACCCCGGATCGCGGATGGGATACTTGTAATACCAAATCAAACTCTTTATCACGGTAACATGTAAAGAAACTGGCATGATCCCACATAGAGGTCCACAATTCATTCGTGAATGACCCTCGTATACTTATGAGTAATCATCTACAATGTACTCTGGACTATGTACTCTCGCTTTTTAAAATTTGATGGTCGGACTTTTATTTCCTTTAAATTTCATAAAAAACATAGAATATATAATTTCATGTGATTTTATGCAGTTGAAATTATCGTGTTCATAACTCTCATTGTAAGGGTAATAATGGAATACTAACACGATTGACAGAAGATTACCCCGGATCGCGGACGGGACACTTGCAATACCAAATCAAACTCTTTATCACGGAAACCTATAAAGAAACTGGAATGATCCTACATAGAGGTCCACAATTCATTCACGAATGACCCTCGTAAACTTATGAGTAATCACCGACAATGTACTCGCGCTTTTTAAAATTTTATGAACGGACTTTTATTTCCTTTAAATTTCATAAAAAACATAGAATATTTAATTTCATGAGATTTTATGCAGTTGAAATTATAGTTTTCATAACTCTTATTGTAAGGGTAATAATGAAATATTTACACGATTGACAGACGGTTACCCCGGATCGTGGATGAGATACTTGTAATACCAAATCAAACTCTTTATCACGGTAACATGTAAAGAAACTGGCATGATCCCACATAGAGGTCCACAATTCATTCGTGAATGACCCTCGTATACTTATGAGTAATCATCTACAATGTACTCTGGACTATGTTCTCGCGCTTTTTAAAACCTGATGGATGGACTTTTATTTCCTTTAAATTTCATAAAAAACATAGAATATATAATTTCATGTGATTTTATGCAGTTGAAATTATCGTGTTCAAATCTCTTATTGTAAGGGTAATAATGGAATACTAACACGATTGACAGACGGTTACCCCGGATCGCGGACGGGAAACTTGCAATACCAAATCAAACTCTTTATCACGGTAACATGTAAAGAAACTGGCATGATCCCACATAGAGGTCCACAATTGATTCGTGAATGACCCTCGTATACTTATGAGTAATCATCTACAATGTACTCTGGACTATGTACTCTGGACTATGTACTCTGGACTATGTACTCGCGCTTTTTAAAACCTGATGGATGGACTTTTATTTCCTTTAAATTTCATAAAAAACATAGAATATATAATTTCATGTGATTTTATGCAGTTGAAATTATCGTGTTCAAATCTCTTATTGTAAGGGTAATAATGGAATACTAACACGATTGACAGACGGTTACCCCGGATTGCGGACGGGACACTTGCAATACCAAATCAAACTCTTTATCACGGTAACATCTAAAGAAACTGGCATGATCCCACATAGAGGTCCACAATTCATTCATGAATGACCCTCGTATACTTATGAGTAATCATCTACAATATACTCTGGACTATGTACTCGCACTTTTTAAAATTTGATGGTTGGACTTTTATTTCCTTTAAATTTCATAAAAAACATAGAATATATAATTTCATGTGATTTTATGCAGTTGAAATTATCGTGTTCATAACTCTGATTGTACGGGTAATAATGGAATACTAACACGGTTGACAGAAGATTACCCCGGATCGCGGACGGGACACTTGCAATACCAAATCAAAATCTTTATCACGGAAACCTGTAAAGAAACTGGAATGATCCCACATAGAGGTCCACAATTCATTCACGAATGACCCTCGTAAACTGGTGAGTAATCACCTACAATGTACTTGCGCTTTTTAAAATTTGGTGGTTGGACTTTTATTTCCTTTAAATTTCATAAAAAACATAGAATATTTAATTTCATGAGATTTTATGCAGTTGAAATTATAGTTTTCATAACTCTTATTGTAAGGGTAATAATGAAATATTAACACGATTGACAGACGGTTACCCCGGATCGCGGATGGGATACTTGTAATACCAAATCAAACTCTTTATCACGGTAACATGTAAAGAAACTGGCATGATCCCACATAGAGGTCCACAATTCATTCGTGAATGACCCTCGTATACTTATGAGTAATCATCTACAATGTACTCTGGACTATGTACTCTCGCTTTTTAAAATTTGATGGTCGGACTTTTATTTCCTTTAAATTTCATAAAAAACATAGAATATATAATTTCATGTGATTTTATGCAGTTGAAATTATCGTGTTCATAACTCTCATTGTAAGGGTAATAATGGAATACTAACACGATTGACAGAAGATTACCCCGGATCGCGGACGGGACACTTGCAATACCAAATCAAACTCTTTATCACGGAAACCTATAAAGAAACTGGAATGATCCTACATAGAGGTCCACAATTCATTCACGAATGACCCTCGTAAACTTATGAGTAATCACCGACAATGTACTCGCGCTTTTTAAAATTTTATGAACGGACTTTTATTTCCTTTAAATTTCATAAAAAACATAGAATATTTAATTTCATGAGATTTTATGCAGTTGAAATTATAGTTTTCATAACTCTTATTGTAAGGGTAATAATGAAATATTTACACGATTGACAGACGGTTACCCCGGATCGTGGATGAGATACTTGTAATACCAAATCAAACTCTTTATCACGGTAACATGTAAAGAAACTGGCATGATCCCACATAGAGGTCCACAATTCATTCGTGAATGACCCTCGTATACTTATGAGTAATCATCTACAATGTACTCTGGACTATGTTCTCGCGCTTTTTAAAACCTGATGGATGGACTTTTATTTCCTTTAAATTTCATAAAAAACATAGAATATATAATTTCATGTGATTTTATGCAGTTGAAATTATCGTGTTCAAATCTCTTATTGTAAGGGTAATAATGGAATACTAACACGATTGACAGACGGTTACCCCGGATCGCGGACGGGAAACTTGCAATACCAAATCAAACTCTTTATCACGGTAACATGTAAAGAAACTGGCATGATCCCACATAGAGGTCCACAATTGATTCGTGAATGACCCTCGTATACTTATGAGTAATCATCTACAATGTACTCTGGACTATGTACTCTGGACTATGTACTCTGGACTATGTACTCGCGCTTATTAAAACTTGATGGATGGACTTTTATTTCCTTTCAATTTCATAAAAAAACATAGAATATATAATTTAATGTGATTTTATGCAGTCGAAATTATCATGTTCAAATCTCTTATTGTAAGGGTAATAATGGAATACTAACACGATTGACAGACGGTTACCCCGGATTGCGGACGGGACACTTGCAATACCAAATCAAACTCTTTATCACGGTAACATGTACAGAAACTGGCATGATCCCACATAGAGGTCCACAATTCATTCATGAATGACCCTCGTATACTTATGAGTAATCATCTACAATATACTCTGGACTATGTACTCGCACTTTATAAAATTTGATGGTCGGACTTTTATTTCCTTTAAATTTCATAAAAAACATAGAATATATAATTTAATGTGATTTTATGCAGTTGAAATTATCGTGTTCATAACTCTCATTGTAAGGGTAATAATGGAATACTAACACGATTGACAGAAGATTACCCCGGATCGCGGACGGGACACTTGCAATACGAAATCAAACTCTTTATCACGGAAACCTATAAAGAAACTGGAATGATCCCACATAGAGGTCCACAATTCCTTCACGAATGACCCTCGTAAACTTATGAGTAATCACCGACAATGTACTTGCGCTTTTTAAAATTTTATGGACGGACTTTTATTTCCTTTAAATTTCATAAAAAACATAGAATATTTAATTTCATGAGATTTTATGCAGTTGAAATTATAGTTTTCATAACTCTTATTGTAAGGGTAATAATGAAATATTAACACGATTGACAGACGGTTACCCCGGATCGTGGATGGGATACTTGTAATACCAAATCAAACTCTTTATCACGGTATCATGTAAAGAAACTGGCATGATCCCACATAGAGGTCCACAATTCATTCGTGAATGACCCTCGTATACTTATGAGTAATCATCTACAATGTACTCTGGACTATGTACTCGCACTTTTTAAACCTGATGGATGGACTTTTATTTCCTTTAAATTTCATAAAAAACATAGAATATATAATTTCATGTGATTTTATGCAGTTGAAATTATTGTGTTCAAATCTCTTATTGTAAGGGTAATAATGGAATACTAACACGATTGACAGACGGTTACCCCGGATTGCGGACGGGACACTTGCAATACCAAATCAAACTCTTTATCACGGTAACATCTAAAGAAACTGGCATGATCCCACATAGAGGTCCACAATTCATTCATGAATGACCCTCGTATACTTATGAGTAATCATCTACAATATACTCTGGACTATGTACTCGCACTTTTTAAAATTTGATGGTTGGACTTTTATTTCCTTTAAATTTCATAAAAAACATAGAATATATAATTTCATGTGATTTTATGCAGTTGAAATTATCGTGTTCATAACTCTGATTGTACGGGTAATAATGGAATACTAACACGGTTGACAGAAGATTACCCCGGATCGCGGACGGGACACTTGCAATACCAAATCAAAATCTTTATCACGGAAACCTGTAAAGAAACTGGAATGATCCCACATAGAGGTCCACAATTCATTCACGAATGACCCTCGTAAACTGGTGAGTAATCACCTACAATGTACTTGCGCTTTTTAAAATTTGGTGGTTGGACTTTTATTTCCTTTAAATTTCATAAAAAACATAGAATATTTAATTTCATGAGATTTTATGCAGTTGAAATTATAGTTTTCATAACTCTTATTGTAAGGGTAATAATGAAATATTAACACGATTGACAGACGGTTACCCCGGATCGCGGATGGGATACTTGTAATACCAAATCAAACTCTTTATCACGGTAACATGTAAAGAAACTGGCATGATCCCACATAGAGGTCCACAATTCATTCGTGAATGACCCTCGTATACTTATGAGTAATCATCTACAATGTACTCTGGACTATGTACTCTCGCTTTTTAAAATTTGATGGTCGGACTTTTATTTCCTTTAAATTTCATAAAAAACATAGAATATATAATTTCATGTGATTTTATGCAGTTGAAATTATCGTGTTCATAACTCTCATTGTAAGGGTAATAATGGAATACTAACACGATTGACAGAAGATTACCCCGGATCGCGGACGGGACACTTGCAATACCAAATCAAACTCTTTATCACGGAAACCTATAAAGAAACTGGAATGATCCTACATAGAGGTCCACAATTCATTCACGAATGACCCTCGTAAACTTATGAGTAATCACCGACAATGTACTTGCGCTTTTTAAAATTTTATGGACGGACTTTTATTTCCTTTAAATTTCATAAAAAACATAGAATATTTAATTTCATGAGATTTTATGCAGTTGAAATTATAGTTTTCATAACTCTTATTGTAAGGGTAATAATGAAATATTAACACGATTGACAGACGGTTACCCCGGATCGTGGATGGGATACTTGTAATACCAAATCAAACTCTTTATCACGGTATCATGTAAAGAAACTGGCATGATCCCACATAGAGGTCCACAATTCATTCGTGAATGACCCTCGTATACTTATGAGTAATCATCTACAATGTACTCTGGACTATGTACTCGCGCTTTTTAAAACCTGATGGATGGACTTTTATTTCCTTTAAATTTCATAAAAAACATAGAATATATAATTTCATGTGATTTTATGCAGTTGAAATTATCGTGTTCAAATCTCTTATTGTAAGGGTAATAATGGAATACTAACACGATTGACAGACGGTTACCCCGGATTGCGGACGGGACACTTGCAATACCAAATTAAACTCTTTATCACGGTAACATCTAAAGAAACTGGCATGATCCCACATAGAGGTCCACAATTCATTCATGAATGACCCTCGTATACTTATGAGTAATCATCTACAATATACTCTGGACTATGTACTCGCACTTTTTAAAATTTGATGGTTGGACTTTTATTTCCTTTAAATTTCATAAAAAACATAGAATATATAATTTCATGTGATTTTATGCAGTTGAAATTATCGTGTTCATAACTCTGATTGTACGGGTAATAATGGAATACTAACACGGTTGACAGAAGATTACCCCGGATCGCGGACGGGACACTTGCAATACCAAATCAAAATCTTTATCACGGAAACCTGTAAAGAAACTGGAATGATCCCACATAGAGGTCCACAATTCATTCACGAATGACCCTCGTAAACTGGTGAGTAATCACCTACAATGTACTTGCGCTTTTTAAAATTTGGTGGTTGGACTTTTATTTCCTTTAAATTTCATAAAAAACATAGAATATTTAATTTCATGAGATTTTATGCAGTTGAAATTATAGTTTTCATAACTCTTATTGTAAGGGTAATAATGAAATATTAACACGATTGACAGACGGTTACCCCGGATCGCGGATGGGATACTTGTAATACCAAATCAAACTCTTTATCACGGTAACATGTAAAGAAACTGGCATGATCCCACATAGAGGTCCACAATTCATTCGTGAATGACCCTCGTATACTTATGAGTAATCATCTACAATGTACTCTGGACTATGTACTCTCGCTTTTTAAAATTTGATGGTCGGACTTTTATTTCCTTTAAATTTCATAAAAAACATAGAATATATAATTTCATGTGATTTTATGCAGTTGAAATTATCGTGTTCATAACTCTCATTGTAAGGGTAATAATGGAATACTAACACGATTGACAGAAGATTACCCCAGATCGCGGACGGGACACTTGCAATACCAAATCAAACTCTTTATCATGGAAACCTATAAAGAAACTGGAATGATCCTACATAGAGGTCCACAATTCATTCACGAATGACCCTCGTAAACTTATGAGTAATCACCGACAAT
The DNA here is from genome assembly GCA_037428765.1 of Rubia yunnanensis. Classification (NCBI taxonomy): domain Eukaryota; kingdom Viridiplantae; phylum Streptophyta; class Magnoliopsida; order Gentianales; family Rubiaceae; genus Rubia; species Rubia yunnanensis. Next base: position 33,724,015 of record CM075067.1, on the reverse strand, counting down.
GTACTCGCGCTTTTTAAAATTTTATGAACGGACTTTTATTTCCTTTAAATTTCATAAAAAACATAGAATATTTAATTTCATGAGATTTTATGCAGTTGAAATTATAGTTTTCATAACTCTTATTGTAAGGGTAATAATGAAATATTTACACGATTGACAGACGGTTACCCCGGATCGTGGATGAGATACTTGTAATACCAAATCAAACTCTTTATCACGGTAACATGTAAAGAAACTGGCATGATCCCACATAGAGGTCCACAATTCATTCATGAATGACCCTCGTATACTTATGAGTAATCATCTACAATGTACTCTGGACTATGTTCTCGCGCTTTTTAAAACCTGATGGATGGACTTTTATTTCCTTTAAATTTCATAAAAAACATAGAATATATAATTTCATGTGATTTTATGCAGTTGAAATTATCGTGTTCAAATCTCTTATTGTAAGGGTAATAATGGAATACTAACACGATTGACAGACGGTTACCCCGGATTGCGGACGGGACACTTGCAATACCAAATTAAACTCTTTATCACGGTAACATCTAAAGAAACTGGCATGATCCCACATAGAGGTCCACAATTCATTCATGAATGACCCTCGTATACTTATGAGTAATCATCTACAATATACTCTGGACTATGTACTCGCACTTTTTAAAATTTGATGGTTGAACTTTTATTTCCTTTAAATTTCATAAAAAACATAGAATATATAATTTCATGTGATTTTATGCAGTTGAAATTATCGTGTTCATAACTCTGATTGTACGGGTAATAATGGAATACTAACACGGTTGACAGAAGATTACCCCGGATCGCGGACGGGACACTTGCAATACCAAATCAAACTCTTTATCACGGAAACCTGTAAAGAAACTGGAATGATCCCACATAGAGGTCCACAATTCATTCACGAATGACCCTCGTAAACTGGTGAGTAATCACCTACAATGTACTTGCGCTTTTTAAAATTTGGTGGTTGGACTTTTATTTCCTTTAAATTTCATAAAAAACATAGAATATTTAATTTCATGAGATTTTATGCAGTTGAAATTATAGTTTTCATAACTCTTATTGTAAGGGTAATAATGAAATATTAACACGATTGACAGACGGTTACCCCGGATCGCGGATGGGATACTTGTAATACCAAATCAAACTCTTTATCACGGTAACATGTAAAGAAACTGGCATGATCCCACATAGAGGTCCACAATTCATTCGTGAATGACCCTCGTATACTTATGAGTAATCATCTACAATGTACTCTGGACTATGTACTCTCGCTTTTTAAAATTTGATGGTCGGACTTTTATTTCCTTTAAATTTCATAAAAAACATAGAATATATAATTTCATGTGATTTTATGCAGTTGAAATTATCGTGTTCCAATCTCTTACTGTAAGGGTAATAATGGAATACTAACACGATTGACAGACGGTTACCCCGGATTGCGGACGGGACACTTGCAATACTAAATCAAACTCTTTATCACGGTAACATCTAAAGAAACTGGCATGATCCCACATAGAGGTCCACAATTCATTCATGAATGACCCTCGTATACTTATGAGTAATCATCTACAATATACTCTGGACTATGTACTCGCACTTTTTAAAATTTGATGGTTGAACTTTTATTTCCTTTAAATTTCATAAAAAACATAGAATATATAATTTCATGTGATTTTATGCAGTTGAAATTATCGTGTTCATAACTCTGATTGTACGGGTAATAATGGAATACTAACACGGTTGACAGAAGATTACCCCGGATCGCGGACGGGACACTTGCAATACCAAATCAAACTCTTTATCACGGAAACCTGTAAAGAAACGGGAATGATCCCACATAGAGGTCCACAATTCATTCACGAATGACCCTCGTAAACTGGTGAGTAATCACCTACAATGTACTTGCGCTTTTTAAAATTTGGTGGTTGGACTTTTATTTCCTTTAAATTTCATAAAAAACATAGAATATTTAATTTCATGAGATTTTATGCAGTTGAAATTATAGTTTTCATAACTCTTATTGTAAGGGTAATAATGAAATATTAACACGATTGACAGACGGTTACCCCGGATCGTGGATGAGATACTTGTAATACCAAATCAAACTCTTTATCACGGTAACATGTAAAGAAACTGGCATGATCCCACATAGAGGTCCACAATTCATTCGTGAATGACCCTCGTATACTTATGAGTAATCATCTACAATGTACTCTGGACTATGTTCTCGCGCTTTTTAAAACCTGATGGATGGACTTTTATTTCCTTTAAATTTCATAAAAAACATAGAATATATAATTTCATGTGATTTTATGCAGTTGAAATTATCGTGTTCAAATCTCTTACTGTAAGGGTAATAATGGAATACTAACACGATTGACAGACGGTTACCCCGGATTGCGGATGGGACACTTGCAATACCAAATCAAACTCTTTATCACGGTAACATCTAAAGAAACTGGCATGATCCCACATAGAGGTCCACAATTCATTCATGAATGACCCTCGTATACCTATGAGTAATCATCTACAATATGCTCTGGACTATGTACTCGCACTTTTTAAAATTTGATGGTCGGACTTTTATTTCCTTTAAATTTCATAAAAAACATAGAATATATAGTTTCATGTGATTTTATGCAGTTGAAATTATCGTGTTCATAACTCTGATTGTACGGGTAATAATGGAATACTAACACGGTTGACAGAAGATTACCCCGGATCGCGGATGGGACACTTGCAATACCAAATCAAACTATTTATCACGGAAACCTATAAAGACACTGGAATGATCCCACATAGAGGTCCACAATTCATTCACGAATGACCCTCGTAAACTGGTGAGTAATCACCTACAATGTACTTGCGTTTTTTAAAATTTGGTGGTTGGACTTTTATTTCCTTTAAATTTCATAAAAAACATAGAATATTTAATTTCATGAGATTTTATGCAGTTGAAATTATAGTTTTCATAACTCTTATTGTAAGGGTAATAATGAAATATTAACACGATTGACAGACGGTTACCCCGGATCGCGGATGGGATACTTGTAATACCAAATCAAACTCTTTATCACGGTAACATGTAAAGAAACTGGCATGATCCCACATAGAGGTCCACAATTCATTCGTGAATGACCCTCGTATACTTATGAGTAATCATCTACAATGTACTCTGGACTATGTACTCTCGCTTTTTAAAATTTGATGGTCGGACTTTTATTTCCTTTAAATTTCATAAAAAACATAGAATATATAACTTCATGTGATTTTATGCAGTTGAAATTATCGTGTTCATAACTCTCATTGTAAGGGTAATAATGGAATATTAACACGATTGACAGAAGATTACCCCGGATCGCGGACGGGACACTTGCAATACCAAATCAAACTCTTTATCACGGAAACCTATAAAGAAACTGGAATGATCCTACATAGAGGTCCACAATTCATTCACGAATGACCCTCGTAAACTTATGAGTAATCACCGAAAATGTACTCGCGCTTTTTAAAATTTTATGAACGGACTTTTATTTCCTTTAAATTTCATAAAAAACATAGAGTATTTAATTTCATGAGATTTTATGCAGTTGAAATTATAGTTTTCATAACTCTTATTGTAAGGGTAATAATGAAATATTAACACGATTGACAGACGGTTACCCCGGATCGTGGATGAGATACTTGTAATACCAAATCAAACTCTTTATCACGGTAACATGTAAAGAAACTGGCATGATCCCACATAGAGGTCCACAATTCATTCGTGAATGACCCTCGTATACTTATGAGTAATCATCTACAATGTACTCTGGACTATGTTCTCGCGCTTTTTAAAACCTGATGGATGGACTTTTATTTCCTTTAAATTTCATAAAAAAGATAGAATATATAATTTCATGTGATTTTATGCAGTTGAAATTATCGTGTTCAAATCTCTTACTGTAAGGGTAATAATGGAATACTAACACGATTGACAGACGGTTACCCCGGATTGCGGATGGGACACTTGCAATACCAAATCAAACTCTTTATCACGGTAACATCTAAAGAAACTGGCATGATCCCACATAGAGGTCCACAATTCATTCATGAATGACCCTCGTATACCTATGAGTAATCATCTACAATATGCTCTGGACTATGTACTCGCACTTTTTAAAATTTGATGGTCGGACTTTTATTTCCTTTAAATTTCATAAAAAACATAGAATATATAGTTTCATGTGATTTTATGCAGTTGAAATTATCGTGTTCATAACTCTGATTGTACGGGTAATAATGGAATACTAACACGGTTGACAGAAGATTACCCCGGATCGCGGATGGGACACTTGCAATACCAAATCAAACTATTTATCACGGAAACCTATAAAGACACTGGAATGATCCCACATAGAGGTCCACAATTCATTCACGAATGACCCTCGTAAACTGGTGAGTAATCACCTACAATGTACTTGCGCTTTTTAAAATTTGGTGGTTGGACTTTTATTTCCTTTAAATTTCATAAAAAACATAGAATATTTAATTCATGAGATTTTATGCAGTTGAAATTATAGTTTTCATAACTCTTATTGTAAGGGTAATAATGAAATATTAACACGATTGACAGACGGTTACCCCGGATCGCGGATGGGATACTTGTAATACCAAATCAAACTCTTTATCACGGTAACATGTAAAGAAACTGGCATGATCCCACATAGAGGTCCACAATTCATTCGTGAATGACCCTCGTATACTTATGAGTAATCATCTACAATGTACTCTGTACTATGTACTCTCGCTTTTTAAAATTTGATGGTCGGACTTTTATTTCCTTTAAATTTCATAAAAAAAATAGAATGTAAAATTTCATGTGATTTTATGCAGTTGAAATTATCGTGTTCATAACTCTCATTGTAAGGGTAATAATGGAATACTAACACGATTGACAGAAGATTACCCCGGATCGCGGACGGGACACTTGCAATACCAAATCAAACTCTTTATCACGGAAACCTATAAAGAAACTGGAATGATCCTACGTAGAGGTCCACAATTCATTCACGAATGACCCTCGTAAACTTATGAGTAATCACCGACAATGTACTCGCGCTTTTTAAAATTTTATGAATGGACTTTTATTTCCTTTAAATTTCATAAAAAACATAGAATATTTAATTTCATGAGATTTTATGCAGTTGAAAATATAGTTTTCATAACTCTTATTGTAAGGGTAATAATGAAATATTAACACGATTGACAGACGGTTACCCCGGATCGTGGATGGGATACTTGTAATACCAAATCAAACTCTTTATCACGGTATCATGTAAAGAAACTGGCATGATCCCACATAGAGGTCCACAATTCATTCGTGAATGACCCTCGTATACTTATGAGTAATCATCTACAATGTACTCTGGACTATGTTCTCGCGCTTTTTAAAACCTGATGGATGGACTTTTATTTCCTTTAAATTTCATAAAAAACATAGAATATATAATTTCATTGATTTTATGCAGTTGAAATTATCGTGTTCAAATCTCTTATTGTAAGGGTAATAATGGAATACTAACACGATTGACAGACGGTTACCCCGGATTGCGGACGGGACACTTGCAATACCAAATCAAACTCTTTATCACGGTAACATCTAAAGAAACTGGCATGATCCCACATAGAGGTCCACAATTCATTCATGAATGACCCTCGTATACTTATGAGTAATCATCTACAATATACTCTGGACTATGTACTCGCACTTTTTAAAATTCGATGGTCGGACTTTTATTTCCTTTAAATTTCATAAAAAACATAGAATATATAATTTCATGTGATTTTATGCAGTTGAAATTATCGTGTTCATAACTCTGATTGTACGGGTAATAATGGAATACTAACACGGTTGACAGAAGATTACCCCGGATCGCGGACGGGACACTTGCAATACCAAATCAAACTCTTTATCACGGAAACCTATAAAGAAACTGGAATGATCCCACATAGAGGTACACAATTCATTCACGAATGACCCTCGTAAACTGGTGAGTAATCACCTACAATGTACTTGCGCTTTTTAAAATTTGGTGGTTGGACTTTTATTTCCTTTAAATTTCATAAAAAACATAGAATATTTAATTTCATGAGATTTTATGCAGTTGAAATTATAGTTTTCATAACTCTTATTGTAAGGGTAATAATGAAATATTAACACGATTGACAGACGGTTACCCCGGATCGCGGATGGGATACTTGTAATACCAAATCAAACTCTTTATCACGGTAACATGTAAAGAAACTGGCATGATCCCACATAGAGGTCCACAATTCATTCGTGAATGACCCTCGTATACTTATGAGTAATCATCTACAATGTACTCTGGACTATGTACTCTCGCTTTTCAAAATTTGATGGTCGGACTTTTATTTCCTTTAAATTTCATAAAAAACATAGAATATATAATTTCATGTGATTTTATGCAGTTGAAATTATCGTGTTCATAACTCTCATTGTAAGGGTAATAATGGAATACTAACACGATTGACAGAAGATTACCCCGGATCGCGGACGGGACACTTGCAATACCAAATCAAACTCTTTATCACGAAAACCTATAAAGAAACTGGAATGATCCCACATAGAGGTCCACAATTACTTCACGAATGACCCTCGTAAACTTATGAGTAATCACCGACAATGTACTTGCGCTTTTTAAAATTTTATGGACGGACTTTTATTTCCTTAAAATTTCATAAAAAACATAGAATATTTAATTTCATGAGATTTTATGCAGTTGAAATTATAGTTTTCATAACTCTTATTGTAAGGGTAATAATGAAATATTAACACGATTGACAGACGGTTACCCCGGATCGTGGATGGGATACTTGTAATACCAAATCAAACTCTTTATCACGGTATCATGTAAAGAAACTGGCATGATCCCACATAGAGGTCCACAATTCATTCGTGAATGACCCTCGTATACTTATGAGTAATCATCTACAATGTACTCTGGACTATGTTCTCGCGCTTTTTAAAACCTGATGGATGGACTTTTATTTCCTTTAAATTTCATAAAAAACATAGAATATATAATTTCATGTGATTTTATGCAGTTGTAATTATCGTGTTCAAATCTCTTATTGTAAGGGTAATAATGGAATACTAACACGATTGACAGACGGTTACCCCGGATTGCGGACGGGACACTTGCAATACCAAATCAAACTCTTTATCACGGTAACATCTAAAGAAACTGGCATGATCCCACATAGAGGTCCACAATTCATTCATGAATGACCCTCGTATACTTATGAGTAATCATCTACAATATACTCTGGACTATGTACTCGCACTTTTTAAAATTTGATGGTCGGACTTTTATTTCCTTTAAATTTCATAAAAAACATAGAATATATAATTTCATGTGATTTTATGCAGTTGAAATTATCGTGTTCATAACTCTGATTGTACGGGTAATAATGGAATACTAACACGGTTGACAGAAGATTACCCCGGATCGCGGACGGGACACTTGCAATACCAAATGAAACTCTTTATCACGGAAACCTATAAAGAAACTGGAATGATCCCACATAGAGGTCCACAATTCATTCACGAATGACCCTCGTAAACTGGTGAGTAATCACCTACAATGTACTTGCGCTTTTTAAAATTTGGTGGTTGGACTTTTATTTCCTTTAAATTTCATAAAAAACATAGAATATTTAATTTCATGAGATTTTATGCAGTTGAAATTATAGTTTTCATAACTCTTATTGTAAGGGTAATAATGAAATATTAACACGATTGACAGACGGTTACCCCGGATCGCGGATGGGATACTTGTAATACCAAATCAAACTCTTTATCACGGTAACATGTAAAGAAACTGGCATGATCCCACATAGAGGTCCACAATTCATTCGTGAATGACCCTCGTATACTTATGAGTAATCATCTACAATGTACTCTGGACTATGTACTCTTGCTTTTTAAAATTTGATGGTCGGACTTTTATTTCCTTTAAATTTCATAAAAAACATAGAATATATAATTTCATGTGATTTTATGTCGTTGAAATTATCGTGTTCATAACTCTCATTGTAAGGGTAATAATGGAATACTAACACGATTGACAGAAGATTACCCCGGATCGCGGACGGGACACTTGCAATACCAAATCAAACTCTTTATCACGAAAACCTATAAAGAAACTGGAATGATCCCACATAGAGGTCCACAATTCCTTCACGAATGACCCTCGTAAACTTATGAGTAATCACCGACAATGTACTTGCGCTTTTTAAAATTTTATGGACGGACTTTTATTTCCTTTAAATTTCATAAAAAACATAGAATATTTAATTTCATGAGATTTTATGCAGTTGAAATTATAGTTTTCATAACTCTTATTGTAAGGGTAATAATGAAATATTAACACGATTGACAGACGGTTACCCCGGATCGTGGATGGGATACTTGTAATACCAAATCAAACTCTTAATCACGGTAACATGTAAAGAAACTGGCATGATCCCACATAGAGGTCCACAACTCATTCGTGAATGACCCTCGTATACTTATGAGTAATCATCTGCAATGTACTCTGGACTATGTACTCGCGCTTTTTAAAACCTGATGGATGGAATTTTATTTCCTTTAAATTTCATAAAAAACATAGAATATATAATTTCATGTGATTTTATGCAGTTGAAATTATCGTGTTCAAATCTCTTATTGTAAGGGTAATAATGGAATACTAACACGATTGACAGACGGTTACCCCGGATTGCGGACGGGACACTTGCAATACCAAATCAAACTCTTTATCACGGTAACATCTAAAGAAACTGGCATGATCCCACATAGAGGTCCACAATTCATTCATGAATGACCCTCGTATACTTATGAGTAATCATCTACAATATACTCTGGACTATGTACTCGCACTTTTTAAAATTTGATGGTCGGACTTTTATTTCCTTTAAATTTCATAAAAAACATAGAATATATAATTTCATGTGATTTTATGCAGTTGAAATTATCGTGTTCATAACTCTGATTGTACGGGTAATAATGGAATACTAACACGGTTGACAGAAGATTACCCCGGTTCGCGGACGGGACACTTGCAATACCAAATCAAACTCTTTATCACGAAAACCTATAAAGAAACTGGAATGATCCCACATAGAGGTCCACAATTCATTCACGAATGACCCTCGTAAACTTGTGAGTAATCACCTACAATGTACTTGCGCTTTTTAAAATTTTATGGACGGACTTTTATTTCCTTTAAATTTTATAAAAAACATAGAATATTTAATTTCATGAGATTTTATGCAGTTGAAATTATAGTTTTCATAACTCTTATTGTAAGGGTAATAATGAAATATTAACACGATTGACAGACGGTTACCCCGGATCGCGGATGGGATACTTGTAATACCAAATCAAACTCTTTATCACGGTAACATGTAAAGAAACTGGCATGATCCCACATAGAGGTCCACAATTCATTCGTGAATGACCCTCGTATACTTATGAGTAATCATCTACAATGTACTCTCGCTTTTTAAAATTTGATGGTTGGACTTTTATTTCCTTTAAATTTCGTAAAAAAGATAGAATATATAATTTCATGTGATTTTATGCAGTTGAAATTATCGTGTTCATAACTCTCATTGTAAGGGTAATAATGGAATACTAACACGATTGACAGAAGATTACCCCGGATCGCGGACGGGACACTTGCAATACGAAATCAAACTCTTTATCACGGAAACCTATAAAGAAACTGGAATGATCCCACATAGAGGTCCACAATTCATTCACGAATGACCCTCGTAAACTTATGAGTAATCACCGACAATGTACTCGCGCTTTTTAAAATTTTATGGACGGACTTTTATTTCCTTTAAATTTCATAAAAAACATAGAATATTTAATTTCATGAGATTTTATGCAGTTGAAATTATAGTTTTCATAACTCTTATTGTAAGGGTAATAATGAAATATTAACATGATTGACAGACGGTTACCCCGGATCGCGGATGGGATACTTGTAATACCAAATCAAACTCTTTATCACGGTAACATGTAAAGAAACTGGCATGATCCCACATAGAGGTCCACAATTCATTCGTGAATGACCCTCATATACTTATGAGTAATCATCTACAATGTACTCTGGACTATGTACTCTCGCTTTTTAAAATTTGATGGTCGGACTTTTATTTCCTTTAAATTTCATAAAAAACATAGAATATATAATTTCATGTGATTTTATGCAGTTGAAATTATCGTGTTCATAACTCTCATTGTAAGGGTAATAATGGAATACTAACACGATTGACAGAAGATTACCCCGGATTGCGGACAGGACACTTGCAATACGAAATCAAACTCTTTATCACGGAAACCTATAAAGAAACTGGAATGATCCCACATAGAGGTCCACAATTCATTCACGAATGACCCTCGTAAACTTATGAGTAATCACCGACAATGTACTCGCGCTTTTTAAAATTTTATGGACGGACTTTTATTTCCTTTAAATTTCATAAAAAACATAGAATATTTAATTTCATGAGATTTTATGAAGTTGAAATTATAGTTTTCATAACTCTTATTGTAAGGGTAATAATGAAATATTAACACGATTGACAGACGGTTACCCCGGATCGCGGATGGGATACTTGTAATACCAAATCAAACTCTTTATCACGGTGACATGTAAAGAAACTGGCATGATCCCACATAGAGGTCCACACTTCATTCGTGAATGACCCCCGTATACTTATGAGTAATCATCTACAATGTACTCTGGACTATGTACTCTCGCTTTTTAAAATTTGATGGTCGGACTTTTATTTCCTTTAAATTTCATAAAAAAGATAGAATATATAATTTCATGTGATTTTATGCAGTTGAAATTATCGTGTTCATAACTCTCATTGTAAGGGTAATAATGGAATACTAACACGATTGACAGAAGATTACCCCAGATCGCGGACGGGACACTTGCAATACGAAATCAAACTCTTTATCACGGAAACCTATAAAGAAACTGGAATGATCCCACATAGAGGTCCACAATTCATTCACGAATGACCCTCGTAAACTTATGAGTAATCACCGACAATGTACTCGCGCTTTTTAAAATTTTATGGACGGACTTTTATTTCCTTTAAATTTCATAAAAAACATAGAATATTTAATTTCATGAGATTTTATGCAGTTGAAATTATAGTTTTCATAACTCTTATTGTAAGGGTAATAATGAAATATTAACACGATTGACAGACGGTTACCCCGGATCGCGGATGGGATACTTGTAATACCAAATCAAACTCTTTATCACGGTAACATGTAAAGAAACGGGCATGATCCCACATAGAGGTCCACAATTCATTCGTGAATGACCCTCGTTTACTTATGAGTAATCATCTACGATGTACTCTGGACTATGTACTCTCGCTTTTTAAAATTTGATGGTCGGACTTTTATTTCCTTTAAATTTCATAAAAAACATAGAATATATAATTTCATGTGATTTTATGCAGTTGAAATTATCGTGTTCATAACTCTCATTGTAAGGGTAATAATGGAATACTAACACGATTGACAGAAGATTACCCCGGATTGCGGACAGGACACTTGCAATACGAAATCAAACTCTTTATCACGGAAACCTATAAAGAAACTGGAATGATCCCACATAGAGGTCCACAATTCATTCACGAATGACCCTCGTAAACTTATGAGTAATCACCGACAATGTACTTGCGCTTTTTAAAATTTTATGAACGGACTTTTATTTCCTTTAAATTTCACAAAAAACATAGAATATTTAATTTCATGAGATTTTATGCAGTTGAAATTATAGTTTTCATAACTCTTATTGTAAGGGTAATAATGAAATATTAACACGATTGACAGACGGTTACCCCGGATCGCGGATGGGATACTTGTAATACCAAATCAAACTCTTTATCACGGTAACATGTAAAGAAACTGGCATGATCCCACATAGAGGTCCACAATTCATTCGTGAATGACCCTCGTATACTTATGAGTAATCATCTACAATGTACTCTGGACTATGTACTCTCGCTTTTTAAAATTTGATGGTCGGACTTTTATTTCCTTTAAATTTCATAAAAAACATAGAATATATAATTTCATGTGATTTTATGCCGTTGAAATTATCGTGTTCAAAACTCTCATTGTAAGGGTAATAATGGAATACTAACACGATTGACAGAAGATTACCCCGGATCGCGGACGGGACACTTGCAATACCAAATCAAACTCTTTATCACGAAAACTTATAAAGAAACTGGAATGATCCCACATAGAGGTCCACAATTCCTTCACGAATGACCCTCGTAAACTTATGAGTAATCACCGACAATGTACTTGCGCTTTTTAAAATTTTATGGACGGACTTTTATTTCCTTTAAATTTCATAAAAAACATAGAATATTTAATTTCATGAGATTTTATGCAGTTGAAATTATAGTTTTCATAACTCTTATTGTAAGGGTAATAATGAAATATTAACACGATTGACAGACGGTTACCCCGGATCGTGGATGGGATACTTGTAATACCAAATCAAACTCTTTATCACGGTAACATGTAAAGAAACTGGCATGATCCCACATAGAGGTCCACAACTCATTCGTGAATGACCCTCGTATACTTATGAGTAATCATCTACAATGTACTCTGGACTATGTACTCGCGCTTTTTAAAACCTGATGGATGGACTTTTATTTCCTTTAAATTTCATAAAAAACATAGAATATATAATTTCATGTGATTTTATGCAGTTGAAATTATCGTGTTCAAATCTCTTATTGTAAGGGTAATAATGGAATACTAACACGATTGATAGACGGTTACCCCGGATTGCGGACGGGACACTTGCAATACCAAATCAAACTCTTTATCACGGTAACATCTAAAGAAACTGGCATGATCCCACATAGAGGTCCACAATTCATTCATGAATGACCCTCGTATACTTATGAGTAATCATCTACAATATACTCTGGACTATGTACTCGCACTTTTTAAAATTTGATGGTCGGACTTTTATTTCCTTTAAATTTCATAAAAAACATAGAATATATAATTTCATGTGATTTTATGCAGTTGAAATTATCGTGTTCATAACTCTGATTGTACGGGTAATAATGGAATACTAACACGGTTGACAGAAGATTACCCCGGATCGCAGACGGGACACTTGCAATACCAAATCAAACTCTTTATCACGAAAACCTATAAAGAAACTGGAATGATCCCACATAGAGGTCCACAATTCATTCACGAATGACCCTCGTAAACTTGTGAGTAATCACCTACAATGTACTTGCGCTTTTTAAAATTTTATGGACGGACTTTTATTTCCTTTAAATTTCGTAAAAAACATAGAATATTTAATTTCATGAGATTTTATGCAGTTGAAATTATAGTTTTCATAACTCTTATTGTAAGGGTAATAATGAAATATTAACACGATTGACAGACGGTTATCCCGGATCGCGGATGGGATACTTGTAATACCAAATCAAACTCTTTATCACGGTAACATGTAAAGAAACTGGCATGATCCTACATAGAGGTCCACAATTCATTCACGAATGACCCTCGTAAACTTATGAGTAATCACCGACAATGTACTCGCGCTTTTTAAAATTTTATGGACGGACTGTTATTTCCTTTAAATTTCATAAAAAACATAGAATATTTAATTTCATGAGATTTTATGCAGTTGAAATTATAGTTTTCATAACTCTTATTGTAAGGGTAATAATGAAATATTAACACGATTGACAGACGGTTACCCCGGATCGTGGATGGGATACTTGTAATACCAAATCAAACTCTTTATCACTGTAACATGTAAAGAAACTGGCATGATACCACATAGAGGTCCACAATTCATTCGTGAATGACCCTCGTAAACCTTATGGGTAATCATCTACAATGTATTCTGGACTATGTACTCTCGCTTTTTAAAATTTGATGGTCGGACTTTTATTTCCTTTAAATTTCATAAAAAACATAGAATATATAATTTCATGTGATTTTATGCAGTTGAAATTATCGTGTTCATAACTCTCATTGTAAGGGTAATAATGGAATACTAACACGATTGACAGAAGATTACCCCGGATCGCGGACGGGACACTTGCAATACGAAATCAAACTCTTTATCACGGAAACCTATAAAGAAACTGGAATGATCCTACATAGAGGTCCACAATTCATTCACGAATGACCCTCGTAAACTTATGAGTAATCACCGACAATGTACTCGCGTTTTTTAAAATTTTATGGTCGGACTGTTATTTCCTTTAAATTTCATAAAAAACATAGAATATTTAATTTCATGAGATTTTATGCAGTTGAAATTATAGTTTTCATAACTCTTATTGTAACGGTAATAATGAAATATTAACACGATTGACAGACGGTTACCCCGGATCGCGGATGGGATACTTGTAATACCAAATCAAACTCTTTATCACGGTAACATGTAAAGAAACTGGCATGATCCCACATAGAGTTCCACAATTCATTCGTGAATGACCCTCGTATATTTAAGAGTAATCATCTACAATGTACTCTGGACTATGTACTCTCGCTTTTTAAAATTTGATGGTCGGACTTTTATTTCCTTTAAATTTCATAAAAAACATAGAATATATAATTTCATGTGATTTTATGCAGTTGAAAATATCGTGTTCATAACTCTCATTGTAAGGGTAATAATGGAATACTAACACGATTGACAGAAGATTACCCCGGATCGCGGACGGGACACTTGCAATACGAAATCAAACTCTTTATCACGGAAACCTATAAAGAAACTGGAATGATCCCACATAGAGGTCCACAATTCATTCACGAATGACCCTCGTAAACTTATGAGTAATCACCGACAATGTACTCGCGCTTTTTAAAATTTTATGGACGGACTTTTATTTCCTTTAAATTTCATAAAAAACATAGAATATTTAATTTCATGAGATTTTATGCAGTTGAAATTATAGTTTTCATAACTCTTATTGTAAGGGTAATAATGAAATATTATCACGATTGACAGACGGTTACCCCGGATCGTGGATGGGATACTTGTAATACCAAATCAAACTCTTTATCACGGTAACATGTAAAGAAACTGGCATGATCCCACATAGAGGTCCACAATTCATTCGTGAATGACCCTCGTATACTTTTGAGTAATCATCTACAATGTACTCTGGACTATGTACTCGCGCTTTTTAAAACCTGATGGATGGACTTTTATTTCCTTTAAATTTCATAAAAAACATAGAATATATAATTTCATGTGATTTTATGCAGTTGAAATTATCGTGTTCAAATCTCTTATTGTAAGGGTAATAATGGAATACTAACACGATTGATAGACGGTTACCCCGGATTGCGGACGGGACACTTGCAATACCAAATCAAACTCTTTATCACGGTAACATCTAAAGAAACTGGCATGATCCCACATAGAGGTCCACAATTCATTCATGAATGACCCTCGTATACTTATGAGTAATCATCTACAATATACTCTGGACTATGTACTCGCACTTTTTAAAATTTGATGGTCGGACTTTTATTTCCTTTAAATTTCATAAAAAACATAGAATATATAATTTCATGTGATTTTATGCAGTTGAAATTATCGTGTTCATAACTCTCATTGTACGGGTAATAATGGAATACTAACACGGTTGACAGAAGATTACCCCGGATCGCGGACGGGACACTTGCAATACCAAATCAAACTCTTTATCACGGAAACCTATAAAGAAACTGGAATGATCCCACATAGAGGTCCACAATTCATTCACGAATGACCCTCGTAAACTTGTGAGTAATCACCTACAATGTACTTGCGCTTTTAAAAATTTTATGGACGGACTTTTATTTCCTTTAAATTTCATAAAAAACATAGAATATTTAATTTCATGAGATATTATGCAGTTGAAATTATAATTTTCATAACTCTTATTGTAAGGGTAATAATGAAATATTAACACGATTGACAGACGGTTACCCCGGATCGCGGATGGGATACTTGTAATACCAAATCAAACTCTTTATCACGGTAACATGTAAAGAAACTGGCATGATCCCACATAGAGGTCCACAATTCATTCGTGAATGACCCTCGTTTACTTATGAGTAATCATCTACAATGTACTCTGGACTATGTACTCTCGCTTTTTAAAATTTGATGGTCGGACTTTTATTTCCTTTAAATTTCATAAAAAACATAGAATATATAATTTCATGTGATTTTATGCAGTTGAAATTATCGTGTTCATAACTCTCATTGTAAGGGTAATAATGGAATACTAACACGATTGACAGAAGATTACCCCGGATCGCGGACGGGACACTTGCAATACCAAATCAAACTCTTTATCACGGAAACCTATAAAGAAACTGGAATGATCCTACATAGAGGTCCACAATTCATTCACGAATGACCCTCGTAAACTTATGAGTAATCACCGACAATGTACTTGCGCTTTTTAAAATTTTATGAACGGACTTTTATTTCCTTTAAATTTCATAAAAAACATAGAATATTTAATTTCATGAGATTTTATGCAGTTGAAATTATAGTTTTCATAACTCTTATTGTAAGGGTAATAATGAAATATTAGCACGATTGATAGACGGTTACCCCGGATCGTGGATGGGATACTTGTAATACCAAATCAAACTCTTTATCACGGTAACATGTAAAGAAACTGGCATGATCCCACATAGAGGTCCACAATTCATTCGTGAATGACCCTCGTATACTTATGAGTAATCATCTACAATGTACTCTGGACTATGTACTCGCGCTTTTTAAAACCTGATGGATGGACTTTCATTTCCTTTAAATTTCATAAAAAACATAGAATATATAATTTCATGTGATTTTATGCAGTTGAAATTATCGTGTTCAAATCTCTTATTGTAAGGGTAATAATGGAATACTAACACGATTGATAGACGGTTACCCCGGATTGCGGACGGGACACTTGCAATACCAAATCAAACTCTTTATCACGGTAACATCTAAAGAAACTGGCATGATCCCACATAGAGGTCCACAATTCATTCATGAATGACCCTCGTATACTTATGAGTAATCATCTACAATATACTCTGGACTATGTACTCGCACTTTTTAAAATTTGATGGTCGGACTTTTATTTCCTTTAAATTTCATAAAAAACATAGAATATATAATTTCATGTGATTTTATGCAGTTGAAATTATCGTATTCATAACTCTCATTGTACGGGTAATAATGGAATACTAACACGGTTGACAGAAGATTACCCCGGATCGCGGACGGGACACTTGCAATACCAAATCAAACTCTTTATCACGGAAACCTATAAAGAAACTGGAATGATCCCACATAGAGGTCCACAATTCATTCACGAATGACCCTCGTAAACTTGTGAGTAATCACCTACAATGTACTTGCGCTTTTTAAAATTTTATGGACGGACTTTTATTTCCTTTAAATTTCATAAAAAACATAGAATATTTAATTTCATGAGATTTTATGAAGTTGAAATTATAGTTTTCATAACTCTTATTGTAAGGGTAATAATGAAATATTAACACGATTGACAGACGGTTACCCCGGATCGCGGATGGGATACTTGTAATACCAAATCAAACTCTTTATCACGGTAACATGTAAAGAAACTGGCATGATCCCACATAGAGGTCCACAATTCATTCGTGAATGACCCTCGTATACTTATGAGTAATCATCTACAATGTACTCTGGACTATGTACTCTCGCTTTTTAAAATTTGATGGTCGGACTTTTATTTCCTTTAAATTTCATAAAAAACATAGAATATATAATTTCATGTGATTTTATGCAGTTGAAATTATCGTGTTCATAACACTCATTATAAGGGTAATAATGGAATACTAACACGATTGACAGAAGATTACCCCGGATCGCGGACGGGACACTTGCAATACGAAATCAAACTCTTTATCACGGAAACCTATAAAGAAACTGGAATGATCCTACATAGAGGTCCACAATTCATTCACGAATGACCCTCGTAAACTTATGAGTAATCACCGACAATGTACTCGCGCTTTTTAAAATTTTATGGACGGACTGTTATTTCCTTTAAATTTCATAAAAAACATAGAATATTTAATTTCATGAGATTTTATGCAGTTGAAATTATAGTTTTCATAACTCTTATTGTAAGGGTAATAATGAAATATTAATACGATTGACAGACGGTTACCCCGGATCGCGGATGGGATACTTGTAATACCAAATCAAACTCTTTATCACGGTAACATGTAAAGAAACTGGCATGATCCCACATAGAGGTCCACAATTCATTCGTGAATGACCCTCGTATACTTATGAGTAATCATCTACAATGTACTCTGGACTATGTACTCTCGCTTTTTAAAATTTGATGGTCGGACTTTTATTTCCTTTAAATTTCATAAAAAAGATAGAACATATAATTTCATGTGATTTTATGCAGTTGAAATTATCGTGTTCATAACTCTCATTGTAAGGGTAATAATGGAATACTAACACGATTGACAGAAGATTACCCCGGATCGCGGACGGGACACTTGCAATACGAAATCAAACTCTTTATCACGGAAACCTATAAAGAAACTGGAATGATCCCACATAGAGGTCCACAATTCATTCACGAATGACCCTCGTAAACTTATGAGTAATCACCGACAATGTACTCGCGCTTTTTAAAATTTTAAGGACGGAATTTTATTTCCTTTAAATTTCATAAAAAACATAGAATATATAATTTCATGTGATTTTATGCAGTTGAAATTATCGTGTTCATAACTCTCATTGTAAGGGTAATAATGGAATACTAACACGATTGACAGAAGATTACCCCGGATCGCGGACGGGACACTTGCAATACGAAATCAAACTCTTTATCACGGAAACCTATAAAGAAATTGGAATGATCCTACATAGAGGTCCACAATTCATTCACGAATGACCCTCGTAAACTTATGAGTAATCACCGACAATGTACTCGCGCTTTTTAAAATTTTATGGACGGACTGTTATTTCCTTTAAATTTCATAAAAAACATAGAATATTTAATTTCATGAGATTTTATGCAGTTGAAATTATAGTTTTCATAACTCTTATTGTAAGGGTAATAATGAAATATTAACACGATTGACAGACGGTTACCCCGGATCGCGGATGGGATACTTGTAATACCAAATCAAACTCTTTATCACGGTAACATGTAACGAAACTGGCATAATCCCACATAGAGGTCCACAATTCATTTGTGAATGACCCTCGTATACTTATGAGTAATCATCTACAATGTACTCTGGACTATGTACTCTCGCTTTTTAAAATTTGATGGTCGGACTTTTATTTCCTTTAAATTTCATAAAAAAGATAGAATATATAATTTCATGTGATTTTATGCAGTTGAAATTATCGTGTTCATAACTCTCATTGTAAGGGTAATAATGGAATACTAACACGATTGACAGAAGATTACCCCGGATCGCGGACGGGACACTTGCAATACGAAATCAAACTCTTTATCACGGAAACCTATAAAGAAACTGGAATGATCCCACAGAGAGGTCCACAATTCATTCACGAATGACCCTCGTAAACTTATGAGTAATCACCGACAATGTACTCGCGCTTTTTAAAATTTTATGGACGGACTTTTATTTCCTTTAAATTTCATAAAAAACATAGAATATTTAATTTCATGAGATTTTATGCAGTTGAAATTATAGTTTTCATAACTCTTATTGTAAGGGTAATAATGAAATATTAACACGATTGACAGACGGTTACCCCGGATCGTGGATGGGATACTTGTAATACCAAATCAAACTCTTTATCACGGTAACATGTAAAGAAACTGGCATGATCCCACATAGAGGTCCACAATTCATTCGTGAATGACCCTCGTATACTTTTGAGTAATCATCTACAATGTACTCTGGACTATGTACTCGCGCTTTTTAAAACCTGATGGATGGACTTTTATTTCCTTTAAATTTCATAAAAAACATAGAATATATAATTTCATGTGATTTTATGCAGTTGAAATTATCGTGTTCAAATCTCTTATTGTAAGGGTAATAATGGAATACTAACACGATTGATAGACGGTTACCCCGGATTGCGGACGGGACACTTGCAATACCAAATCAAACTCTTTATCACGGTAACATCTAAAGAAACTGGCATGATCCCACATAGAGGTCCACAATTCATTCATGAATGACCCTCGTATACTTATGAGTAATCATCTACAATATACTCTGGACTATGTACTCGCACTTTTTAAAATTTGATGGTCGGACTTTTATTTCCTTTAAATTTCATAAAAAACATAGAATATATAATTTCATGTGATTTTATGCAGTTGAAATTATCGTGTTCATAACTCTCATTGTACGGGTAATAATGGAATACTAACACGGTTGACAGAAGATTACCCCGGATCGCGGACGGGACACTTGCAATACCAAATCAAACTCTTTATCACGGTAACATGTAAAGAAACTGGCATGATCCCACATAGAGGTCCACAATTCATTCGTGAATGACCCTCGTATACTTTTGAGTAATCATCTACAATGTACTCTGGACTATGTACTCGCGCTTTTTAAAACCTGATGGATGGACTTTTATTTCCTTTAAATTTCATAAAAAACATAGAATATATAATTTCATGTGATTTTATGCAGTTGAAATTATCGTGTTCAAATCTCTTATTGTAAGGGTAATAATGGAATACTAACACGATTGATAGACGGTTACCCCGGATTGCGGACGGGACACTTGCAATACCAAATCAAACTCTTTATCACGGTAACATCTAAAGAAACTGGCATGATCCCACATAGAGGTCCACAATTCATTCATGAATGACCCTCGTATACTTATGAGTAATCATCTACAATATACTCTGGACTATGTACTCGCACTTTTTAAAATTTGATGGTCGGACTTTTATTTCCTTTAAATTTCATAAAAAACATAGAATATATAATTTCATGTGATTTTATGCAGTTGAAATTATCGTGTTCATAACTCTCATTGTACGGGTAATAATGGAATACTAACACGGTTGACAGAAGATTACCCCGGATCGCGGACGGGACACTTGCAATACCAAATCAAACTCTTTATCACGGAAACCTATAAAGAAACTGGAATGATCCCACATAGAGGTCCACAATTCATTCACGAATGACCCTCGTAAACATGTGAGTAATCACCTACAATGTACTTGCGCTTTTTAAAATTTTATGGACGGACTTTTATTTCCTTTAAATTTCATAAAAAACATAGAATATTTAATTTCATGAGATTTTATGCAGTTGAAATTATAGTTTTCATAACTCTTATTGTAAGGGTAATAATGAAATATTAACACGATTGACAGACGGTTACCCCGGATCGCGGATGGGATACTTGTAATACCATATCAAACTCTTTATCATGGTAACATGTAAAGAAACTGGCATGATCCCACATAGAGGTCCACAGTTCATTCGTGAATGACCCTCGTATACTTATGAGTAATCATCTACAATGTACTCTGGACTATGTACTCTCGCTTTTTAAAATTTGATGGTCGGACTTTTATTTCCTTTAAATTTCATAAAAAAGATAGAATATATAATTTCATGTGATTTTATGCAGTTGAAATTATCGTGTTCATAACTCTCATTGTAAGGGTAATAATGGAATACTAAAACGATAGACAGAAGATTACCCCGGATCGCGGACAGGACTCTTGCAATACGAAATCAAACTCTTTATCATGGAAACCTATAAAGAAACTGGAATGATCCCACATAGAGGTCCACAATTCATTCACGAATGACCCTCGTAAACTTATGAGTAATCACCGACAATGTACTCGCGCTTTTTAAAATTTTATGGACGGACTGTTATTTCCTTTAAATTTCATAAAAAACATAGAATATTTAATTTCATGAGATTTTATGCAGTTGAAATTATAGTTTTCATAACTCTTATTGTAAGGGTAATAATGAAATATTAACACGATTGACAGACGGTTACCCCGGATCGCGGATGGGATACTTGTAATACCAAATCAAACTCTTTATCACGGTAACATGTAAAGAAATTGGCATGATCCCACATAGAGGTCCACAATTCATTCGTGAATGACCCTCGTATACTTATGAGTAATCATCTACAATGTACTCTGGACTATGTACTCTCGCTTTTTAAAATTTGATGGTCGGACTTTTATTTCCTTTAAATTTCATAAAAAAGATAGAATATATAATTTCATGTGATTTTATGCAGTTGAAATTATCGTGTTCATAACTCTCATTGTAAGGGTAATAATGGAATACTAACACGATTGACAGAAGATTACCCCGGATCGCGGACGGGACACTTGCAATACGAAATCAAACTCTTTATCACGGAAACCTATAAAGAAACTGGAATGATCCCACATAGAGGTCCACAATTCATTCACGAATGACCCTCGTAAACTTATGAGTAATCACCGACAATGTACTCGCGCTTTTTAAAATTTTATGGACGGACTTTTATTTCCATTAAATTTCATAAAAAACATAGAATATTTAATTTCATGAGATTTTATGCAGTTGAAATTATAGTTTTCATAACTCTTATTGTAAGGGTAATAATGAAATATTAACACGATTGACATACGGTTACCCCGGATCGCGGATGGGATACTTGTAATACCAAATCAAACTCTTTATCACGGTAACATGTAAAGAAACTGGCATGATCCCACATAGAGGTCCACAATTCATTCGTGAATGACCCTCGTATACTTATGAGTAATCATCTACAATGTACTCTGGACTATGTACTCGCGCTTTTGAAAACCTGATGGATGGACTTTTATTTCCTTTAAATTTCATAAAAAACATAGAATATATAATTTCATGTGATTTTATGCAGTTGAAATTATCGTGTTCATAACTCTCATTGTAAGGGTAATAATGGAATACTAACACGACTGACAGAAGATTACCCCGGATCGCGGACAGGACTCTTGCAATACGAAATCAAACTCTTTATCATGGAAACCTATAAAGAAACTGGAATGATCCCACATAGAGGTCCACAATTCATTCACGAATGACCCTCGTAAACTTATGAGTAATCACCGACAATGTACTCGCGCTTTTTAAAATTTTATGGACGGACTGTTATTTCCTTTAAATTTCATAAAAAACATAGAATATTTAATTTCATGAGATTTTATGCAGTTGAAATTATAGTTTTCATAACTCTTATTGTAAGGGTAATAATGAAATATTAACACGATTGACAGACGGTTACCCCGGATCGTGGATGGGATACTTGTAATACCAAATCAAACTCTTTATCACGGTAACATGTAAAGAAACTGGCATGATCCCACATAGAGGTCCACAATTCATTCGTGAATGACCCTCGTATACTTATGAGTAATCATCTACAATGTACTCTGGACTATGTACTCGCGCTTTTGAAAACCTGATGGATGGACTTTTATTTCCTTTAAATTTCATAAAAAACATAGAATATATAATTTCATGTGATTTTATGCAGTTGAAATTATCATGTTCAAATCTCTTATTGTAAGGGTAATAATGGAATACTAACCCGATTGACAGACGGTAACCCCGGATTGCGGACGGGACACTTGCAATACCAAATCAAACTCTTTATCACGGTAACATCTAAAGAAACTGGCATGATCCCACATAGAGGTCCACAATTCATTCATGAATGACCCTCGTATACTTATGAGTAATCATCTACAATATACTCTGGACTATGTACTCGCACTTTTTAAAATTTGATGGTCGGACTTTTATTTCCTTTAAATTTCATAAAAAACATAGAATATATAATTTCATGTGATTTTATGCAGTTGAAATTATCGTGTTCATAACTCTCATTGTACGGGTAATAATGGAATACTAAAACGATTGACAGAAGATTACCCCGGATCGCGGACGGGACACTTGCAATACGAAATCAAACTCTTTATCACGGAAACCTATAAAGAAACTGGAATGATCCCACATAGAGGTCCACAATTCATTCACGAATGACCCTCATAAACTTGTGAGTAATCACCTACAATGTACTTGCGCTTTTTGAAATTTTAAGGACGGACTTTTATTTCCTTTAAATTTCATAAAAAACATAGAATATTTAATTTCATGAGATTTTATGCAGTTTAAATTATAGTTTTCATAACTCTTATTGTAAGGGTAATAATGAAATATAAACACGATTGACAGACGGTTACCCCGGATCGCGGATGGGATACTTGTAATACCAAATCAAACTCTTTATCACGGTAACATGTAAAGAAACTGGCATGATCCCACATAGAGGTCCACAATTCATTCGTGAATGACCCTCGTATACTTATGAGTAATCATCTACAATGTACTCTGGACTATGTACTCTCGCTTTTTAAAATTTGATGGTCGGACTTTTATTTCCTTTAAATTTCATAAAAAAGATAGAATATATAATTTCATGTGATTTTATGCAGTTGAAATTATCGTGTTCATAACTCTCATTGTAAGGGTAATAATGGAATACTAACACGATTGACAGAAGATTACCCCGGATCGCGGACGGGACACTTGCAATACGAAATCAAACTCTTTATCACGGAAACCTATAAAGAAACTGGAATGATCCCACATAGAGGTCCACAATTCATTCACGAATGACCCTCATAAACTTGTGAGTAATCACCTACAATGTACTTGCGCTTTTTGAAATTTTAAGGACGGACTTTTATTTCCTTTAAATTTCATAAAAAACATAGAATATTTAATTTCATGAGATTTTATGCAGTTTAAATTATAGTTTTCATAACTCTTATTGTAAGGGTAATAATGAAATATAAACACGATTGACTGACGGTTACCCCGGATCGCGGATGGGATACTTGTAATACCAAATCAAACTCTTTATCACGGTAACATGTAAAGAAACTGGCATGATCCCACATAGAGGTCCACAATTCATTCGTGAATGACCCTCGTATACTTATGAGTAATCATCTACAATGTACTCTGGACTATGTACTCGCGCTTTTTAAAACCTGATGGATGGACTTTTATTTCCTTTAAATTTCATAAAAAACATAGAATATATAATTTCATGTGATTTTATGCAGTTGAAATTATCGTGTTCAAATCTCTTATTGTAAGGGTAATAATGGAATAATAACCCGATTGACTGACGGTTACCCCGGATTGCGGATGGGACACTTGCAATACCAAATCATACTCTTTATCACGGTAACATCTAAAGAAACTGGCATGATCCCATGTAGAGGTCCACAATTCATTCATGAATGACCCTCGTATACTTATGAGTAATCATCTACAATATACTCTGGACTATGTACTCGCACTTTTTAAAATTTGATGGTCGGACTTTTATTTCCTTTAAATTTCATAAAAAACATAGAATGTATAATTTCATGTGATTTTATGCTGTTGAAATTATCGTGTTCATAACTCTCATTGTACGGGTAATAAAGGAATACTAACACGATTGACAGAAGATTACCCCGGATCGCGGACGGGACACTTGCAATACCAAATCAAACTCTTTATCACGGAAACCTATAAAGAAACTGGAATGATCCCACATAGAGGTCCACAATTCATTCACGAATGACCCTCGTAAACTTGTGAGTAATCACCTACAATGTACTTGCGCTTTTTAAAATTTTACGGACGCACTTTTATTTCCTTTAAATTTCATAAAAAACATAGAATATTTAATTTCATGAGATTTTATGCAGTTGAAATTATAGTTTTCATAACTCTTATTGTAAGGGTAATAATGAAATATTAACACGATTGACAGACGGTTACCCCGGATCGCGGATGGGATACTTGTAATACCAAATCAAACTCTTTATCACGGTAACATGTAAAGAAACTGGCATGATCCCACATAGAGGTCCACAATTCATTCGTGAATGACCCTCGTATACTTATGAGTAATCATCTACAATGTACTCTGGACTATGTACTCTCGCTTTTTAAAATTTGATGGTCGGACTTTTATTTCCTTTAAATTTCATAAAAAACATAGAATATATAATTTCATGTGATTTTATGCAGTTGAAATTATCGTGTTCATAACTCTCATTGTAAGGGTAATAATGGAATACTAACACGATTGACAGAAGATTACCCCGGATCGCGGACGGGACACTTGCAATACGAAATCAAACTCTTTATCACGGAAACCTATAATGAAACTGGAATGATCCCACATAGAGGTCCACAATTCATTCAGGAATGACCCTCGTAAACTTATGAGTAATCACCGACAATGTACTCGCGCTTTTTAAAATTTTATGGACGGACTGTTATTTCCTTTAAATTTCATAAAAAACATAGAATATTTAATTTCATGAGATTTTATGCAGTTGAAATTATAGTTTTCATAACTCTTATTGTAAGGGTAATAATGAAATATTAACACGATTGACAGACGGTTACCCCGGATCGCGGATGGGATACTTGTAATACCAAATCAAACTCTTTATCACGGTAACATGTAAAGAAATTGGCATGATCCCACATAGAGGTCCACAATTCATTCGTGAATGACCCTCGTATACTTATGAGTAATCATCTACAATGTACTCTGGACTATGTACTCTCGCTTTTTAAAATTTGATGGTCGGACTTTTATTTCCTTTAAATTTCATAAAAAAGATAGAATATATAATTTCATGTGATTTTATGCAGTTGAAATTATCGTGTTCATAACTCTCATTGTAAGGGTAATAATGGAATACTAACACGATTGACAGAAGATTACCCCGGATCGCGGACGGGACACTTGCAATACGAAATCCAACTCTTTATCACGGAAACCTATAAAGAAACTGGAATGATCCCACATAGAGGTCCACAATTCATTCACGAATGACCCTCGTAAACTTATGAGTAATCACCGACAATGTACTCGCGCTTTTTAAAATTTTATGGACGGACTTTTATTTCCTTTAAATTTCATAAAAAACATAGAATATTTAATTTCATGAGATTTTATGCAGTTGAAATTATAGTTTTCATAACTCTTATTGTAAGGGTAATAATGAAATATTAACACGATTGACAGACGGTTACCCCGGATCGTGGATGGGATACTTGTAATACCAAATCAAACTCTTTATCACGGTAACATGTAAAGAAACTGGCATGATCCCACATAGAGGTCCACAATTCATTCGTGAATGACCCTCGTATACTTATGAGTAATCATCTACAATGTACTCTGGACTATGTTCTCGCGCTTTTGAAAACCTGATGGATGGACTTTTATTTCCTTTAAATTTCATAAAAAACATAGAATATATAATTTCATGGGATTTTATGCAGTTGAAATTATCATGTTCAAATCTCTTATTGTAAGGGTAATAATGGAATACTAACCCGATTGACAGACGGTTACCCCGGATTGCGGACGGGACACTTGCAATACCAAATCAAACTCTTTATCCCGGTAACATCTAAAGAAACTGGCATGATCCCACATAGAGGTCCACAATTCATTCATGAATGACCCTCGTATACTTATGAGTAATCATCTACAATATACTCTGGACTATGTACTCGCACTTTTTAAAATTTGATGGTCGGACTTTTATTTCCTTTAAATTTCATAAAAAAGATAGAATATATAATTTCATGTGATTTTATGCAGTTGAAATTATCGTGTTCATAACTCTCATTGTAAGGGTAATAATGGAATACTAACACGATTGACAGAAGATTACCCCGGATCGCGGACGGGACACTTGCAATACGAAT
This sequence comes from Rubia yunnanensis, assembly GCA_037428765.1. Lineage (NCBI taxonomy): Eukaryota > Viridiplantae > Streptophyta > Magnoliopsida > Gentianales > Rubiaceae > Rubia > Rubia yunnanensis. The sequence continues at coordinate 33,696,057 of CM075067.1, read as the reverse complement.
CAAACTCTTTATCACGGAAACCTATAAAGAAACTGGAATGATCCCACATAGAGGTCCACAATTCATTCACGAATGACCCTCATAAACTTGTGAGTAATCACCTACAATGTACTTGCGCTTTTTGAAATTTTAAGGACGGACTTTTATTTCCTTTAAATTTCATAAAAAACATAGAATATTTAATTTCATGAGATTTTATGCAGTTGAAATTATAGTTTTCATAACTCTTATTGTAAGGGTAATAATGAAATATAAACACGATTGACAGACGGTTACCCCGGATCGCGGATGGGATACTTGTAATACTAAATCAAACTCTTTATCACGGTAACATGTAAAGAAACTGGCATGATCCCACATAGAGGTCCACAATTCATTCGTGAATGACCCTCGTATACTTATGAGTAATCATCTACAATGTACTCTGGACTATGTACTCTCGCTTTTTAAAATTTGATGGTCGACTTTTATTTCCTTTAAATTTCATAAAAAACATAGAATATATAATTTCATGTGATTTTATGCAGTTGAAATTATCGTGTTCAAATCTCTTATTGTAAGGGTAATAATGGAATAATAACCCGATTGACTGACGGTTACCCCGGATTGCGGATGGGACACTTGCAATACCAAATCAAACTCTTTATCACGGTAACATCTAAAGAAACTGGCATGATCCCACGTAGAGGTCCACAATTCATTCATGATTGACCCTCGTATACTTATGAGTAATCATCTACAATGTACTCTGGACTATGTACTCGCGCTTTTTAAAATTTGATGGTCGGACTTTTATTTCCTTTAAATTTCATAAAAAACATAGAATATATAATTTCATGTGATTTTATGCTGTTGAAATTATCGTGTTCATAACTCTCATTGTAAGGGTAATAATGGAATACTAACACGATTGACAGAAGATTACCCTGGATCGCGGACGGGACACTTGCAATACGAAATCAAACTCTTTATCACGGAAACCTATAATGAAACTGGAATGATCCCACATAGAGGTCCACAATTCATTCAGGAATGACCCTCGTAAACTTATGAGTAATCACCGACAATGTACTCGCGCTTTTTAAAATTTTATGGACGGACTGTTATTTCCTTTAAATTTCATAAAAAACATAGAATATTTAATTACATGAGATTTTATGCAGTTGAAATTATAGTTTTCATAACTCTTATTGTAAGGGTAATAATGAAATATTAACACGATTGACAGACGGTTACCCCGGATCGCGGATGGGATACTTGTAATACCAAATCAAACTCTTTATCACGGTAACATGTAAAGAAATTGGCATGATCCCACATAGAGGTCCACAATTCATTCGTGAATGACCCTCGTATACTTATGAGTAATCATCTACAATTTACTCTGGACTATGTACTCTCGCTTTTTAAAATTTGATGGTCGGACTTTTATTTCCTTTAAATTTCATAAAAAAGATAGAATATATAATTTCATGTGATTTTATGCAGTTGAAATTATCGTGTTCATAACTCTCATTGTAAGGGTAATAATGGAATACTAACACGATTGACAGAAGATTACCCCGGATCGCGGACGGGACACTTGCAATACGAAATCCAACTCTTTATCCCGGAAACCTATAAAGAAACTGGAATGATCCCACATAGAGGTCCACAATTCATTCACGAATGACCCTCGTAAACTGGTGAGTAATCACCTACAATGTACTTGCGCTTTTTAAAATTTGGTGGTTGGACTTTTATTTCCATTAAATTTCATAAAAAACATAGAATATTTAATTTCATGAGATTTTATGCAGTTGAAATTATAGTTTTCATAACTCTTATTGTAAGGGTAATAATGAAATATTAACACGATTGAGAGACGGTTACCCCGGATCGTGGATGGGATACCTGTAATACTAAATCAAACTCTTTATCACGGTAACATGTAAAGAAACTGGCATGATCCCACATAGAGGTCCACAATTCATTCGTGAATGACCCTCGTATACTTATGAGTAATCATCTACAATGTACTCTGGACTATGTACTCGCGCTTTTTAAAACCTGATGGATGGACTTTTATTTCCTTTAAATTTCATAAAAAACATAGAATATATAATTTCATGTGATTTTATGCAGTTGAAATTATCGTGTTCAAATCTCTTATTGTAAGGGTAATAATGGAATACTAACCCGATTGACAGACGGTTACCCCGGATTGCGGACGGGACACTTGCAATACCAAATCAAACTCCTTATCACGGTAACATCTAAAGAAACTGGCATGATCCCACATAGAGGTCCACAATTCATTCATGAATGACCCTCGTATACTTATGAGTAATCATCTACAATATACTCTGGACTATGTACTCGCACTTTTTAAAATTTGATGGTCGGACTTTTATTTCCTTTAAATTTCATAAAAAACATAGAATATATAATTTCATGTTATTTTATGCAGTTGAAATTATCGTGTTCATAACTCTCATTGTACGGGTAATAATGGAATACTAACACGATTGACAGAAGATTACCCCGGATCGCGGACGGGACACTTGCAATACGAAATCAAACTCTTTATCACGGAAACCTATAAAGAAACTGGAATGATCCCACATAGAGGTCCACAATTCATTCACGAATGACCCTCGTAAACTTGTGAGTAATCACCTACAATGTACTTGCGCTTTTTAAAATTTTATGGACGGACTTTTATTTCCTTTAAATTTCATAAAAAACATAGAATATTTAATTTCATGAGATTTTATGCAGTTGAAATTATAGTTTTCATAACTCTTATTGTAAGGGTAATAATGAAATATAAACACGATTGACAGACGGTTACCCCGGATCGCGGATGGGATACTTGTAATACCAAATCAAACTCTTTATCACGGTAACATGTAAAGAAACTGGCATGATCCCACATAGAGGTCCACAATTCATTCGTGAATGACCCTCGTATACTTATGAGTAATCATCTACAATGTACTCTGGACTATGTACTCGCGCTTTTTAAAACCTGATGGATGGACTTTTATTTCCTTTAAATTTCATAAAAAACATAGAATATATAATTTCATGTGATTTTATGCAGTTGAAATTATCGTGTTCAAATCTCTTATTGTAAGGGTAGTAATGGAATACTAACCCGATTGACTGAAGGTTACCCCGGATTGCGGACGGGACACTTGCAATACCAAATCAAACTCTTTATCACGGTAACATCTAAAGAAACTGGCATGATCCCACGTAGAGGTCCACAATTCATTCATGAATGACCCTCGTATACTTATGAGTAATCATCTACAATGTATTCTGGACAATGTACTCGTGCTTTTTAAAATTTGATGTACGGACTTTTATTTCCTTTAAATTTCATAAAAAACATAGAATATTTAATTTCATGAGATTTTATTCAGTTGAAATTATCGTTTTCATAACTTTTATTGTAAGGGTAATAATGGAATACTAACACGATTGACAGACGGTTACCCCGGATCGCGGACGGGAAACTTGCAATACCAAATCAAACTCTTTATCATGGTAACATGTAAAGAAACTGGCATGATCCCACATAGAGGTCCACAATTCATTCTTGAATGACCCTCGTATACTTATGAGTAATCATCTACAATGTACTCCGGACTATGTACTCGCGCTTTTTAAAACTTGATGGATGGACTTTTATTTCCATTAAATTTCATAAAAAACATAGAATATATAATTTCATGTGATTTTATGCAGTTGAAATTATCGTGTTCAAATCTCTTATTGTAAGGGTAATAATGGAATACTAACACGATTGACAGACGGTTACCCCGGATTGCGGACGGGACACTTGCAATACCAAATCAAACTCTTTGTCACGGTAACATGTAAAGAAACTGGCATGATCCCACATAGAGGTCCACAATTCATTCATGAATGACCCTCGTATACTTATGAGTAATCATCTACAATATACTCTGGACTATTTACTCGCACTTTTTAAAATTTGATGGTCGGAGTTTTATTTCCTTTAAATTTAATAAAAAACATAGAATATATAATTTCATGTGATTTTATGCAGTTGAAATTATCGTTTCATAACTCTCATTGTACGGGTAATAATGGAATACTAACACGGATGACAGAAGATTACCCCGGATCGCGGACGGGACACTTGCAATACCAAATCAAACTCTTTATCACGGAAACCTATAAAGAAACTGGAATGATCCCACATAGAGGTCCACAATTCATTCACGAATGACCCTCGTAAACTTGTGAGTAATCACCTACAATGTACTTGCGCTTTTTAAAATTTTATGGACGGACTTTTATTTCCTTTAAATTTCATAAAAAACATAGAATATTTAATTTCATGAGATTTTATGCAGTTGAAATTATGGTTTTCATAACTCTTATTGTAAGGGTAATAATGAAATATTAACACGATTGACAGACGGTTACCCCGGATCGCGGATGGGATACCTGTAATACCAAATCAAACTCTTTATCACGGTAACATGTAAAGAAACTGGCATGATCCCACATAGAGGTCCACAATTCATTCGTGAATGACCCTCGTATACTTATGAGTAATCATCTACAATGTACTCTGGACTATGTACTCTCGCTTTTTAAAATTTGATGGTCGGAATTTTATTTCCTTTAAATTTCATAAAAAACATAGAATATATAATTTCATGTGATTTTATGCAGTTGAAATTATCGTGTTCATAACTCTCATTGTAAGGGTAATAATGGAATACTAACACGATTGACAGAAGATTACCCCGGATCGCGGACGGGACACTTGCAATACGAAATCAAACTCTTTATCACGGAAACCTATAAAGAAACTGGAATGATCCCACATAGAGGTCCACAATTCATTCACGAATGACCCTCGTAAACTTATGAGTAATCACCGACAATGTACTCGCGCTTTTTAAAATTTTATGGACGGACTTTTATTTCCTTTAAATTTCATAAAAAACATAGAATATTTAATTTCATGAGATTTTATGCAGTTGAAATTATAGTTTTCATAACTCTTATTGTAAGGGTAATAATGAAATATTAACACGATTGAGAGACGGTTACCCCGGATCGTGGATGGGATACTTGTAATACCAAATCAAACTCTTTATCACGGTAACATGTAAAGAAACTGGCATGATCCCACATAGAGGTCCACAATTCATTCGTGAATGACCCTCGTATACTTATGAGTAATCATCTACAATGTACTCTGGACTATGTACTCGCGCTTTTTAAAACCTGATGGATGGACTTTTATTTCCTTTAAATTTCATAAAAAACATAGAATATATAATTTCATGTGATTTTATGCAGTTGAAATTATCGTGTTCAAATCTCTTACTCTAAGGGTAATAATGGAATACTAACACGATTGACAGACGGTTACCCCCGATTGCGGACGGGACACTTGCAATACCAAATCAAACTCTTTATCACGGTAACATCTAAAGAAACTGGCATGATCCCACATAGAGGTCCACAATTCATTCATGAATGACCCTCGTATACCTATGAGTAATCATCTACAATATACTCTGGACTATGTACTCGCACTTTTTAAAATTTGATGGTCGGACTTTTATTTCCTTTAAATTTCATAAAAAACATAGAATATATAATTTCATGTGATTTTATGCAGTTGAAATTATCGTGTTCATAACTCTCATTGTACGGGTAATAATGGAATACTAACACGGTTGACAGAAGATTACCCCGGATCGCGGACGGGACACTTGCAATACCAAATCAAACTCTTTATCACGGAAACCTATAAAGAAACTGGAATGATCCCACATAGAGGTCCACATTTCATTCACGAACCCTCGAAAACTTGTGAGTAATCACCAACAATGTACTTGCGCTTTTTAAAATTTTATGGACGGACTCTTATTTCCTTTAAATTTCGTAAAAAACATAGAATATTTAATTTCATGAGATTTTATGCAGTTGAAATTATAGTTTTCATAACTCTTATTGTAAATGTAATAATGAAATATTAACACGATTGACAGACGGTTACCCCGGATCGCGGATGGGATACTTGTAATACCAAATCAAACTCTTTATCACGGTAACATGTAAAGAAACTGGCATGATCCCACATAGAGGTCCACAATTCATTCGTGAATGACCCTCGTATACTTATGAGTAATCATCTACAATGTACTCTGGACTATGTACTCTCGCTTTTTAAAATTTGATGGTCGGACTTTTATTTCCTTTAAATTTCATAAAAAACATAGAATATATAATTTCATGTGATTTTATGCAGTTGAAATTATCGTGTTCAGATCTCTTATTGTAAGGGTAATAATGGAATACTAACACGATTGACAGAAGATTACCCCGGATCGCGGACAGGACACTTGCAATACCAAATTAAACTCTTTATCACGGTAATATGTAAAGAAACGGGCATGATCCAACATAGAAGTCCACAATTCATTCGTGAATGACCCTCGTATACTTATGAGTAATAATCTACAATGTACTCTGGACTATGTACTCGTGCTTTTTAAAATTTGATGGATGGACTTTTATTTCCTTTAAATTTCATAAAAAACATAGAATATATAATTTCATGAGATTTTATGCAGTTGAAATTATCGTATTCATAACTCATATTGTAAGGGTAATAATGGAATACTAACACAATTGACAGACGGTTACCCCGGATCGCGGACGGGACACTTGCAATACCAAATCAAACTCTTTATCACGGAAACCTATAAAGAAACTGGCATGATCCCACATAGAGGTTCACAGTTCATTCACGAATGACCCTCGTAAACTTATGAGTAATCACCACAATGTACTCTGGACAATGTACTCGTGCTTTTTAAAATTTGATGTACGGACTTTTATTTCCTTTAAATTTCATAAAAAAACATAGAATATTTAATTTCATGAGATTTTATTCAGTTGAAATTATCGTTTTCATAACTTTTATTGTAAGGGTAATAATGGAATACTAACACGATTGACAGACGGTTACCCCGGATCGCGGACGGGAAACTTGCAATACCAAATTAAACTCTTTATCACGGTAATATGTAAAGAAACTGGCATGATCCCACATAGAAGTCCACAATTCATTCGTGAATGACCCTCGTATACTTATGAGTAATAATCTACAATGTACTCTGGACTATGTACTCGTGCTTTTTAAAATTTGATGGATGGACTTTTATTTCCTTTAAATTTCATAAAAAACATAGAATATATAATTTCATGAGATTTTATGCAGTTGAAATTATCGTATTCATAACTCATATTGTAAGGGTAATAATGGAATACTAACACAATTGACAGACGGTTACCCCGGATCGCGGACGGGACACTTGCAATACCAAATCAAACTCTTTATCACGGAAACCTATAAAGAAACTGGCATGATCCCACATAGAGGTTCACAGTTCATTCACGAATGACCCTCGTAAACTTATGAGTAATCACCACAATGTACTCTGGACAATGTACTCGTACTTTTTAAAATTTGATGTACGGACTTTTATTTCCTTTAAATTTCATAAAAAACATAGAATATTTAATTTCATGAGATTTTATTCAGTTGAAATTATCGTTTTCATAACTTTTATTGTAAGGGTAATAATGGAATACTAACACGATTGACAGACGGTTACCCCGGATCGCGGACGGGAAACTTGCAATACCAAATCAAACTCTTTATCACGGTAACATGTAAAGAAACTGGCATGATCCCACATAGAGGTCCACAATTCATTCGTGAATGACCCTCGTATACTTATGAGTAATCATCGACAATGTACTCTGGACTATGTACTCGCGCTTTTTAAAACTTGATGGATGGACTTTTATTTCCATTAAATTTCATAAAAAACATAGAATATATAATTTCATGTGATTTTATGCAGTTGAAATTATCGTGTTCAAATCTCTTATTGTAAGGGTAATAATGGAATACTAACACGATTGACAGACGGTTACCCCGGATTGCGGACGGGACACTTGCAATACCAAATCAAACTCTTTGTCACGGTAACATGTAAAGAAACTGGCATGATCCCACATAGAGGTCCACAATTCATTCATGAATGACCCTCGTATACTTATGAGTAATCATCTACAATATACTCTGGACTATTTACTCGCACTTTTTAAAATTTGATGGTCGGAGTTTTATTTCCTTTAAATTTCATAAAAAACATAGAATATATAATTTCATGTGATTTTATGCAGTTGAAATTATCGTGTTCATAACTCTCATTGTACGGGTAATAATGGAATACTAACACGATTGACAGACGATTAACCCGGATCACGGACGGGACACATTGCAATACCAAATCAAACTCTTTATCACGGAAACCTATAAAGAAACTGGAATGATCCCACATAGAGGTCCACGATTCATTCACGAATGACCCTCGTAAACTTGTGAGTAATCACCTACAATGTACTTGCGCTTTTTAAAATTTTATGGACGGACTTTTATTTCCTTTAAATTTCATAAAAAACATAGAATATTTAATTTCATGAGATTTTATGCAGTTGAAATTATAGTTTTCATAACTCTTATTGTAAGGGTAATAATGAAATATTAACACGATTGACAGACGGTTACCCCGGATCGCGGATGGGATACCTGTAATACCAAATCAAACTCTTTATCACGGTAACATGTAAAGAAACTGGCATGATCCCACATAGAGGTCCACAATTCATTCGTGAATGACCCTCGTATACTTATGAGTAATCATCTACAATGTACTCTGGATTATGTACTCTCGCTTTTTAAAATTTGATGGTCGGAATTTTATTTCCTTTAAATTTCATAAAAAACATAGAATATATAATTTCATGTGATTTTATGATGTTGAAATTATCGTGTTCATAACTCTCATTGTAAGGGTAATAATGGAATACTAACACGATTGACAGAAGATTACCCCGGATCGCGGACGGGACACTTGCAATACGAAATCAAACTCTTTATCACGGAAACCTATAAAGAAACTGGAATGATCCCACATAGAGGTCCACAATTCATTCACGAATGACCCTCGTAAACTTATGAGTAATCACCGACAATGTACTCGCGCTTTTTAAAATTTTATGGACGGACTTTTATTTCCTTTAAATTTCATAAAAAACATAGAATATTTAATTTCATGAGATTTTATGCAGTTGAAATTATAGTTTTCATAACTCTTATTGTAAGGGTAATAATGAAATATTAACACGATTGACAGACGGTTACCCCAGATCGTGGATGGGATACTTGTAATACCAAATCAAACTCTTTATCACGGTAACATGTAAAGAAACTGGCATGATCCCACATAGAGGTCCACAATTCATTCGTGAATGACCCTCATATACTTATGAGTAATCATCCACAATGTACTCGCGCTTTTTAAAACCTGATGGATGGACTTTTATTTCCTTTAAATTTCATAAAAAACATAGAATATATAATTTCATGTGATTTTATGCAGTTGAAATTGTCGTGTTCAAATCTCTTACTGTAAGGGTAATAATGGAATACTAACACGATTGACAGACGGTTACCCCGGATTGCGGACGGGACACTTGCAATACCAAATCAAACTCTTTATCACGGTAACATCTAAAGAAACTGGCATGATCCCACATAGAGGTCCACAATTCATTCATGAATGACCCTCGTATACTTATGAGTAATCATCTACAATATACTCTGGACTATGTACTCGCACTTTTTAAAATTTGATGGTCGAACTTTTATTTCCTTTAAATTTCAAAAAAAAACATAGAATATATAATTTCATGTGATTTTATGCAGTTGAAATTATCGTGTTCATAACTCTCATTGTACGGGTAATAATGGAATACTAACACGGTTGACAGAAGATTACCCCGGATCGCGGACGGGACACTTGCAATACCAAATCAAACTCTTTATCATGGAAACCTATAAAGAAACTGGAATGATCCCACATAGAGGTCCACAATTCATTCACGAATGACCCTCGTAAACTTGTGAGTAATCACCTACAATGTACTTGCGCTTTTTAAAATTTTATGGACGGACTTTTATTTCCTTTAAATTTCATAAAAAACATAGAATATGTAATTTCATGAGATTTTATGCAGTTGAAATTATAGTTTTCATAACTCTTATTGTAAGGGTAATAATGAATTATTAACACGATTGACAGACGGTTACCCCGGATCGTGGATGGGATACTTGTAATACCAAATCAAACTCTTTATCACGGAAACCTATAAAGAAACTGGAATGATCCCACATAGAGGTCCACAATTCATTCACGAATGACCCTCGTAAACTTATGAGTAATCACCGACAATGTACTCGCGCTTTTTAAAATTTTATGGACGGACTTTTATTTCCTTTAAATTTCATAAAAAACATAGAATATTTAATTTCATGAGATTTTATGCAGTTGAAATTATAGTTTTCATAACTCTTATTGTAAGGGTAATAATGAAATATTAACACGATTGACAGACGGTTACCCCGGATCGTGGATGGGATACTTGTAATACCAAATCAAACTCTTTATCACGGTAACATGTAAAGAAACTGGCATGATCCCACATAGAGGTCCACAATTCATTCGTGAATGACCCTCGTATACTTATGAGTAATCATCTACAATGTACTCTGGACTATGTACTCGCGCTTTTTAAAACCTGATGGATGGACTTTTATTTCCTTTAAATTTCATAAAAAACATAGAATATATAATTTCATGTGATTTTATGCAGTTGAAATTATCGTGTTCAAATCTCTTACTGTAAGGGTAATAATGGAATACTAACACGATTGACAGACGGTTACCCCGGATTGCGGACGGGACACTTGCAATACCAAATCAAACTCTTTATCACGGTAACATCTAAAGAAACTGGCATGATCCCACATAGAGGTCCACAATTCATTCATGAATGACCCTCGTATACCTATGAGTAATCATCTACAATATACTCTGGACTATGTACTCGCACTTTTTAAAATTTGATGGTCGGACTTTTATTTCCTTTAAATTTCATAAAAAACATAGAATATATAATTTCATGTGATTTTATGCAGTTGAAATTATCGTGTTCATAACTCTCATTGTACGGGTAATAATGGAATACTAACACGGTTGACAGAAGATTACCCCGGATCGCGGACGGGACACTTGCAATACCAAATCAAACTCTTTATCACGGAAACCTATAAAGAAACTGGAATGATCCCACATAGAGGTCCACAATTCATTCACGAACCCTCGAAAACTTGTGAGTAATCACCAACAATGTACTTGCGCTTTTTAAAATTTTATGGACGGACTTTTATTTCCTTTTAATTTCATAAAAAACATAGAATATTTAATTTCATGAGATTTTATGCAGTTGAAATTATAGTTTTCATAACTCTTATTGTAAGTGTAATAATGAAATATTAACACGATTGACAGACGGTTACCCCGGATCGCGGATGGGATACTTGTAATACCAAATCAAACTCTTTATCACGGTAACATGTAAAGAAACTGGCATGATCCCACATAGAGGTCCACAATTCATTCGTGAATGACCCTCGTATACTTATGAGTAATCATCTACAATGTACTCTGGACTATGTACTCTCGCTTTTTAAAATTTGATGGTCGGACTTTTATTTCCTTTAAATTTCATAAAAAACATAGAATATATAATTTCATGTGATTTTATGCAGTTGAAATTATCGTGTTCAGATCTCTTATTGTAAGGGTAATAATGGAATACTAACACGATTGACAGAAGATTACCCCGGATCGCAGACGGGACACTTGCAATACCAAATTAAACTCTTTATCACGGTAATATGTAAAGAAACTGGCATGATCCCACATAGAAGTCCACAATTCATTCGTGAATGACCCTCGTATACTTATGAGTAATAATCTACAATGTACTCTGGACTATGTACTCGTGCTTTTTAAAATTTGATGGATGGACTTTTATTTCCTTTAAATTTCATAAAAAACATAGAATATATAATTTCATGAGATTTTATGCAGTTGAAATTATCGTATTCATAACTCATATTGTAAGGGTAATAATGGAATACTAACACAATTGACAGACGGTTACCCCGGATCGCGGACGGGACACTTGCAATACCAAATCAAACTCTTTATCACGGAAACCTATAAAGAAACTGGCATGATCCCACATAGAGGTTCACAGTTCATTCACGAATGACCCTCGTAAACTTATGAGTAATCACCACAATGTACTCTGGACAATGTACTCGTGCTTTTTAAAATTTGATGTACGGACTTTTATTTCCTTTAAATTTCATAAAAAACATAGAATATTTAATTTCATGAGATTTTATTCAGTTGAAATTATCGTTTTCATAACTTTTATTGTAAGGGTAATAATGGAATACTAACACGATTGACAGACGGTTACCCCGGATCGCGGACGGGAAACTTGCAATACCAAATCAAACTCTTTATCACGGTAACATGTAAAGAAACTGGCATGATCCCACATAGAGGTCCACAATTCATTCGTGAATGACCCTCGTATACTTATGAGTAATCATCTACAATGTACTCTGGACTATGTACTCGCGCTTTTTAAAACTTGATGGATGGACTTTTATTTCCATTAAATTTCATAAAAAACATAGAATATATAATTTCATGTGATTTTATGCAGTTGAAATTATCGTGTTCAAATCTCTTATTGTAAGGGTAATAATGGAATACTAACACGATTGACAGACGGTTACCCCGGATTGCGGACGGGACACTTGCAATACCAAATCAAACTCTTTGTCACGGTAACATGTAAAGAAACTGGCATGATCCCACATAGAGGTCCACAATTCATTCGTGAATGACCCTCGTATACTTATGAGTAATCATCTACAATGTACTCTGGACTATGTACTCTCGCTTTTTAAAATTTGGTGGTCGGAATTTTATTTCCTTTAAATTTCATAAAAAACATAGAATATATAATTTCATGTGATTTTATGCAGTTGAAATTATCGTGTTCATAACTCTCATTGTAAGGGTAACAATGGAATACTAACACGATTGACAGAAGATTACCCCGGATCGCGGACGGGACACTTGCAATACGAAATCAAACTCTTTATCACGGAAACCTATAAAGAAACTGGAATGATCCCACATAGAGGTCCACAATTCATTCACGAATGACCCTCGTAAACTTGTGAGTAATCACCTACAATGTACTTGCGCTTTTTAAAATTTTATGGACGGACTTTTATTTCCTTTAAATTTCATAAAAAATATAGAATATTTAATTTCATGAGATTTTATGCAGTTGAAATTATAGTTTTCATAACTCTTATTGTAAGGGTAATAATGAAATATTAACACGATTGACAGACGGTTACCCCGGATCGCGGATGGGATACCTGTAATACCAAATCAAACTCTTTATCACGGTAACATGTAAAGAAACTGGCATGATCCCACATAGAGGTCCACAATTCATTCATGAATGACCCTCGTATACTTATGAGTAATCATCTACAATATACTCTGGACTATTTACTCGCACTTTTTAAAATTTGATGGTCGGAGTTTTATTTCCTTTAAATTTCATAAAAAACATAGAATATATAATTTCATGTGATTTTATGCAGTTGAAATTATCGTGTTCATAACACTCATTGTACGGGTAATAATGGAATACTAACACGGATGACAGAAGATTACCCCGGATCGCGGACGGGACACTTGCAATACCAAATCAAACTCTTTATCACGGAAACCTATAAAGAAACTGGAATGATCCCACATAGAGGTCCACAATTCATTCACGAATGACCCTCGTAAACTTGTCAGTAATCACCTACAATGTACTTGCGCTTTTTAAAATTTTATGGACGGACTTTTATTTCCTTTAAATTTCATAAAAAATATAGAATATTTAATTTCATGAGATTTTATGCAGTTGAAATTATAGTTTTCATAACTCTTATTGTAAGGGTAATAATGAAATATTAACACGATTGACAGACGGTTACCCCGGATCGCGGATGGGATACCTGTAATACCAAATCAAACTCTTTATCACGGTAACATGTAAAGAAACTGGCATGATCCCACATAGAGGTCCACAATTCATTCGTGAATGACCCTCGTATACTTATGAGTAATCATCTACAATGTACTCTGGACTATGTACTCGCGCTTTTTAAAATTTGATGGTCGGACTTTTATTTCCTTTAAATTTCATAAAAAACATAGAATATATAATTTCATGTGATTTTATGCAGTTGAAATTATCGTGTTCATAACTCTCATTCTAAGGGTAGTAATGGAATACTAACATGATTGACAGACGATTACCTCGGATCGCGGACGGGAAACTTGCAATACCAAATCAAACACTTTATCACGGACGGGACACTTGCAATACCAAATCAAACACTTTATCACGGTAACATGTAAAGAAACTGGCATGATCCCACATAGAAGTCCACAATTCATTCATGAATGACCCTCGTATACTTTTGAGTAATCATCTACAATGTACTCTGGACTATGTACTCGCGCTTTTTAAAATTTGATGGTTGAACTTTTATTTCCTTTAAATTTCATAAAAAACATAGAATATATGAATTCATGTGATTTTATGCAGTTGAAATTATCGTGTTCATAACTCTCAATGTAAGGGTAATAATGGAATACTAACACGATTGACAGACGATTACCTCGGATCGCGGACGGGAAACTTGCAATACCAAATCAAACTCTTTATCACGGTAACATGTAAAGAAACTGGCATGATCCCACATAGAGGTCCACAATTCATTCGTGAATGACCGTCGTATACTTATGAGTAATCATCTACAATGTACTCTGGAATATGTACCCGCACTTTTTAAAATTTGATGGTCGGAATTTTATTTCCTTTAAACTTCATAAAAAACCTAGAATATATAATTTCATGTGATTTTATGCAGTTGAAATTATCTTGTTCATAACTCTCATTGTAAGGGTAATAATGGAATACTAACACGATTGACAGACGGTTACCCCGGATTGCGGACGGGACACTTGCAATACCAAATCAAACTCTTTATCACGGTAACATGTAAAGAAACTGGCATGATCCCACATAGAGGTCCACAATTCATTCATGAATGACCCTCGTATACTTATGAGTAATCATCTACAATGTACTCTGGACTATGTACTCGCGCTTTTTAAAATTTGATGGTTGAACTTTTATTTCCTTTAAATTTCATAAAAAACATAGAATATATGAATTCATGTGATTTTATGCAGTTGAAATTATTGTGTTCATAACTCTCATTCTAAGGGTAATAATGGAATACTAACACGATTGACAGACGATTACCCCGGATCGCGGACGGGACACTTGCAATACCAAATCAAACTCTTTATCACGGTAACATGCAAAGAAACTGGCATGATCCCACATAGAGGTCCACAATTCAATCATGAATGACCCTCGTATACTTATGAGTAATCATCTACAATGTACTCTGGACTATGTACTCGCACTTTTTAAAATTTGATGGTCGGACTTTTATTTCCTTTAAATTTCATAAAAAACATAGAATATATAATTTCATGTGATTTTATTGATGAGGCCATTTTATGAGGTTATATTAGGGTTTTTAGAATTGGATTTTGTATAATTTTGTGCTCTACATGTGGCATTTTTCCTTGAAATCATTTAAGGAGGGATAAAAGCAACTTTGACGTTTTTATCACTTTTTAGATGATTTTGTGTGACAAGGTGATTTGTTTGAAGACTTTGAAGATTTGAAGACTTTGAAAGATATCTTTGAAGATTTGAAGACTTACACTTGGGCTTTTTGAAGATTTGAAGAAGTGAAGAGGTGAAGAAAGGAGAGCAAAGCAACGGGTGAAGGATGGTCCAGGGTTTTCATAATTTTCCGAGAAGAATCAGCCTTCAATAGTGGTACCATTGGATTCCTCTTCTCGAGTACTATAAAATCGACTACAAGAACTCCCGAAACGGATCAACGGTTCACCCGAAGGAAGCAAAACAAAACAGGGCTGGAGTTTACTGATCTGGTCGCGACTCGCGATGAAGCTGGTCGCGAGTCGCTACGACAGCGTAAATTCAGCCCTGCAGCAGCATTTTTCTCCCCTTTTTCTTCCACTATAAATACCTCTTCACCCCTTCTACCCCAACTCTCTAGGCCCGATTTTGGGGCTTCAAACCCTAGTTTTTCTTACCATTCTCTTCCATTTCTTCTTCTTTGTTTATGGGTTTTAGTTATCTAGGGTAGTTTTCATCTTGGGAGCAAGGGATTGAAGCTTCCACTTCTATGTAGTAAGAATCATTTTATCTATCTATTTGGTGTTTTTGCTATTGTGCATTTATTATGCTTTGAATGTTAATTGTTGATTTCATTGATGTTGTTGAGAGCTTGAGCATATGAAATACTTGTATGAATTGCTAGCTAGGGTTTGGGGGATTTGGGTTGATTTCCCTCCTGTTCTTGTTAGGAATGTATGAGTATGATTTAGAGCTTTTGATTGTGTTGATGAATTGATAATGTGCTAGATGAATGTGATTGATGTTGAACTCTTCGTCATGTTCGTTTGTGTAGCAAACGAGAGAGTTATATGCTCTTGGATGAATGTACGTTGCACGTTCATCCAATCTCGTGTAATTGCATGAATTGGTTGAATGCTTAGTCACGGTGTAGTGGTCATAAGCATTGCCAAGCTTGTTGGTTCTTCGTGCTAAATGCCATCAATGGGATACCTTGAGTCGTGGTCTCGACAACGGGAGTCATTGGTGAGGTTTGACAAGAGATGTCGAATTCACTCTTGCAAACTACGAACTAAGAAGGATGGAAGATTTATCTTCACAACAAGTAGTTGAAGTATTGAATAGATGATTTTAATTCATCCTTGAAGCATTTGTTATTTAGCATTTATGTATTCTTGATGGTGTGTTCCACTTCATTTGTGCCATGAGTTGTTTGAGAATAGGGAGTGTTTGTATGATTGAATTGGTTAGGTGTTAGGAACGTGATGAATTCCGTAGCTCCTTTGCATGAAAATCTATGAATGTGAACTTAGAACTCCTTGTGCATAATGTGTTGTGATTCTTGCTAGAGAGGTATGTTAATCTTAAGCCAAGTAACGAATGCGATAGGATGAGTGAATGGTTCAATGATCTACATTAGGTTTGGAAGTGGATATCCATTGCCCCCAGGGCTTTATCTTTGTAGTTTTAAAACCCCTTTTCTTAGTTTTGTTTGATGATTAGCATAGTCACTTGACCTTGCTAGTTATCTTGTCTTTTTACTTTCGTAACTTAGGAACAACCAACCAACCAACCCCCCCCCCATTTTACTTGCTTTTATGTGTGTGTATATATATCTACTCCTAGAATAATATCAACCATTTGTGCTTAAGCGCTTAGGAAGATCCCTCTTCTCATTGGACGACCCCGATTTGCCGCTATCTACCTAGTTGTAGAAAGTAAGCAAAAAGGGCTTATAAATTATCTTTGAATAGGGGTGCGACGACCGCCCGCTATCAAAATGGCACCGCTGCCGGGGAAGAGACGTTTATTCTTAAGTATTTAGGTGTATTTGGTTGTGCATTAGCTAGTCGTTTTTATTTTCCACTACTTGGTGGTTGTTTTTGTTCGGAGTAGGTATTGCTTGAGTTCTTGGTGAGCTTTTAACGAGAATCCTTGCAATATGATTTCGAACTTTTGAAAAAAAAAACAAAATTGTTTTTAAAAAAATGGAGCGTCTCACCTTGAGGGAACTCATGATGAGAAGAGAGTCTCAACAAGAAAGGTTTTGTAGGATGTGTCATTCCGATCATCCTACCGAATCTTGCCATTTGTTGTGGGAAGAGCACTATGACCGAGAAAGAACCCTTGGTTTCCAAAACCATGGGTACTATGAAGAGTGCTACCAAGAGGTGGGAGATGTTGGTTTTCAAGGGCAAGAAGCTCATGAATGCTATCCATACCACAACTCTTACAATCTGGAATGGAGTGGTGGTCCGGATTGGTGGTATGAGAATGAGCCAGAAAACCAACCATACGAGCAACCTAGTTGGCCCTCACCACCCTATACCATACCCCAAAACCAAGGCCAACAAGGAAGTTCAAGTTTGACACGTGATGATGTCTTAAATACCATAGCAAACTTGAACTCCTTTACTAGTGAGGAGCCGGATACCCAGCTCTCCTCTAGTGTTGAGGCCATTGAGGGGCATGTGAGGAACATATTAGAGGTATTGGCCCATATGGAAGCTCGTGATTCCGAAAATACACCATCCCAACTTGAATTCGATGACTCGGTGAGTGAGGTCACCAATAAGAATGATTTTGAGTTTGAAAGGGATGAGGAGTTGGTTGTTGAGGATAGAAAAATGGAGGAAGAGGTGATAGTGCTACATCCATTAGCATCGTCACCCCTTCTCCCACCTAGTGAACCAACTCTAATATTTTTGGAAGTTTTGAGGGAAACAAGAGAGGAGCCGAAAGATTATCCCAAGCTCCCTAACCACTCAATTCCCTTTGAACCATCTCCACCTCCACAAGACTTTCCTCTTGAAAGTTTTGTGCCCCCACCTCTCTTATTTTGGATGCTCATGGTGAAGAGCTTCAAGCCTTCACCATACGGATAACATTAGGGTCGTTCCGACGACCGTAAATATACGGAGCTTCGTCGTGCCGACGACATTAAATAAATTTGGCCTTTATTTTAGTTTTTGTTTCTTAGTTTGTGTTTCTTAGTTTGTTTTTGTTGTTGTTTTGTTTTGTTCTTTTTATGGCGTGTTTTTCTATGATTTTGTAGCAAAGTGAAGTGCATTGCAATGGAGGAGATGAAGGAACAAGATCAACGAACAAGGGAAGAAATCTTGGACAGTTGGTAAGTAAAAGAAAAAAAATTTTAAGCCTGGGATACCCTGCCGTCGCGAGTCGCGATGAGCTCGTCGCGAGTCGCGACGAACAGGGGAGAAAAATCCACTCCCAGCACCAACTTTCCGCGAGTCACGATGTGCCATTGCGAGTCACGACAAAGAGGTCGTGAGTCGTGACAAGATCAGAAAATGTTTGCTAAAGATCGGCTCCCGGCCTCGACTTTTCGCGAGTCGCGACTAACCTGTCGCGAGTCGCGATGATCTTCGTCGCGAGTCGCGACCAGTTCAATCGCGAGTTGCGATGAAAAATCCAAGTTTCCAACTGATCTTAAACATTGCATGATCCTTCCTTCTTCTCCACCCAACACTCCCAAGAACCACCACATACCCACTCATTCCTCCACCATCCTACATATATTGACTTATGAACATTCTTGCATCTTTATAGTGCCTTTGTTGATTGTAGTATGCCGACTACATCATTGTGATCGCGAGTGCATATCCTATAATGATGATTGTATATATGTCAATATATGTTGGATATTTTTAATGCATAATCTTATAGTGGTGATTGAGGGTGGGTTGGTTGTTCTTTGAGAATACTATGGTTATTAATTCTCTATGCTAAACCAAGTATTACAAATCCTTATGTACTTGTGAGTTTAATGTTGTTCTTTGTGGTGTTAGTCTTGATCAAACGGCGCAACGGAGATAATGCTTTTCTCGAGGGGTGAGTTCTTCTATGGCATCTTTGCTCCCCCTTCCGGTTCCGAAACCAATTTCGGGACCATACAATTACATTGGATTGCGCCATATCACCGGTGAATACACAGAGAAATGGGTGTCACTCTACCCCCTTGCCTTGATTTTTTATTGTTCTTGCCTTACATGTTTACATTGAGGTCAATGTAATGTTTTAAGTGTGGGGAGGGGTTAGAGGAATCACATGCATGCTAAATTGTTTTGGAATGCTTTTTGCTACTTTTCATTGAAAAAACATGAGAAAAAGAAAAATAAACAAATAAATAAATAAAAGAGAAAAGAAAACCCGCTAAGTTGAAAACCCGAGAGGGCAACTTAGGCAACATTGGGGGCCCGGATAGGTCAAAATCCCAAAATGGCAGCCTAGGCAAAAATGAGAGGCTAAAATATGCAGAAAAAGGTGAGATGTGAGCTAAAGAAACATGATGTGTAGCTAGGATGAAAACTCGAAAGAGCTCCTAGGAAAAATGAGAGAAAATGAGAGAAATTGAAAAATGCTATGATTTCACTCATTTGCCAGCGTTGGAGTCATAAGGTTGCGGTTGTCACATGGATGGATCGGGTAGCTCAACATCTATAGACCTCTTGGGATTGGGTAGCTTAGTGGGTCAGGAAAACGAAGTATGATTATGAAATTCTTGATCCTTTTCTACTTCGTTTTTGGTTGATATATTGGCATTAGGTGAAGCATGTGTTTGAACCTCTTATATGGCTTTAGCTTCATTTTGTGTCATTGGATTTTGATGGATATATTGGCATTAGGTGAAGTATGTGCTTAAACCTCTTAAATGGTTTTAACTTCATCTTGTGTCATTGGACTTTGGGAATATCAATTCGGGGCTTTGAAATATTTTTATGGGTAGTGAATTGATAAGTGGTAGGTTTTGTTAGATTTAGGATTGGGGATGTGTGTGTGAAAAATTCTCATGTGAGCTTTTATTTTGGGATTTATGATATTGAGAGTTTTTGTGAGGCTTTGTTTGGGGGATTAGTTTAGGATATGGCCATATGAATTCCTCCGTGTGCTTGGATCTTTTCTTACTCGAGGGCGAGTAAGGTTTAAATGTGGGGAGGTTTGATGAGGCCATTTTATGCGGTTATATTAGGGTTTTTAGGATTGGATTTTGTATAATTTTGTGCTCTACATGTGGCATTTTGCCTTGAAATCATTTAAGGAGGGATAAAAGCGACTTTGACGTTTTTATCACTTTTTAGATGATTTTGTGTGACAAGGTGATTTGTTTGAAGACTTTGAAGATTTGAAGACTTTGAAAGATATCTTTGAAGATTTGAAGACTTACACTTGGGCTTTTTGAAGATTTGAAGAAGTGAAGAGGTGAAGAAAGGAGAGCAAAGCAACGGGTGAAGGATGGTCCAGGGTTTTCATAATTTTCCGAGAAGAATCAGCCTTCAATAGTGGTACCATTGGATTCCTCTTCTCGAGTACTATAAATCGACTACAAGAACTCCCGAAACGGATCAACGGTTCACCCGGAGGAAGCAAAACAAAACAGGGCTGGAGTTTACTGATCTGGTCGCGACTCGCGATGAAGCTGGTCGCGAGTCGCTACGACAGCGTAAATTCAGCCCTGCAGCAGCATTTTTCTCCCCTTTTTCTTCCACTATAAATACCTCTTCACCCCTTCTACCCCAACTCTCTAGGCCCGATTTTGGGGCTTCAAACCCTAGTTTTTCTTACCATTCTCTTCCATTTCTTCTTCTTTGTTTATGGGTTTTAGTTATCTAGGGTAGTTTTCATCTTGGGAGCAAGGGATTGAAGCTTCCACTTCTATGTAGTAAGAATCATTTTATCTATCTATTTGGTGTTTTTGCTATTGTGCATTTATTATGCTTTGAATGTTAATTGTTGATTTCATTGATGTTGTTGAGAGCTTGAGCATATGAAATACTTGTATGAATTGCTAGATAGGGTTTGGGGGATTTGGGTTGATTTCCCTCCTGTTCTTGTTAGGAATGTATGAGTATGATTTAGAGCTTTTGATTGTGTTGATGAATTGATAATGTGCTAGATGAATGTGATTGATGTTGAACTCTTCGTCATGTTCGTTTGTGTAGCAAACGAGAGAGTTATATGCTCTTGGATGAATGTACATTGCACGTTCATCCAATCTCGTGTAATTGCATGAATTGGTTGAATGCTTAGTCACGGTGTAGTGGTCATAAGCATTGCCAAGCTTGTTGGTTCTTCGTGCTAAATGCCATCAATGGGATACCTTGAGTCGTGGTCTCGACAACGGGAGTCATTGGTGAGGTTTGACAAGAGATGTCGAATTCACTCTTGCAAACTACGAACTAAGAAGGATGGAAGATTTATCTTCACAACAAGTAGTTGAAGTATTGAATAGATGATTTTAATTCATCCTTGAAGCATTTGTTATTTAGCATTTATGTATTCTTGATGGTGTGTTCCACTTCATTTGTGCCATGAGTTGTTTGAGAATAGGGAGTGTTTTTATGATTGAATTGGTTAGGTGTTAGGAACGTGACGAATTCCGTAGCTCCTTTGCATGAAAATCTATGAATGTGAACTTAGAACTCCTTGTGCATAATGTGTTGTGATTCTTGCTAGAGAGGTATGTTAATCTTAAGCCAAGTAACGAATGCGATAGGATGAGTGAATGGTTCAATGATCTACATTAGGTTTGGAAGTGGATATCCATTGCCCCCAAGGCTTTATCTTTGTAGTTTTAAAACCCCTTTTCTTAGTTTTGTTTGATGATTAGCATAGTCACTTGACCTTGCTAGTTATCTTGTCTTTTTACTTTCGTAACTTAGGAACAACCAACCAACCAACCCCCCCCCCCATTTTACTTGCTTTTATGTGTGTGTGTATATATATCTACTCCTAGCATAATATCAACCATTTGTGCTTAAGCGCTTAGGAAGGTCCCTCTTCTCCTTGGACGACCCCGATTTGCCGATATCTACCTAGTTGTAGAAAGTAAGCAAAAAGGGCTTATAAATTATCTTTGAATAGGGGTACGACGACCGCCCGCTATCAAAATGGCGCCGCTGCCGGGGAAGAGACGTTTATTCTTAAGTATTTAGGTGTATTTGGTTGTGCATTAGCTAGTCGTTTTTATTTTCCACTACTTGGTGGTTGTTTTTGTTCGGAGTAGGTATTGCTTGAGTTCTTGGTGAGCTTTTAACGAGAATCCTTGCAATATGATTTCGAACTTTTGAAAAAAAAAACAAATATTTTTTTTAAAAATGGAGCGTCTCACCTTGAGGGAACTCATGATGAGAAGAGAGTCTCAACAAGAAAGGTTTTGTAGGATGTGTCATTCCGATCATCCTACCGAATCTTGCCATTTGTTGTGGGAAGAGCACTATGACCGAGAAAGAACCCTTGGTTTCCAAAACCATGGGTACTATGAAGAGTGCTACTAAGAGGTGGGAGATGTTGGTTTTCAAGGGCAAGAAGCTCATGAATGCTATCCATACCACAACTCTTACAATCTGGAATGGAGTGGTGGTCCGGATTGGTGGTATGAGAATGAGCCAGAAAACCAACCATACGAGCAACCTAGTTGGCCCTCACCACCCTATACCATACCCCAAAACCAAGGCCAACAAGGAAGTTCAAGTTTGACACGTGATGATGTCTTAAATACCATAGCAAACTTGAACTCCTTTACTAGTGAGGAGCCGGATACCCAGCTCTCCTCTAGTGTTGAGGCCATTGAGGGGCATGTGAGGAACATATTAGAGGTATTGGCCCGTATGGAAGCTCGTGATTCCGAAAATACACCATCCCAACTTGAATTCGATGACTCGGTGAGTGAGGTCACCAATAAGAATGATTTTGAGTTTGAAAGGGATGAGGAGTTGGTTGTTGAGGATAGAAAAATGGAGGAAGAGGTGATAGTGCTACATCCATTAGCATCGTCACCCCTTCTCCCACCTAGTGAACCAACTCTAATATTTTTGGAAGTTTTGAGGGAAACAAGTTTTGACGACCCCGATTTGCCGCTATCTACCTAGTTGTAGAAAGTAAGCAAAAAGGGCTTATAAATTATCTTTGAATAGGGGTGCGACGACCGCCCGCTATCATTTATGCAGTTGAAATTATCATGTTCATAACTCTCATTCTAAGGGTAATAATGTAATACTAGCACGATTGACAGACGGTTACCCCGGATCGCGGACGGGACACTTGCAATACCAAATCAAACACTTTATCACGGTAACATGTAAAGAAACTGGCATGATCCCACATAGAGGTCCACAATTCATTCATGAATGACCCTCGTATACTCATGAGTAATAATCAACAATGTACACTGGACTATGTACTCGCGCTTTTTAAAATTTGATGGACGGACTTTTATTTCCTTTAAATTTCATAAAAAACATAGAATATATAATTTCATGAGATTTTATGCAGTTGCAATTATCGTGTTCATAACTCATATTGTAAGGGTAATAATGGAAAACTAACACGATTGACAGACGGTTACCCTGGATCGCGGACGGGACACTTGCAATACCAAATCAAACTCTTTATTACGGTAACATGTAAAGAAACTGGCATGATCCCACATAGAGGTCCACAATTCATTCGTGAATGACCCTCGTATACTCATGAGTAATCATCTACAATGTACTCTGGACTATGTACTCGCGCTTTTTAAAATTGGATGGTCGGACTATTATTTCCTTTAAATTTCATAAAATACAAAGAATATATAATTTCATGTGATTTTATGCAGTTGAAATTATCGTGTTCATAACTCTCATTCTAAGGGTAATAATGGAATACTAACACGATTGACAGACGATTACCCCGGATTGTGGACGGGACACTTGCAATTCCAAATCAAACTCTTTATCACGGTAACATGTAAAGAAACTGGCATGATCCCACATGGAGGTCCACAATTCATTCATGAATGACCCTCGTATACTTATGAGTAATCATCTACAATGTACTCTGGACTATGTACTCGCGCTTTTTAAAATTTGACGGTCGGACTTTTATTACCTTTAAATATCATAAAAAACATAGAATATATAATTTCATGTGATTTTATGCAGTTGAAATTATCGTGTTCATAACTCTCTTTGTAAGGGTAATAATGGAATACTAACACGATTGACAGACGATTACCCCGGATTGTGGACGGGACACTTGCAATTCCAAATCAAACTCTTTATCACGGTAATATTTAAAGAAACTGGCATGATCCCACATAGAGGTCCACAATTCATTCATGAATGACCCCCGTATACTTATGAGCAATCATCTACAATGTACTTTGGACTATGTACTCACGCTTTTTAAAATTTGATGGTCGGTCTTTTATTTCCATTAAATTTAATAAAAAATATAGAATATATAATTTCATGTGATTTTATGCAGTTGAAATTATCGTGTTCATAACTCTCATTCTAAGGGTAATAATGCAATACTAACAATATTGATAGACGATTACCCCGAATCGCGGACGGGACACTTGCAATACAAAATCAAACTCGTTATCACGGTAAGATGTAAAGAAACTGGCATGATCCCACATAGAGGTCCACAATTCATTCATGAATGACCCTCGTATACTTATGAGTAATCATCTAAAATGTACTCTGGACTATGTACTCGCACTTTTTAAAATTTGATGGTCAGACTTTAATTTCCTTTAAATTTCATAAAAAACATAGAATATATAATTTCATGTGATTTTATGCAGTCGAAATTATCGTGTTCATAACTCTCATTCTAAGGGTAATAATGGAATACTAACTCGATTGACAGACGATTACCCCGGTTCGCGGACGGGACACTTGTAATACCAAATCAAACTCTTTATCAGGGATACCTATAAAGAAACTGGCATGATCCCACATAGAGGTCCACAATTCAATCACGAATGACCCTCGTAAACTTACGAGTAATCACCTACAATGTACTCTGGACAATGTACTCGCGCTTTTTAAAATTCGATAGACGGACTTTTATTTCCTTTAAATTTCATAAAAACATAGAATATATAATTTCATGAGATTTTACGCAGTTTAAATTATCGTGTTCATAACTCTTATTGTAAGGGTAATAATGGAATACTAACACGATTGACAGATGGTTACCCCGGATCGCGGACGGGACACTTGCAATACCAAATCAGACTCTTTATCACGGTAACATGTAAAGAAACTGGCATGATCCCACATAGAGATCCACAATTCATTCATGAATGACCCTCGTATACTTATGAGTAATCATCTACAATGTACTTTGGACTATGTACTCGCGCTTTTTAAAATTTGATGGACGGACTTTTATTTCCTTTAAATTTCATAAAAAACATAGAATATATAATTTCATGAGATTTTATGCAGTTGCAATTATCGTATTCATAACTCATATTGTAAGGGTAATAATGGAATACTAACACGATTGACAGACGGTTACCCCGGATCACGGACGGGACACTTGCAATACCAAATCAAACTCTTTATCACGGAATCCTATAAAGAAACTGGCATGATCCCACATAGAGGTTCACAGTTCATTCACGAATGACCCTCGTAAACTTATGAGTAATCACCACAATGTACTCTGGACAATGTATTCGTGCTTTTTAAAATTTGATGGACAGATTTTTATTTCCTTTAAATTTCATAAAAAAACATAGAATATTTAATTTCATTAGATTTTATGCGGTTGAAATTATCGTTTTCATAACTCTTATTGTAAGGGTAATAATGGTATACTAACACAATTGACAGACGGTTACCCCGAATCGCGGACGGGAAACTTGCAATACCAAATCGAACTCTTTATCACGGTAACATGTAAAGAAACTGGCATGATCCCACATGGAGGTCCACAATTCATTCATGAATGACCCTCGTATACTTATGAGTAATCATCTACAATGTACTCTGGACTATGTACTCGCGCTTTTTAAAATTTGACGGTCGGACTTTTATTACCTTTAAATATCATAAAAAACATAGAATATATAATTTCATGTGATTTTATGCAGTTGAAATTATCATGTTCATAACTCTCTTTGTAAGGGTAATAATGGAATACTAACACGATTGACAGACGATTACCCCGGATTGTGGACGGGATACTTGCAATTCCAAATCAAACTCTTTATCACGGTAATATTTAAAGAAACTGGCATGATCCCACATAGAGGTCCACAATTCATTCATGAATGACCCCCGTATACTTATGAGTAATCATCTACAATGTACTTTGGACTATGTACTCACGCTTTTTAAAATTTGATGGTCAGTGTTTTATTTCCATTAAATTTAATAAAAAATATAGAATATATAATTTCATGTGATTTTATGCAGTTGAAATTATCGTGTTCATAACTCTCATTCTAAGGGTAATAATGCAATACTAACAATATTGATAGACGATTACCCCGAATCGCGGACGGGACACTTGCAATACAAAATCAAACTCGTTATCACGGTAAGATGTAAAGAAACTGGCATGATCCCACATAGAGGTCCACAATTCATTCATGAATGACCCTCGTATACTTATGAGTAATCATCTAAAATGTACTCTGGACTATGTACTCGCACTTTTTAAAATTTGATGGTCAGACTTTTATTTCCTTTAAATTTCATAAAAAACATAGAATATATAATTTCATGTGATTTTATGCAGTCGAAATTATCGTGTTCATAACTCTCATTCTAAGGGTAATAATGGAATACTAACTCAATTGACAGACGATTACCCCGGTTCGCGGACGGGACACTTGTAATACCAAATCAAACTCTTTATCAGGGATACCTATAAAGAAACTGGCATGATCCCACATAGAGGTCCACAATTCAATCACGAATGACCCTCGTAAACTTACGAGTAATCACCTACAATGTACTCTGGACAATGTACTCGCGCTTTTTAAAATTCGATAGACGGACTTTTATTTCCTTTAAATTTCATAAAAACATAGAATATATAATTTCATGAGATTTTACGCAGTTTAAATTATCGTGTTCATAACTCTTATTGTAAGGGTAATAATGGAATACTAACACGATTGCCAGATGGTTACCCCGGATCGCGGACGGGACACTTGCAATACCAAATCAGACTCTTCATCACGGTAACATGTAAAGAAATTGGCATGATCCCACATAGAGGTCCACAATTCATTCATGAATGACCCTCGTATACTTATGAGTAATCATCTACAATGTACTCGGGACTATGTACTTGCGCTTTTTAAAATTTGATGGTCGGACTTTTATTTCCTTCAAATTTCATAAAAAAACATAGAATATATAATTTCATGTGATTTTATGCAGTTGAAATTATCGTGTTCATAACTCTCATTCTAAGGGTAATAATGCAATACTAACACGATTGACAGACGATTACCCCGAATCACGGACAGGACACTTGCAATACCAAATCAAGCTCGTTATCACGGTAACATGTAAAGAAACTGGCATGATCCCACATAGAGGTCCACAATTCATTCGTGAATGACCCTCGTATACTTATGAGTAATCATCTACAATGTATTCTGGACTATGTACTCGCGCTTTTTAAAATTTGATGGTCGGACTTTTATTTCCTTTAAATTTCTTAAAAAACATAGAATATATAATTTCATGTGATTTTATGCAATTGAAATTATCGTGTTTATAACTCTCATTGTAAGGGTCATAATGGAATACTAACACGATTGACAGAAGATTACCCCAGATCGCGGACGGGACACTTGCAATACCAAATCAAACTCTTTATCACGGTAACATGTAAAGAAACTGGCATGATCCCACATAGAGTTCCACAATTCATTCATGAATGACCCTTGTATACTTATGAGTAATCATCTACAACGTACGCTGGACTATGTACTCGCGCTTTTTAAAATTTGATGGTCGGACTTTTATTTCCTTTAAATTTCATAAAAAACATAGAATATATAATTTCATATGATTTTATGCAGTTGAAATTATCGTGTTCATAACTCTCATTCTAAGGGTAATAATGGAATACTAACAAGATTGACAGACGATTACCCTGGATCGCGGACGGGACACTTGCAATACATAATCAAACACTTTATCACGGTAACATGTAAATAAACTAGCATGATCCCACATAGAAGTCCACAATTCATTCATGAATGACCCTCGTATACTTATGAGTAATCACCACAATGTACTCTGGACAATGTACTCGTGCTTTTTAAAATTTGATGGATGGACTTTTATTTCGTTTAAATTTCATAAAAAACATAGAATATATAATTTCATGAGATTTTATGCAGTTGCAATTATCGTATTCATAACTCATATTGTAAGGGTAATAATGGAATACTAACACGATTGACAGACGGTTACCCCGGATCACGGACGGGACACTTGCAATACCAAATCAAACTCTTTATCACGGAATCCTATAAAGAAACTGGCATGATCCCACATAGAGGTTCACAGTTCATTCACGAATGACCCTCGTAAACTTATGAGTAATCACCACAATGTACTCTGGACAATGTATTCGTGCTTTTTAAAATTTGATGGACAGATTTTTATTTCCTTTAAATTTCATAAAAAAACATAGAATATTTAATTTCATTAGATTTTATGCGGTTGAAATTATCGTTTTCATAACTCTTATTGTAAGGGTAATAATGGTATACTAACACAATTGACAGACGGTTACCCCGAATCGCGGACGGGAAACTTGCAATACCAAATCGAACTCTTTATCACGGTAACATGTAAAGAAACTGGCATGATCCCACATGGAGGTCCACAATTCATTCATGAATGACCCTCGTATACTTATGAGTAATCATCTACAATGTACTCTGGACTATGTACTCGCGCTTTTTAAAATTTGACGGTCGGACTTTTATTACCTTTAAATATCATAAAAAACATAGAATATATAATTTCATGTGATTTTATGCAGTTGAAATTATCATGTTCATAACTCTCTTTGTAAGGGTAATAATGGAATACTAACACGATTGACAGACGATTACCCCGGATTGTGGACGGGACACTTGCAATTCCAAATCAAACTCTTTATCACGGTAATATTTAAAGAAACTGGCATGATCCCACATAGAGGTCCACAATTCATTCATGAATGACCCCCGTATACTTATGAGTAATCATCTACAATGTACTTTGGACTATGTACTCACGCATTTTAAAATTTGATGGTCAGTGTTTTATTTCCATTAAATTTAATAAAAAATATAGAATATATAATTTCATGTGATTTTATGCAGTTGAAATTATCGTGTTCATAACTCTCATTCTAAGGGTAATAATGCAATACTAACAATATTGATAGACGATTACCCCGAATCGCGGACGGGACACTTGCAATACAAAATCAAACTCGTTATCACGGTAAGATGTAAAGAAACTGGCATGATCCCACATAGAGGTCCACAATTCATTCATGAATGACCCTCGTATACTTATGAGTAATCATCTAAAATGTACTCTGGACTATGTACTCGCACTTTTTAAAATTTGATGGTCAGACTTTTATTTCCTTTAAATTTCATAAAAAACATAGAATATATAATTTCATGTGATTTTATGCAGTCGAAATTATCGTGTTCATAACTCTCATTCTAAGGGTAATAATGGAATACTAACTCAATTGACAGACGATTACCCCGGTTCGCGGACGGGACACTTGTAATACCAAATCAAACTCTTTATCAGGGATACCTATAAAGAAACTGGCATGATCCCACATAGAGGTCCACAATTCAATCACGAATGACCCTCGTAAACTTACGAGTAATCACCTACAATGTACTCTGGACAATGTACTCGCGCTTTTTAAAATTCGATAGACGGACTTTTATTTCCTTTAAATTTCACAAAAACATAGAATATATAATTTCATGAGATTTTACGCAGTTTAAATTATCGTGTTCATAACTCTTATTGTAAGGGTAATAATGGAATACTAACCTGATTGCCAGATGGTTACCCCGGATCGCGGACGGGACACTTGCAATACCAAATCAGACTCTTTATCACGGTAACATGTAAAGAAACTGGCATGATCCCACATAGAGTTCCACAATTCATTCATGAATGACCCTCGTATACTTATGAGTAATCATCTACAATGTACTCGGGACTATGTACTTGCGCTTTTTAAAATTTGATGGTCGGACTTTTATTTCCTTCAAATTTCATAAAAAACATAGAATATATAATTTCATGTGATTTTATGCAGTTGAAATTATCGTGTTCATAACTCTCATTCTAAGGGTAATAATGCAATACTAACACGATTGACAGACGATTACCCCGAATCACGGACAGGACACTTGCAATACCAAATCAAGCTCGTTATCACGGTAACATGTAAAGAAACTGGCGTGATCCCACATAGAGGTCCACAATTCATTCGTGAATGACCCTCGTATACTTATGAGTAATCATCTACAATGTATTCTGGACTATGTACTCGCGCTTTTTAAAATTTGATGGTCGGACTTTTATTTCCTTTAAATTTCTTAAAAAACATAGAATATATAATTTCATGTGATTTTATGCAATTGAAATTATCGTGTTTATAACTCTCATTGTAAGGGTCATAATGGAATACTAACACGATTGACAGAAGATTACCCCAGATCGCGGTCGGGACACTTGCAATACCAAATCAAACTCTTTATCACGGTAACATGTAAAGAAACTGGCATGATCCCACATAGAGTTCCACAATTCTTTCATGAATGACCCTTGTATACTTATGAGTAATCATCTACAACGTACTCTGGACAATGTACTCGCGCTTTTTAAAATTTGATGGTCGGACTTTTATTTCCTTTAAATTTCATAAAGAAATAGAATATATAATTTCATGTGATTTTATGCAGTTGAAATTATCGTGTTCATAACTCTCATTCTAAGGGTAATAATGGAATACTAACACATTTGACAGACGATTACCCCGGATCGCGGACAGGACACTTGTAATACCAAATCAAACTCTCTATCACGGTAACATGTAAAGAAACTGGCATGATCCCACATAGAGGTCCACAATTCATTCGTGAATGACTCTCGTATACTTATGAGTAATCATCTACAATATACTCTGGACTATGTACTCGCGCTCTTTAAAACTTGATGGATGGACTTTTATTTCCTTTAAATTTCATAAAAAACATAGAATATAAAATTTCATGTGATTTTATGCAGTTGAAATTATCGTGTTCATAACTCTCATTCTAAGGGTAATAATGGAATACTAACACGATTGACAGACGATTACCCCGGATCGCGGACGGGACACTTGCAATACCAAATCAAACACTTTATCACGGTAACATGTAAAGAAACTGGCATGATCCCACATAGAAGTCCACAATTCATTCATTAATGACCCTCGTATACTTATGAGTAATAATCTACAATGTACTCTGGACTATGTACTCGCGCTTTTTAAAATTTGATGGACGGACTTTTATTTCCTTTAAATTTCATAAAAAACATAGAATATATAATTTCATGAGATTTTATGCAGTTGCAATTATCATATTCATAACTCATATTGTAAGGGTAATAATGGAATACTAACACGATTGACAGACGGTTACCCCGGATCATGGACGGGACACTTGCAATACCAAATCAAACCCTTTATCACGGAATCCTATAAAGAAACTGGCATGATCCCACATAGAGGTTCACAGTTCATTCACGAATGACCCTCGTAAACTTATGAGTAATCACCACAATGTACTCTGGACAATGTATTCGTGCTTTTTAAAATTTGATGGACAGACTTTTATTTCCTTTAAATTTCATAAAAAAACATAGAATATTTAATTTCATTAGATTTTATGCGGTTGAAATTATCGTTTTCATAACTCTTATTGTAAGGATAATAATGGTATACTAACACGATTGACAGACGGTTACCCCAAATCGCGGACGGGAAACTTGCAATACCAAATCGAACTCTTTATCACGGTAACATGTAAAGAAACTGGCATGATCCCACATGGAGGTCCACAATTCATTCATGAATGACCCTCGTATACTTATGAGTAATCATCTACAATGTACTCTGGACTATGTACTCGCGCTTTTTAAAATTTGACGGTCGGACTTTTATTACCTTTAAATATCATAAAAAACATAGAATATATAATTTCATGTGATTTTATGCAGTTGAAATTATCGTGTTCATAACTCTCTTTGTAAGGGTAATAATGGAATACTAACACGATTGATAGACGATTACCCCGGATTGTGGACGGGACACTTGCAATTCCAAATCAAACTCTATATCACGGTAAAATTTAAAGAAACTGGCATGATCCCACATAGAGGTCCACAATTCATTCATGAATGACCCCCGTATACTTATGAGTAATCATCTACAATGTACTTTGGACTATGTACTCACGCTTTTTAAAATTTGATGGTCGGTCTTTTATTTCCATTAAATTTAATAAAAAATATAGAATATATAATTTCATGTGATTTTATGCAGTTGAAATTATCGTGTTCATAACTCTCATTCTAAGGGTAATAATGCAATACTAACAATATTGATAGACGATTACCCCGAATCGCGGACGGGACACTTGCAATACAAAATCAAACTCGTTATCACGGTAAGATGTAAAGAAACTGGCATGATCCCACATAGAGGTCCACAATTCATTCATGAATGACCCTCGTATACTTATGAGTAATCATCTAAAATGTACTCTGGACTATGTACTCGCACTTTTTAAAATTTGATGGTCAGACTTTTATTTCCTTTAAATTTCATAAAAAACATAGAATATATAATTTCATGTGATTTTATGCAGTCGAAATTATCGTGTTCATAACTCTCATTCTAAGGGTAATAATGGAATACTAACTCGATTGACAGACGATTACCCCGGTTCGCGGACGGGACACTTGTAATACCAAATCAAACTCTTTATCAGGGATACCTATAAAGAAACTGGCATGATCCCACATAGAGGTCCACAATTCAATCACGAATGACCCTCGTAAACTTACGAGTAATCACCTACAATGTACTCTGGACAATGTACTCGCGCTTTTTAAAATTCGATAGACGCACTTTTATTTCCTTTAAATTTCATAAAAACATAGAATATATAATTTCATGAGATTTTACGCAGTTTAAATTATCGTGTTCATAACTCTTATTGTAAGGGTAATAATGGAATACTAACACGATTGACAGATGGTTACCCCGGATCGCGGACGGGACACTTGCAATACCAAATCAGACTCTTTATCACGGTAACATGTAAAGAAACTGGCATGATCCCACATAGAGGTCCACAATTCATTCATGAATGACCCTCGTATACTTATGAGTAATCATCTACAATGTACTCGGGACTATGTACTTGAGCTTTTTAAAATTTGATGGTCGGACTTTTATTTCCTTCAATTTCATAAAAAACATAGAATATATAATTTCATGTGATTTTAAGCAGTTGAAATTATCGTGTTCATAACTCTCATTCTAAGGGTAATAATGCAATACTAACACGATTGACAGACGATTACCCCGAATCACGGACAAGACACTTGCAATACCAAATCAAGCTCGTTATCACGGTAACATGTAAAGAAACTGGCATGATCCCACATAGAGGTCCACAATTCATTCGTGAATGACCCTCGTATACTTATGAGTAATCATTTACAATGTATTTTGGACTATGTACTCGCGCTTTTTAAAATTTGATGGTCGGACTTTTATTTCCTTTAAATTTCTTAAAAAACATAGAATATATAATTTCATGTGATTTTATGCAATTGAAATTATCGTGTTTATAACTCTCATTGTAAGGGTCATAATGGAATACTAACACGATTGACAGAAAATTACCCCAGATCGCGGACGGGACACTTGCAATACCAAATCAAACTCTTTATCACGGTAACATGTAAAGAAACTGGCATGATCCCACATAGAGTTCCACAATTCATTCATGAATGACCCTTGTATACTTATGAGTAATCATCTACAACGTACTCTGGACTATGTACTCGCGCTTTTTAAAATTTGATGGTCGGACTTTTATTTCCTTTAAATTTCATAAAAAACGTAGAATATATAATTTCATATGATTTTATGCAGTTGAAATTATCGTGTTCATAACTCTCATTCAAAGGGTAATAATGGAATACTAACAAGATTGACAGACGATTACCCTGGATCGCGGACGGGACACTTGCAATACCAAATCAAACACTTTATCACGGTAACATGTAAATAAACTAGCATGATCCCACATAGAAGTCCACAATTCATTCATGAATGACCCTCGTATACTTATGAGTAATCACCACAATGTACTCTGGACAATGTACTCGTGCTTTTTAAAATTTGATGGATGGACTTTTATTTCCTTTAAATTTCATAAAAAACATAGATTATATAATTTCATAAGATTTTATGCAGTTGAAATTATCGTATTCATAACTCATATTGTAAGGGTAATAATGGAATACTAACACGATTGACAGACTATTACCCCGGATCGCAGACGGGACACTTGCAATACCAAATCAAACTCTTTATCACGAAAACCTATAAAGAAACTGGAATGATCCCACATAGAGGTGCACAATTCATTCACGAATGACCCTCGTAAACTTATGAGTAATCACCTACAATGTACTCTGGACAATGTACTCGCGCTTTTTAAAATTTGATGGACAGACTTATATTTCCTTTAAATTTCATAAAAAACATAGAATATATAATTTATGAGATTTTATGCAGTTGAAATTATCATGTTCATAACTCTTATTGTAAGGGTAATAATGGAATACTAACACGATTGACAGACGGTAACCTCGGATTGCGGACGGGACACTTGCAATACAAAATCAAAATCTTTATCATGGTAACATGTAAAGAAACTGGCATGATCCCACATAGAGGTCCACAATTCATTCATGAATGACCCCCGTATACTCATATGTAATAATCTACAATGTACTCTGGACTATGTACTCGCGCTTTTTAAAATTTGATGGTCGGACTTTTATTTCCTTTAAATTTCATAAAAAAATAGAATATATAATTTCATGTGATTTTATGCAGTTGAAATTATCGTGTTCATAACTCTCATTCTAAGGGTAATAATGGAATACTAACACATTTGACAGACGATTACCCCGGATCGCGGACAGGACACTTGTAATACCAAATCAAACTCTTTATCACGGTAACATGTAATCATCTACAATGTACCCCGGACTATGTACTCGCGCTTTTTAAAATTTGATGGTCGGAATTTTATTTCCTTTAAATTTCATAAAAAACATAGAATATATAATTTCTTGTGATTTTATGCTGTCGAAATTATCGTGTTCATAACTCTTATTGTAAGGGTAATAATGGAATACTAACACGATTGACAGACGGTTACCCCGGATCGCGGACGGGACACTTGCAATATCAAATCAAACTCTTTATCACGGAAACATATAAAGAAACTGGCATGATCCCACATAGAGGTCCACAGTTCATTCACAAATAACCCTCGTAAACTTATGAGTAATCACCTACAATGTACTCTGGACAATGTACTCGTGCTTTTTAAAATTTGATGGACGGAATTTTTTTTCCTTTAAATTAATTAAAAAACATAAAATATATAATTTCATGAAATTTTATGCAGTTGAAATTATCGTGTTCATAACTCTTATTGTAAGGGTAATAATGGAATACTAACACGATTGACAGACGGTTACCCCGGATCGCGGACGGGACACTTGCAACACCAAATCAAACTCTTTATCACAGAAACCTATAAAGAAACTGGCATGATCCAACTTAGAGGTCCACAATTCATTCACGAATGACCCACGTAAACATATGAGTAATCACCTAAAATGTACTCTGGACAATGTACTCGCACTTTTTAAAATTTGATGGACGGACTTTTATTTCCTTTAAATTTCATAAAAAAACATAGAGTATACAATTTCGTGTGATTTTATGCAGTTGAAATTATCGTGTTCATAACTCTCATTGTAAGAGTAATAATGGAATACTGACACGATTGACAGAAGGTTACCCCGGATCGCGGACGAGACACTTGCAATACCAAATCAAACTCTTTATCACGATAACATGTAAAGAAACTGGCATGATCCCCCATAGAGGTCCACCATTCATTTATGAATGACCCTCGGATACTTATGAGTAATAATCTACAATGTACTCTAAACAATGTACTCGCGCATTTTAAAATTTGATGGACGGACTTTTATTTCCTTTTAATTTCATAAAAAACATAGAATATACAATTTCATGTGATTTTATGCAGTTGAAATTATCGTGTTCATAACTCTCATTGTAAGAGTAATAATGGAATACTAACACGATTGACAGAAGGTTACCCCGGATCGCGGACGAGACACTTGCAATACCAAATCAAACTCTTTATCACGATAACATGTAAAGAAACTGGCATGATCCACCATAGAGGTCCACAATTCATTTTTGAATGACCCTCGGATACTCATGAGTAATAATCTACAATGTACTCTGGACAATGTACTCGCGCATTTTAAAATTTGATGGACGGACTTTTATTTCCTTTAAATTTCATAAAAATCATAGAATATATAATTTCATGAGATTTTATTCAGTTGAAATTATCGTGTTCATAACTCTCATTGTAAGAGTAATAATGGAATACTAACACGATTGACAGACGGTTACCCCGGATCGCGGACGGGACACTTGCAATACCAAATCAAACTCTTTATCATGGAAACCTATAAAGAAACTGGCATGATCCCACTTAGAGGTCCACAATTCCTTCACGAATGACCCTCGTAAACATATGAGTAATCACCTAAAATGTACTCTGGACAATGTACTCACGCTTTTTAAAATTTGATGGACGGACTTTTATTTCCTTTAAATTTCATAAAAAACATAGAATATACAATTTCATGTGATTTTATGCAGTTGAAATTATCGTGTTCATAACTCTCATTGTAAGAGTAATAATGGAATACTAACACGATTGACAGACGGTTACCCCGGATCGCGGACGGGACACTTGCAATACCAAATCAAACTCTTTATCACGATAACATGTAAAGAAACTGGCATGATCCCCCATAGAGGTCCACAATTCATTTATGAATGACCCTCGGATACTCATGAGTAATAATCTACAATGTACTCTGGACAATGTACTCGCGCATTTTAAAATTTGATGGACGGACTTTTATTTCCTTTAAATTTCATAAAAACATAGAATATATAATTTCATGAGATTTTATGCAGTTGAAATTATCGTGTTCATAACTCTCATTGTAAGAGTAATAATGGAATACTAACACGATTGACAGACGGTTACCCCGGATCGCGGACGAGACACTTGCAATACCAAATCAAACTCTTTATCATGGAAACCTATAAAGAAACTGGCATGATCCCACTTAGAGGTCCACAATTCCTTCACGAATGACCCTCGTAAACATATGAGTAATCACCTAAAATGTACCCTGGACAATGTACTCGCGCTTTTTAAAATTTGATGGATGGACTTTTATTTCCTTTAAATTTCATAAAAAACATAGAATATACAATTTCATGTGATTTTATGCAGTTGAAATTATCGGTTTCATAACTCTCATTGTAAGAGTAATAATGGAATACCAACACGATTGACAGACGGTTACCCCGGATCGCGGACGAGACACTTGCAATACCAAATCAAACTCTTTATCACGATAACATGTAAAGAAACTGGCATGATCCCCCATAGAGGTCCACAATTCATTTATGAATGACCCTCGGATACTCATGAGTAATAATCTACAATGTACTCTAAACAATGTACTCGCGCATTCTATAATTTGATGGACGGACTTTTATTTCCTTTTAATTTCATAAAAAACATAGAATATATAATTTCATTTGTCTTTACGCAGTTGAAATTATCGTGTTCATAACTCTCATTGTAAGGGTACTAATGGAATACTAACACGATTGATAGACGATTACCCCGGATCACGAATGGGACACTTGCAATACCAAATCAAACTCTCTATCACGGTAACATGTAAAGAAACTTGCATGATCCCACATAGAGGTCCACAATTCATTCATGAATGACCCTCGTATACTCATGAGTAATAATCTACAATGTACTCTGGACTATGTACTCGCGCTTTTTAAAATTTGATGGACGGACTTTTATTTCCTTTAAATTTCATAAAAAACATAGAATATATAATTTCATGAGATTTTATGCAGTTGAAATTA
Source organism: Rubia yunnanensis (assembly GCA_037428765.1). Taxonomy (NCBI): domain Eukaryota; kingdom Viridiplantae; phylum Streptophyta; class Magnoliopsida; order Gentianales; family Rubiaceae; genus Rubia; species Rubia yunnanensis. The sequence goes on along the minus strand of CM075067.1, from coordinate 33,657,084 downwards.
TCGTGTTCATAACTCTTATTGTAAGGGTAATAATGGAATACTAACACGATTGACAGACGGTTACCCCGGATCGCGGACGGGACACTTGCAATACCAAATCAAACTCTTTATCACGGAAACCTTTAAAGAAACTGGCATGATCCCACTTAGAGGTCCACAATTCATTCACGAATGACCCTCCTAAACATATGAGTAATCACCGAAAATGTACTCTGGACAATGTACTCGTGCTTTTTAAAATTTGATGGACGGACTTTAATTTCCTTTAAATTTCATAAAAAGCATAGAATATATAATTTCATGTGTTTTTGCTCAGTTGAAATTATCGTGTTCATAACTCTCATTGTAAGGGTAATATGGAATACTAACACGATTGACAGACGATTACCCCGGATCGCGGACGGGACACTTGCAATACCAAATCAAACTCTTTATCACGGAAACCTATAAAGAAACTGGCACAATCCCACTTAGAGGTCCACAATTCATTCACGAATGACCCTCGTAAACATATGAGTAATCACGTAAAATGTACTCTGGACAATGTACTCGCGCTTTTTAAAATTTGATGGACGGACTTTTATTTCCTTTAAATTTAATAAAAAACATAGAATATATAATTTCATGTGTTTTTACGCAGTTGAAATTATCGTGTTCATAACTCTCATTGTAAGGGTAATAATGGAATACTAACACGATTGATAGACGATTACCCCGGATCGCGGACGGGACACTTGCAATACCAAATAAAACTCTTTATCACGGAAACCTATAAAGAAACTGGCATGATCCCACTTAGAGGTCCACAATTCATTCACGAATGACCCTCGTAAACATATTAGTAATCACCTAAGATGTACTCTGGACAATGTACTCGCACTTTTTAAAATTTGATAGATGGACTTTTATTTCCTTTAAATTTCATAAAAAACATAGAATGTATAATTTCATGTGTTTTTACGCAGTTGAAATTATCGTGTTCATAACTCTCATTGTAAGGGTAATATGGAATACTAACACGATTGACAGACGATTACCCCGGATCGCGGACGGGACACTTGCAATACCAAATCAAACTCTTTATCACGGAAACCTATAAAGAAACTGGCATGATCCCACTTAGAGGTCCACAATTCATTCACGAATGACCCTCGTAAACATATGAGTAATCACGTAAAATGTACTCTGGCCAATGTACTCGCGCTTTTTAAAATTTGATGGACGGACTTTTATTTCCTTTAAATTTCATAAAAAACATAGAATATATAATTTCATGTGTTTTTACGCAGTTGAAATTATCGTGTTCATAACTCTCATTGTAAGGGTAATAATGGAATACTAACACGATTGACAGACGATTACCCTGGATCGCGGACGGGACACTTGCAATACCAAATAAAACTCTTTATCACGGAAACCTATAAAGAAACTGGCATGATCCCACTTAGAGGTCCACAATTCATTCACGAATGACCCTCGTAAACATATTAGTAATCACCTAAGATGTACTCTGGACAATGTACTCGCACTTTTTAAAATTTGATGGATGGACTTTTATTTCCTTTAAATTTCATAAAAAACATAGAATGTATAATTTCATGTGTTTTTACGCAGTTGAAATTATCGTGTTCATAACTCTCATTGTAAGGGTAATAATGGAATACTAACACGATTGACAGACGATCACCCCGGATCGCGGATGGGACACTTGCAATACCAAATCAAACTCTTTATCACGGTAACATGTAAAGAAACTGGCAAGATCCCATATAGAGGTCCACAATTCATTCACGAATGACCCTCGTAAACTTATGAGTAATCACCTACAATGTACTCTGGACAATGTACTCGCGATTTTTTAAAATTTGATGGACAGACTTTTATTTCCTTTAAATTACATAAAAAACATAGAATATATAATTTCGTGTGATTTTACGCAGTTGAAATTATCGTGTTCATAACTCTCATTGTAAGGGTAATAACGGAATACTAACACGATTGACAGACGACTACCCCGGATCGCGAACGGGACACTTGCAATACCAAATCAAACACTTTATCACGGTAACATGTAAAGAAACTGGCATGATCCCACATAGAGGTCCACAATTCATTCATGAATGACCCTCGTATACTCCTGAGTAATAATCTACAATGTACTCAGGACTATGTACTCGCGCTTTTTGAAATTTGATGGATCGCGGACGGGACACTTGCAATACCAAATCAAACTCTTTATCACGGTAACATGTAAAGAAACTGGCATGATCCCACATAGAGGTCCACAATTCATTCATGAATGACCCTCGTATACTCCTGAGTAATAATCTACAATATACTCAGGACTATGTACTCGCGCTTTTTGAAATTTGATGGACGGACTTTTATTTCCTATAAATTTCATAAAAAACATAGAATATATAATTTCATGAGATTTTATGCAGTTGAAATTATCGTGTTCATAACTCTTATTGAAAGGGTAATAATGGAATACTAACACGATTGACAGAAGGTTACCCCGGATCGCGGACGAGACATTTGCAATACCAAATCAAACTCTTTATCACGGTAACATGTAAAGAAACTGGCATGATCCCACTTAGAGGTCCAAAATTCATTCATGAATGACCCTCGTATACTCATGAGTAATAATCTACAATGTACTCAGGACTATGTACTCGCGCTTTTTAAAATTTGATGGACGGACTTTTATTTCCTTTAAAGTTCATAAAAAACATAGAATATATAATTTCATGAGATTTTATGCAGTTGAAATTATCGTGTTCATAACTCTTATTGTAAGGGTAGTAATGGAATACTAACACGATTGACAGAAGGTTACCCCGGATCGCGGACGAGACACTTGCAATACCAAATAAAACTCTTTATCACGGAAACCTATAAAGAAACTGGAATGATCCCACATAGAGGTCCAGAATTCATTCACGAATGACCCTCGTAAACTTATGAGTAATCACCTACAATGTACTCTGGACAATGTAATCGCGCTTTTTAAAATTTGATGGACGGACTTTTATTTCCTATAAATTTCAAAAAAAACATAGAATATATAATTTCATGAGATTTTATGCAGTTAAAATTATCGTGTTCATAACTCTTATTGTAAGGGTAATAATGGAATACTAACACGATTGACAGAAGGTTACCCCGAATCGCGGACGAGACACTTGCAATACCAAATCAAACTCTTTATCATGGTAACATGTAAAGAAACTGGCATGATCCCACACAGAGGTCCACAATTCATTCATGAATGACCCTCGTATACTCATGAGTAATAATCTACAATGTACTCTGGACTATGTACTCGCGCTTTTTAAAATTTGATGGACGGACTTTTATTTCGTTTAAATTTCATAAAAAACATAGAATATATAATTTCATGAGATTTTATGCAGTTGAAATTATCGTGTTCATAACTCTTATTGTAAGGGTAGTAATGGAATACAAACACGATTGACAGAAGGTTACCCCAGATCGCGGACGAGACACTTGCAATACCAAATCAAACTCTTTATCACGGTAACATGTAAAGAAACTGGCATGATCCCACACAGAGGTCCACAATTCATTCATGAATGACCCTCGTATACTCATGAGTAATAATCTACAATGTACTCTGGACTATGTACTCGCGCTTTTTAAAATTTGATGGACGGACTTTTATTTCCTTTAAATTTCATAAAAAACATAGAATATATAATTTCATGAGATTTTATGCAGGTGAAATTATCGTGTTCATAACTCTTACTGCAAGGGTAGTAATGGAATACTAACACGATTGACAGAAGGTTACCCCGGATCGCGGACGAGACACTTGCAATACCAAATCAAACTCTTTATCACGGAAACCTATAAAGAAACTGGAATGATCCCACATAGAGGTCCACAATTCATTCACGAATGACCCTCGTAAACTTATGAGTAATCACCTACAATGTACTCTGGACAATGTAATCGTGCTTTTTAAAATTTGATGGACGGACTTTTATATCCTATAAATTTCAAAAAAAACATAGAATATATAATTTCATGAGATTTTATGCAGTTAAAATTATCGTGTTCATAACTCTTATTGTAAGGGTAATAATGGAATACTAACACGATTGACAGAAGGTTACCCCGGATCGCGGACGAGACACTTGCAATACCAAATCAAACTCTATCACGGTAACATGTAAAGAAATTGGCATGATCCCACACAGAGGTCCACAATTCATTCCTGAATGACCCTCGTATACTCATGAGTAATAATCTACAATGTACTCAGGACTATGTACTCGCGCTTTTTAAAATTTGATGGACGGACTTTTATTTCGTTTAAATTTCATAAAAAACATAGAATATATAATTTCATGAGATTTTATGCAGTTGAAATTATCGTGTTCATAACTCTTATTGTAAGGGTAGTAATGGAATACTAACACGATTGACAGAAGGTTACCCCGGATCGCGGACGAGACACTTGCAATACCAAATCAAACTCTTTATCACGGTAACATGTAAAGAAACTGGCATGATCCCACACAGAGGTCCACAATTCATTCATGAATGACCCTCGTATACTCATGAGTAATAATCTACAATGTACTCTGGACTATGTACTCGCGCTTTTTAAAATTTGATGGACGGACTTTTATTTCCTTTAAATTTCATAAAAAACATAGAATATATAATTTCATGAGATTTTATGCAGGTGAAATTATCGTGTTCATAACTCTTACTGCAAGGGTAGTAATGGAATACTAACACGATTGACAGAAGGTTACCCCGGATCGCGGACGAGACACTTGCAATACCAAATCAAACTCTTTATCACGGAAACCTATAAAGAAACTGGAATGATCCCACATAGAGGTCCACAATTCATTCACGAATGACCCTCGTAAACTTATGAGTAATCACCTACAATGTACTCTGGACAATGTAATCGTGCTTTTTAAAATTTGATGGACGGACTTTTATATCCTATAAATTTCAAAAAAAACATAGAATATATAATTTCATGAGATTTTATGCAGTTAAAATTATCGTGTTCATAACTCTTATTGTAAGGGTAATAATGGAATACTAACACGATTGACAGAAGGTTACCCCGGATCGCGGACGAGACACTTGCAATACCAAATCAAACTCTATCACGGTAACATGTAAAGAAATTGGCATGATCCCACACAGAGGTCCACAATTCATTCCTGAATGACCCTCGTATACTCATGAGTAATAATCTACAATGTACTCAGGACTATGTACTCGCGCTTTTTAAAATTTGATGGACGGACTTTTATTTCGTTTAAATTTCATAAAAAACATAGAATATATAATTTCATGAGATTTTATGCAGTTGAAATTATCGTGTTCATAACTCTTATTGTAAGGGTAGTAATGGAATACTAACACGATTGACAGAAGGTTACCCCGGATCGCGGACGAGACACTTGCAATACCAAATCAAACTCTTTATCACGGTAACATGTAAAGAAACTGGCATGATCCCACACAGAGGTCCACAATTCATTCATGAATGACCCTCGTATACTCATGAGTAATAATCTACAATGTACTCTGGACTATGTACTCGCGCTTTTTAAAATTTGATGGACGGACTTTTATTTCCTTTAAATTTCATAAAAAACATAGAATATATAATTTCATGAGATTTTATGCAGTTAAAATTATCGTGTTCATAACTCTTAATGTAAGGGTAATAATGGAATACTAACACGATTGACAGAAGGTTACCCCGGATCGCGGACGAGACACTTGCAATACCAAATCAAACTCTTTATCACGGTAACATGTAAAGAAACTGGCATGATCTCACACAGAGGTCCACAATTCATTCATGAATGACCCTCGTATACTCATGAGTAATAATCTACAATGTACTCAGGACTATGTACTCGCGCTTTTTAAAATTTGATGGACGGACTTTTATTTCGTTTAAATTTCATAAAAAACATAGAATATATAATTTCATGAGATTTTATGCAGTTGAAATTATCGTGTTCATAACTCTTATTGCAAGGGTAGTAATGGAATACTAAAACGATTGACAGAAGGTTACCCCGGATCGCGGACGAGACACTTGCAATACCAAATCAAACTCTTTATCACGATAACATGTAAAGAAACTGGCATGATCCCACATAGACGTCCACAATTCATTCATGAATGACCCTCATTTACTCATGAGTAATAATCTACAATGTCCTCAGGACTATGTACTCGAGCTTTTTAAAATTTGATGGACGGACTTTTATTTCCTTTAAATTTCATAAAAAACATAGAATATATAATTTCATGAGATTTTATGCAGTTGAAATTATCGTGTTCATAACTCTTATTGTAAGGGTAGTAATGGAATACTAACACGATTGACAGAAGGTTACCCCGGATCGCGGACGAGACACTTGCAATACCAAATCAAACTCTTTATCACGGTAACATGTAAAGAAACTGGCATGATCCCACACAGAGGTCCACAATTCATTCATGAATGACCCTCGTATACTCATGAATAATAATCTACAATGTACTCTGGACTATGTACTCGCGCTTTTTAAAATTTGATGGACGGACTTTTATTTCCTTTAAATTTCATAAAAAACATAGAATATATAATTTCATGAGATTTTATGCAGGTGAAATTATCGTGTTCATAACTCTTATTGCAAGGGTAGTAATGGAATACTAACACGATTGACAGAAGGTTACCCCGGATCGCGGACGAGACACTTGCAATACCAAATCAAACTCTTTATCACGGTAACATGTAAAGAAACTAGCATGATCCCACACAGAGGTCCACAATTCTTTCATGAATGACCCTCGTATACTCATGAGTAATAATCTACAATGTACTCTGGACTATGTACTCGCGCTTTTTAAAATTTGATGGACGGACTTTTATTTCCTTTAAATTTCATAAAAAACATAGAATATATAATTTCATGAGATTTTATGCAGTTGAAATTATCGTGTTCATAACTCTTATTGCAAGGGTAGTAATGGAATACTAACACGATTGACAGAAGGTTACCCCGGATCGCGGACGAGACACTTGCAATACCAAATCAAACTCTTTATCACGGTAACATGTAAAGAAACTGGCATGATCCCACATAGACGTCCACAATTCATTCATGAATGACCCTCATTTACTCATGAGTAATAATCTACAATGTCCTCAGGACTATGTACTCGAGCTTTTTATAATTTGATGGACGGACTTTTATTTCCTTTAAATTTCATAAAAAACATAGAATATATAATTTCATGAGATTTTATGCAGTTGAAATTATCGTGTTCATAACTCTTATTGTAAGGGTAGTAATGGAATACTAACACGATTGACAGAAGGTTACCCCGGATCGCGGACGAGACACTTGCAATACCAAATCAAACTCTTTATCACGGTAACATGTAAAGAAACTGGCATGATCCCACACAGAGGTCCACAATTCATTCATGAATGACCCTCGTATACTCATGAATAATAATCTACAATGTACTCTGGACTATGTACTCGCGCTTTTTAAAATTTGATGGACGGACTTTTATTTCCTTTAAATTTCATAAAAAACATAGAATATATAATTTCATGAGATTTTATGCAGGTGAAATTATCGTGTTCATAACTCTTATTGCAAGGGTAGTAATGGAATACTAACACGATTGACAGAAGGTTACCCCGGATCGCGGACGAGACACTTGCAATACCAAATCAAACTCTTTATCACGGTAACATGTAAAGAAACTAGCATGATCCCACACAGAGGTCCACAATTCATTCATGAATGACCCTCGTATACTCATGAGTAATAATCTACAATGTACTCTGGACTATGTACTCGCGCTTTTTAAAATTTGATGGACGGACTTTTATTTCCTTTAAATTTCATAAAAAACATAGAATATATAATTTCATGAGATTTTATGCAGTTGAAATTATCGTGTTCATAACTCTTATTGCAAGGGTAGTAATGGAATACTAACACGATTGACAGAAGGTTACCCCGGATCGCGGACGAGACACTTGCAATACCAAATCAAACTCTTTATCACGGTAACATGTAAAGAAACTGGCATGATCCCACACAGAGGTCCACAATTCATTCATGAATGACCCTCGTATACTCATGAATAATAATCTACAATGTACTCTGGACTATGTACTCGCGCTTTTTAAAATTTGATGGACGGACTTTTATTTCCTTTAAATTTCATAAAAAACATAGAATATATAATTTCAAGAGATTTTAAGCAGTTGAAATTATCGTGTTCATAACTCTTATTGTAAGGGTAATAATGGAATACTAACACGATTGATAGACGATTACCCCGGATCGCGGACGGGACACTTGCAATACCAAATCAAACTCTTTATCATGGAAACCTATAAAGAAACTGGCATGATCCCACATAGAGGTCCACAATTCATTCACGAATGACCCTCGTAAACTTATGAGTAATCACCTATAATGTACTCTGGACAATGTACTCGCGCTTTTTAAAATTTGATGGATGGACTTTTATTTCCTTTAAATTTCATAAAAAACATAGAATATATAATTTCATGAGATTTTATGCAGTTGAAATTATCGTGTTCATAACTCTTATTGCAAGGGTAGTAATGGAATACTAACACGATTGACAGAAGGTTACCCCGGATCGCGGACGAGACACTTGCAATACCAAATCAAACTCTTTATCACGGTAACATGTAAAGAAACTGGCATGATCCCACATAGACGTCCACAATTCATTCATGAATGACCCTCATTTACTCATGAGTAATAATCTACAATGTCCTCAGGACTATGTACTCGAGCTTTTTAAAATTTGATGGACGGACTTTTATTTCCTTTAAATTTCATAAAAAACATAGAATATATAATTTCATGAGATTTTATGCAGTTGAAATTATCGTGTTCATAACTCTTATTGTAAGGGTAGTAATGGAATACTAACACGATTGACAGAAGGTTACCCCGGATCGCGGACGAGACACTTGCAATACCAAATCAAACTCTTTATCACGGTAACATGTAAAGAAACTGGCATGATCCCACACAGAGGTCCACAATTCATTCATGAATGACCCTCGTATACTCATGAATAATAATCTACAATGTACTCTGGACTATGTACTCGCGCTTTTTAAAATTTGATGGACGGACTTTTATTTCCTTTAAATTTCATAAAAAACATAGAATATATAATTTCAAGAGATTTTAAGCAGTTGAAATTATCGTGTTCATAACTCTTATTGTAAGGGTAATAATGGAATACTAACACGATTGACAGACGATTACCCCGGATCGCGGACGGGACACTTGCAATACCAAATCAAACTCTTTATCATGGAAACCTATAACGAAACTGGCATGATCCCACATAGAGGTCCACAATTCATTCACGAATGACCCTCGTAAACTTATGAGTAATCACCTACAATGTACTCTGGACAATGTACTCGCGCTTTTTAAAATTTGATGGATGGACTTTTATTTCCTTTAAATTTCATAAAAAACATAGAATATATAATTTCATGAGATTTTACGCAGTTGAAATTATCGTGTTCATAACTCTTATTGTAAGGGTAATAATGGAATACTAACACGATTGACAGAAGGTTACCCCGGATCGCGGACGAGGCACTTGCAATACCAAATCAAACTCTTTATCACGGTAACATGTAAAGAAACTGGCATGATCCCACACAGAGGTCCACAATTCATTCATGAATGACCCTCGTATACTCATGAGTAATAATCTACAATGTACTCTGGACTATGTACTCGCGCTTTTTAAAATTTGATGGACGGACTTTTATTTCCTATAAATTTCATAAAAAACATAGAATATATAATTTCATGAGATTTTATGCAGTTAAAATTATCATGTTCATAACCCTTATTGTAAGGGTAATAATGGAATACTAACACGATTGACAGAAGGTTACCCCGGATCGCGGACGAGGCACTTGCAATACCAAATCAAACTCTTTATCACGGTAACATGTAAAGAAACTGGCATAATCCCACATAGAGGTCCACAATTCATTCATGAATGACCCTCGTATACTCATGAGTAATAATCTACAATGTACTAAGGACTATGTACTCGCGCTTTTTAAAATTTGATGGACGGACTTTTATTTCCTTTAAATTTCATAAAAAACATAGAATATATAATTTCATGAGATTTTATGCAGGTGAAATTATCGTGTTCATAAATCTTATTGCAAGGGTAGTAATGGAATACTAACACGATTGACAGAAGGTTACCCCGGATCGCGGACGAGACACTTGCAATACCAAATCAAACTCTTTATCACGGTAACATGTAAAGAAACTGGCATGATCCCACACAGAGGTCCACAATTCATTCATGAATGACCCTCGTATACTCATGAGTAATAATCTACAATGTACTCTGGACTATGTACTCGCGCTTTTTAAAATTTGATGGACGGACTTTTATTTCCTTTAAATTTCATAAAAAACATAGAATATATAATTTCAAGAGATTTTAAGCAGTTGAAATTATCGTGTTCATAACTCTTATTGTAAGAGTAATAATGGAATACTAACACGATTGACAGACGATTACCCCGGATCGCGGACGGGACACATGCAATACCAAATCAAACTCTTTATCACGGTAACATGTAAAGAAACTGGCATGATCCCACATAGAGGTCCACAATTCATTCATGAATGACCCTCGTATACTCATGAGTAATAATCTACAATGTACTCTGGACTATGTACTCGAGCTTTTTAAAATTTGATGGACGGACTTTTATCTCCTTTAAATTTCATAAAAAACATAGAATATATAATTTCATGAGATTTTATGCAGTTGAAATTATCGTGTTCATAACTCTTATTGTAAGGGTAATAATGGAAAACTAACACGATTGACAGAAGGTTACCCCGGATCGCGAACGAGACACTTGCAATACCAAATCAAACTCTTTATCACGGTAACATGTAAAGAAACTGGCATGATCCCACATAGACGTCCACAATTCATTCATGAATGACCCTCATATACTCATGAGTAATAATCTACAATGTACTCTGGACTATGTACTCGAGCTTTTTAAAATTTGATGGACGGACTTTTATTTCCTTTAAATTTCATAAAAAACGTAGAATATATAATTTCATGAGATTTTATGCAGTTGAAATAATCATGTTCATAACTCTTATTGTAAGGGTAATAATGGAATACTAACAAGATTGACAGAGGATTACCCCGGATCGCGGACGGGACACTTGCAATACCAAATCAAACTCTTTATCACGGTAACATGTAAAGAAACTGGCTTAATCCCACATAGAGGTCCACAATTCATCCATGAATGACCCTCGTATACTCATGAATAATAATCTACAATGTACTCTGGACAATGTACTCGCACTTTTTAAAATTTAATGGACGGACTTTTATTTCCTTTAAATTTCATAAAAAACATAGAATATATAATTTCGTGTGATTTTACGCAGTTGAAATTATCGTGTTCATAACTCTCATTGTAAGGGTAATAACGGAATACTAACACGATTGATAGACGATTACCCCGGATCGCGGACGGGACACTTGCAATACCAAATCAAACTCTTTATCATGGTAACATGTAAAAAACTGGCATGATCCCACATAGAGGTCCACAATTCATTCATGAATGACCCTCGTATACTCATGAGTAATAATCTACAATGTACTATGGACTATGTACTCGAGCTTTTTAAAATTTGATGGACGGACTTTTATTTCCTTTAAATTTCATAAAAAACATAGAATATATAATTTCATGAGATTATATGCAGTTGAAATAATCGTGTTCATAACTCTTATTGTAAGGGTAATAATGGAATACTAACAAGATTGACAGACGATTACCCCGGATCGCGGATGGGATACTTGCAATACCAAATCAAACTCTTTATCACGGTAACAAGTAAAGAAACTGGCATGATCCCACATAGAGGTCCACAATTCATTCATGAATGACCCTCGTATACTCATGAATAATAATCTACAATGTACTCTGGACAATGTACTCGCGCTTTTTAAAATTTAATGGACGGACTTTTATTTCCATTAAATTTCATAAAAAACATTGAATATATAATTTCGTGTGATTTTACGCAGTTGAAATTATCGTGTTCATAACTCTCATTTTAAGGGTAATAACGGAATACTTACACGATTGATAGACGATTACCCCGGATCGCAGACGGGACACTTGCAATACCAAATCAAACTCTTTATCATGGTAACATGTAAAGAAACTGGCATGATCCCACATAGAGGTCCACAATTCATTCATGAATGACCCTCGTATACTCATGAGTAATAATCTACAATGTACTCTGGACTATGTACTCGAGCTTTTTAAAATTTGATGGATGGACTTTTATTTCCTTTAAATTTCATAAAAAACATAGAATATATAATTTCGAGTGATTTTACGCAGTAGAAATTATCGTGTTCATAACTCTCATTGTAAGGGTAATAATGGAATACTAGCACGATTGACGGACGATTACCCCGGATCGCGGACGGGACACTTGCAAACCAAATCAAACTCTTTATCATGGAAACCTATAAACAAACTGGCATGATCCCACATAGAGGTCCACAATTCATTCACGAATGTCCCTCGTAAACTTATGAGTAATCACGTACAATGTACTCTGGACAATGTACTCGCGCTTTTTAAAATTTGATGGACGGACTTTTATTTCATTTAAATTTCATAAAAAACATAGAATATATAATTTCATGTGATTTTATGCAGTTGAAATTATCATGTTCATAACTCTTATTGTAAGGGTAATAATGGAATACTAACATGATTGACAGAAGGTTACCCCGGATCTCGGACGAGACACTTGCAATACCAAATCAAACTCTTTTTCACGGTAACATGTAAAGAAACTGGCATGATCCCACATAGAGGTCCACAATTCATTCATGAATGACCCTCGTATGCTCATGAGTAATAATCTACAATGTACTCTGGACAATGTACTCGCGCTTTTTAAAATTTGATGGACGGACTTTTATTTCCATTAAATTTCATAAAAAACATAGAATATATAATTTCATGATATTTTATGCAGTTGAAATAATCGTGTTCATAACTCTTATTGTAAGGGTAATAATGGAATACTAACAAGATTGACAGACGATTACCCCGGATCGCGGACGAGACACTTGCAATACCAAATCAAACTCTTTATCACGGTAACATGTAAAGAAACTGGCATGATCCCACATAGAGGTCCACAATTCATTCATGAATGACCCTCGTATACTCATGAATAATAATCAACAATGTACTCTGGACAATGTACTCGCGCTTTTTAAAATTTAATGGACGGACTTTTATTTCCTTTAAATTACATAAAAAACATAGAATATATAATTTCGTATGATTTTACGCAGTTGAAATTATCGTGTTCATAACTCTCATTGTAAGGGTAATAATGGAATACTAACACGATTGATAGACGATTACCCCGGATCGCGGACGGGACACTTGCAATACCAAATCAAAGTCTTTATCAGGGTAACATGTAAAGAAACTGGCATGATCCCACATAGAGGTCCATAATTCATTCATGAATGACCCTCGTATACTTATGAGTAATAATCTACAATGTACTCTGGACTATGTACTCGATCTTTTTAAAATTTGATGGACGGACTTTTATTTCCTTTAAATTTCATAAAAAACATAGAATATATAATTTCGTGAGATTTTATGCAGTTGAAATGATCGTGTTCATAACTCTTATTGTAAGGGTAATAATGGAATACTAACAAGATTGACAGACGATTACCCCGGATCACGGACGGGACACTTGCAATACCAAATCAAACTCTTTATCACGGTAACATGTAAAGAAACTGGCATGATCCCACATAGAGGTCCACAATTCATTCATGAATGACCCTCGTATTCTCTTGAATAATAATCTACAATGTACTCTGGACAATGTACTCGCGCTTTTTAAAATTTAATGGACGGACTTTTATTTCCTTTAAATTTCATAAAAAACATAGAATATATAATTTCGTGTGATTTTACGCAGTTGAAATTATCGTGTTCATAACTCTCATTGTAAGGGTAATAACGGAATACAAACACGATTGATAGACGATTACCCCGGATCGCGGACGGGACACTTGCAATACCAAATCAAACTCTTTATCATGGTAACATGTAAAGAAACTGGCATGATCCCACATAGAGGTCCACAATTCATTCATGAATGACCCTCGTATATTCATGAGTAATAATCTACAATGTACTCTGGACTATGTACTCGATCTTTTTAAAATTTGATGGACGGACTTTTATTTCCTATAAATTTCATAAAAAACATAGAATATATAATTTCGTGAGATTTTATGCAGTTGAAATAATCGTGTTCATAACTCTTATTGTAAGGGTAATAATGGAATACTAACAAGATTGACAGACGATTACCCCGGATCACGGACAGGACACTTGCAATACCAAATCAAACTCTTTATCACGGAAACATGTAAAGAAACTGGCATGATCCCACATAGAGGTCCACAATTCATTCATGAATGAACCTCGTATACTCATGAGTAATAATCTACAATGTACTCAGGACTATGTACTCGCGCTTTTTAAAATTTGATGGAGGGACTTTTATTTCCTTTAAATTTCATAAAAAACATAGAATATATAATTTCATGAGATTTTATGCAGTTGAAATTATCGTGTTCATAACTCTTATTGTAAGGGTAATATGGAAAACTAACACGATTGACAGAAGGTTACCCCGGATCGCGGACGAGACAGTTGCAATACAAAATCAAACTCTTTATCACGGTAACAAGTAAAGAAACTGGCATGATCCCACATAGAGGTCCACAATTCATTCATGAATGACCCTCATATACTCATGAGTAATAATCTACAATGTACTCTGGACTATGTACTCGAGCTTTTTAAAATTTGATGGACGGACTTTTATTTCTTTAAATTTCATAAAAAACATAGAATATATAATTTCATGAGATTTTATGCAGTTGAAATAATCGTGTTCATAACTCTTATTGTAAGGGTAATAATGGAATACTAACAATATTGACAGAAGGTTACCCCGGATCGCGGATGGGACACTTGCAATACCAAATCAAACTCTATATCACTGTAACATGTAAAGAAACTGGCATGATCCCACATAGAGGTCAACAATTCATTCATGAATGACCCTCGTATACTCATGAATAATAATCTACAATGTACTCTGGGCAATGTACTCGCGCTTTTTAAAATTTAATGGACGGACTTTTATTTCCTTTAAATTTCATAAAAAACATAGAATATATTTTTTCGTGTGATTTTACGCAGTTGAAATTATCGTGTTCATAACTCTCATTGTAAGGGTAATAACGGAATACTAACACGATTGATAGACGATTACCCCGGATCGCGGACGGGACACTTACAATACCAAATCAAACTCTTTATCACGGTAACATGTAAAAGAACTGGCATGATCCCACATACAGGTCCACAATTCATTCATGAATGACCCTCGTATACTCATGAGTAATAATCTACAATGTACTCTGGACTATGTACTCGAGCTTTTTAAAATTTGATGGACGGACTTTTATTTCCTTTAAATTTCATAAATAACATAGATTATATAATTTCATGAGATTTTATGCAGTTGAAATTATCGTGTTCATAACTCTTATTGTAAGGGTAATAATGGAAAACTAACACGATTGACAGACGATTACCCCGGATCGCGGACGGGACACTTGCAATACCAAATCAAACTCTTTATCACGGTAACATGTAAAGAAACTGGCATGATCCCACATAGAGGTCCACAATTCATTCATGAATGACCCTCGTATACTCATGATTAATAATCTACAATGTACTCAGGACTATGTACTCGCGCTTTTTAAAATTTGATGGACGGACTTTTATTTCCTTTAAATTTCATGAAAAACATAGAATATATAATTTCATGAGATTTTATGCAGTTGAAATAATCGTGTTCATAACTCTTATTGTAAGGGTAATAATGGAATACTAACAAGATTGACAGACGATTACCCCGGATCGCGGATGGGACACTTGCAATACCAAATCAAACTCTTTATCACGGTAACATGTAAAGAAACTGGCATGATCCCACATAGAGGTCCACAATTCATTCATGAATGACCCTCGTATACTCATGAATAATAATCTACAATGTACTCTGGACAATGTACTCGCGCTTTTTAAAATTTAATGGACGGACTTTGATTTCCTTTAAATTTCATAAAAAAACATAGAATATATAATTTCGTGTGATTTTACGCAGTTGAAATTATCGTGTTCATAACTCTCATTGTAAGGGTAATAACGGAATACTAACACGATTGATAGACGATTACCCCGGATCGCGGACGGGACACTTACAATACCAAATCAAACTCTTTATCACGGTAACATGTAAAAGAACTGGCATGATCCCACATAGAGGTCCACAATTCATTCATGAATGACCCTCGTATACTCATGAGTAATAATCTACAATGTACTCTGGACTATGTACTCGAGCTTTTTAAAATTTGATGGACGGACTTTTATTTCCTTTAAATTTCATAAAAAACATAGAATATATAATTTCATGAGATTTTATGCAGTTGAAATAATCGTGTTCATAACTCTTATTGTAAGGGTAATAATGGAATACTAACAAGATTGACAGACGATTACCCCGGATCGCGGACGGGAAACTTGCAATACCAAATAAAACTCTTTATCACGGTAACATGTAAAGAAACTGGAATGATCCCACATAGAGGTCCACAATTCATTCATGAATGACCCTCGTATACTCATGAGTAATAATCTACAATGTACTCAGGACTATGTACTCGCGCTTTTTAAAATTTAATGGACGGACTTTTATTTCCTTTAAATTTCATAAATAACATAGAATATATAATTTCATGAGATTTTATACAGTTGAAATTATCGTGTTCATAACTCTTATTGTAAGGGTAATAATGGAAAACTAACACGATTGACAGACGATTACCCCGGATCGCGGACGGGACACTTGCAATACCAAATCAAACTCTTTATCACGGTAACATGTAAAGAAACTGGCATGATCCCACATAGAGGTCCACAATTCATTCATGAATGACCCTCGTATACTCATGATTAATAATCTACAATGTACTCAGGACTATGTACTCGCGCTTTTTAAAATTTGATGGACGGACTTTTATTTCCTTTAAATTTCATAAAAAACATAGAATATATAATTTCATGAGATTTTATGCAGTTGAAATAATCGTGTTCATAACTCTTATTGTAAGGGTAATAATGGAATACTAACAAGATTGACAGACGATTACCCCGGATCGCGGATGGGACACTTGCAATACCAAATCAAACTCTTTATCACGGTACCATGTAAAGAAACTGGCATGATCCCACATAGAGGTCCACAATTCATTCATGAATGACCCTCGTATACTCATGAATAATAATCTACAATGTACTCTGGACAATGTACTCGCGCTTTTTAAAATTTAATGGACGGACTTTGATTTCCTTTAAATTTCATAAAAAACATAGAATATATAATTTCGTGTGATTTTACGCAGTTGAAATTATCGTGTTCATAACTCTCATTGTAAGGGTAATAACGGAATACTAACACGATTGATAGACGATTACCCCAGATCGCGGACGGGACACTTGCAATACCAAATCAAACTCTTTATCACGGTAACATGTAAAGAAAGGGCATGATCCCACATAGAGGTCCACAATTCATTCATGAATGACCCTCGTATACTCATGAATAATAATCTACAATGTACTCTGGACAATGTACTCGCGCTTTTTAAAATTTAATGGACGGACTTTGATTTCCTTTAAATTTCATAAAAAACATAGAATATATAATTTCATGAGATTTTATGCAGTTGAAATAATCGTGTTCATAACTCTTATTGTAAGGGTAATAATGGAATACTAACAAGATTGACAGACGATTACCCCGGATCGCGGACGGGACACTTGCAATACCAAATAAAACTCTTTATCACGGTAACATGTAAAGAAACTGGAATGATCCCACATAGAGGTCCACAATTCATTCATGAATGACCCTCGTATACTCATGAGTAATAATCTACAATGTACTCAGGACTATGTACTCGCGCTTTTTAAAATTTAATGGACGGACTTTTATTTCCTTTAAATTTCATAAATAACATAGAATATATAATTTCATGAGATTTTATACAGTTGAAATTATCGTGTTCATAACTCTTATTGTAAGGGTAATAATGGAAAACTAACACGATTGACAGACGATTACCCCGGATCGCGGACGGGACACTTGCAATACCAAATCAAACACTTTATCACGGTAACATGTAAAGAAACTGGCATGATCCCACATAGAGGTCCACAATTCATTCATGAATGACCCTCGTATACTCATGAGTAATAATCTACAATGTACTCAGGACTATGTACTCGCGCTTTTTAAAATTTGATGGACAGACTTTTATTTCCTTTAAATTTCATAAATAACATAGAATATATAATTTAATGAGATTTTATGCAGTTGAAATAATCGTGTTCATAACTCTTATTGTAAGGGTAATAATTGAACACTAAAAAGATTGACAGACGATTACCCCGGATCGCGGATGGGACACTTGCAATACCAAATCAAACTCTTTATCACGGTAACATGTAAAGAAACTGGCATGATCCCACATAGAGGTCCACAATTCATTCATGAATGACCCTCGTATACTCATGAATAATAATCTACAATTTACTCTGGACAATGTACTCGCGCTTTTTAAAATTTAATGGACGGACTTTGATTTCCTTTAAATTTCATAAAAAACATAGAATATATAATTTCGTGTGATTTTACGCAGTTGAAATTATCGTGTTCATAACTCTCATTGTAAGGGTAATAACGGAATACTAACACGATTGATAGACGATTACCCCGGATCGCGGACGGGACACTTGCAATACCAAATCAAACTCTTTATCACGGTAACATGTAAAGAAACTGGCATGATCCCACATAGAGGTCCACAATTCATTCATGAATGACCCTCGTATACTCATGAATAATAATCTACAATGTACTCTGGACAATGTACTCGCGCTTTTTAAAATTTAATGGACGGACTTTGATTTACTTTAAATTTCATAAAAAACATAGAATATATAATTTCATGAGATTTTATGCAGTTGAAATAATCGTGTTCATAACTCTTATTGTAAGGGTAATAATGGAACACTAACAAGATTGACAGACGATTACCCCGGATCGCGGATGGGACACTTGCAATACCAAATCAAACTCTTTATCACGGTAACATGTAAAGAAACTGGCATGATCCCACATAGAGGTCCACAATTCATTCATGAATGACCCTCGTATACTCATGAATAATAATCTACAATTTACTCTGGACAATGTACTCGCGCTTTTTAAAATTTAATGGACGGACTTTGATTTCCTTTAAATTTCATAAAAAACATAGAATATATAATTTCGTGTGATTTTACGCCGTTGAAATTATCGTGTTCATAACTCTCATTGTAAGGGTAATAACGGAATACTAACACGATTGATAGACGATTACCCCGGATCGCGGACGGGACACTTGCAATACCAAATCAAACTCTTTATCACGGTAACATGTAAAGAAACTGGCATGATCCCACATAGAGGTCCACAATTCATTCATGAATGACCCTCGTATACTCATGAGTAATAATCTACAATGTACTCAGGACTATGTACTCGCGCTTTTTAAAATTTGATGGACAGACTTTTATTTCCTTTAAATTTCATAAATAACATAGAATATATAATTTCATGAGATTTTATGCAGTTGAAATAATCGTGTTCATAACTCTTATTGTAAGGGTAATAATGGAACACTAACAAGATTGACAGACGATTACCCCGGATCGCGGATGGGACACTTGCAATACCAAATCAAACTCTTTATCACGGTAACATGTAAAGAAACTGGCATGATCCCACATAGAGGTCCACAATTCATTCATGAATGACCCTCGCATACTCATGAATAATAATCTACAATTTACTCTGGACAATGTACTCGCGCTTTTTAAAATTTAATGGACGGACTTTGATTTCCTTTAAATTTCATAAAAAACATAGAATATATAATTTCGTGTGATTTTACGCAGTTGAAATTATCGTGTTCATAACTCTCATTGTAAGGGTAATAACGGAATACTAACACGATTGATAGACGATTACCCCGGATCGCGGACGGGACACTTGCAATACCAAATCAAACTCTTTATCACGGTAACATGTAAAGAAACTGGCATGATCCCACATAGAGGTCCACAATTCATTCATTAATGACCCTCGTATACTCATGAATAATAATCTACAATGTACTCTGGACAATGTACTCGCGCTTTTTAAAATTTAATGGACGGACTTTGATTTACTTTAAATTTCATAAAAAACATAGAATATATAATTTCATGAGATTTTATGCAGTTGAAATAATCGTGTTCATAACTCTTATTGTAAGGGTAATAATGGAATACTAACAAGATTGACAGACGATTACCCCGGATCGCGGACGGGACACTTGCAATACCAAATCAAACTCTTTATCACGGTAACATGTAAAGAAACTGGCATGATCCCACATAGAGGTCCACAATTCATTCATGAATGACCCTCGTATACTCATGAGTAATAATCTACAATGTACTCAGGACTATGTACTCGCGCTTTTTAAAATTTGATGGACAGACTTTTATTTCCTTTAAATTTCATAAATAACATAGAATATATAATTTCATGAGATTTTATGCAGTTGAAATAATCGTGTTCATAACTCTTATTGTAAGGGTAATAATGGAACACTAACAAGATTGACAGACGATTACCCCGGATCGCGGATGGGACACTTGCAATACCAAATCAAACTCTTTATCACGGTAACATGTAAAGAAACTGGCATGATCCCACATAGAGGTCCACAATTCATTCATGAATGACCCTCGTATACTCATGAATAATAATCTACAATGTACTCTGGACAATGTACTCGCGCTTTTTAAAATTTAATGGACGGACTTTGATTTCCTTTAAATTTCATAAAAAACATAGAATATATAATTTCATGAGATTTTATGCAGTTGAAATAATCGTGTTCATAACTCTTATTGTAAGGGTAATAATGGAATACTAACAAGATTGACAGACGATTACCCCGGATCGCGGACGGGACACTTGCAATACCAAATCAAACTCTTTATCACGGTAACATGTAAAGAAACTGGCATGATCCCACATAGAGGTCCACAATTCATTCATGAATGACCCTCGTATACTCATGAGTAATAATCTACAATGTACTCAGGACTATGTACTCGCGCTTTTTAAAATTTGATGGACAGACTTTTATTTCCTTTAAATTTCATAAATAACATAGAATATATAATTTCATGAGATTTTATGCAGTTGAAATAATCGTGTTCATAACTCTTATTGTAAGGGTAATAATGGAACACTAACAAGATTGACAGACGATTACCCCGGATCGCGGATGGGACACTTGCAATACCAAATCAAACTCTTTATCACGGTAACATGTAAAGAAACTGGCATGATCCCACATAGAGGTCCACAATTCATTCATGAATGACCCTCGTATACTCATGAATAATAATCTACAATTTACTCTGGACAATGTACTCGCGCTTTTTAAAATTTAATTGACGGACTTTGATTTCCTTTAAATTTCATAAAAAACATAGAATATATAATTTCGTGTGATTTTACGCAGTTGAAATTATCGTGTTCATAACTCTCATTGTAAGGGTAATAACGGAATACTAACACGATTGATAGACGATTACCCCGGATCGCGGACGGGACACTTGCAATACCAAATCAAACTCTTTATCACGGTAACATGTAAAGAAACTGGCATGATCCCACATAGAGGTCCACAATTCATTCATGAATGACCCTCGTATACTCATGAATAATAATCTACAATGTACTCTGGACAATGTACTCGCGCTTTTTAAAATTTAATGGACGGACTTTGATTTCCTTTAAATTTCATAAAAAACATAGAATATATAATTTCATGAGATTTTATGCAGTTGAAATAATCGTGTTCATAACTCTTATTGTAAGGGTAATAATGGAATACTAACAAGATTGACAGACGATTACCCCGGATCGCGGACGGGACACTTGCAATACCAAATCAAACTCTTTATCACGGTAACATGTAAAGAAACTGGCATGATCCCACATAGAGGTCCACAATTCATTCATGAATGACCCTCGTATACTCATGAGTAATAATCTACAATGTACTCTGGACTATGTACTCGAGCTTTTTAAAATTTGATGGATGGACTTTTATTTCCTTTAAATTTCATAAAAAACATAGAATATATAATTTCATGAGATTTTATGCAGTTGAAATAATCGTGTTCATAACTCTTATTGTAAGGGTAATAATGGAATACTAACAAGATTGACAGACGATTACCCCGGATCGCGGACGGGAAACTTGCAATACCAAATAAAACTCTTTATCACGGTAACATGTAAAGAAACTGGCATGATCCCACATAGAGGTCCACAATTCATTCATGAATGACCCTCGTATACTCATGAGTAATAATCTACAATGTACTCAGGACTATGTACTCGCGCTTTTTAAAATTTGATGGACGGACTTTTATTTCCTTTAAATTTCATAAATAACATAGAATATATAATTTCATGAGATTTTATACAGTTGAAATTATCGTGTTCATAACTCTTATTGTAAGGGTAATAATGGAAAACTAACACGATTGACAGACGATTACCCCGGATCGCGGACGGGACACTTGCAATACCAAATCAAACTCTTTATCACGGTAACATGTAAAGAAACTGGCATGATCCCACATAGAGGTCCACAATTCATTCCTGAATGACCCTCGTATACTCATGAATAATAATCTACAATGTACTCTGGACAATGTACTCGCGCTTTTTAAAATTTAATGGACGGACTTTGATTTCCTTTAAATTTCATAAAAAACATAGAATATATAATTTCGTGTGATTTTACGCAGTTGAAATTATCGTGTTCATAACTCTCATTGTAAGGGTAATAACGGAATACTAACACGATTGATAGACGATTACCCCGGATCGCGGACGGGACACTTGCAATACCAAATCAAACTCTTTATCACGGTAACATGTAAAGAAACTGGCATGATCCCACATAGAGGTCCACAATTCATTCATGAATGACCCTCGTATACTCATGAATAATAATCTACAATGTACTCTGGACAATGTACTCGCGCTTTTTAAAATTTAATGGACGGACTTTGATTTCCTTTAAATTTCATAAAAAACATAGAATATATAATTTCATGAGATTTTATGCAGTTGAAATAATCGTGTTCATAACTCTTATTGTAAGGGTAATAATGGAATACTAACAAGATTGACAGACGATTACCCCGGATCGCGGACGGGACACTTGCAATACCAAATCAAACTCTTTATCACGGTAACATGTAAAGAAACTGGCATGATCCCACATAGAGGTCCACAATTCATTCATGAATGACCCTCGTATACTCATGAGTAATAATCTACAATGTACTCAGGACTATGTACTCGCGTTTTTTAAAATTTGATGGACAGACTTTTATTTCCTTTAAATTTCATAAATAACATAGAATATATAATTTCATGAGATTTTATGCAGTTGAAATAATCGTGTTCATAACTCTTATTGTAAGGGTAATAATGGAACACTAACAAGATTGACAGACGATTACCCCGGATCGCGGATGGGACACTTGCAATACCAAATCAAACTCTTTATCACGGTAACATGTAAAGAAACTGGCATGATCCCACATAGAGGTCCACAATTCATTCATGAATGACCCTCGTATACTCATGAATAATAATCTACAATTTACTCTGGACAATGTACTCGCGCTTTTTAAAATTTAATTGACGGACTTTGATTTCCTTTAAATTTCATAAAAAACATAGAATATATAATTTCGTGTGATTTTACGCAGTTGAAATTATCGTGTTCATAACTCTCATTGTAAGGGTAATAACGGAATACTAACACGATTGATAGACGATTACCCCGGATCGCGGACGGGACACTTGCAATACCAAATCAAACTCTTTATCACGGTAACATGTAAAGAAACTGGCATGATCCCACATAGAGGTCCACAATTCATTCATGAATGACCCTCGTATACTCATGAATAATAATCTACAATGTACTCTGGACAATGTACTCGCGCTTTTTAAAATTTAATGGACGGACTTTGATTTCCTTTAAATTTCATAAAAAACATAGAATATATAATTTCATGAGATTTTATGCAGTTGAAATAATCGTGTTCATAACTCTTATTGTAAGGGTAATAATGGAATACTAACAAGATTGACAGACGATTACCCTGGATCGCGGACGGGACACTTGCAATACCAAATCAAACTCTTTATCACGGTAACATGTAAAGAAACTGGCATGATCCCACATAGAGGTCCACAATTCATTCATGAATGACCCTCGTATACTCATGAGTAATAATCTACAATGTACTCTGGACTATGTACTCGAGCTTTTTAAAATTTGATGGACGGACTTTTATTTCCTTTAAATTTCATAAAAAACATAGAATATATAATTTCATGAGATTTTATGCAGTTGAAATAATCGTGTTCATAACTCTTATTGTAAGGGTAATAATGGAATACTAACAAGATTGACAGACGATTACCCCGGATCGCGGACGGGAAACTTGCAATACCAAATAAAACTCTTTATCACGGTAACATGTAAAGAAACTGGCATGATCCCACATAGAGGTCCACAATTCATTCATGAATGACCCTCGTATACTCATGAGTAATAATCTACAATGTACTCAGGACTATGTACTCGCGCTTTTTAAAATTTGATGGACGGACTTTTATTTCCTTTAAATTTCATAAATAACATAGAATATATAATTTCATGAGATTTTATGCAGTTGAAATTATCGTGTTCATAACTCTTATTGTAAGGGTAATAATGGAAAACTAACACGATTGACAGACGATTACCCCGGATCGCGGACGGGACACTTGCAATACCAAATCAAACTCTTTATCACGGTAACATGTAAAGAAACTGGCATGATCCCACATAGAGGTCCACAATTCATTCCTGAATGACCCTCGTATACTCATGAATAATAATCTACAATGTACTCTGGACAATGTACTCGCGCTTTTTAAAATTTAATGGACGGACTTTGATTTCCTTTAAATTTCATAAAAAACATAGAATATATAATTTCATGAGATTTTATGCAGTTGAAATAATCGTGTTCATAACTCTTATTGTAAGGGTAATAATGGAATACTAACAAGATTGACAGACGATTACCCCGGATCGCGGACGGGACACTTGCAATACCAAATCAAACTCTTTATCACGGTAACATGTAAAGAAACTGGCATGATCCCACATAGAGGTCCACAATTCATTCATGAATGACCCTCGTATACTCATGAATAATAATCTACAATGTACTCTGGACAATGTACTCGCGCTTTTTAAAATTTAATGGACGGACTTTGATTTCCTTTAAATTTCATAAAAAACATAGAATATATAATTTCATGAGATTTTATGCAGTTGAAATAATCGTGTTCATAACTCTTATTGTAAGGGTAATAATGGAATACTAACAAGATTGACAGACGATTACCCCGGATCGCGGACGGGACACTTGCAATACCAAATCAAACTCTTTATCACGGTAACATGTAAAGAAACTGGCATGATCCCACATAGAGGTCCACAATTCATTCATGAATGACCCTCGTATACTCATGAGTAATAATCTACAATGTACTCTGGACTATGTACTCGAGCTTTTTAAAATTTGATGGACGGACTTTTATTTCCTTTAAATTTCATAAAAAACATAGAATATATAATTTCATGAGATTTTATGCAGTTGAAATAATCGTGTTCATAACTCTTATTGTAAGGGTAATAATGGAATACTAACAAGATTGACAGACGATTACCCCGGATCGCGGACGGGACACTTGCAATACCAAATCAAACTCTTTATCACGGTAACATGTAAAGAAACTGGCATGATCCCACATAGAGGTCCACAATTCATTCATGAATGACCCTCGTATACTCATGAGTAATAATCTACAATGTACTCTGGACTATGTACTCGAGCTTTTTAAAATTTGATGGACGGACTTTTATTTCCTTTAAATTTCATAAAAAACATAGAATATATAATTTCATGAGATTTTATGCAGTTGAAATAATCGTGTTCATAACTCTTATTGTAAGGGTAATAATGGAATACTAACAAGATTGACAGACGATTACCCCGGAACGCGGACGGGAAACTTGCAATACCAAATAAAACTCTTTATCACGGTAACATGTAAAGAAACTGGCATGATCCCACATAGAGGTCCACAATTCATTCATGAATGACCCTCGTATACTCATGAGTAATAATCTACAATGTACTCAGGACTATGTACTCGCGCTTTTTAAAATTTGATGGACGGACTTTTATTTCCTTTAAATTTCATAAATAACATAGAATATATAATTTCATGAGATTTTATGCAGTTGAAATTATCGTGTTCATAACTCTTATTGTAAGGGTAATAATGGAATACTAACAAGATTGACAGACGATTACCCCGGATCGCGGACGGGACACTTGCAATACCAAATCAAACTCTTTATCACGGTAACATGTAAAGAAACTGGCATGATCCCACATAGAGGTCCACAATTCATTCCTGAATGACCCTCGTATACTCATGAATAATAATCTACAATGTACTCTGGACAATGTACTCGCGCTTTTTAAAATTTAATGGACGGACTTTGATTTCCTTTAAATTTCATAAAAAACATAGAATATATAATTTCATGAGATTTTATGCAGTTGAAATAATCGTGTTCATAACTCTTATTGTAAGGGTAATAATGGAATACTAACAAGATTGACAGACGATTACCCCGGATCGCGGACGGGACACTTGCAATACCAAATCAAACTCTTTATCACGGTAACATGTAAAGAAACTGGCATGATCCCACATAGAGGTCCACAATTCATTCATGAATGACCCTCGTATACTCATGAATAATAATCTACAATGTACTCTGGACAATGTACTCGCGCTTTTTAAAATTTAATGGACGGACTTTGATTTCCTTTAAATTTCATAAAAAACATAGAATATATAATTTCATGAGATTTTATGCAGTTGAAATAATCGTGTTCATAACTCTTATTGTAAGGGTAATAATGGAATACTAACAAGATTGACAGACGATTACCCCGGATCGCGGACGGGACACTTGCAATACCAAATCAAACTCTTTATCACGGTAACATGTAAAGAAACTGGCATGATCCCACATAGAGGTCCACAATTCATTCATGAATGACCCTCGTATACTCATGAGTAATAATCTACAATGTACTCTGGACTATGTACTCGAGCTTTTTAAAATTTGATGGACGGACTTTTATTTCCTTTAAATTTCATAAAAAACATAGAATATATAATTTCATGAGATTTTATGCAGTTGAAATAATCGTGTTCATAACTCTTATTGTAAGGGTAATAATGGAATACTAACAAGATTGACAGACGATTACCCCGGATCGCGGACGGGAAACTTGCAATACCAAATAAAACTCTTTATCACGGTAACATGTAAAGAAACTGGCATGATCTCACATAGAGGTCCACAATTCATTCATGAATGACCCTCGTATACTCATGAGTAATAATCTACAATGTACTCAGGACTATGTACTCGCGCTTTTTAAAATTTGATGGACGGACTTTTATTTCCTTTAAATTTCATAAATAACATAGAATATATAATTTCATGAGATTTTATGCAGTTGAAATTATCGTGTTCATAACTCTTATTGTAAGGGTAATAATGGAAAACTAACACGATTGACAGACGATTACCCCGGATCGCGGACGGGACACTTGCAATACCAAATCAAACTCTTTATCACGGTAACATGTAAAGAAACTGGCATGATCCCACATAGAGGTCCACAATTCATTCATGAATGACCCTCGTATACTCATGATTAATAATCTACAATGTACTCAGGACTATGTACTCGCGCTTTTTAAAATTTGATGGACGGACTTTTATTTCCTTTAAATTTCATAAAAAACATAGAATATATAATTTCATGAGATTTTATGCAGTTGAAATAATCGTGTTCATAACTCTTATTGTAAGGGTAATAATGGAATACTAACAAGATTGACAGACGATTACCCCGGATCGCGGATGGGACACTTGCAATACCAAATCAAACTCTTTATCACGGTAACATGTAAAGAAACTGGCATGATCCCACATAGAGGTCCACAATTCATTCATGAATGACCCTCGTATACTCATGAATAATAATCTACAATGTACTCTGGACAATGTACTCGCGCTTTTTAAAATTTAATGGACGGACTTTGATTTCCTTTAAATTTCATAAAAAACATAGAATATATAATTTCATGAGATTTTATGCAGTTGAAATAATCGTGTTCATAACTCTTATTGTAAGGGTAATAATGGAATACTAACAAGATTGACAGACGATTACCCCGGATCGCGGACGGGAAACTTGCAATACCAAATAAAACTCTTTATCACGGTAACATGTAAAGAAACTGGCATGATCCCACATAGAGGTCCACAATTCATTCATGAATGACCCTCGTATACTCATGATTAATAATCTACAATGTACTCAGGACTATGTACTCGCGCTTTTTAAAATTTGATGGACGGACTTTTATTTCCTTTAAATTTCATAAAAAACATAGAATATATAATTTCATGAGATTTTATGCAGTTGAAATAATCGTGTTCATAACTCTTATTGTAAGGGTAATAATGGAATACTAACAAGATTGACAGACGATTACCCCGGATCGCGGATGGGACACTTGCAATACCAAATCAAACTCTTTATCACGGTAACATGTAAAGAAACTGGCATGAGCCCACATAGAGGTCCACAATTCATTCATGAATGACCCTCGTATACTCATGAATAATAATCTACAATGTACTCTGGACAATGTACTCGCGCTTTTTAAAATTTAATGGACGGACTTTGATTTCCTTTAAATTTCATAAAAAACATAGAATATATAATTTCGTGTGATTTTACGCAGTTGAAATTATCGTGTTCATAACTCTCATTGTAAGGGTAATAACGGAATACTAACACGATTGATAGACGATTACCCCGGATCGCGGACGGGACACTTGCAATACCAAATCAAACTCTTTATCACGGTAACATGTAAAGAAACTGGCATGATCCCACATAGAGGTCCACAATTCATTCATGAATGACCCTCGTATACTCATGAATAATAATCTACAATGTACTCTGGACAATGTACTCGCGCTTTTTAAAATTTAATGGACGGACTTTGATTTCCTTTAAATTTCATAAAAAACTTAGAATATATAATTTCATGAGATTTTATGCAGTTGAAATAATCGTGTTCATAACTCTTATTGTAAGGGTAATAATGGAATACTAACAAGATTGACAGACGATTACCCCGGATCGCGGACGGGACACTTGCAATACCAAATCAAACTCTTTATCACGGTAACATGTAAAGAAACTGGCATGATCCCACATAGAGGTCCACAATTCATTCATGAATGACCCTCGTATACTCATGATTAATAATCTACAATGTACTCAGGACTATGTACTCGCGCTTTTTAAAATTTGATGGACGGACTTTTATTTCCTTTAAATTTCATAAAAAACATAGAATATATAATTTCATGAGATTTTATGCAGTTGAAATAATCGTGTTCATAACTCTTATTGTAAGGGTAATAATGGAATACTAACAAGATTGACAGACGATTACCCCGGATCGCGGATGGGACACTTGCAATACCAAATCAAACTCTTTATCACGGTAACATGTAAAGAAACTGGCATGATCCCACATAGAGGTCCTCAATTCATTCATGAATGACCCTCGTATACTCATGAATAATAATCTACAATGTACTCTGGACAATGTACTCGCGCTTTTTAAAATTTAATGGACGGACTTTGATTTCCTTTAAATTTCATAAAAAACATAGAATATATAATTTCGTGTGATTTTACGCAGTTGAAATTATCGTGTTCAAAACTCTCATTGTAAGGGTAATAACGGAATACTAACACGATTGATAGACGATTACCCCGGATCGCGGACGGGACACTTGCAATACCAAATCAAACTCTTTATCACGGTAACATGTAAAGAAACTGGCATGATCCCACATAGAGGTCCACAATTCATTCATGAATGACCCTCGTATACTCATGAATAATAATCTACAATGTACTCTGGACAATGTACTCGCGCTTTTTAAAATTTAATGGACGGACTTTGATTTCCTTTAAATTTCATAAAAAAACATAGAATATATAATTTCATGAGATTTTATGCAGTTGAAATAATCGTGTTCATAACTCTTATTGTAAGGGTAATAATGGAATACTAACAAGATTGACAGACGATTACCCCGGATCGCGGACGGGACACTTGCAATACCAAATCAAACTCTTTATCACGGTAACATGTAAAGAAACTGGCATGATCCCACATAGAGGTCCACAATTCATTCATGAATGACCCTCGTATACTCATGAGTAATAATCTACAATGTACTCCGGACTATGTACTCGAGCTTTTTAAAATTTGATGGACGGACTTTTATTTCCTATTAATTTCATAAAAAACATAGAATATATAATTTCATGAGATTTTATGCAGTTGAAATAATCGTGTTCATAACTCTTATTGTAAGGGTAATAATGGAATACTAACAAGATTGACAGACGATTACCCCGGATCGCGGATGGGACACTTGCAATACCAAATCAAACTCTTTATCACGGTAACATGTAAAGAAACTGGCATGATCCCACATAGAGGTCCACAATTCATTCATGAATGACCCTCGTATACTCATGAATAATAATCTACAATGTACTCTGGACAATGTACTCGCGCTTTTTAAAATTTAATGGACGGACTTTGATTTCCTTTAAATTTCATAAAAAACATAGAATATATAATTTCGTGTGATTTTACGCAGTTGAAATTATCGTGTTCAAAACTCTCATTGTAAGGGTAATAACGGAATACTAACACGATTGATAGACGATTACCCCGGATCGCGGACGGGACACTTGCAATACCAAATCAAACTCTTTATCACGGTAACATGTAAAGAAACTGGCATGATCCCACATAGAGGTCCACAATTCATTCATGAATGACCCTCGTATACTCATGAATAATAATCTACAATGTACTCTGGACAATGTACTCGCGCTTTTTAAAATTTAATGGACGGACTTTGATTTCCTTTAAATTTCATAAAAAAACATAGAATATATAATTTCATGAGATTTTATGCAGTTGAAATAATCGTGTTCATAACTCTTATTGTAAGGGTAATAATGGAATACTAACAAGATTGACAGACGATTACCCCGGATCGCGGACGGGACACTTGCAATACCAAATCAAACTCTTTATCACGGTAACATGTAAAGAAACTGGCATGATCCCACATAGAGGTCCACAATTCATTCATGAATGACCCTCGTATACTCATGAGTAATAATCTACAATGTACTCTGGACTATGTACTCGAGCTTTTTAAAATTTGATGGACGGACTTTTATTTCCTTTAAATTTCATAAAAAACATAGAATATATAATTTCATGAGATTTTATGCAGTTGAAATTATCGTGTTCATAACTCTTATTGTAAGGGTAATAATGGAAAACTAACACGATTGACAGACGATTACCCCGGATCGCGGACGGGACACTTGCAATACCAAATCAAACTCTTTATCACGGTAACATGTAAAGAAACTGGCATGATCCCACATAGAGGTCCACAATTCATTCATGAATGACCCTCGTATACTCATGATTAATAATCTACAATGTACTCAGGACTATGTACTCGCGCTTTTTAAAATTTGATGGACGGACTTTTATTTCCTTTAAATTTCATAAAAAACATAGAATATATAATTTCGTGTGATTTTACGCAGTTGAAATTATCGTGTTCATAACTCTCATTGTAAGGGTAATAACGGAATACTAACACGATTGATAGACGATTACCCCGGATCGCGGACGGGACACTTGCAATACCAAATCAAACTCTTTATCACGTTAACATGTAAAGAAACTGGCATGATCCCACATAGAGGTCCACAATTCATTCATGAATGACCCTCGTATACTCATGATTAATAATCTACAATGTACTCAGGACTATGTACTCGCGCTTTTTAAAATTTGATGGACGGACTTTTATTTCCTTTAAATTTCATAAAAAACATAGAATATATAATTTCGTGTGATTTTACGCAGTTGAAATTATCGTGTTCATAACTCTCATTGTAAGGGTAATAACGGAATACTAACACGATTGATAGACGATTACCCCGGATCGCGGACGGGACACTTGCAATACCAAATCAAACTCTTTATCACGTTAACATGTAAAGAAACTGGCATGATCCCACATAGAGGTCCACAATTCATTCATGAATGACCCTTGTATACTCATGATTAATAATCTACAATGTACTCAGGACTATGTACTCGCGCTTTTTAAAATTTGATGGACGGACTTTTATTTCCTTTAAATTTCATAAAAAACATAGAATATATAATTTCATGAGATTTTATGCAGTTGAAATTATCGTGTTTATAAACTCTTATTGTAAGGGTAATAATGGAAAACTAACACGATTGACAGACGATTACCCCGGATCGCGGACGGGACACTTGCAATACCAAATCAAACTCTTTATCACGTTAACATGTAAAGAAACTGGCATGATCCCACATAGAGGTCCACAATTCATTCATGAATGACCCTCGTATACTCATGATTAATAATCTACAATGTACTCAGGACTATGTACTCGCGCTTTTTAAAATTTAATGGACGGACTTTGATTTCCTTTAAATTTCATAAAAAACATAGAATATATAATTTCGTGTGATTTTACGCAGTTGAAATTATCGTGTTCATAACTCTCATTGTAAGGGTAATAACGGAATACTAACACGATTGATAGACGATTACCCCGGATCGCGGACGGGACACTTGCAATACCAAATCAAACTCTTTATCACGGTAACATGTAAAGAAACTGGCATGATCCCACATAGAGGTCCACAATTCATTCATGAATGACCCTCGTATACTCATGAATAATAATCTACAATGTACTCTGGACAATGTACTCGCGCTTTTTAAAATTTAATGGACGGACTTTGATTTCCTTTAAATTTCATAAAAAACATAGAATATATAATTTCATGAGATTTTATGCAGTTGAAATAATCGTGTTCATAACTCTTATTGTAAGGGTAATAATGGAATACTAACAAGATTGACAGACGATTACCCCGGATCGCGGACGGGACACTTGCAATACCAAATCAAACTCTTTATCACGGTAACATGTAAAGAAACTGGCATGATCCCACATAGAGGTCCACAATTCATTCATGAATGACCCTCGTATACTCATGATTAATAATCTACAATGTACTCAGGACTATGTACTCGCGCTTTTTAAAATTTGATGGACGGACTTTTATTTCCTTTAAATTTCATAAAAAACATAGAATATATAATTTCATGAGATTTTATGCAGTTGAAATAATCGTGTTCATAACTCTTATTGTAAGGGTAATAATGGAATACTAACAAGATTGACAGACGATTACCCCGGATCGCGGATGGGACACTTGCAATACCAAATCAAACTCTTTATCACGGTAACATGTAAAGAAACTGGCATGATCCCACATAGAGGTCCTCAATTCATTCATGAATGACCCTCGTATACTCATGAATAATAATCTACAATGTACTCTGGACAATGTACTCGCGCTTTTTAAAATTTAATGGACGGACTATGATTTCCTTTAAATTTCATAAAAAACATAGAATATATAATTTCGTGTGATTTTACGCAGTTGAAATTATCGTGTTCAAAACTCTCATTGTAAGGGTAATAACGGAATACTAACACGATTGATAGACGATTACCCCGGATCGCGGACGGGACACTTGCAATACCAAATCAAACTCTTTATCACGGTAACATGTAAAGAAACTGGCATGATCACACATAGAGGTCCACAATTCATTCATGAATGACCCTCGTATACTCATGAATAATAATCTACAATGTACTCTGGACAATGTACTCGCGCTTTTTAAAATTTAATGGACGGACTTTGATTTCCTTTAAATTTCATAAAAAAACATAGAATATATAATTTCATGAGATTTTATGCAGTTGAAATAATCGTGTTCATAACTCTTATTGTAAGGGTAATAATGGAATACTAACAAGATTGACAGACGATTACCCCGGATCGCGGACGGGACACTTGCAATACCAAATCAAACTCTTTATCACGGTAACATGTAAAGAAACTGGCATGATCCCACATAGAGGTCCACAATTCATTCATGAATGACCCTCGTATACTCATGAGTAATAATCTACAATGTACTCCGGACTATGTACTCGAGCTTTTTAAAATTTGATGGACGGACTTTTATTTCCTTTAAATATCATAAAAAACATAGAATATATAATTTCATGAGATTTTATGCAGTTGAAATAATCGTGTTCATAACTCTTATTGTAAGGGTAATAATGGAATACTAACAAGATTGACAGACGATTACCCCGGATCGCGGATGGGACACTTGCAATACCAAATCAAACTCTTTATCACGGTAACATGTAAAGAAACTGGCATGATCCCACATAGAGGTCCACAATTCATTCATGAATGACCCTCGTATACTCATGAATAATAATCTACAATGTACTCTGGACAATGTACTCGCGCTTTTTAAAATTTAATGGACGGACTTTGATTTCCTTTAAATTTCATAAAAAACATAGAATATATAATTTCGTGTGATTTTACGCAGTTGAAATTATCGTGTTCAAAACTCTCATTGTAAGGGTAATAACGGAATACTAACACGATTGATAGACGATTACCCCGGATCGCGGACGGGACACTTGCAATACCAAATCAAACTCTTTATCACGGTAACATGTAAAGAAACTGGCATGATCCCACATAGAGGTCCACAATTCATTCATGAATGACCCTCGTATACTCATGAATAATAATCTACAATGTACTCTGGACAATGTACTCGCGCTTTTTAAAATTTAATGGACGGACTTTGATTTCCTTTAAATTTCATAAAAAAACATAGAATATATAATTTCATGAGATTTTATGCAGTTGAAATAATCGTGTTCATAACTCTTATTGTAAGGGTAATAATGGAATACTAACAAGATTGACAGACGATTACCCCGGATCGCGGACGGGACACTTGCAATACCAAATCAAACTCTTTATCACGGTAACATGTAAAGAAACTGGCATGATCCCACATAGAGGTCCACAATTCATTCATGAATGACCCTCGTATACTCATGAGTAATAATCTACAATGTACTCTGGACTATGTACTCGAGCTTTTTAAAATTTGATGGACGGACTTTTATTTCCTTTAAATTTCATAAAAAACATAGAATATATAATTTCATGAGATTTTATGCAGTTGAAATAATCGTGTTCATAACTCTTATTGTAAGGGTAATAATGGAATACTAACAAGATTGACAGACGATTACCCCGGATCGCGGACGGGAAACTTGCAATACCAAATAAAACTCTTTATCACGGTAACATGTAAAGAAACTGGCATGATCCCACATAGAGATCCACAATTCATTCATGAATGACCCTCGTATACTCATGAGTAATAATCTACAATGTACTCAGGACTATGTACTCGCGCTTTTTAAAATTTGATGGACGGACTTTTATTTCCATTAAATTTCATAAATAACATAGAATATATAATTTCATGAGATTTTATGCAGTTGAAATTATCGTGTTTATAACTCTTATTGTAAGGGTAATAATAGAAAACTAACACGATTGACAGACGATTACCCCGGATCGCGGACGGGACACTTGCAATACCAAATCAAACTCTTTATCACGTTAACATGTAAAGAAACTGGCATGATCCCACTTAGAGGTCCACAATTCATTCATGAATGACCCTCGTATACTCATGATTAATAATCTACAATGTACTCAGGACTATGTACTCGCGCTTTTTAAAATTTGATGGACGGACTTTTATTTCCTTTAAATTTCATAAAAAACATAGAATATATAATTTCATGAGATTTTATGCAGTTGAAATAATCGTGTTCATAACTCTTATTGTAAGGGTAATAATGGAATACTAACAAGATTGACAGACGATTACCCCGGATCGCGGATGGGACACTTGCAATACCAAATCAAACTCTTTATCACGGTAACATGTAAAGAAACTGGCATGATCCCACATAGAGGTCCACAATTCATTCATGAATGACCCTCGTATACTCATGAATAATAATCTACAATGTACTCTGGACAATGTACTCGCGCTTTTTAAAATTTAATGGACGGACTTTGATTTCCTTTAAATTTCATAAAAAACATAGAATATATAATTTCGTGTGATTTTTCGCAGTTGAAATTATCGTGTTCATAACTCTCATTGTAAGGGTAATAACGGAATACTAACACGATTGATAGACGATTACCCCGGATCGCGGACGGGACACTTACAATACCAAATCAAACTCTTTATCATGGTAACATGTAAAAGAACTGGCATGATCCCACATAGAGGTCCACAATTCATTCATGAATGACCCTCGTATACTCATGAGTAATAATCTACAATGTACTCTGGACTATGTACTCGAGCTTTTTAAAATTTGATGGACGGACTTTAATTTCCTTTAAATTTCATAAAAAACATAGAATATATAATTTCATGAGATTTTATGCAGTTGAAATAATCGTGTTCATAACTCTTATTGTAAGGGTAATAATGGAATACTAACAAGATTGACAGACGATTACCCCGGATCGCGGACGGGAAACTTGCAATACCAAATAAAACTCTTTATCACGGTAACATGTAAAGAAACTGGCATGATCCCACATAGAGGTCCACAATTCATTCATGAATGACCCTCGTATACTCATGAGTAATAATCTACAATGTACTCAGGACTATGTACTCGCGCTTTTTAAAATTTGATGGACGGACTTTTATTTCCTTTAAATTTCATAAATAACATAGAATATATAATTTCATGAGATTTTATGCAGTTGAAATTATCGTGTTCATAACTCTTATTGTAAGGGTAATAATGGAAAACTAACACGATTGACAGACGATTACCCCGGATCGCGGACGGGACACTTGCAATACCAAATCAAACTCTTTATCACGGTAACATGTAAAGAAACTGGCATGATCCCACATAGAGGTCCACAATTCATTCATGAATGACCCTCGTATACTCATGATTAATAATCTACAATGTACTCAGGACTATGTACTCGCGCTTTTTAAAATTTGATGGACGGACTTTTATTTCCTTTAAATTTCATAAAAAACATAGAATATATAATTTCATGAGATTTTATGCAGTTGAAATAATCGTGTTCATAACTCTTATTGTAAGGGTAATAATGGAATACTAACAAGATTGACAGACGATTACCCCGGATCGCGGATGGGACACTTGCAATACCAAATCAAACTCTTTATCACGGTAACATGTAAAGAAACTGGCATGATCCCACATAGAGGTCCACAATTCATTCATGAATGACCCTCGTATACTCATGAATAATAATCTACAATGTACTCTGGACAATGTACTCGCGCTTTTTAAAATTTAATGGACGGACTTTGATTTCCTTTAAATTTCATAAAAAACATAGAATATATAATTTCGTGTGATTTTACGCAGTTGAAATTATCGTGTTCATAACTCTCATTGTAAGGGTAATAACGGAATACTAACACGATTGATAGACGATTACCCCGGATCGCGGACGGGACACTTGCAATACCAAATCAAACTCTTTATCACGGTAACATGTAAAGAAACTGGCATGATCCCACATAGAGGTCCACAATTCATTCATGAATGACCCTCGTATACTCATGAATAATAATCTACAATGTACTCTGGACAATGTACTCGCGCATTTTAAAATTTAATGGACGGACTTTGATTTCCTTTAAATTTCATAAAAAACATAGAATATATAATTTCATGAGATTTTATGCAGTTGAAATAATCGTGTTCATAACTCTTATTGTAAGGGTAATAATGGAATACTAACAAGATTGACAGACGATTACCCCGGATCGCGGATGGGACACTTGCAATACCAAATCAAACTCTTTATCACGGTAACATGTAAAGAAACTGGCATGATCCCACATAGAGGTCCACAATTCATTCATGAATGACCCTCGTATACTCATGAATAATAATCTACAATGTACTCTGGACAATGTACTCGCGCTTTTTAAAATTTAATGGACGGACTTTGATTTCCTTTAAATTTCATAAAAAAACATAAAATATATAATTTCGTGTGATTTTACGCAGTTGAAATTATCGTGTTCATAACTCTCATTGTAAGGGTAATAATGGAATACTAACAAGATTGACAGACGATTACCCCGGATCGCGGATGGGACACTTGCAATACCAAATCAAACTCTTTATC
Source organism: Rubia yunnanensis (assembly GCA_037428765.1). Classification (NCBI taxonomy): domain Eukaryota; kingdom Viridiplantae; phylum Streptophyta; class Magnoliopsida; order Gentianales; family Rubiaceae; genus Rubia; species Rubia yunnanensis. The sequence goes on along the minus strand of CM075067.1, from coordinate 33,618,121 downwards.
ACGGTAACATGTAAAGAAACTGGCATGATCCCACATAGAGGTCCACAATTCATTCATGAATGACCCTCGTATACTCATGAATAATAATCTACAATGTACTCTGGACAATGTACTCGCGCTTTTTAAAATTTAATGGACGGACTTTGATTTCCTTTAAATTTCATAAAAAACATAGAATATATAATTTCATGAGATTTTATGCAGTTGAAATAATCTTGTTCATAACTCTTATTGTAAGGGTAATAATGGAATACTAACAAGATTGACAGACGATTACCCCGGATCGCGGACGGGACACATGCAATACCAAATCAAACTCTTTATCACGGTAACATGTAAAGAAACTGGCATGATCCCACATAGAGGTCCACAATTCATTCATGAATGACCCTCGTATACTCATGAATAATAATCTACAATGTACTCTGGACAATGTACTCGTGCTTTTTAAAATTTAATGGACGGACTTTGATTTCCTTTAAATTTCATAAAAAAACATAGAATATATAATTTCGTGTGATTTTACGCAGTTGAAATTATCGTGTTCATAACTCTCATTGTAAGGGTAATAACGGAATACTAACACGATTGATAGACGATTACCCCGGATCGCGGACGGGACACTTACAATACCAAATCAAACTCTTTATCACGGTAACATGTAAAAGAACTGGCATGATCCCACATAGAGGTCCACAATTCATTCATGAATGACCCTCGTATACTCATGAGTAATAATCTACAATGTACTCTGGACTATGTACTCGAGCTTTTTAAAATTTGATGGACGGACTTTTATTTCCTTTAAATTTCATAAAAAACATAGAATATATAATTTCATGAGATTTTATGCAGTTGAAATAATCGTGTTCATAACTCTTATTGTAAGGGTAATAATGGAATACTAACAAGATTGACAGACGATTACCCCGGATCGCGGACGGGAAACTTGCAATACCAAATAAAACTCTTTATCACGGTAACATGTAAAGAAACTGGCATGATCCCACATAGAAGTCCACAATTCATTCATGAATGACCCTCGTATACTCATGAGTAATAATCTACAATGTACTCAGGACTATGTACTCGCGCTTTTTAAAATTTGATGGACGGACTTTTATTTCCTTTAAATTTCATAAATAACATAGAATATATAATTTCATGAGATTTTATGCAGTTGAAATTATCGTGTTCATAACTCTTATTGTAAGGGTAATAATGGAAAACTAACACGATTGACAGACGATTACCCCGGATCGCGGACGGGACACTTGCAATACCAAATCAAACTCTTTATCACGGTAACATGTAAAGAAACTGGCATGATCCCACATAGAGGTCCACAATTCATTCATGAATGACCCTCGTATACTCATGATTAATAATCTACAATGTACTCTGGACTATGTACTCGCGCTTTTTAAAATTTGATGGACGGACTTTTATTTCCTTTAAATTTCATAAAAAACATAGAATATATAATTTCATGAGATTTTATGCAGTTGAAATAATCGTGTTCATAACTCTCATTGTAAGGGTAATAACGGAATACTAACAAGATTGACAGACGATTACCCCGGATCGCGGATGGGACACTTGCAATACCAAATCAAACTCTTTATCACGGTAACATGTAAAGAAACTGGCATAATCCCACATAGAGGTCCACAATTCATTCATGAATGACCCTCGTATACTCATGAATAATAATCTACAATGTACTCTGGACAATGTACTCGCGCTTTTTAAAATTTAATGGACGGACTTTGATTTCCTTTAAATTTCATAAAAAACATAGAATATATAATTTCGTGTGATTTTACGCAGTAGAAATTATCGTGTTCATAACTCTCATTGTAAGGGTAATAACGGAATACTAACACGATTGATAGACGATTACCCCGGATCGCCGACGGGACACTTACAATACCAAATCAAACTCTTTATCACGGTAACATGTAAAAGAACTGGCATGATCCCACATAGAGGTCCACAATTCATTCATGAATGACCCTCGTATACTCATGAGTAATAATCTACAATGTACTCTGGACTATGTACTCGCGCTTTTTAAAATTCGATGGACGGACTTTTATTTCCTTTAAATTTCATAAAAAACATAGAATATATAATTTCATGAGATTTTATGCAGTTGAAATAATCGTGTTCATAACTCTTATTGTAAGGGTAATAATGGAATACTAACAAGATTGACAGACGATTACCCCGGATCGCGGACGGGACACTTGCAATACCAAATCAAACTCTTTATCACGTTAACAAGTAAAGAAACTGGCATGATCCCACATAGAGGTCCACAATTCATTCATGAATGACCCTCGTATACTCATGAGTAATAATCTACAATGTACTCAGGACTATGTACTCGCGCTTTTTAAAATTTGATGGACGGACTTTTATTTCCTTTAAATTTCATAAATAACATAGAATATATAATTTCATGAGATTTTATGCAGTTGAAATTATCGTGTTCATAACTCTTATTGTAAGGGTAATAATGAAAAACTAACACGATTGACAGACGATTACCCCGGATCGCGGACGGGACACTTGCAATACCAAATCAAACTCTTTATCACGTTAACATGTAAAGAAACTGGCATGATCCCACATAGAGGTCCACAATTCATTCATGAATGACCCTCGTATACTCATGATTAATAATCTACAATGTACTCAGGACTATGTACTCGCGCTTTTTAAAATTTGATGGACGGACTTTTATTTCCTTTAAATTTCATAAAAAACATAGAATATATAATTTCATGAGATTTTATGCAGTTGAAATAATCGTGTTCATAACTCTTATTGTAAGGGTAATAATGGAATACTAACAAGATTGACAGACGATTACCCCGGATCGCGGATGGGACACTTGCAATACCAAATCAAACTCTTTATCACGGTAACATGTAAAGAAACTGGCATGATCCCACATAGAGGTCCACAATTCATTCATGAATGACCCTCGTATACTCATGAATAATAATCTACAATGTACTCTGGACAATGTACTCGCGCTTTTTAAAATTTAATGGACGGACTTTGATTTCCTTTAAATTTCATAAAAAACATAGAATATATAATTTCGTGTGATTTTACGCAGTTGAAATTATCGTGTTCATAACTCTCATTGTAAGGGTAATAACGGAATACTAACACGATTGATAGACGATTACCCCGGATCGCGGACGGGACACTTACAATACCAAATCAAACTCTTTATCATGGTAACATGTAAAAGAACTGGCATGATCCCACATAGAGGTCCACAATTCATTCATGAATGACCCTCGTATACTCATGAGTAATAATCTACAATGTACTCTGGACTATGTACTCGAGCTTTTTAAAATTTGATGGACGGACTTTTATTTCCTTTAAATTTCATAAAAAACATAGAATATATAATTTCATGAGATTTTATGCAGTTGAAATAATCGTGTTCATAACTCTTATTGTAAGGGTAATAATGGAATACGAACAAGATTGACAGACGATTACCCCGGATCGCGGACGGGAAACTTGCAATACCAAATAAAACTCTTTATCACGGTAACATGTAAAGAAACTGGCATGATCCCACATAGAGGTCCACAATTCATTCATGAATGACCCTCGTATACTCATGAGTAATAATCTACAATGTACTCAGGACTATGTACTCGCGCTTTTTAAAATTTGATGGACGGACTTTTATTTCCTTTAAATTTCATAAATAACAAAGAATATATAATTTCATTAGATTTTATGCAGTTGAAATTATCGTGTTCATAACTCTTATTGTAAGGGTAATAATGGAAAACTAACACGATTGACAGACGATTACCCCGGATCGCGGACGGGACACTTGCAATACCAAATCAAACTCTTTATCACGGTAACATGTAAAGAAACTGGCATGATCCCACATAGAGGTCCACAATTCATTCATGAATGACCCTCGTATACTCATGATTAATAATCTACAATGTACTCAGGACTATGTACTCGCGCTTTTTAAAATTTGATGGACGGACTTTTATTTCCTTTAAATTTCATAAAAAACATAGAATATATAATTTCATGAGATTTTATGCAGTTGAAATAATCGTGTTCATAACTCTTATTGTAAGGGTAATAATGGAATACTAACAAGATTGACAGACGATTACCCCGGATCGCGGATGGGACACTTGCAATACCAAATCAAACTCTTTATCACGGTAACATGTAAAGAAACTGGCATGATCCCACATAGAGGTCCACAATTCATTCATGAATGACCCTCGTATACTCATGAATAATAATCTACAATGTACTCTGGACAATGTACTCGCGCTTTTTAAAATTTAATGGACGGACTTTGATTTCCTTTAAATTTCATAAAAAACATAGAATATATAATTTCGTGTGATTTTACGCAGTTGAAATTATCGTGTTCATAACTCTCATTGTAAGGGTAATAACGGAATACTAACACGATTGATAGACGATTACCCCGGATCGCGGACGGGACACTTGCAATACCAAATCAAACTCTTTATCACGGTAACATGTAAAGAAACTGGCATGATCCCACATAGAGGTCCACAATTCATTCATGAATGACCCTCGTATACTCATGAATAATAATCTACAATGTACTCTGGACAATGTACTCGCGCATTTTAAAATTTAATGGACGGACTTTGATTTCCTTTAAATTTCATAAAAAACATAGAATATATAATTTCATGAGATTTTATGCAGTTGAAATAATCGTGTTCATAACTCTTATTGTAAGGGTAATAATGGAATACTAACAAGATTGACAGACGATTACCCCGGATCGCGGACGGGACACTTGCAATACCAAATCAAACTCTTTATCACGGTAACATGTAAAGAAACTGGCATGATCCCACATAGAGGTCCACAATTCATTCATGAATGACCCTCGTATACTCATGAATAATAATCTACAATGTACTCTGGACAATGTACTCGCGCTTTTTAAAATTTAATGGACGGACTTTGATTTCCTTTAAATTTCATAAAAAAACATAGAATATATAATTTCGTGTGATTTTACGCAGTTGAAATTATCGTGTTCATAACTCTCATTGTAAGGGTAATAATGGAATACTAACAAGATTGACAGACGATTACCCCGGATCGCGGATGGGACACTTGCAATACCAAATCAAACTCTTTATCACGGTAACATGTAAAGAAATTGGCATGATCCCACATAGAGGTCCACAATTCATTCATGAATGACCCTCGTATACTCATGAATAATAATCTACAATGTACTCTGGACAATGTACTCGCGCTTTTTAAAATTTAATGGACGGACTTTGATTTCCTTTAAATTTCATAAAAAACATAGAATATATAATTTCATGAGATTTTATGCAGTTGAAATAATCGTGTTCATAACTCTTATTGTAAGGGTAATAATGGAATACTAACAAGATTGACAGACGATTACCCTGGATCGCGGACGGGACACATGCAATACCAAATCAAACTCTTTATCACGGTAACATGTAAAGAAACTGGCATGATCCCACATAGAGGTCCACAATTCATTCATGAATGACCCTCGTATACTCATGAATAATAATCTACAATGTACTCTGGACAATGTACTCGCGCTTTTTAAAATTTAATGGACGGACTTTGATTTCCTTTAAATTTCATAAAAAAACATAGAATATATAATTTCGTGTGATTTTACGCAGTTGAAATTATAGTGTTCATAACTCTCATTGTAAGGGTAATAACGGAATACTAACACGATTGATAGACTATTACCCCGGATCGCGGACGGGACACTTACAATACCAAATCAAACTCTTTATCACGGTAACATGTAAAAGAACTGGCATGATCCCACATAGAGGTCCACAATTCATTCATGAATGACCCTCGTATACTCATGAGTAATAATCTACAATGTACTCTGGACTATGTACTCGAGCTTTTAAAATTTGATGGACGGACTTTTATTTCCTTTAAATTTCATAAAAAACATAGAATATATAATTTCATGAGATTTTATGCAGTTGAAATAATCGTGTTCATAACTCTTATTGTAAGGGTAATAATGGAATACTAACAAGATTGACAGACGATTACCCCGGATCGCGGACGGGAAACTTGCAATACCAAATAAAACTCTTTATCACGGTAACATGTAAAGAAACTGGCATGATCCCACATAGAGGTCCACAATTCATTCATGAACCCTCGTATACTCATGAGTAATAATCTACAATGTACTCAGGACTATGTACTCGCGCTTTTTAAAATTTGATGGACGGACTTTTATTTCCTTTAAATTTCATAAATAACATAGAATATATAATTTCATGAGATTTTATGCAGTTGAAATTATCGTGTTCATAACTCTTATTGTAAGGGTAATAATGGAAAACTAACACGATTGACAGACGATTACCCCGGATCGCGGACGGGACACTTGCAATACCAAATCAAACTCTTTATCACGGTAACATGTAAAGAAACTGGCATGATCCCACATAGAGGTCCACAATTCATTCATGAATGACCCTCGTATACTCATGATTAATAATCTACAATGTACTCTGGACTATGTACTCGCGCTTTTTAAAATTTGATGGACGGACTTTTATTTCCTTTAAATTTCATAAAAAACATAGAATATATAATTTCATGAGATTTTATGCAGTTGAAATAATCGTGTTCATAACTCTCATTGTAAGGGTAATAACGGAATACTAACAAGATTGACAGACGATTACCCCGGATCGCGGATGGGACACTTGCAATACCAAATCAAACTCTTTATCACGGTAACATGTAAAGAAACTGGCATGATCCCACATAGAGGTCCACAATTCATTCATGAATGACCCTCGTATACTCATGAATAATAATCTACAATGTACTCTGGACAATGTACTCGCGCTTTTTAAAATTTAATGGACGGACTTTGATTTCCTTTAAATTTCATAAAAAACATAGAATATATAATTTCGTGTGATTTTACGCAGTAGAAATTATCGTGTTCATAACTCTCATTGTAAGGGTAATAACGGAATACTAACACGATTGATAGACGATTACCCCGGATCGCCGACGGGTCACTTACAATACCAAATCAAACTCTTTATCACGGTAACATGTAAAAGAACTGGCATGATCCCACATAGAGGTCCACAATTCATTCATGAATGACCCTCGTATACTCATGAGTAATAATCTACAATGTACTCTGGACTATGTACTCGCGCTTTTTAAAATTCGATGGACGGACTTTTATTTCCTTTAAATTTCATAAAAAACATAGAATATATAATTTCATGAGATTTTATGCAGTTGAAATAATCGTGTTCATAACTCTTATTGTAAGGGTAATAATGGAATACTAACAAGATTGACAGACGATTACCCCGGATCGCGGACGGGACACTTGCAATACCAAATCAAACTCTTTATCACGGTAACATGTAAAGAAACTGGCATGATCCCACATAGAGGTCCACAATTCATTCATGAATGACCCTCGTATACTCATGAGTAATAATCTACAATGTACTCAGGACTATGTACTCGCGCTTTTTAAAATTTGATGGACGGACTTTTATTTTCTTTAAATTTCATAAATAACATAGAATATATAATTTCATGAGATTTTATGCAGTTGAAATTATCCTGTTCATAACTCTTATTGTAAGGGTAATAATGGAATACTAACAAGATTGACAGACGATTACCCCGGATCGCGGATGGGACACTTGCAATACCAAATCAAACTCTTTATCACGGTAACATGTAAAGAAACTGGCATGATCCCACATAGAGGTCCACAATTCATTCATGAATGACCCTCGTATACTCATGAATAATAATCTACAATGTACTCTGGACAATGTACTCGCGCTTTTTAAAATTTAATGGACGGACTTTGATTTCCTTTAAATTTCATGAAAAACATAGAATATATAATTTCGTGTGATTTTACGCAGTTGAAATTATCGTGTTCATAACTCTCATTGTAAGGGTAATAACGGAATACTAACACGATTGACAGACGATTACCCCGGATCGCGGACGGGACACTTACAATACCAAATCAAACTCTTTATCACGGTAACATGTAAAAGAACTGGCATGATCCCACATAGAGGTCCACAATTCATTCATGAATGACCCTCGTATACTCATGAGTAATAATCTACAATGTACTCTGGACTATGTACTCGAGCTTTTTAAAATTTGATGGACGGACTTTTATTTCCTTTAAATTTCATAAAAAACATAGAATATATAATTTCATGAGATTTTATGCAGTTTAAATAATCGTGTTCATAACTCTTAATGTAAGGGTAATAATGGAATACTAACAAGATTGACAGACGATTACCCCGGATCACGGACGGGAAACTTGCAATACCAAATAAAACTCTTTATCACGGTAACATGTAAAGAAACTGGCATGATCCCACATAGAGGTCCACAATTCATTCATGAATGACCCTCGTATACTCATGAGTAATAATCTACAATGTACTCAGGACTATGTACTCGCGCTTTTTAAAATTTGATGGACGGACATTTATTTCCTTTTAATTTCATAAATAACATAGAATATATAATTTCATGAGATTTTATGCAGTTGAAATTATCGTGTTCATAACTCTTATTGTAAGGGTAATAATGGAAAACTAACACGATTGACAGACGATTACCCCGGATCGCGGACGGGACACTTGCAATACCAAATCAAACTCTTTATCACGGTAACATGTAAAGAAACTGGCATGATCCCACATAGAGGTCCACAATTCATTCATGAATGACCCTCGTATACTCATGATTAATAATCTACAATGTACTCAGGACTATGTACTCGCGCTTTTTAAAATTTGATGGACGGACTTTTATTTCCTTTAAATTTCATAAAAGACATAGAATATATAATTTCATGAGATTTTATGCAGTTGAAATAATCGTGTTCATAACTCTTATTGTAAGGGTAATAATGGAATACTAACAAGATTGACAGACGATTACCCCGGATCGCGGATGGGACACTTGCAATACCAAATCAAACTCTTTATCACGGTAACATGTAAAGAAACTGGCATGATCCCACATAGAGGTCCACAATTCATTCATGAATGACCCTCGTATACTCATGAATAATAATCTACAATGTACTCTGGACAATGTACTTGCGCTTTTTAAAATTTAATGGACGGACTTTGATTTCCTTTAAATTTCATAAAAAACATAGAATATATAATTTCGTGTGATTTTACGCAGTTGAAATTATCGTGTTCATAACTCTCATTGTAAGGGTAATAACGGAATACTAACACGATTGATAGACGATTACCCCGGATCGCGGACGGGACACTTACAATACCAAATCAAACTCTTTATCACGGTAACATGTAAAAGAACTGGCATGATCCCACATAGAGGTCCACAATTCATTCATGAATGACCCTCGTATACTCATGAGTAATAAATTACAATGTACTCTGGACTATGTACTCGAGCTTTTTAAAATTTGATGGACGGACTTTTATTTCCTTTAAATTTCATGAAAAACATAGAATATATAATTTCATGAGATTTTATGCAGTTGAAATAATCGTGTTCATAACTCTTATTGTAAGGGTAATAATGGAATACTAACAAGATTGATAGACGATTACCCCGGATCGCGGACGGGACACTTGCAATACCAAATCAAACTCTTTATCACGGTAACATGTAAAGAAACTGGCATGATCCCACATAGAGGTCCACAATTCATTCATGAATGACCCTCGTATACTCATGAGTAATAATCTACAATGTACTCAGGACTATGTACTCGCGCTTTTTAAAATTTGATGGACGGACTTTTATTTTCTTGAAATTTCATAAAAAACATAGAATATATAATTTCATGAGATTTTATGCAGTTGAAATTATCGTGTTCATAACTCTTATTGTAAGGGTAATAATGGAAAACTAACACGATTGACAGAAGGTTACCCCGGATCGCGGACGAGACACTAGCAATACAAAATCAAACTCTTTATCACGGTAACATGTAAAGAAACTGGCATGATCCCACATAGAGGTCCACAATTCATTCATGAATGACCCTTATATACTCATGAGTAATAATCTACAATGTACTCTGGACTATGTACTCGAGCTTTTTAAAATTTGATGGACGGACTTTTATTTCCTTTAAATTTCATAAAAAACATAGAATATATAATTTCATGAGATTTTATGCAGTTGAAATAATCGTGTTCATAACTCTTATTGTAAGGGTAATAATGGAATACTAACAAGATTGACAGACGATTACCCCGGATCGCGGATGGGACACTTGCAATACCAAATCAAATTCTTTATCACGGTAACATGTAAAGAAACTGGCATGATCCCACATAGAGGTCCTCAATTCATTCATGAATGACCCACGTATACTCATGAATAATAATCTACAATGTACTCTGGACAATGTACTCGCGCTTTTTAAAATTTAATGGACGGACTTTTATTTCCTTTAAATTTCATAAAAAACGTAGAATATATAATTTCGTGTGATTTTACGCAGTTGAAATTATCGTGTTCATAACTCTCATTGTAAGGGTAATAACGGAATACTAACACGATTGATAGACGATTACCCCGGATCGCGGACGGGACACTTACAATACCAAATCAAACTCTTTATCACGGTAACATATAAAGAAACTGGCATGATCCCACATAGAGGTCCACAATTCATTCATGAATGACCCTCGTATACTCATGAGTAATAATCTACAATGTACTCTGGACTATGTACTCGAGCTTTTTAAAATTTGATGGATGGACTTTTATTTCCTTTAAATTTCATAAAAAACATAGAATATATAATTTCATGAGATTTTATGCAGTTGAAATAATCGTGTTCATAACTCTTATTGTAAGGGTAATAATGGAATACTAACAAGATTGACAGACGATTACCCCGGATCGCGGACGGGACACTTGCAATACCAAATCAAACTCTTTATCACGGTAACATGTAAAGAAACTGGCATGATCCCACATAGAGGTCCACAATTCATTCATGAATGACCCTCGTATACTCATGAGTAATAATCTACAATGTACTCAGGACTATGTACTCGCGCTTTTTTAAATTTGATGGACGGACTTTTATTTTCTTTAAATTTCATAAATAACATAGAATATATAATTTCATGAGATTTTATGCAGTTGAAATTATCCTGTTCATAACTCTTATTGTAAGGGTAATAATGGAATACTAACAAGATTGACAGACGATTACCCCGGATCGCGGATGGGACACTTGCAATACCAAATCAAACTCTTTATCACGGTAACATGTAAAGAAACTGGCATGATCCCACATAGAGGTCCACAATTCATTCATGAATGACCCTCGTATACTCATGAATAATAATCTACAATGTACTCTGGACAATGTACTCGCGCTTTTTAAAATTTAATGGACGGACTTTGATTTCCTTTAAATTTCATGAAAAACATAGAATATATAATTTCGTGTGATTTTACGCAGTTGAAATTATCGTGTTCATAACTCTCATTGTAAGGGTAATAACGGAATACTAACACGATTGACAGACGATTACCCCAGATCGCGGACGGGACACTTACAATACCAAATCAAACTCTTTATCACGGTAACATGTAAAAGAACTGGCATGATCCCACATAGAGGTCCACAATTCATTCATGAATGACCCTCGTATACTCATGAGTAATAATCTACAATGTACTCTGGACTATGTACTCGAGCTTTTTAAAATTTGATGGACGGACTTTTATTTCCTTTAAATTTCATAAAAAACATAGAATATATAATTTCATGAGATTTTATGCAGTTTAAATAATCGTGTTCATAACTCTTATTGTAAGGGTAATAATGGAATACTAACAAGATTGACAGACGATTACCCCGGATCACGAACGGGAAACTTGCAATACCAAATAAAACTCTTTATCACGGTAACATGTAAAGAAACTGGCATAATCCCACATAGAGGTCCACGATTCATTCATGAATGACCCTCGCATACTCATGAGTAATAATCTACAATGTACTCAGGACTATGAACTCGCGCTTTTTAAAATTTGATGGACGGACTTTTATTTCCTTTAAATTTCATAAATAACATAGAATATATAATTTCCTGAGATTTTATGCAGTTGAAATTATCGTGTTCATAACTCTTATTGTAAGGGTAATAATGGAATACTAACATGATTGACAGAAGGTTACCCCGGATCGCGGATGGGACACTTGCAATACCAAATCAAACTCTTTATCACGGTAACATGTAAAGAAACTGGCATGATCCCGCATAGAGGTCCACAATTCATTCATGAATGACCCTCGTATACTCATGAATAATAATCTACATTGTACTCTGGACAATGTACTCGAGCTTTTTAAAATTTGATGGACGGACTTTTATTTCCTTTAAATTTCATAAAAAACATAGAATATATAATTTCGTGTGATTTTACGCAGTTGAAATTATCGTGTTCATAACTCTCATTGTAAGGGTAATAACGGAATACTAACACGATTGATAGACGATTACCCCGGATCGCGGACGGGACACTTACAATACAAAATCAAACTCTTTATCACGGTAACATGTAAAGAAACTGGCATGATGCCACATAGAGGTCCACAATTCATTCATGAATGACCCTCGTATACTCATGAGTAATAATCTACAATGTACTCTGGACTATGTACTCGAGCTTTTTAAAATTTGATGGACGGACTTTTATTTCCTTTAAATTTCATAAAAAAACATAGAATATATAATTTCATGAGATTTTATGCAGTTGAAATAATCGTGTTCATAACTCTTATTGTAAGGGTAATAATGGAATACTAACAAGATTGACAGACGATTACCCCGGATCGAGGACGGGACACTTGCAATACCAAATCAAACTCTTTATCACTGTAACATGTAAAGAAACTGGCATGATCCCACATAGAGGTCCACAATTCATTCATGAATGACCCTCGTATACTCATGAGTAATAATCTACAATGTACTCAGGACTATGTACTCGCGCTTTTTAAAATTTGATGGACGGACTTTTATTTCCTTTAAATTTCATAAAAAACATAGAATATATAATTTCCTGAGATTTTATGCAGTTGAAATTATCGTGTTCATAACTCTTATTGTAAGGGTAATAATGGAAAACTAACACGATTGACAGAAGGTTACCCCGGATCGCGGACGAGACACTTGCAATACCAAATCAAACTCTTTATCACGGTAACATGTAAAGAAACTGGCATGATCCCACATAGAGGTCCACAATTCATTCATGAATGACCCTTATATACTCATGAGTAATAATCTACAATGTACTCTGGACTATGTACTCGAGCTTTTTAAAATTTCATGGACAGACTTTTATTTCCTTTAAATTTCATAAAAAACATAGAATATATAATTTCATGAGATTTTATCCAGTTGAAATAATCGTGTTCATAACTTTTATTGTAACGGTAATAATGAAAACTAACAAGATTGACAGACGATTACCCCGGATCGCGGACGGGACACTTGCAATACCAAATCAAACTCTTTATCACGGTAACATGTAAAGAAACTGGCATGATCCCACATAGAGGTCCCCAATTCATTCATGAATGACCATCGTATACTCATGAGAAATAATCTACAATGTACTCAGGACTATGTACTCGCGCTTTTTAAAATTTGATGGATGGACTTTTATTTCCTTTAAATTTCTTAAAAAACATAATATATACAATTTCATTAGATTTTATGCAGTTGAAATTATCGTGTTCATAACTCTTATTGTAAGGGTAATAATGGAAAACTAACACGATTAACAGAAGGTTATCCCGGATCGCGGACGAGACACATGCAATACCAAATCAAACTCTTTATCACGGTAACATGCAAAAGAAACTGGCATGATCCCACATAGACGTCCACAATTCATTCATGAATGACCCTCATATACTCATGAGTAATAATCTACAATGTACTCTGGACTATGTACTCGAGCTTTTTAAAATTTGATGGACGAACTTTTATTTCCTTTAAATTTCATAAAAAACATAGAATATATAATTTCATGAGATTTTATGCAGTTGAAATAATCGTGTTCATAACTCTTATTGTAAGGGTAATAATGGAATACTAACAAGATTGACAGACGATTACCCCGGATCGCGGATGGGACACTTGCAATACCAAATCAAACTCTTTATCACGGTAACATGTAAAGAAACTGGCATGATCCCACATAGAGGTCCACAATTCATTCATGAACGATCCTCGTATACTCATGAATAATAATCTACAATGTACTCTGGACAATGTACTCGCGCTTTTTAAAATTTAATGGACGGACTTTTATTTCCTTTAAATTTCATAAAAAACATAGAATATATAATTTCGTGTGATTTTACGCAGTTGAAATTATCGTGTTCATAACTCTCATTGTAAGGGTAATAACGGAATACTAACACGATTGACAGACGATTACCCCGGATCGCGGACGGGACACTTACAATACCAAATCAAACTCTTTATCATGGTAACATGTAAAAGAACTGCCATGATCCCACATAGAGGTCCACGATTCATTCATGAATGAACCTCGTATACTCATGAGTAATAATCTACAATGTACTCTGGACTATGTACTCGAGCCTTTTAAAATTTGATGGACGGACTTTTATTTCCTTTAAATTTCATAAAAAACATAGAATATATAATTTCATGAGATTTTATGCAGTTGAAATTATCGTGTTCATAACTCTTATTGTAAGGGTAATAATGGAATACTAGCACGATTGACAGACGGTTACCCCGGATCGCGGACGGGACACTTGCGAACCAAATCAAACTCTTTATCACGGAAACCTATAAACAAACTGGCATGATCCCACATAGAAGTCCACAATTCATTCAAGAATGACCCTCGTAAACTTATGAGTAATCACGTACAATGTACTCTGGACAATGTACTCGCGCTTTTTAAAATTTGATGGATGGACTTTTATTTCCTTTAAATTTCATAAAAAACATATAATATATAATTTCATGTGATTTTACGCAGTTGAAATTATCGTGTTCATAACTCTCATTGTAAGGGTCATAACGGAATACTAACACGATTGACAGACGATTACCCCGGATCGCGGACGGGACACTTACAATACCAAATCAAACTCTTTATCACGTTAACATGTAAAAAAACTGCCATGATCCCACATAGAGGTCCACGATTCATTCATGAATGACCCTCGTATACTCATGAGTAATAATCTACAATGTACTCAGGACTATGAACTCGCGCTTTTTAAAATTTGATGGACGGACTTTTATTTCCTTTAAATTTCATAAAAAAAAACATAGATTATATAATTTCATGAGATTTTATGCAGTTGAAATTTTCGTGTTCATAACTCTTATTGTAAAGGTAATAATGGAATACTAGCACGATTGACAGACAGTTACCCCGGATCGCGGACGGGACACTTGCGAACCAAATCAAACTCTTTATCACGGAAACCTATAAACAAACTGGCATGATCCCACATAGAAGTCCACAATTCATTCAAGAATGACCCTCGTAAACTTATGAGTAATCACGTACAATGTACTCTGGACAATGTACTCGCGCTTTTTAAAATTTGATGGACGGACTTTTATTTCCTTTAAAATTCATAAAAAACATAGAATATATAATTTCATGAGATTTTATGCAGTTGAAATTATCGTGTTCATAACTCTTATTGTAAGGGTAATAATGGAATACTAACATGATTGACAGAAGGTTACCCCGGATCGCGGACGAGACACTTGCAATACCAAATCAAAGTCTTTATCACAGTAACATGTAAAGAAACTGGCATGATCCCACATAGAGGTCCACAATTCATTCATGAATGACCCTCGTATACTCCTGAGTAATAATCTACAATGTACTCTGGACTATGTACTCGAGCTTTTTAAAATTTGATTGACGGACTTTTATTTCCTTTAAATTCCATAAAAAACATAGAATATATAATTTAATGAGATTTTATGCAGTTAAAATTTTTGTGTTCATAACTTTCTTTGTAAGGGTAATAATGGAATACTAACACGATTGACAGACGGTTACCCCGGATTACGGGCGGGACACTTGCTATACCAAATCAAACTCTTTACCACGGTAACTTATAAAGAAACAAGCATGATCCCACATAGAGGTCCACAATTCATTCACGATTGAACCTCGTATACTTATATGTAATCATCTACAATGTACTCTGGACTATGTACTCGCGCCTTTTAAAATTTAAAGGTCGGACTTTTATTTCCTTTAAATTTTATAAAAAACATAGAATATATAATTTCATGTGATTTTATGCAGTTGAAATTATCGTGTCATAACTCTCATTGTAATAGTAATAATAGAATACTAACACGATTGACAGAAGGTTACCCCGGATCGTGGACGAGACACTTGCAATACCAAATCAAACTCTTTATAATGGTAACATGTAAAGAAACTGGCAAGATCCCCCATAGAGGTCCAGAATTCATTCATGAATGATCCTCGTATACTCATGAGGAATAATCTACAATGTACTCTGGACAATGTACTCGCGCTTTTTAAAATTTGATGGATGGACTTTTATTTCCTTTAAATTTCATAAAAAACATATAATATATAATTTCATGTGATTTTACGCAGTTGAAATTATCGTGTTCATAACTCTCATTGTAAGGGTAATAACGGAATACTAACACGATTGACAGACGATTACCCCGGATCGCGGACGGGACACTTACAATACCAAATCAAACTCTTTATCACGGTAACATGTAAAAAAACTGCCATGATCCCACATAGAGGTCCACGATTCATTCATGAATGACCCTCGTATACTCATGAGTAATAATCTACAATGTACTCAGGACTATGAACTCGCGCTTTTTAAAATTTGATGGACGGACTTTTATTTCCTTTAAATTTCATAAAAAAAAACATAGAATTTATAATTTCATGAGATTTTATGCAGTTGAAATTTTCGTGTTCATAACTCTTATTGTAAAGGTAATAATGGAATACTAGCACGATTGACAGACGGTTACCCCGGATCGCGGACGGGACACTTGCGAACCAAATCAAACTCTTTATCACGGAAACCTATAAACAAACTGCCATGATCCCACATAGAAGTCCACAATTCATTCAAGAATGACCCTCGTAAACTTATGAGTAATCACGTACAATGTACTCTGGACAATGTACTCGCGCTTTTTAAAATTTGGTGGACGGACTTTTATTTCCTTTAAAATTCATAAAAAACCTAGAATATATAATTTCATTAGATTTTATGCAGTTGAACTTATCGTGTTCATAACTCTTATTGTAAGGGTAATAATGGAATACTAACATGATTGACAGAAGGTTACCCCGGATCGCGGACGAGACACTTGCAATACCAAATCAAAGTCTTTATCACGGTAACATGTAAAGAAACTGACATGATCCCACATAGAGGTCCACAATTCATTCATGAATGACCCTCGTATACTCCTGAGTAATAATCTACAATGTACTCTGGACTATGTACTCGAGCTTTTTAAAATTTGATTGACGGACTTTTATTTCCTTTAAATTCCATAAAAAACATAGAATATATAATTTCATGAGATTTTATGCAGTTGAAATTATCGTGTTCATAACTCTTATTGTAAGGGTAATAATGGAATACTAGCACGATTGACAGACGGTTACCCCGGATCGCGGACGGGACACTTGCGAACCAAATCAAACTCTTTATCACGGAAACCTATAAACAAACTGGCATGATCCCACATAGAGGTCCACAATTCATTCACGAATGACCCTCGTAAACTTATGAGTAATCACGTACAATGTACTCTGGACAATGTACTCGCGCTTTTTAAAATTTGATGGACGGACTTTTATTTCCTTTAAATTTCATAAAAAACATAGAATATATAATTTCATGAGATTTTATGCAGTTGAAATTATCGTGTCATAACTCTCATTGTAATAGTAATAATAGAATACTAACACGATTGACAGAAGGTTACCCCGGATCGCGGACGAGACACTTGCAATACCAAATCAAACTCTTTATCACGGTAACATGTAAAGAAACTGGCATGATCCCACATAGAGGTCCACAATTCATTCATGAATGACCCTCGTATACTCATGAGTAATAATCTACAATGTACTCTGGACTATGTACTCGAGCTTTTTAAAATTTGATGGGCGGACTTTTATTTCCTTTAAATTTCATAAAAAACATAGAATATATAATTTCATGGGATTTTATGCAGTTGAAATTATCGTGTTCATAACTCTTATTGTAAGGGTAATAATGGAATACTAGCACGATTGACAGACGGTTACCCCGGATCGCGGACGAGACACTTCCAAACCAAATCAAACTCTTTATCACGGAAACCTATAAACAAACTGGCATGATCCCACATAGAGGTCCACAATTCATTCACGAATGACCCTCGTAAACTTATGAGTAATCATGTACAATGTACTCTGGACAATGTACTCGCGCTTTTTAAAATTTGATGGACGGACTTTTATTTCCTTTAAATTTCATAAAAAACATAGAATATATAATTTCATGAGATTTTATGCAGTTGAAATTATCGTGTTCATAACTCTTATTGTAAAGGTAATAATGGAATACTACCACGATTGACAGACGGTTACCCCGGATCGCGGACGGGACACTTGCAATACCAAATCAATCTCTTTATCATGGAAACCTATAAAGAAACTGGCATGATCCCACATAGAGGTCCACAGTTCATTCACGAATGACCCTCGTAAACTTATGAGTAATCACCTACAATGTACTCTGGACAATGTACTCGCGCTTTTTAAAATTTTATGGATGGACTTTTATTTCCATTTAATTTCATAAAAAAACATAGAATATATAATTTAATGAGATTTTATGCAGTTGAAATTTTCGTGTTCATAACTTTTTGGTAAGGGTAATAATGGCATACAAACACGATTGACAGACGGTTACCCCGGATCGCGTGCGGGACACTTGCTATACCAAATCAAACTCTTTATCACGGAAACCTATAAACAAACTGGCATGATCCCACGTAGAGGTCCACCATTCATTCACGAATGAACCTCGTATACTTATATGTAATCATCTACAATGTACTCTGGACTATGTACTCGCGCCTTTTAAAATTTGAAGGTTGGACTTTTATTTCCTCTAAATTTTATAAAAAACATAGAATGTATAATTTCATTTGATTTTATGCAGTTGAAATTATCGTGTCATAACTCTCATTGTAATAGTAATAATAGAATACTAACACGATTGACAGAAGGTTACCCCGGATCGCAGACGAGACACTTGCAATACGAAATCAAACTCTTTATCACGGTAACATGTAAAGAAACTGGCAAGATCCCCCATAGAGGTCCACAATTCATTCATGAATGACCCTCGTATACTCATGAGTAATAATCTACAATGTACTCTGGACAATGTACTCGCGCTTTTTAAAATTTGATGGATGGACTTTTATTTCCTTTAAATTTCATAAAAAACATAGAATATATAATTTCATGTGATTTTATGCAGTTGAACTTATCGTGTTCATAACTCTCATTGTAAGGGTAATAACGGAATACTAACACGATTGACAGACGATTACCCCGGATCGCGGACGGGACACTTGCAATACCAAATCAAACTCTTTATCACGGTAACTTGTAAAGAAACTTGCATGATACCACATAGAGGTCCACAATTCATTCATGAATGACCCTCGTATACTCATGAGAAATAATCTACAATGTACTCTGGACTATGTACTCGAGCTTTTTAAAATTTGATGGACGGACTTTTATTTCCTTTAAATTTCATAAAAAACATAGAATATATAATTTCGTGTGATTTTACGCAGTTGAAATTATCGTGTTCATAACTCTCATTGTTAGGGTAATAACGGAATACTAACACGATTGACAGACGATTACCCCAGATCGCGGACGGGACACTTGCAATGCCAGATCAAACTCTTTATCACGGTATCATGTAAAGAAACTTTCATGATCCCACATAGAGGTCCACAATTCATTCATGAATGACCCTCGTATACTCATGAGTAATAATCTACAACGTACTCAGGACTATGTACTCGCGCTTTTTAAAATTTGATGGACGGACTTTTGATTCTTTTAAATTTCATAAAAAACATAGAATATATAATTTCATGAGATTTTATGCAGTTGAAATTATCGTGTTCATAACTCTTATTGTAAGGGTAATAATGGAATACTAGCACGATTGACAGACGGTTACCCCGGATCGCGGACGGGACACTTGCAAACCAAATCAAACTCTTTATCACGGAAACCTATAAACAAACTGGCATGATCCCACATAGAGGTCCACAATTCATTCACGAATGACCCTCGTAAACTTATGAGTAATCACGTACAATGTACTCTGGACAATGTACTCGCGCTTTTTAAAATTTGATGGACGGACTTTTATTTCCTTTAAATTTCATAAAAAACATAGAATATATAATTTCATGAGATTTTATGCAGTTGAAATTATCGTGTTCATAACTCTTATTGTAAGGGTAATAATGGAATACTAGCACCATTGACAGACGGTTACCCCGGATCGCGGATGGGACACTTGCAATACCAAATCAAACTCTTTATCACGGAAACCAAAATGGAAACTGGCATGATCCCACATAGAGGTCCACAATTCATTCACGAATGACCCTCGTAAACTTATGAGTAATCACCTACAATGTACTCTGGACAATGTACTCGTGGTTTTTAAAATTTGATGGATGCACTTTTATTTCCATTAAATTTCATAAAAAAACATAGAATATATAATTTAATGAGATTTTATGCGGTTGAAATTTTCGTGTTCATAACTTTCTTTGTAAGGGTAATAATGGAATACTAACACGATTGACAGACGGTTACCCCGGATCGCGGGCAGAACACTTTCTATACCAAATCAAACTCTTTATCACGGTAACTTATAAAGAAACAAGCATGATCCCACATAGAGGTCCACAATTCATTCACGAATGAACCTCGTATACTTATATGTAATCATCTACAATGTACTCCGGATTATGTACTCGCGCCATTTAAAATTTGAAGGTCGGACTTTTATTTCCTTTAAATTTTATAAAAAACATAGAATATATAATTTCATGTGATTTTATGCAGTTGAAATTATCGTGTCATAACTCTCATTGTAAGAGTAATAATAGAATACTAACACGATTGACAGAAGGTTACCCCGGATCGCGGACGAGACACTTGCAATACCAAATCAAACTCTTTATCACGGTAACATATAAAGAAACTGGCAAGATCCCCCATAGAGGTCCAAAATTCATTCATGAATGACCCTCGTATACTCATGAGTAATAATCTACAATGTACTCTGGACAATGTACTCGCGCTTTTTAAAATTTGATGGATGGACTTTTATTTTCTTTAAATTTCATAAAAAACATAGAATATATAATTTCATGTGATTTTACGCAGTTGAAATTATCGTGTTCATAACTCTCATTGTAAGGGTAATAACGGAATACTAACACGATTGACAGACGATTACCCCGGATCGCGGACGGGATACTTGCAATACCAAATCAAATTCTTTATCACGGTAACATGTAAAGAAACTAGCATGATCCCACATAGAGGTCCACAATTTATTCATGAATGACCCTCGTATACTCATGAGTAATAATCTACAATGTACTCTGGACTATGTACTCGAGCTTATTAAAATTTGATGGACGGACTTTTATTTCCTTTAAATTTCATAAAAAACATAGAATATATAATTTCATGAGATTTTATGCAGTTGAAATTATCGTGTCCATAACTCTTATTGTAAGGGTAATAATGTAATACTAACACGTTTGACAGACGGTTACCCCGGATCACGGATGGGACACTTGCAATACCAAATCAAACTCTTTATCACGGAAACCTATAAAGAAATTGGCATGATCCCACATAGAGGTCCACAATTCATTCACGAATGACCCTCGTAAACTCATGAGTAATCACGTACAATGTACTCTAGACAATGTACTCGCGCTTTTTAAAATTTGATGGATGGACTTTTATTTCCTATAAATTTCATAAAAAACATAGAATATATAATTTCATGAGATTTTATGCAGTTGAAATTATCGTGTTCATAACTTTCATTGTAAGGGTAGTAATGGAATACTAACACAATTGACAGACGGTTACCCATGATCGCGGACGAGACACTTACAGTACCAAATCAAACTCTTTATCACGGTAACTTGTAAAAAACCTGGCATGATCCCACCTAGACGTCAACAAATCATTAACGAATGACCCTCGTATACTTATGAGTAATCATTTACAATTTACTATGGACTATGTACTCGCTCTCTTTAAAATTTGATGGACGGACTTTAATTTCCATTAAATTTCATAGAAAACATAGAATACATAATTTCATATGATTTTATGCAGTTAAAATTATCGTGTTCATAACTCTCATTGTATGGGTAATAATGGAATACTAACACGTTTGACAGACGGTTACCCCGGATCACGGATGGGACACTTGCAATACCAAATCAAACTCTTTATCACGGTAACTTGTAAAAATCCAGGCATGATCCCACCTAGAGGTCCACAATTTATTAACGAATGACCCTCGTATACTTATGAGTAATCATCTACAATGTACTCTGGACTATGTACTCGCGCTTTTTAAAATTTGACCGTCGGACTTTTATTTCCTTTAAATTTCATAAAAAACATAGAATATATAATTTCATATGATTTTATGCAGTTGAAATTATCGTGTTCATAACTCTCATTGTATGGGTACTAATGGAATACAAACACGATTGACAGAAGGTAACCCCGGATCGCGGACGAGACACTTGCAATACCAAATCAAACTCTTTATCACGGAAACCTATAAAGAAACTTGCATGATCCCATATAGAGGTCCACAGTTCATTCACGAATGACCCTCGTAAACTTATGAGTAATCATCTACAATGTACTCTGGACAATGTACTCGCGCTTTTTAAAATTTGATGGACGGACTTTTATTTCCATTAAATTTCATAAAAAACATAGAATATATAATTTAATGAGATTTTATGCAGTTGAAATTATCGTGTTCATAACTTTCATTGTAAGGGTAATAATGGAATACGAACACGATTGACAGACGGTTACCCTTGATTGCGGACGAGACACTTACAGTACCAAATCAAACTGTTTATCACGGTAACTTGTAAAAAACCTAGCATGATCCCACCTAGACGTCAACAAATCATTAACGTATGACCCTCGTATACTTATGAGTAATCATCTACAATGTACTATGGACTATGTACTCGCGCTCTTTAAAATTAGATGGATGGACTTTTATTTCCTTTAAATTTCATAAAAAACATAGAATATATAATTTCATATGAATTTATGCAGTTGAAATTATCGTGTTCATAACTCTCATTGTATGGGTACTAATGGAATACAAACACGATTGACAGAAGGTTACCCCGGATCGCGGACGAGACACTTGCAATACCAAATCAAACTCTTTATCACGGAAACATATAAAGAAACTGGAATGATCCCGTATAGAGGTCCACAGTTCATTCACGAATGACCCTCGTAAACTTATGAGTAATCATCTACAATGTACTCTGGACAATGTACTCGCGCTTTTTAAAATTTGATGGACGGACTTTTATTCCATTAAATTTCATAAAAAACATAGAATATATAATTTAATGAGATTTTATGCAGTTGAAATTATCGTGTTCATAACTTTCATTGTAAGGGTAATAATGGAATACGAACACGATTGACAGACGGTTACCCTTGATTGCGGACGAGACACTTACAGTACCAAATCAAACTGTTTATCACGGTAACTTGTAAAAAACCTGGCATGATCCCACCTAGACGTCAACAAATCATTAACGTGTGACCCTCGTATACTTATGAGTAATCATCTACAATGTACTATGGACTATGTACTCGCTCTCTTTAAAATTTGATGGACGGACTTTTATTTCCGTTAAATTTCGTAGAAAACATAGAATACATAATTTCATATGATTTTATGCAGTTAAAATTATCGGGTTCATAACTCTCATTGTAAGGGTAATAATCGAATAGTAACACGATTGACAGACGGTTACCCATGATCGCGGACGAGACACTTACAATACGAAATCAAACTCTTTATCACGGTAACTTGTAAAAAACCAGGCATGATCCCACCTAGAGGTCCACAATTTATTAACGAATGACCCTCGTATACTTATGAGTAATCATCTACAATGTACTCTGGACTATGTACTCGCGTTTTTTAAAATTTGACCGTCGGACTTTTATTTCCTTTAAATTTCATAAAAAACATAGAATATATAATTTCATATGATTTTATGCAGTTGAAATTATCCTGATCATAACTCCCATTGTAAGGGTAATAATGAAATACTGACACGATTGACAGACAGTTACCTCGGATCCCGGACGGGACACTTTCAACACCAAATCAAACCCTTTATCACGGAAACCTATAAAGAAACTGGCATGATCCCACATAGAGGTCCACAGTTCATTCACGAATGACCCTCGTAAACTTATGAGTGATCACCACAATGAACTCTAGACAATGTACTCGCGCTTTTTAAAATTTGATGGATGGACTTTTATTTCCTATAAATTTCATAAAAAACATAGAATATATAATTTCATGAGATTTTATGCAGTTGAAATTATCGTGTTCATAACTTTCATTGTACGGGTAATAATGGAATACTAACACAATTGACAGACGATTACCCATGATCGCGGACGAGACACTTGCAGTACCAAATCAAACTCTTTATCACAGTAACTTGTAAAAAACCTGGCATGATCCCACCTAGACGTCAACAAATCATTAACGAATGACCCTCGTATACTTATGAGTAATCATTTACAATTTACTATGGACTATGTACTCGCGCTCTTTAAAATTTGATGGACGGACTTTTATTTCCATTAAATTTCATAGAAAACATAGAATACATAATTTCATATGATTTTATGCAGTTAAAATTATCGTGTTCATAACTCTCATTGTACGGGTAATAATGGAATACTAACACGATTGACAGGCGGTTACCCCGGATCGCGGACGGGACACCTGCGATACCAAATCAAACTCTTTATCACGGTAACTTATAAAGAAACTGGCATGATCCCACATAGAGGTCCACAATTGATTCACGAATGACCCTCGTATACTTATGAGTAATCATCTACAATGTACTCTGGACTATGTGCTTGCACTTTTTAAAATTTATTGGACGGACATTTATTTCCATTAAATTTTGTAAAACACATAGAATATATAATTTAATGAGATTTTATGCATTTGAAATTATCGTGTTCATAACTCTCATTGTAAGGGTAATAATGAATACTAACACGATTGACAGACAGTTACCCCGGATCGCGGACGGGACACTTGCAATACCAAATCAAACACTTTATCACGGAAACCTATAAAGAAACTGGCATGATCACACATAGATGTTCGTAGTTCATTCACGAATGACCCTCGTAAACTTATGAGTGATTCCTACAATGTACTCTGGACAATGTACTCGCGCTTTTTAAAATTTGATGGATGGACTTTTATTTCCATTAAATTTCATAAAAAACATAGAATATATCATTTAATGAGATTTTATGTGGTTGAAATTATCGTGTTCATAACTTTCATTGTAAGGGTAATAATGGAATACTAACACGATTGATAGACGGTTACCCTTGATCGCGGACGAGACACTTACAATGCCAAATCAAACTCTTTATCACGGTAACTTGTAAAAAACCAGGCATGATCCCACCTAGAGGTCCACAATTCATTAACGAATGACCCTCGTATACTTATGAGTAATCATTTACAATTTACTATGGACTATGTACTCGCGCTCTTTAAAATTTGATGGACGGACTTTTATTTCCATTAAATTTCATAGAAAACATAGAATACATAATTTCATATGATTTTATGCAGTTAAAATTATCGTGTTCATAACTCTCATTGTATGGGTAATAATGGAATACTAACACGATTGACAGACGGTTACCCCGGATCGCGGACGGGACACTTGCGATACCAAATCAAACTCTTTATCATGGTAACTTATAAAGAAACTGGCATGATCCCACATAGAGGTCCACAATTCATTCACGAATGACCCTCGTATACTTATGAGTAATCATCTACAATGTACTCTGGACTATGTTCTTGCACTTTTTAAAATTTATTGGACGGACATTTATTTCCATTAAATTTTGTAAAAAACATAGAATATATAATTTAATGAGATTTTATGCATTTGAAATTATCGTGTTCATAACTCTCATTGTAAGGGTAATAATGAATACTAACACGATTGACAGACAGTTACCCCGGATCGCGGACGGGACACTTGCAATACCAAATCAAACACTTTATCACGGAAACCTATAAAGAAACTGGCATGATCCCACATAGATGTTCATAGTTCATTCACGAATGACCCTCGTAAACTTATGAGTGATTCCTACAATGTACTCTGGACAATGTACTCGCGCTTTTTAAAATTTGATGGATGGACTTTTATTTCCATTAAATTTCATAAAAAACATAGAATATATCATTTAATGAGATTTTATGCGGTTGAAATTATCGTGTTCATAACTTTCATTGTAAGGGTAATAATGGAATACTAACACGATTGACAGACGGTTACCCTTGATCGCGGACGAGACACATACAATGCCAAATCAAACTCTTTATCACGGTAACTTGTAAAAAACCAGGCATGATCCCACCTAGAGGTCCACAATTCATTAACGAATGACCCTCGTATACTTATGAGTAATCATCTACAATGTACTCTGGACTATGTACTCGCTCTTTTTAAAATTTGGTGGTCGGACTTTTATTTCCTTTAAATTTCATAAAAAGCATAGAATATATAATTTCATATGATTTTATGCAGTTGAAATTTTCGTGTTGATAACTCTCATTGTACGGGTAATAATGGAATACTAACACGATTGACAGGCGGTTACCCCGGATCGCGGACGGGACACCTGCGATACCAAATCAAACTCTTTATCACGGTAACTTATAAAGAAACTGGCATGATCCCACATAGAGGTCCAGAATTGATTCACGAATGACCCTCGTATACTTATGAGTAATCATCTACAATGTACTCTGGACTATGTGCTTGCACTTTTTAAAATTTATTGGACGGACATTTATTTCCATTAAATTTTGTAAAAAACATAGAATATATAATTTAATGAGATTTTATGCATTTGAAATTATCGTGTTCATAACTCTCATTGTAAGGGTAATAATGGAATACTAACACGATTGAAAGACAGTTACCCCGGATCGCGGACGGGACACTTGCAATACCAAATCAAACACTTTATCACGGAAACCTATAAAGAAACTGGCATGATCCCACATAGATGTTCATAGTTCATTCACGAATGACCCTCGTAAACTTATGAGTGATTCCTACAATGTACTCTGGACAATGTACTCGCGCTTTTTAAAATTTGATGGATGGACTTTTATTTCCATTAAATTTCATAAAAAACATAGAATATATCATTTAATGAGATTTTATGTGGTTGAAATTATCGTGTTCATAACTTTCATTGTAAGGGTAATAATGGAATACTAACACGATTGATAGACGGTTACCCTTGATCGCGGACGAGACACTTACAATGCCAAATCAAACTCTTTATCACGGTAACTTGTAAAAAACCAGGCATGATCCCACCTAGAGGTCCACAATTCATTAACGAATGACCCTCGTATACTTATGAGTAATCATTTACAATTTACTATGGACTATGTACTCGCGCTCTTTAAAATTTGATGGACGGACTTTTATTTCCATTAAATTTCATAGAAAACATAGAATACATAATTTCATATGATTTTATGCAGTTAAAATTATCGTGTTCATAACTCTCATTGTATGGGTAATAATGGAATACTAACACGATTGACAGACGGTTACCCCGGATCGCGGACGGGACACTTGCGATACCAAATCAAACTCTTTATCATGGTAACTTATAAAGAAACTGGCATGATCCGACATAGAGGTCCACAATTCATTCATGAATGACCCTCGTATACTTATGAGTAATCATCTACAATGTACTCTGGACTATGTTCTTGCACTTTTTAAAATTTATTGGACGGACATTTATTTCCATTAAATTTTGTAAAAAACATATAATATATAATTTAATGAGATTTTATGCATTTGAAATTATCGTGTTCATAACTCTCATTGTAAGGGTAATAATGAATACTAACACGATTGACAGACAGTTACCCCGGATCGCGGACGGGACACTTGCAATACCAAATCAAACACTTTATCACGGAAACCTATAAAGAAACTGGCATGATCCCACATAGATGTTCATAGTTCATTCACGAATGACCCTCGTAAACTTATTAGTGATTCCTACAATGTACTCTGGACAATGTACTCGCGCTTTTTAAAATTTGATGGATGGACTTTTATTTCCATTAAATTTCATAAAAAACATAGAATATATCATTTAATGAGATTTTATGCGGTTGAAATTATCATGTTCATAACTTTCATTGTAAGGGTAATAATGGAATACTAACACGATTGACAGACGGTTACCCTTGATCGCGGACGAGACACATACAATGCCAAATCAAACTCTTTATCACGGTAACTTGTAAAAAACCAGGCATGATCCCACCTAGAGGTCCACAATTCATTAACGAATGACCCTCGTATACTTATGAGTAATCATCTACAATGTACTCTGGACTATGTACTCGCTCTTTTTAAAATTTGGTGGTCGGACTTTTATTTCCTTTAAATTTCATAAAAAGCATAGAATATATAATTTCATATGATTTTATGCAGTTGAAATTTTCGTGTTGATAACTCTCATTGTACGGGTAATAATGGAATACTAACACGATTGACAGGCGGTTACCCCGGATCGCGGACGGGACACCTGCGATACCAAATCAAACTCTTTATCACGGTAACTTATAAAGAAACTGGCATGATCCCACATAGAGGTCCACAATTGATTCACGAATGGCCCTCGTATACTTATGAGTAATCATCTACAATGTACTCTGGACTATGTGCTTGCACTTTTTAAAATTTATTGGACGGACATTTATTTCCATTAAATTTTGTAAAAAACATAGAATATATAATTTAATGAGATTTTATGCATTTGAAATTATCGTGTTCATAACTCTCATTGTAAGGGTAATAATGGAATACTAACACGATTGACAGACAGTTACCCCGGATCGCGGACGGGACACTTGCAATACCAAATCAAACACTTTATCACGGAAACCTATAAAGAAACTGGCATGATCCCACATAGATGTTCATAGTTCATTCACGAATGACCCTCGTAAACTTATTAGTGATTCCTACAATGTACTCTGGACAATGTACTCGCGCTTTTTAAAATTTGATGGATGGACTTTTATTTCCATTAAATTTCATAAAAAACATAGAATATATCATTTAATGAGATTTTATGCGGTTGAAATTATCGTGTTCATAACTTTCATTGTAAGGGTAATAATGGAATACTAACACGATTGACAGACGGTTACCCTTGATCGCGGACGAGACACATACAATGCCAAATCAAACTCTTTATCACGGTAACTTGTAAAAAACCAGGCATGATCCCACCTAGAGGTCCACAATTCATTAACGAATGACCCTCGTATACTTATGAGTAATCATCTACAATGTACTCTGGACTATGTACTCGCTCTTTTTAAAATTTGGTGGTCGGACTTTTATTTCCTTTAAATTTCATAAAAAGCATAGAATATATAATTTCATATGATTTTATGCAGTTGAAATTTTCGTGTTGATAACTCTCATTGTACGGGTAATAATGGAATACTAACACGATTGACAGGCGGTTACCCCGGATCGCGGACGGGACACCTGCGATACCAAATCAAACTCTTTATCACGGTAACTTATAAAGAAACTGGCATGATCCCACATAGAGGTCCACAATTGATTCACGAATGGCCCTCGTATACTTATGAGTAATCATCTACAATGTACTCTGGACTATGTGCTTGCACTTTTTAAAATTTATTGGACGGACATTTATTTCCATTAAATTTTGTAAAAAACATAGAATATATAATTTAATGAGATTTTATGCATTTGAAATTATCGTGTTCATAACTCTCATTGTAAGGGTAATAATGGAATACTAACACGATTGACAGACAGTTACCCCGGATCGCGGACGGGACACTTGCAATACCAAATCAAACACTTTATCACGGAAACCTATAAAGAAACTGGCATGATCCCACATAGATGTTCATAGTTCATTCACGAATGACCCTCGTAAACTTATGAGTAATCACCTACAATGTACTCTGGACAATGTACTCGCGCTTTTTAAAATTTGATGGATGGACTTTTATTTCCATTAAATTTCATAAAAAACATAGAATATATCATTTAATGAGATTTTATGCGGTTGAAATTATCGTGTTCATAACTTTCATTGTAAGGGTAATAATGGAATACTAACACGATTAACAGACGGTTACCCTTGATCGCGGACGAGACACTTACAATGCCAAATCAAACACTTTATCACGGTAACTTGTAAAAAACCAGGCATGATCCCACCTAGAGATCCACAATTCATTAACGAATGACCCTCGTATACTTATGAGTAATCATCTACAATGTACTCTGGACTATGTACTCGCTCTTTTTAAAATTTGGTGGTCGGACTTTTATTTCCTTTAAATTTCATAAAAAGCATAGAATATATAATTTCATATGATTTTATGCAGTTGAAATTTTCGTGTTCATAACTCTCATTGTATGGGTAATAATGGAATACTAACACGATTGACAGGCGGTTACCCCGGATCGCGGACGGGACACCTGCGATACCAAATTAAACTCTTTATCACGGTAACTTATAAAGAAACTGGCATGATCCCACATAGAGGTCCACAATTCATTCACGAACGACACTCGTATACTTATGAGTAATCATCTACAATGTACTCTGGACTATGTGCTTGCACTTTTTAAAAATTATTGGACGGACATTTATTTCCATTAAATTTTGTAAAAAACATAGAATATATAATTTAATGAGATTTTCTGCATTTGAAATTATCGTGTTCATAACTCTCATTGTAAGGGTAATAATGGAATACTAACACGATTGACAGACAGTTACCCCGGATCGCGGACGGGACACTTGCAATACCAAATCAAACACTTTATCACGGAAACCTATAAAGAAACTGGCATGATCCCACATAGATGTTCATAGTTCATTCACGAATGACCCTCGTAAACTTATGAGTAATCACCTACAATGTACTCTGGACAATGTACTCGCGCTTTTTAAAATTTGATGGATGGACTTTTATTTCCATTAAATTTCATAAAAAACATAGAATATATCATTTAATGAGATTTTATGCGGTTGAAATTATCGTGTTCATAACTTTCATTGTAAGGGTAATAATGGAATACTAACACGATTAACAGACGGTTACCCTTGATCGCGGACGAGACACTTACAATGCCAAATCAAACACTTTATCACGGTAACTTGTAAAAAACCAGGCATGATCCCACCTAGAGATCCACAATTCATTAACGAATGACCCTCGTATACTTATGAGTAATCATCTACAATGTACTCTGGACTATGTACTCGCTCTTTTTAAAATTTGGTGGTCGGACTTTTATTTCCTTTAAATTTCATAAAAAGCATAGAATATATAATTTCATATGATTTTATGCAGTTGAAATTTTCGTGTTCATAACTCTCATTGTATGGGTAATAATGGAATACTAACACGATTGACAGGCGGTTACCCCGGATCGCGGACGGGACACCTGCGATACCAAATTAAACTCTTTATCACGGTAACTTATAAAGAAACTGGCATGATCCCACATAGAGGTCCACAATTCATTCACGAACGACACTCGTATACTTATGAGTAATCATCTACAATGTACTCTGGACTATGTGCTTGCACTTTTTAAAAATTATTGGACGGACATTTATTTCCATTAAATTTTGTAAAAAACATAGAATATATAATTTAATGAGATTTTCTGCATTTGAAATTATCGTGTTCATAACTCTCATTGTAAGGGTAATAATGGAATACTAACACGATTGACAGACAGTTACCCCGGATCGCGGACGGGACACTTGCAATACCAAATCAAACACTTTATCACGGAAACCTATAAAGAAACTGGCATGATCCCACATAGATGTTCATAGTTCATTCACGAATGACCCTCGTAAACTTATGAGTAATCACCTACAATGTACTCTGGACAATGTACTCGCGCTTTTTAAAATTTGATGGATGGACTTTTATTTCCATTAAATTTCATAAAAAACATAGAATATATCATTTAATGAGATTTTATGCGGTTGAAATTATCGTGTTCATAACTTTCATTGTAAGGGTAATAATGGAATACTAACACGATTGACAGACGGTTACCCTTGATCGCGGACGAGACACTTACAATGCCAAATCAAACTCTTTATCACGGTAACTTGTAAAAAACCAGGCATGATCCCACCTAGAGGTCCACAATTCATTAACGAATGACCCTCGTATACTTATGAGTAATCATCTACAATGTACTCTGGACTATGTACTCACTCTTTTTAAAATTTGGTGGTCGGACTTTTATTTCCTTTAAATTTCATAAAAAGCATAGAATATATAATTTCATATGATTTTATGCAGTTGAAATTTTCGTGTTCATAACTCTCATTGTATGAGTAATAATGGAATACTAACACGATTGACAGGCGGTTACCCCGGATCGCGGACGGGACACCTGCGATACCAAATCAAACTCTTTATCACGGTAACTTATAAAGAAACTGGCATGAACCCACATAGAGGTCCACAATTCATTCACGAATGACCCTCGTATACTTATGAGTAATCATCTACAATGTACTCTGAACTATATACTCGCGCTTTTTAAAATTTGATCGACGGTCTTTTATATCCATTAAATTTCATAAAAAACATAGAATATAGAATTTAATGAGATTTTATGCAGATGAAATTATCGTGTTCATAACTTTCATTGTAAGGGTAATAATGGAATACTAACACGATTGACAGACGGTTACCCTGGATCGTGGACGATACACTTACAATACCAAATCAAACTCTTTATCATAGTAACTTGTAAAAACCCAGGCATGATCCCACCTAGAGGTCCACAATTCATTAACTAATGACCCTCGTATACTTATGAGTAATCATCTGCAATGTACTCTGGACTATGTACTCGCGCTTTTTAAAGTTGGTTGAATGGACTTTAATTTCCTTTAAATTTCATAAAAAAACATAGAATATATAATTTCATATGATTTTATGCAGTTGAAATTATCTTGTTCATAAATCTCATTGTAAGGGTAATAATGGAATACTAACACGATTGACAGACGATAACCCCGGATCGCGGGCGGGACACTTGCAATACCAAATCAAACTGTTTATCACGGTAACATGTAAAGAAACAGGCATGATCCCACATAGAGGTCCAAAATTCATTCATGAATGACCCTCGTATACTTATGAGTAATCATCTACAATGTACTCTGGACTATGTACTTGCGCTTTTTAAAATTTGATGGACGGACTTTAATTTCCTTTAAATTTCATAAAAAACATAGAATATATAATTTCATATGATTTTATGCTGTTGAAATTATCGTGTTCATAACTCTCATTGTAAGGGTAATAATGGAATACTAACACGATTGACAGACGATTACCCCGGATCGCGGACGGGACACTTGCAATACCAAATCAGACTCATTATCACGGTAACAGGTAAAGAAACTGGCATGATCCCACATAGAGGTCCACAATGCATTCATGAATGACCCTCGTATACTTATGAGTAATCATCTACAATGTACTCTTGACTATGTACTCGCGTTTTTTAAAATTTGATGGTCAGACTTTTATTTCCTTTTAATTTCATAAAAAACATTGAATAAATAATTTCATATGATTTTATGCAGTTGAAATTATCTTGTTCATAACTCTCATTGTAAGGGTAATAATGGAATAGTAACACGATTGACAGACGGTTACCCCGGATCGCGGACGGGACGCTTGCAATACGAAATCAAACTCTTTATCATGGTATCCTATAAGGAAAATGGCATGATCCCACATAGAGGTCCACAATTCATTCACGAATGAACCTCGTAAACTTATGTGTAATCATCTACAATGTACCTTGGACTATGTACTCGCGCTTTTTAAAATTTGATGGTCGGACTTTTATTTCCTTTAAATTTCATAAAAAACATAGAATATATAATCCAATGAGATATTATTTTGTTGAAATTATCGTGTTCATAACTCTCATTGTAAGGGTAATAATGGAATACTAACACGATTGACAGACGGTTACCCCGGATCGCGGACGGGACACTTGCGATACCAAATCAAACTCTTTATAACGGTAACATGTAAAGAAACTGGCATGATCCCACATAGAGGTCCACAATTCATTCACAAATGACCCTCGTATACTTATGAGTAATTATCTACAATGTACTCTGGACTATGTACTCGCGCTTTTTAAAATTTGATGGACGGACATTTATTTCCTTTAAATTTCATAAAAACATAGAATAAATAATTTCATATGATTTTATGCAGTTGAAATTATCTTGTTCATAACTCTCATTGTAAGGGTAATAATGGAATACTAACACGATTGACAGACGGTTACCCCGGATCGCGGACGGGACGCTTGCAATACGAAATCAAACTCTTTATCATGGTATCCTATAAGGAAACTGGCATGATCCCATATAGAGGTCCACAATTCATTCACGAATGAACCTCGTAAACTTATGTGTAATCATACACAATGTACCTTGGACTATGTACTCGCGCTTTTTAAAATTTGATGGTCGGACTTTTATTTCCTTTAAATTTCATAAAAACATAGAATATATAATCTAATGAGATTTTATGTTGTTGAAATTATCGTGTTCATAACTCTCATTGTAAGGGTAATAATGGAATAATAACACGATTGACAGACGGTTACCCCGGATCGCGGACGGGACACTTGCGATACCAAATCAAACTCTTTATAACGGTAACATGTAAAGAAACTGGCATGATCCTACATAGAGGTCCACAATTCATTCACAAATGACCCTCGTATACTTATGAGTAATTATCTACAATGTACTCTGGACTATGTACTCGCGCTTTTTAAAATTTGATGGATGGACTTTTATTTCCTTTAAATTTCATAAAAAACATAGAATATATAATTTCATATGATTTTATGCAATTGAAATTATCGTGTTCATAACTCTCATTGTAAGGGTAATAATGGAATACTAACACGATTGAAAGACGGTTACCCCGGATCGCGGACGGGAAGCTTGCAATACAAAATCAAACTCTTTATCACGGTAACTTATAAAGAAACTGGAATGATCCCACATAGAGGTCCTCAATTCATTCACGACTGAAGCTCGTATACTTATGTGTAATCATCTACAATGTACTCAGGACTATGTACACGTACTTTTTTATAATTTGATGGACGGACTTCTATTTCCATTAAATTTCATAAAAAACATAGAATATGTAATTTCATATGATTTTATGCTGTTAAAATTATCGTGTTCATAACTCTCATTGTAAGGGTAATAATGGAATACTAACACGATTGACAGACGGTAACCCCGGATCGCGGACGGGACGCTTGCAATACAAAATCAAACTCTTAATCACGGTAACTTATAAAGAAACTATTATGATCCCACATAGTGGTCCACAATTCATTCACGAATGAAGCTCGTATACTTATGTGTAATCATCTACAATGTACTCAGGACTATGTACACGTACTTTTTTATAATTTGATGGACGGACTTCTATTTCCATTAAATTTCATAAAAAACATAGAATATGTAATTTCATATGATTTTATGCTGTTAAAATTATCGTGTTCATAACTCTCATTGTAAGGGTAATAATGGAATACTAACACGATTGACAGACGGTTACCCCGGATCGCGGACGACACACTTGCAATACCAAATGAAACTATCTATCACGGTAACATGTAAAGAAACTGGCATGATCCCACATAGAGGTCCTCAATTCATTCACAAATGACCCTCGTATACTTATGAGTAATTATCTACAATGTACTCTGGACTATGTACTCGCACTTTTTAAAATTTGATGGACGGACATTTATTTCCATTAAATTTCATAAAAACATAGAATATATAATTTCATATGATTGTATGCAGTTGAAATTATCGTGTTCATAACTCTCATTGTATGGGTAATAATGGAATACTAACACGATTAACTGACGGTTACCCCGGATCACGGACGGGATACTTACGATACCAAATCAAACTCTTTATCACGTTAATTTATAAAGAAACTGGGATGATCCCACATAGAGGTCCACAATTCATTCACGAATGAATCTCGTATACTTATGAGTAATCATCTACAATGTACTCAGGACTATGTACTCGCACTTTTTTATAATTTGATGGACGGACTTTTTTTCCATTAAATTTCATAAAAAACATAGAATATATAATTTCATATTATTTTATGCTGTTGAAATTATCGTGTTCATAACTCTCATTGTAAGGGTAATAATGGAATACTAACAGGATTGACAGATGGTTACCCCGGATCGCGGACGGGACGCTTGCAATACCAAATCAAACTCTTTATCATGGTATCCTATAAAGAAATTGGCATGATCCCACATAGAGGTCCACAATTCATTCATGAATGACCCTTGTATACTTATGAGTAATCATCTACAATGTACTCCGGACTATGTACTCGCGCTTTTTAAAATTTGATGGTCGGACTTTTGTTTCCTTTAAATTTCATAAAAAACATAGAATATATAATTTAATGAGATTTTATGCAGTTAAAATTATCGTGTTCATAACCCTCATTGTAAGGGTAATAATGGAATACTAACACGATTGACAGACGGTTACCCCGGATCGCGGACGACACAATTGCAATACCAAATGAAACTCTTTATCACGGTAACATGTAAAGAAACAGGCATGATCCCACAAAGAGGTCCACAATTCATTCACAAATGACCCCCGTATACTTATGAGTAATTATCTACAATGTACTCTGGACTATGCACTCGCGCTTTTTAAAATTTGATGGACGGACTTTTATTTCCTTTAAATTTCATATAAACACAGAATATATAATTTCATATGATTTTATGCAGTTGAAATTATCGTGTTCGTAACTCTCATTGTAAGGGTAATAATGGAATACTAACACGATTGACAGACGGTTACCCCGGATCACGGACGGGACACTTGCGATACCAAATCAAACTCTTTATCATGTTAACTTATAAAGAAACTGGGATGATCCCACATAGAGGTCCACAATTCATTTACGAATGAACCTCGTATACTTATGAGTAATCATCTACAATGCACTTAGAACTATGTACACACACTTTTTAAAAATTTGATGGATGGACTTTTATTTCCATAGACTTTTATAAAAAAAACATAGAATATATAATTTCATATTATTTTATGCTGTTGAAATTATCGTGTTCATAACTCTCATTGTAAGGGTAATAATGGAATACTAACACGATTGACAGACGGTTACCCCGAATTGCGGACGGGATGCTTGCAATACCAAATCAAACTCTTTATTATGGTATCCTATAAAGAAACTTGCATTATCCCACATAGAGGTCCACAATTCATTCATAAATGACCATTGTATACTTATGAGTAATCATCTACAATGTACTCTGTACTATGTACTTGCACTTTTTAAAATTTATTGGACGGACTTTTATTTCCATTAGATTTCATAAAAAACATAGAATATATAATTTAATGAGATTTTATGTTGTTAAAATTATCGTGTTCATACCTCTCATTGTAAGGGTAATAATGGAATACTAACACGATTGACAGACGGTTACCCCGGATCGCGGACGGGACACTTTCAATACCAAACCAAACTCTTTATCACGTTAACTTATAAAGAAACTGGGATGATCCCACATAGAGATCCACAATTCATTTACGAATGAACCTCATATACTTATGAGTAATCATCTACAATGCACTTAGGACTATATACTCGCACTTTTTAAAAATTTGATGGACGGACTTTTATTTCCATTAAATTTCATAAAAAAAACAAAGAATATATAATTTCATATGATTTTATGCTGTTGAAATTATCGTGTTCATAACTCTCATTGTAAGGGTAATAATGGAATACTAACACGATTGACAGACGGTTACCCCGAATTGCGGACGGGACGCTTGCAATACCAAATCAAACTCTTTATCATGGTATCCTATAAAGAAACTGGCATTATCCCACATAGAGGTCCACAATTCATTCACGAATGACCATTGTACACTTATGAGTAATCATCTACAATGTAATCTGGACTATGGATGGACTTTTATTTCCATTACATTTCATAAAAAACATAGAATATATAATTTAATGAGATTTTATGCTGTTAAAATTATCGTGTTCATAACTCTCATTGTAAGGGTAATAATGGAATACTAACACGATTGACAGACGGTTACCCCGGATCGCGGACGACACACTTGCAATACCAAATCAAACTATTCATCGCGGTAACATGTACAGAAACTGGCATAATCCCACATAGAGGTCAACAATTCATTCACAAATGACCCTCGTATACTTATGAGTAATTATCTACAATGCACTTTGGACCATGTACTCGCGCTTTTTAAAATTTCATGGACGGACTTTTATTTCCTTTAAATTTCATATAAACATAGAATATATAATTTCATATGATTGTATGCAGTTGAAATTATCGTGTTCATAACTCTCATTGTATGGGTAATAATGGAATACTAACACGATTGACTGACGGTTACCCCAGATCGCGGACGGGATACTTACGATACCAAATCAAACTCTTTATCACGTTAATTTATAAAGAAACTGGGATGATCCCACATAGAGGTCCACAATTCATTCACGAATGAATCTCGTATACTTATGAGTAATCATCTACAATGTACTCAGGACTATGTACTCGCACTTTTTTATAATTTGATGGACGGACTTTTTTTCCATTAAATTTCATAAAAAACATAGAATATATAATTTCATATTATTTTATGCTGTTGAAATTATCGTGTTCATAACTCTCATTGTAAGGGTAATAATGGAATACTAACACGATTGACAGATAGTTACCCCGGATCGCGGACGGGACGCTAGCAATACCAAATCAAACTCTTTATCATGGTACCCTATAAAGAAATTGGCATGATCCCACATAGAGGTCCACAATTCATTCACGAATGACCCTTGTATACTTATGAGTAATCATATACAATGTACTCCGGACTATGTACTCGCACTTTTTAAAATTTGATGGTCGGACTTTTGTTTCCTTTTAATTTCATAAAAAACATAGAATATATAATTTAATGAGATTTTATGCAGTTAAAATTATCGTGTTCATAACCCTCATTGTAAGGGTAATAATGGAATACTAACACGATTGACAGACGGTTACCCCGGATCGCGGACGACACAATTGCAATACCAAATGAAACTCTTTATCACGGTAACATGTAAAGAAACTGGCATGATCCCACATAGAGGTCCACAATTCATTCACAAATGACCCCCGTATACTTATGAGTAATTATCTACAATGTACTCTGGACTATGTACTCGCGCTTTTTAAAATTTGATGGACGGACTTTTATTTCCTTTAAATTTCATATAAAACACAGAATATATAATTTCATATGATTTCATGCAGTTGAAATTATCGTGTTCGTAACTCTCATTGTAAGGGTAATAATGGAATACTAACACGATTGACAGACGGTTACCCCGGATCGCGGACGGGACACTTGCGATACCAAATCAAACTCTTTATCACGTTAACTTATAAAAAAACTGGGATGATCCCACATAGAGGTCTACAATTCATTTACGAATGAACCTCATATACTTATGAGTAATCATCTACAATGCACTTAGGACTATATACTCGCACTTTTTAAAAATTTGATGGACGGACTTTTATTTCCATTAAATTTCATAAAAAAAACAAAGAATATATAATTTCATATGATTTTATGCTGTTGAAATTATCGTGTTCATAACTCTCATTGTAAGGGTAATAATGGAATACTAACACGATTGACAGACGGTTACCCCGAATTGCGGACGGGACGCTTGCGATACCAAATCAAACTCTTTATCATGGTATCCTATAAAGAAACTGGCATTATCCCACATAGAGGTCCACAATTCATTCACGAATGACCATTGTACACTTATGAGTAATCATCTACAATGTAATCTGGACTATGGATGGACTTTTATTTCCATTACATTTCATAAAAAACATAGAATATATAATTTAATGAGATTTTATGCTGTTAAAATTATCGTGTTCATAACTCTCATTGTAAGGGTAATAATGGAATACTAACACGATTGACAGACGGTTACCCCGGATCGCGGACGACACACTTGCAATACCAAATCAAACTATTCATCGCGGTAACATGTACAGATACTGGCATGATCCCACATAGAGGTCAACAATTCATTCACAAATGACCCTCGTATACTTATGAGTAATTATCTACAATGTACTCTGGACCATGTACTCGCGCTTTTTAAAATTTCATGGACGGACTTTTATTTCCTTTAAATTTCATATAAACATAGAATATATAATTTCATATGATTGTATGCAGTTGAAATTATCGTGTTCATAACTCTCATTGTAAGGGTAATAATGGAATACTAACACGATTGACTGACGGTTACCCCAGATCGCGGACGGGATACTTACGATACCAAATCAAACTCTTTATCACGTTAATTTATAAAGAAACTGGGATGACCCCACATAGAGGTCCACAATTCATTCACGAATGAATCTCGTATACTTATGAGTAATCATCTACAATGTACTAAGGACTATGTACTCGCACTTTTTTATAATTTGATGGACGGACTTTTTTTCCATTAAATTTCATAAAAAACATAGAATATATAATTTCATATTATTTTATGCTGTTGAAATTATCGTGTTCATAACTCTCATTGTAAGGGTAATAATGAAATACTAACACGATTGACAGATAGTTACCCCGGATCGCGGACGGGACGCTTGCAATACCAAATCAAACTCTTTATCATGGTACCCTATAAAGAAATTGGCATGATCCCACATAGAGGTCCACAATTCATTCACAAATGACCCTTGTATACTTATGAGTAATCATATACAATGTACTCCGGACTATGTACTCGCGCTTTTTAAAATTTGATGGTCGGACTTTTGTTTCCTTTTAATTTCATAAAAAACATAGAATATATAATTTAATGAGATTTTATGCAGTTATAATTATCGTGTTCATAACCCTCATTGTAAGGGTAATAATGGAATACTAACACGATTGACAGACGGTTACCCCGGATCGCGGACGAAACAATTGCATTACCAAATGAAACTCTTTATCACGGTAACATGTAAAGAAACTGGCATGATCCCACATAGAGGTCCACAATTCATTCACAAATGACCCCCGTATACTTATGAGTAATTATCTACAATGTACTCTGGACTATGTACTCGCGCTTTTTAAAATTTGATGGACGGACTTTTATTTCCTTTAAATTTCATATAAAACACAGAATATATAATTTCATATGATTTCATGCAGTTGAAATTATCGTGTTCGTAACTCTCATTGTAAGGGTAATAATGGAATACTAACACGATTGACAGACGGTTACCCCGGATCGCGGACGGGACACTTGCGATACCAAATCAAACTCTTTATCACGTTAACTTATAAAAAAACTGGGATGATCCCAC
Organism: Rubia yunnanensis; assembly: GCA_037428765.1. Taxonomy (NCBI): domain Eukaryota; kingdom Viridiplantae; phylum Streptophyta; class Magnoliopsida; order Gentianales; family Rubiaceae; genus Rubia; species Rubia yunnanensis. The sequence goes on along the minus strand of CM075067.1, from coordinate 33,575,894 downwards.
ATAGAGGTCTACAATTCATTTACGAATGAACCTCATATACTTATGAGTAATCATCTACAATGCACTTAGGACTATATACTCGCACTTTTTAAAAATTTGATGGACGGACTTTTATTTCCATTAAATTTCATAAAAAAAACAAAGAATATATAATTTCATATGATTTTATGCTGTTGAAATTATCGTGTTCATAACTCTCATTGTAAGGGTAATAATGGAATACTAACACGATTGACAGACGGTTACCCCGAATTGCGGACGGGACGCTTGCGATACCAAATCAAACTCTTTATCATGGTATCCTATAAAGAAACTGGCATTATCCCACATAGAGGTCCACAATTCATTCACGAATGACCATTGTACACTTATGAGTAATCATCTACAATGTAATCTGGACTATGGATGGACTTTTATTTCCATTACATTTCATAAAAAACATAGAATATATAATTTAATGAGATTTTATGCTGTTAAAATTATCGTGTTCATAACTCTCATTGTAAGGGTAATAATGGAATACTAACACGATTGACAGACGGTTACCCCGGATCGCGGACGACACACTTGCAATACCAAATCAAACTATTCATCGCGGTAACATGTACAGATACTGGCATGATCCCACATAGAGGTCAACAATTTATTCACAAATGACCCTCGTATACTTATGAGTAATTATCTACAATGTACTCTGGACCATGTACTCGCGCTTTTTAAAATTTCATGGACGGACTTTTATTTCCTTTAAATTTCATATAAACATAGAATATATAATTTCATATGATTGTATGCAGTTGAAATTATCGTGTTCATAACTCTCATTGTAAGGGTAATAATGGAATACTAACACGATTGACTGACGGTTACCCCAGATCGCGGACGGGATACTTACGATACCAAATCAAACTCTTTATCACGTTAATTTATAAAGAAACTGGGATGACCCCACATAGAGGTCCACAATTCATTCACGAATGAATCTCGTATACTTATGAGTAATCATCTACAATGTACTAAGGACTATGTACTCGCACTTTTTTATAATTTGATGGACGGACTTTTTTTCCATTAAATTTCATAAAAAACATAGAATATATAATTTCATATTATTTTATGCTGTTGAAATTATCGCGTTCATAACTCTCATTGTAAGGGTAATAATGAAATACTAACACGATTGACAGATAGTTACCCCGGATCGCGGACGGGACGCTTGCAATACCAAATCAAACTCTTTATCATGGTACCCTATAAAGAAATTGGCATGATCCCACATAGAGGTCCACAATTCATTCACAAATGACCCTTGTATACTTATGAGTAATCATATACAATGTACTCCGGACTATGTACTCGCGCTTTTTAAAATTTGATGGTCGGACTTTTGTTTCCTTTTAATTTCATAAAAAACATAGAATATATAATTTAATGAGATTTTATGCAGTTAAAATTATCGTGTTCATAACCCTCATTGTAAGGGTAATAATGGAATACTAACACGATTGACAGACGGTTACCCCGGATCGCGGACGAAACAATTGCATTACCAAATGAAACTCTTTATCACGGTAACATGTAAAGAAACTGGCATGATCCCACATAGAGGTCCACAATTCATTCACAAATGACCCCCGTATACTTATGAGTAATTATCTACAATGTACTCTGGACTATGTACTCGCGTTTTTTAAAATTTGATGGACGGACTTTTATTTCCTTTAAATTTCATATAAAACACAGAATATATAATTTCATATGATTTCATGCAGTTGAAATTATCATGTTCGTAACTCTCATTGTAAGGGTAATAATGGAATACTAACACGATTGACAGACGGTTACCCCGGATCGCGGACGGGACACTTGCGATACCAAATCAAACTCTTTATCACGTTAACTTATAAAAAAACTGGGATGATCCCACATAGAGGTCTACAATTCATTTACGAATGAACCTCATATACTTATGAGTAATCATCTACAATGCACTTAGGACTATATACTCGCACTTTTTAAAAATTTGATGGACGGACTTTTATTTCCATTAAATTTCATAAAAAAAACAAAGAATATATAATTTCATATGATTTTATGCTGTTGAAATTATCGTGTTCATAACTCTCATTGTAAGGGTAATAATGGAATACTAACACGATTGACAGACGGTTACCCCGAATTGCGGACGGGACGCTTGCAATACCAAATCAAACTCTTTATCATGGTATCCTATAAAGAAACTGGCATTATCCCACATAGAGGTTCCCAATTCATTCACGAATGATCATTGTATACTTATGAGTAATCATCTACAATGTACTCTGGACTATGTACTTGCACTTTTTAAAATTTATTGGACGGACTTTTATTTCTTTAAATTTCATAGAAAACATAGAATATATAATTTAATGAGATTTTATGCTGTTAAAATTATCGTGTTCATAACTCTCATTGTAAGGGTAATAATGGAATACTAACACGATTGACAGACGGTTACCCCGGATCGCGGACGGGACACTTGCGATACCAAATCAAACTCTTTATCACGTTAACTTATAAAAAAACTGGGATGATCCCACATAGAGGTCTACAATTCATTTACGAATGAACCTCATATACTTATGAGTAATCATCTACAATGCACTTAGGACTATATACTCGCACTTTTTAAAAATTTGATGGACGGACTTTTATTTCCATTAAATTTCATAAAAAAAAACATAGAATATATAATTTCATATTATTTTATTCTGTTGAAATTATCGTGTTCATAACTCTCATTGTAAGGATAATAATGGAATACTAACACGATTGACAGACGGTTACCCCGAATTGCGGACGGGACGCTTGCAATACCAAATCAAACTCTTTATTATGGTATCCTATAAAGAAACTGGCATTATCCCACATAGAGGTCCACAATTCATTCATGAATGACCATTGTATAATTATGAGTAATCATCTACAATGTACTCTGGACCATGTACTCGCGCTTTTTAAAATTTCATGGACGGACTTTTATTACCTTTAAATTTCATATAAACATAGAATATATAATTTCATATGATTGTATGCAGTTGAAATTATCGTGTTCATAACTCTCATTGTAAGGGTAATAATGGAATACTAACACGATTGACTGACGGTTACCCCAGATCGCGGATGGGATACTTACGATACCAAATCAAACTCTTTATCACGTTAATTTATAAAGAAACTGGGATGATCCCACATAGAGGTCCACAATTCATTCACGAATGAATCTCGTATACTTATGAGTAATCATCTACAATGTACTCAGGACTATGTACTCGCACTTTTTTATAATTTGATGGACGGACTTTTTTTCCATTAAATTTCATAAAAAACATAGAATATATAATTTCATATTATTTTATGCTGTTGAAATTATCGTGTTCATAACTCTCATTGTAAGGGTAATAATGGAATACTAACACGATTGACAGATAGTTACCCCGGATCGCGGACGGGACGCTTGCAATACCAAATCAAACTCTTTATCATGGTACCCTATAAAGAAATTGGCATGATCCCACATAGAGGTCCACAATTCATTCACGAATGACCCTTGTATACTTATGAGTAATCATATACAACGTACTCCGGACTATGTACTCGCGCTTTTTAAAATTTGATGGTCGGACTTTTGTTTCCTTTTAATTTCATAAAAAACATAGAATATATAATTTAATGAGATTTTATGCAGTTAAAATTATCGTGTTCATAACCCTCATTGTAAGGGTAATAATGGAATACTAACACGATTGACAGACGGTTACCCCGGATCGCGGACGACACAATTGCAATACCAAATGAAACTCTTTATCACGGTAACATGTAAAGAAACTGGCATGATCACACATAGAGGTCCACAATTCATTCACAAATGACCCCCGTATACTTATGAGTAATTATCTACAATGTACTCTGGACTATGTACTCGCGCTTTTTAAAATTTGATGGACGGACTTTTATTTCCTTTAAATTTCATATAAAACACAGAATATATAATTTCATATGATTTCATGCAGTTGAAATTATCGTGTTCGTAACTCTCATTGTAAGGGTAATAATGGAATACTAACACGATTGACAGACGGTTACCCCGGATCGCGGACGGGACACTTGCGATACCAAATCAAACTCTTTATCACGTTAACTTATAAAAAAACTGGGATGATCCCACATAGAGGTCCACAATTCATTTACGAATGAACCTCGTATACTTATGAATAATCATCTACAATGCACTTAGGACTATGTACTCGCACTTTTTAAAAATTTGATGGACGGACTTTTATTTCCATTAAATTTCATAAAAAAAAACATAGAATATATAATTTTCATATTATTTTATTCTGTTGAAATTATCGTGTTCATAACTCTCATTGTAAGGGTAATAATGGAATACTAACACGATTGACAGACGGTTACCCCGAATTGCGGACGGGACGCTTGCAATACCAAATCAAACTCTTTATTATGGTATCCTATAAAGAAACTGGCATTATCCCACATAGAGGTCCACAATTCATTCATGAATGACCATTGTATAATTATGAGTAATCATCTACAATGTACTCTGTACTATGTACTTGCACTTTTTAAAATTTATTGGACGGACTTTTATTTCCATTACATTTCATAAAAAACATAGAATATATAATTTAATGAGATTTTATGCTGTTAAAATTATTGTGTTCATACCTCTCATTGTAAGGGTAATAATGGAATACTAACACGATTGACAGACGGTTACCCCGGATCGCAGAAGGGACACTTTCAATACCAAATCAAACTCTTTATCACGTTAACTTATAAAGAAACTGGGATGATCCCACATAGAGATCCACAATTCATTTACGAATGAACCTCATATACTTATGAGTAATCATCTACAATGCACTTAGGACTATATACTCGCACTTTTTAAAAATTTGATGGACGGACTTTTATTTCCATTAAATTTCATAAAAAAAACAAAGAATATATAATTTCATATGATTTTATGCTGTTGAAATTATCGTGTTCATAACTCTCATTGTAAGGGTAATAATGGAATACTAACACGATTGACAGACGGTTACCCCGAATTGCGGACGGGATGCTTGCAATACCAAATCAAACACTTTATCAAGGTATCCTATAAAGAAACTGGCATTATCCCACATAGAGGTTCCCAATTCATTCACGAATGACCATTGTATACTTATGAGTAATCATCTACAATGTAATCTGGACTATGTACTTGCACTTTTTAAAATTTATCGGACGGACTTTTATTTCCATTACATTTCATAAAAAACATAGAATATATAATTTCATGTGATTTTATACAGTTGAAATTATCGTGTTCATAACTCTCATTGTAAGGGTAATAATGGAATACTAACACGATTGACAGACGGTTACCCCGGATCGCGGACGACACACTTGCAATACCAAATGAAACTCTTTATCACGGTAACATGTAAAGAAACTGGCATGATCCCACATAGAGGTCCACAATTCATTCACAAATGACTCCCGTAAACTTATGAGTAATTACCTACAATGTACTCTGGACTTTGTACTCGCGCTTTTTAAAATTTCATGGACGGACTTTTATTTCCTTTAAATTTCATATAAAACACAGAATATATAATTTCATATGATTTTATGCGGTTGAAATTATCGTGTTCATAACTCTCATTGTAAGGGTAATAATGGAATACTAACACGATTGACAGACGGTTATCCCGGATCGCGGACGGGACACTTGCGATACCAAATCAAACTCTTTATCACGTTAACTTATAAAGAAACTGGGATGATCCCACATAGAGTTCCACAATTCATTTACGAATGAACCTCGTATACTTATGAGTAATCATCTACAATGCACTTAGGACTATGTACTCGCACTTTTTAAAAATTTAATGGACGGACTTTTATTTCTATTAAATTTCATAAAAAAAACATAGAATATATAATTTCATATGATTTTATGCTGTTGAAATTATCGTGTTCATAACTCTCATTGTAAGGGTAATAATGGAATACTAACACGATTGACGGACGGTTACCCCGAATTGCGGACGGGACGCTTGCAATACCAAATCAAACTCTTTATTATGGTATCCTATAAAGAAACTGGCATTATCCCACATAGAGGTCCATAATTCATTAACGAATGACCATTGTATACTTATGAGTAATCATTTACAATGTACTCTGGACTATGTACTTGCACTTTTTAAAATTTATTGGACGGACTTTTATTTCCATTACATTTCATAAAAAACATAGAATATATAATTTAATGAGATTTTATGCTGTTAAAATTATCGTGTTCATAACTCTCATTGTAAGGGTAATAATGGAATACTAACACGATTGACGGACGGTTACCCCGGATCGCGGACGACACACATGCAAAACCAAATGAAACTCTTTATCACGGTAACATGTAAAGAAACTGGCATGATCCCACATAGAGGCCCACAATTCATTCACAAATGACCCCCGTATACTTATCAGTAATTATCTACAATGTACTCTGGACTATGTACTCGCACTTTTTAAAATTTGATGGACGGACATTTATTTCCTTTAAATTTCATAAAAACATAGAATATATAATTTCATATGATTTTATGCAGTTGAAATTATCGTGTTCATAACTCTCATTGTAAGGGTAATAATGGAATACTAACACGATTGACTGACGGTTACCCCGAATTGCAGATGGGACGCTTGCAATGCCAAATCAAACTCTTTATCATGGTATCCTATAAAGAAACTGGCATTATCCCACATAGAGGTCCACAATTCATTCACGAATGGCCATTGTATACTTATGAGTAATCATCTACAATGTACTCTGGACTATGTACTTGCACTTTTTAAAATTTATTGGACGGACTTTTATTTCCATTACATTTCATAAAAAACATAGAATATATAATTTAATGAGATTTTATGCTGTTAAAATTATCGTGTTCATAACTCTCATTGTAAGGGTAATAATGGAATACTAACACGATTGACAGACGGTTACCCCGGATCGCGGACGACACACTTGCAATACCAAATCAAACTATTCATCGCGGTAACATGTACAGAAACTGGCATGATCCCACATAGAGGTCAACAATTCATTCACAAATGACCCTCGTATACTTATGAGTAATTATCTACAATGTACTCTGGACCATGTACTCGCGCTTTTTAAAATTTCATGGACGGACTTTTATTTCCTTTAAATTTCATATAAACATAGAATATATAATTTCATATGATTGTATGCAGTTGAAATTATCGTGTTCATAACTCTCATTGTATGGGTAATAATGGAATACTAACACGATTGACTGACGGTTACCCCAGATCGCGGACGGGATACTTACGATACCAAATCAAACTCTTTATCACGTTAATTTATAAAGAAACTGGGATGATCCCACATAGAGGTCCACAATTCATTCACGAATGAATCTCGTATACTTATGAGTAATCATCTACAATGTACTCAGGACTATGTACTCGCACTTTTTTATAATTTGATGGACGGACTTTTTTTCCATTAAATTTCATAAAAAACATAGAATATATAATTTCATATTATTTTATGCTGTTGAAATTATCGTGTTCATAACTCTCATTGTAAGGGTAATAATGGAATACTAACACGATTGACAGATAGTTACCCCGGATCGCGGACGGGACGCTTGCAATACCAAATCAAACTCTTTATCATGGTACCCTATAAAGAAATTGGCATGATCCCACATAGAGGTCCACAATTCATTCACGAATGACCCTTGTATACTTATGAGTAATCATATACAATGTACTCCGGACTATGTACTCGCGCTTTTTAAAATTTGATGGTCGGACTTTTGTTTCCTTTTAATTTCATAAAAAACATAGAATATATAATTTAATGAGATTTTATGCAGTTAAAATTATCGTGTTCATAACCCTCATTGTAAGGGTAATAATGGAATACTAACACGATTGACAGACGGTTACCCCGGATCGCGGACGAAACAATTGCAATACCAAATGAAACTCTTTATCACGGTAACATGTAAAGAAACTGGCATGATCCCACATAGAGGTCCACAATTCATTCACAAATGACCCCCGTATACTTATGAGTAATTATCTACAATGTACTCTGGACTATGTACTCGCGCTTTTTAAAATTTGATAGACGGACTTTTATTTCCTTTAAATTTCATATAAAACACAGAATATATAATTTCATATGATTTCATGCAGTTGATATTATCGTGTTCGTAACTCTCATTGTAAGGGTAATAATGGAATACTAACACGATTGACAGACGGTTACCCCGGATCGCGGACGGGACACTTGCGATACCAAATCAAACTCTTTATCACGTTAACTTATAAAAAAACTGGGATGATCCCACATAGAGGTCTACAATTCATTTACGAATGAACCTCATATACTTATGAGTAATCATCTACAATGCACTTAGGACTATATACTCGCACTTTTTAAAAATTTGATGGACGGACTTTTATTTCCATTAAATTTCATAAAAAAAACAAAGAATATATAATTTCATATGATTTTATGCTGTTGAAATTATCGTGTTCATAACTCTCATTGTAAGGGTAATAATGGAATACTAACACGATTGACAGACGGTTACCCCGAATTGCAGACGGGACGCTTGCAATACCAAATCAAACTCTTTATCATGGTATCCTATAAAGAAACTGGCATTATCCCACATAGAGGTCCACAATTCATTCACGAATGACCATTGTACACTTATGAGTAATCATCTACAATGTAATCTGGACTATGGATGGACTTTTATTTCCATTACATTTCATAAAAAACATAGAATATATAATTTAATGAGATTTTATGCTGTTAAAATTATCGTGTTCATAACTCTCATTGTAAGGGTAATAATGGAATACTAACACGATTGACAGACGGTTACCCCGGATCGCGGACGACACACTTGCAATACCAAATCAAACTATTCATCGCGGTAACATGTACAGATACTGGCATGATCCCACATAGAGGTCAACAATTCATTCACAAATGACCCTCGTATACTTATGAGTAATTATCTACAATGTACTCTGGACCATGTACTCGCGCTTTTTAAAATTTCATGGACGGACTTTTATTTCCTTTAAATTTCATATAAACATAGAATATATAATTTCATATGATTGTATGCAGTTGAAATTATCGTGTTCATAACTCTCATTGTAAGGGTAATAATGGAATACTAACACGATTGACTGACGGTTACCCCAGATCGCGGACGGGATACTTACGATACCAAATCAAACTCTTTATCATGTTAATTTATAAAGAAACTGGGATGATCCCACATAGAGGTCCACAATTCATTCACGAATGAATCTCGTATACTTATGAGTAATCATCTACAATGTACTCAGGACTATGTACTCGCACTTTTTTATAATTTGATGGACGGACTTTTTTTCCATTAAATTTCATAAAAAACATAGAATATATAATTTCATATTATTTTATGCTGTTGACATTATCGTGTTCATAACTCTCATTGTAAGGGTAATAATGGAATACTAACACGATTGACAGATAGTTACCCCGGATCGCGGACGGGACGCTTGCAATACCAAATCAAACTCTTTATCATGGTACCCTTTAAAGAAATTGGCATGATCCCACATAGAGGTCCACAATTCATTCACGAATGACCCTTGTATACTTATGAGTAATCATATACAATGTACTCCGGACTATGTACTCGCGCTTTTTAAAATTTGATGGTCGGACTTTTGTTTCCTTTTAATTTCATAAAAAACATAGAATATATAATTTAATGTGATTTTATGCAGTTAAAATTATCGTGTTCATAACCCTCATTGTAAGGGTAATAATGGAATACTAACACGATTGACAGACGGTTACCCCGGATCGCGGACGACACAATTGCAATACCAAATGAAACTCTTTATCACGGTAACATGTAAAGAAACTGGCATGATCCCACATAGAGGTCCACAATTCATTCACAAATGACCCCCGTATACTTATGAGTAATTATCTACAATGTACTCTGGACTATGTACTCGCGCTTTTTAAAATTTGATGGACGGACTTTTATTTCCTTTAAATTTCATATAAAACACAGAATATATAATTTCATATGATTTCATACAGTTGAAATTATCGTGTTCGTAACTCTCATTGTAAGGGTAATAATGGAATACTAACACGATTGACAGACGGTTACCCCGGATCGCGGACGGGACACTTGCGATACCAAATCAAACTCTTTATCACGTTAACTTATAAAAAAACTGGGATGATCCCACATAGAGGTCCACAATTCATTTACGAATGAACCTCGTATACTTATGAGTAATCATCTACAATGCACTTAGGACTATGTACTCGCACTTTTTAAAAATTTGATGGACGGACTTTTATTTCCATTAAATTTCATAAAAAAAAACATAGAATATATAATTTCATATTATTTTATTCTGTTGAAATTATCGTGTTCATAACTCTCATTGTAAGGGTAATAATGGAATACTAACACGATTGACAGACGGTTACCCCGAATTGCGGACGGGACGCTTGCAATACCAAATCAAACTCTTTATTATGGTATCCTATAAAGAAACTGGCATTATCCCACATAGAGGTCCAAAATTCATTCAGGAATGACCATTGTATAATTATGAGTAATCATCTACAATGTACTCTGGACCATGTACTCGCGCTTTTTAAAATTTCATGGACGGACTTTTATTACCTTTAAATTTCATATAAACATAGAATATATAATTTCATATGATTGTATGCAGTTGAAATTATCGTGTTCATAACTCTCATTGTAAGGGTAATAATGGAATACTAACACGATTGACTGACGGTTACCCCAGATCGCGGACGGGATACTTACGATACCAAATCAAACTCTTTATCACGTTAATTTATAAAGAAACTGGGATGATCCCACATAGAGGTCCACAATTCATTCACGAATGAATCTCGTATACTTATGAGTAATCATCTACAATGTACTCAGGACTATGTACTCGCACTTTTTTATAATTTGATGGACGGACTTTTTTTCCATTAAATTTCATAAAAAACATAGAATATATAATTTCATATTATTTTATGCTGTTGAAATTATCGTGTTCATAACTTTCATTGTAAGGGTAATAATGGAATACTAACACGATTGACAGATAGTTACCCTGGATCGCGGACGGGACGCTTGCAATACCAAATCAAACTCTTTATCATGGTACCCTATAAAGAAATTGGCATGATCCCACATAGAGGTCCACAATTCATTCACGAATGACCCTTGTATACTTATGAGTAATCATATACAATGTACTCCGGACTATGTACTCGCGCTTTTTAAAATTTGATGGTCGGACTTTTGTTTCCTTTTAATTTCATAAAAAACATAGAATATATAATTTAATGAGATTTTATGCAGTTAAAATTATCGTGTTCATAACCCTCATTGTAAGGGTAATAATGGAATACTAACACGATTGACAGACGGTTACCCCGGATCGCGGACGACACAATTGCAATACCAAATGAAACTCTTTATCACGGTAACATGTAAAGAAACTGGCATGATCCCACATAGAGGTCCACAATTCATTCACAAATGACCCCCGTATACTTATGAGTAATTATCTACAATGTACTCTGGACTATGTACTCGCGCTTTTTAAAATTTGATGGACGGACTTTTATTTCCTTTAAATTTCATATAAAACACAGAATATATAATTTCATATGATTTCATGCAGTTGAAATTATCGTGTTCGTAACTCTCATTGTAAGGGTAATAATGGAATACTAACACGGTTGACAGACGGTTACCCCGTATCACGGACGGGACACTTGCGATACCAAATCAAACTCTTTTCACGTTAACTTATAAAGAAACTGGGATGATCCCACATAGAGGTCCACAATTCATTTACGAATGGCCCTCGTATACTTATGAGTAATCATCTACAATGCACTTAGGACTATGTACTCGCAATTTTTAAAATTTTGATGGACGGACTTTTATTTCCATTGAATTTCATAAAAAAACGTAGAATATATAATTTCATATGATTTTATGGTGTCGAAATTATCGTGTTCATAACTCTCATTGTAAGGGTAATAATGGAATACTAACATGATTGACAGACGGTTACCCTGAATTGCGGACGGGACGCTTGCAATACCAAATCAAACTCTTTATCATGGTATCCTATAAAGAAACTGGCATTATCCCACATAGATGTGCACAATTCATTCACGAATGACCATTGTATACTTATGAGTAATCATCTACAATGTACTCTGGACTATGTACTCGCACTTTTTAAAATTTATTGGACGGACTTTTATTTCCATTACATTTCATAAAAAACATAGAATATATAATTTAACGAGATTTTATGCTGTTGAAATTATCGTGTCCATAACTCTCACTGTAAGGGTAATAATGGAATACTAACACGATTGACGGACGGTTACCCCGGATCGCGGACGACACACTTGCAATACCAAATCAAACTCTTTATCACGGTAACATATAAAGAAACTGGCATGATCCCACATAGAGGTCCACAATTCATTCACAAATGACCCCCGTATACTTATGAGTAATTATCTACAATGTACTCTGGACTATGTACTCGCGCTTTTTAAAATTTGATGGACGGACTTTTATTTCCTTTAAATTTCATAAAAAAACACAGAATATATAATTTCATATGATTTTATTGAATTGAAATTATTGTGTTCATAACTCTGTAAGGGTAATAATGGAATACTAACACGGTTGACAGAAGGTTACCCCGTATCGCGGACGGGACACTTGCGATACCAAATCAAACTCTTTTCACATTAACTTATAAAGAAACTGGGATGTTCCCACATAGAGGTCCACAATTCATTTACGAATGGCCCTCGTATACTTATGAGTAATCATCTACAATGCACTTAGGAGTATGTACTCGCACTTTTTAAAATTTTGATGGACGGACTTTTATTTCCATTGAATTTCATAAAAAAAACGTAGAATATATAATTTCATATGATTTTATGCTGTCGAAATTATCGTGTTCATAACTCTCATTGTAAGGGTAATAATGGAATACTAACATGATTGACAGACGGTTACCCCGAATTGCGGACGGGACGCTTGCAATACCAAATCAAACTCTTTATCATGGTATCATGTAAAGAAACTGGCATTATCCCACATAGATGTCCACAATTCATTCACGAAAGACCATTGTATACTTATGAGTAATCATCTACAATGTACTCTGGACTATGTACTCGCACTTTTTAAAATTTATTGGACGGACTTTTATTTCCATTACATTTCATAAAAAACATAGAATATATAATTTAATGAGATTTTATGCTGTTAAAATTATCGTGTTCATAACTCTCATTGTAATGGTAATAATGGAATACTAACACGATTGACAGACGGTTACCCCGGATCGGGGACGACACACTTGCAATACCAAATGAAAATCTTTATCACGGTAACATGTAAAGAAACTGGCATGATCCCACATAGAGGTCCACAATTCATTCAGAAATGACCCTCGTATACTTATGAGTAATTATCTACAACGTACTCTGGACTATGTACTCGCACTTTTTAAATTTTGATGGACGGACATTTATTTCCGTTAAATTTCATAAAAACATAGAATATATATTTTCATATGATTTGATGCAGTTGAAATTATCGTGTTCATAACTCTCATTGTAAGGGTAATAATGGAATACTAACACGATTGACAGATGGTTACCCCGAATTGAGGACGGTACGCTTGCAATACCAAATCAAACTCTTTATCATGGTATCCTATAAAGAAACTGGCATTATCCCACATAGAGGTCCACAATTCTTTCACGAAGGACCATTGTATACTTATGAGTAATCATCTACAATGTACTCTGGACTATGTAGTTGCACTTTTTAAAATTTATTGGACGGACTTTTATTTCCATTACATTTCATAAAAAAACATAGAATATATAATTTAATGAGATTTTATGCAGTTATACTGTTCATAACACTCATTGTAAGGGTAATAATGGAAAACTAACACGATTGACAGACGGTTGCCCGGATCGCGGACGACACACTTGCAATGCCAAATGAAACTCTTTATCACGGAAACCTGTAAAGAAAATGGCATGATCCCACATAGAGGTCCACAATTCATTCACAAATGACCCTCGTATACTTATGAGTAATTATCTACAATGTACTCTGGAATATGTACTCGCACTTTTTAAAATTTGATGGACGGACATTTATTTCCTTTAAATTTCATAAAAACATAGAATATATAATTTCATATGATTTTATGCAGTTGAAATTATCGTGTTCATAACTCTCATTGTAAGGGTAATAATGGAATACTAACACGATTGATTGACGGTAACCCCGGATCGCAGACGGGACACTTGCGATACCAAATCAAACTCTTTATCACGTTAACTTATAAAGAAACTGGGATGATCCCACATAGAGGTCCACAATTCATTCACGAATGAACCTCGTATACTTATGAGTAATCATCTACAATGTACTCAGGACTATGTACTCGCACTTTTTTACAATTTGATGGACGGACTTTTTTTCCATTAAATTTCATAAAAAACATAGAATATATAATTTCATATTATTTTATGTTGTTGAAATTATCGTGTTCATAACTCTCATTGTAAGGGTAATAATTGAATACTAACACGATTGACAGATGGTTACCCCGGATCGCGGACGGGACGCTTGCAATACCAAATAAAACTCTTTATCATGGTACCCTATAAAGAAATTGGCATGATCCCACATACAGGTCCACAATTCATTCAAGAATGACCCTTGTATACTTATGAGTAATCATCTACAATGTATTCCGGACTATGTACTCGCGCTTTTTAAAATTTGATGGTCGGACTTTTGTTTCCTTTAAATTTCATAAAAAACATAGAATATATAATTTAACGAGATTTTATGCTGTTGAAATTATTGTGTCCATAACTCTCACTGTAAGGGTAATAATTGAATACTAACACGATTGACAGACGGTTACCCCGGATCGCGGACGACACACTTGCAATACCAAATCAAACTCTTTATCACGGTAACATATAAAGAAACTGGCATGATCCCACATAGAGGTCCACAATTCATTCACAAATGACCCCCGTATACTTATGAGTAATTATCTACAATGTACTCTGGACTATGTACTCGCGCTTTTTAAAATTTGATGGACGGACTTTTATTTCCTTTAAATTTCATAAAAAAACACAGAATATATAATTTCATATGATTTTATTGAATTGAAATTATTGTGTTCATAACTCTGTAAGGGTAATAATGGAATACTAACACGGTTGACAGAAGGTTACCCCGTATCGCGGACGGGACACTTGCGATACCAAATCAAACTCTTTTCACATTAACTTATAAAGAAACTGGGATGTTCCCACATAGAGGTCCACAATTCATTTACGAATGGCCCTCGTATACTTATGAGTAATCATCTACAATGCACTTAGGAGTATGTACTCGCACTTTTTAAAATTTTGATGGACGGACTTTTATTTCCATTGAATTTCATAAAAAAAACGTAGAATATATAATTTCATATGATTTTATGCTGTCGAAATTATCGTGTTCATAACTCTCATTGTAAGGGTAATAATGGAATACTAACATGATTGACAGACGGTTACCCCGAATTGCGGACGGGACGCTTGCAATACCAAATCAAACTCTTTATCATGGTATCATGTAAAGAAACTGGCATTATCCCACATAGATGTCCACAATTCATTCACGAAAGACCATTGTATACTTATGAGTAATCATCTACAATGTACTCTGGACTATGTACTCGCACTTTTTAAAATTTATTGGACGGACTTTTATTTCCATTACATTTCATAAAAAACATAGAATATATAATTTAATGAGATTTTATGCTGTTAAAATTATCGTGTTCATAACTCTCATTGTAATGGTAATAATGGAATACTAACACGATTGACAGACGGTTACCCCGGATCGGGGACGACACACTTGCAATACCAAATGAAAATCTTTATCACGGTAACATGTAAAGAAACTGGCATGATCCCACATAGAGGTCCACAATTCATTCAGAAATGACCCTCGTATACTTATGAGTAATTATCTACAACGTACTCTGGACTATGTACTCGCACTTTTTAAATTTTGATGGACGGACATTTATTTCCGTTAAATTTCATAAAAACATAGAATATATATTTTCATATGATTTGATGCAGTTGAAATTATCGTGTTCATAACTCTCATTGTAAGGGTAATAATGGAATACTAACACGATTGACAGATGGTTACCCCGAATTGAGGACGGTACGCTTGCAATACCAAATCAAACTCTTTATCATGGTATCCTATAAAGAAACTGGCATTATCCCACATAGAGGTCCACAATTCTTTCACGAAGGACCATTGTATACTTATGAGTAATCATCTACAATGTACTCTGGACTATGTAGTTGCACTTTTTAAAATTTATTGGACGGACTTTTATTTCCATTACATTTCATAAAAAAACATAGAATATATAATTTAATGAGATTTTATGCAGTTATACTGTTCATAACACTCATTGTAAGGGTAATAATGGAAAACTAACACGATTGACAGACGGTTGCCCGGATCGCGGACGACACACTTGCAATGCCAAATGAAACTCTTTATCACGGAAACCTGTAAAGAAACTGGCATGATCCCACATAGAGGTCCACAATTCATTCACAAATGACCCTCGTATACTTATGAGTAATTATCTACAATGTACTCTGGAATATGTACTCGCACTTTTTAAAATTTGATGGACGGACATTTATTTCCTTTAAATTTCATAAAAACATAGAATATATAATTTCATATGATTTTATGCAGTTGAAATTATCGTGTTCATAACTCTCATTGTAAGGGTAATAATGGAATACTAACACGATTGATTGACGGTAACCCCGGATCGCAGACGGGACACTTGCGATACCAAATCAAACTCTTTATCACGTTAACTTATAAAGAAACTGGGATGATCCCACATAGAGGTCCACAATTCATTCACGAATGAACCTCGTATACTTATGAGTAATCATCTACAATGTACTCAGGACTATGTACTCGCACTTTTTTACAATTTGATGGACGGACTTTTTTTCCATTAAATTTCATAAAAAACATAGAATATATAATTTCATATTATTTTATGTTGTTGAAATTATCGTGTTCATAACTCTCATTGTAAGGGTAATAATTGAATACTAACACGATTGACAGATGGTTACCCCGGATCGCGGACGGGACGCTTGCAATACCAAATAAAACTCTTTATCATGGTACCCTATAAAGAAATTGGCATGATCCCACATACAGGTCCACAATTCATTCAAGAATGACCCTTGTATACTTATGAGTAATCATCTACAATGTATTCCGGACTATGTACTCGCGCTTTTTAAAATTTGATGGTCGGACTTTTGTTTCCTTTAAATTTCATAAAAAACATAGAATATATAATTTAACGAGATTTTATGCTGTTGAAATTATTGTGTCCATAACTCTCACTGTAAGGGTAATAATTGAATACTAACACGATTGACAGACGGTTACCCCGGATCGCGGACGACACACTTGCAATACCAAATCAAACTCTTTATCACGGTAACATGTAATGAAACTGGCATGATCCCACATAGAGGTCCACAATTCATTCACAAATGACTCTCGTATACTAGTGAGTAATCATCTACAATGTACTCTGGACTATGTACTCGCGCTTTTTAAAATTTGATGGACAGACTTTTATTTCCTTTAAATTTCGTAAAAAACATAGAATATATGATTTTATGCAGTTGAAATTATCGTGTTCATAACTCTCATTGTAAGGGTAATAATGGAATACTAACACGATTGACAGACGGTTACCCCGGATCGCGGACGGAACACTTGCGATACCAAATCAAACTCTTTATCACGTTACATAGAGGTCCACAATTCATTCACGAATGAACCTCGTATACTTATGAGTAATCATCTACAATGTACTCAGGACTATGTACACGCACTTTTTAAAAATTTGATGGACGGACTTTTATTTCCATTAAATTTCATAAAAAAACATAGAATATATAATTTCATGTGATTTTATGCTGTTGAAATTATCGTGTTCATAACTCTCATTTTAAGGGTAATAATGGAATACTAACACGATTGACAGACGGTTACCCCGGATCGCGGACGGGATGCTTGCAATACCAAACCAAACTCTTTATCACGTTAACATGTAAAGAAACTGCATGATCCCACAAATAGGTCCACAATTCATTCACAAATGACCCTCGTATAGTTATGAGTAATTATCAACAATATTCTCTGGACTATGTACTCGAACTTTTTATTATTTGATGGATGGACTTTTATCTCCATTAAATTTCATAAAAAACATAGAATATATAATTTAAAATGATTTTATGCTGTTGAAATTATTGTGTTCATAACTCTCATTGTAAGGGTCATAATGGAATACTAACACGATTGACAAACGGTTACCCCGGATCGTGGACGGGACGCTTGCAATACCAAATCAAACTCTTTATCACGGTAACTTATAAAGAAACTGGCATGATCCCACATAGAGGTCCACAATTCATTCACGAATGAACCTCGTATACTTATGTGTAATCATCTATAATGTACCCTGGACTATGTACTCGCGCTTTTTTAAAATTTGATTGTCGGACTTTTATTTCTTTAAATTTCATAAAAAACATAGAATATATAATTTAATGAGATTTTATGCTGTTGAAATTATCGTGTTCATAACTCTCATTGTAAGGGTAATAATGGAATACTAACACTACTGACAGATGGTTACCCCGGATCGCGGACGACACACTTGCAATACCAAATGAAACTCTTTATCACGGTAACATGTAAAGAAACTGGAATGATCCCACATAGAGGTCCACAATTCATTCACAAATGACCCTCGTATACTTATGAGTAATTATCTACAATGTACTCTGGACTATGTACTTGCGCTTTTTAAAATTTGATGGACGGACTTTTATTTCCTTTAAATTTCATAAAAAACATAGAATATATAATTTTATATGATTTTATACAGTTGAAATTACCGTGTTCATAACTCTCATTGTAAGGGTAATAATGGAATACCAACACGATTGACAGATGGTTACCCCGGATCGCGAAAGGGACACTTGCGATACCAAATCAAACTCTTTATCACGTTAACTTATAAAGAAACTGGGATGATCCCACACAGAGGTCCACAATTCATTCACGAATGGACCTCGTATACTTATGAGTAATCATCAACAACGTACTCAGGACTGTGTACTCGTACTTTTTTATAATTTGATGGCCGGACATTTTTTCCATTAAATTTCATAAAAAACATAGAATATATAATTTCATATTATTTTATGCAGTTGAAATTATCGTGTTCATAACTCTCATTGTAAGGGTAAAAATGGAATACTAACACGATTGACAGACGGTTACCCCGGATCGCGGACGACACACTTGCAATACCAAATCAAACTCTTCATCACGGTAACATGTAAAGAAACTGGCATGATCCCACATAGAGGTCCACAATTCATTCACAAATGACCCTTGTATACTTATGAGTAATTATCTACAATGTACTATGGACTATGTACTCGCACTTTTTATAATTTGATGGACGGACTTTTATTTCCTTTAAATTTCATAAAAAACATAGAATATATAATTTCATATGATTTTATGCTGTTGAAATTATCGTGTTCATAACTCTCATTTGTAGGGTAATAATGGAATACTAACATGATTGACAGACGGTTACCCCGGATCGCGGATGACACACTTGCAATACCAAATCAAACTCTTTATCACGGTAACATGTAAAGAAACTGGCATGATCCCACATAGAGGTCCACAATTCATTCACAAATGACCCTCGTATACTCATGACTAATTATCTACAATGTACTCTGGACTATGTACTCGCGTTTTATAAAATTTGATGGACGGACTTTAATTTCCTTTAAATTTCATAATAAACATAGAATATATAATTTCATATGATTTTATACAGTTGAAATTATCTTGTTCATAACTCTCATTGTAAGGGTAATAATGGAATACTAACACGATTGATAGACGGTTACCCCGGATCGCGGACGGGACACTTGCGAAACCAAATCAAACTCTTTATCACGTTAACTTATAAATAAACTGGGATGATCCGACATAGAGGTCCACGATCCATTCACGAATGAACCTCGTATACATGAGTAATCATCTCCAATGTACTCAGGACTATGTACTCGCACTTTTTAAAAATTTGGTGGGCGGACTTTAATTTCCATTAAATTTCATTAAAAAACATGGAATATATAATTTCATATGATTTTATGCTGTTGAAATTATCGTGTTTATAACTCTCATTGTAAGGGTATTAATGGAAAACTAACACGATTGTCAGACGGTTACCTCGGATCACGGACGGGACGCTTGCAATACCAAATCAAACTCTCTATCATGGTATCCTATAAGAAAACTAGCATTATCCCACATAGAGGTCCACAATTCATTCACGAATGATCATTGTATACTTATGAGTAATCATCTACAATGTACACTGGACTATGTAATTGCACTTTTTAAAATTTATTGGACGGACTTTTATTTCTTTAAATTTCATAGAAAACATAGAATATATAATTTAATGAGATTTTATGTTGTTGAAATTATCGTGTTCATAACACTCATTGTAAGGGTAATAATGGAATAGTAACACGATTGACAGACGGTTACCCCAGATCGCGGACGGGGCGCTTGCAATACCATATCAAAATCTTTATCACGTTAACATGTAAAGAAACTGGCATGATCCCACATAGAGGTCCACAATTCGTTCACAAATGACCCTAGTATACTTATGACTAATTATCTACAATGTACTCTTGACTATGTACTTGCGTTTTATAAAATTTGATGGACGGACTTTAATTTCCTTTAAATTTCATAAAAAACATAGAATATATAATTTCATATGATTTTATGCAGTTGAAATTATCATGTTCATAACTCTCATTGTAAGGGTAATCATAGAATACTAACACGATTAACAGATGGTTACCCCGGATCGCGGACGGGACTCTTGCAATACCAAATCAATCTCTTTATCATGGAAACCTATAAAGAAACTGGCATGATCCCACATAGAGGTCCACAATTCATTCACGAATGAACCTCATATACTTATGTGTAATCATCTATAACGTACCCTGGACTATGTACTCGCGCTTTTTTAAAATTTGATGGCAAGACTTTTATTTCTTTAAATTTCATAAAAAACATTGAATATATAATTTAATGAGATTTTATGCTGTTGAAATTATCGTGTTCATAACTCTCATTGTAAGGGTAATAATGGAATACTAACACGATTGACAGACGGTTACCCCGGATCGCGGACGACACACTTGCAATACCAAATGAAACTCTTTATCACGGTAACATGTAAAGAAACTGGAATGATCCCACATAGAGGTCCACAATTCATTCACAAATGACCCTCGTATACTTATGAGTAATTATCTACAATGTACTCTGGACTATGTACTTGCGCTTTTTAAAATTTGATGGACGGACTTTTATTTCCTTTAAATTTCATAAAAAACATAGAATATATAATTTTATATGATTTTATGCAGTTGAAATTACCGTGTTCATAACTCTCATTGTAAGGGTAATAATGGAATACTAACACGATTGACAGACGGTTACCCCGGATCGCGAAAGGGACACTTGCGATACCAAATCAAACTCTTTATCACGTTAACTTATAAAGAAACAGGGATGATCCCACACAGAGGTCCACAATTCATTCACGAATGGACCTCGTATACTTATGAGTAATCATCAACAACGTACTCAGGACTGTGTACTCGCACTTTTTTATAATTTGATGGACGGACATTTTTTCCATTAAATTTCATAAAAAACATAGAATATATAATTTCATATTATATTTATGCAGTTGAAATTATCGTGTTCATAACTCTCATTGTAAGGGTAAAAATGGAATACTAACACGATCGATAGACGGTTACCCCGGATCGCGGATGACACACTTGCAATACCAAATCAAACTCTTAATCACGGTAACATGTAAAGAAACAGGCATGATCCCACATAGAGGTCCACAGTTCATTCACAAATGACCCTTGTATACTTATGAGTAATTATCTACAATGTACTATGGACTATGTACTCGCACTTTTTATAATTTGATGGACGGACTTTTATTTCCATTAAATTTCATAAAAAACATAGAATATATAATATCATATGATTTTATGCTTTTGAAATTATCGTGTTGATAACTCTCATTTGTAGGGTAATAATGGAATACTAACATGATTGACAGACGGTTACCCCGGATCGCGGATGACACACTTGCAATACCAAATCAAACTCTGTATCACGGTAACATGTAAAGAAACTGGCATGATCCCACATAGAGGTCCACAATTCATTCACAAATGACCCTCGTATACTCATGACTAATTATCTGCAATGTACTCTGGACTATGTACTCGCGTTTTATAAAATTTGATGGACGGACTTTAATTTCCTTTAAATTTCATAAAAAACATAGAATATATAATTTCATATGATTTTATGCAGTTGAAATTATCGTGTTCATAACTCTCATTGTAAGGGTAATAATGGAATACTAACACGATTGATAGACGGTTACCCCGGATCGCGGACGGGACACTTGCGAAACCAAATCAAACTCTTTATCACATTAATTTATAAATAAACTGGGATGATCCCACATAGAGGTCCATGACCCATTCACGAATGAACCTCGTATACTTATGAGTAATCATCTCCAATGTACTCAGGACTATGTACTCGCACTTTTTAAAAATTTGGTGGGCGGACTTTAATTTCCATTAAATTTCATTAAAAAACATGGAATATATAATTTCATATGATTTTATGCTGTTGAAATTATCGTGTTTATAACTCTCATTGTAAGGGTATTAATGGAAAACTAACACGATTGACAGACGGTTACCTCGGATCACGGACGGGACGCTTGCAATACCAAATCAAACTCTCTATCATGGTATCCTATAAGGAAACTAGCATTATCCCACATAGAGGTCCACAATTCATTCACGAATGATCATTGTATACTTATGAGTAATCATCTACAATGTACACTGGACTATGTAATTGCACTTTTTAAAATTTATTGGACGGACTTTTATTTCTTTAAATTTCATAGAAAACATAGAATATATAATTTAATGAGATTTTATATTGTTGAAATTATCGTGTTCATAACACTCATTGTAAGGGTAATAATGGAATAGTAACACGATTGACAGACGGTTACCCCAGATCGCGGACGGGACGCTTGCAATACCATATCAAAATCTTTATCACGTTAACATGTAAAGAAACTGGCATGATCCCACATAGAGGTCCACAATTCGTTCACAAATGACCCTCGTATACTTATGACTAATTATCTACAATGTACTCTTGACTATGTACTTGCGTTTTATAAAATTTGATGGACGAACTTTAATTTCCTTTAAATTTCATAAAAAACATAGAATATATAATTCATATGATTTTATGCAGTTGAAATTATCGTGTTCATAACTCTCATTGTAAGGGTAATCATAGAATACTAACACGATTAACAGATGGTTACCCCGGATCGCGGACGGGACTCTTGCAATACCAAATCAATCTCTTTATCATGGAAACCTATAAAGAAACTGGCATTATCCCACATAGAGGTCCACAATTCATTCACGAATGAACCTCATATACTTATGTGTAATCATCTATAACGTACCCTGGACTATGTACTCGCGCTTTTTTAAAATTTGATGGCAAGACTTTTATTTCTTTAAATTTCATAAAAAACATTGAATATATAATTTAATGAGATTTTATGCTGTTGAAATTATCGTGTTCATAACTCTCATTGTAAGGGTAAAAATGGAATACTAACACGATTGACAGACGGTTACCCCGGATCGCGGACGACACACTTGCAATACCAAATCAAACTCTTCATCACGGTAACATGTAAAGAAACTGGCATGATCCCACATAGAGGTCCACAATTCATTCACAAATGACCCTTGTATACTTATGAGTAATTATCTACAATGTACTATGGACTATGTACTCGCACTTTTTATAATTTGATGGACGGACTTTTATTTCCTTTAAATTTCATAAAAAACATAGAATATATAATTTCATATGATTTTATGCTGTTGAAATTATCGTGTTCATAACTCTCATTTGTAGGGTAATAATGGAATACTAACATGATTGACAGACGGTTACCCCGGATCGCGGATGACACACTTGCAATACCAAATCAAACTCTTTATCACGGTAACATGTAAAGAAACTGGCATGATCCCACATAGAGGTCCACAATTCATTCACAAATGACCCTCGTATACTCATGACTAATTATCTACAATGTACTCTGGACTATGTACTCGCGTTTTATAAAATTTGATGGACGGACTTTAATTTCCTTTAAATTTCATAAAAAACATAGAATATATAATTTCATATGATTTTATACAGTTGAAATTATCTTGTTCATAACTCTCATTGTAAGGGTAATAATGGAATACTAACACGATTGATAGACGGTTACCCCGGATCGCGGACGGGACACTTGCGAAACCAAATCAAACTCTTTATCACGTTAACTTATAAATAAACTGGGATGATCCGACATAGAGGTCCACGATCCATTCACGAATGAACCTCGTATACATGAGTAATCATCTCCAATGTACTCAGGACTATGTACTCGCACTTTTTAAAAATTTGGTGGGCGGACTTTAATTTCCATTAAATTTCATTAAAAAACATGGAATATATAATTTCATATGATTTTATGCTGTTGAAATTATCGTGTTTATAACTCTCATTGTAAGGGTATTAATGGAAAACTAACACGATTGACAAACGGTTACCTCGGATCACGGACGGGACGCTTGCAATACCAAATCAAACTCTCTATCATGGTATCCTATAAGAAAACTAGCATTATCCCACATAGAGGTCCACAATTCATTCACGAATGATCATTGTATACTTATGAGTAATCATCTACAATGTACACTGGACTATGTAATTGCACTTTTTAAAATTTATTGGACGGACTTTTATTTCTTTAAATTTCATAGAAAACATAGAATATATAATTTAATGAGATTTTATGTTGTTGAAATTATCGTGTTCATAACACTCATTGTAAGGGTAATAATGGAATAGTAACACGATTGACAGACGGTTACCCCAGATCGCGGACGGGACGCTTGCAATACCATATCAAAATCTTTATCACGTTAACATGTAAAGAAACTGGCATGATCCCACATAGAGGTCCACAATTCGTTCACAAATGGCCCTAGTATACTTATGACTAATTATCTACAATGTACTCTTGACTATGTACTTGCGTTTTATAAAATTTGATGGACGGACTTTAATTTCCTTTAAATTTCATAAAAAACATAGAATATATAATTTCATATGATTTTATGTAGTTGAAATTATCGTGTTCATAACTCTCATTGTAAGGGTAATCATAGAATACTAACACGATTAACAGATGGTTACCCCGGATCGCGGACGGGACTCTTGCAATACCAAATCAATCTCTTTATCATGGAAACCTATAAAGAAACTGGCATGATCCCACATAGAGGTCCACAATTCATTCACGAATGAACCTCATATACTTATGTGTAATCATCTATAACGTACCCTGGACTATGTACTCGCGCTTTTTTAAAATTTGATGGCAAGACTTTTATTTCTTTAAATTTCATAAAAAACATTGAATATATAATTTAATGAGATTTTATGCTGTTGAAATTATCGTGTTCATAACTCTCATTGTAAGGGTAATAATGGAATACTAACACGATTGACAGACGGTTACCCCGGATCGCGGACGACACACTTGCAATACCAAATGAAACTCTTTATCACGGTAACATGTAAAGAAACTGGAATGATCCCACATAGAGGTCCACAATTCATTCACAAATGACCCTCGTATACTTATGAGTAATTATCTACAATGTACTCTGGACTATGTACTTGCGCTTTTTAAAATTTGATGGACGGACTTTTATTTCCTTTAAATTTCATAAAAAACATAGAATATATAATTTTATATGATTTTATACAGTTGAAATTACCGTGTTCATAACTCTCATTGTAAGGGTAATAATGGAATACCAACACGATTGACAGATGGTTACCCCGGATCGCGAAAGGGACACTTGCGATACCAAATCAAACTCTTTATCACGTTAACTTATAAAGAAACTGGGATGATCCCACACAGAGGTCCACAATTCATTCACGAATGGACCTCGTATACTTATGAGTAATCTTCAACAACGTACTCAGGACTGTGTACTCGTACTTTTTTATAATTTGATGGCCGGACATTTTTTCCATTAAATTTCATAAAAAACATAGAATATATAATTTCATATTATTTTATGCAGTTGAAATTATCGTGTTCATAACTCTCATTGTAAGGGTAAAAATGGAATACTAACACGATTGACAGACGGTTACCCCGGATCGCGGACGACACACTTGCAATACCAAATCAAACTCTTCATCACGGTAACATGTAAAGAAACTGGCATGATCCCACATAGAGGTCCACAATTCATTCACAAATGACCCTTGTATACTTATGAGTAATTATCTACAATGTACTATGGACTATGTACTCGCACTTTTTATAATTTGATGGACGGACTTTTATTTCCTTTAAATTTCATAAAAAACATAGAATATATAATTTCATATGATTTTATGCTGTTGAAATTATCGTGTTCATAACTCTCATTTGTAGGGTAATAATGGAATACTAACATGATTGACAGACGGTTACCCCGGATCGCGGATGACACACTTGCAATACCAAATCAAACTCTTTATCACGGTAACATGTAAAGAAACTGGCATGATCCCACATAGAGGTCCACAATTCATTCACAAATGACCCTCGTATACTCATGACTAATTATCTACAATGTACTCTGGACTATGTACTCGCGTTTTATAAAATTTGATGGACGGACTTTAATTTCCTTTAAATTTCATAAAAAACATAGAATATATAATTTCATATGATTTTATACAGTTGAAATTATCTTGTTCATAACTCTCATTGTAAGTGTAATAATGGAATACTAACACGATTGATAGACGGTTACCCCGGATCGCGGACGGGACACTTGCGAAACCAAATCAAACTCTTTATCACGTTAACTTATAAATAAACTGGGATGATCCGACATAGAGGTCCACGATCCATTCACGAATGAACCTCGTATACATGAGTAATCATCTCCAATGTACTCAGGACTATGTGCTCGCACTTTTTAAAAATTTGGTGGGCGGACTTTAATTTCCATTAAATTTCATTAAAAAACATGGAATATATAATTTCATATGATTTTATGCTGTTGAAATTATCGTGTTTATAACTCTCATTGTAAGGGTATTAATGGAAAACTAACACGATTGACAGACGGTTACCTCGGATCACGGACGGGACGCTTGCAATACCAAATCAAACTCTCTATCATGGTATCCTATAAGAAAACTAGCATTATCCCACATAGAGGTCCACAATTCATTCACGAATGATCATTGTATACTTATGAGTAATCATCTACAATGTACACTGGACTATGTAATTGCACTTTTTAAAATTTATTGGACGGACTTTTATTTCTTTAAATTTCATAGAAAACATAGAATATATAATTTAATGAGATTTTATGTTGTTGAAATTATCGTGTTCATAACACTCATTGTAAGGGTAATAATGGAATAGTAACACGATTGACAGACGGTTACCCCAGATCGCGGACGGGACGCTTGCAATACCATATCAAAATCTTTATCACGTTAACATGTAAAGAAACTGGCATGATCCCACATAGAGGTCCACAATTCGTTCACAAATGACCCTCGTATACTTATGACTAATTATCTACAATGTACTCTTGACTATGTACTTGCGTTTTATAAAATTTGATGGACGGACTTTAATTTCCTTTAAATTTCATAAAAAACATAGAATATATAATTTCATATGATTTTATGCAGTTGAAATTATCGTGTTCATAACTCTCATTGTAAGGGTAATCATAGAATACTAACACGATTAACAGATGGTTACCCCGGATCGCGGACGGGACTCTTGCAATACCAAATCAATCTCTTTATCATGGAAACCTATAAAGAAACTGGCATGATCCCACATAGAAGTCCACAATTCATTCACGAATGAACCTCATATACTTATGTGTAATCATCTATAACGTACCCTGGACTATGTACTCGCGCTTTTTTAAAATTTGATGGCAAGACTTTTATTTCTTTAAATTTCATAAAAAACATTGAATATATAATTTAATGAGATTTTATGCTGTTGAAATTATCGTGTTCATAACTCTCATTGTAAGGGTAATAATGGAATACTAACACGATTGACTGACGGTTACCCCGGATCGCGGACGACACACTTGCAATACCAAATGAAACTCTTTATCACGGTAACATGTAAAGAAACTGGAATGATCCCACATAGAGGTCCACAATTCATTCACAAATGACCCTCGTATACTTATGAGTAATTATCTACAATGTACTCTGGACTATGTACTTGCGCTTTTTAAAATTTGATGGACGGACTTTTATTTCCTTTAAATTTCATAAAAAACATAGAATATATAATTTTATATGATTTCATGCAGTTGAAATTACCGTGTTCATAACTCTCATTGTAAGGGTAATAATGGAATACTAACACGATTGACAGACAGTTACCCCGGATCGCGAAAGGGACACTTGCGATACCAAATCAAACTCTTTATCACGTTAACTTATAAAGAAACTGGGATGATCCCACACAGAGGTCCACAATTCATTCACGAATGGACCTCGTATACTTATGAGTAATCATCAACAACGTACTCAGGACTGTGTACTCGCACTTTTTTATAATTTGATGGACGGACATTTTTTCCATTAAATTTCATAAAAAACATAGAATATATAATTTCATATTATATTTATGCAGTTGAAATTATCGTGTTCATAACTCTCATTGTAAGGGTAAAAATGGAATACTAACACGATTGATAGACGGTTACCCCGGATCGCGGATGACACACTTGCAATACCAAATCAAACTCTTCATCACGGTAACATGTAAAGAAACAGGCATGATCCCACATAGAGGTCCACAGTTCATTCACAAATGACCCTTGTATACTTATGAGTAATTATCTACAATGTACTATGGACTATGTACTCGCACTTTTTATAATTTGATGGACGGACTTTTATTTCCATTAAATTTCATAAAAAACATAGAATATATAATATCATATGATTTTATGCTTTTGAAATTATCGTGTTCATAACTCTCATTTGTAGGGTAATAATGGAATACTAACATGATTGACAGACGGTTACCCCGGATCGCGGATGACACACTTGCAATACCAAATCAAACTCTTTATCACGGTAACATGTAAAGAAACTGGCATGATCCCACATAGAGGTCCACAATTCATTCACAAATGACCCTCGTATACTCATGACTAATTATCTGCAATGTACTCTGGACTATGTACTCGCGTTTTATAAAATTTGATGGACGGACTTTAATTTCCTTTAAATTTCATAAAAAACATAGAATATATAATTTCATATGATTTTATGCAGTTGAAATTATCGTGTTCATAACTCTCATTGTAAGGGTAATAATGGAATACTAACACGATTGATAGACGGTTACCCCGGATCGCGGACGGGACACTTGCGAAA
Source organism: Rubia yunnanensis (assembly GCA_037428765.1). Taxonomy (NCBI): domain Eukaryota; kingdom Viridiplantae; phylum Streptophyta; class Magnoliopsida; order Gentianales; family Rubiaceae; genus Rubia; species Rubia yunnanensis. The sequence continues at coordinate 33,545,805 of CM075067.1, read as the reverse complement.
CCAAATCAAACTCTTTATCACATTAATTTATAAATAAACTGGGATGATCCCACATAGAGGTCCATGACCCATTCACGAATGAACCTCGTATACTTATGAGTAATCATCTCCAATGTACTCAGGACTATGTACTCGCACTTTTTAAAAATTTGGTGGGCGGACTTTAATTTCCATTAAATTTAATTAAAAAACATGGAATATATAATTTCATATGATTTTATGCTGTTGAAATTATCGTGTTTATAACTCTCATTGAAAGGGTATTAATGGAAAACTAACACGATTGACAGACGGTTACCTCGGATCACGGACGGGACGCTTGCAATACCAAATCAAACTCTCTATCATGGTATCCTATAAGGAAACTAGCATTATCCCACATAGAGGTCCACAATTCATTCACGAATGATCATTGTATACTTATGAGTAATCATCTACAATGTACACTGGACTATGTAATTGCACTTTTTAAAATTTATTGGACGGACTTTTATTTCTTTAAATTTCATAGAAAACATAGAATATATAATTTAATGAGATTTTATATTGTTGAAATTATCGTGTTCATAACACTCATTGTAAGGGTAATAATGGAATAGTAACACGATTGACAGACGGTTACCCCAGATCGCGGACGGGACGCTTGCAATACCATATCAAAATCTTTATCACGTTAACATGTAAAGAAACTGGCATGATCCCACATAGAGGTCCACAATTCGTTCACAAATGACCCTCGTATACTTATGACTAATTATCTACAATGTACTCTTGACTATGTACTTGCGTTTTATAAAATTTGATGGACGGACTTTAATTTCCTTTAAATTTCATAAAAAACATAGAATATATAATTTCATATGATTTTATGCAGTTGAAATTATCGTGTTCATAACTCTCATTGTAAGGGTAATCATAGAATACTAACACGATTAACAGATGGTTACCCCGGATCGCGGACGGGACTCTTGCAATACCAAATCAATCTCTTTATCATGGAAACCTATAAAGAAACTGGCATGATCCCACATAGAGGTCCACAATTCATTCACGAATGAACCTCATATACTTATGTGTAATCATCTATAACGTACCCTGGACTATGTACTCGCGCTTTTTTAAAATTTGATGGCCAGACTTTTATTTCTTAAAATTTCATAAAAAACATTGAATATATAATTTAATGAGATTTTATGCTGTTGAAATTATCGTGTTCATAACTCTCATTGTAAGGGTAATAATGGAATACTAACACGATTGACAGACGGTTACCCCGGATCGCGGACGACACACTTGCAATACCAAATGAAACTCTTTATCACGGTAACATGTAAAGAAACAGGCATGATCCCACATAGAGGTCCACAGTTCATTCACAAATGACCCTTGTATACTTATGAGTAATTATCTACAATGTACTATGGACTATGTACTCGCACTTTTTATAATTTGATGGACGGACTTTTATTTCCATTAAATTTCATAAAAAACATAGAATATATAATATCATATGATTTTATGCTTTTGAAATTATCGTGTTCATAACTCTCATTTGTAGGGTAATAATGGAATACTAACATGATTGACAGACGGTTACCCCGGATCGCGGATGACACACTTGCAATACCAAATCAAACTCTTTATCACGGTAACATGTAAAGAAACTGGCATGATCCCACATAGAGGTCCACAATTCATTCACAAATGACCCTCGTATACTCATGACTAATTATCTGCAATGTACTCTGGACTATGTACTCGCGTTTTATAAAATTTGATGGATGGACTTTAATTTCCTTTAAATTTCATAAAAAACATAGAATATATAATTTCATATGATTTTATGCAGTTGAAATTATCGTGTTCATAACTCTCATTGTAAGGGTAATAATGGAATACTAACACGATTGACAGACGGTTACCCCGGATCGCGGACGACACACTTGCAATACCAAATGAAACTCTTTATCACGGTAACATGTAAAGAAACAGGCATGATCCCACATAGAGGTCCACAGTTCATTCACAAATGACCCTTGTATACTTATGAGTAATTATCTACAATGTACTATGGACTATGTACTCGCACTTTTTATAATTTGATGGACGGACTTTTATTTCCATTAAATTTCATAAAAAACATAGAATATATAATATCATATGATTTTATGCTTTTGAAATTATCGTGTTCATAACTCTCATTTGTAGGGTAATAATGGAATACTAACATGATTGACAGACGGTTACCCCGGATCGCGGATGACACACTTGCAATACGAAATCAAACTCTTTATCACGGTAACATGTAAAGAAACTGGCATGATCCCACATAGAGGTCCACAATTCATTCACAAATGACCCTCGTATACTCATGACTAATTATCTGCAATGTACTCTGGACTATGTACTCGCGTTTTATAAAATTTGATGGACGGACTTTAATTTCCTTTAAATTTCATAAAAAACATAGAATATATAATTTCGTATGATTTTATGCAGTTGAAATTATCGTGTTCATAACTCTCATTGTAAGGGTAATAATGGAATACTAACACGATTGATAGACGGTTACCCCGGATCGCGGACGGGACACTTACGAAACCAAATCAAACTCTTTATCACATTAACTTATAAATAAACTGGGATGATCCCACATAGAGGTCCACGACCCATTCACGAATGAACCTCGTATACTTATGAGTAATCATCTCCAATGTACTCAGGACTATGTACTCGCACTTTTTAAAAATTTGGTGGGCGGACTTTAATTTCCATTAAATTTCATTAAAAAACATGGAATATATAATTTCATATGATTTTATGCTGTTGAAATTATCGTGTTTATAACTCTCATTGTAAGGGTATTAATGGAAAACTAACACGATTGACAGACGGTTACCTCGGATCACGGACGGGACGCTTGCAATACCAAATCAAACTCTCTATCATGGTATCCTATAAGGAAACTAGCATTATCCCACATAGAGGTCCACAATTCATTCACGAATGATCATTGTATACTTATGAGTAATCATCTACAATGTACACTGGACTATGTAATTGCACTTTTTAAAATTTATTGGACGGACTTTTATTTCTTTAAATTTCATAGAAAACATAGAATATATAATTTAATGAGATTTTATATTGTTGAAATTATCGTGTTCATAACACTCATTGTAAGGGTAATAATGGAATAGTAACACGATTGACAGACGGTTACCCCAGATCGCGGACGGGACGCTTGCAATACCATATCAAAATCTTTATCACGTTAACATGTAAAGAAACTGGCATGATCCCACATAGAGGTCCACAATTCGTTCACAAATGACCCTCGTATACTTATGACTAATTATCTACAATGTACTCTTGACTATGTACTTGCGTTTTATAAAATTTGATGGACGGACTTTAATTTCCTTTAAATTTCATAAAAAACATAGAATATATAATTTCATATGATTTTATGCAGTTGAAATTATCGTGTTCATAACTCTCATTGTAAGGGTAATCATAGAATACTAACACGATTAACAGATGGTTACCCCGGATCGCGGACGGGACTCTTGCAATACCAAATCAATCTCTTTATCATGGAAACCTATAAAGAAACTGGCATGATCCCACATAGAGGTCCACAATTCATTCACGAATGAACCTCATATACTTATGTGTAATCATCTATAACGTACCCTGGACTATGTACTCGCGCTTTTTTAAAATTTGATGGCCAGACTTTTATTTCTTAAAATTTCATAAAAAACACCGAATATATAATTTAATGAGATTTTATGCTGTTGAAATTATCGTGTTCATAACTCTCATTGTAAGGGTAATAATGGAATACTAACACAATTGACAGACGGTTACCCCGGATCGCGGACGACACACTTGCAATACCAAATGAAACTCTTTATCACGGTAACATGTAAAGAAACAGGCATGATCCCACATAGAGGTCCACAGTTCATTCACAAATGACCCTTGTATACTTATGAGTAATTATCTACAATGTACTATGGACTATGTACTCGCACTTTTTATAATTTGATGGACGGACTTTTATTTCCATTAAATTTCATAAAAAACATAGAATATATAATATCATATGATTTTATGCTTTTGAAATTATCGTGTTCATAACTCTCATTTGTAGGGTAATAATGGAATACTAACATGATTGACAGACGGTTACCCCGGATCGCGGATGACACACTTGCAATACCAAATCAAACTCTTTATCACGGTAACATGTAAAGAAACTGGCATTATCCCACATAGAGGTCCACAATTCATTCACAAATGACCCTCGTATACTCATGACTAATTATCTGCAATGTACTCTGGACTATGTACTCGCGTTTTATAAAATTTGATGGACGGACTTTAATTTCCTTTAAATTTCATAAAAAACATAGAATATATAATTTCATATGATTTTATGCAGTTGAAATTATCGTGTTCATAACTCTCATTGTAAGGGTAATAATGGAATACTAACACGATTGATAGACGGTTACCCCGGATCGCGGACGGGACACTTGCGAAACCAAATCAAACTCTTTATCACATTAACTTATAAATAAACTGGGATGATCCCACATAGAGGTCCACGACCCATTCACGAATGAACCTCGTATACTTATGAGTAATCATCTCCAATGTACTCAGGACTATGTACTCGCACTTTTTAAAAATTTGGTGGGCGGACTTTAATTTCCATTAAATTTCATTAAAAAACATGGAATATATAATTTCATATGATTTTATGCTGTTGAAATTATCGTGTTTATAACTCTCATTGTAAGGGTATTAATGGAAAACTAACACGATTGACAGACGGTTACCTCGGATCATGGACGGGACGCTTGCAATACCAAATCAAACTCTCTATCATGGTATCCTATAAGGAAACTAGCATTATCCCACATAGAGGTCCACAATTCATTCACGAATGATCATTGTATACTTATGAGTAATCATCTACAATGTACACTGGACTATGTAATTGCACTTTTTAAAATTTATTGGACGGACTTTTATTTCTTTAAATTTCATAGAAAACATAGAATATATAATTTAATGAGATTTTATGTTGTTGAAATTATCGTGTTCATAACACTCATTGTAAGGGTAATAATGGAATAGAAACACGATTGACAGACGGTTACCCCAGATCGCGGACGGGACGCTTGCAATACCATATCAAAATCTTTATCACGTTAACATGTAAAGAAACTGGCATGATCCCACATAGAGGTCCACAATTCGTTCACAAATGACCCTCGTATACTTATGACTAATTATCTACAATGTACTCTTGACTATGTACTTGCGTTTTATAAAATTTGATGGACGGACTTTAATTTCCTTTAAATTTCATAAAAAACATAGAATATATAATTTCATATGATTTTATGCAGTTGAAATTATCGTGTTCATAACTCTCATTGTAAGGGTAATCATAGAATACTAACACGATTAACAGATGGTTACCCCAGATCGCGGACGGGACTCTTGCAATACCAAATCAATCTCTTTATCATGGAAACCTATAAAGAAACTGGCATGATCCCACATAGAGGTCCACAATTCATTCACGAATGAACCTCATATACTTATGTGTAATCATCTATAACGTACCCTGGACTATGTACTCGCGCTTTTTTAAAATTTGATGGCCAGACTTTTATTTCTTAAAATTTCATAAAAAACATTGAATATATAATTTAATGAGATTTTATGCTGTTGAAATTATCGTGTTCATAACTCTCATTGTAAGGGTAATAATGGAATACTAACACGATTGACAGACGGTTACCCCGGATCGCGGACGACACACTTGCAATACCAAATGAAACTCTTTATCACGGTAACATGTAAAGAAACTGGAATGATCCCACATAGAGGTCCACAATTCATTCACAAATGACCCTCGTATACTTATGAGTAATTATCTACAATGTACTCTGGACTATGTACTTGCGCTTTTTAAAATTTGATGGACGGACTTTTATTTCCTTTAAATTTCATAAAAAACATAGAATATATAATTTTATATGATTTTATGCAGTTGAAATTACCGTGTTCATAACTCTCATTGTAAGGGTAATAATGGAATACTAACACGATTGACAGACGGTTACCCCGGATCGCGAGAGGGACACTTGCGATACCAAATCAAACTCTTTATCACGTTAACTTATAAAGAAACTGGGATGATCCCACACAGAGGTCCACAATTCATTCACGAATGGACCTCGTATACTTATGAGTAATCATCAACAACGTACTCAGGACTGTGTACTCGCACTTTTTTATAATTTGATGGACGGACATTTTTTCCATTAAATTTCATAAAAAACATAGAATATATAATTTCATATTATATTTATGCAGTTGAAATTATCGTGTTCATAACTCTCATTGTAAGGGTAAAAATGGAACACAAACACGATTGATAGACGGTTACCCCGGATCGCGGATGACACACTTGCAATACCAAATCAAACTCTTCATCACGGTAACATGTAAAGAAACAGGCATGATCCCACATAGAGGTCCACAGTTCATTCACAAATGACCCTTGTATACTTATGAGTAATTATCTACAATGTACTATGGACTATGTACTCGCACTTTTTATAATTTGATGGACGGACTTTTATTTCCATTAAATTTCATAAAAAACATAGAATATATAATATCATATGATTTTATGCTTTTGAAATTATCGTGTTCATAACTCTCATTTGTAGGGTAATAATGGAATACTAACATGATTGACAGACGGTTACCCCGGATCGCGGATGACACACTTGCAATACCAAATCAAACTCTTTATCACGGTAACATGTAAAGAAACTGGCATGATCCCACATAGAGGTCCACAATTCATTCACAAATGACCCTCGTATACTCATGACTAATTATCTGCAATGTACTCTGGACTATGTACTCGCGTTTTATAAATTTTGATGGACGGACTTTAATTTCCTTTAAATTTCATAAAAAACATAGAATATATAATTTCATATGATTTTATGCAGTTGAAATTATCGTGTTCATAACTCTCATTGTAAGGGTAATAATGGAATACTAACACGATTGATAGACGGTTACCCCGGATCGCGGACGGGACACTTGCGAAACCAAATCAAACTCTTTATCACATTAACTTATAAATAAACTGGGATGATCCCACATAGAGGTCCACGACCCATTCACGAATGAACCTCGTATACTTATGAGTAATCATCTCCAATGTACTCAGGACTATGTACTCGCACTTTTTAAAAATTTGGTGGGCGGACTTTAATTTCCATTAAATTTCATTAAAAAACATGGAATATATAATTTCATATGATTTTATGCTGTTGAAATTATCGTGTTTATAACTCTCATTGTAAGGGTATTAATGGAAAACTAACACGATTGACAGACGGTTACCTCGGATCACGGACGGGACGCTTGCAATACCAAATCAAACTCTCTATCATGGTATCCTATAAGGAAACTAGCATTATCCCACATAGAGGTCCACAATTCATTCACGAATGATCATTGTATACTTATGAGTAATCATCTACAATGTACACTGGACTATGTACTTGCACTTTTTAAAATTTATTGGACGGACTTTTATTTCTTTAAATTTCATAGAAAACATAGAATATATAATGTAATGAGATTTTATGTTGTTGAAATTATCGTGTTCATAACTCTCATTGTAAGGGTAATAATGGAATAGTAACACGATTGACAGACGGTTACCCCGGATCGCGGACGGGACGCTTGCAATACCAAATCAAACTCTTTATCACGTTAACATGTAAAGAAACTGGCATGATCCCACATAGAGATCCACAATTCACGGACAAATGACCCTCGTATACTTATGACTAATTATCTACAATGTACTCTTGACTATGTACTTGCGTTTTATAATGTAATGAGATTTTATGCAGTTGAAATTATCGTGTTCATAACTATCGTTGTAAGGGTAATAATGGAATACTAACACGATTGACAGACGGTTACCCCAGATCGCGGACGGGACTCTTGCAATACCAAATCAAACTCTTTATCATGGTATCCTATAAGGAAACTAGCATTATCCCACATAGAGGTCCATAATTCATTCACGAATGATCATTGTATACTTATGAGTAATCATCTACAATGTACTCTGAACTATGTACTTGCACTTTTTAAAATTTATTGGACGGACTTTTATTTCTTTAAATTTCATAGAAAACATAGAATATATAATTTAATGAGATTTTATGCTGTTGAAATTATCGTGTTTATAACTTTCATTGTAAGGGTATTAATGGAATAGTAACACGATTGACAGACGGTTACCCCGGATCGCGGACGGGACGCTTGCAATACCAAATCAAACTCTTTATCATGGTATCCTATAAGGAAACTAGCATTATCCCACATAGAGGTCCACAATTCATTCACGAATGATCATTGTATACTTATGATTAATCATCTACAATGTAGTCTAGACTATGTACTTGCACTTTTTAAAATTTATTGGACGGACTTTTATTTCTTTAAATTTCATAGAAAACATAGAATATATAATTTAATGAGATTTTATGCTGTTGAAATTATCGTGTACATAACTCTCCTTGTAAGGGTAATAATGGAATAGTAACACGATTGACTGACGGTTACCCCATATCGCGGACGGGACGCTTGCAATACCAAATCAAACTCTTTATCACGTTAACATGTAAAGAAACTGGCACGATCCCACATAGAGGTCCACAATTCATTCACAAATGACCCTCGTGTACTTATGACTAATTATCTACAATGTACTGTTGACTATGTACTTGCGTTTTATAAAATTTGATGGACGGACTTTAATTTCCTTTAAACTTCATAAAAAACATAGAATATATAATTTCATATGATTTTATGCAGTTGAAATTATCGTGTTCATAACTCACGTTGTAAGGGTAATAATGGAATACTAACACGATTGACAGACGGTTACCCCGGATCGTGGACGGGACGCTTGCAATACCAAATCAAACTCTTTATCATGGTATCCAATAAGGAAACTAGCATTATCCCACATAGAGGTCCACAATTCATTCACGAATGATCATTGTATACTTATGAGTAATCATCTACAATGTACTCTGGACTATGTACTTGCACTTTTTAAAATTTATTGGACGGACTTTTATTTCTTTAAATTTCATAGAAAACATAGAATATATAATTTAATGAGATTTTATGCTGTTGAAATTATCGTGTTCATAACTCTCATTGTAAGGGTAATAATGGAATAGTAACACGATTGACAGACGGTTACCCCGGATCGCGGACGGGACGCTTGCAATACCAAATCAAACTCTTTATCATGGTATCCTATAAGGAAACTAGCATTATCCCACATAGAGGTCCACAATTCATTCACGAATGATCATTGTATACTTATGATTAATCATCTACAATGTACTCTGGACTATGTACTTGCGCTTTTTAAAATTTATTGGGCGGACTTTTATTTCTTTAAATTTCATAGAAAACATAGAATATATAATTTAATGAGATTTTATGCTGTTGAAATTATCGTGTTCATAACTCTCATTGTAAGGGTAATAATGGAATAGTAACACGATTGACAGACGGTTACCCCGGATCGCGGACGGGATGCTTGCAATACCAAATCAAACTCTTTATCATGGTATCCTATAAGGAAACTAGCATTATCCCACATAGAGGTCCACAATTCATTCACGAATGATCATTGTATACTTATGATTAATCATCTACAATGTACTCTGGACTATGTACTTGCGCTTTTTAAAATTTATTGGGCGGACTTTTATTTCTTTAAATTTCATAGAAAACATAGAATATATAATTTAATGAGATTTTATGCTGTTGAAATTATCGTGTTCATAACTCTCATTGTAAGGGTAATAATGGAATAGTAACACGATTGACAGACGGTTACCCCGGATCGCGGACGGGATGCTTGCAATACCAAATCAAACTCTTTATCATGGTATCCTATAAGGAAACTAGCATTATCCCACATAGAGGTCCACAATTCATTCACGAATGATCATTGTATACTTATGATTAATCATCTACAATGTACTCTGGACTATGTACTTGCGCTTTTTAAAATTTATTGGGCGGACTTTTATTTCTTTAAATTTCATAGAAAACATAGAATATATAATTTAATGAGATTTTATGCTGTTGAAATTATCGTGTTCATAACTCTCATTGTAAGGGTAATAATGGAATAGTAACACGATTGACAGACGGTTACCCCGGATCGCGGACGGGATGCTTGCAATACCAAATCAAACTCTTTATCATGGTATCCTATAAGGAAACTAGCATTATCCCACATAGAGGTCCACAATTCATTCACGAATGATCATTGTATACTTATGATTAATCATCTACAATGTACTCTGGACTATGTACTTGCGCTTTTTAAAATTTATTGGGCGGACTTTTATTTCTTTAAATTTCATAGAAAACATAGAATATATAATTTAATGAGATTTTATGCTGTTGAAATTATCGTGTTCATAACTCTCATTGTAAGGGTAATAATGGAATAGTAACACGATTGACAGACGGTTACCCCGGATCGCGGACGGGATGCTTGCAATACCAAATCAAACTCTTTATCATGGTATCCTATAAGGAAACTAGCATTATCCCACATAGAGGTCCACAATTCATTCACGAATGATCATTGTATACTTATGATTAATCATCTACAATGTACTCTGGACTATGTACTTGCGCTTTTTAAAATTTATTGGGCGGACTTTTATTTCTTTAAATTTCATAGAAAACATAGAATATATAATTTAATGAGATTTTATGCTGTTGAAATTATCGTGTTCATAACTCTCATTGTAAGGGTAATAATGGAATAGTAACACGATTGACAGACGGTTACCCCGGATCGCGGACGGGATGCTTGCAATACCAAATCAAACTCTTTATCACGTTAACATGTAAAGAAACTGGCATGATCCCACATAGAGGTCCACAATTCATTCACAAATGACCCTCGTTTACTTATGACTAATTATTTACAATGTACTCTTGACTATGTACTTGGGTTTTATAAAATTTGATGGACGGACTTTAATTTCCTTTAAATTTCATAAAAAAACATAGAATATTTAATTTCATATGATTTGATGCAGTTGAAAATATCGTGTTCATAACTCTCGTTATAAGGGTAATAATGGAATACTAACACGATTGACAGATGGTTACCCCGGAATGCGGACGGGACGCTTGCAATACCAAATCAAACTCTTTATCATGGTATCCTATAAGGAAACTAGCATTATCCCACATAGAGGTCCACAATTCATTGACGAATGATCATTGTATACTTATGAGTAATCATCTACAATGTACTCTGGACTATGTACTTGCACTTTTTAAAATTTATTGACCGGACTTTTATTTCTTTAAATTTCATAGAAAACATAGAATATATAATTTAATGAGATTTTATGCTGTTGAAATTATCGTGTTCATAACTCTCATTGTAAGGGTAATAATGGAATAGTAACACGATTGACAGACGGTTACCCCGGATCGCGGACGGGACGCTTGCAATACCAAATCAAACTCTTTATCATGGTATCCTATAAGGAAACTAGCCTTATCCCACATAGAGGTCCACAATTCATTCACGAATGATCATTGTATACTTATGATTAATCATCTACAATGTACTCTGGACTATGTACTTGCACTTTTTAAAATTTATCGGACGGACTTTTATTTCCATTACATTTCGTAAAAAACATAGAATATATAATTTAATGAGATTTTATGCTATTAATGAGGGTAAAAAACATTGAATATAAAATTTAATGAGGGTAATAATGGAATACTAACACGATTGACAGACGGTTACCCCGAATCGCGAAAGGGACACTTGCGATACCAAATCAAACTCTTTATCACGTTAACTTATAAAGAAACTGGGATGATCCCACACAAAGGTCCACAATTCATTCACGAATGAACCTCGTATACTTATGAGTAATCATCAACAACGTACTCAGGACTGTGTACTCGCACTTTTTTATAATTTGATGGACGGACATTTTTTCCATTAAATTTCATAAAAAACATAGAATATATAATTTCATATTATTTTATGCAGTTGAAATTATCGTGTTCATAACTCTCATTGTAAGGGTAAAAATGGAATACTAACACGATTGATAGACGGTTACCCCGGATCGCGGACGACACACTTGCAATACCAAATCAAACTCTTCATCACGGTAACATGTAAAGAAACTGGCATGATCCCACATAGAGGTCCACAATTCATTCACAAATGACCCTTGTATACTTATGAGTAATTATCTACAATGTACTATGGACTATGTACTCGCACTTTTTATAATTTGATGGACGGACTTTTATTTCCATTAAATTTCATAAAAAACATAGAATATATAATATCATATGATTTTATGCTTTTGAAATTATCGTGTTCATAACTCTCATTTGTAGGGTAATAATGGAATACTAACATGATTGACAGACGGTTACCCCGGATCGCGGATGACACACTTGCAATACCAAATCAAACTCTTTATCAAGGTAACATGTAAAGAAACTGGCATGATCCCACATAGAGGTCCACAATTCATTCACAAATGACCCTCGTATACTCATGACTAATTATCTACAATGTACTCTGGACTATGTACTCGCGTTTTATAAAATTTGATGGACGGACTTTAATTTCCTTTAAATTTCATAAAAAACATAGAATATATAATTTCATATGATTTTATGCAGTTGAAATTATTGTGTTCATAACTCTCATTGTAAGGGTAATAATGGAATACTAACACGATTGATAAACGGTTACCCCGGATCGCGGACGGGACACTTGCGAAACCAAATCAAACTCTTTATCACGTTAACTTATAAATAAACTGGGATGATCCCACATAGAGGTCCACGATCCATTCACGAATGAACCTCGTATACTTATGAGTAATCATCTCCAATGTACTCAGGACTATGTACTCGCACTTTTTAAAAATTTGGTGGACGGACTTTAATTTCCATTAAATTTCATTAAAAAACATGGAATATATAATTTCATATGATTTTATGCCGTTGAAATTATCGTGTTTATAACTCTCGTTGTAAGGTTATTAATGGAAAACTAACACGATTGACAGACGGTTACCTCGGATCACGGACGGGACGCTTGCAATACCAAATCAAACTCTCTATCATGGTATCCTATAAGGAAACTAGCATTATCCCACATAGAGGTCCACAATTCATTCACGAATGATCATTGTATACTTATGAGTAATCATCTACAATGTACACTGGACTATGTACTTGCACTTTTTAAAATTTATTGGACGGACTTTTATTTCTTTAAATTGCATAGAAAACATAGAATACATAATTTAATGAGATTTTATGTTGTTGAAATTATCGTGTTCATAACTCTCATTGTAAGGGTAATAATGAAATAGTAACACGATTGACAGACGGTTACCCCGGATCGCGGACGGGACGCTTGCAATACCATATCAAACTCTTTATCACGTTAACATGTAAAGAAACTGGCATGATCCCACATAGAGGTCCACAATTCATTCACAAATGACCCTCGTATACTTATGACTAATTATCAACAATGTACTCTTGACTATGTACTTGCGTTTTATAAAATTTGATGGACGGACTTTAATTTCCTTTAAATTTCATAAAAAACATAGAATATGTAATTTCATACGATTTTATGCAGTTGAAATTATCGTGTTCATAACTCTCGTTGTAAGGGTAATAATGGAATACTAACACGATTGACAGACGGTTACCCCGGATCGCGGACGGGACGCTTACAATACCAAATCAAACTCTTTATCATGGTATCCTATAAGGAAACTAGCATTATCCCACATAGAGGTCCACAATTCATTCACGAATGATCATTGTATACTTATGAGTAATCATCTACAATGTACTCTGGACTATGTACTTGCACTTTTTAAAATTTATTGGACGGACTTTTATTTCTTTAATTTTCATAGAAAACGTAGAATATATAATTTAATGAGATTTTATGCTGTTGAAATTATCGTGTTCATAACTCTCATTGTAAGGGTAATAATGGAATAGTGACACGATTGACAGACGGTTACCCCGGATCGCGGACGGGACGCTTGCAATACCAAATCAAACTCTTTATCATGGTATCCTATAAGGAAACTAGCATTATCCCACATAGAGGTCCACAATTCATTCACGAATGATCATTGTATACTTATGATTAATCATCTACAATGTACTCTGGACTATGTACTTGCACTTTTTAAAATTTATTGGACGGACTTTTATTTCTTTAAATTTCATAGAAAACATAGAATATATAATTTAATGAGATTTTATGCTGTTGAAATTATCGTGTACATAACTCTCCTTGTAAGGGTAATAATGGAATAGTAACACGATTGACAGACGGTTACCCCGGATCGCGGACGGGATGCTTGCAATACCAAATCAAACTCTTTATCACGTTAACATGTAAAGAAACTGGCATGATCCCACATAGAGGTCCACAATTCATTCACAAATGACCCTCGTGTACTTATGACTAATTATCTACAATGTACTCTTGACTATGTACTTGCGTTTTATAAAATTTGATGGACGGACTTTAATTTCCTTTAAATTTCATAAAAAAACATAGAATATATAATTTCAAATGATTTTATGCAGTTGAAATTATCGTGTTCATAACTCTCGTTGTAAGGGTAATAATGGAATACTAACACGATTGACAGACGGTTACCCCGGATCGCGGACGGGACGCTTGCAATACCAAATCAAACTCTTTATCATGGTATCCTATAAGGAAACTAGCATTATCCCACATAGAGGTCCACAATTCATTCACGAATGATCATTGTATACTTATGAGTAATCATCTACAATGTACTCTGGACTATGTACTTGCACTTTTTAAAATTTATTGGACGGACTTTTATTTCTTTAATTTTCATAGAAAACGTAGAATATATAATTTAATGAGATTTTATGCTGTTGAAATTATCGTGTTCATAACTCTCATTGTAAGGGTAATAATGGAATAGTGACACGATTGACAGACGGTTACCCCGGATCGCGGACGGGACGCTTGCAATACCAAATCAAACTCTTTATCATGGTATCCTATAAGGAAACTAGCATTATCCCACATAGAGGTCCACAATTCATTCACGAATGATCATTGTATACTTATGAGTAATCATCTACAATGTACTCTGGACTATGTACTTGCACTTTTTAAAATTTATTGGACGGACTTTTATTTCTTTAAATTTCATAGAAAACATAGAATATATAATTTAATGAGATTTTATGCTGTTGAAATTATCGTGTTCATAACTCTCATTGTAAGGGTAATAATGGAATAGTAACACGATTGACAGACGGTTACCCCGGATCGCGGACGGGACTCTTGCAATACCAAATCAAACTCTTTATCATGGTATCCAATAAGGAAACTATCATTATCCCACATAGAGGTCCACAATTCATTCACGAATGATCATTGTATACTTATGATTAATCATCTACAATGTACTCTGGACTATGTTCTTGCACTTTTTAAAATTTATTGGACGGACTTTTATTTCTTTAAATTTCATAGAAAACATAGAATATATAATTTAATGAGATTTTATGCTGTTGAAATTATCGTGTTCATAACTCTCATTGTAAGGGTAATAATGGAATAGTAACACGATTGACAGACGGTTACCCCGGATCGCGGAAGGGACGCTTGCAATACCAAATCAAACTCTTTATCACGTTAACATGTAAAGAAACTGGCATGATCCCACATAGAGGTCCACAATTCATTCACAAATGACCCTCGTGTACTTATGACTAATTATCTACAATGTACTCTTGACTATGTACTTGCGTTTTATAAAATTTGATGGACGGACTTTAATTTCCTTTAAATTTCATAAAAAAACATAGAATATATAATTTCAAATGATTTTATGCAGTTGAAATTATCGTGTTCATAACTCTCGTTGTAAGGGTAATAATGGAATACTAACACGATTGACAGACAGTTACCCCGGATCGCGGACGGGACGCTTGCAATACCAAATCAAACTCTTTATCATGGTATCCTATAAGGAAACTAGCATTATCCCACATAGAGGTCCACAATTCATTCACGAATGATCATTGTATACTTATGAGTAATCATCTACAATGTACTCTGGACTATGTACTTGCACTTTTTAAAATTTATTGGACGGACTTTTATTTCTTTAAATTTCATAGAAAACATAGAATATATAATTTAATGAGATTTTATGCTGTTGAAATTATCGTGTTCATAACTCTCATTGTAAGGGTAATAATGGAATAGTAACACGATTGACAGACGGTTACCCCGGATCGCGGACGGGACGCTTGCAATACCAAATCAAACTCTTTATCATGGTATCCAATAAGGAAACTAGCATTATCCCACATAGAGGTCCACAATTCATTCACGAATGATCATTGTATACTTATGATTAATCATCTACAATGTACTCTGGACTATGTACTTGCACTTTTTAAAATTTATTGGACGGACTTTTATTTCTTTAAATTTCATAGAAAACATAGAATATATAATTTAATGAGATTTTATGCTGTTGAAATTATCGTGTTCATAACTCTCATTGTAAAGGTAATAATGGAATAGTAACACGATTGACAGACGGTTACCCCGGATCGCGGACGGGACGCTTGCAATACCAAATCAAACTCTTTATCATGGTATCCTATAAGGAAACTAGCATTATCCCACATAGAGGTCCACAATTCATTCACGAATGATCATTGTATACTTATGAGTAATCATCTACAATGTACTCGGGACTATGTACTTGCACTTTTTAAAATTTATTGGATGGACTTTTATTTCTTTAAATTTCATAGAAAACATAGAATATATAATTTAATGAGATTTTATGCAGTTGAAATTATCGTGTTCATAACTCTCATTGTAAGGGTAATAATGGAATAGTAACACGATTGACAGACGGTTACCCCGGATCGCGGACGGGACTCTTGCAATACCAAATCAAACTCTTTATCATGGTATCCAATAAGGAAACTAGCATTATCCCACATAGAGGTCCACAATTCATTCACGAATGATCATTGTATACTTATGATTAATCATCTACAATGTACTCTGGACTATGTACTTGCACTTTTTAAAATTTATTGGACGGACTTTTATTTCTTTAAATTTCATAGAAAACATAGAATATATAATTTAATGAGATTTTATGCTGTTGAAATTATCGTGTTCATAACTCTCATTGTAAGGGTACTAATGGAATAGTAACACGATTGACAGACGGTTACCCCGGATCGCGGACGGGACGCTTGCAATACCAAATCAAACTCTTTATCACGTTAACATGTAAAGAAACTGGCATGATCCCACATAGAGGTCCACAATTCATTCACAAATGACCCTCGTGTACTTATGACTAATTATCTACAATGTACTCTTGACTATGTACTTGCGTTTTATAAAATTTGATGGACGGACTTTAATTTCCTTTAAATTTCATAAAAAAACATAGAATATATAATTTCAAATGATTTTATGCAGTTGAAATTATCGTGTTCATAACTCTCGTTGTAAGGGTAATAATGGAATACTAACACGACTGACAGACAGTTACCCCGGATCGCGGACGGGACGCTTGCAATACCAAATCAAACTCTTTATCATGGTATCCTATAAGGAAACTAGCATTATCCCACATAGAGGTCCACAATTCATTCACGAATGATCATTGTATACTTATGAGTAATCATCTACAATGTACTCTGGACTATGTACTTGCACTTTTTAAAATTTATTGGACGGACTTTTATTTCTTTAAATTTCATAGAAAACATAGAATATATAATTTAATGAGATTTTATGCTGTTGAAATTATCGTGTTCATAACTCTCATTGTAAGGGTAATAATGGAATAGTAACACGATTGACAGACGGTTACCCCGGATCGCGGACGGGACGCTTGCAATACCAAATCAAACTCTTTATCATGGTATCCAATAAGGAAACTAGCATTATCCCACATAGAGGTCCACAATTCATTCACGAATGATCATTGTATACTTATGATTAATCATCTACAATGTACTCTGGACTATGTACTTGCACTTTTTAAAATTTATTGGACGGACTTTTATTTCTTTAAATTTCATAGAAAACATAGAATATATAATTTAATGAGATTTTATGCTGTTGAAATTATCGTGTTCATAACTCTCCTTGTAAGGGTAATAATGGAATAGTAACACGATTGACAGACGGTTACCCCGGATCGCGGACGGGACGCTTGCAATACCAAATCAAACTCTTTATCATGGTATCCAATAAGGAAACTGGCATGATCCCACATAGAGGTCCACAATTCGTTCACAAATGACCCTCGTATACTTATGATTAATCATCTACAATGTACTCTGGACTATGTACTTGCACTTTTTAAAATTTATTGGACGGACTTTTATTTCTTTAAATTTCATAGAAAACATAGAATATATAATTTAATGAGATTTTATGCTGTTGAAATTATCGTGTTCATAACTCTCATTGTAAGGGTAATAATGGAATAGTAACACGATTGACAGACGGTTACCCCGGATCGCGGACGGGACGCTTGCAATACCAAATCAAACTCTTTATCATGGTATCCTATAAGGAAACTAGCATTATCCCACATAGAGGTCCACAATTCATTCACGAATGATCATTGTATACTTATGAGTAATCATCTACAATGTACTCGGGACTATGTACTTGCACTTTTTAAAATTTATTGGACGGACTTTTATTTCTTTAAATTTCATAGAAAACATAGAATATATAATTTAATGAGATTTTATGCAGTTGAAATTATCGTGTTCATAACTCTCGTTGTAAGGGTAATAATGGAATACTAACACGACTGACAGACAGTTACCCCGGATCGCGGACGGGACGCTTGCAATACCAAATCAAACTCTTTATCATGGTATCCTATAAGGAAACTAGCATTATCCCACATAGAGGTCCACAATTCATTCACGAATGATCATTGTATACTTATGAGTAATCATCTACAATGTACTCTGGACTATGTACTTGCACTTTTTAAAATTTATTGGACGGACTTTTATTTCTTTAAATTTCATAGAAAACATAGAATATATAATTTAATGAGATTTTATGCTGTTGAAATTATCGTGTTCATAACTCTCATTGTAAGGGTAATAATGGAATAGTAACACGATTGACAGACGGTTACCCCGGATCGCGGACGGGACGCTTGCAATACCAAATCAAACTCTTTATCATGGTATCCAATAAGGAAACTAGCATTATCCCACATAGAGGTCCACAATTCATTCACGAATGATCATTGTATACTTATGATTAATCATCTACAATGTACTCTGGACTATGTACTTGCACTTTTTAAAATTTATTGGACGGACTTTTATTTCTTTAAATTTCATAGAAAACATAGAATATATAATTTAATGAGATTTTATGCTGTTGAAATTATCGTGTTCATAACTCTCCTTGTAAGGGTAATAATGGAATAGTAACACGATTGACAGACGGTTACCCCGGATCGCGGACGGGACGCTTGCAATACCAAATCAAACTCTTTATCATGGTATCCAATAAGGAAACTGGCATGATCCCACATAGAGGTCCACAATTCGTTCACAAATGACCCTCGTATACTTATGATTAATCATCTACAATGTACTCTAGACTATGTACTTGCACTTTTTAAAATTTATTGGACGGACTTTTATTTCTTTAAATTTCATAGAAAACATAGAATATATAATTTAATGAGATTTTATGCTGTTGAAATTATCGTGTTCATAACTCTCATTGTAAGGGTAATAATGGAATAGTAACACGATTGACAGACGGTTACCCCGGATCGCGGACGGGACGCTTGCAATACCAAATCAAACTCTTTATCATGGTATCCTATAAGGAAACTAGCATTATCCCACATAGAGGTCCACAATTCATTCACGAATGATCATTGTATACTTATGAGTAATCATCTACAATGTACTCGGGACTATGTACTTGCACTTTTTAAAATTTATTGGACGGACTTTTATTTCTTTAAATTTCATAGAAAACATAGAATATATAATTTAATGAGATTTTATGCTGTTGAAATTATCGTGTTCATAACTCTCCTTGTAAGGGTAATAATGGAATAGTAACACGATTGACAGACGGTTACCCCGGATCGCGGACGGGACGCTTGCAATACCAAATCAAACTCTTTATCACGTTAACATGTAAAGAAACTGGCATGATCCCACATAGAGGTCCACAATTCATTCACAAATGACCCTCGTGTACTTATGACTAATTATCTACATTGTACTCTTGACTATGTAGTTGGGTTTTATAAAATTTGATGGACGGACTTTAATTTCCTTTAAATTTCATAAAAAACATAGAATATATAATTTCATATGATTTTATGCAGTTGAAATTATCGTGTTCATAACTCTCGTTATAAGGGTAATAATGGAATACTAACACGATTGACAGACGGTTACCCCGGATCGTGGACGGGACGCTTGCAATACCAAATCAAACTCTTTATCATGGTATCCTATAAGGAAACTAGCATTATCCCACATAGAGGTCCACAATTCATTCACGAATGATCATTGTATACTTATGAGTAATCATCTACAATGTACTCTGGACTATGTACTTGCACTTTTTAAAATTTATTGGACGGACTTTTATTTCTTTAAATTTCATAGAAAACATAGAATATATAATTTAATGAGATTTTATGCTGTTGAAATTATCGTGTTCATAACTCTCATTGTAAGGGTAATAATGGAATAGTAACACGATTAACAGACGTTTACCCCGGATCGCGGACGGGACGCTTGCAATACCAAATCAAACTCTTTATCATGGTATCCTATAAGGAAACTAGCATTATCCCACATAGAGGTCCACAATTCATTCACGAATGATCATTGTATACTTATGATTAATCATCTACAATGTACTCTGGACTATGTACTTGCACTTTTTAAAATTATTGGACGGACTTTTATTTCTTTAAATTTCATAGAAAACAAAGAATATATAATTTAATATGATTTTATGCTGTTGAAATTATCGTGTTCATAACTCTCATTGTAAGGGTAATAATGGAATAGTGACACGATTAACAGACGGTTACCCCGGATCGCGGACGGGACGCTTGCAATACCAAATCAAACTCTTTATCATGGTATCCTATAAGGAAACTAGCATTATCCCACATAGAGGTCCACAATTCATTCACGAATGATCAT
The DNA here is from genome assembly GCA_037428765.1 of Rubia yunnanensis. Classification (NCBI taxonomy): domain Eukaryota; kingdom Viridiplantae; phylum Streptophyta; class Magnoliopsida; order Gentianales; family Rubiaceae; genus Rubia; species Rubia yunnanensis. The sequence goes on along the minus strand of CM075067.1, from coordinate 33,524,340 downwards.
TGTATACTTATGATTAATCATCTACAATGTACTATGGACTATGTACTTGCACTTTTTAAAATTATTGGACGGACTTTCATTTCTTTAAATTTCATAGAAAACATAGAATATATAATTTAATGAGATTTTATGCTGTTGAAATTATCTTGTTCATAACTCTCCTTGTAAGGGTAATAATGGAATAGTAACACGATTGACAGACGGTTACCCCGGATCGAGGACGGGATGCTTGCAATACCAAATCAAACTCTTTATCACGTTAACATGTAAAGAAACTGGCATGATCCCACATAGAGGTCCACAATTCATTCACAAATGACCCTCGTGTACTTATGACTAATTATCTACAATGTACTCTTGACTATGTAATTGGGTTTTATAAAATTTGATGGACGGACTTTAATTTCCTTTAAATTTCATAAAAAACATAGAATATATAATTTCATATGATTTTATGCAGTTGAAATTATCGTGTTCATAACTCTCGTTATAAGGGTAATAATGGAATACTAACACGATTGACAGACGGTTACCCCGGATCGTGGACGGGACGCTTGCAATACCAAATCAAACTCTTTATCATGGTATCCTATAAGGAAACTAGCATTATCCCACATAGAGGTCCACAATTCATTCACGAATGATCATTGTATACTTATGAGTAATCATCTACAATGTACTCGGGACTATGTACTTGCACTTTTTAAAATTTATTGGACGGACTTTTATTTCTTTAAATTTCATAGAAAACATAGAATATATAATTTAATGAGATTTTATGCTGTTGAAATTATCGTGTTCATAACTCTCCTTGTAAGGGTAATAATGGAATAGTAACACGATTGACAGACGGTTAACCCGGATCGCGGACGGGACGCTTGCAATACCAAATCAAACTCTTTATCACGTTAACATGTAAAGAAACTGGCATGATCCCACATAGAGGTCCACAATTCATTCACAAATGACCCTCGTGTACTTATGACTAATTATCTACATTGTACTCTTGACTATGTACTTGGGTTTTATAAAATTTGATGGACGGACTTTAATTTCCTTTAAATTTCATAAAAAACATAGAATATATAATTTCATATGATTTTATGCAGTTGAAATTATCGTGTTCATAACTCTCGTTATAAGGGTAATAATGGAATACTAACACGATTGACGAACGGTAACCCCGGATCGCGGACGGGACGCTTGCAATACCAAATCGAACTCTTTATCATGATATCCTATAAGGAAACTAGCATTATCCCACATAGAGGTCCACAATTCATTCACGAATGATCATTGTATACTTATGAGTAATCATCTACAATGTACTCTGGACTATGTACTTGCACTTTTTAAAATTTATTGGACGGACTTTTATTTCTTTAAATTTCATAGAAAACATAGAATATATAATTTAATGAGATTTTATGCTGTTGAAATTATCGTGTTCATAACTCTCATTGTAAGGGTAATAATGGAATAGTAACACGATTAACAGACGTTTACCCCGGATCGCGGACGGGACGCTTGCAATACCAAATCAAACTCTTTATCATGGTATCCTATAAGGAAACTAGCATTATCCCACATAGAGGTCCACAATTCATTCACGAATGATCATTGTATACTTATGATTAATCATCTACAATGTACTCTGGACTATGTACTTGCACTTTTTAAAATTATTGGAAGGAGTTTTATTTCTTTAAATTTCATAGAAAACATAGAATATATAATTTAATATGATTTTATGCTGTTGAAATTATCGTGTTCATAACTCTCATTGTAAGGGTAATAATGGAATAGTGACACGATTAACAGACGGTTACCCCGGATCGCGGACGGGACGCTTGCAATACCAAATCAAACTCTTTATCATGGTATCCTATAAGGAAACTAGCATTATCCCACATAGAGGTCCACAATTCATTCACGAATGATCATTGTATACTTATGATTAATCATCTACAATGTACTCTGGACTATGTACTTGCACTTTTTAAAATTATTGGACGGACTTTTATTTCTTTAAATTTCATAGAAAACATAGAATATATAATTTAATGAGATTTTATGCTGTTGAAATTATCGTGTTCATAACTCTCCTTGTAAGGGTAATAATGGAATAGTAACACGATTGACAGACGGTTACCCCGGATCGAGGACGGGACGCTTGCAATACCAAATCAAACTCTTTATCACGTTAACATGTAAAGAAACTGGCATGATCCCACATAGAGGTCCACAATTCATTCACAAATGACCCTCGTGTACTTATGACTAATTATCTACAATGTACTCTTGACTATGTAATTGGGTTTTATAAAATTTGATGGACGGACTTTAATTTCCTTTAAATTTCATAAAAAACATAGAATATATAATTTCATATGATTTTATGCAGTTGAAATTATCGTGTTCATAACTCTCGTTATAAGGGTAATAATGGAATACTAACACGATTGACAGACGGTTACCCCGGATCGTGGACGGGACGCTTGCAATACCAAATCAAACTCTTTATCATGGTATCCTATAAGGAAACTAGCATTATCCCACATAGAGGTCCACAATTCATTCACAAATGACCCTCGTGTACTTATGACTAATTATCTACAATGTACTCTTGACTATGTACTTGCGTTTTATAAAATTTGATGGACGGACTTTAATTTCCTTTAAATTTCATAAAAAACATAGAATATTTAATTTCATATGATTTTATGCAGTTGAAATTATCGTGTTCATAACTCTCGTTGTAAGGGTAATAATGGAATACTAACACGATTGAAAGACGGTTACCCCGGATCGCGGACGGGACGCTTGCAATACCAAATCAAACTCTTTATCATGGTATCCTATAAGGAAACTAGCATTATCCCACATAGAGGTCCACAATTCATTCACGAATGATCATTGTATACTTATGAGTAATCATCTACAATGTACTCGGGACTATGTACTTGCACTTTTTAAAATTTATTGGACGGACTTTTATTTCTTTAAATTTCATAGAAAACATAGAATATATAATTTAATGAGATTTTATGCTGTTGAAATTATCGTGTTCATAACTCTCCTTGTAAGGGTAATAATGGAATAGTAACACGATTGACAGACGGTTACCCCGGATCGCGGACGGGACGCTTGCAATACCAAATCAAACTCTTTATCACGTTAACATGTAAAGAAACTAGCATGATCCCACATAGAGGTCCACAATTCATTCACAAATGACCCTCGTGTACTTATGACTAATTATCTACAATGTACTCTTGACTATGTACTTGCGTTTTATAAAATTTGATGGACGGACTTTAATTTCCTTTAAATTTCATAAAAAACATAGAATATTTAATTTCATATGATTTTATGCAGTTGAAATTATCGTGTTCATAACTCTCGTTGTAAGGGTAATAATGGAATACTAACACGATTGACAGACGGTTACCCCGAATCGCGGACGGGACGCTTGCAATACCAAATCAAACTCTTTATCATGGTATCCTATAAGGAAACTAGCATTATCCCACATAGAGGTCCACAATTCATTCACGAATGATCATTGTATACTTATGAGTAATCATCTACAATGTACTCTGGACTATGTACTTGCACTTTTTAAAATTTATTGGACGGACTTTTATTTCTTTAAATTTCATAGAAAACATAGAATATATAATTTAATGAGATTTTATGCTGTTGAAATTATCGTGTTCATGACTCTCATTGTAAGGGTAATAATGGAATAGTAACACGATTAACAGACGTTTACCCCGGATCGCGGACGGGACGCTTGCAATACCAAATCAAACTCTTTATCATGGTATCCTATAAGGAAACTAGCATTATCCCACATAGAGGTCCACAATTCATTCACGAATGATCATTGTATACTTATGATTAATCATCTACAATGTACTCTGGACTATGTACTTGCACTTTTTAAAATTATTGGACGGACTTTTATTTCTTTAAATTTCATAGAAAACATAGAATATATAATTTAATATGATTTTATGCTGTTGAAATTATCGTGTTCATAACTCTCATTGTAAGGGTAATAATGGAATAGTGACACGATTAACAGACGGTTACCCCGGATCGCGGACGGGACGCTTGCAATACCAAATCAAACTCTTTATCATGGTATCCTATAAGGAAACTAGCATTATCCCACATAGAGGTCCACAATTCATTCACGAATGATCATTGTATACTTATGATTAATCATCTACAATGTACTCTGGACTATGTACTTGCACTTTTTAAAATTATTGGACGGACTTTTATTTCTTTAAATTTCATAGAAAACATAGAATATATAATTTAATGAGATTTTATGCTGTTGAAATTATCGTGTTCATAACTCTCCTTGTAAGGGTAATAATGGAATAGTAACACGATTGACAGACGGTTACCCCGGATCGAGGACGGGACGCTTGCAATACCAAATCAAACTCTTTATCACGTTAACATGTAAAGAAACTGGCATGATCCCACATAGAGGTCCACAATTCATTCACAAATGACCCTCGTGTACTTATGACTAATTATCTACAATGTACTCTTGACTATGTAATTGGGTTTTATAAAATTTGATGGACGGACTTTAATTTCCTTTAAATTTCATAAAAAACATAGAATATATAATTTCATATGATTTTATGCAGTTGAAATTATCGTGTTCATAACTCTCGTTATAAGGGTAATAATGGAATACTAACACGATTGACAGACGGTTACCCCGGATCGTGGACGGGACGCTTGCAATACCAAATCAAACTCTTTATCATGGTATCCTATAAGGAAACTAGCATTATCCCACATAGAGGTCCACAATTCATTCACGAATGATCATTGTATACTTATGAGTAATCATCTACAATGTACTCTGGACTATGTACTTGCACTTTTTAAAATTTATTGGACGGACTTTTATTTCTTTAAATTTCATAGAAAACATAGAATATATAATTTTATGAGATTTTATGCAGTTGAAATTATCGTGTTCATAACTCTCGTTATAAGGGTAATAATGGAATACTAACACGATTGACAGACGGTTACCCCGGATCGTGGACGGGACGCTTGCAATACCAAATCAAACTCTTTATCATGGTATCCTATAAGGAAACTAGCATTATCCCACGTATAGGTCCACAATTCATTCACGAATGATCATTGTATACTTATGAGTAATCATCTACAATGTACTCTGGACTATGTACTTGCGCTTTTTAAAATTTATTGGACGGACTTTTATTTCTTTAAATTTCATAGAAAACATAGAATATATAATTTTATGAGATTTTATGCTGTTGAAATTATCGTGTTCATAACTCTCCTTGTAAGGGTAATAATGGAATAGTAACACGATTGACAGACGGTTACCCCGGATCGCGGACGGGACGCTTGCAATACCAAATCAAACTCTTTATCACGTTAACATGTAAAGAAACTGGCATGATCCCACATAGAGGTCCACAATTCATTCACAAATGACCCTCGTATACTTATGACTAATTATCTACAATGTACTCTTGACTGTGTACTTGCGTTTTATAAAATTCGATGGACGGACTTTAATTTCCTTTAAATTTCATAAAAAACATAGAATATATAATTTCATATGATTTTATGCAGTTGAAATTATCGTGTTCATAACTCTCATTGTAAGGGTAATAATGGAATAGTAACACGATTGACAGACGGTTACCCCGGATCACGGACGGGACGCTTGCAATACCAAATCAAACTCTTTATCATGGTATCCTATAAGGAAAATAGCATTATCCCACGTATAGGTCCACAATTCATTCACGAATGATCATTGTATACTTATGAGTAATCATCTACATTGTACTCTGGACTATGTACTTGCACTTTTTAAAATTTATTGGACGGACTTTTATTTCTTTAAATTTCATAGAAAACATAGAATATATAATTTAATGAGATTTTATGCTGTTGAAATTATCGTGTTCATAACTCTCCTTGTAAGGGTAATAATGGAATAGCAACACGATTGACAGACGGTTACCTCGAATCGCGGACGGGACGCTTGCAATACTAAATCAAACTCTTTATCACGTTAACATGTAAAGAAACTGGCATGATCCCACATAGAGGTCCACAATTGATTCACAAATGACCCTCGTGTACTTATGACTAATTATCTACAATGTACTCTTGACTATGTACTTGCGTTTTATAAAATTTGATGGACGGACTTTAATTTCCTTTAAATTTCATAAAAAACACAGAATATATAATTTCATATGATTTTATGCAGTTGAAATTATCGTGTTCATAACTCTCGTTGTAAGGGTAATAATGGAATACTAACACGATTGATAGACGGTTACCCCGAATCACGGATGGGACGCTTGCAATACCAAATCAAACTCTTTATCATGGTATCCAATAAGGAAACTAGCACTATCCCACATAGAGGTCCACAATTCATTCACGAATGATCATTGTATACTTATGAGTAATCATCTACAATGTACTCTGGACTATGTACTTGCACTTTTTAAAATTTATTGGACGGACTTTTATTTCTTTAAATTTCATAGAAAACATAGAATATATAATTTAATGAGATTTTATGCTGTTGAAATTATCGTGTTCATAAGTCTCATTGTAAGGGTAATAATGGAATAGTAACACGATTGACAGACGGTTACCCCGGATCGCGGACGGGACGCTTGCAATACCAAATCAAACTCTTTATCATGGTATCCTATAAGGAAAATAGCATTATCCCACGTATAGGTCCACAATTCATTCACGAATGATCATTGTATACTTATGAGTAATCATCTACAATGTACTCTGGACTATGTACTTGCACTTTTTAAAATTTATTGGACGGACTTTTATTTCTTTAAATTTCATAGAAAACATAGAATATATAATTTAATGAGATTTTATGCTGTTGAAATTATCGTGTTCATAACTCTCCTCGTAAGGGTAATAATGGAATAGCAACACGATTGACAGACGGTTACCTCGAATCGCGGACGGGACGCTTGCAATACTAAATCAAACTCTTTATCACGTTAACAGGTAAAGAAACTGGCATGATCCCACATAGAGGTCCACAATTCATTCACAAATGACCCTCGTGTACTTATGACTAATTATCTACAATGTACTCTTGACTATGTACTTGCGTTTTATAAAATTTGATGGACGGACTTTAATTTCCTTTAAATTTCATAAAAAACACAGAATATATAATTTCATATGATTTTATGCAGTTGAAATTATCGTGTTCATAACTCTCGTTGTAAGGGTAATAATGGAATACTAACACGATTGATAGACGGTTACCCCGAATCGCGGATGGGACGCTTGCAATACCAAATCAAACTCTTTATCATGGTATCCTATAAGGAAACTAGCACTATCCCACATAGAGGTCCACAATTCATTCACGAATGATCATTGTATACTTATGAGTAATCATCTACAATGTACTCTGGACTATGTACTTGCACTTTTTAAAATTTATTGGACGGACTTTTATTTCTTTAAATTTCATAGAAAACATAGAATATATAATTTAATGAGATTTTATGCTGTTGAAATTATCGTGTTCATAACTCTCATTGTAAGGGTAATAATGGAATAGTAACACGATTGACAGACGGTTACCCCGGATCGCGGACGGGACGCTTGCAATACCAAATCAAACTCTTTATCATGGTATCCTATAAGGAAACTAGCATTATCCCACATAGAGGTCCACAATTCATTCACGAATGATCATTGTATACTTATGATTAATCATCTACAATGTACTCTGGACTATGTACTTGCACTTTTTAAAATTTATTGGACAGACTTTTATTTCTTTAAATTTCATAGAAAACATAGAATATATAATTTAATGAGATTTTATGCTGTTGAAATTATCGTGTTCATAACTCTCCTTGTGAGGGTAATAATGCAATAGTAACACGATTGACAGACGGTTACCCCGGATCGCGGACGGGACGCTTGCAATACCAAATCAAACTCTTTATCACGTTAACATGTAATGAAACTGGCATGATCCCACATAGAGGTCCACAATTCATTCACAAATGACCCTCGTATACTTATGACTAATTATCTACAATGTACTCTTGACTGTGTACTTGCGTTTTATAAAATTTGATGGACGGAATTTAATTTCCTTTAAATTTCATAAAAAACATAGAATATATAATTTCATATTATTTTATGCAGTTGAAATTATCGTGTTCATGACTCTAATTGTAAGGGTAATAATGGAATAGTAACACGATTGACAGACAGTTACCCCGGATCGCGGACGGGACGCTTGCAATACCAAATCAAACTCTTTATCATGGTATCCTATAAGGAAAATAGCATTATCCCACGTAGAGGTCCACAATTCATTCACGAATGATCATTGTATACTTATGAGTAATCATCTACAATGTACTCTGGACTATGTACTTGCACTTTTTAAAATTTATTGGACAGACTTTTATTTCTTTAAATTTCAAAGAAAACATAGAATATATAATTTAATGAGATTTTATGCTGTTGAAATTATCGTGTTCATAACTCTCCTTGTAAGGGTAATAATGGAATAGTAACACGATTGACAGACGGTTACCCCGGATCGCGGACGGGACGCTTGCAATACCAAATCAAACTCTTTATCACGTTAACATGTAAAGAAACTGGCATGATCCCACATAGAGGTCCACAATTCATTCACAAATGACCCTTGTGTACTTATGACTAATTATCTACAATGTACTCTTGACTATGTACTTGCGTTTTATAAAATTTGATGGACGGACTTTAATTTCCTTTAAATTTCATAAAAAACACAGAATATATAATTTCATATGATTTTATGCAGTTGAAATTATCGTGTTCATAACTCTCGTTGTAAGGGTAATAATGGAATACTAACACGATTGATAGACGGTTACCCCGAATCGCGGATGGGACGCTTGCAATACCAAATCAAACTCTTTATCATGGTATCCTATAAGGAAACTAGCACTATCCCACATAGAGGTCCACAATTCATTCACGAATGATCATTGTATACTTATGAGTAATCATCTACAATGTACTCTGGACTATGTACTTGCACTTTTTAAAATTTATTGGACGGACTTTTATTTCTTTAAATTTCATAGAAAACATAGAATATATAATTTAATGAGATTTTATGCTGTTGAAATTATCGTGTTCATAACTCTCATTGTATGGGTAATAATGAAATAGTAACACGATTGACAGACGGTTACCCCGGATCGCGGACGGGACGCTTGCAATACCAAATCAAACTCTTTATCATGGTCTACTATAAGGAAAATAGCATTATCCCACGTATAGGTCCACAATTCATTCACGAATGATCATTGTATACTTATGAGTAATCATCTACAATGTACTCTGGACTATGTACTTGCACTTTTTAAAATTTATTGGACGGACTTTTATTTCTTTAAATTTCATAGAAAACATAGAATATATAATTTAATGAGATTTTATGCTGTTGAAATTATCGTGTAAATAACTCTCCTTGTAAGGGTAATAATGAAATAGCAACACGATTGACAGACGGTTACCTAGAATCACGGACGGGACGCTTGCAATACTAAATCAAACTCTTTATCACGTTAACATGTAAAGAAACTGGCATGATCCCACATAGAGGTCCACAATTCATTCAGAAATGATCCTCGTGTACTTATGACTAATTATCTACAATGTACTCTTGACTATGTACTTGCGTTTTATAAAATTTGATGGACGGACTTTAATTTCCTTTAAATTTCATAAAAAACACAGAATATATAATTTCATATGATTTTATGCAGTTGAAATTATCGTGTTCATAACTCTCGTTGTAAGGGTAATAATGGAATACTAACACGATTGATAGACGGTTACCCCGAATCGCGGATGGGACGCTTGCAATACCAAATCAAACTCTTTATCATGGTATCCTATAAAGAAACTAGCACTATCCCACATAGAGGTCCACAATTCATTCACGAATGATCATTGTATACTTATGAGTAATCATCTACAATGTACTCTGGACTATGTACTTGCACTTTTTAAAATTTATTGGACGGACTTTTATTTCTTTAAATTTCATAGAAAACATAGAATATATAATTTAATGAGATTTTATGCTGTTGAAATTATCGTGTTCATAACTCTCATTGTAAGGGTAATAATGAAATAGTAACACGATTGACAGACGGTTACCCCGGATCGCGGACGGGACGCTTGCAATATCAAATCAAACTCTTTATCATGGTATCCTATAAGGAAACTAGCATTATCCCACATAGAGGTCCACAATTCATTCACGAATGATCATTGTATACTTATGATTAATCATCTACAATGTACTCTGGACTATGTACTTGCACTTTTTAAAATTTATTGGACAGACTTTTATTTCTTTAAATTTCATAGAAAACATAGAATATATAATTTAATGAGATTTTATGCTGTTGAAATTATCGTGTTCATAACTCTCCTTGTAAGGGTAATAATGCAATAGTAACACGATTGACAGACGGTTACCCCGGATCGCGGACGGGACGCTTGCAATACCAAATCAAACTCTTTATCACGTTAACATGTAATGAAACTGGCATGATCCCACATAGAGGTCCACAATTCATTCACAAATGACCCTCATATACTTATGACTAATTATCTACAATGTACTCTTGACTGTGTACTTGCGTTTTATAAAATTTGATGGACGGAATTTAATTTCCTTTAAATTTCATAAAAAACATAGAATATATAATTTCATATGATTTTATGCAGTTGAAATTATCGTGTTCATAACTCTCATTGTAAGGGTAATAATGGAATAGTAACACGATTGACAGACGGTTACCCCGGATCGCGGACGGGACGCTTGCAATACCAAATCAAACTCTTTATCATGGTATCCTATAAGGAAAATAGCATTATCCCACGTAGAGGTCCACAATTCATTCACGAATGATCATTGTATACTTATGAGTAATCATCTACAATGTACTCTGGACTATGTACTTGCACTTTTTAAAATTTATTGGACAGACTTTTATTTCTTTAAATTTCAAAGAAAACATAGAATATATAATTTAATGAGATTTTATGCTGTTGAAATTATCGTATTCATAACTCTCCTTGTAAGGGTAATAATGGAATAGTAACACGATTGACAGACGGTTACCCCGGATCGCGGACGGGACGCTTGCAATACCAAATCAAACTCTTTATCACGTTAACATGTAAAGAAACTGGCATGATCCCACATAGAGGTCCACAATTCATTCACAAATGACCCTCGTGTACTTATGACTAATTATCTACAATGTACTCTTGACTATGTACTTGCGTTTTATAAAATTTGATGGACGGACTTTAATTTCCTTTAAATTTCATAAAAAACACAGAATATATAATTTCATATGATTTTATGCAGTTGAAATTATCGTGTTCATAACTCTCGTTGTAAGGGTAATAATGGAATACTAACACGATTGATAGACGGTTACCCCGAATTGCGGATGGGACGCTTGCAATACCAAATCAAACTCTTTATCACGGTATCCTATAAGGAAACTAGCACTATCCCACATAGAGGTCCACAATTCATTCACGAATGATCATTGTATACTTATGAGTAATCATCTACAATGTACTCTGGACTATGTACTTGCACTTTTTAAAATTTATTGGACGGACTTTTATTTCTTTAAATTTCATAGAAAACATAGAATATATAATTTAATGAGATTTTATGCTGTTGAAATTATCGTGTTCATAACTCTCATTGTAAGGGTAATAATGGAATAGTAACACGATTGACAGACGGTTACCCCGGATCGCGGACGGGACGCTTGCAATACCAAATCAAACTCTTTATCATGGTATCCTATAAGGAAACTAGCATTATCCCACACAGAGGTCCACAATTCATTCACGAATGATCATTGTATACTTATGATTAATCATCTACAATGTACTCTGGACTATGTACTTGCACTTTTTAAAATTTATTGGACAGACTTTTATTTCTTTAAATTTCATAGAAAACATAGAATATATAATTTAATGAGATTTTATGCTGTTGAAATTATCGTGTTCATAACTCTCCTTGTAAGGGTAATAATGCAATAGTAACACGATTGACAGACGGTTACCCCGGATCGCGGACGGGACGCTTGCAATACCAAATCAAACTCTTTATCACGTTAACATGTAATGAAACTGGCATGATCCCACATAGAGGTCCACAATTCATTCACAAATGACCCTCATATACTTATGACTAATTATCTACAATGTACTCTTGACTGTGTACTTGCGTTTTATAAAATTTGATGGACGGAATTTAATTTCCTTTAAATTTCATAAAAAACATAGAATATATAATTTCATATTATTTTATGCAGTTGAAATTATCGTGTTCATAACTCTAATTGTAAGGGTAATAATGGAATACTAACACGATTGACAGACGGTTACCCCGGATCGTGGACGGGACGCTTGCAATACCAAATCAAACTCTTTATCATGGTATCCTATAAGGAAAATAGCATTATCCCACGTAGAGGTCCACAATTCATTCACGAATGATCATTGTATACTTATGAGTAATCATCTACAATGTACTCTGGACTATGTACTTGCACTTTTTAAAATTTATTGGACAGACTTTTATTTCTTTAAATTTCAAAGAAAACATAGAATATATAATTTAATGAGATTTTATGCTGTTGAAATTATCGTATTCATAACTCTCCTTGTAAGGGTAATAATGGAATAGTAACACGATTGACAGACGGTTACCCCGGATCGCGGACGGGACGCTTGCAATACCAAATCAAACTCTTTATCACGTTAACATGTAAAGAAACTGGCATGATCCCACATAGAGGTCCACAATTCATTCACAAATGACCCTCGTGTACTTATGACTAATTATCTACAATGTACTCTTGACTATGTACTTGCGTTTTATAAAATTTGATGGACGGACTTTAATTTCCTTTAAATTTCATAAAAAACATAGAATATATAATTTCATATGATTTTATGCAGTTGAAATTATCGTGTTCATAACTCTCGTTGTATGGGTAATAATGGAATACTAACACGATTGACAGACGGTTACCCCGAATCGCGGACGGAACGCTTGCAATACCAAATCAAACTCTTTATCATGGTATCCTATAAGGAAACTAGCATTATCCCACATAGAGGTCCACAATTCATTCACGAATGATCATTGTATACTTATGAGTAATCATCTACAATGTACTCTGGACTATGTACTTGCACTTTTTAAAATTTATTGGACGGACTTTTATTTCTTTAAATTTCATAGAAAACATAGAATATATAATTTAATGAGATTTTATACTGTTGAAATTATCGTGTTCATAACTCTCATTGTAAGGGTAATAATGGAATAGCAACACGATTGACAGACGGTCACCCTGGATCGCGGACGGGACGCTTGCAATACCAAATCAAACTCTTTATCATGGTATCCTATAAGGAAACTAGCATTATCCCACATAGAGGTCCACAATTCATTCACGAATGATCATTGTATACTTATGATTAATCATCTACAATGTACTCTGGACTATGTACTTGCACTTTTTAAAATTTATTGGACAGACTTTTATTTCTTTAAATTTCAAAGAAAACATAGAATATATAATTTAATGAGATTTTATGCTGTTGAAATTATCGTATTCATAACTCTCCTTGTAAGGGTAATAATGGAATAGTAACACGATTGACAGCCGGTTACCCCGTATCGCGAACGGGACGCTTGCAATACCAAATCAAACTCTTTATCACGTTAACATGTAAAGAAACTGGCATGATCCCACATAGAGGTCCACAATTCATTCACAAATGACCCTCGTGTACTTATGACTAATTATCTACAATGTACTCTTGACTATGTACTTGCGTTTTATAAAATTTGATGGACGGACTTTAATTTCCTTTAAATTTCATAAAAAACACAGAATATATAATTTCATATGATTTTATGCAGTTGAAATTATCGTGTTCATAACTCTCGTTGTAAGGGTAATAATGGAATACTAACACGATTGATAGACGGTTACCCCGAATCGCGGATGGGACGCTTGCAATACCAAATCAAACTCTTTATCACGGTATCCTATAAGGAAACTAGCACTATCCCACATAGAGGTCCACAATTCATTCACGAATGATCATTGTATACTTATGAGTAATCATCTACAATGTACTCTGGACTATGTACTTGCACTTTTTAAAATTTATTGGACGGACTTTTATTTCTTTAAATTTCATAGAAAACATAGAATATATAATTTAATGAGATTTTATGCTGTTGAAATTATCGTGTTCATAACTCTCATTGTAAGGGTAATAATGGAATAGTAACACGATTGACAGACGGTTACCCCGGATCGCGGACGGGACGCTTGCAATACCAAATCAAACTGTTTATCATGGTATCCTATAAGGAAACTAGCATTATCCCACACAGAGGTCCACAATTCATTCACGAATGATCATTGTATACTTATGATTAATCATCTACAATGTACTCTGGACTATGTACTTGCACTTTTTAAAATTTATTGGACAGACTTTTATTTCTTTAAATTTCATAGAAAACATAGAATATATAATTTAATGAGATTTTATGCTGTTGAAATTATCGTGTTCATAACTCTCCTTGTAAGGGTAATAATGCAATAGTAACACGATTGACAGACGGTTACCCCGGATCGCGGACGGGACGCTTGCAATACCAAATCAAACTCTTTATCACGTTAACATGTAATGAAACTGGCATGATCCCACATAGAGGTCCACAATTCATTCACAAATGACCCTCATATACTTATGACTAATTATCTACAATGTACTCTTGACTGTGTACTTGCGTTTTATAAAATTTGATGGACGGAATTTAATTTCCTTTAAATTTCATAAAAAACATAGAATATATAATTTCATATTATTTTATGCAGTTGAAATTATCGTGTTCATAACTCTAATTGTAAGGGTAATAATGGAATAGTAACACGATTGACAGACTGTTACCCCGGATCGCGGGCGGGACGCTTGCAATACCAAATCGAACTCTTTATCATGGTATCCTATAAGGAAAATAGCATTATCCCACGTAGAGGTCCACAATTCATTCACGAATGATCATTGTATACTTATGAGTAATCATCTACAATGTACTCTGGACTATGTACTTGCACTTTTTAAAATTTATTGGACAGACTTTTATTTCTTTAAATTTCAAAGAAAACATAGAATATATAATTTAATGAGATTTTATGCTGTTGAAATTATCGTATTCATAACTCTCCTTGTAAGGGTAATAATGGAATAGTAACACGATTGACAGACGGTTACCCCGGATCGCGGACGGGACGCTTGCAATACCAAATCAAACTCTTTATCACGTTAACATGTAAAGAAACTGGCATGATCCCACATAGAGGTCCACAATTCATTCACAAATGACCCTCGTGTACTTATGACTAATTATCTACAATGTACTCTTGACTATGTACTTGCGTTTTATAAAATTTGATGGACGGACTTTAATTTCCTTTAAATTTCATAAAAAACATAGAATATATAATTTCATATGATTTTATGCAGTTGAAATTATCGTGTTCATAACTCTCGTTGTATGGGTAATAATGGAATACTAACACGATTGACAGACGGTTACCCCGAATCGCGGACGGAACGCTTGCAATACCAAATCAAACTCTTTATCATGGTATCCTATAAGGAAACTAGCATTATCCCACATAGAGGTCCACAATTCATTCACGAATGATCATTGTATACTTATGAGTAATCATCTACAATGTACTCTGGACTATGTACTTGCACTTTTTAAAATTTATTGGACGGACTTTTATTTCTTTAAATTTCATAGAAAACATAGAATATATAATTTAATGAGATTTTATACTGTTGAAATTATCGTGTTCATAACTCTCATTGTAAGGGTAATAATGGAATAGCAACACGATTGACAGACGGTCACCCTGGATCGCGGACGGGACGCTTGCAATACCAAATCAAACTCTTTATCATGGTATCCTATAAGGAAACTAGCATTATCCCACATAGAGGTCCACAATTCATTCACGAATGATCATTGTATACTTATGATTAATCATCTACAATGTACTCTGGACTATGTACTTGCACTTTTTAAAATTTATTGGATGGACTTTTATTTCTTTAAATTTCATAGAAAACATAGAATATATAATTTTATGAGATTTTATGCTGTTGAAATTATCGTGTTCATAACTCTCCTTGTAAGGGTAATAATGGAATAGTAACACGATTGACAGACGGTTACCCCGGATCACAGACGGGACGCTTGCAATATCAAATCAAACTCTTTATCACGTTAACATGTAAAGAAACTGGCATGATCCCACATAGAGGTCCACAATTCATTCACAAATGACCCTCGTATACTTATGACTAATTATCTACAATGTACTATTGACTGTGTACTTGCGTTTTATAAAATTTGATGGACGGACTTTAATTTCCTTTAAATTTCGTAAAAAACATAGAATATATAATTTCATATGATTTTATGCAGTTGAAATTATCGTGTTCATAACTCTCATTGTAAGGGTAATAATGGAATAGTAACACGATTGACAGACGGTTACCCCGGATCGCGGACGAGACGCTTGCAATACCAAATCAAACTCTTTATCATGGTATCCTATAAGGAAAATAGCATTATCCCACGTAGAGGTCAACAATTCATTCACGAATGATCATTGTATACTTATGAGTAATCATCTACAATGTACTCTGGACTATGTACTTGCACTTTTTAAAATTTATTGGACGGACTTTTATTTCTTTAAATTTCATAGAAAACATAGAATATATAATTTAATGAGATTTTATGCTGCTGAAATTATCGTGTTCATAACTCTCCTTGTAAGGGTAATAATGGAATAGTAACACGATTGACAGACGGTTACCCCGGATCGCGGACGGGACGCTTGCAATATAAAATCAAACTCTTTATCACGTTAACATGTAAAGAAAACTGGCATGATCCCACATAGAGGTCCACAATTCATTCACAAATGACCCTCGTATACTTATGACTAATTATCTACAATGTACTCTTGACTATGTACTTGCGTTTTATAAAATTTGATGGACGGACTTTAATTTCCTTTAAATTTCATAAAAAACATAGAATATATAATTTCATATGATTTTATGCAGTTGAAATTATCGTGTTCATAACTCTCATTGTAAGGGTAATAATGGAATAGTAACACGATTGACAGACGGTTACCCCGGATCGCGGACGGGACGCTTGCAATACCAAATCAAACTCTTTATCATGGTATCCTATAAGGAAAATAGCATTATCCCACGTAGAGGTCCACAATTCATTCACGAATGATCATTGTATACTTATGAGTAATCATCTACAATGTACTCTGGACTATGTACTTGCACTTTTTAAAATTTATTGGATGGACTTTTATTTCTTTAAATTTCATAGAAAACATAGAATATATAATTTAATGAGATTTTATGCTGTTGAAATTATCGTGTTCATAACTCTCCTTGTAAGGGTAATAATGGAATAGTAACACGATTGACAGACGGTTACCCCGGATCGCGGACGGGACGCTTGCAATACCAAATCAAACTCTTTATCACGTTAACATGTAAAGAAACTGGCATGATTCCACATAGAGGTCCACAATTCATTCACAAATGACCCTCGTATATTTATGACTAATTATCTACAATGTACTCTTGACTATGTACTTGCGTTTTATAAAATTTGATGGACGGACTTTAATTTCCTTTAAATTTCATAAAAAACATAGAATATATAATTTCATATGATTTTATGCAGTTGAAATTATCGTGTTCATAACTCTCGTTGTATGGGTAATAATGGAATACTAACACGATTGACAGACGGCTACCCCGAATCGCGGACGGAACGCTTGCAATACCAAATCAAACTCTTTATCATGGTATCCTATAAGGAAACTAGCATTATCCCACATAGAGGTCCACAATTCATTCACGAATGATCATTGTATACTTATGAGTAATCATCTACAATGTACTCTGGACTATGTACTTGCACTTTTTAAAATTTATTGGACGGACTTTTATTTCTTTAAATTTCATAGAAAACATAGAATATATAATTTAATGAGATTTTATACTGTTGAAATTATCGTGTTCATAACTCTCATTGTAAGGGTAATAATGGAATAGTAACACGATTGACAGACGGTCACCCTGGATCACGGACGGGACGCTTGCAATACCAAATCAAACTCTTTATCATGGTATCCTATAAGGAAACTAGCATTATCCCACATAGAGGTCCACAATTCATTCACGAATGATCATTGTATACTTATGAGTAATCATCTACAATGTACTCTGGACTATGTACTTGCACTTTTTAAAATTTATTGGACGGACTTTTATTTCTTTAAATTTCATAGAAAACATAGAATATATAATTTAATGAGATTTTATGCTGTTGAAATTATCATGTTCATAACACTCATTGTAAGGGTAATAATGGAATAGCAACACGATTGACAGACGGTCACCCTGGATCGCGGACGGGACGCTTGCAATACCAAATCAAACTCTTTATCATGGTATCCTATAAAGAAACTAGCATTATCCCACATAGAGGTCCACAATTCATTCACGAATGATCATTGTATACTTATGATTAATCATCTACAATGTACTCTGGACTATGTACTTGCACTTTTTAAAATTTATTGGATGGACTTTTATTTCTTTAAATTTCATAGAAAACATAGAATATATAATTTTATGAGATTTTATGCTGTTGAAATTATCGTGTTCATAACTCTCCTTGTAAGGGTAATAATGGAATAGTAACACGATTGACAGACGGTTACCCCGGATCACGGACGGGACGCTTGCAATACCAAATCAAACTCTTTATCACGTTAACATGTAAAGAAACTGGCATGATCCCACATAGAGGTCCACAATTCATTCACAAATGACCCTCGTATACTTATGACTAATTATCTACAATGTACTATTGACTGTGTACTTGCGTTTTATAAAATTTGATGGACGGACTTTAATTTCCTTTAAATTTCGTAAAAAACATAGAATATATAATTTCATATGATTTTATGCAGTTGAAATTATCGTGTTCATAACTCTCATTGTAAGGGTAATAATGGAATAGTAACACGATTGACAGACGGTTACCCCGGATCGCGGACGAGACGCTTGCAATACCAAATCAAACTCTTTATCATGGTATCCTATAAGGAAAATAGCATTATCCCACGTAGAGGTCCACAATTCATTCACGAATGATCATTGTATACTTATGAGTAATCATCTACAATGTACTCTGGACTATGTACTTGCACTTTTTAAAATTTATTGGACGGACTTTTATTTCTTTAAATTTCATAGAAAACATAGAATATATAATTTAATGAGATTTTATGCTGCTGAAATTATCGTGTTCATAACTCTCCTTGTAAGGGTAATAATGGAATAGTAACACGATTGACAGACGGTTACCCCGGATCGCGGACGGGACGCTTGCGATATAAAATCAAACTCTTTATCACGTTAACATGTAAAGAAAACTGGCATGATCCCACATAGAGGTCCACAATTCATTCACAAATGACCCTCGTATACTTATGACTAATTATCTACAATGTACTCTTGACTATGTACTTGCGTTTTATAAAATTTGATGGACGGACTTTAATTTCCTTTAAATTTCATAAAAAACATAGAATATATAATTTCATATGATTTTATGCAGTTGAAATTATCGTGTTCATAACTCTCATTGTAAGGGTAATAATGGAATAGTAACACGATTGACAGACGGTTACCCCGGATCGCGGACGGGACGCTTGCAATACCAAATCAAACTCTTTATCATGGTATCCTATAAGGAAAATAGCATTATCCCACGTAGAGGTCCACAATTCATTCACGAATGATCATTGTATACTTATGAGTAATCATCTACAATGTACTCTGGACTATGTACTTGCACTTTTTAAAATTTATTGGACAGACTTTTATTTCTTTAAATTTCATAGAAAACATAGAATATATAATTTAATGAGATTTTATGCTGTTGAAATTATCGTGTTCATAACTCTCCTTGTAAGGGTAATAATGGAATAGTAACACGATTGACAGACGGTTACCCCGGATCGCGGACGGGACGCTTGCAATACCAAATCAAACTCTTTATCACGTTAACATGTAAAAAAACTGGCATGATCCCACATAGAGGTCCACAATTCATTCACAAATGACCCTCGTATATTTATGACTAATTATCTACAATGTACTCTTGACTATGTACTTGCGTTTTATAAAATTTGATGGACGGACTTTAATTTCCTTTAAATTTCATAAAAAACATAGAATATATAATTTCATATGATTTTATGCAGTTGAAATTATCGTGTTCATAACTCTCGTTGTATGGGTAATAATGGAATACTAACACGATTGACAGACGGTTACCCCGAATCGCGGACGGAACGCTTGCAATACCAAATCAAACTCTTTATCATGGTATCCTATAAGGAAACTAGCATTATCCCACATAGAGGTCCACAATTCATTCACGAATGATCATTGTATACTTATGAGTAATCATCTACAATGTACTCTGGACTATGTACTTGCACTTTTTAAAATTTATTGGACGGACTTTTATTTCTTTAACTTTCATAGAAAACATAGAATATATAATTTAATGAGATTTTATACTGTTGAAATTATCGTGTTCATAACTCTCATTGTAAGGGTAATAATGGAATAGTAACACGATTGACAGACGGTCACCCTGGATCGCGGACGGGACGCTTGCAATACCAAATCAAACTCTTTATCATGGTATCCTATAAGGAAACTAGCATTATCCCACATAGAGGTCCACAATTCATTCACGAATGATCATTGTATACTTATGATTAATCATCTACAATGTACTCTGGACTATGTACTTGCACTTTTTAAAATTTATTGGATGGACTTTTATTTCTTTAAATTTCATAGAAAACATAGAATATATAATTTTATGAGATTTTATGCTGTTGAAATTATCGTGTTCATAACTCTCCTTGTAAGGGTAATAATGGAATAGTAACACGATTGACAGACGGTTACCCCGGATCACGGACGGGACGCTTGCAATACCAAATCAAACTCTTTATCACGTTAACATGTAAAGAAACTGGCATGATCCCACATAGAGGTCCACAATTCATTCACAAATGACCCTCGTATACTTATGACTAATTATCTACAATGTACTATTGACTGTGTACTTGCGTTTTATAAAATTTGATGGACGGACTTTAATTTCCTTTAAATTTCGTAAAAAACATAGAATATATAATTTCATATGATTTTATGCAGTTGAAATTATCGTGTTCATAACTCTCATTGTAAGGGTAATGATGGAATAGTAACACGATTGACAGACGGTTACCCCGGATCGCGGACGGGACGCTTGCAATACCAAATCAAACTCTTTATCATGGTATCCTATAAGGAAAATAGCATTATCCCACGTAGAGGTCCACAATTCATTCACGAATGATCATTATATACTTATGAGTAATCATCTACAATGTACTCTGGACTATGTACTTGCACTTTTTAAAATTTATTGGACGGACTTTTATTTCTTTAAATTTCATAGAAAACATAGAATATATAATTTAATGAGATTTTATGCTGCTGAAATTATCGTGTTCATAACTCTCCTTGTAAGGGTAATAATGGAATAGTAACACGATTGACAGACGGTTACCCCGGATCGCGGACGGGACGCTTGCAATATAAAATCAAACTCTTTATCACGTTAACATGTAAAGAAAACTGGCATGATCCCACATAGAGGTCCACAATTCATTCACAAATGACCCTCGTATACTTATGACTAATTATCTACAATGTACTCTTGACTATGTACTTGCGTTTTATAAAATTTGATGGACGGACTTTAATTTCCTTTAAATTTCATAAAAAACATAGAATATATAATTTCATATGATTTTATGCAGTTGAAATTATCGTGTTCATAACTCTCATTGTAAGGGTAATAATGGAATAGTAACACGATTGACAGACGGTTACCCCGGATCGCGGACGGGACGCTTGCAATACCAAATCAAACTCTTTATCATGGTATCCTATAAGGAAAATAGCATTATCCCACGTATAGGTCCACAATTCATTCACGAATGATCATTGTATACTTATGAGTAATCATCTACAATGTACTCTGGACTATGTACTTGCACTTTTTAAAATTTATTGGACGGACTTTTATTTCTTTAAATTTCATAGAAAACATAGAATATATAATTTAATGAGATTTTATGCTGTTGAAATTATCGTGTTCATAACTCTCCTTGTAAGGGTAATAATGGAATAGTAACACGATTGACAGACGGTTACCCCGGATCGCGGACGGGACGCTTGCAATACCAAATCAAACTCTTTATCATGTTAACATGTAAAGAAACTGGCATGATCCCACATAGAGGTCCACAATTCATTCACAAATGACCCTCGTATATTTATGACTAATTATCTACAATGTACTCTTGACTATGTACTTGCGTTTTATAAAATTTGATGGACGGACTTTAATTTCCTTTAAATTTCATAAAAAACATAGAATATATAATTTCATATGATTTTATGCAGTTGAAATTATCGTGTTCATAACTCTCATTGTAAGGGTAATAATGGAATAGTAACACGATTGACAGACGGTTACCCCGGATCGCGGACGGGACGCTTGCAATACCAAATCAAACTCTTTATCATGGTATCCTATAAGGAAAATAGCATTATCCCACGTATAGGTCCACAATTCATTCACGAATGATCATTGTATACTTATGAGTAATCATCTACAATGTACTCTGGACTATGTACTTGCACTTTTTAAAATTTATTGGACGGACTTTTATTTCTTTAAATTTCATAGAAAACATAGAATATATAATTTAATGAGATTTTATGCTGTTGAAATTATCGTGTTCATAACTCTCCTTGTAAGGGTAATAATGGAATAGTAACACGATTGACAGACGGTTACCTCGAATCGCGGACGGGACGCTTGCAATACCAAATCAAACTCTTTATCACGTTAACATGTAAAGAAACTGGCATGATCCCACATAGAGGTCCACAATTCATTCACAAATGACCCTCGTGTACTTATGACTAATTATCTACAATGTACTCTTGACTATGTACTAGCGTTTTATAAAATTTGATGGACGGACATTAATTTCCTTTAAATTTCATAAAAAACACAGAATATATAATTGCATATGATTTTATGCAGTTGAAATTATCGTGTTCATAACTCTCGTTGTAAGGGTAATAATGGAATACTAACACGATTGATAGACGGTTACCCCGAATCGCGGACGGGACGCTTGCAATACCAAATCAAACTCTTTATCATGGTATCCTATAAGGAAACTAGCACTATCCCACATAGAGGTCCACAATTCATTCACGAATGATCATTGTATACTTATGAGTAATCATCTACAATGTACTCTGGACTATGTACTTGCACTTTTTAAAATTTATTGGACGGACTTTTATTTCTTTAAATTTCATAGAAAACATAGAATATATAATTTAATGAGATTTTATGCTGTTGAAATTATCGTGTTCATAACTCTCATTGTAAGGGTAATAATGGAATAGTAACACGATTGACAGACGGTTACCCCGGATCGCGGACGGGACGCTTGCAATACCAAATCAAACTCTTTATCATGGTATCCTATAAGGAAACTAGCATTATCCCACATAGAGGTCCACAATTCATTCACGAATGATCATTGTATACTTATGATTAATCATCTACAATGTACTCTGGACTATGTACTTGCACTTTTTAAAATTTATTGGACAGACTTTTATTTCTTTAAATTTCATAGAAAACATAGAATATATAATTTAATGAGATTTTATGCTGTTGAAATTATCGTGTTCATAACTCTCCTTGTAAGGGTAATAATGCAATAGTAACACGATTGACAAACGGTTACCCCGGATCGCGGATGGGACGCTTGCAATACCAAATCAAACTCTTTATCACGTTAACATGTAATGAAACTTGCATGATCCCACATAGAGGTCCACAATTCATTCACAAATGACCCTCGTATACTTATGACTAATTATCTACAATGTACTCTTGACTGTGTACTTGCATTTTATAAAATTTGATGGACGGACTTTAATTTCCTTTAAATTTCATAAAAAACATAGAATATATAATTTCATATTATTTTATGCAGTTGAAATTATCGTGTTCATAACTCTCATTGTAAGGGTAATAATGGAATAGTAACACGATTGACAGACGGTTACCCCGGATCGCGGACGGGACGCTTGCAATACCAAATCAAACTCTTTATCATGGTATCCTATAAGGAAAATAGCATTATCCACGTAGAGGTCCACAATTCATTCACGAATGATCATTGTATACTTATGAGTAATCATCTACAATGTACTCTGGACTATGTACTTGCACTTTTTAAAATTTATTGGACCGACTTTTATTTCTTTAAATTTCAAAGAAAACATAGAATATATAATTTAATGAGATTTTATGCTGTTGAAATTATCGTGTTCATAACTCTCCTTGTAGGGGTAATAATGGAATAGTAACACGATTGACAGACGGTTACCCCGGATCGCGGACGGGACGCTTGCAATACCAAATCAAACTCTTTATCACGTTAACATGTAAAGAAACTGGCATGATCCCACATAGAGGTCCACAATTCATTCACAAATGACCCTCGTGTACTTATGACTAATTATCTACAATGTACTCTTGACTATGTACTTGCGTTTTATAAAATTTGATGGACGGACTTTAATTTCCTTTAAATTTCATAAAAAACATAGAATATATAATTTCATATGATTTTATGCAGTTGAAATTATCACGTTCATAACTCTTGTTGTAAGGGTAATAATGGAATACTAACACGATTGACAGACGGTTACCCCGAATCGCGGATGGGACGCTTGCAATACCAAATCAAACTCTTTATCATGGTATCCTATAAGGAAACTAGCATTATCCCACATAGAGGTCCACAATTCATTCACGAATGATCATTGTATACTTATGAGTAATCATCTACAATGTACTCTGGACTATGTACTTGCACTTTTTAAAATTTATTGGACGGACTTTTATTTCTTTAAATTTCATAGAAAACATAGAATATATAATTTAATGAGATTTTATACTGTTGAAATTATCGTGTTAATAACTCTCATTGTAAGGGTAATAATGGAATAGTAACACGATTGACAGACGGTCACCCTGGATCGCGGACGGGACGCTTGCAATACCAAATCAAACTCTTTATCATGGTATCCTATAAGGAAAATAGCATTATCCCACGTATAGGTCCACAATTCATTCACGAATGATCATTGTAAACTTATGAGTAATCATCTACAATGTACTCTGGACTATGTACTTGCACTTTTTAAAATTTATTGGACGGACTTTTATTTCTTTAAATTTCATAGAAAACATAGAATATATAATTTAATGAGATTTTATGCTGTTGAAATTATCGTGTTCATAACTCTCCTTGTAAGGGTAATAATGGAATAGTAACACGATTGAGAGACGGTTACCCCGGATCGCGGACGGGACGCTTGCAATACCAAATCAAACTCTTTATCACGTTAACATGTAAAGAAACTGGCATGATCCCACATAGAGGTCCACAATTCATTCACAAATGACCCTCGTATACTTATGACTAATTATCTACAATGTACTCTTGACTATGTACTTGCGTTTTATAAAATTTGATGGACGGACTTTAATTTCCTTTAAATTTCATAAAAAACATAGAATATATAATTTCATATGATTTTATGCAGTTGAAATTATCGTGTTCATAACTCTCATTGTAAGGGTAATAATGGAATAGTAACACGATTGAGAGACGGTTACCCCGGATCGCGGACGGGACGCTTGCAATACCAAATCAAACTCTTTATCATGGTATCCTATAAGGAAAATAGCATTATCCCACGTATAGGTCCACAATTCATTCACGAATGATCATTGTATACTTATGAGTAATCATCTACAATGGACTCTGGACTATGTACTTGCACTTTTTAAAATTTATTGGACGGACTTTTGTTTCTTTAAATTTCATAGAAAACATAGAATATATAATTTAATGAGATTTTATGCTGTTGAAATTATCGTGTTCATAACTCTCCTTGTAAGGGTAATAATGGAATAGTAACACGATTGACAGACGGTTACCTCGAATCGCGGACGGGACGCTTGCAATACCAAATCAAACTCTGTATCACGTTAACATGTAAAGAAACTGGCATGATCCCACATAGAGGTCCACAATTCATTCACAAATGACCCTCGTGTACTTATGACTAATTATCTACAATGTACTCTTGACTATGTACTTGCGTTTTATAAAATTTGATGGACGGACTTTAATTTCCTTTAAATTTCATAAAAAACATAGAATATATAATTTCATATGATTTTATGCAGTTGAAATTATCGTGTTCATAACTCTCGTTGTAAGGGTAATAATGGAATACTAACACGATTGACAGACGGTTACCCCGAATCGCGGATGGGACGCTTGCAATACCAAATCAAACTCTTTATCATGGTATCCTATAAGGAAACTAGCATTATCCCACATAGAGGTCCACAATTCATTCACGAATGATCATTGTATACTTATGAGTAATCATCTACAATGTACTCTGGACTATGTACTTGCACTTTTTAAAATTTATTGGACGGACTTTTATTTCTTTAAATTTCATAGAAAACATAGAATATATATAGTTTAATGAGATTTTATACTGTTGAAATTATCGTGTTCATAACTCTCATTGTAAGGGTAATAATGGAATAGTAACACGATTGACAGACGGTCACCCTGGATCGCGGACGGGACGCTTGCAATACCAAATCAAACTCTTTATCATGGTATCCTATAAGGAAAATAGCATTATCCCACGTATAGGTCCACAATTCATTCACGAATGATCATTGTATACATATGAGTAATCATCTACAATGTACTCTGGACTATGTACTTGCACTTTTTAAAATTTATTGGACGGACTTTTATTTCTTTAAATTTCATAGAAAACATAGAATATATAATTTAATGAGATTTTATGCTGTTGAAATTATCGTGTTCATAACTCTCCTTGTAAGGGTAATAATGGAATAGTAACACGATTGACAGACGGTTACCCCGGATCGCGGACGGGACGCTTGCAATACCAAATCAAACTCTTTATCACGTTAACATGTAAAGAAACTGGCATGATCCCACATAGAGGTCCACAATTCATTCAAAAATGACCCTCGTATACTTATGACTAATTATCTACAATGTACTCTTGACTATGTACTTGCGTTTTATAAAATTTGATGGACGGACTTTAATTTCCTTTAAATTTCATAAAAAACATAGAATATATAATTTCATATGATTTTATGCAGTTGAAATTATCGTGTTCATAACTCTCATTGTAAGGGTAATAATGGAATAGTAACACGATTGACAGACGGTTACCCCGGATCGCGGACGGGACGCTTGCAATACCAAATCAAACTCTTTATCATGGTATCCTATAAGGAAAATAGCATTATCCCACGTATAGGTCCACAATTCATTCACGAATGATCATTGTATACTTATGAGTAATCATCTACAATGGACTCTGGACTATGTACTTGCACTTTTTAAAATTTATTGGACGGACTTTTGTTTCTTTAAATTTCATAGAAAACATAGAATATATAATTTAATAAGATTTTATGCTGTTGAAATTATCGTGTTCATAACTCTCCTTGTAAGGGTAATAATGGAATAGTAACACGATTGACAGACGGTTACCTCGAATCGCGGACGGGACGCTTGCAATACCAAATCAAACTCTGTATCACGTTAACATGTAAAGAAACTGGCATGATCCCACATAGAGGTCCACAATTCATTCACAAATGACCCTCGTGTACTTATGACTAATTATCTACAACGTACTCTTGACTATGTACTTGCGGTTTATAAAATTTGATGGACGGACTTTAATTTCCTTTAAATTTCATAAAAAACACAGAATATATAATTTCATATGATTTTATGCAGTTGAAATTATCGTGTCCATAACTCTCGTTGTAAGGGTAATAATGGAATACTAACACGATTGATAGACGGTTACCCCGAATCGCGGACGGGACGCTTGCAATACCAAATCAAACTCTTTATCATGGTATCCTATAAGGAAACTAGCACTATCCCACATAGAGGTCCACAATTCATTCACGAATGATCATTGTATACTTATGAGTAATCATCTACAATGTACTCTGGACTATGTACTTGCACTTTTTAAAATTTATTGGACGGACTTTTATTTCTTAAAATTTCATAGAAAACATAGAATATATAATTTAATGATATTTTATGCTGTTGAAATTATCATGTTCATAACTCTCATTGTAAGGGTAATAATGGAATAGTAACACGATTGACAGACGGTTACCCCGGATCGCGGACGGGACGCTTGCAATACCAAATCAAACTCTTTATCATGGTATCCTATAAGGAAACTAGCATTATCCCACATAGAGGTCCACAATTCATTCACGAATGATCATTGTATACTTATGATTAATCATCTACAATGTACTCTGGACTATGTACTTGCACTTTTTAAAATTTATTGGACAGACTTTTATTTCTTTAAATTTCATAGAAAACATAGAATATATAATTTAATGAGATTTTATGCTGTTGAAATTATCGTGTTCATAACTCTCCTTGTAAGGGTAATAATGCAATAGTAACACGATTGACAAACGGTTACCCCGGATCGCGGATGGGACGCTTGCAATACCAAATCAAACTCTTTCACGTTAACATGTAATGAAACTTGCATGATCCCACATAGAGGTCCACAATTCATTCACAAATGACCCTCGTATACTTATGACTAATTATCTACAATGTACTCTTGACTATGTACTTGCGTTTTATAAAATTTGATGGACGGAATTTAATTTCCTTTAAATTTCATAAAAAACATAGAATATATAATTTCATATGATTTTATGCAGTTGAAATTATCGTGTTCATAACTCTCATTGTAAGGGTAATAATGGAATAGTAACACGATTGACAGACGGTTACCCCGGATCGCGGACGGGACGCTTGCAATACCAAATCAAACTCTTTATCATGGTATCCTATAAGGAAAATAGCATTATCCCACGTATAGGTCCACAATTCATTCACGAATGATCATTGTATACTTATGAGTAATCATCTACAATGTACTCTGGACTATGTACTTGCACTTTTTAAAATTTATTGGACGGACTTTTATTTCTTTAAATTTCATAGAAAACATAGAATATATAATTTAATGAGATTTTATGCTGTTGAAATTATCGTGTTCATAACTCTCCTTGTAAGGGTAATAATGGAATAGTAACACGATTGACAGATGGTTACCCCGGATCGCGGACGGGACGCTTGCAATACCAAATCAAACTCTTTATCACGTTAACATGTAAAGAAACTGGCATGATCCCACATAGAGGTCCACAATTCATTCACAAATGACCCTCGTATACTTATGACTAATTATCTACAATGTACTCTTGACTATGTACTTGCGTTTTATAAAATTTGATGGACGGACTATAATTTCCTTTAAATTTCATAAAAAACATAGAATATATAATTTCATATGATTTTATGCAGTTGAAATTATCGTGTTCATAACTCTCATTGTAAGGGTAATAATGGAATAGTAACACGATTGACAGACGGTTACCCCGGATCGCGGACGGGACGCTTGCAATACCAAATCAAACTCTTTATCATGGTATCCTATAAGGAAAATAGCATTATCCCACGTATAGGTCCACAATTCATTCACGAATGATCATTGTATACTTATGAGTAATCATCTACAATGTACTCTGGACTATGTACTTGCACATTTTAAAATTTATTGGACGGACTTTTATTTCTTTAAATTTTATAGAAAACATAGAATATATAATTTAATGAGATTTTATGCTGTTGAAATTATCGTGTTCATAACTCTACCTCGAATCGCGGACGGGACGCTTGCAATACCAAATCAAACTCTTTATCACGTTAACATGTAAAGAAACTGGCATGATCCCACATAGAGGTCCACAATTCATTCACAAATGACCCTCGTGTACTTATGACTAATTATCTACAATGTACTCTTGACTATGTACTTGCGTTTTATAAAATTTGATGGACGGACTTTAATTTCCTTTAAATTTCATAAAAAACACAGAATATATAATTTCATATGATTTTATGCAGTTGAAATTATCGTGTTCATAACTCTCATTGTAAGGGTAATAATGGAATACTAACACGATTGACAGACGGTTACCCCGGATCGCGGACGGGACGCTTGCAATACCAAATCAAACTCTTTATCATGGTATCCTATAAGGAAAATAGCATTATCCCACGTATAGGTCCACAATTCATTCACGAATGATCATTGTATACTTATGAGTAATCATCTACAATGTACTCTGGACTATGTACTTGCACATTTTAAAATTTATTGGACGGACTTTTATTTCTTTAAATTTTATAGAAAACATAGAATATATAATTTAATGAGATTTTATGCTGTTGAAATTATCGTGTTCATAACTCTCCTTGTAAGGGTAATAATGGAATAGTAACACGATTGACAGACGGTTACCTCGAATCGCGGACGGGACGCTTGCAATACCAAATCAAACTCTTTATCACGTTAACATGTAAAGAAACTGGCATGATCCCACATAGAGGTCCACAATTCATTCACAAATGACCCTCGTGTACTTATGACTAATTATCTACAATGTACTCTTGACTATGTACTTGCGTTTTATAAAATTTGATGGACGGACTTTAATTTCCTTTAAATTTCATAAAAAACACAGAATATATAATTTCATATGATTTTATGCAGTTGAAATTATCGTGTTCATAACTCTCGTTGTAAGGGTAATAATGGAATACTAACACGATTGATAGACGGTTACCCCGAATCGCGGACGGGACGCTTGCAATACCAAATCAAACTCTTTATCATGGTATCCTATAAGGAAACTAGCACTATCCCACATAGAGGTCCACAATTCATTCACGAATGATCATTGTATACTTATGAGTAATCATCTACAATGTACTCTGGACTATGTACTTGCACTTTTTAAAATTTATTGGACGGACTTTTATTTCTTAAAATTTCATAGAAAACATAGAATATATAATTTAATGAGATTTTATGCTGTTGAAATTATCGTGTTCATAACTCTCATTGTAAGGGTAATAATGGAATAGTAACACGATTGACAGACAGTTACCCCGGATCGCGGACGGGACGCTTGCAATACCAAAT
This sequence comes from Rubia yunnanensis, assembly GCA_037428765.1. Classification (NCBI taxonomy): domain Eukaryota; kingdom Viridiplantae; phylum Streptophyta; class Magnoliopsida; order Gentianales; family Rubiaceae; genus Rubia; species Rubia yunnanensis. The sequence goes on along the minus strand of CM075067.1, from coordinate 33,492,678 downwards.
CAAACTCTTTATCATGGTATCCTATAAGGAAACTAGCATTATCCCACATAGAGGCCAACAATTCATTCACGAATGATCATTGTATACTTATGATTAATCATCTACAATGTACTCTGGACTATGTACTTGCACTTTTTAAAATTTATTGGACAGACTTTTATTTCTTTAAATTTCATAGAAAACATAGAATATATAATTTAATGAGATTTTATGCTGTTGAAATTATCGTGTTCATAACTCTCCTTGTAAGGGTAATAATGCAATAGTAACACGATTGACAAACGGTTACCCCAGATCGCGGATGGGACGCTTGCAATACCAAATCAAACTCTTTATCACGTTAACATGTAATGAAACTTGCATGATCCCACATAGAGGTCCACAATTCATTCACAAATGACCCTCGAATACTTATGACTAATTATCTACAATGTAGTCTTGACTATGTACTTGCGTTTTATAAAATTTGATGGACGGACTTTAATTTCCTTTAAATTTCATAAAAAACATAGAATATATAATTTCATATGATTTTATGCAGTTGAAATTATCGTGTTCATAACTCTCATTGTAAGGGTAATAATGGAATAGTAACACGATTGACAGACGGTTACCCCGGATCGCGGACGGGACGCTTGCAATACAAAATCAAACTCTTTATCATGGTATCCTATAAGGAAAATAGCATTATCCCACGTATAGGTCCACAATTCATTCACGAATGATCATTGTATACTTATGAGTAATCATCTACAATTTACTCTGGACTATGTACTTGCACTTTTTAAAATTTATTGGACGGACTTTTATTTCTTAAAATTTCATAGAAAACATAGAATATATAATTTAATGAGATTTTATGGTGTTGAAATTATCGTGTTCATAACTCTCCTTGTAAGGGTAATAATGGAATAGTAACACGATTGACAGACGGTTACCCCGGATCGCGGACGGGACGCTTGCAATACCAAATCAAACTCTTTATCACGTTAACATGTAAAGAAACTGGCATGATCCCACATAGAGGTCCACAATTCATTCACAAATGACCCTCGTATACTTATGACTAATTATCTACAATGTACTCTTGACTATGTACTTGCGTTTTATAAAATTTGATGGACGGACTTTAATTTCCTTTAAATTTCATAAAAAACATAGAATATATAATTTCATATGATTTTATGCAGTTGAAATTATCGTGTTCATAACTCTCATTGTAAGGGTAATAATGGAATAGTAACACGATTGACAGACGGTTACCCCGGATCGCGGACGGGACGCTTGCAATACCAAATCAAACTCTTTATCATGGTATCCTATAAGGAAAATAGCATTATCCCACGTATAGGTCCACAATTCATTCACGAATGATCATTGTATACTTATGAGTAATCATCTACAATGTACTCTGGACTATGTACTTGCACTTTTTAAAATTTATTGGACGGACTTTTATTTCTTTAAATTTCATAGAAAACATAGAATATATAATTTAATGAGATTTTATGCTGTTGAAATTATCGTGTTCATAACTCTCCTTGTAAGGGTAATAATGGAATAGTAACACGATTGACAGACGGTTACCTCGAATCGCGGACGGGACGCTTGCAATACCAAATCAAACTCTTTATCACGTTAACATGTAAAGAAACTGGCATGATCCCACATAGAGGTCCACAATTCATTCACAAATGACCCTCGTGTACTTATGACTAATTATCTACAATGTACTCTTGACTATGTACTTGCGTTTTATAAAATTTGATGGACGGACTTTAATTTCCTTTAAATTTCATAAAAAACACAGAATATATAATTTCATATGATTTTATGCAGTTGAAATTATCGTGTTCATAACTCTCGTTGTAAGGGTAATAATGGAATACTAACACGATTGACAGACGGTTACCCCGAATCGCGGACGGGACGCTTGCAATACCAAATCAAACTCTTTATCATGGTATCCTATAAGGAAACTAGCACTATCCCACATAGAGGTCCACAATTCATTCACGAATGATCATTGTATACTTATGAGTAATCATCTACAATGTACTCTGGACTATGTACTTGCACTTTTTAAAATTTATTGGACGGACTTTTATTTCTTAAAATTTCATAGAAAATATAGAATATATAATTTAATGAGATTTTATGCTGTTGAAATTATCGTGTTCATAACTCTCATTGTAAGGGTAATAATGGAATAGTAACACGATTGACAGACGGTTACCCCGGATCGCGGACGGGACGCTTGCAATACCAAATCAAACTCTTTATCATGGTATCCTATAAGGAAACTAGCATTATCCCACATAGAGGTCCACAATTCATTCACGAATGATCATTGTATACTTATGATTAATCATCTACAATGTACTCTGGACTATGTACTTGCACTTTTTAAAATTTATTGGACAGACTTTTATTTCTTTAAATTTCATAGAAAACATAGAATATATAATTTAATGAGATTTTATGCTGTTGAAATTATCGTGTTCATAACTCTCCTTGTAAGGGTAATAATGCAATAGTAACACGATTGACAAACGGTTACCCCGGATCGCGGATGGGACGCTTGCAATACCAAATCAAACTCTTTATCACGTTAACATGTAATGAAACTTGCATGATCCCACATAGAGGTCCACAATTCATTCACAAATGACCCTCGTATACTTATGACTAATTATCTACAATGTACTCTTGACTGTGTACTTGCGTTTTATAAAATTTGATGGACGGACTTTAATTTCCTTTAAATTTCATAAAAAACATCGAATATATAATTTCATATTATTTTATGCAGTTGAAATTATCGTGTTCATAACTCTCATTGTAAGGGTAATAATGGAATAATAACACGATTGACAGACGGTTACTCCGGATCGCGGACGGGACGCTTGCAATACCAAATCAAACTCTTTATCATGGTATCCTATAAGGAAAATAGCATTATCCACGTAGAGGTCCACAATTCATTCACGAATGATCATTGTATACTTATGAGTAATCATCTACAATGTACTCTGGACTATGTACTTGCACTTTTTAAAATTTATTGGACAGACTTTTATTTCTTTAAATTTCAAAGAAAACATAGAATATATAATTTAATGAGATTTTATGCTGTTGAAATTATCGTGTTCATAACTCTCCTTGTAAGGGTAATAATGCAATAGTAACACGATTGACAAACGGTTACCCCGGATCGCGGATGGGACGCTTGCAATACCAAATCAAACTCTTTATCACGTTAACATGTAATGAAACTTGCATGATCCCACATAGAGGTCCACAATTCATTCACAAATGACCCTCGTATACTTATGACTAATTATCTACAATGTACTCTTGACTGTGTACTTGCGTTTTATAAAATTTGATGGACGGACTTTAATTTCCTTTAAATTTCATAAAAAACATAGAATATATAATTTCATATGATTTTATGCAGTTGAAATTATCGTGTTCATAACTCTCATTGTAAGGGTAATAATGGAATAGTAACACGATTGACAGACGGTTACCCCGGATCGCGGACGGGACGCTTGCAATACCAAATCAAACTCTTTATCATGGTATCCTATAAGGAAAATAGCATTATCCCACGTATAGGTCCACAATTCATTCACGAATGATCATTGTATACTTATGAGTAATCATCTACAATGTACTCTGGACTATGTACTTGCACTTTTTAAAATTTATTGGACGGACTTTTATTTCTTTAAATTTCATAGAAAACATAGAATATATAATTTAATGAGATTTTATGCTGTTGAAATTATCGTGTTCATAACTCTCCTTGTAAGGGTAATAATGGAATAGTAACACGATTGACAGACGGTTACCTCGAATCGCGGACGGGACGCTTGCAATACCAAATCAAACTCTTTATCACGTTAACATGTAAAGAAACTGGCATGATCCCACATAGAGGTCCACAATTCATTCACAAATGACCCTCGTGTACTTATGACTAATTATCTACAATGTACTCTTGACTATGTACTTGCGTTTTATAAAATTTGATGGACGGACTTTAATTTCCTTTAAATTTCATAAAAAACACAGAATATATAATTTCATATGATTTTATGCAGTTGAAATTATCGTGTTCATAACTCTCGTTGTAAGGGTAATAATGGAATACTAACACGATTGACAGACGGTTACCCCGAATCGCGGACGGGACGCTTGCAATACCAAATCAAACTCTTTATCATGGTATCCTATAAGGAAACTAGCACTATCCCACATAGAGGTCCACAATTCATTCACGAATGATCATTGTATACTTATGAGTAATCATCTACAATGTACTCTGGACTATGTACTTGCACTTTTTAAAATTTATTGGACGGACTTTTATTTCTTAAAATTTCATAGAAAATATAGAATATATAATTTAATGAGATTTTATGCTGTTGAAATTATCGTGTTCATAACTCTCATTGTAAGGGTAATAATGGAATAGTAACACGATTGACAGACGGTTACCCCGGATCGCGGACGGGATGCTTGCAATACCAAATCAAACTCTTTATCATGGTATCCTATAAGGAAACTAGCATTATCCCACATAGAGGTCCACAATTCATTCACGAATGATCATTGTATACTTATGATTAATCATCTACAATGTACTCTGGACTATGTACTTGCACTTTTTAAAATTTATTGGACAGACTTTTATTTCTTTAAATTTCATAGAAAACATAGAATATATAATTTAATGAGATTTTATGCTGTTGAAATTATCGTGTTCATAACTCTCCTTGTAAGGGTAATAATGCAATAGTAACACGATTGACAAACGGTTACCCCGGATCGCGGATGGGACGCTTGCAATACCAAATCAAACTCTTTATCACGTTAACATGTAATGAAACTTGCATGATCCCACATAGAGGTCCACAATTCATTCACAAATGACCCTCGTATACTTATGACTAATTATCTACAATGTACTCTTGACTGTGTACTTGCGTTTTATAAAATTTGATGGACGGACTTTAATTTCCTTTAAATTTCATAAAAAACATCGAATATATAATTTCATATTATTTTATGCAGTTGAAATTATCGTGTTCATAACTCTCATTGTAAGGGTAATAATGGAATAATAACACGATTGACAGACGGTTACTCCGGATCGCGGACGGGACGCTTGCAATACCAAATCAAACTCTTTATCATGGTATCCTATAAGGAAAATAGCATTATCCACGTAGAGGTCCACAATTCATTCACGAATGATCATTGTATACTTATGAGTAATCATCTACAATGTACTCTGGACTATGTACTTGCACTTTTTAAAATTTATTGGACAGACTTTTATTTCTTTAAATTTCAAAGAAAACATAGAATATATAATTTAATGAGATTTTATGCTGTTGAAATTATCGTGTTCATAACTCTCCTTGTAGGGGTAATAATGGAATAGTAACACGATTGACAGACGGTTACCCCGGATCGCGGACGGGACGCTTGCAATACCAAATCAAACTCTTTATCACGTTAACATGTAAAGAAACTGGCATGATCCCACATAGAGGTCCACAATTCATTCACAAATAACCCTCGTGTACTTATGACTAATTATCTACAATGTACTCTTGACTATGTACTTGCGTTTTATAAAATTTGATGGACGGACTTTAATTTCCTTTAAATTTCATAAAAAACACAGAATATATAATTTCATATGATTTTATGCAGTTGAAATTATCGTGTTCATAACTCTCGTTGTAAGGGTAATAATGGAATACTAACACGATTGATAGACGGTTACCCCGAATCGCGGACGGGACGCTTGCAATACCAAATCAAACTCTTTATCATGGTATCCTATAAGGAAGCTAGCACTATCCCACATAGAGGTCCACAATTCATTCACGAATGATCATTGTATACTTATGAGTAATCATCTACAATGTACTCTGGACTATGTACTTGCACTTTTTAAAATTTATTGGACGGACTTTTATTTCTTAAAATTTCATAGAAAACATAGAATATATAATTTAATGAGATTTTATGCTGTTGAAATTATCGTGTTCATAACTCTCATTGTAAGGGTAATAATGGAATAGTAACACGATTGACAGACGGTTACCCCAGATCGCGGACGGGACGCTTGCAATACCAAATCAAACTCTTTATCATGGTATCCTATAAGGAAACTAGCATTATCCCACATAGAGGCCCACAATTCATTCACGAACGATCATTGTATACTTATGATTAATCATCTACAATGTACTCTGGACTATGTACTTGCACTTTTTAAAATTTATTGGACAGACTTTTATTTCTTTAAATTTCATAGAAAACATAGAATATATAATTTAATGAGATTTTATGCTGTTGAAATTATCGTGTTCATAACTCTCCTTGTAAGGGTAATAATGCAATAGTAACACGATTGACAAACGGTTACCCCGGATCGCGGATGGGACGCTTGCAATACCAAATCAAACTCTTTATCACGTTAACATGTAATGAAACTTGCATGATCCCACATAGAGGTCCACAATTCATTCACAAATGACCCTCGTATACTTATGACTAATTATCTACAATGTACTCTTGACTGTGTACTTGCGTTTTATAAAATTTGATGGACGGACTTTAATTTCCTTTAAATTTCATAAAAAACATCGAATATATAATTTCATATTATTTTATGCAGTTGAAATTATCGTGTTCATAACTCTCATTGTAAGGGTAATAATGGAATAATAACACGATTGACAGACGGTTACTCCGGATCGCGGACGGGACGCTTGCAATACCAAATCAAACTCTTTATCATGGTATCCTATAAGGAAAATAGCATTATCCACGTAGAGGTCCACAATTCATTCACGAATGATCATTGTATACTTATGAGTAATCATCTACAATGTACTCTGGACTATGTACTTGCACTTTTTAAAATTTATTGGACAGACTTTTATTTCTTTAAATTTCAAAGAAAACATAGAATATATAATTTAATGAGATTTTATGCTGTTGAAATTATCGTGTTCATAACTCTCCTTGTAGGGGTAATAATGGAATAGTAACACGATTGACAGACGGTTACCCCGGATCGCGGACGGGACGCTTGCAATACCAAATCAAACTCTTTATCACGTTAACATGTAAAGAAACTGGCATGATCCCACATAGAGGTCCACAATTCATTCACAAATAACCCTCGTGTACTTATGACTAATTATCTACAATGTACTCTTGACTATGTACTTGCGTTTTATAAAATTTGATGGACGGACTTTAATTTCCTTTAAATTTCATAAAAAACACAGAATATATAATTTCATATGATTTTATGCAGTTGAAATTATCGTGTTCATAACTCTCGTTGTAAGGGTAATAATGGAATACTAACACGATTGATAGACGGTTACCCCGAATCGCGGACGGGACGCTTGCAATACCAAATCAAACTCTTTATCATGGTATCCTATAAGGAAGCTAGCACTATCCCACATAGAGGTCCACAATTCATTCACGAAAGATCATTGTATACTTATGAGTAATCATCTACAATGTACTCTGGACTATGTACTTGCACTTTTTAAAATTTATTGGACGGACTTTTATTTCTTAAAATTTCATAGAAAACATAGAATATATAATTTAATGAGATTTTATGCTGTTGAAATTATCGTGTTCATAACTCTCATTGTAAGGGTAATAATGGAATAGTAACACGATTGACAGACGGTTACCCCAGATCGCGGACGGGACGCTTGCAATACCAAATCAAACTCTTTATCATGGTATCCTATAAGGAAACTAGCATTATCCCACATAGAGGCCCACAATTCATTCACGAATGATCATTGTATACTTATGATTAATCATCTACAATGTACTCTGGACTATGTACTTGCACTTTTTAAAATTTATTGGACAGACTTTTATTTCTTTAAATTTCATAGAAAACATAGAATATATAATTTAATGAGATTTTATGCTGTTGAAATTATCGTGTTCATAACTCTCCTTGTAAGGGTAATAATGCAATAGTAACACGATTGACAAACGGTTACCCCGGATCGCGGATGGGACGCTTGCAATACCAAATCAAACTCTTTATCACGTTAACATGTAATGAAACTTGCATGATCCCACATAGAGGTCCACAATTCATTCACAAATGACCCTCGTATACTTATGACTAATTATCTACAATGTACTCTTGACTATGTACTTGCGTTTTATAAAATTTGATGGACGGACTTTAATTTCCTTTAAATTTCATAAAAAACATAGAATATATAATTTCATATGATTTTATGCAGTTGAAATTATCGTGTTCATAACTCTCATTGTAAGGGTAATAATGGAATAGTAACACGATTGACAGACGGTTACCCCGGATCGCGGACGGGACGCTTGCAATACCAAATCAAACTCTTTATCATGGTATCCTATAAGGAAAATGGCATTATCCCACGTATAGGTCCACAATTCATTCACGAATGATCATTGTATACTTATGAGTAATCATCTACAATGTACTCTGGACTATGTACTTGCACTTTTTAAAATTTATTGGACGGACTTTTATTTCTTTAAATTTCATAGAAAACATAGAATATATAATTTAATGAGATTTTATGCTGTTGAAATTATCGTGTTCATAACTCTCCTTGTAAGGGTAATAATGGAATAGTAACACGATTGACAGACGGTTACCCCGGATCGCGGACGGGACGCTTGCAATACCAAATCAAACTCTTTATCACGTTAACATGTAATGAAACTGGCATGATCCCACATAGAGGTCCACAATTCATTCACAAATGACCCTCGTATACTTATGACTAATTATCTACAATGTACTCTTGACTATGTACTTGCGTTTTATAAAATTTGATGGACGGACTTTAATTTCCTTTAAATTTCATAAAAAACATAGAATATATAATTTCATATGATTTTATGCAGTTGAAATTATCGTGTTCATAACTCTCATTGTAAGGGTAATAATGGAATAGTAACACGATTGACAGACGGTTACCCCGGATCGCGGACGGGACGCTTGCAATACCAAACCAAACTCTTTATCATGGTATCCTATAAGGAAAATAGCATTATCCCACGTATAGGTCCACAATTCATTCACGAATGATCATTGTATACTTATGAGTAATCATCTACAATGGACTCTGGACTATGTACTTGCACTTTTTAAAATTTATTGGACGGACTTTTATTTCTTTAAATTTTATAGAAAACATAGAATATATAATTTAATGAGATTTTATGCTGTTGAAATTATCGTGTTCATAACTCCCCTTGTAAGGGTAATAATGGAATAGTAACACGATTGACAGACGGTTACCCCGGATCGCGGACGGGACGCTTGCAATACCAAATCAAACTCTTTATCATGGTATCCTATAAGGAAAATAGCATTATCCCACGTATAGGTCCACAATTCATTCACGAATGATCATTGTATACTTATGAGTAATCATCTACAATGTACTCTGGACTATGTACTTGCACTTTTTAAAATTTATTGGACGGACTTTTATTTCTTTAAATTTTATAGAAAACATAGAATATATAATTTAATGAGATTTTATGCTGTTGAAATTATCGTGTTCATAACTCCCCTTGTAAGGGTAATAATGGAATAGTAACACGATTGACAGACGGTTACCCCGGATCGCGGACGAGACGCTTGCAATACCAAATCAAACTCTTTATCACGTTAACATGTAAAGAAACTGGCATGATCCCACATAGAGGTCCACAATTCATTCACAAATGACCCTCGTGTACTTATGACTAATTATCTACAATGTACTCTTGACTATGTACTTGCGTTTTATAAAATTTGATGGACGGACTTTAATTTCCTTTAAATTTCATAAAAAACACAGAATATATAATTTCATATGATTTTATGCAGTTGAAATTATCGTGTTCATAACTCTCGTTGTAAGGGTAATAATGGAATACTAACACGATTGACAGACGGTTACCCCGAATCGCGGACGGGGCGCTTGCAATACCAAATCAAACTCTTTATCATGGTATCCTATAAGGAAACTAGCACTATCCCACATAGAGGTCCACAATTCATTCACGAATGATCATTGTATACTATGAGTAATCATCTACAATGTACTCTGGACTATGTACTTGCACTTTTTAAAATTTATTGGACGGACTTTTATTTCTTAAAATTTCATAGAAAACATAGAATATATAATTTAATGAGATTTTATGCTGTTGAAATTATCGTGTTCATAACTCTCATTGTAAGGGTAATAATGGAATAGTAACACGATGGACAGACGGTTACCCCGGATCGCGGACGGGACGCTTGCAATACCAAATCAAACTCTTTATCATGGTATCCTATAAGGAAACTAGCATTATCCCACATAGAGGTCCACAATTCATTCACGAATGATCATTGTATACTTATGATTAATCATCTACAATGTACTCTGGACTATGTACTTGCACTTTTTAAAATTTATTGGACAGACTTTTATTTCTTTAAATTTCATAGAAAACATAGAATATATAATTTAATGAGATTTTATGCTGTTGAAATTATCGTGTTCATAACTCTCCTTGTAAGGGTAATGATGCAATAGTAACACGATTGACAAACGGTTACCCCGGATCGCGGATGGGACGCTTGCAATACCAAATCAAACTCTTTATCACGTTAACATGTAATGAAACTTGCATGATCCCACATAGAGGTCCACAATTCATTCACAAATGACCCTCGTATACTTATGACTAATTATCTACAATGTACTCTTGACTATGTACTTGCGTTTTATAAAATTTGATGGACGGACTTTAATTTCCTTTAAATTTCATAAAAAACATAGAATATATAATTTCATATTATTTTATGCAGTTGAAATTATCGTGTTCATAACTCTCGTTGTAAGGGTAATAATGGAATACTAATACGATTGACAGACGGTTACCCCGAATCGCGGACGGGACGCTTGCAATACCAAATCAAACTCTTTATCATGGTATCCTATAAGGAAACTAGCATTATCCCACATAGAGGTCCTCAATTCATTCACGAATGATCATTGTATACTTATGAGTAATCATCTACAATGTACTCTGGACTATGTACTTGCACTTTTTAAAATTTATTGGACGGACTTTTATTTCTTTAAATTTCATAGAAAACATAGAATATATAATTTAATGAGATTTTATACTGTTGAAATTATCGTGTTCATAACTCTCATTGTAAGGGTAATAATGGAATAGTAACACGATTGACAAACGGTCACCCTGGATTGCGGACGGGACGCTTGCAATACCAAATCAAACTCTTTATCATGGTATCCTATAAGGAAACTAGCATTATCCCACATAGAGGTCCACAATTCATTCACGAATGATCATTGTATACTTATGATTAATCATCTACAATGTACTCTGGACTATGTACTTGCACTTTTTAAAATTTATTGGATGGACTTTTATTTCTTTAAATTTCATAGAAAACATAGAATATATAATTTTATGAGATTTTATGCTGTTGAAATTATCGTGTTCATAACTCTCCTTGTAAGGGTAATAATGGAATAGTAACACGATTGATGAACGGTTACCCCGGATCGCGGACGAGACGCTTGCAATACCAAATCAAACTCTTTATCACGTTAACATGTAAAGAAACTGGCATGATCCCACATAGAGGTCCACAATTCATTCACAAATGACCCTCGTATACTTATGACTAATTATCTACAATGTACTCTTGACTATGTACTTGCGTTTTATAAAATTTGATGGACGGACTTTAATTTCCTTTAAATTTCATAAAAAACATAGAATATATAATTTCATATGATTTTATGCAGTTGAAATTATCGTGTTCATAACTCTCATTGTAAGGGTAATAATGGAATAGTAACACGATTGACAGACGGTTACCCCGGATCGCGGACGGGACGCTTGCAATACCAAATCAAACTCTTTATCATGGTATCCTATAAGGAAAATAGCATTATCCCACGTATAGGTCCACAATTCATTCACGAATGATCATTGTATACTTATGAGTAATCATCTACAATGTACTCTGGACTATGTACTTGCACTTTTTAAAATTTATTGGACGGACTTTTATTTCTTAAAATTTCATAGAAAACATAGAATATATAATTTAATGAGATTTTATGCTGTTGAAATTATCGTGTTCATAACTCTCATTGTAAGGGTAATAATGGAATAGTAACACGATTGACAGACGGTTACCCCGGATCGCGGACGGGACGCTTGCAATACCAAATCAAACTCTTTATCATGGTATCCTATAAGGAAACTAGCATTATCCCACATAGAGGTCCACAATTCATTCACGAATGATCATTGTATACTTATGATTAATCATCTACAATGTACTCTGGACTATGTACTTGCACTTTTTAAAATTTATTGGACAGACTTTTTTTTCTTTAAATTTCATAGAAAACATAGAATATATAATTTAATGAGATTTTATGCTGTTGAAATTATCGTGTTCATAACTCTCCTTGTAAGGGTAATAATGCAATAGTAACACGATTGACAAACGGTTACCCCGGATCGCGGATGGGACGCTTGCAATACCAAATCAAACTCTTTATCACGTTAACATGTAATGAAACTTGCATGATCCCACATAGAGGTCCACAATTCATTCACAAATGACCCTCGTATACTTATGACTAATTATCTACAATGTACTCTTGACTGTGTACTTGCGTTTTATAAAATTTGATGGACGGACTTTAATTTCCTTTAAATTTCATAAAAAACATAGAATATATAATTTCATATTATTTTATGCAGTTGAAATTATCGTGTTCATAACTCTCATTGTAAGGGTAATAATGGAATAATAACACGATTGACAGACGGTTACCCCGGATCGCGGACGGGACGCTTGTAATACCAAATGAAACTCTTTATCATGGTATCCTATAAGGAAAATAGCATTATCCACGTAGAGGTCCACAATTCATTCACGAATGATCATTGTATACTTATGAGTAATCATCTACAATGTACTCTGGACTATGTACTCGCACTTTTTTAAATTTATTGGACAGACTTTTATTTCTTTAAATTTCAAAGAAAACATAGAATATATAATTTAATGAGATTTTATGCTGTTGAAATTATCGTGTTCATAACTCTCCTTGTAGGGGTAATAATGGAATAGTAACACGATTGACAGACGGTTACCCCGGATCGCGGACGGGACGCTTGCAATACCAAATCAAACTCTTTATCACGTTAACATGTAAACAAACTGGCATGATCCCACATAGAGGTCCACAATTCATTCACAAATAACCCTCGTGTACTTATGACTAATTATCTACAATGTACTCTTGACTATGTACTTGCGTTTTATAAAATTTGATTGACGGACTTTAATTTCCTTTAAATTTCATAAAAAACATAGAATATATAATTTCATATGATTTTATGCAGTTGAAATTATCGTGTTCATAACTCTCGTTGTAAGGGTAATAATGGAATACTAATACGATTGACAGACGGTTACCCCGAATCGCGGACGGGACGCTTGCAATACCAAATCAAACTCTTTATCATGGTATCCTATAAGGAAACTAGCATTATCCCACATAGAGGTCCTCAATTCATTCACGAATGATCATTGTATACTTATGAGTAATCATCTACAATGTACTCTGGACTATGTACTTGCACTTTTTAAAATTTATTGGACGGACTTTTATTTCTTTAAATTTCATAGAAAACATAGAATATATAATTTAATGAGATTTTATACTGTTGAAATTATCGTGTTCATAACTCTCATTGTAAGGGTAATAATGGAATAGTAACACGATTGACAAACGGTCACCCTGGATCGCGGATGGGACGCTTGCAATACCAAATCAAACTCTTTATCATGGTATCCTATAAGGAAACTAGCATTATCCCACATAGAGGTCCACAATTCATTCACGAATGATCATTGTATACTTATGATTAATCATCTACAATGTACTCTGGACTATGTACTTGCACTTTTTAAAATTTATTGGATGGACTTTTATTTTTTTAAATTTCATAGAAAACATAGAATATATAATTTTATGAGATTTTATGCTGTTGAAATTATCATGTTCATAACTCTCCTTGTAAGGGTAATAATGGAATAGTAACACGATTGACAGACGGTTACCCCGGATCGCGGACGAGACGCTTGCAATACCAAATCAAACTCTTTATCACGTTAACATGTAAAGAAACTGGCATGATCCCACATAGAGGTCCACAATTCATACACAAATGACCCTCGTATACTTATGACTAATTATCTACAATGTACTCTTGACTATGTACTTGCGTTTTATAAAATTTGATGGACGGACTTTACTTTCCTTTAAATTTCATAAAAAACATAGAATATATAATTTCATATGATTTTATGCAGTTGAAATTATCGTGTTCATAACTCTCATTGTAAGGGTAATAATGAAATAGTAACACGATTGACAGACGGTTACCCCGGATCGCGGACGGGACGCTTGCAATACCAAATCAAACTCTTTATCATGGTATCCTATAAGGAAAATAGCATTATCCCACGTATAGGTCCACAATTCATTCACGAATGATCATTGTATACTTATGAGTAATCATCTACAATGGACTCTGGACTATGTACTTGCACTTTTTAAAATTTATTGGACGGACTTTTATTTCTTTAAATTTCATAGAAAACATAGAATATATAATTTAATGAGATTTTATGCTGTTGAAATTATCGTGTTCATAACTCTCATTGTAAGGGTAATAAATGAATAGTAACACGATTGACAGACGGTTACCCCGGATTGCGGACGACACACTTGCAATACCAAATCAAACTCTTCAACGTGGAAACATGTAAAGAAACTGGCATGATCCCACATAGAGGTCCACAATTGATTCACAAATGACCCTCGTATACTTATGACTAATTATCTACAATATACTCAGGACTATGTACTCGCGCTTTTTAAAATTTGATGGACGGACTTTTATTTCCTTTAAATTTCATAAAAAACATAGAATATATAATTTCACATGATTTTATGCAGTTGAATTTATCGTGTTCATAACTCTCATTGTAATGGACTACTAACACGATTGACGGACGGTTACCCCGGATCGCGGACGGGACACTTGCGATACCAAATCAAACTCTTTATCACGTTAACTTATAAAGAAACCGGGATGATCCCACATAGAGGTCCACAATTCATTCCCGAATGAACCTCGTATACTTATGAGTAATCATCTACAATGTACTCAGAACTATGTACACGCACTTTTTAAAAATTTGATGGACGGACTTTTATTTCCATTAAATTTCATTAAGAAAACATAGAATATAATTCATATGAATTTATGCAGTTGAAATTATCGTGTTCATAACTCTCATTGTAAGGGTAATAATGGAACAGTAACACGATTGACAGACGGTTACCCCGGATCGCGGACGGGACGCTTGCAATACCAAATCAAACTCTTTATCATGGTATCCTATAAGGAAAATAGCATTATCCCACATAGAGGTCCACAATTCATTCACGAATGATCATTGTATACTTATGAGTAATCATCTACAATGTACTCTGGACTATGTACTTGCACTTTTTAAAATTTATTGGACGGACTTTTGTTTCTTTAAATTTCATAGAAAACATAGAATATATAATTTAATGAGATTTTATGCTATTGAAATTATCGTGTTCATAACTCTCCTTGTAAGGGTAATAATGGAATAGTAACACGATTGACAGACGGTTACCCCGGATCGCGGATGAGACGCTTGCAATACCAAATCAAACTCTTTATCACGTTAACATGTAAAGAAACTGGCATGATCCCACATAGAGGTCCACAATTCATTCACAAATGACCCTCGTATACTTATGACTAATTATCTACAATGTACTCTTGACTATGTACTTGCGTTTTATAAAATTTGATGGACGGACTTTAATTTCCTTTAAATTTCATAAAAAACATAGAATATATAATTTCATATGATTTTATGCAGTTGAAATTATCGTGTTCATAACTCTCATTGTAAGGGTAATAATGGAATAGTAACACGATTGACAGACGGTTACCCCGGATCGCGGACGGGACGCTTGCAATACCAAATCAAACTCTTTATCATGGTATCCTATAAGGAAAATAGCATTATCCCACGTATAGGTCCACAATTCATTCACGAATGATCATTGTATACTTATGAGTAATCATCTACAATGTACTCTGGACTATGTACTTGCACTTTTTAAAATTTATTGGACGGACTTTTATTTCTTTAAATTTCATCGAAAACATAGAATATATAATTTAATGAGATTTTATGCTGTTGAAATTATCGTGTTCATAACTCTCATTGTAAGGGTAATAAATGAATAGTAACACGATTGACAGACGGTTACCCCGGATTGCGGACGACACACTTGCAATACCAAATCAAACTCTTCAACGTGGAAACATGTAAAGAAACTGGCATGATCCCACATAGAGGTCCACAATTGATTCACAAATGACCCTCGTATACTTATGACTAATTATCTACAATGTACTCTGGACTATGTACTCGCGCTTTTTAAAATTTGATGGACGGACTTTTATTTCCTTTAAATTTCATAAAAAACATAGAATATATAATTTCACATGATTTTATGCAGTTGAATTTATCGTGTTCATAACTCTCATTGTAAGGGCAATAATGGAATACTAACACGATTGACAGACGGTTACCCCGGATCGCGGACGGGACACTTGCGATACCAAATCAAACTCTTTATCACGTTAACTTATAAAGAAACCGGGATGATCCCACATAGAGGTTCACAATTCATTCCCGAATGAACCTCGTATACTTATGAGTAATCATCTACAATGTACTCAGAACTATGTACACGCACTTTTTAAAAATTTGATGGACGGACTTTTATTTCCATTAAATTTCATTAAGAAAACATAGAATATAATTCATATGATTTTATGCAGTTGAAATTATCGTGTTCATAACTCTCATTGTAAGGGTAATAATGGAATAGTAACACGATTGACAGACGGTTACCCCGGATCACGGACGGGACGCTTGCAATACCAAATCAAACTCTTTATCATGGTATCCTATAAGGAAAATAGCATTATCCCACACAGAGGTCCACAATTCATTCACGAATGATCATTTTATACTTATGAGTAATCATCTACAATGTACTCTGGACTATGTACTTGCACTTTTTAAAATTTATTGGACGGACTTTTGTTTCTTTAAATTTCATAGAAAACATAGAATATATAATTTAATGAGATTTTATGCTGTTGAAATTATCGTGTTCATAACTCTCATTGTAAGGGTAATAAATGAATAGTAACACGATTGACAGACGGTTACCCCGGATCGCGGACGACACACTTGCAATACCAAATCAAACTCTTTAACATGGAAACATGTAAAGAAACTGGCATGATCCCACATAGAGGTCCACAATTGATTCACAAATGACCCTCGTATACTTATGACTAATTATCTACAATGTACTCAGGACTATGTACTCGCGCTTTTTTAAATTTGATGGACGTACTTTGATTTCCTTTAAATTTCATAAAAAACATAGAATATATAATTTCATATGATTTTATGCAGTTGAATTTATCGTGTTCATAACTCTCATTGTAAGGGCAATAATGGAATACTAACACGATTGACAGACGGTTACCCCGGATCGCGGACGGGACACTTGCGATACCAAATCAAACTCTTTATCATGGTATCCTATAAGGAAAATAGCATTATCCCACGTAGAGGTCCACAATTCATTCACGAATGATCATTGTATACTTATGAGTAATCATCTACAATGTACTCTGGACTATGTACTTGCACTTTTTAAAATTTATTGGACGGACTTTTATTTCTTTAAATTTCATAGAAAACATAGAATATATAATTTAATGAGATTTTATGCTGTTGAAATTATCGTGTTCATAACTCTCCTTGTAAGGGTAATAATGGAATAGTAACACGATTGACAGACGGTTACCCCGGATCGCAGACGGGACGCTTGCAATACCAAATCAAACTCTTTAACATGGAAACATGTAAAGAAACTGGCATGATCCCACATAGAGGTCCACAATTGATTCACAAATGACCCTCGTATACTTATGACTAATTATCTACAATGTACTCAGGACTATGTACTCGCGTTTTTTTAAATTTGATGGACGGACTTTTATTTCCATTAAATTTCATAAACTACATACAATATATAATTTCATAACATTTTTTGCTGTTGAAATTATCGTGTTCATAACTCTCATTGTAAGGGTAATAATGGAATACTAACACGATTGACAGACGGTTACCCCGGATCACGGACGGGACGCTTGCAATACCAAATCAAACTCTTTATCACGGTAACTTATAAAGAAACTAGCATGATCCCACATAGAGGTCCACAATTCATTCACGAATGACCCTAGTATACTTATGAATAATCATCTACAATGTACTCTGGACTATGTATTCGCACTTTTTAAATTTTGATGGTCGGACTTTTATTTCCTTTAAATTTCATAAAAAACATAGAATATATAATTTAATGAGATTTTATGCTGTTGAAATTATCGTGTTCATAACTCTCATTGTAAGGGTAATAATGGAATACTAACACGATTGACAGACGGTTACCTCGGATCGCGGACGACACACTTGCAATACCAAATGAAACTCTTTATCACGGTAACATGCGAAGAAACTGGCATGAACCCACACAGAGGTCCACAATTCATTCACAAATGATCCTCGTATACTTATGAGTAATTATCTACAATGTACTCTGGACTATGTACTCGCGCTTTTTAAAATTTGATGGACGGACTTTTATTTCCTTTAAATTTCATAAAAAACACAGAATATATAATTCCATATGATTTTATGCAGTTGAAATTATCGTGTTCATAACTCCCATTGTAAGGGTAATAATGGAATACTAACACGATTGACAGACGGTTACCCCGGATCCCGGACGGGACATTTGCAACACCAAATCAAACTCTTTATCATGGTATCCTATAAAGAAACTGGCATTATCCCAGATACAGGTCCACAATTCATTCACGAATGACCATTGTATACTTATGAGTAATCATCTACAATGTACTCTGGACTATGTACTTGCACTTTTTAAAATTTATTAGACGGACTTTTATTTCCATTAAATTTCATAAAAAACATAGAATATATAATTTAATGAGATTTTATGCTGTTAAAATTATCGTGTTCATAACTCTCATTGTAAGGGTAATAATGGAATACTAACACGATTGACAGACGGTTACTCCGGATCGCGGACGACACACTTGCAATACCAAATCAAACTCTTCATCATGGTAACCTGTAAAGAAACTGGCATGATCCCACATAGAGGTCCACAATTCATTCACAAATGACCCTCGTATACTTATGAGTAATTATCTACAATGTACTCAGGACTATGTACTCGCACTTTTTAAAATTTGATAGACGGACTTTTATTTCCTTTAAATTTCATAAAAAACATTGAATATATAATTTAATATGATTTTATACAGTTGAAATTATCGTGTTCATAACTCTCATTGTAAGGGTAAAAATGGAATACTAACACGATTGACAGATGGTTACCCCGGATCGCGGACGGGATGCTTGCAATACCAAATCAAACTCTTTATCATGGTATCCAATAAAGAAACTGGCATGATCCCACATAGAGGTCCCCAATTCATTCGAGAATGACCCTTGTATACTTATGAGTAATCATCTACAATGTACTCCGGACTATGTACTCGCTCTTTTTAAAATTTGATGGTCAGACTTTTATTTCCTTTAAATTTCATAAAAAACATAGAATATGTAATTTAACGAGATTTTATGCTGTTGAAATTATCGTGTTCGTAACTCTCATTGTATGGGTAATAATGGAATAGTAACACGATTGACAGACGGTTACACCGGATCGCGGACGGGACACTTGTGATACCAAATCAAACTCTTTATCATGGTAACTTATAAAGAAACTGGCATGATCCCGCATAGAGGTCCACAATTCATTCACGAATGAACCTCGTATATTTATGTGTAATCATCTACAATGTACTCCGGACTATTTACTCACGCTTTTTAAAATTTGTTGGTTGGACTATTATTTCCTCTAAATTTCATAAAAAAACTTAGAATATATAATTTCATATGATTTTATGCAGTTGAAATTATTGTGTTCATAACTCTCATTGTAAGGGTAATAATGGAATACTAACACGATTCACAGACGGTTACTTCAAGACATCAGGTTTACTTCAAGAAATGCCCTTTGATTTTATGCAGTTACATTGATTTTCCCAGAATGTATCCTAATTTTTGGCCTATTTCTTAGTTTGAAACTAGCTCTGAATCGAAGAAGCTAGCATCTGTCTCTCCTGGAAAATGAATATCTCCAGAAAATATTTTCACTCGATCCATGCGATCGAGCGTCGGCTCTTAGCTGGGCTGCGATGTGATGTCTTAAGTTGCTTGCTCTTTTTCCCTTAAGCCAGTTCGGGCTCGGGTAGGCAACTCATTGGCAGGTTCGATGAGCTTCCTTAAGAATACCAATTATTTCGGACCGAAGCACGCAATATGGATTTTTGGGGCTTTTCACGATGCGGAAGCTCGAAGAGCTTACGCTTACTCTCAGCGCAACCTTCGCATTTCCTGCTGAGATCCCAAGTCTCCAAGCTAGGTTCGAATCTGAGATTGTACTATAAATAGCGTCTACCCAAAGGTTCAGGCCGGATTGTAGGAAGTGGGTGATACGAATTGATAGAATCCGTTTTTGTTCAGCTGATAGTATCGTTAGGTTATGCTGAATAAAATCTGCTCCATTTTTTTCTGTCCTCGCCCAGAAAAGATGGGATGGGATTTTCAATTTATCTTCGGCCTTCTTCTAAGCTGTCTCCATTCACCACCCCTCCTCACGAAATTCCACTCTCCTAGAGGTCCACAATTCATTCACGAATGACCCTCGTAAACTTATAAGTAATCATCGACAATGTACTCTGGCCTATGTACTCGCACCTTTTAAAATTTGATGGAAAGGCTTTTATTTTCTTCAAGTTTCATAAAAAAACATAGACTATATCATTTCATGCAATTTTATGCAGTGGAAATTATCATGTTCATAACACTCATTGTAAGGGTAATAATGGAATACTAACACGATTGACAGACGGTTACCCCAGATTGCGAACGGAACACTTGCAATCCCAAATCAAACTCTTTATCACAATAACTTATAAAGAAACTGGCAATATCCCACATAGAGGTCCACAATTCATTCACGAATGACCCTCGTAAACTTATAAGTAATCATCGACAATGTACTCTGGACTATGTACTCGCGATTTTTAAAATTTGATGGACGGGCTTTTATTTCCTTCAAGTTTCATAAAAAACATAGAATATATAATTTCATACAATTTTATGCGGTGGAAATTATCGTGTTCATAACTCTCATTCTAAGGGTAATAATGGAATACTAACACGATTGACAGACGATTACCCCGGATCGAGGAAGAGACACTCGCAATTAAAAATCAAACTCTTTATCACGGTAAATTATAATGAAACTGGCATGATCCCACATAGAGCTCCCCAATTCATTAACAAATGACCCTCGTATACTTATATGTAATCAGCTACACTGTACTCTGGACTATGTACTCGTTTTTTGAAATTTGATCGATGGAATTTAATTACCTTTAAATTTCATAAAATATATAGAATGCAGAAATCATGCTATTTTATGCGGTGGAAATTATCGTGTTCATAACTCTCATTGTATGGGTAATAATGGAATACTAACACGAATAATAGATGGTTACCCCGGATCGCGGACGGCCAACATGCAATACCAAATTAGACTCTTTATCACCGAAACTTATAAAGAATCAGGCATAATTCCGCATAGATTAAACAAAATCTTTGATGAAAGACCCTCGTATACTTATAAGAAATCATCCACAATGTACTCTGGACTATGTACTCGCGCTTTTTAAAATTTCATGGACGGACTTTTATTTTCTTTAAATATCATGAAAAACATAGAATATATAATTTCATGCGATTTTATGCGGTGGAAATTGTCGTGTTCATAAATTTCATTATAGGGGTAATAATTGAATACTAACATGATTGACAGACGGTTACCCTGGATTGCGAACGGGACACTTGCAATCCCAAATCAAACTCTTTAACACAGTAAATTATAAAGAAACTTGCATGATCCAACATAGAGGTCCCTAATTCATTCACGAATGACCCTCGTATACTTATATGTAATCATTTACATTATGTTCTTGACTATGTACTCGCGATTTTTAAAATTTGATGGATGAACTTTTATTAACTTTAAATTTCATAAAATACATAGAATATATATAATTTCGTGCGATGTTTTGCGGTGGAATTTATCGTGTTCATTATTTTCATTGTAAGGGTAATAATGGAATACTAACACGATTAACGGAGGGTTACCCAGGTTCGCGGACAGGAAACTTGCAATCCCAAATAAAACTCTTTATCACGGTAACTTATAAAGAAACTGGCATGATCCCACATATAGGTCCACAATTCATTCACGAATGACCCTCGTATACTTATATGTAAACATCTACAATGTACTCTAGACTATGTGCTCGCTCTTTTTAAAATTTGATGGATGGACTTTTATTTCCTTTAAATATTATAAAAAACATTGAATATATAATTGAATGCGATTTTATGCAGTGGAAATTATTTTGTTTATCACTCTCATTGTAAGGGTAAAAATGGAATACTAACACGATTGACAGACGATTACCCCGGATCACGGACGGGACACTTGCAATCAAAAATCAAACTCTTTATCACGGTAAATTATAAAGAAACTGGCATGATCCCACATAGAGGTCCCCAATTCATTCATGAATGACGCTTGTATACTTATATGTAATCAGCTACAATGCGATCTGGACTGTATACTCGCGCTTTTTAAAATTTGATGGATGGACTTTTATTACCTTTAAATTTCATAAAATACATAGAATATATATTTCCTACGATTTTATACGGTGGAAATTATCATGTTCACAACCCTCATTGTAAGGGTAATAATGGAATACTAAGACGATTGACAGACGGTTACCCCGGATCGTGAACGGAACACTTGCAATCCCAAATCAAACTCTTTATCACGGTAACTTATAAAGAAACTGGCTTGATCCCACATAGAGGTCCACAATTCATTCACGAATGACCCAGGTAAACTTATAAGTAATCATCGACAATGTACTCTAGACTATGTACTTGCGCTTTTTTAAATTTGATGGATGGACTTTTATTTCCTTCAAGTTTCAAAAAAAACATAGAATATATCATTTCATGCAATTTTATGCGGTGGAAATTATCGTGTTCATAACACTCATTGTAAGGGTAATAATGGAATACTAACACGATTGACAGACGGTTACCCCAGATTGCGAACGGAACACTTGCAATCCCAAATCAAACTCTTTATCAACATAACTTATAAAGAAACTGGCACGATCCCACATAGAGGTCCACAATTCATTCACGAATGACCCTCGTAAACTTATAAGTAATCATCGACAATGTACTCTGGACTATGTACTCGCGGTTTTTAAAATTTGATGGACGGGCTTTTGTTTCCTTCAAGTTTCACAAAAAACATAGAATATATAATTTCATACAATTTTATGCGGTGGAAATTATCGTGTTCATAACTCTCATTCTAAGGGTAATAATTGAATACTAACACGATTGACAGACGATTACCCCGGATCGAGGACGGGACACTCGTAATCCCAAATCAAACTCTTTATCACAGTAAATTATAATGAAACTGGCATGATCCCACATAGAGGTCCCCAATTCATTAACAAATGACCCTCGTATACTTATATGTAATCAGCTACACTGTACTCTGGACTATGTACTCGCTTTTTGAAATTTGATCGATGGACTTTAATTACCTTTAAATTTCATAAAATATATAGAATGTATAAATCATGCTATTTTATGCGGTGGAAATTATCGTGTTCATAACTCTCATTGTAAGGGTAATAATGGAATAGTAACACGAATAATAGATGGTTACCCCGGATCGCGAACGGCCAACATGCAATACCAAATTAGACTCTTTATCACCAAAACTTATAAAGAATCGGGCATAATTCTACATAGATTTCACAAAATCATTTATGAATGACCCTCGTATACTTATAAGAAATCATCTACAATGTACTCTGGACTATGTACTCGCGCTTTTTAAAATTTCATGGACAGACTTTTATTTTCTTTAAATTTCAGGGAAAACATTGAATATATAATTTCATGCGATTTTATGCGGTGAAAATTGTCGAGTTCATATATTTCATTGTAAGGGTAAGAACGGAATACTAACATGATTGACAGACGGTTACCCTGGATCGCGAACGGGACACTTGCAATCCGAAATCAAACTCTTTAACACAGTAAATTATAAAGAAACTTGCATGATCCAACATAGAGATCCCCAATTCATTCACGAATGACCCTCGTATACTTATATGTAATCATCTACAATGTGTTCTGGACTATGTACTCGCGATTTTTAAAATTTGATGGATGGACTTTTATTACCTTTAAATTTCATAAAATACATAGAATATATATAATCTTGTGCGATGTTTTGCGGTGGAATATATCGTGTTCATTATTTTCATTGTAATGGTAATAATGGAATACTAACACGAGTAACAGAGGGTTACCCCGGATCGCGGACGGGAAACTTACAATCCCAAATCAAACTCTTTAACACGGTAACTTATAAAGAAACTGGCATGATCCCACATAGAGGTCCACAATTCATTCACGAATGACCCTCGTATACTAATAAGTAAACATCTACAATGTACTCTAGACTATGTACTCGCGCTTTTTAAAATTTGATGGATGGACTTTTATTTCCTTTAAATATCATAAAAAACATTGAATATATAATTGAATAAGGTTTTAATGCATTGGAAATTATTGTGTTTATCACTCTCATTGTAAGGGTAATTATTGAATACTAACACGATTGACAGACGATTACCCCGGATCACGGACGGGACACTTGCGATCAAAAATCAAACTCTTTAACATGGTAAATTATAAAGAAACTGGCATGATCCCACATAGAGGTCCCCAATTCATTCAAGAATGGCGCTTGTATACTTATATGTAATCAGCTACAATGTACTGTGGACTATGTACTCGCGCTTTTTAAAATTTGATGGATGGACTTTTATTACCTTTAAATTTCATAAAAAACATAGAATATATAATTTCATGTGATTTTATGCAGTTAAAATTATCGTGTTCATAACTCTCATTGTAAGGGTAATAATGGAATACTAACACGAATAATAGATGGTTACCTCGGATCGCGGACGAGAAACATGCAATACCAAATTAGACTCTTTATCACCGTAACTTATAAAGAATCAGGCATGATTCCACATAGATTTCACAAAATCATTTATGAATGACCCTCGTATACTTATAAGAAATCATCTACAATGTACTCTGGACTATGTACTCATGCTTTTTAAAATTTCATGGATAGAATTTTGTTTTCTTCAAATTTCATAAAAAACATAGAATATATTATTTCGTGCAATTTTATGCGGTGGAAATTGTCTTATTCATAACTTTCATTGTAAGGGTAATAATGGAATACTAACACGATTGACAGACGGTTACCCAGGATCGCGAACAGGACAGTTGCAATCCCAAATCAAACTCTTCAACACAGTAAATTATAAAGAAACTGGCATGATCCCACATAGAGGTCCCCAATTTATTCACGAATGACCCTCGTATACTTATATGCAATCATCTACAATGCGTTCAGGACTATGTACTCGCGGTTTTTAAAATTTGGTGGATGGGCTTTTATTACCTTTAAATTTCATAAAATACATAGAATATACATAATTTCGTGCGAAGTTTTGCGATGGAATTTATCGTGTTCATAACTTTCATTGTAAGGGTAATAATGGAATACTAACACGATTAACAGACGGTTACCCCAGATCGCGGACGAGAAACTTGTGATCCCAAATCAAACTCTTTATCACGGTAACTTATAAAGAAACTGGCATGATCCCACATAGAGGTCCACAATTCATTCACGAATGACCGCCGTATACTTATAAGTAACATCTACAATGTACTCTAGACTATGTTCTGGCACATTTTAAAATTTGATGGATGGACTTTTATTTCCTTTCAATATCATAGAAAACATAGAATATATAATTCTACATAGATTTCACAAAATCATTTATGAATGACCCTCGTATACTTATAAGAAATCATCTACAATGTACTCTAGACTATGTACTCGCGCTTTTTAAAATGTCATGGACAGACTTTTATTTTCTTTAAATTTCAGGGAAAACATTGAATATATAATTTCATGCGATTTTATGCGGTGAAAATTGTCGAGTTCATAAATTTCATTGTAAGGGTAAGAACGGAATACTAACACGATTGACAGACGGTTACCCTGGATCGCGATCGGGACACTTGCAATCCGATATCAAACTCTTTAACACAGTAAATTATAAAGAAACTTGCATGATCCAACATAGAGATCCCCAATTCATTCACGAATGACCCTCGTATACTTATATGTAATCATCTACAATGTGTTCTGGACTATGTACTCGCGATTTTTAAAATTTGATGGATGGACTTTTATTACCTTTAAATTTCGTAAAATACATAGAATATATATAATCTTGTGCGATGTTTTGCGGTGGAATATATCGTGTTCATTATTTTCATTGTAATGGTAATAATGGAATACTTACACGATTAACAGAGGGTTACCCCGGATCACGGACAGGAAACTTGCAATCCCAAATCAAACTCTTTAACACGGTAACTTATAAAGAAACTGGCATGATCCCACATAGAGGTCCACAATTCATTAACGAATGACCCTCGTATACTAATAAGTAAACATCTACAATGTACTCAAGACTATGTACTCGCGCTTTTTAAAATTTGATGGATGGACTTTTATTTCCTTTAAATATCATAAAAAACATTGAATATATAATTTAATAAGGTTTTAATGCATTGGAAATTATTGTGTTTATCACTCTCTTGTAAGGGTAATTATGGAATACTAACACGATTGACAGACGATTACCCCGGATCACGGACGGGACACTTGCGATCAAAAATCAAACTCTTTAACATGGTAGATTATAAAGAAACTGGCATGATCCCACATAGAGGTCCCCAATTCATTCAAGAATGACGCTTGTATACTTATATGTAATCAGCTACAATGTACTGTGGACTATGCACTCGCGCTTTTTAAAATTTGATGGATGGACTTTTATTACCTTTAAATTTCATAAAAAACATAGAATATATAATTTCATGTGATTTTATGCAGTTAAAATTATCGTGTTCATAACTCTCATTGTAAGGGTAATAATGGAATACTAACACGAATAATAGATGGTTACCTCGGATCGCGGACGAGAAACATGCAATACCAAATTAGACTCTTTATCACCGTAACTTATAAAGAATCAGGCATGATTCCACATAGATTTCACAAAATCATTTATGAACGACCCTCGTATACTTATAAGAAATCATCTACAATGTACTCTGGACTATGTACTCATGCTTTTCAAAATTTCATGGACAGAATTTTGTTTTCTTCAAATTTCATAAAAAACATAGAATATATTATTTCATGCGATTTTATGCGGTGGAAATTTTCGTATTCATAACTTTCATTGTAAGGGTAATAATGGAATACTAACACGATTGACAGACGGTTACCCAGGATCGCGAACAGGACAGTTGCAATCCCAAATCAAACTCTTCAACACAGTAAATTATAAAGAAACTGGCATGATCCCACATAGAGGTCCCCAATTTATTCACAAATGACCCTCGTATACTTATATGTAATCATCTACAATGCGTTCAGGACTATGTACTCGCGGTTTTTAAAATTTGATGGATGGACTTTTATTACCTTTAAATTTCATAAAATACATAGAATATACATAGTTTCGTGCGAAGTTTTGCGATGGAATTTATCATGTTCATAACTTTCATTGTAAGGGTAATAATGGAATACTAACACGATTAACAGACGGTTACCCCAGATCGCGGACGAGAAACTTGTGATCCCAAATCAAACTCTTTATCACGGTAACTTATAAAGAAACTGGCATGATCCCACATAGAGGTCCACAATTCATTCACGAATGACCGCCGTATACTTATAAGTAACATCTACAATATACTCTAGACTATGTTCTCGCACATTTTAAATTTTGATGGATGGACTTTTATTTCCTTTCAATATCATAAAAAACATAGAATATATAATTTAATGTGATTTTATGCAGTGGAAATTATCGTGTTTATCACTCTCATTGTAAGGTTAATAATGGAATACTAACACGATTGACAGACGATTACCCCGGATTGCAGATGGGACACTTGCAATCCCAAATCAAACTCTTTAACACGGTAAATTATAAAGAAACTGGCATGATCCCACATAGAGGTCCACAATTCATTCACGAATGACCCTCGTATACTTATGAGTAATCATCTACAATGTACTCTGGGCTATGTACTTGCTTTTTGAAATTTGATGGATGGACTTTAATTACTTTTAAATTTCATAAAATATATAGAATGCATAATTTCATGCGATTTTATGCGATGGAAATTATCGTGTTCATAACTCTCATTGTAAGGGTAATAATGGAAAACTAACATGAATAATAAATGGTTACCCCAGATCGCGGACGGGAAACATGCAATACCAAATTAGAATCTTTATCACCGTAACTTATAAAGAAACAGGCATGATTCCACATAGATTTCACAAAATCATTTCTTGAATGACCCTCATATACTTATAAGAAATCATCTACAATTTACTCTGGACTACGTACTCGCGCTTTTTAAAATTTCATGGACAGAATTTTATTTTCTTTAAATTTCAAAAGAAAACATTTGATATGTAATTTCATGCAATTTTATGTGGTGGAAATTGTCGTGTTCATAACTTTCATTGTAAGGGTAATAATTAAATACTGACACGATTGACAGACGGTTACCCTGGATCGCGAACGGGACACTTGCAATCCCAAATCAAACTCTTTAACACGGTAAATTATAAAGAAACTGGCATGTTCCAACTTAGAGATCCCCAATTTATTCATGAATGACCCTCGTATCCTTATATATATTCACCTACAATGTGTTCTGGACCATGTACTCGCAATTTTTTAAATTTGATGGATGGACTTTTATTACCTTTAAATTTCATAAAATACATAGAATATATATAATTTCGTTCGATGTTTTGCGATGGAATTTATCGTGTTCATAACTTTCATTGTAAGGGTAATAATGGAATACTAACACGATGAACAGACGGTTACCCCGGATCGCGGACGGGAAACTTGTGATCCCAAATCAAACTCTTTATCACGGTAACTTATAAAGAAACTGGCATGATCTCACATAGAGGTCCACAATTCATTCACGAATGACCGTCGTATACTTATAAGTAACATCTACAATGTACTCTAGACTATGTTCTCGCGCTTTTTAAAATTTGATGGATGGACTTTTATTTCCTTTAAATATCATATAAAACATAGAATATATAATTTAATGCAATTTTATGCGGAGGAAATTGTCGTGTTTATCACTCTCATTGTAAGCTTAATAATGGAATACTAGCACGATTGACAGACGATTACCCCAGATCGCGGACGGGGCACTTGCAATCCCAAATCAAACTCTTTAACATGGTAAATTATAAAGAAACTGGCTTGATTCCACATTGAGGTCCACAATTCATTCACGAATGACCCTCGTATACTTATGAGTAATCATCTACAATGTACTCTGGACTATGTACTCGCACTTTTTAAAATTTGATGGACGAACTTTTATTTCCTTTAAATTTTGTAAAAAACATAGAATGTATAATTTCATGAGATTTTGTGGAGTGGAAATTATCGTGTTGATAACTCTCATTATAAGGATAATAATGGAATATAAACAAAATTAGAAGACGGTTACCCCGGATCGCGGACCGGAAACTTGCAATCCCAAATCAAACTCTTTATCACCGTAACTTATAAAGAAACAGGCATGATTCCACATAGAGTTCCACAAATAATTCACGAATGACCCTCGTAAACTTATAAGTAATCATCAACAATGTACTCTGGACTATGTACTCGCAGTTTTTAAAATTTGATGGACGGGATTTTATTTCCTTGAAGTTTCATAAAAAACATAGAATATATAATTTCATACAATTTTATGCGGTGGAAATTATTGTGTTCATAACTCTCATTCTAAGGGTAATAATGGAATACTAACACGATTGACAGATGACTACCCCGGATCGAGGACGGAACACTCGCAATCCTAAATCAAACTCTTTATCACGGTAAATTATAATGAAACTGGCATGATCCCACATAGAGGTCCCCAATTCATTAACAAATGACCCTCATATACTTATATGTAATCAGCTACACTGTACTCTGGGCTATGTACTCGCTTTTTGAAAGTTGATTGATGGACTTTAATTACCTTTAAATTTCATAAAATATATAGAATGCATAAATCATGCTATTTTATGCGGTGGAAATTATCGTGTTCATAACTCTCATTGTAAGGGTAATAATGGAATACTAACATGAATAATAGATGGTTACCCCGGATCGCGGATGGCCAACATGAAATACCAAATTAGATTCTTTATCACCGAAACTATAAAGAATCAGGCATAATTCTACATAGATTTCACAAAATCATTTATCAATGACCCTCGTATACTTATAAGAAATCATCTACAATGTACTCTGGACTATGTACTCGCGGTTTTTAAAATTTCATAGGCGGACTTTTATTTTCTTTAAATTTCATGAAAAACATAGAATATATAATTTCATGCAATTTTATGCGGTGGAAATTGTCGAGTTCATAAATTTCATTGTTAGGGTAAGAATGGAATACTAACACGATTAACAGACGGTTACCCTGGATCGTGAACGGGACACTTGCAATCCCAAATCAAACTCTTTAACACAGTAAATTATAAAGAAACTTGCATGATCCAACATGGAGGTCCCCAATTCATTCACGAATGACCCTCGTATACTTATATGTAATCATCTACAATGTGTTCTGGACTATGTACTCGCAATTTTTAAAATTTGATGGATGGACTTTTAGTACCTCTAAATTTCATAAAAAAACATAGAATATATATAATTTCGTGCGATGTTTTGCGGTGGAATT
Organism: Rubia yunnanensis; assembly: GCA_037428765.1. Classification (NCBI taxonomy): domain Eukaryota; kingdom Viridiplantae; phylum Streptophyta; class Magnoliopsida; order Gentianales; family Rubiaceae; genus Rubia; species Rubia yunnanensis. The sequence goes on along the minus strand of CM075067.1, from coordinate 33,461,180 downwards.
TATCGTGTTCATTATTTTCATTGTAATGGTAATAATGGAATACTAACACGATTAACAGAGGGTTACCCTGGATCGCAGACTGGAATCTTGCAATCCCAAATCAAACTCTTTATCACGGTAACTTATAAAGAAACTGGCATGATCCCACATAGAGGTCCACAATTCATTCACGAATGACCCTCGTATACTTGTATGTAAACATCTACAATGTACTCTAGACTATGTACTCGCGCTTTTTAAAATTTGATGGATGGACTTTTATTTCCTTTAAATATCATAAAAAACATTGAATATATAATTGAATGCAATTTTATGCAGTGGAAATTATTGTATTTATCACTCTCATTGTAAGGGTAATAATGGAATACCAACACGATTGACAGATGATTACCCCGGATCATGGACGGCACACTTGCAATAAAAAATCAAACTCTTTAACACGGTAAATTATAAAGAAACTGGCATGATCCCACATAGAAGTCCCGAATTCATTCACGAATGACGCTTGTATACTTATATGTAATCAGCTACAATGTACTCTGGACTCTGTACTCGCACTTTTTAAAATTTGATGGATGGAATTTTATTACCTTTAAATTTCATAAAATACATAGAATATATATTTCCTACGATTTTATACGGTGGAAATTATCATGTTCATAACACTCAATGTAAGGGTAATAATGTAATACTAAGACGATTGACAGACGGTTACCCCGGATCGTGAACGGAACACTTGCAATCCCAAATCAAACTCTTTATCACGGTAACTCATAGAGAAACTGGCTTGATCCCACATAGAGGTCCACAATTCATTCCCGAATGACCTTCGTAAACTTATAAGTAATCATCGACAATGTACTCAAGACTATGTACTCGCACTTTTTAAAATTTGATGGACAGGCTTTTATTTCCTTCAAGTTTTAAAAAAACATAGAATATATCATTTCATGCAATTTTATGCGGTGGAAATTATCGTGTTCGTAACACTCATTGTAAGGGTAGTAATGGAATACTAACACGATTGACAGACGGTTACCCCAGATTGCGAACGGAACACTTGCAATCCCAAATCAAACTCTTTATCACAATAACTTATAAAGAAACTGGCACGATCCCACATAGAGGTCCACAATTCATTCACGAATGACCCTCGTAAACTTATAAGTAATCATCGACAATGTACTCTGGACTATGTACTCGCTGTTTTTAAAATTTGATGGACGGGCTTTTATTTCCTTCAAGTTTCATAAAAAACATAGAATATATAATTTCATACAATTTTATGCGGTGGAAATTATCGTGTTCATAACTCTAATTCTAAGGGTAATAATGGAATACCAACACGATTAACAGACGGTTACCCCGGATTACGGACGGCAAACTTGCAATCCCAAATCAAACTCTTTATCACAGTAACTCATAAAGAAAATGGCTTGATCCCACATAGAGGTCCACAATTCATTCACGAATGACCCTCGTAAACTTATAAGTAATCATCGACAATGTACTCTAGACTATGTACTCGCACTTTTTAAAATTTGATGGACAGGCTTTTATTTCCTTCAAGTTTTAAAAAAAACATAGAATATATCATTTCATGCAATTTTATGCGGTGGAAATTATCGTGTTCATAACACTCAGTGTAAGGGTAATAATGGAATACTAACACGATTGACAGACGGTTACTCCAGATTGGGAACGGAACACTTCCAATCCCAAATCGAACTCTTTATCACAATAACTTATAAAGAAACTGGCATGATCCCACATAGAGGTCCACAATTCAATCACGAATGACCCACGTAAACTTATAAGTAATCATCGACAATGTACTCTGGACCATGTACTCGCTGTTTTTAAAATTTGATGGACGGGCTTTTATTTCCTTCAAGTTTTAAAAAAAACATAGAATATATCATTTCATGCAATTTTATGCGGTGGAAATTATCGTGTTCGTAACACTCATTGTAAGGGTAGAAATGGAATACTAACACGATTGACAGACGGTTACCCCAGATTGCGAACGGAACACTTGCAATCCCAAATCAAACTCTTTATCACAATAACTTATAAAGAAACTGGCACGATCCCACATAGAGGTCCACAATTCATTCACGAATGACCCTCGTAAACTTATAAGTAATCATCGACAATGTACTCTGGACTATGTACTCGCTGTTTTTAAAATTTGATGGACGGGCTTTTATTTCCTTCAAGTTTCATAAAAAACATAGAATATATAATTTCATACAATTTTATGCGGTGGAAATTATCTTGTTCATAACTCTCATTCTAAGGGTAATAATGGAAGACTAACACGATTGACAGACGATTACCCCGGATCGAGGACGGGACACTCGCAATCCCAAATCAAACTCTTTACCACATAGAGGTCCCCAATTCATTAACAAATGACCCTCGTATACTTATATGTTATCAGCTACACTGTACCCTGGACTATGTACTCGCTTTTTGAAATTTGATCGATGGACTTTAATTACCTTTAAATTTCATAAAATATATAGAATGCATAAATCATGCTATTTTATGCGGTGGAAATTATCGTGTTCATAACTCTCACTGTAAGGGTAATAATGGAATACTAACACGATTAATAGATGGTTACCCCGGATAGCGGACGGCCAACATGCAATACCAAATTAGACTCTTTATCACCGAAACTTATAAAGAATCAGGCATAATTCTACAAAGATTTCACAAAATCAATCATGAAGAAATCATCTACAATATACTCTGGACTATGTACTTGCGCTTTTTAAAATTTCATGGACGGACTTTATTTTCATTAAATTTCATGAAAAACATAGAATATATAATTTCATGCGATTTTATGCGGTGGAAATTGTCGAGTTCATAAATTTCATGTAAGGGTAATAACGGAATACTAACTCGATTGACAGACGGTTACCCTGGATCGCGAACGGGACACTTGCAATCCGAAATCAAACTCTTTAACACAGTAAATTATAAAGAAACTTGCATGATCCCACATAGAGGTCCCCAATTTATTCACGAATGACCCTCGTATACTTATATGTAATCATCTACAATGTGTTCAGGACTATGTACTCGCGGTTTTTAAAATTTGATGGATGGACTTTTATTACCTTTAAATTTCATAAAATACATAGAATATACATAATTTCGTGCGAAGTTTTGCGATGGAATTTATCGTGTTCAAAACTTTCATTGTCAGGGTAATAATGGAATACTAACACGATTAACAGATGGTTAACCCAGATCGCGGACGAGAAACTTGTGATCCCAAATCAAACTCTTTATCACGGTAACTTATAAAGAAACTGGCATGTTCCCACATAGAGGTCCACAATTCATTCACGAATGACCGCCGTATACTTATAAGTAACATCTACAATGTACTCTAGACTATGTTCTCGCGCTTTATAAAATTTGATGGATGGACTTTTATTTCCTTTAAATATCAAAAAAAACATAGAATATATAATTTAATGCGATTTTATGCAGTGGAAATTATCGTGTCTATCACTATCATTGTAAGGGTAACAATGGAATACTAACACGATTGACAGACGGTTACCCCGGATCGCAGACGGGACACTTGCAATACCAAATCAAACTCTTTATCATGGTATCCTATAAAGAAACTGGCATCATCCCACATAGAGGTCCACAATTCATTCACGAATGACCCTCGTATACTTATGAGTAATCATCTACAATGTACTCTGGACTATGTACTTGCTTTTTGAAATTTGATGGATGGACTTTAATTACTTTTAAATTTCATAAAATATATAGAATGTATAATTTCATGCGATTTTATGCGATGGAAATTATCGTGTTCATAACTCTCCTAGTAAGGGTAATAATGGTTACCCCAGATCGCGGACGGGAAACATGCAATACGAAATTAGACTCTTTATCACCGTAACTTATAAAGAAACATGCACGATTCCACATAGATTTCACAAAATCATTTCTTGAATGACCCTCATATACTTATAAGAAATCATCTACAATTTACTCTGGACTACGTACTCGCGCTTTTTAAAATCTCATGGACAGAATTTTATTTTCTTTAAATTTCAAAAAAAAACATTTTATGTATAATTTCATGCAATTTTATGCGGTGGAAATTGTCGTGTTCATAACTTTCATTGTAAGGGTAATAATTGTATACTGACACGATGAACAGACGGTTACCCTGGATCGCGGACGGGAAACTTGTGATCCCAAATCAAACTCTTTATCACGGTAACATGAAAAGAAACTGGCATGATCCCACCACATAGAGGTCCACAATTCATTCACGAATGACCATCGTATACTTATAAGTAACATCTACAATGTACTCTAGACTATGTTCTCGCGCTTTTTAAAAATTGATGGATGGACTTTTATTTCCTTTAAATATCATAAAAAACATAGAATATATAATTTAATGCAATTTTATGCAGTGGAAATTATCGTGTTTATCACTATCATTGTAAGGGTAATAATGGAATACTAACACGATTGACAGACGGTTACCCCGGATCGCAGACGGGACACTTGCAATACCAAATCAAACTCTTTATCATGGTATCCTATAAAGAAACTGGCATGATCCCACATAGAGGTCCACAATTCATTCACGAATGACCCTCGTATACTTATGAGTAATCATCTACAATGTACTCTGGACTATGTACTTGCTTTTTGAAATTTGATGGATGGACTTTAATTACTTTTAAATTTCATAAAATATATAGAATGCATAATTTCATGCGATTTTATGCGATGGAAATTATCGTGTTCATAACTCTCATAGTAAGGGTAATAATGGTTGCCCCAGATCGCGGACGGGAAACATGCAATACCAAATTAGACTCTTTATCACCGTAACTTATAAAGAAACAGGCACGATTCCACATAGATTTCACAAAATCATTTCTTGAATGACCCTCATATACTTACAAGAAATCATCTACAATTTATTCTGGACTACGTACTCGCGCTTTTTAAAATTTCATGGATAGAATTTTATTTTCTTTAAATTCCAAAAAAAACATTTTATATATAATTTCATGCAATTTTATGCGGTGGAAATTGTCGTGTTCATAACTTTCATTGTAAGGGTAATAATTGAATACTGACACAATTGACAGACGGTTACCCTGGATCGCGAACGGGACACTTGCAATCCCAAATCAAACTCTTTAACACGGTAAATTATAAAGAAACTGGCATGTTCCAACTTAGAGGTCCCCAATTTATTCACGAATGACCCTCGTATACTTATATATAATCACCTACAATGTGCTCTGGACCATGTACTCGCAATTTTTAAAATTTGATGGATGGACTTTTATTACCTTTAAATTTCATAAAATACATAGAATATATATAATTTCGTTCGATGTTTTGCGATGGAATTTATCGTGTTCATAACTTTCATTGTAAGGGTAATAATGGAATACTAACACGATGAACAGACGGTTACCCCGGATAGCGGACGGGAAACTTGTGATCCCAAATCAAACTCTTTATCACGGTAACATGAAAAGAAACTGGCATGATCCCACATAGAGGTCCACAATTCATTCACGAATGACCGTTGTATACTTATAAGTAACATCTACAATGTACTCTAGACTATGTTCTTGCGCTTTTTAAAATTTGATGGATGGACTTTTATTTCCTTTAAATATCATAAAAAAACATAGAATATATAATTTAATGCAATTTTATGCAGTGGAAATTATCGTATTTAACACTCTCATTGTAAGCTTAATAATGGAATACTTACACGATTGACAGACGATTACCCCGGTTCACGGACGGGGGACTTGCAATCCCAAATCAAACTCTTTAACACGGTAAATTATAAAGAAACTGGCTTGATTCCACATAGAGGTCCACAATTCATTCACGAATGACCCTCGTATACTTATGAGTAATCTTCTACAATGTACTCTGGACTATGTACTCGGGTTTTTTAAAATTTGATGGACGGACTTTTATTTCCTTTAAATTTTGTAAAAAACATAGAATGTATAATTTCATGAGATTTTGTGGAGTGGAAATTATCGTGTTGATAACTCTCATTATAAGGGTAATAATGGAATACAAACAAAATTAGAAGACGGTTACCCCGGATCGCGGACCGGAAACTTGCAATCCCAAATCAAACTCTTTATCACCGTAACTTATAAAGAAACAGGCATAATTCCACATAGATTTCCACAAATATTTCATGAATGCCCCTCGTATACTTATAAGTAATTATCTCTAATGCACTCTTGACAATGTACTCGCGCTCTTTAAAATTTGATTGACAGACTTTTATTTCCTATAAATTTCATAAAAACATAGAATATATAATTTCGTACAATTTTATGCGGTGGAATTTATCGTGTTCATAACTTTCATTGTAAGGGTAATAATGAAATACTAACACGATTAACGGACAAGTATCCCGGATCGTGGATGGGAAACTTGCAATCCCAAATCAAACTCTTTATCACGGGAACTTATAAAGAAACTGGCATGATCCCACATAGAGGTCCACAATTCAGTCACGAATGACCTTCGTATACTTATAAGTAAACATCTACAATGTACTATAGACAATGTACTCGCGCTTTTTAAAATTTGATGGATGGACTTTTATTTCCTTTAAATATCATAAAAAACCTAGAATATATAATTTAATGCAATTTTATGCAGTGTAAATTATCGTGTTTATCACTCTCATTGTAAGGGTAATAATGAAATACTAACACGATTGATAGACGATTACCCCAGATTGCGGACGGGACACTTGCAATCCCAAATCAAACTCTTTAACAAGGTAAATTATAAAGAAACTGGCATGTTCCTACTTAGAGGTCCCCAATTCATTCACGAATGACGCTTGTATACTTATATGTAATCAGCTACAATGTACTCTGGACTATGTACTCGCGCTTTTTGAAATTTGATGCATGGACTTTAATGACCTTTAAATTTCATAAAACATATAGAATACATAATTTCATGCGATTTTATGCGGCAGAAATTCTCGTGTTCATAACTCTCATTGTAAGGGTCATAATGGAATACTAACACGAATAATAGATGGTTACCCCGGATTGCGGACGGGCAACATGCAATACCAAATCAGACTCTATATCACCGTAACTTATAAAGAATCAGGCATGATTCCATATAGATTTCACAAAATCATTTATGAATGACCCTCGTATACTTATAAGTAATCATCTACAATGTACTCTTGACTATGTACTCGCACTTTTTAAAATTTCATGGACGGAATTTTATTTCCTTTTAATTCATAAAAAACATAGAATATATAATTTCATGCAATTTTATGCGGTGGAAATTATCTTGTTCATAACTTTCATTGTAAGGGTAATAATGGAATACTAACACGAATGACAGACGGTTACCCTGTATCGCGAACGTGACACTTGCAATCCCAATTCAAACTCTTTAACACTGTGAATTATAAAGAAACAGGCATGATCCCACATAGAGGTCCCCAATTCATTCACGAATGACCCTCGTATACTTATGTGTAATCATCTACAATGTGTTCTGGACTATGTATTCGCGATTTTTAAAATTTGATATATGGAATTTTATTACCTTTAAATTTCATAAAATACATATAATATATAATTTCATGCAGTGGAATTTATCGTGTACATAACTTTCATTGAAAGGGTAATAATGGAATACTAACAAGATTAACAGACGATTACCTCGGATCGTGGACTGGAAACTTGCAATCCCAAATCAAACTCTTTATCACGGTAACTTATAAAGAAACAGGCATGATCCCACATAGAGGTCCACAATTCATTCACGAATGACCGTCGTATACTTACAAGTAACATCCACAATGTACACTAGATTACGTACTCGGGCTTTTTAAAATTTGATGGATAGACTTTTATTTCCTTTAAATATAAAAAAAACATAGAATATATAATTTAATATGATTTTATGCAGTGGAAATTATCGTGTTTATCACTCTCATTGTAAGGGTAATAATGGAATACTAACACGATTAACAAACGATTACCCCGAATCGTGGACGAGACACTTGCAATCCCAAATCAAACTCTTTAACGCGGAAAATTATAAAGAAACTGGCATGATACCACATAGAGGTCCCCAATTCATTCGAGAATGACACTTGTATACTTATATGTAATCAGCTACAACGTACTCTGGACTATAGACTCGCACTTTTTAAAATTTGATGGATGGACTTTTATTACCTTTAAATTTCATAAAATACATAGAATATATAATTTCATGCAATTTTATGCGGTGGAAATTATCGTGTTCATAACACTCATTGTAAGGGTAATAATGGAATACTAACACGATTGACAGACGGTTACCCCGGATCGCGAACGGAACACTTTCGATCCCAAAGAAAACTCTTTATCACGGTAACGTATAAAGAAAATGGCCTGATCCCACATAGGTCCCCAATTCATTCACGAATGACCCTTGTATACTTATATGTAATCATCGACAATGTACTCGCGATTTTTAAAATTTGATGGATGGAATTTTATTACCTTTAAATTTCATAAAATACATAACATATATTATTTCGTGCGATTTTATACGGAGAAATGTATCGTGTTCATAACTTTCATTGTAAGGGTAATAATGGAATACTAACACGATTAACAGACGATTACCCCCGATCATGAACGGGAAACTTGAAATCCTAAATTAAACTCTTTATCACGGTAACTTATAAAGAAACTAGCATGATCCCACATAGAGGCACAATTCATTCACGAATGAATGTCGTATACTTATAAGTAAAGATCTACAATGTACTCTAGACTATCTACTCGCGCTTTTTAAAATTTGATGGATAGACTTTTATTTCCTTTAAATATCACAAAAAACATAGAATATATAATTTAATGCAATTTTATGCAGTGGAAATTTCGTGTTTATCACTCTCATTGTAAGGGTAATAATGGAATACTAACATGATTGACAGACGAATACCCCGGATCGCGGACGAGATGCTTGCAATCCCAAATCAAACTCTTTAACACGGAAAATTAAAGAAACTGGCATGATCCCACATAGAGGTCCCCAATTCATTCGTGAATGACACTTGTATACTTATATGTAATCAGCTACAACGTACTCTGGACAATAGACTCGCACTTTTTAAATTTTGATGAATGGACTTTTATTACCTTTAAATTTCATAAAATATATAGAATATATAATTTCATGCGATTTTTTTCGGTGGAAATTATTGTGTTCATAACTCTCATTGTAAGGGTAATAAAGGAATACTAACACGGTTAACAAATGGTTACCCCGGATCGCGGACGGGAAACTTGCAATCCCAAATAAAACTCTTTAACTCGGTAACTTATAAAGAAACTTGCATGATCCCACATAGAGGTCCACAATTCAGTCACGAATGACCGTCGTATACTTATAAGTAAACATCTACAATGTACTCTAGACTATGTACTCGCGCTTTTAAAAATTTGATGGATGGACTTTTATTTCCTTTAAATATCATAAAAAACATAGAATATATAATTTAATGCATTTTTATGCAGTGGAAATTATCGTGTTTATCACTCTCATTGTAAGGGTAATAAAGGAATACCAACACGATTGACAGACGATTACCCCGGATCACGGACGGGACACTTGCAATCACAAATCAAACTCTTTATCATGGTAACATATAAAGAAAATGGCATGATCCCACATAGAGGTCCACAATTCATTCATGAATGACCGTCGTATACTTATAAGTAAACATCTACAATGTACTCAAGACTATGGACTCGCGCTTTTTAAAATTTGATGGATGTACTTTTATTTCCTTTAAATATCATAAAACACATAGAATATATAATTTAATGCAATTTTATGCAGTGGAAATTATCGTGTTTATCACTCTCATTGTAAGGGTAATAATGGAATACTAACACAATTGACAGACGGTTACCCCGGATCACGAACGGTACACTTGCAATCCCAAATCAAACTCTTTATCACGGTAACTTATAGAGAAACTGGCATGATCCCACATAGAGGTCCATAATTCATTCACGAATGACCCTCGTAAACTTATACGTAATCATCTACAATGTACTCTGGACTATGTACAGGCGCTTTTTAAAATTTGATGGACGTACTTTTATTTCCTTTAAATTTCATAAAAAACATAGAATATATAATTTCATGCGATTTTATGCGGTGGAAATTATCGTGTTCATAACTCTCATTGTAAGGGTAATAATGGAATACTAACAAGATTAACAGACGGTTACCCCGGATCGCGGACGGGACACTTGCAATACCAAATCAAACTCTTTATCATGGTAACATGTAAAGAAACTTGCATGATCCCACATAGAGGTCCACAATTCATTCATGAATGACCCTCGTATACTTATGAGTAATAATCTACAACGTACTCTGGACTATGTACTCGCGCTTTTTAAAATTTGATGGTCGGACTTTTATTTCCACTAAATTTCATAAATAACAAAGAAAACGTGATTTCATCTGGTGAAAATTATCGTTTTCATAACTCTCATTGTAAGGGTAGTAATGGAATACTAAGATGATTAACAGATGGTTACCCTGGATCGCGGACGGGACACTTGCAATCCCAATTCAAACTCTTTATCACAGTAACTTATAGAGAAATTAGCTTGACCCCACATAGAGTTCCACACTTCATTCATGTATGACCCTCGTACACTTATAAGTAATCATCTACAATGTACTCTGGACTATGTACTCGCACTTTTTAAAATTTGATGGGCGGATTTTTATTTCCTTTAAATTTCATAAAAAACCTAGAATATATAGTTTCATGCGATTTTATGCGGTGGAAATTATCGTGTTTATCACTCTCATTGTAAGGGTAATAATGGAATACTAACACGATTGACAGACGATTACCCCGGATCACGGACGGGACACTTACAATTCATTCACGAATGACCGTCGTATACTTATAAATAAACATCTACAATGTACTCTAGACTATGTACTCGCGCTTTTTAAAATTTGATGGATGGACTTTTATTTCCTTTAAATATCATAAAACACATAGAATATATAATTTAATGTGATTTTATGCAGTGGAAATTATCGTGTTTATCACTCCCATTGTAAGGGTAATAATGGAATACTAACACGATTGACAAACGGTTACCCCGGATCGCGAACGAAACACTTGTAATCCCAAATCAAACTCTTTAACACGGTAACTTATAAACAAACTGGCATGATCCCACATAGAGGTCCACAATTCATTTACGAATGACCCTTAAAAACTTATAAGTAATCATCGACAGTGTACTCGTGCTTTTTAAAATTTACTCTAGACTATGTACTCGCGCTTTTTAAAATTTGATGGATGGACTTTTATTTCCTTCAAGTATAATAAAAAACATAGGATATATAATTTCATGCAATTTTATGCGGTGGAATTATTTTGTTCATAAATGTCAATTTAAGGGTAATAATGGAATACTAACACGATTGACAGACAATTACCCCGGATCAAGAATGGGACACTTGCAATCCCAAATCAAACACTTTATGATGGCAAATTATAAAGAAACTGGCATGATACCACATAGAGGTCCCCAATTCATTCACAAATGACCCTCGTATACTTATATGTAATCAGCTACAATGTACTCTGGACTATAGACTTGCGCTTATTGAAATTTGATGGATGGACTTTAATTACCTTTAAATTTCATAAAATATATAGAATACATAATTTCATGCGATTTTTTGCGGTTGAAATTATCGTGTTCATAACTCTCATTGTAAGGGTAATAATGGAATACTTACAAGATTGACAGACAGTTACCCTGGATCCCGAACGGGACACTTGCAATCGCAAATCAAAGTCTTTAACACAGTAGATTATAAAGAAACTGGCATGATCCCACATAGAGGTCCCTAATTCATTCACGAATGACCCTCATATACTTATATGTAATCATCTACAATGTGTTCGAAACTATGTACTCGCGATTTTTAAAATTTGATGGATGGACTTTTATTACCTTTAAATTTTATAAAATACATAGAATATATAATTTCGTGCGATTTTATGCGGTGGAATTTATCGTGTTCATAACTTTCATTGTAAGGGTAATAATGGAATAGTAACACGATTAACAGACAGTTACCCCGAATCGCGGACGGCAAACTTGCAATCCAAAATCAAACTCTTTATCACAGTAACTTATAAAGAAACTGGCACGATGCCACATAGAGGTCCACAATTCATTCACGAATGACCGTCGTATACTTATAAGTAAACATCTACAATGTACTCTAGACTATGTACTCGTGCTTTTTAAAATTTGATGGATGGACTTTCATTTCCTTTAAATAACATAAAAACATAGAATATATAATTTAATGTCATTTTATGCAGTGGAAACTATCGTGTTTATCACACTCATTGTAAGGGTAATAATGGAATACTAACACGAATGACAGACGGTTACCTTGGATCACGAACGGAACATTTGTAATTCCAAATCAAACTCTTTATCACGGTAACTTATAAAGAAACTGGCATGATCCCACATAGAGGTCCCCAATTAATTCACAAATGACCCTCGTATAGTTATATGTAATCAGCTACAATGTACTCTGGACTATAGACTTGCGTTTTTTGAAACTTGATGGATGGACTTTAATTACTGTTAAATTTCATAAAATACATAGAATACATAATTTCATGTGATTTTATACAATGGAAAATATTGTGTTCATAACTCTCATTGTAAGGGTAATAATGGAATACTAACACGATTGACAGATGGTTTCCCTGGATCGCGAACGGGACACTTGCAATCCCAAATCAAACTCTTTGACACAGTAGATTATAAAGAAACTGGCATGATCCCACATAGAGGTCCCCAATTCATTCACGAATGACCCTCGTATACTTATATGTAATCATCTACAATGTGTTCGAAACTGTGTACTCGCGATTTTTAAAATTTGATGGATGGACATTTATTACCTTTAAATATCATAAAAACATAGAATATATAATTTAATGTCATTTTATGCAGTGAAAATTATCGTGTTTATCACACTCATTGTAAGGGTAATAATGGAATACTAACACGAATGACAGACGGTTACCTTGGATCGCGAATGGAACATTTGTAATCCCAAATCAAACTCTTTATCACGGTAACTTATAAAGAAACTGGTATGATCCCACATAGAGGTCCCCAATTCATTCACAAATGACCCTCGTATAGTTATATGTAATCAGCTACAATGTACTCTGGACTATAGACTTGCGCTTTTTGAAACTTTATGGATGGGCTTTAATTACTGTTAAATTTCATAAAATACATAGAATACATAATTTCATGCGATTTTATACGATGGAAATTATTGTGTTCATAACTCTCAGTGTAAGGGTAATAATGGAAGACTAACACGATTGACAGACGGTTACCCTGGATCCCGAACGGGACATTTGCAAACCCAAATCAAACTCTTTGACACAGTAGATTATAAAGAAACTGGCATGATCCCACATAGAGGTCCCCAATTCATTCACGAATGACACTCGTATACTTATATGTAATCATCCACAATGTGTTCGAAACTGTGTACTCGCGATTTTTAAAATTTGATGGATGGACATTTATTACCTTTAAATTTCATAAAATACATAGAATATATAATTTTATACGATTTTATGCGGTGGAATTTATCGTGTTCATAACTTTCATTGTAAGGGTAATAATGGAATACCAACACGATTAACAGACGATTACCCCGGATTACGGACGGCAAACTTGCAATCCCAAATCAAACTCTTTATCACAGTAACTTATAAAGAAACTGGCATGATCCCATATAGAGGTCAATAATTCATTCACGAATGACCGTCGTATACTTATAAGTAAACATCTACAATGTACTCTAGACAATGTACTCGCGCTTTTTAAAATTTGATGGATGGACTTTTATTTCCTTCAAATATCATAAAACATAGAATATATAATTTAATGCGACTTTATGAGGTGGAAATTATCGTGTTTATCACACTCATTGTAAGGGTAATAATGAAATACTAACACGAATGACGGAGGGTTACCTTGGATCGCGAACGGAACATTTGCAATCCCAAATCAAACTCTTTATCACGGTAACTTATAAAGAAACTGGCATGATCCCACATAGAGGTCCCTGTTTCATTCACAAATGAGCCTCGTAAAATAGACGTGCGCTTTTTGAAACTTGATGGATAGACTTTAATTACTGTTAAATTTCATAAAATACATAGAATACATAATTTCATGTGATTTTATGGGATGGAAATTATTGTGTTCATAACTCTCATTGTAAGGGTAATAATGGGATACTAACACGATTGACAGACGGTTACCCTGGATCGCGAACGGGACACTTGCAATCCCAAATCAAACTCTTTGACACAGTAGATTATAAAGAAACTGGCATGATCCCACATAGAGGTCCCCAATTCATTCACGAATGACCCTCGTATACTTATATGTAATCATCTACAATGTGTTCGAAACTATATACTCGCGATTTTTAAAATTTGATGGATGGACTTTTATTACCTTTAAATTTCATAAAATACATAGAATATATAATTTTGTACGATTTTATGCGGTGGAATTTATCGTGTTCATAACTTTCATTATAAGGGTAATAATGGAATACCAACACGATTAACAGACGGTTACCCCGGATTACGGACGGCAAACTTGCAATCCCAAATCAAACTCTTTATCACAGTAACTTATAAAGAAACAGGCATGATCCCACATAGAGGTCCACAATTCATTCACGAATGACCGTCGTATACTTATAAGTAAACATCTACAATGTACTCCAGACAATGTACTCGCGCTTTTTAAAATTTGATGGATGGACTTTTATTTCCTTTAAATATCATAAAAACATAGAATATATAATTAATACAATTTTATGCAGTGGAAATTGTCGTGTTTATCCCTCTCATTGTAAGGGTAATAGTGGAATACTAAAATGAATGACAGACGGTTACCTCGGATCGCGAACGGAACATTTGCAATCCCAAATCAAACTCTTTATCACGGTAACTTATAAAGAAACTGGCATGATCCCACATAGAGGTTCCCAATTCATTCACAAATGACCCTCGTATAGTTATATGTAATCAGCTACAATGTACTCTGGACTATAGACTTGCGCTTTTTGAAATTTGATGGATGGACTTTAATTACCGTTAAATTTCATAAAATACATAGAATACATAATTTCATGTGATTTTATGCGTTGGAAATTATCGTGTTCAGAACTCTCATTGTAAGGGTAATAATGGAATACTAACACGATTGACAGATGGTTACACTGGATCGCGAACAGGACACTTGCAATCCTAAATCAAAATCTTTAACACAGTAAATTGTGAAGAAACTGGCATGATCCCACATAGAGGTCCCCAATTCATTCACGAATGACCCTCGTATACTTATATGTAATCATCTACAATGTGTTCTGAACTATGTACTCGCGATTTTTAAAATTTGATGGATGGACTTTTATTACCTTTAAATTTCATAAAATACATAGAATATATAATTTTGTGCAATTTTATGCGGTGGAATTTATCGTGTTCATAACTTTCATTGTAAGGTTAATAATGGAATACTAACACGATTAACAGACGGTTACCCCGGATCGCGGACGGCAAACTTGCAATCCCAAATCAAACTCTTTATCACAGTAACTTATAAGGAAACTGCCATGATCCCACATAGAGGTCCACATTACATTCACGAATCACGGTTGTATTCTTATAAGTAAACATCTACAATGTACTCGCGCTTTTTAAAATTTGATGGATGGACTTTTATTTCCTTTAAATATCATAAAAACATAGAATATATAATTTTATGCGATTTTATGCAGTGGAAATTGTTGTGTTTATAACTCTCATTGTAAGGGTAATAATGGAATACTAACACGAATGACAGACGGTTACCCCGGATCGCGAACGGAACATTTCCAATGCCAAATCAAACTCTTTATCAAGGTAACTTATAAAGAAACTGGCATGATCCCACATAGAGGTCCCCAATTCATTCACAAATGACCCTCGTATAGTTATATGTAATCTGCTACAATGTACTCTGGACTATAGACTTGCGCTTTTTGAAATTTGATGGATGGACTTTAATTACCGTTAAATTTCATAAAAACGTTGAATATATAATTAATGCGATTTTATGTAGTGGAAATTGTCGTGTTTATCACTCTCATTGTAATGGTAATAATGGAATACTAACACGAATGACAGACGGTTACCCCCGGATCGCGAACGAAACATTTGCAATCCCAAATCAAACACTTTATCACGGTAACTTATAAAGAAACTGGGATGATCCCACATAGAGGTCCCCAATTCATTCACAAATGACCCTAGTATAGTTATATGTGATCAGCTACAATGTACTCTGGACTATAGACTTGCGCTTTTTGAAATTTGATGGATGGACTTTAATTACCATTAAATTTCATAAAATACATAGAATACATAATTTCATGCAATTTTATGCGGTGGAAATTATCGTATTCATAACTCTCATTGTAAGGGTAATAATGGAATAATAACATGATTGACAGACGGTTACCCTGGATCGCTAACGGTAAACTTGGATTCCCAAATCAAACTCTTTAACACAGTAGATTATAAAGAAACTGGCATGATCCCACATAGAGGTCCCCAGTTCATTCACGAATGACCCTCGTATACTTATATGTAATCATGTACAATGTGTTCGATACTATGTACTCGCAATTTTTAAAATTTGATTGATGAACTTTTATTACCTTTAAATCTCATAAAATACATTGAATATATAATTTTGAATGATTTTATTCGGTGGAATTTATCGTGTTCATAACTTTCATTGTAAGGGTAATAATGGAATAGTAACACGATAAACACACGGTTATCCCGGATCGCGGAAGGCAAACTTGCAATCCCAAATCAAACTCTTTATCACAGTAACTTATAAAGAAACTGGCATGATTCCACATAGAGGTCCACAATTCATTCACGAATGACCGTCGTATACTTATATGTAATCATCTACAATGTGTTCTGAACTATGTACTCGCGATTTTTAAAATTTGATGGATGGACTTTTATTACCTTTAAATTTCATAAAATACATAGAATATATAATCTTGTGCAATTTTATGCGGTGGAATTTATCGTGTTCATAACTTTCATTGTAAGGTTAATAATGGAATACTAACACGATTAACAGACGGTTACCCCGGATCGCGGACGGCAAACTTGCAATCCCAAATCAAACTCTTTATCACAGTAACTTATAAGGAAACTGCCATGATCCCACATAGAGGTCCACATTACATTCACGAATCACGGTTGTATTCTTATAAGTAAACATCTACAATGTACTCGCGCTTTTTAAAATTTGATGGAAGGACTTTTATTTCCTTGAAATTTCATAAAAAACATAGAATATATAATTTCATATCATTTTATGCAGTTGAAATTATCGTGTTCATAACTCTCATTGTAAGGGTAATAATGGAATACTAACACGATTGACAGACGGTTACCCCGGATCACGGATGGGACACTTGCAATACCAAATCAAACTCTTTATCACGGTAATTATAAAGAAAATGGCATGATCCCACATAGAGGTCCCCAATTCATTCACAAATGACCCTCGTATATATGTAATCAGATACAATGTACTCCGGACTATAGACTTGCACTTTTTGAAATTTGATGGATGGACTTTAATTACTGTTAAATTTCAAAAAATACATAGATTACATAATTTCATGCGATTTTATGCGGTTGAAATTATCGTGTTCATAACTCTCATTTTAAGGGTAATAATGGAATAATAACACGATTGACAGACGGTTACCCTGGATCGCGAACGGTACACTTTCATTCCCAAATAAACTCTTCAACATAGTAGATTATAAAGAAACTGGCATGATCCCACATAGAGGTCCCCAATTCATTCACGAATGACGCTTGTATACCTATATGTAATCAGCTACAATGTACTTCGGACTATGTACTCGCGTTTTTTAAAATTTGATGGATGGACTTTTGTAACCTTTAAATTTCATAAAAAACATAGAATATATAATTTCATACTATTTTATGCGGTGGAAATTATCATGTTCATAACACTCATTGCAAGGGTAATAATGGAATACTAACACGATTGACAGACGGTTACCCCGGATCACGAACGGAATACTTGCAATCCCAAATCAAACTCTTTATCACGGTAAATTATAAAGAAACTGGCATGATCCTACATAGAGGTCCACAATTCATTCACGAATGACCTAAGTAAACTTATTAGTTATCATCGACAATGTACCCTAGACTATGTACTTGCGCTTTTTTAAATTTGATGGACGGACTTTTATTTCCTTCATGTTTCATAAAAAACATAGAATATATAATGTCTTGCAATTTTATGCGGTGGAAATTATCTTGTTCATAACTCCCATTGTTAATGTAATAATGGAGTACTAACACGATTGACAGACGATTACCCCAGATCGTGGACGGGACACTTGCAATCCTAAATTAAACTCTTTATCACGGTAAATTATAAAGAAACTGGCATGATCCCACATAGAGGTCTCCATATCATTTACAAATGACCCTCGTATACTTATATGTAATCATCTACAATGTGTTCTATACTATGTACTCGCGCTTTTTAAAATTTGATGGATGGATTTTATTTCCTTTAAATATCATAAAAAACCTAGAATATATAATTTAATGTGATTTTATGCAGTGGTAATTAACGTGTTTATCACTCCGGACCGTGGACGGGACACTTGCAATCCCAAATCAAACTCTTTAACACGGTAAATTATAAAGAAACTGGCATGATCCCACATAGAGGTCCCCAATTCATTCACGAATTACCCTCGTATACTTATATGCAGTCATCTACAATGGGTTCGAAACTGTGTACTCGCGATTTTTAAAATTTGATGGATGGACTTTTATTACCTTTAAATTTCATAGAATACATAGAATATATTTTTTTTTACGATTTTATGCAGTGGAATTTATCGTGTTCATAACTTTCATTGTAAGGGTAATAATTGAATACTAACACGATTAACAGACGGTTACCCTGGATCGCGGACGGCAAACTTGCCATCCCAAATCAAACTCTTTATCACAGTAACTTGTAAAGAAACTGGCATGATCTCACATAGAGGTCCACAATTCATTCACGAATGACCGTCGTATACTTATAAGTAAACATCTACAATGTACTCTAGACTATGTACTCGCGCTTTTTAAAATTTGATGGACGGACTTTTATTTCCTTGAAATTTCATAAAAAACATAGAATATATAATTTCATATCATTTTATGCAGTTGAAATTATCGTGTTCATAACTCTCATTGTAAGGGTAATAATGGAATACTAACACGATTGACAGACGGTTACCCCGGATAACGGATGGGACACTTGCAATACCAAATCAAACTCTTTATCACGGTAATTATAAAGAAAATGGCATGATCCCACATAGAGGTCCCCAATTCATTCACAAATGACCCTCGTATATATGTAATCAGCTACATTGTACTCTGGACTATAGACTTGCACTTTTTGAAATTTGATGGATGGACTTTAATTACCGTTAAATTTCAAAAAATACATAGCTTACATAATTTACTACAATTTTATGCGGTTGAAATTATCGTGTTCATAACTCTCATTTTAAGGGTAATAATGGAATAATAACACGATTGACAGACGGTTGCCCTGGATCGCGAACGGTACACTTTCATTCCCAAATAAACTCTTTAACATAGTAGATTATAAAGAAACTGGCATGATCCCACATAGAGGTCCCCAATTCATTCACGAATGACGCTTGTATACCTATATGTAATCAGCTACAATGTACTTCGGACTATGTACTCGCGTTTTTTAAAATTTGATGGATGGACTTTTGTAACCTTTAAATTTCATAAAAAACATAGGATATATAATTTCATACAATTTTATGCGGTGGAAATTATCATGTTCATAACACTCGTTGTAAGGGTAATAATCGAATACTAACACGATTGACAGACGGTTACCCCGGATCACGAACGGAATACTTGCAATCCCAAATCAAACTCTTTATCACGGTAAATTATAAAGAAACTGGCATGATCCTACATAGAGGTCCACGATTCATTCACGAATGACCTAAGTAAACTTATTAGTTATCATCGACAATGTACTCTAGACTATGTACTTGCGCTTTTTTAAATTTGATGGACGGACTTTTATTTCCTTTATGTTTCATAAAAAACATAGAATATATAATGTCATGCAATTTTATGCGGTGGAAATTATCTTGTTCATAACTCCCATTCTAAGGGTAATAATGGAGTACTAACACGATTGACAGACGATTACCCCAGATCGTGGACGGGACACTTGCAATCCTAAATCAAACTCTTTATCAAGGTAAATTATAATGAAACTGGCATGATCCCGCATAGAGGTCCCCATATCATTCACAAATGACCCTCGTATACTTATATGTAATCATCTACAATGTGTTCTATACTATGTACTCGTGCTTTTTAAAATTTGATGGATGGACTTTTATTTCCTTTAAATATCATAAAAAACCTAGAATATATAATTTAATGTGATTTTATGCAGTGGTAATTAACGTGTTTATCACTCTTATTGTAAGGGTAATAATGGAATACAAACATGATTGACAGATTATTACCCTGGATCGCGGATGGGACACTTGCAATCCCAAATCAAACTCTTTAACACGGTAAATTATAAAGAAACTGGCATGATCCCACATAGAGGTCCCCAATTCATTCACGAATGACCCTCGTATACTTATATGCAATCATCTACAATGGGTTCGAAACTATGTACTCGCGATTTTTAAAATTTAATGGATGGACTTTTATTACCTTTAAATTTCATAGAATACATAGAATATATTTTTTTTTACGATTTTATGCGGTGGAATTTATCGTGTTCATAACTTTCATTGTAAGGGTAATAATGGAATACTAACACGATTAACAGACGGTTACCCCGGATCGCGGACGGCAAACTTGCAATCCCAAATCAAACTCTTTGTCACAGTAACTTATAAAGAAACTGGCATGATCCCACATAGAGGTCCACAATTCATTCGTGAATGACCCTCGTATATTTATGAGTAATCATATACAATGTACTCTGGACTATGTACTCGCGCTTTTTAAAATTTGATGGGCGGACTTTTATTTCCTTTAAATTTCATAAAAAACATAGAATATATAATTTCATATGATTTTATGCAGTTGAAATTATCGTGTTCATAACTCTCATTGTAAGGGTAATAATGGAATACTAACACGATTGACAGACGGTTACCCCGTATCGCGGATGGGACATTTGCGATACCAAATCAAACTTTTTATCACGGTAATTATAAAGACTCTGGCATGATCCCACATAGAGGTCCCCAATTCATTCACAAATGACCCTCGTATAGTTATATGTAATCAGCTACAATGTACTCTGGACTATAGACTTGCACTTTTTGAAATTTGATGGATGGACTTTAATTACCGTTAAATTTCATAAAATACATAGAATACATAATTTCATGCGATTTATTGCGGTTGAAACTATCATGTTCATAACTCTCATTGTAAGGGTAATAATGGAATAATAACACGATTGACAGATGGTTACCCTGGATCGCGAACGGTACACTTGCATTCCCAAATCAAACTCTTTAACACAGTTGATTATAAAGAAACTGGCATGATCCCACATAGAGGTCCCCAATTCATTCACGAATGACGCTTGTATACCTATATGTAATCAGCTACAATGTACTTCAGACTATGTACTCGCGCTTTTTAAAATTTGATGGATGGACTTTCGTAACCTTTAAATTTCATAAAAAAACATAGAATATATAATTTCATACTATTTTATGCGGTGGAAATTATCATGTTCATAACACTCATTGTAAGGGTAATAATGGAATACTAACACGATTGATAGACGGTTACCCCGGATCGCGAACGGAATACTTGCAATCCCAAAACAAACTCTTTATCACGGTAAATTATAAAGAAACTGGCATGATCCTACATAGAGGTCCACGATTCATTCACGAATGACCTAAGTAAACTTATTAGTTATCATCGACAATGTACTCTAGACTATGTACTTGCGCTTTTTTAAATTTGATGGACGGACTTTTATTTCCTTTATGTTTCATAAAAAACATAGAATATATAATGTCATGCAATTTTATGCGGTGGAAATTATCTTGTTCATAACTCCCATTCTAAGGGTAATAATGGAGTACTAACACGATTGACAGACGATTACCCCAGATCGTGGACGGGACACTTGCAATCCTAAATCAAACTCTTTATCAAGGTAAATTATAAAGAAACTGGCATGATCCCGCATAGAGGTCCCCATATCATTCACAAATGACCCTCGTATACTTATATGTAATCATCTACAATGTGTTCTATACTATGTACTCGCGCTTTTTAAAATTTGATGGATGGACTTTTATTTCCTTTAAATATCATAAAAAACCTAGAATATATAATTTAATGTGATTTTATGCAGTGGTAATTAACGTGTTTATCACTCTTATTGTAAGGGTAATAATGGAATACAAACATAATTGACAGATTATTACCCTGGATCGCGGACGGGACACTTGCAATCCCAAATCAAACTCTTTAACATGGTAAATTATAAAGAAACTGGCATGATCCCACATAGAGGTCCCCAATTCATTCACGAATGACCCTCGTATACTTATATGCAATCATCTACAATGGGTTCGAAACTATGTACTCGCGATTTTTAAAATTTAATGGATGGACTTTTATTACCTTTAAATTTCATAGAATACATAGAATATATATTTTTTTACGATTTTATGCGGTGGAATTTATCGTGTTCATAACTTTCATTGTAAGGGTAATAATGGAATACAAACACGATTAACAGACGGTTACCCCGGATCGCGGACGGCAAACTTGCAAAATCAAATCAAAGTCTTTATCACAGTAACTTATAAAGAAACTGGCATGATACCACATAGAGGTCCACAATTCATTCACGAATGACCGTCGTATACTTATAAGTAAACATCTACAATGTACTCTAGACTATGTACTCGCGCTTTTTTAAATTTGATGGACGGACTTTTATTTCCTTTAAATTTCATAAAAAACATAGAATATAAAATTTCATATGATTTTATGCAGTTGAAACTATCGTGTTCATAACTCTCATTGTAAGGGTAATAATGGAATACTAACACGATTGACAGACGGTTACCCCGGATCGCGGATGGGACACTTGCGATACCAAATCAAACTCTTTATCATGGTAATTATAAAGAAACTGGCATGATCCCACATAGAGGTCCCCAATTCATTCACAAATGACCCTCGTATATTTATATGTAATCAGCTACAATGTACTCTGGACTATAGACTTGCACTTTTTGAAATTTGATGGATGGACTTTAATTACCGTTAAATTTCATAAAATACATAGAATACATAATTTCATGCGATTATATGCGGTTGAAATTATCGTGTTCATAACTCTCATTGTAAGGGTAATAATGGAATAATAACACGATTGACAGATGGTTACCCTGGATCGCGAACGGTACACTTGCATTCCCAAATCAAACTCTTTAACACAGTAGATTATAAAGAAACTGGCATGATCCCACATAGAGGTCCCCATTTCATTCACGAATGACGCTTGTATACCTATATGTAATCAGCAACAATGTACTTCGGACTATGTACTCGCGCTTTTTAAAATGTGATGGATGGACTTTTGTAACCTTTAAATTTCATAAAAAACATAGAATATATAATTTCATACTATTTTATGCGGTGGAAATTATCATGTTCATAACACTCATTGTAAGGGTAATAATGGAATACTAACACGATTGACAGACGGTTACCCCGGATCGCGAACGGAATACTTGCAATCCCAAAACAAACTCTTTATCATGGTAAATTATAAAGAAACTGGCATGATCCTACATAGAGGTCCACAATTCATTCACGAATGACCTAAGTAAACTTATTAGTTATCATCGACAATGTACTCTAGACTATGTACTTGGGCTTTTTTTAAATTTGATGGACGGAGTTTTATTTCCTTCATGTTTCATAAAAAACATAGAATATATAATTTCATGCAATTTTATGCGGTGGAAATTATCTTGTTCATAACTCCCATTCTAAGGGTAATAATGGAGTACTAACACGATTGACAGACGATTACCCCAGATCGTGGACGGGACACTTGCAATCCTAAATCAAACTCTTTATCAAGGTAAATTATAAAGAAACTGGCATGATCCCGCATAGAGGTCCCCATATCATTCACAAATGACCCTCGTATACTTATATGTAATCATCTAAAATGTGTTCTATACTATGTACTCGCAGTTTTTAAAATTTGATGGATGGACTTTTATTTCCTTTAAATATCATAAAAAACCTAGAATATATAATTTAATGTGATTTTATGCAGTGGTAATTAACGTGTTTATCACTCTCATTGTGAGGGTAATAATGGAAAACAAACATGATTGACAGACTATTACCCCGGATCGCGGACGGGACACTTGCAATCCCAAATCAAACTCTTTAACACGGTAAATTATAAAGAAACTGGCATGATCCCACATAGAGGTCCCCAATTCATTCACGAATGACCCTCGTATACTTATATGCAATCATCTACAATGGGTTCGAAACTATGTACTCGCGATTTTTAAAATTTAATGGATGGACTTTTATTACCTTTAAATTTCATAGAATACATAGAATATATTTTTTTTTTACGATTTTATGCGGTGGAATTTATCGTGTTCATAACTTTCATTGTAAGGGTAATAATGGAATACTAACACGATTAACAGACGGTTACCCCGGATCGCGGACGGCAAACTTGCAATCCAAAATCAAACTCTTTATCACAGAAACTTATAAAGAAACTGGCATGATCCCACATAGAGGTCCACAATTCATTCACGAATGACCGTCGTATACTTATAAGTAAACATCTACAATGTACTCTAGACTATGTACTCGCGCTTTTTAAAATTTGATGGGCGGACTTTTATTTCCTTTAAATTTCATAAAAAACATAGAATATATAATTTCATTTGATTTTATGCAGTTGAAATTATCGTGTTCATAACTCTCATTGTAAGGGTAATAATGGAATACTAACACGATTGACAGACGGTTACCCCGGATCGCGGATGGGACACTTGCGATACCAAATCAAACTCTTTATCACGGTAATTATAAAGAAACTGGCATGATCCCACATAGAGGTCCCCAATTCATTCACAAATGACCCTCGTATAGTTATATGTAATCAGCTACAATGTACTCTGGACTATAGACTTGCACTTTTTGAAATTTGATGGATGGACTTTAATTACCGTTAAATTTCATAAAATACGTAGAATACATAATTTCATGCGATTTTATGTGGTTGAAATTATCGTGTTCATAACTCTCATTGTAAGGGTAATAATGGAATAATAACACGATTGACAGATGGTTACACTGGATCGCGAACGGTACACTTGCATTCCCAAATCAAACTCTTTAACACAGTAGATTATAAAGAAACTGGCATGATCCCACATAGAGGTCCCCAATTCATTCACGAATGACGCTTGTATACCTATATGTAATCAGCTACAATGTACTTCTGACTATGTACTCGCGCTTTTTAAAATTTGATGGATGGACTTTTGTAACCTTTAAATTTCATAAAAAACATAGAATATATAATTTCATACTATTTTATGCGGTGCAAATTATCAAGTTCATAACACTCATTGTAAGGGTACTAATGGAATACTAACACGATTGACAGACGGTTACCCCGGATCGCGAACAGAATACTTGCAATCCCAAAACAAACTCGTTATCACGGTAAATTATAAATAAACTGGCATGATCCTACATAGAGGTCCACAATTCATTCACGAATGACCCAAGTAAACTTATTAGTTATTATCGACAATGTACTCTAGACTATGTACTTGCGCTTTTTTAAATTGGATGGACGAACTTTTATTTCCTTCATGTTTCATAAAAAACATAGAATATATAATTTCATGCAATTTTATGCGGTGGAAATTATCTTGTTCATAACTCCTATTCTAAGGGTAATAATGGAGTACTAACACGATTGACAGACGATTACCCCAGATCGTGGACGGGACACATGCAATCCTAAATCAAACTCTTTATCAAGGTAAATTATAAAGAAACTGGCATGATCCCGCATAGAGGTCCCCATATCATTCACAAATGACCCTCGTATACTTATATGTAATCATCTAAAATGTGTTCTATACTATGTACTCGCAGTTTTTAAAATTTGATGGATGGACTTTTATTTCCTTTAAATATCATAAAAAACCTAGAATATATAATTTAATGTGATTTTATGCAGTGGTAATTAACGTGTTTATCACTCTCATTGTGAGGGTAATAATGGAAAACAAACATGATTGACAGACTATTACCCCGGATCGCGGACGGGACACTTGCAATCCCAAATCAAACTCTTTAACACGGTAAATTATAAAGAAACTGGCATGATCCCACATAGAGGTCCCCAATTCATTCACGAATGACCCTCGTATACTTATATGCAATCATCTACAATGGGTTCGAAACTATGTACTCGCGATTTTTAAAATTTAATGGATGGACTTTTATTACCTTTAAATTTCATAGAATACATAGAATATATTTTTTTTTTACGATTTTATGCGGTGGAATTTATCGTGTTCATAACTTTCATTGTAAGGGTAATAATGGAATACTAACACGATTAACAGACGGTTACCCCGGATCGCGGACGGCAAACTTGCAATCCAAAATCAAACTCTTTATCACAGAAACTTATAAAGAAACTGGCATGATCCCACATAGAGGTCCACAATTCATTCACGAATGACCGTCGTATACTTATAAGTAAACATCTACAATGTACTCTAGACTATGTACTCGCGCTTTTTAAAATTTGATGGGCGGACTTTTATTTCCTTTAAATTTCATAAAAAACATAGAATATATAATTTCATTTGATTTTATGCAGTTGAAATTATCGTGTTCATAACTCTCATTGTAAGGGTAATAATGGAATACTAACACGATTGACAGACGGTTACCCCGGATCGCGGATGGGACACTTGCGATACCAAATCAAACTCTTTATCACGGTAATTATAAAGAAACTGGCATGATCCCACATAGAGGTCCCCAATTCATTCACAAATGACCCTCGTATAGTTATATGTAATCAGCTACAATGTACTCTGGACTATAGACTTGCACTTTTTGAAATTTGATGGATGGACTTTAATTACCGTTAAATTTCATAAAATACGTAGAATACATAATTTCATGCGATTTTATGTGGTTGAAATTATCGTGTTCATAACTCTCATTGTAAGGGTAATAATGGAATAATAACACGATTGACAGATGGTTACACTGGATCGCGAACGGTACACTTGCATTCCCAAATCAAACTCTTTAACACAGTAGATTATAAAGAAACTGGCATGATCCCACATAGAGGTCCCCAATTCATTCACGAATGACGCTTGTATACCTATATGTAATCAGCTACAATGTACTTCTGACTATGTACTCGCGCTTTTTAAAATTTGATGGATGGACTTTTGTAACCTTTAAATTTCATAAAAAACATAGAATATATAATTTCATACTATTTTATGCGGTGCAAATTATCAAGTTCATAACACTCATTGTAAGGGTACTAATGGAATACTAACACGATTGATAGACGGTTACCCCGGATCGCGAACGGAATACTTGCAATCCCAAAACAAACTCGTTATCACGGTAAATTATAAATAAACTGGCATGATCCTACATAGAGGTCCACAATTCATTCACGAATGACCCAAGTAAACTTATTAGTTATTATCGACAATGTACTCTAGACTATGTACTTGCGCTTTTTTAAATTTGATGGACGAACTTTTATTTCCTTCATGTTTCATAAAAAACATAGAATATATAATGTCATGCAATTTTATGCGGTGAAAATTATCTTGTTCATAACTCCCATTCTAAGGGTAATAATGGAGTACTAACACGATTGACAGACGATTACCCCAGATCGTGGACGGGACACTTGCAATCCTAAATCAAACTCTTTATCAAGGTAAATTATAAAGAAACTGGCATGATCCCGCATAGAGGTCCCCATATCATTCACAAATGACCCTCGTATACTTATATGTAATCATCTAAAATGTGTTCTATACTATGTACTCGCAGTTTTTAAAATTTGATGGATGGACTTTTATTTCCTTTAAATATCATAAAAAACCTAGAATAAATAACTTAATGTGATTTTATGCAGTGGTAATTAACGAGTTTATCACTCTCATTGTAAGGGTAATAATGGAATACTAACATGATTGAAAGATTATTACCCCGGATCGCGGACGAGACACTTGCAATCCCAAATCAAACTCTTTAACACGGTAAATTATAAAGAAACTGGCATGATCCCACATAGAGGTCCCCAATTCATTCACGAATGACGCTTGCATACTTATATGTACAGCTACAATGTACTCTGGACTATGTACTCGCGCTTTTTTAAAATTTGATGGACGGATTTTTGTAACCTTTAAATTTCATAAAAAACATAGAATATATAATTTCATACTATTTTATGCGGTGGAAATTATCATGTTCATAACACTCATTGTAAGTGTAATAATGGAATACTAACACGATTGACAGACGGTTACCCCGGATCGCGAACGGAATACTTGCAATCCCAAAACAAACTCGTTATCACGGTAAATTATAAATAAACTGGCATGATCCTACATAGAGCTCCAAAATTCATTCACGAATGACCCAAGTAAACTTATTAGTTATCATCGACAATGTACTCTAGACTATGTACTTGAGCTTTTTTAAATTTGATGGACGGACTTTTATTTCCTTCATGTTTCATAAAAAACATAGAATATATAATGTCATGCGTTTTTATGCGGTGAAAATTGTCTTGTTCATAACTCCCATTCTAAGGGTAATAATGGAGTACTAACACGATTGACAGACGATTACCCCAGATCGTGGACGGGACACTTGCAATCCTAAATCAAACTCTTTATCAAGGTAAATTATAAAGAAACTGGCATGATCCCGCATAGAGGTCCCCATATCATTCACAAATGACCCTCGTATACTTATATGTAATCATCTAAAATGTGTTCTATACTATGTACTCGCACTTTTTAAAATTTGATGGATGGACTTTTATTTCCTTTAAATATCATAAAAAACCTAGAATAAATAATTAATGTGATTTTATGCAGTGGTAATTAACGTGTCTATCACTCTCATTGTAAGGGTAATAATGGAATTCTAACATGATTGAAAGATTATTACCCCGGATTGCGGACGGGACACTTGCAATCCCAAATCAAACTCTTTAACACGGTAAATTATAAAGAAACTGGCTTGATCCCACATAGAGGTCCCCAATTCATTCACGAATGACGCTTGCATACTTATATGTATAGCTACAATGTACTCTGGACTATGTACTCGCGCTTTTTAAAATTCGATGGATGGACTTTTATTACCTTTAAATTTCATAAAATACATAGAATATATAATTTCATACTATTTTATGCTGTGGAAATTATCGTGTTCATAACACTCATTGTAAGGGTAATAATGGAATAATAACACGATTGACAGACGGTTACCCCGGATCGAGAACGAAATACTTGCAATACCAAATCAAACTCTTTATCATGGTAAATTATAAAGAAACTGGCATGATCCTACATAGAGGTCCACAATTCATTCACGAATGACCCAAGTAAACTTATTAGTTATCATCGACAATGTACTCTAGACTATGTACTTGCGCTTTTTTAAATTTGATGGATGGACTTTTATTTCCTTCAAGTTTCATAAAAAACATAGAATATATAATGTCATGCATTTTTATGCGGTGGAAATTATCTGGTTCATAACTCCCATTCTAAGGGTAATAATGGAGTACTGACACGATTGACAGACGATTACCCCAGATCGTGGACGGGACACTTTCAATCCTAAATCAAACTCTTTATCACGGTAAATTATAAAGAAACTGGCATGATCCCACATAGAGGTCCCCATATCATTCACAAATGACCCTCGTATACTTATATGTAATCATCTACAATGTGTTCTATACTATGTACTCGCTCTTTTTAAAATTTGATGGATGGACTTTTATTTCCTTTAAATATCATAAAAAACCTAGAATATATAATTTAATGTGATTTTATGCAGTGGTAATTAACGTGTTTATCACTCTCATTGTGAGGGTAATAATGGAAAACAAACATGATTGACAGACTATTACCCCGGATCGCGGACGGGACACTTGCAATCCCAAATCAAACTCTTTAACACGGTAAATTATAAAGAAACTGGCATGATCCCACATAGAGGTCCCCAATTCATTCACGAATGACCCTCGTATACTTATATGCAATCATCTACAATGGGTTCGAAACTATGTACTCGCGATTTTTAAAATTTAATGGATGGACTTTTATTACCTTTAAATTTCATAGAATACATAGAATATATTTTTTTTTTACGATTTTATGCGGTGGAATTTATCGTGTTCATAACTTTCATTGTAAGGGCAATAATGGAATACTAACATGATTAACAGACGGTTACCCCGGATCGCGGACGGCAAACTTGCAATCCAAAATCAAACTCTTTATCACAGAAACTTATAAAGAAACTGGCATGATCCCACATAGAGGTCCACAATTCATTCACGAATGACCGTCGTATACTTATAAGTAAACATCTACAATGTACTCTAGACTATGTACTCGCGCTTTTTAAAATTTGATGGGCGGACTTTTATTTCCTTTAAATTTCATAAAAAACATAGAATATATAATTTCATATGATTTTATGCAGTTGAAATTATCGTGTTCATAACTCTCATTGTAAGGGTAATAATGGAATACTTACACGATTGACAGACGGTTACCCCGGATCGCGGATGGGACACTTGCGATACCAAATCAAACTCTTTATCACGGTAATTATAAAGAAACTGGCATGATCCCACATAGAGGTCCCCAATTCATTCACAAATGACCCTCGTATAGTTATATGTAATCAGCTACAATGTACTCTGGACTATAGACTTGCACTTTTTGAAATTTGATGGATGGACTTTAATTACCGTTAAATTTCATAAAATACGTAGAATACATAATTTCATGCGATTTTATGCGGTTGAAATTATCGTGTTCATAACTCTCATTGTAAGGGTAATAATGGAATAATAACACGATTGACAGATGGTTACACTGGATCGCGAACGGTACACTTGCATTCCCAAATCAAACTCTTTAACACAGTAGATTATAAAGAAACTGGCATGATCCCACATAGAGGTCCCCAATTCATTCACGAATGACGCTTGTATACCTATATGTAATCAGCTACAATGTACTTCTGACTATGTACTCGCGCTTTTTAAAATTTGATGGATGGACTTTTGTAACCTTTAAATTTCATAAAAAACATAGAATATATAATTTCATACTATTTTATGCGGTGCAAATTATCAAGTTCATAACACTCATTGTAAGGGTACTAATGGAATACAAACACGATTGACAGACGGTTACCCCGGATCGCGAACGGAATACTTGCAATCCCAAAACAAACTCGTTATCACGGTAAATTATAAATAAACTGGCATGATCCTACATAGAGGTCCACAATTCATTCACGAATGACCCAAGTAAACTTATTAGTTATCATCGACAATGTACTCTAGACTATGTACTTGCACTTTTTTAAATTTGATGGACGGACTTTTATTTCCTTCATGTTTCATAAAAAACATAGAATATATAATGTCATGCAATTTTATGCGGTGAAAATTATCTTATTCATAACTCCCATTCTAAGGGTAATAATGGAGTACTAACACGATTGACAGACGATTACCCCAGATCGTGGACGGGACACTTGCAATCCTAAATCAAACTCTTTATCAAGGTAAATTATAAAGAAACGGGCATGATCCCGCATAGAGGTCCCCATATCATTCACAAATGACCCTCGTATACTTATATGTAATCATCTAAAATGTGTTCTATACTATGTACTCGCAGTTTTTAAAATTTGATGGATGGACTTTTATTTCCTTTAAATATGATAAAAAACCTAAAATAAATAACTTAATGTGATTTTATGCAGTGGTAATTAACGTGTTTATCACTCTCATTGTAAGGGTAATAATGGAATACTAACATGATTGAAAGATTATTACCCCGGATCGCGGACGAGACACTTGCAATCCCAAATCAAACTCTTTAACACGGTAAATTATAAAGAAACTGGCATGATCCCACATAGAGGTCCCCAATTCATTCACGAATGACGCTTGCATACTTATATGTACAGCTACAATGTACTCTGGACTATGTACTCGCGCTTTTTTAAAATTTGATGGATGGATTTTTTTAACCTTTAAATTTCATAAAAAACATAGAATATATAATTTCATACTATTTTATGCGGTGGAAATTATCATGTTCATAACACTCATTGTAAGTGTAATAATGGAATACTAACACGATTGACAGACGGTTACCCCGGATCGCGAACGGAATACTTGCAATCCCAAAACAAACTCGTTATCACGGTAAATTATAAATAAACTGGCATGATCCTACATAGAGCTCCAAAATTCATTCACGAATGACCCAAGTAAACTTATTAGTTATCATCGACAATGTACTCTAGACTATGTACTTGAGCTTTTTTAAATTTGATGGACGGACTTTTATTTCCTTCATGTTTCATAAAAAACATAGAATATATAATGTCATGCGTTTTTATGCGGTGAAAATTGTCTTGTTCATAACTCCCATTCTAAGGGTAATAATGGAGTACTAACACGATTGACAGACGATTACCCCAGATCGTGGACGGGACACTTGCAATCCTAAATCAAACTCTTTATCAAGGTAAATTATAAAGAAACTGGCATGATCCCGCATAGAGGTCCCCATATCATTCACAAATGACCCTCGTATACTTATATGTAATCATCTAAAATGTGTTCTATACTATGTACTCGTACTTTTTAAAATTTGATGGATGGACTTTTATTTCCTTTAAATATCATAAAAAACCTAGAATAAATAATTTAATGTGATTTTATGCAGTGGTAATTAACGTGTCTATCACTCTCATTGTAAGGGTAATAATGGAATTCTAATATGATTGAAAGATTATTACCCCGGATTGCGGACGGGACACTTGCAATCCCAAATCAAACTCTTTAACACGGTAAATTATAAAGAAACTGGCTTGATCCCACATAGAGGTCCCCAATTCATTCACGAATGACGCTTGCATACTTATATGTATAGCTACAATGTACTCTGGACTATGTACTCGCGCTTTTTAAAATTCGATGGATGGACTTTTATTACCTTTAAATTTCATAAAATACATAGAATATATAATTTCATACTATTTTATGCTGTGGAAATTATCGTGTTCATAACACTCATTGTAAGGGTAATAATGGAATACTAACACGATTGACAGACGGTTACCCCGGATCGAGAACGAAATACATGCAAAACCAAATCAAACTCTTTATCTTGGTAAATTATAAAGAAACAGGCATGATCCTACATAGAGGTCCACAATTCATTCACGAATGACCCAAGTAAACTTATTAGTTATCATCGACAATGTACTCTAGACTATGTACTTGCGCTTTTTTAAATTTGATGGATGGACTTTTATTTCCTTCAAGTTTCATAAAAAACATAGAATATATAATGTCATGCGTTTTTATGCGGTGGAAATTATCTGGTTCATAACTCCCATTCTAAGGGTAATAATGGAGTACTGACACGATTGACAGACGATTACCCCAGATCGTGGACGGGACACTTTCAATCCTAAATCAAACTCTTTATCACGGTAAATTATAAAGAAACTGGCATGATCCCACATAGAGGTCCCCATATCATTCACAAATGACCCTCGTACACTTATATGTAATCATCTACAATGTGTTCTATACTATGTACTCGCTCTTTTTAAAATTTGATGGATGGACTTTTATTTCCTTTAAATATCATAAAAAACCTAGAATATATAATTTAATGTGATTTTATGCAGTGGTAATTAACGTGTTTATCACTCTCATTGTGAGGGTAATAATGGAAAACAAACATGATTGACAGACTATTACCCCGGATCGCGGACGGGACACTTGCAATCCCAAATCAAACTCTTTAACACGGTAAATTATAAAGAAACTGGCATGATCCCACATAGAGGTCCCCAATTCATTCACGAATGACCCTCGTATACTTATATGCAATCATCTACAATGGGTTCGAAACTATGTACTCGCGATTTTTAAAATTTAATGGATGGACTTTTATTACCTTTAAATTTCATAGAATACATAGAATATATTTTTTTTTTACGATTTTATGCGGTGGAATTTATCGTGTTCATAACTTTCATTGTAAGGGTAATAATGGAATACTAACACGATTAACAGACGGTTACCCCGGATCGCGGACGGCAAACTTGCAATCCAAAATCAAACTCTTTATCACAGAAACTTATAAAGAAACTGGCATGATCCCACATAGAGGTCCACAATTCATTCACGAATGACCGTCGTATACTTATAAGTAAACATCTACAATGTACTCTAGACTATGTACTCGCGCTTTTTAAAATTTGATGGGCGGACTTTTATTTCCTTTAAATTTCATAAAAAACATAGAATATATAATTTCATATGATTTTATGCAGTTGAAATTATCGTGTTCATAACTCTCATTGTAAGGGTAATAATGGAATACTTACACGATTGACAGACGGTTACCCCGGATCGCAGATGGGACACTTGCGATACCAAATCAAACTCTTTATCACGGTAATTATAAAGAAACTGGCATGATCCCACATAGAGGTCCCCAATTCATTCACAAATGACCCTCGTATAGTTATATGTAATCAGCTACAATGTACTCTGGACTATAGACTTGCACTTTTTGAAATTTGATGGATGGACTTTAATTACCGTTAAATTTCATAAAATACGTAGAATACATAATTTCATGCGATTTTATGCGGTTGAAATTATCGTGTTCATAACTCTCATTGTAAGGGTAATAATGGAATAATAACACGATTGACAGATGGTTACACTGGATCGCGAACGGTACACTTGCATTCCCAAATCAAACTCTTTAACACAGTAGATTATAAAGAAACTGGCATGATCCCACATAGAGGTCCCCAATTCATTCACGAATGACGCTTGTATACCTATATGTAATCAGCTACAATGTACTTCTGACTATGTACTCGCGCTTTTTAAAATTTGATGGATGGACTTTTGTAACCTTTAAATTTCATAAAAAACATAGAATATATAATTTCATACTATTTTATGCGGTGCAAATTATCAAGTTCATAACACTCATTGTAAGGGTACTAATGGAATACAAACATGATTGACAGACGGTTACCCCGGATCGCGAACGGAATACTTGCAATCCCAAAACAAACTCGTTATCACGGTAAATTATAAATAAACTGGCATGATCCTACATAGAGGTCCACAATTCATTCACGAATGACCCAAGTAAACTTATTAGTTATCATCGACAATGTACTCTAGACTATGTACTTGCACTTTTTTAAATTTGATGGACGGACTTTTATTTCCTTCATGTTTCATAAAAAACATAGAATATATAATGTCATGCAATTTTATGCGGTGAAAATTATCTTGTTCATAACTCCCATTCTAAGGGTAATAATGGAGTACTAACACGATTGACAGACGATTACCCCAGATCGTGGACGGGACACTTGCAATCCTAAATCAAACTCTTTATCAAGGTAAATTATAAAGAAACTGGCATGATCCCGCATAGAGGTCCCCATATCATTCACAAATGACCCTCATATACTTATATGTAATCATCTAAAATGTGTTCTATACTATGTACTCACAGTTTTTAAAATTTGATGGATGGACTTTTATTTCCTTTAAATATCATAAAAAACCTAGAATAAATAACTTAATGTGATTTTATGCAGTGGTAATTAACGTGTTTATCACTCTCATTGTAAGGGTAATAATGGAATACTAACATGATTGAAAGATTATTACCCCGGATCGCGGACGAGACACTTGCAATCCCAAATCAAACTCTTTAACACGGTAAATTATAAAGAAACTGGCATGATCCCACATAGAGGTCCCCAATTCATTCACGAATGACGCTTGCATACTTATATGTACAGCTACAATGTACTCTGGACTATGTACTCGCGCTTTTTTAAAATTTGATGGATGGATTTTTGTAACCTTTAAATTTCATAAAAAACATAGAATATATAATTTCATACTATTTTATGCGGTGGAAATTATCATGTTCATAACACTCATTGTAAGTGTAATAATGGAATACTAACACGATTGACAGACGGTTACCCCGGATCGCGAACGGAATACTTGCAATCCCAAAACAAACTCGTTATCACGGTAAATTATAAATAAACTGGCATGATCCTACATAGAGCTCCAAAATTCATTCACGAATGACCCAAGTAAACTTATTAGTTATCATCGACAATGTACTCTAGACTATGTACTTGAGCTTTTTTAAATTTGATGGACGGACTTTTATTTCCTTCATGTTTCATAAAAAACATAGAATATATAATGTCATGCGTTTTTATGCGGTGAAAATTGTCTTGTTCATAACTCCCATTCTAAGGGTAATAATGGAGTACTAACACGATTGACAGACGATTACCCCAGATCGTGGACGGGACACTTGCAATCCTAAATCAAACTCTTTATCAAGGTAAATTATAAAGAAACTGGCAAGATCCCGCATAGAGGTCCCCATATCATTCACAAATGACCCTCGTATACTTATATGTAATCATCTAAAATGTGTTCTATACTATGTACTCGCACTTTTTAAAATTTGATGGATGGACTTTTATTTCCTTTAAATATCATAAAAAACCTAGAATAAATAATTTAATGTGATTTTATGCAGTGGTAATTAACGTGTCTATCACTCTCATTGTAAGGGTAATAATGGAATTCTACCATGATTGAAAGATTATTACCCCGGATTGCGGACGGGACACTTGCAATCCCAAATCAAACTCTTTAACACGGTAAATTATAAAGAAACTGGCTTGATCCCACATAGAGGTCCCCAATTCATTCACGAATGACGCTTGCATACTTATATGTATAGCTACAATGTACTCTGGACTATGTACTCGCGCTTTTTAAAATTCGATGGATGGACTTTTATTACCTTTAAATTTCATAAAATACATAGAATATATAATTTCATACTATTTTATGCTGTGGAAATTATCGTGTTCATAACACTCATTGTAAGGGTAATAATGGAATACTAACACGATTGACAGACGGTTACCCCGGATCGAGAACGAAATACTTGCAATACCAAATCAAACTCTTTATCATGGTAAATTATAAAGAAACTGGCATGATCCTACATAGAGGTCCACAATTCATTCACGAATGACCCAAGTAAACTTATTAGTTATCATCGACAATGTACTCTAGACTATGTACTTGCGCTTTTTTAAATTTGATGGACGGATTTTTATTTCCTTCAAGTTTCATAAAAAACATAGAATATATAATGTCATGCGTTTTTATGCGGTGGAAATTATCTGGTTCATAACTCCCATTCTAAGGGTAATAATGGAGTACTGACACGATTGACAGACGATTACCCCAGATCGGGGACGGGACACTTGCAATCCTAAATCAAACTCTTTATCAAGGTAAATTATAAAGAAACTGGCATGATCCCGCATAGAGGTCCCCATATCATTCACAAATGACCCTCGTATACTTATATGTAATCATCTAAAATGTGTTCTATACTATGTACTCGCACTTTTTAAAATTTGATGGATGGACTTTTATTTCCTTTAAATATCATAAAAAACCTAGAATAAATAACTTAATGTGATTTTATGCAGTGGTAATTAACGTGTTTATCACTCTCATTGTAAGGGTAATAATGGAATACTAACATGATTGAAAGATTATTACCCCGGATCGCGGACGAGACACTTGCAATCCCAAATCAAACTCTTTAACACGGTAAATTATAAAGAAACTGGCATGATCCCACATAGAGGTCCCCAATTCATTCACGAATGACGCTTGCATACTTATATGTACAGCTACAATGTACTCTGGACTATGTACTCGCGCTTTTTTAAAATTTGATGGATGGATTTTTGTAACCTTTAAATTTCATAAAAAACATAGAATATATAATTTCATACTATTTTATGCGGTGGAAATTATCATGTTCATAACACTCATTGTAAGTGTAATAATGGAATACTAACACGATTGACAGACGGTTACCCCGGATCGCGAACAGAATACTTGCAATCCCAAAACAAACTCGTTATCACGGTAAATTATAAATAAACTGACATGATCCTACATAGAGCTCCAAAATTCATTCACGAATGACCCAAGTAAACTTATTAGTTATCATCGACAATGTACTCTAGACTATGTACTTGAGCTTTTTTAAATTTGATGGACGGACTTTTATTTCCTTCATGTTTCATAAAAAACATAGAATATATAATGTCATGCGTTTTTATGCGGTGAAAATTGTCTTGTTCATAACTCCCATTCTAAGGGTAATAATGGAGTACTAACACGATTGACAGACGATTACCCCAGATCGTGGACGGGACACTTGCAATCCTAAATCAAACTCTTTATCAAGGAAAATTATAAAGAAACTGGCATGATCCCGCATAGAGGTCCCCATATCATTCACAAATGACCCTCGTATACTTATATGTAATCATCTAAAATGTGTTCTATACTATGTACTCGCACTTTTTAAAATTTGATGGATGGACTTTTATTTCCTTTAAATATCATAAAAAACCTAGAATAAATAATTTAATGTGATTTTATGCAGTGGTAATTAACGTGTCTATCACTCTCATTGTAAGGGTAATAATGGAATTCTAACATGATTGAAAGATTATTACCCCGGATTGCGGACGGGACACTTGCAATCCCAAATCAAACTCTTTAACACGGTAAATTATAAAGAAACTGGCTTGATCCCACATAGAGGTCCCCAATTCATTCACGAATGACGCTTGCATACTTATATGTATAGCTACAATGTACTCTGGACTATGTACTCGCACTTTTTAAAATTCGATGGATGGACTTTTATTACCTTTAAATTTCATAAAATACATAGAATATATAATTTCATACTATTTTATGCTGTGGAAATTATCGTGTTCATAACACTCATTGTAAGGGTAATAATGGAATACTAACACGATTGACAGACGGTTACCCCGGATCGAGAACGAAATACTTGCAATACCAAATCAAACTCTTTATCATGGTAAATTATAAAGAAACTGGCATGATCCTACATAGAGGTCCACAATTCATTCACGAATGACCCAAGTAAACTTATTAGTTATCATCGACAATGTACTCTAGACTATGTACTTGCGCTTTTTTAAATTTGATGGACGGACTTTTATTTCCTTCATGTTTCATAAAGAACATAGAATATATAATGTCATGCGTTTTTATGCGGTGAAAATTGTCTTGTTCATAACTCCCATTCTAAGGGTAATAATGGAGTACTAACACGATTGACAGACGATTACCCCAGATCGTGGACGGGACACTTGCAATCCTAAATCAAACTCTTTATCAAGGTAAATTATAAAGAAACTGGCATGATCCGGCATAGAGGTCCCCATATCATTCACAAATGACCCTCGTATACTTATATGTAATCATCTAAAATGTGTTCTATACTATGTACTCGCACTTTTTAAAATTTGATGGATGGACTTTTATTTCCTTTAAATATCATAAAAAACCTAGAATAAATAATTTAATGTGATTTTATGCAGTGGTAATTAACGTGTCTATCACTCTCATTGTAAGGGTAATAATGGAATTCTAACATGATTGAAAGATTATTACCCCGTATTGCGGACGGGACACTTGCAATCCCAAATCAAACTCTTTAACACGGTAAATTATAAAGAAACTGGCTTGATCCCACATAGAGGTCCCCAATTCATTCACGAATGACGCTTGCATACTTATATGTATAGCTACAATGTACTCTGGACTATGTACTCGCGCTTTTTAAAATTCGATGGATGGACTTTTATTACCTTTAAATTTCATAAAATACATAGAATATATAATTTCATACTATTTTATGCTGTGGAAATTATCGTGTTCATAACACTCATTGTAAGGGTAATAATGGAATACTAACACGATTGACAGACGGTTACCCCGGATCGAGAACGAAATACTTGCAATACCAAATCAAACTCTTTATCATGGTAAATTATAAAGAAACTGGCATGATCCTACATAGAGGTCCACAATTCATTCACGAATGACCCAAGTAAACTTATTAGTTATCATCGACAATGTACTCTAGACTATGTACTTGCGCTTTTTTAAATTTGATGGACGGACTTTTATTTCCTTCAAGTTTCATAAAAAACATAGAATATATAATGTCATGTGTTTTTATGCGGTGGAAATTATCTGGTTCATAACTCCCATTCTAAGGGTAATAATGGAGTACTGACACGATTGACAGACGATTACCCCAGATCGTGGACGGGACACTTTCAATCCTAAATCAAACTCTTTATCACGGTAAATTATAAAGAAACTGGCATGATCCCACATAGAGGTC
Source organism: Rubia yunnanensis (assembly GCA_037428765.1). NCBI lineage: Eukaryota > Viridiplantae > Streptophyta > Magnoliopsida > Gentianales > Rubiaceae > Rubia > Rubia yunnanensis. The sequence continues at coordinate 33,420,095 of CM075067.1, read as the reverse complement.
CCCATATCATTCACAAATGACCCTCGTATACTTATATGTAATCATCTACAATGTGTTCTATACTATGTACTCGCTCTTTTTAAAATTTGATGGATGGACTTTTATTTCCTTTAAATATCATATAAAACCTAGAATATATAATTTAATGTGATTTTATGCAGTGGTAATTAACGTGTTTATCACTCTCATTGTAAGGGTAATAATGGAATACTAACATGATTGATAGATGATTACCCCGGATCGCGGACGGGACACTTGCAATCCCAAATCAAACTCTTTAACACGGTAAATTATAAATAAACTGGCATGATCTCACATAGAGGTCCCCAATTCATTCACGAATGACGCTTGTATACCTATATGTATTCAGCTACAATGTACTCTGGACTATGTACTCGCGCTTTTTAAAATTTAATGGATGGACTTTTATTACCTTTAAATTTCATAAAATACATAGAATATATAATTTCATACTATTTTGTGCGGTGGAAATTATTGTGTTAATAACACTCCTTGTAAGGCTAATAATGGAATACTAACATGATTGACAGACGGTTACCCCAGATCGCGAATGGAATACTTGCAATCCCAAATCAAACTCTTTATCCCAAGTAAACTTATTAGTTATCATCGACTATGTACTCGCGCTTTATTAAATTTGATGGACGGACTTTTATTTCCTTCAAGTTTCATAAAAAACATAGAATATGGGATCATGCCAGTGGCTTTATAAGTTACCGTGATAAAGAGTTTGATTTGGAATTGCATATGTCCCGCCTGCGATCCGGGGTGACCGTCTGCCAATCGTTTTAGTATTCCATTATTACCCTTACAATGAGAGTTATAAACACGATAATTTCCACCACATAAAATCGCAAGAAATTATATATTCTTTGTTTTTTATGAAATATAATGGAAATAAAAGTCCATCCATCAAACTTTAAAAAGCGCGAGCACATAGTCCATAGTACATTGTAAATGATTACTTATAAGTATACGAGGGTCATTCGTGAATGAAATGTGGACCTCTATTGGGGATCATACCAGTGTCTTTATAAGTCACCGTGATAAAGAGTTTGAGTTGGGATTGCAAGTGTCCCGTCCACAATCCGGGGTAACCGTCTATTAATCGTGTTAGTATTCCATTACTATCTTTACAATGAGAGTTATGAAAACGATAATTTCAACCGGATGAAATAATATATTCTATGTTTTTTATGAAATTTAATGGAAGTAAAAATCCGTCATCAAATTTTAAAGAGCGCGAGTAAATAGTCCAGGGAGCATTGTAGATGATTACTTATAAGTATATGAGGGTCATTCATGAATGATTTGTGGAACTCTATGTGGAATCATGCCTGTTTGTTTATAAGTTACGGTGATAAAGAGTTTGATTTGGGATTGCATGTTTCCATTCCGCGATCCGGGGTAACCGTCTGTTAATCGTGTTAGTATTCCATTACTACCCTCACAATGGGAGTTATGAACACAATAATTTCCACCGCATATAATCGCATGAAATTATATATTCTATGTTTTTTATGAAATTTAATGGAAATAAAAGTCCTTCCATTAAATTTTAAAAAGTGCGAGTACATAGTCTAGAGTAAATTGTAGATGATTACTCATAAGTATACGAGGGTTATTCGTGAATGAACTGTAGACCTCTCTATGGGATCATGCCAGTGGCTTTATAAGTTACCGTGATAAAGAGTTTGATTTGGGATTGCATGTGTCCCGTCCACGATCCAGGGTGACCGTCTGCCAATTGTTTTAGTATTCCATTATTACCCTAACAATGAGAGTCATGAACATGATAATTTCCACCACATAAAATCGAATGAAATTATATATTCTATGTTTTTTATGAAATTTAAAGGAAATAAAAGTCCGTCCATCAATTTTTAAAAAGGGCGAGTACATAGTCCAGAGTACAACGTAGATGATTACTTATAACTATTCGAGGGTCATTCGTGAATGAATTGTGGACCTCTGTGTGGGATCATGCCAATTTCTCTATAAGTTACTGTGATAAAGAGTTCGATTTTGGATTGCAAGTGTCCCGTCCGCGATCCGGGGTAACTGTCTGCCAATCGTTTTAGTATTAAATTATTACCCTTACAATGAAAGTTATGAACACGATAATTTCCACAGCATAAAATTGCAAGAAATTATATATTCTATGTTTTTTATGAAATTTAAAGGAAATACATGTCCGTCCGTCAAATTTTAAAAAGGCCGTGTACATAGTCCGGAGTACATTGTAGATGATTACTTATAAGTATACGAGGGTCATTCGTGAATGAATTGTGGACCTCTGTGTGGGATCATGCCGGTGTCTTTATAAGTCACCCTGATAATGAGTTTGAGTTTGGATTGCAAGTGTCCCATCCGCGATCTGGGGTAACTGCCTATTAATCGTGTTAGTATTCCATTACCACCCTTACAATGAGAGTTATGAAAACGATAATTTCAACCGGATGAATTAATATATTCTATGTTTTTTATGAAATTTAATGGAAGTAAAAGTCCGTCCATCAAATTTTAAAGAGCGCGAGTACATAGTCCAGGGAGCATTGTAGATGATTACTTATAAGTATACAAGGGTCATTCATGAATGATTTGTGGAACTCTATGTGGAATCATGCCTGTTTCTTTATGAGTTACGGTGATAAAGAGTTTGACTTGGGATTGCATGTTTCCGGTCCGCGATATGGGGTAACCGTCTGTTAATCGTGTTAGTATTCCATTACTACCCTCACAATGAGAGTTATGAACACAATAATTTCCACCGTATATAATCGCATGAAATTATATATTCTATGTTTTTTTATGAAATTAAAAAGAAATAAAAGTCCATCCATTAAATTTTAAAAAGTGCAAGTACATCGTCCAGAGTACATTGTAGATGATTACTTATAAGTATACGAGGGTATTTTGTGAATGAACTGTGGACCTCTCCGTGGGATCATGCCAGTGGCTTTATAAGTTACCGTGATAAAGAGTTTGATTTGGGATTGCATGTGTCCCGTCCGTGATCCGGGGTGACCGTCTGCCAATCATTTCAGTATTCCATTATTATACTTACATTGAGAGTTATGAAAACGATAATTTCCATCGCATAAAATCGAATGAAATTGTATATTCTATGTTTTTTTATGAAATTTAATGGAAATAAAAGTCCATCCATTAAATTTTAAAAAGCGCGACTACATAGTCAAGAGTACATTGTAGATGATTACTTATAAGTATACGAGTGTCATTCGTGAATGAATTGTTGACCTCTATGTGAGATCATGCCGATTTTTCTATAAGTTACTGTGATAAAGAATTTGATTTTGGATTGCAAGTGTCTCGTCCGCGATCCGGGGTAACCGTCTGCCAATCATTTTCGTATTCCATTATTACTCTTACAATGAGAGTTATGAACACGATAATTTCCACCGCTTAAAATAGCATGAAATTATATATTCTATGTTTTTTATGAAATTTAAAGGAAATAAATGTCCGTCCATCAAGTTCTAAAAAGCGCGAGTACATAGTCCAGAGTACATTGTAGATGATTACTTATAAGTATACGAGGGTCATTCGTGAATGAATTGTGGACCTCCATGTGGAATTATGACGATTTCTCTACAAGTTACCGTGATACAGAGTTTGATTTTGGATTGCAAGTGTCCCGTCCGCAATCTTGGGTAACTGTCTACCAATCATTTTAGTATTCCATTATTACCCTTACAACAGGAGTAATGGACACGATAATTTCCACCGCATAAAATCGCATGAAATTATATATTGTATTTTTTTTATGAAATTTAAAGGAAATAAAAGTCTGTTCATCAAATTTTAAAAAGCGCGTGTACATAGTCCGGAGTACATTGTAGATGATTAGTTATAAGTATACGAGGGTCATTCGTGAATGAATTGTGGACCTCTATGTGGGATCATGCCAGTGGCTTTATAAGTTACTGTGATAAAGAGTTTGATTTGGGATTGCATATGTCCCGCCCGCGATCTGGGGTGACCTTCTGCCAATCATTTTAGTATTCCATTATTACCCTTACAATGAGAGTTATAAACATGATAATTTCCACCGCATAAAATTGCGAGAAATTATATATTCTATGTTTTTTCTATGAAATATAATGGAAATAAAAGTCCATCCATCAAATTTTAAAAACCGCGAGTACATAGTCCATAGTACACTGTAAATGATTACTTACAAGTATATGAGGGTCATTCGTGAATGAATTGTGGACCTCTATGTGGGATCATGCCGGTGTCTATATAAGTCACCGTGATAAAGAGTTTGAGTTGGGATTGCAAGTGTCCCATCCGCGATCCGGGGTAATCGTCTATTAATCGTGTTAGTATTCCATTACTACCCTTACAATGAGAGTTATGAAAACGATAATTTCAACCAGATGAAATAATATATTCTCTGTTTTTTATGAAATTTGATGGAAGTAAAAGTCCATCTATTAAATTTTAAAGAGCGCGAGTACATAGTCCAGGGAGCATTGTAGATGATTACTTATAAGTATACGAGGGTCATTCATGAATGATTCGTGGAACTCTATGTGGAATCATGCCTATTTGTTTATAAGTTACGATGATAACGAGTTTGATTTGGGATTGCATGTTTCCGGTCTGCGATCCGGGGTAACCGTCTGTTAACCGTGTTTGTATTCCATTACTACCTTTACAATGAGAGTTATGCACACAATAATTTCCACCGCATATAATCGCATGAAGTTATATATTCTATGTTTTTTATGAAATTTAAAGGAAATAAAAGTCCGTTCATTAAATTTTAAAAAGCGCGAGCGCATAGTCCAGAGTACATTGTAGATGATTACTTAGAAGTATACGAGGGTCATTCGTGAATGAACTATGGACCTCTCTGTGGGATCATGCCAGTGGCTTTATAAGTTACCGTGATAAACAGTTTGATTTGGGATTGCATGTGTCCCGTCCGCGATCCGGGGTGACCGTCTGCCAATCGTTTCAGTAGTCCATTATTACACTTACAATGAGAGTTACGAACACGATAATTTCAACCGCATTAAATCGCATGAAATTATATATTCTATGTTTTTTTATGAAATTTAATGGAAATAAAAATCCATCCATTAAATTTTAAAAAGCACGAGTACATAGTCCAGAGTATGACAGGCGGGTGGTCGTCGCGCCCTCCGTGCAAAAGATAATTTATAAGCCCTTTTTGCTTACTTTCTACAACTAGGTAGATAGCGGCAAATCGGGGTCGTCCAAGGAGAAGAGGGATCTTCCTAAGCGTCTAAGCACACAATGGTTGATATTAGGCTAGGAGTAGATATATACACAGACACATAAAAGCATGTAAATGGGGGGGGGGTTGGTTTGTTGTTCCTAAGTTACGAAAGTAAAAAGACAAGATAACTAGCAAGGTCAAGTGACTATGCTAATCATCAAACAAAACTAAAGAAAAGGGGTTTTAAACTACAAAGATAAAAAGCCTTGGGGGCAATGGATATCCACTTCCGAATCTAATGTAGGTCATTTAATCATTCACTCATTCTATCATATAGCATTACATGACTCAACATCAACATACCCATCTAGCAAGAATCACAACACGTTATGCACAAGAAGTTCTAAGTTCATGCTCATAGATTTTCATGCAAAGGAGCTACGGAATTCGTCACGTTCCTAACACCTAACCAATTCAATCATACAAGCACTCCCTATGCTCAAGCAACTCATGGCACAAGTGAAGTGAAACACACCATCAAGAATACACGAATGCTAAATAACAAATGCTTCAAGGATGAGTTAAAATCATCTATTCAATACTTCAACTACTTGTTGTGGAGACTAAACTCCAATCCTTCTTAGTTCGTAGTTTGCAAGAGTGAGTTCGACATCTCTCGTCAAACCTCACCAATGACTCCCGTTGTCGCGACCACGACTCAAGGTATCATTGGTGGCATTTAATCACGAAGAACCAACAAGCTTGGCAATGCTTATGACCACTACACCGTGACTAAGCATTTAACCAATTCATGCAATTACACGAGATTGGATGAACGTGCAACGCACATTCATCCAAGAGCATATAACTCTCTCGTTTGCTACGCAAACGAACATGACGAAGAGTTCGAAATCAATCACATTCGTCTAGCACATTATCAATCCATCAACACAATCAAAAGCCCTAAATCATACTCATACATTCCTAACAAGAAAATGGGGGAAATTAACCCAAATCCCCCAAACCCTAGCTAGCAATTCATACAAGTATTTCATTCAAGCTTTCAACAACATCAATGGCATCAACAATTAACATTCAAGCACAATAAAAGCACAATAGCAAAAACACCAAATAGATAGATATAAATGCTCCTTACTACATAGAAATGGAAGCTTCAATCCTTGCTCCCAAGTACAAAAACTACTCTAGAAAAACAAAAGACATAGAAACTAAGAAAACAAGAAGAGAAAAGCTAGGGTTTTGGCCCAAAACAGGGGCCAAAAGCTGTGGAGAAGAAGGGGTGAAGAGGTATTTATAGTGGAAGAAAAAAGGGAGAAAAAACGCTGCTGCAGAGCTGGATTCGTGCTGTCGTCGCAACTCGCGACCAGTTCCATCGCGAGTCGCGACCAGCAGTGAAATCCAGCCCTGTTTTGTTTTGCTTCCTCCGGGTGAACCGTTGATCCGTTTCGGGAGTTCTTGTAGTCGATTTTATAGTGCTCGAGAAGAGGAATCCAATGGTGCCACTCTTGAGGGCTGATTCTTCTCGGAAAATTCTGAGAACCCTGGATCATCATTCATCCGTTGCTTTGCTCTCCTTTCTTCATCTCTTCACTTCTTCAAATCTTCACAAAGCTCAAATGTAAAGGTCTTCAAATCTTCAAAGATAAATCTTCAAAGTCTTCAAATCTTCAAAGTCTTCAAAAAAATCACCTTGTCACACAAAATCATCTAAAAAGTGATAAAAACGTCAAAGGCGCCTTTATCCCTCCTTAGATGATTTCAAGGCAAAATGGCACATGTAGAGCACAAAATTGCACAAAACCTAATCCTAAAAAGCCTAAAATAACCATCTAAAATGGACACATCAGAGTACATTGTAGATGATTACTTATAAGTATAGGAGGGTCATTCGTGAATGAATTGTGGACCTCTATGTGGAATTATGACAATTTCTCTACAAGTTACCGTGATAAAGAGTTTGATTTTGGATTGCAAGTGTCCCGTCTGCGATCTTGGGTAACTGTCTACCAATCATTTTACTGTTCCATTATTACCCTTACAATAGGAGTTATGGACACGACAATTTCCACCGCACAAAATTGCATGAAATTATATATTCTATGTTTTTTATGAAATTTAAAGGAAATAAAAGTCCGTCCATCAATTTTTAAAAAGCAAGACTACATAGTCAAGAGTACATTGTAGATGATTACTTATAAGTATACGAGGGTCATTCGTGAATGAATTGTGGACCTATATGTGGGATCATGCCAATGTCTTTATAAGTTACCGTGATAAAGAGTTTAATTCTGGATTACAGGTGTCCCGTCCGTGATACGGGGTAACCGTCTGCCAATCGTTTTAGTATTCCATTATTACCCTTGCAGTGAGAGTTATGAACACGATAATTTCCACCGCATAAAATCGCACGAAATTATATATTCTATGTTTTTTATGAAATTTAAAGGAAATAAAAGTCCATCCATCAAATTTAAAAAAGCGCTTGTACATAGTCTGGAGTACATTGTAGATGATTACTTATAAGTATACGAAGGTCATTAGTGAATGAATTGTGGACCTCTATGTGGGATCATGCCAGTGGCTTTATAAGTTACCGTGATAAAGAGTTTGATTTGGGAATGCAAATGGCCTGCCCGCGATCCGGGGTGACCGTCTGCCAATCGTTTTAGTATTCCATTATTACTCTTACAATGAGAGTTATAAACACGATAATTTCCACCGCATAAAATTGTAAGAAATTACATATTCTATGGTTTTTTTATGAAATATAATGGAAATAAAAGTCCATCCATCAAACTATAAAAAGCGCGAGCAAATAGTCCATAGTACATTGTAAATGATTACTTATACGTATACGAGGGTCATTCGTGAATGAAATGTGGACCTCTATGTAGGATCATACCGGTGACTTTATAAGTCACTGTGATAAAGAGTTTGAGTTGGGATTGCAAGTGTCCCGTCCGCAATCCGGGGTAATCGTCTATTAATCGTGTTAGTATTCCATTACAACCCTTACAATGAGAGTTATGAAAATGATAATTTCAACTGGATGAAATAATATATTCTATGTTTTTTATGAAATTTAATGGAAGTTAAAGTCCGTCCATCAAATTTTAAAAAGCGCGAGTACATAGTCCAGGGAGCATTGTAGATGATTACTTATAAGTATACGAGGGTCATTCATGAATGATTTGTGGAACTCTATGTGGAATCATGCCTGTTTGTTTATAAGTTACGGTGATAAAGAGTTTGATTTGGGATTGCTTGTTTCCAGTCCGCGATCCGGGGTAACCGTCTGTTAATCGTGTTAGTATTCCATTACTACCCTCACAATGGGAGTTATGAACACAATAATTTCCACCGCATATAATCGCATTAAATTATATATTATGTGTTGTTTATGAAATTTAAAGGAAATAAAAGTCCGTCCATTAAATTTTAAAAAGTGCGAGTACATAGTCTAGAGTACATTGTAGATGATTACTATATGAGGGTCATTCATGAATGAACTGTGGACCTCTCTGTGGGATCATGCCAGTGGCTTTATAAGTTATCGTGATAAAGAGTTTGATTTGGGATTGCATGTGTCCCGTCCGCGATCCGAGGTGACCGTCTGCCAATCGTTTCAGTATTCCATTATTACACTTACAATGAGAGTTATCAACACGATAATTTCAACCGCATAAAGTCGCATGAAATTATATATTCTATGTTTTTTATGAAATTTAATGGAAATAAAAGTCCATCCATAAAATTTTAAAAAGCGCGAGTACATAGTCCAGAGTACATTGTCGATGATTACTTATAAGTGTAAGAGGGTCATTCGTGAATGAATTGTGGACCTCTATGTGAGATCATGCCGATTTATCTATAAGTTACTGTGATAAAGAATTTGATTTTGGATTGCAAGTGTCTTGTCCGCGATCTGGGGTAACCGTCTGCCAATCATTTTGGTATTCCATTATTACCCTTACAATGAGAGTTATGAACACAATAATTTCCACCTCTTAAAATCGCATGAAATTATATATTCTATGTTTTTTATGAAATTTAAAAGAAATAAAATTCCGTCCATCAAATATTAAAAAGAGCGTGTACATAGTCTAGAGTACATTGTAGATGATTACTTATAACTATTCGGGGGTCATTCGTGAATGAATTGTGGACCTCTCTGTGGGATCATGCCAATTTCTCTATAAGTTACTGTGATAAAGAGTTCGATTTTGGATTGCAAGTGTCCCATCCGCGATCCGGGGTAACTGTCTGCCAATCATTTTAGTATTAAATTATAACCCTTACAATGAGAGTTATGAACACGATAATTTTCACCGCATAAAATCACATGAAATTATATATTCTAAGTTTTTTTTAAAATTTAAAAGAAATAAAAGCCCGTCAAACAAATTTTAAAAAATGCGAGTACATAGTCCAGAGTACATTGTAAATGATTACTTATAAGTATACAAGGGTCATTCTTGAATAAATTGTGGACCTCTACGTGGGATCATGCCAGTGGCTTTATAAGTTACCGTGATAAAGAGTTTTATTTGGGATTGCATGTGTCCCGCCCGCGATCCGGGATGACCGTCTGCCAATCGTTTTAGTATTCCAATATTACCCTTACAATGAGAGTTATAAACATGATAATTTCCACAGCATAAAATCACATGATATTATATATTCTTTGTTTTTTTGAAATTTTAAAAAAATAAAAGTCCGTCCAACAAATTTTAAAAAGCGCGAGTACATAGTCTAGAGTACATTGTAGATGATTAATTATAAGTATACAAGGGTCATTCATGAATAAATTGTGGACCTCTATGTGGGATCATGGTAGTGGCTTTATAAGTTACCGTAATAAAGAGTTTGATTTGGGATTGCATGTGTCCCGCCCGCGATCCGGGATGACCGTCTGCCAATCGTTTTAGTATTCCAATATTACCCGTACAATGAGAGTTATAAACATGATAATTTCCACCGCATAAAATCACATGAAATTATATATTCTTTGTTTTTTTGAAATTTTAAAAAAATAAAAGTCCATCCAACAAATTTTAAAAAACGCGAGTACATAGTCCATAGTACATTGTAGATGATTACTTATAAGTATACGAGGGTCATTCGTGAATGAATTGTGGACCTCTATGTGGGATCATGCCAGTGTCTTTATAAGTTACCGTGATAAAGAGTTTGAGTTGGGATTCCAAGTGTCCCATCTGCGATCCAGGGTAACCGTCTGTTGATCGTGTTAGTAATCCATTACTACCCTTGCAATGGGGAGTTATGAAAACGATAATTTCAACCAGATGAAATCATGTTTTAAAGAGCGCGAGTACATAGTCCAGAGTGCATTGTAGATGATTACTTATAAGTATACGAGGGTCTTTCATGAATTATTTGCGGAACTCTATATGGAATCATGCCTGTTTCTTTATTAGTTACGGTGGTAAAGTGTTTGATTTGGGATTGCATGTTTCCGGTCCGCGATCTGGGGTAACCATCTGTTAATCATGTTAGTAATCTATTACTACCCTTACTATAAGAGTTATGAAAACAAAAATTTCCACCGCACAAAATCGCATGAAATTATATATTCTATGTTTTTTATGAAATTTAAAGGAAACAAAAGTCCATCCATCAGATTCTTAAAAGCGCGATTATATAGTCCAGAGTACATTGTAAATGATTACTTATAAGTATACGAGGTTCATTCGCGAATGAATTGTGGACCTCTATGTGGGATCATGCCGATTTATCAATAAGTTACCGTGATAAAGAGTTCGCGAATGAATTGTGGACCTCTATGTGGGATCATACTAGTGGCTTTATAAGTTACCGTGATAAAGAGTTTTATTTGGGATTGCATGTGTCCCGTCCGCGATTCGGGGTGACCGTCTGCCAATCGTTTTAGCATTCCATTATTACACTTACAGTGAGAGCTGTGAACACGATAATTTGCACCGCATAAAATCGCATGCCATTATATATTTTATATTTCTTAGGAAATTTAATGGAAATAAAAGTCCATCCATTAAATTTTAAAAAAGCGCGAGTATATAGTCCAGAGTACATTGTAGATGATTACTTATAAGTATACGAGGGTCATTCGCGAATGAAATGTGGACCTCTACGTGGGATCATGCCAGTGTCTTTATAAGTTACCGTGATAAAGAGTTTGATTGGTTTTCCAAGTGTCCCGTCTGCGATCTACGGTAACCGTTTGTTAATCGTGTTAGTATTCCATTACTACCCTTACAATGAGAGTTATGAAAACGATAATTTCCACCGGATGAAATTATATATTCTTTGTTTTTAATGAAATGTAAGGGAAATGTAAGTCCGTCCATCAAATTTTAAAGAGCGCGAGTACATAGTCTAGAGTGCATTGTAGATGATTACTTATAAGTATACGAGGGTCTTTCATGAATAATTTGTGGAACTCTATGTGGAATAATGCCTGTTTCTTTATTAGTTACGGTGATAAAGAGTTTTATTTGGGATTACATGTTTCTGGTCCGGAATTCGGGGTAACCGTCTGTTAATCGTGTTAGTATTACATTACTACCCTTACAATAAGAGTTATGAAAACGACAATTTCCACCGCACAAAATCGCATGAAATTATATATTCTATGTTTTTTACGAAATTTAAAGGAAATAAAAGTCCGTTCATCAAATTCTAAAAAGCCCGATTACATAGTCCAGAGTACATTGTAGATGATTACTTATAATTATACGAGGGTCATTCGTGAATGAATTGTGGATTTATCTATAAGTTATCGTGATAAAGAGTTTCATTTTGGATTGCAAGTCTCCCATCCGTGATTCCGGGTAACCTTCTGCCAATCATTTTGGTATTCCATTATTACCCTTACAATGAGAGTTATGAACATGATAATTTCCACCGCTTAAAATCGCATGAAATTATATATTCCATGTTTTTTATGAAATTTAAAGGAAATAAAAGTCCGTCCATCAAATTCTAAAAAACGCGAGTACATTGTCCAGAGTACATTGTAGATGATTACTTATAAGTATACGAGGGTCATTCGCGAATGAATTGTGGACCTCTATGTGGGATCATACTAGTGGCTTTATAAGTTACCGTGATAAAGAGTTTTATTTGGGATTGCATGTGTCCGGTCCACGATCCGGGGTGACCGTCTGCCAATTGTTTTAGCATTCCATTATTACACTTACAGTGAGAGTTATGAACACGATTATTTCCACCGCATAAAATCGCATGACATTATATATTTTATATTTCTTATGAAATTTAATGGAAATAAAAGTCCATCCATTAAATTTTAAAAAGCGCGAGTATATAGTCCAGAGTACATTGTAGATGATTACTTATAAGTATACGAGGGTCATTCGCGAATGAAATGTGGACCTCTACGTGGGATCATGCCAGTGTCTTTATAAGTTACCGTGATAAAGAGTTTGATTGGTTTTCCAAGTGTCCCGTCTGCGATCTATGGTAACCGTTTGTTAATCGTGTTAGTATTCCATTACTATCCTTACAATGAGAGTTATGAAAACGATAATTTCCACCGGATGAAAATATATATTCTTTGTTTTTAATGAAATGTAAAGGAAATGTAAGTCCGTCCATCAAATTTTAAAGAGCGCGAGTACATAGTCTAGAGTGCATTGTAGATGATTACTTATAAGTATACGAGGGTCTTTCATGAATGATTTGTGGAACTCTATGTGGAATAATGCCTGTTTCTTTATTAGTTACGGTGATAAAGAGTTTTATTTGGGATTACATGTTTCTGGTCCGGAATTCGGGGTAACCGTCTGTTAATCGTGTTAGTATTACATTACTACCCTTACAATAAGAGTTATGAAAACGACAATTTCCACCGCACAAAATCGCATGAAATTATATATTCTATGTTTTTTATGAAATTTAAAGGAAATAAAAGTCCGTTCATCAAATTCTAAAAAGCCCGATTACATAGTCCAGAGTACATTGTAGATGATTACTTATAATTATACGAGGGTCATTCGTGAATGAATTGTGGATTTATCTATAAGTTATCGTGATAAAGAGTTTCATTTTGGATTGCAAGTCTCCCATCCGTGATTCCGGGTAACCTTCTGCCAATCATTTTGGTATTCCATTATTACCCTTACAATGAGAGTTATGAACATGATAATTTCCACCGCTTAAAATCGCATGAAATTATATATTCCATGTTTTTTATGAAATTTAAAGGAAATAAAAGTCCGTCCATCAAATTCTAAAAAACGCGAGTACATTGTCCCGAGTACATTGTAGATGATTACTTATAAGTATACGAGGGTCATTCGCGAATGAATTGTGGACCTCTATGTGGGATCATACTAGTGGCTTTATAAGTTACCGTGATAAAGAGTTTTATTTGGGATTGCATGTGTCCGGTCCGCGATCCGGGGTGACCGTCTGCCAATTGTTTTAGCATTCCATTATTACACTTACAGTGAGAGTTATGAACACGATTATTTCCACCGCATAAAATCGCATGACATTATATATTTTATATTTCTTATGAAATTTAATGGAAATAAAAGTCCATCCATTAAATTTTAAAAAGCGCGAGTATATAGTCCAGAGTACATTGTAGATGATTACTTATAAGTATACGAGGGTCATTCGAGAATGAAATGTGGACCTCTACGTGGGATCATGCCAGTGTCTTTATAAGTTACCGTGATAAAGAGTTTGATTGGTTTTCCAAGTGTCCCGTCTGCGATCTATGGTAACCGTTTGTTAATCGTGTTAGTATTCCATTACTATCCTTACAATGAGAGTTATGAAAACGATAATTTCCACCGGATGAAAATATATATTCTTTGTTTTTAATGAAATGTAAAGGAAATGTAAGTCCATCCATCAAATTTTAAAGAGCGCGAGTACATAGTCTAGAGTGCATTGTAGATGATTACTTATAAGTATACGAGGGTCTTTCATGAATGATTTGTGGAACTCTATGTGGAATAATGCCTGTTTCTTTATTAGTTACGGTGATAAAGAGTTTTATTTGGGATGACATGTTTCTGGTCCGGAATTCGGGGTAACCGTCTGTTAATCGTGTTAGTATTACATTACTACCCTTACAATAAGAGTTATGAAAACGACAATTTCCACCGCACAAAATCGCATGAAATTATATATTCTATGTTTTTTATGAAATTTAAAGGAAATAAAAGTCCGTTCATCAAATTCTAAAAAGCCCGATTACATAGTCCAGAGTACATTGTAGATGATTACTTATAATTATACGAGGGTCATTCGTGAATGAATTGTGGATTTATCTATAAGTTATCGTGATAAAGAGTTTCATTTTGGATTGCAAGTCTCCCATCCGTGATTCCGGGTAACCTTCTGCCAATCATTTTGGTATTCCATTATTACCCTTACAATGAGAGTTATGAACATGATAATTTCCACCGCTTAAAATCGCATGAAATTATATATTCCATGTTTTTTATGAAATTTAAAGGAAATAAAAGTCCGTCCATCAAATTCTAAAAAACGCGAGTACATTGTCCAGAGTACAATGTAGATGATTACTTATAAGTATACGAGGGTCTCTCGCGAATGAATTGTGGACCTCTATGTGGGATCATACTAGTGGCTTTATAAGTTACCGTGATAAAGAGTTTTATTTGGGATTGCATGTGTCCGGTCCGCGATCCGGGGTGACCGTCTGCCAATTGTTTTAGCATTCCATTATTACACTTACAGTGAGAGTTATGAACACGATTATTTCCACCGCATAAAATCGCATGACATTATATATTTTATATTTCTTATGAAATTTAATGGAAATAAAAGTCCATCCATTAAATTTTAAAAAGCGCGAGTATATAGTCCAGAGTACATTGTAGATGATTACTTATAAGTATACGAGGGTCATTCGCGAATGAAATGTGGACCTCTACGTGGGATCATGCCAGTGTCTTTATAAGTTACCGTGATAAAGAGTTTGATTGGTTTTCCAAGTGTCCCGTCTACGATCTATGGTAACCGTTTGTTAATCGTGTTAGTATTCCATTACTATCCTTACAATGAGAGTTATGAAAACGATAATTTCCACCGGATGAAAATATATATTCTTTGTTTTTAATGAAATGTAAAGGAAATGTAAGTCCGTCCATCAAATTTTAAAGAGCGCGAGTACATAGTCTAGAGTGCATTGTAGATGATTACTTGTAAGTATACGAGGGTCTTTCATGAATGATTTGTGGAACTCTATGTGGAATAATGCCTGTTTCTTTATTAGTTACGGTGATAAAGAGTTTTATTTGGGATTACATGTTTCTGGTCCGGAATTCGGGGTAACCGTCTGTTAATCGTGTTAGTATTACATTACTACCCTTACAATAAGAGTTATGAAGACGACAATTTCCACCGCACAAAATCGCATGAAATTATATATTCTATGTTTTTTATGAAATTTAAAGGAAATAAAAGTCCGTTCATCAAATTCTAAAAAGCCCGATTACATAGTCCAGAGTACATTGTAGATGATTACTTATAATTATACGAGGGTCATTCGTGAATGAATTGTGGATTTATCTATAAGTTATCGTGATAAAGAGTTTCATTTTGGATTGCAAGTCTCCCATCCGTGATTCCGGGTAACCTTCTGCCAATCATTTTGGTATTCCATTATTACCCTTACAATGAGAGTTATGAACATGATAATTTCCACCGCTTAAAATCGCATGAAATTATATATTCCATGTTTTTTATGAAATTTAAAGGAAATAAAAGTCCGTCCATCAAATTCTGAAAAACGCGAGTACATTGTCCAGAGTACATTGTAGATGATTACTTATAAGTATACGAGGGTCATTCGCGAATGAATTGTGGACCTCTATGTGGGATCATACTAGTGGCTTTATAAGTTACCGTGATAAAGAGTTTTATTTGGGATTGCATGTGTCCGGTCCGCGATCCGGGGTGACCGTCTGCCAATTGTTTTAGCATTCCATTATTACACTTACAGTGAGAGTTATGAACACGATTATTTCCACCGCATAAAATCGCATGACATTATATATTTTATATTTCTTATGAAATTTAATGGAAATAAAAGTCCATCCATTAAATTTTAAAAAGCGCGAGTATATAGTCCAGAGTACATTGTAGATGATTACTTATAAGTATACGAGGGTCATTCGCGAATGAAATGTGGACCTCTACGTGGGATCATGCCAGTGTCTTTATAAGTTACCGTGATAAAGAGTTTGATTGGTTTTCCAAGTGTCCCGTCTACGATCTATGGTAACCGTTTGTTAATCGTGTTAGTATTCCATTACTATCCTTACAATGAGAGTTATGAAAACGATAATTTCCACCGGATGAAAATATATATTCTTTGTTTTTAATGAAATGTAAAGGAAATGTAAGTCCGTCCATCAAATTTTAAAGAGCGCGAGTACATAGTCTAGAGTGCATTGTAGATGATTACTTGTAAGTATACGAGGGTCTTTCATGAATGATTTGTGGAACTCTATGTGGAATAATGCCTGTTTCTTTATTAGTTACGGTGATAAAGAGTTTTATTTGGGATTACATGTTTCTGGTCCGGAATTCGGGGTAACCGTCTGTTAATCGTGTTAGTATTACATTACTACCCTTACAATAAGAGTTATGAAGACGACAATTTCCACCGCACAAAATCGCATGAAATTATATATTCTATGTTTTTTATGAAATTTAAAGGAAATAAAAGTCCGTTCATCAAATTCTAAAAAGCCCGATTACATAGTCCAGAGTACATTGTAGATGATTACTTATAATTATACGAGGGTCATTCGTGAATGAATTGTGGATTTATCTATAAGTTATCGTGATAAAGAGTTTCATTTTGGATTGCAAGTCTCCCATCCGTGATTCCGGGTAACCTTCTGCCAATCATTTTGGTATTCCATTATTACCCTTACAATGAGAGTTATGAACATGATAATTTCCACCGCTTAAAATCGCATGAAATTATATATTCCATGTTTTTTATGAAATTTAAAGGAAATAAAAGTCCGTCCATCAAATTCTGAAAAACGCGAGTACATTGTCCAGAGTACATTGTAGATGATTACTTATAAGTATACGAGGGTCATTCGCGAATGAATTGTGGACCTCTATGTGGGATCATACTAGTGGCTTTATAAGTTACCGTGATAAAGAGTTTTATTTGGGATTGCATGTGTCCGGTCCGCGATCCGGGGTGACCGTCTGCCAATTGTTTTAGCATTCCATTATTACACTTACAGTGAGAGTTATGAACACGATTATTTCCACCGCATAAAATCGCATGACATTATATATTTTATGTTTCTTATGAAATTTAATGGAAATAAAAGTCCATCCATTAAATTTTAAAAAGCGCGAGTATATAGTCCAGAGTACATTGTAGATGATTACTTATAAGTATACGAGGGTCATTCGCGAATGAAATGTGGACCTCTACGTGGGATCATGCCAGTGTCTTTATAAGTTACCGTGATAAAGAGTTTGATTGGTTTTCCAAGTGTCCCGTCTGCGATCTATGGTAACCGTTTGTTAATCGTGTTAGTATTCCATTACTATCCTTACAATGAGAGTTATGAAAACGATAATTTCCACCGGATGAAAATATATATTCTTTGTTTTTAATGAAATGTAAAGGAAATGTAAGTCCGTCCATCAAATTTTAAAGAGCGCGAGTACATAGTCTAGAGTGCATTGTAGATGATTACTTATAAGTATACGAGGGTCTTTCATGAATAATTTGTGGAACTCTATGTGGAATAATGCCTGTTTCTTTATTAGTTACGGTGATAAAGAGTTTTATTTGGGATTACATGTTTCTGGTCCGGAATTCGGGGTAACCGTCTGTTAATCGTGTTAGTATTACATTACTACTCTTACAATAAGAGTTATGAAAACGACAATTTCCACCGCACAAAATCGCATGAAATTATATATTCTATGTTTTTTACGAAATTTAAAGGAAATAAAAGTCCGTTCATCAAATTCTAAAAAGCCCGATTACATAGTCCAGAGTACATTGTAGATGATTACTTATAATTATACGAGGGTCATTCGTGAATGAATTGTGGATTTATCTATAAGTTACCGTGATAAAGAGTTTCATTTTGGATTGCAAGTCTCCCATCCGTGATTCCGGGTAACCTTCTGCCAATCATTTTGGTATTCCATTATTACCCTTACAATGAGAGTTATGAACATGATAATTTCCACCGCTTAAAATCGCATGAAATTATATATTCCATGTTTTTTATGAAATTTAAAGGAAATAAAAGTCCGTCCATCAAATTCTAAAAAACGCGAGTACATTGTCCAGAGTACATTGTAGATGATTACTTATAAGTATACGAGGGTCATTCGCGAATGAATTGTGGACCTCTATGTGGGATCATACTAGTGGCTTTATAAGTTACCGTGATAAAGAGTTTTATTTGGGATTGCATGTGTCCGGTCCACGATCCGGGGTGACCGTCTGCCAATTGTTTTAGCATTCCATTATTACACTTACAGTGAGAGTTATGAACACGATTATTTCCACCGCATAAAATCGCATGACATTATATATTTTATATTTCTTATGAAATTTAATGGAAATAAAAGTCCATCCATTAAATTTTAAAAAGCGCGAGTATATAGTCCAGAGTACATTGTAGATGATTACTTATAAGTATACAAGGGTCATTCGCGAATGAAATGTGGACCTCTACGTGGGATCATGCCAGTGTCTTTATAAGTTACCGTGATAAAGAGTTTGATTGGTTTTCCAAGTGTCCCGTCTGCGATCTATGGTAACCGTTTGTTAATCGTGTTAGTATTCCATTACTATCCTTACAATGAGAGTTATGAAAACGATAATTTCCACCGGATGAAAATATATATTCTTTGTTTTTAATGAAATGTAAAGGAAATGTAAGTCCGTCCATCAAATTTTAAAGAGCGCGAGTACATAGTCTAGAGTGCATTGTAGATGATTACTTATAAGTATACGAGGGTCTTTCATGAATGATTTGTGGAACTCTATGTGGAATAATGCCTGTTTCTTTATTAGTTACGGTGATAAAGAGTTTTATTTGGGATTACATGTTTCTGGTCTGGAATTCGGGGTAACCGTCTGTTAATCGTGTTAGTATTACATTACTACCCTTACAATAAGAGTTATGAAAACGACAATTTCCACCGCACAAAATCGCATGAAATTATATATTCTATGTTTTTTATGAAATTTAAAGGAAATAAAAGTCCGTTCATCAAATTCTAAAAAGCCCGATTACATAGTCCAGAGTACATTGTAGATGATTACTTATAAGTATACGAGGGTCATTCGTGAATGAATTATGGATTTATCTATAAGTTACCGTGATAAAGAGTTTCATTTTGGATTGCAAGTCTCCCATCCGTGATTCGGGGTAACCGTCTGCCAATCATTTTGGTATTCCATTATTACCCTTACAATGAGAGTTATGAACATGATAATTTCCACCGCTTAAAATCGCATGAAATTATATATTCCATGTTTTTTATGAAATTTAAAGGAAATAAAAGTCCGTCCATCAAATTCTAAAAAACGCGAGTACATTGTCCAGAGTACATTGTAGATGATTACTTATAAGTATACGAGGGTCATTCGTGAATGAATTGTAGACCTCTGTGTGGAATTATGCCATTTTCTCTACAAGTTACCGTGACAAAGATTTTGATTTTGGATTGGAAGTGTCCCGTCCGTGATATTGGGTAACCGTCTGCCAATCATTTTAGTATTCCATTATTACCCTTACAATAGGAGTTATGGACACGATAATTTCCACCGCATAAAATTGCATGAAATTATATATTGTATGTTTTTTATGAAATTTAAAGGAAATAAAAGTCTGTCCATCAATTTTTAAAAAGTACGAGTACATAGTCCAGAGTACATTGTAGATGATTACTTATATGTATACGAGGGTCATTCGTGAGTGAATTATGGACCTCTATGTGGGATCATGCCAATTTCTCTATAAGTTACCGTGATAAAGAGTTCGATTTTGGATTGCAAGTGTCCCGTCCGTGATCCGGGGTTTAGTATTAAATTATTACCCTTACAATGAGAGTTATGAACATGATAATTTCCACCGCATAAAATCACATGAAATTATATAGCTATGTTTTTTATGAAATTTAAAAGAAATAAAAGCCCGTCCATCAAATTATAAAAATCGCGAGTACATAGTCCAGAGTACATTGTAGATGATTACTTATAAGTATACGAGGGTCATTCGTGAATAAATTGTGGACCTCGATGTGGGATCATGCCAGTGGCTTTATAAGTTACCGTGATAAAGAGTTTGATTTGGGATTGCATGTGTCCCACCCGCGATCCGGGATGACCGTCTGCCAATCGTTTTAGTATTCCATTATTACCCTTACAATGAGAGTTATAAACACGATAATTTCCACTGCATAAAATTGCATGAAATTATATATTCTATGTTTTTTTTATGAAATATAATGGAAATAAAAGTCCATCAATCAAATTTTAAAAATCGCGAGTACATAGTCCATAGTACATTGTAGATGATTACTTATAAGTATACGAGGGTCATTCGTGAATGAATTGTGGACCTCTATGTGGGATCATGCCAGTGTCTTTATAAGTTACTGTTATAAAGAGTTTGAGTTGGGATTCCAAGTGTCCCGTCTGCGATCCAGGGTAACCGTCTGTTAATTGTGTTAGTATTCCATTACTACCCTTACAATGACAGTTATGAAAACGATAATTTCAACCGGACGAAATATTGTATTCTTTGTTTTTTATGAAATTTAAAGGAAATATAAGTCCGTCTATCAAATTTTAAAAAGCGCGAGTACAAAGTCCAGAGAACAATGTAGATTATTACTTATAAGTATACGAGGGTCATTCGTGAATGAATTGTGGACCTCTATGTGGGGTCATACAAATTTCTCTATAAGTTGCCGTGATAAAGAGTTTGATTTGGGATTGCAAGTGTCTCATCCGTGATCTGGGGTAACCGTCTGCCGATCATTTTAGTATTCCATTATTACCCTTACAATGAGAGTTATGAACACGATAATTTCCACCGCATAAAATTGCATTAAATTAAATATTCGATGTTTTTTATGAAATTTAAAAGAAATGAAAGTCCGTCCATCAAATTTTAAAAAGCGTAAGTACATAGTCCAGAGTACATTGTATATGATTACTTATAAGTATACGAGGGTCATTCGTGAATGATTTGTGGACCTCTATGTTGGATCATGCCAGTGGATTCATAAGCTACCATGATAAAGAGTTTGATTTTTAATTGCAAGTGTCCCGTCCGCGATCCGGGGTAGTCGTCTGCAAATCGTTTTTGTATTCCATTATTACCCTTACAATGAGAGTTGTGAACACGATAATTTCCGCCACATAAAATTGCATGAAATTATATATTCTATGTTTTTGTTATGAAATTTAATGGAAATAAAAGTCCATCCATCAAATTTGAAAAAGTACGAGTATATAGTCCATAGTACATTGTAGATGATTACTTATAAGTATGCGGGGGTCATTCGTGAATGAATTGTGGACCTCTATGAGGGATCATGCCAGTGTCTTTATAAGTTACCGTGATAAAGAGTTTGAGTTAGGATTGCAAGTGTCCCGTCCACGATCCGGGGTAACCGTCTGTTAATCGTGTTAGTATTCCATTACTACCCTTACAAGTTATGAAAACGATAATTTCAACCGGATGAAATTATATATTCTGTGTTTTTTATGAAATATAAAGGAAATAAAAGTCCGTCCATCAAATATTAAAGAGCACGAGTACATTGTCTAGAGAGCATTGTAGGTGATTACTTATAAGTATACGATCATGAATGATTTCTGGAACTCTATGTTGAATCACGCCTGTTTCCTTTATAAGTTACAGTGATAAAGAGTTTGATTTGGGATTGCATGTTTCCGGTCCGCGATCCGGGGTAACCGTCTGTTAATTATCGTTTAAACGATAATTTCCACCTTACAAAATTACATGGAATTATATGTTCTATGTTTTTTATGAAATTTAAAGGAAATAAAAGTCCGTCCATCAAATTCTAAAAAGCACGAGTACATAGTCCATAGTACATTGTAGATGATTACTTATAAGTATAAGAGGGTCATTTGTGAATGAATTGTGGACCTCATGCCAATTTCTCTATGTGGGATCATGCAAGGGTCTTTATAAGTTACCGTGATAAATAGTTTGGGTTGAGATTGCAAATGTCCCATCCGCAATCCGGGGTAACCATCTGTTAATCATGTTAGTATTCCATTACTACCCTTACAATGAGAGTTATGAATACGATAATTTCCACCGTATGAAATTATATATTCTATGTTTTTTATGAAATTTAAAGGAAATAAAAGTCCATCCATCAAATTTTAAAGAGCGTGAGTACATAGTCGAAAGAGCATTTTAGATAATTACTTATAAGTATACGAGGGTCATTCATGAATGATTTGTGGAACTCTATGTGGAATCATGCCTTTTTCTTTATAAGTTACGGTGATAAAGAGTTTGATTTGGGATTGCATGTTTCCGGTCCGCGATCCAGGGTAACCGGCAGTTAATCGTGTTAGTATTCCATTACTACCCTTACAATGAGAGTTATGAAAATGATAATTTCCACCGTACAAAATCACATGAAATTATATATTCTATGTTTTTCATGAAATTTAAAGGAAATAAAAGTCAGTCCATCAAATTCTAAAAAGCACGAGTACAAAGTCCAGAGTACATTGTAGGTGATTACCTATAAGTATACGAGGGTCATTCGTGAATGAATTTTGGACCTCTATGTGGGATCATGCCAATTTCTCCATAAGTTACCGTGATAAAGAGTTTGATTTTGGATTGCAAGCGTCCCGTCCACGATCCGGGGTAACCGTTTGCCAATCATTTTAGTATTCCATTATTACCCTTATAATGAGAGTTATGAATACGATAATTTCCGCCGCATAAAATTGCATGAAATTATATATTCTATGTTTTTTATGAAATTTAAAGGAAATAAAATTCCGTCCATCAAATTTTAAAAAGCACGAGTTCATAGTCCAGAGTACATCGTAGATGATTACTTATTAGTATACGAGGTTAATTCGTGAATGAATTGTGGATCTCTATGTGGGATCATGCCGGTCGCTTTATATGTTACCGTGATAAAGAGTTTGATTTGTGATTGCATGTGTCCCGTGCTAGATCCAGGGTGACCGTCTGCCAATCGTTTTAGTATTCCATTATTACCCTTACAATGAGAGTTATGAACATGATAATTTCCACCGCATAAAATCGAATGAAATTATATATTCTATGTTTTTTATGAAATCTAAAGGAAATAAAAGTCCGTCCATCAAATTTTAAAAAGCGCGGGTACATAGTCCAGAGTACATTATAGATGATTCCTCATAAGTATACGAGGGTCATTCACGAATGAATTGTGGACCTCTATGTGGGATCATGCCAGTTTCTTTACATGTTACCGTGATAAAGAGTTTGATTTGGTATTGCAAGTTTCCCGTCCGCGATCCGGGGTAACCGTCTGTCAATCGTGTTAGTATTCCATTATTACCCTTACAATAAGAGTTATGAAAACGATAATTTCAACTGCATAAAATCACATGAAATTATATATTCAATGTTTTTTTATGAAATTTAAAGGAAATAAAAGTCCGGCCATCAAATTTTAAAAAGCGCGGGTACATAGTCCAGAGTACATTGTAGATGATTACTCATAAGTATACGAGGATCAATCACGAATGAATTGTGGACCTCTATGTGGGATCATGCCAGTTACTTTACATGTTACCGTGATAAAGAGTTTGATTTGGTATTGAAAGTGTCCCGTCCGTGATCCGGGGTAATCGTCTGTCAATCGTGTTAGTATTCCATTATTACCCTTACAATGAGAGTTATGAACACGATAATTTCAACTGCATAAAATCACATGAAATTATATATTCTATGTTTTTTTACGAAATTTAAAGGAAATAAAAGTCCGGCCATCAAATTTTAAAAAGCGCGAGTACATAGTCCGGAGTACATTGTAGATGATTACTCATAAGTATACGAGGGTCATTCACGAATGAATTGTGGACCTCTATGTGGGATCATGCCAGTTTCTTTACATGTTACCGTGATAAAGAGTTTGATTTGGTATTTCAAGTGTCCCGTCTACAATCCGGGGTAACCGTCTGTCAATCGTTTTAGTATTCCATTATTACCCTTACAATAAGAGATTTGAACACGATAATTTCAACTGCATAAAATCACATGAAATTATATATTCTATGTTTTTTATGAAATTTAAAGGAAATAAAAGTTCGACCATCAAATTTTAAAAAGCGCGAGTACATAGTCCAGAGTACATTGTGGATGATTACTCATAAGTATACGAGGGTCATTCACGAATGAATTCTGGACCTCTATGTGGGATCATGCCAGCTTCTTTACATGTTACTGTGGTAAAGAGTTTAATTGGTATTGCAAGTGTCCCGTCCGTGATCCGGGGTAATCGTCTGTCAATCGTGTTAGTATTCCATTATTACCCTTACAATGAGAGTTATGAACACGATAATTTCAACTGCATAAAATCACATGAAATTATATATTCTATGTTTTTTATGAAATTTAAAGGAAATAAAAGTCCGGCCATCAAATTTTAAAAAGCGCGGGTACATAGTCCAGAGTACATTGTAGATGATTACTCATAAGTATACGAGGGTCATTCACGAATGAATTGTGGACCTCTATGTGGGATCATGCCAGTTTCTTTACATGTTACCGTGATAAAGAGTTTGATTTGGTATTGCAAGTGTCCCGTCCGTGATCCGGGGTAATCGTCTGTCAATCGTGTTAGTATTCCATTATTACCCTTACAATGAGAGTTATGAACACGATAATTTCAACTTCATAAAATCACATGAAATTATATATTCTATGTTTTTTATGAAATTTAAAGGAAATAAAAGTCTGGCCATCAAATTTTAAAAAGCGCGGGTACATAGTCCAGAGTACATTGTAGATGATTACTCATAAGTATACGAGGGTCATTCACGAATGAATTGTGGACCTCTATGTGGGATCATGCCAGTTTCTTTACATGTTACCGCGATAAAGAGTTTGATTTGGTATTGCAAGTTTCCAGTCCGCGATCCGGGGTAACCGTCTGTCAATCGTGTTAGTATTCCATTATTACCCTTACAATAAGAGTTATGAAAACGATAATTTCAACTGCATAAAATCACATGAAATTATATATTCTATGTTTTTTACGAAATTTAAAGGAAAAAAGTCCGACCATTCAATTTTGAAAAGCGCGAATATATAGTCTAGAGTACACTGTAGATGATTACTCATAAGTATACGAGGGTCATTCATGAATGAATTGTGGACCTCTATGTGGGATCATGCCAGTTTCTTTACATGTTACCGTGATAAAGAGTTTGATTTGGTATTGAAAGTGTCCCGTCCGTGATCCGGGGTAATCGTCTGTCAATCGTGTTAGTATTCCATTATTACCCTTACAATGAGAGTTATGAACACGATAATTTCAACTGCATAAAATCACATGAAATTATATATTCTATGTTTTTTTACGAAATTTAAAGGAAATAAAAGTCCGGCCATCAAATTTTAAAAAGCGCGAGTACATAGTCCGGAGTACATTGTAGATGATTACTCATAAGTATACGAGGGTCATTCACGAATGAATTGTGGACCTCTATGTGGGATCATGCCAGTTTCTTTACATGTTACCGTGATAAAGAGTTTGATTTGGTATTTCAAGTGTCCCGTCTACAATCCGGGGTAACCGTCTGTCAATCGTTTTAGTATTCCATTATTACCCTTACAATAAGAGATTTGAACACGATAATTTCAACTGCATAAAATCACATGAAATTATATATTCTATGTTTTTTATGAAATTTAAAGGAAATAAAAGTTCGACCATCAAATTTTAAAAAGCGCGAGTACATAGTCCAGAGCACATTGTGGATGATTACTCATAAGTATACGAGGGTCATTCACGAATGAATTCTGGACCTCTATGTGGGATCATGCCAGCTTCTTTACATGTTACTGTGGTAAAGAGTTTAATTTGGTATTGCAAGTGTCCCGTCCGTGATCTGGGTTAATCGTCTGTCAATCGTGTTAGTATTCCATTATTACCCTTACAATGAGAGTTATGAACACGATAATTTCAACTGCATAAAATCACATGAAATTATATATTCTATGTTTTTTATGAAATTTAAAGGAAATAAAAATCCGACCATCCAATTTTAAAAAGCGCGACTGTATAGTCCAGAGTACACTTTAGATGATTACTAATAAGTATACGAGGGTCATTCATGATTGAATTGTGGAACTCTATGTGGGATCATGCCAGTTTCTTTACATGTTACCGTGATAAAGAGTTTGATTTGGTATTGAAAGTGTCCCGTCCGTGATCCGGGGTAATCGTCTGTCAATCGTGTTAGTATTCCATTATTACCCTTACAATGAGAGTTATGAACACGATAATTTCAACTGCATAAAATCACAAGAAATTATATATTCTATGTTTTTTATGAAATTTAAAGGAAAAAAAAAAGTCCGGCCATCAAATTTTAAAAAGCGCGAGTACATAGTCCGGAGTACATTGTAGATGATTACTCATAAGTATACGAGGGTCATTCACGAATGAATTGTGGACCTCTATGTGGGATCATGCCAGTTTCTTTACATGTTACCGTGATAAAGAGTTTGATTTGGTATTTCAAGTGTCCCGTCTACAATCCGGGGTAACCGTCTGTCAATCGTTTTAGTATTCCATTATTACCCTTACAATAAGAGATTTGAACACGATAATTTCAACTGCATAAAATCACATGAAATTATATATTCTATGTTTTTTATGAAATTTAAAGGAAATAAAAATCCGACCATCCAATTTTAAAAAGCGCGACTATATAGTCCAGAGTACACTTTAGATGATTACTAATAAGTATACGAGGGTCATTCATGATTGAATTGTGGAACTCTATGTGGGATCATGCCAGTTTCTTTACATGTTACCGTGATAAAGAGTTTGATTTGGTATTGAAAGTGTCCCGTCCGTGATCCGGGGTAATCGTCTGTCAATCGTGTTAGTATTCCATTATTACCCTTACAATGAGAGTTATGAACACGATAATTTCAACTGCATAAAATCACAAGAAATTATATATTCTATGTTTTTTATGAAATTTAAAGGAAAAAAAAAAGTCCGGCCATCAAATTTTAAAAAGCGCGAGTACATAGTCCGGAGTACATTGTAGATGATTACTCATAAGTATACGAGGGTCATTCACGAATGAATTGTGGACCTCTATGTGGGATCATGCCAGTTTCTTTACATGTTACCGCGATAAAGAGTTTGATTTGGTATTGCAAGTTTCCCGTCCGCGATCCGGGGTAACCGTCAGTCAATCGTGTTAGTATTCCATTATTACCCTTACAATAAGAGTTATGAAAACGATAATTTCAACTGCATAAAATCACATGAAATTATATAATCTATGTTTTTTATGAAATTTAAAGGAAATAAAAGTCCGACCATCCAATTTTGAAAAGCGCGACTATATAGTCCTGAGTACACTGTAGATGATTACTCATAAGTATACGAGGGTCATTCATGAATGAATTGTGGACCTCTATGTGGGATCATGCCAGTTTCTTTACATGTTACCGTGATAAAGAGTTTGATTTGGTATTGCAAGTGTCCCGTCCGTGATCCGGGGTAATCGTCTGTCAATCGTGTTAGTATTCCATTATTACCCTTACAATGAGAGTTATGAACACGATAATTTCAACTTCATAAAATCACATGAAATTATATATTCTATGTTTTTTATGAAATTTAAAGGAAATAAAAGTCCGGCCATCAAATTTTAAAAAGCGCGATTACATAGTCCAGAGTACATTGTAGATGATTACTCATAAGTATACGAGGGTCATTCACGAATGAATTGTGGACCTCTATGTGGGATCATGCCAGTTTCTTTATAAGTTACCGTGATAAAGAGTTTGATTTGGGATTGCAAGTGTCCGGTCTGCGATCCAGAAAATCCGCCTGTCAATCGTGTTAGTATTCCATTATTACCCTTACAATGAGAGTTATGAACACGATAATTTCAACTGCATAAAATCACATGAAATTATATATTCTATGTTTTTTATGAAATTTAAAGGAAATAAAAGTCCGGCCATCAAATTTTAAAAAGCGCGGGTACATAGTCCAGAGTACATTTTAGATGATTACTCATAAGTATACGAGGATCATTCACGAATGAATTGTGGACCTCTATGTGGGATCATGCCTGTTTCTTTACATGTTACCGTGATAAAGAGTTTGATTTGGTATTGAAAGTGTCTCGTCCGTGATCCGGGGTAATCGTCTATCAATCGTGTTAGTATTCCATTATTACCCTTACAATGAGAGTTATGAACACGATAATTTCAACTGCATAAAATCACATGAAATTATATATTCTATGTTTTTTATGAAATTTAAAGGAAATAAAAGTCCGGCCATCAAATTTTAAAAAGCGCGGGTACATAGTCCAGAGTACATTGTAGATGATTACTCATAAGTATACGAGGGTCATTCACGAATGAATTGTGGACCTCTATGTGGGATCATGCCAGTTTCTTTACATGTTACCGTGATAAAGAGTTTGATTTGGTATTGCAAGTGTCCCGTCCGTGATCCGGGGTAATCGTCTGTCAATCGTGTTAGTATTCCATTATTACCCTTACAATGAGAGTTATGAACACGATAATTTCAACTTCATAAAATCACATGAAATTATATATTCTATGTTTTTTATGAAATTTAAAGGAAATAAAAGTCCGGCCGTCAAATTTTAAAAAGCGCGGGTACATAGTCCAGAGTACATTGTAGATGATTACTCATAAGTATACGAGGGTCATTCACGAATGAATTGTGGACCTCTATGTGGGATCATGCCAGTTTCTTTACATGTTACCGCGATAAAGAGTTTGATTTGGTATTGCAAGTTTCCAGTCCGCGATCCGGGGTAACCTTCTGTCAATCGTGTTAGTATTCCATTATTACCCTTACAATAAGAGTTATGAAAACGATAATTTCAACTGCATAAAATCACATGAAATTATATATTCTATGTTTTTTACGAAATTTAAAGGAAAAAAGTCCGACCATCCAATTTTGAAAAGCGCGACTATATAGTCCAGAGTACACTGTAGATGATTACTCATAAGTATACGAGGGTCATTCATGAATGAATTGTGGACCTCTATGTGGGATCATGCCAGTTTCTTTACATGTTACCGTGATAAAGAGTTTGATTTGGTATTGCAAGTGTCCCGTCCGTGATCCGGGGTAATCGTCTGTCAATCGTGTTAGTATTCCATTATTACCCTTACAATAAGAGTTATGAATACGATAATTTCAACTTCATAAAATCACATGAAATTATATATTCTATGTTTTTTATGAAATTTAAAGGAAATAAAAGTCCGGCCATCAAATTTTAAAAAGCGCGGGTACATAGTCCAGAGTACATTGTAGATGATTACTCATAAGTATACGAGGGTCATTCACGAATGAATTGTGGACCTCTATGTGGGATCATGCCAGTTTCTTTACATGTTACCGCGATAAAGAGTTTGATTTGGTATTGCAAGTTTCCAGTCCGCGATCCGGGGTAACCGTCTGTCAATCGTGTTAGTATTCCATTATTACCCTTACAATAAGAGTTATGAAAACGATAATTTCAACTGCATAAAATCACATGAAATTATATATTCTATGTTTTTTACGAAATTTAAAGGAAAAAAGTCCGACCATCCAATTTTGAAAAGCGCGACTATATAGTCCAGAGTACACTGTAGATGATTACTCATAAGTATACGAGGGTCATTCATGAATGAATTGTGGACCTCTATGTGGGATCATGCCAGTTTCTTTACATGTTACCGTGATAAAGAGTTTGATTTGGTATTGCAAGTGTCCCGTCCGTGATCCGGGGTAATCGTCTGTCAATCGTGTTAGTATTCCATTATTACCCTTACAATAAGAGTTATGAATACGATAATTTCAACTTCATAAAATCACATGAAATTATATATTCTATGTTTTTTTACGAAATTTAAAGGAAATAAAAGTCCGGCCATCAAATTTTAAAAAGCGCGAGTACATAGTCCGGAGTACATTGTAGATGATTACTCATAAGTATACGAGGGTCATTCACGAATGAATTGTGGACCTCTATGTGGGATCATGCCAGTTTCTTTACATGTTACCGTGATAAAGAGTTTGATTTGGTATTGCAAGTGTCCCGTCCGTGATCCGGGGTAATCGTCTGTCAATCGTGTTAGTATTCCATTATTACCCTTACAATAAGAGTTATGAACACGATAATTTCAACTTCATAAAATCACATGAAATTATATATTCTATGTTTTTTATGAAATTTAAAGGAAATAAAAGTCCGGCCATCAAATTTTAAAAAGCGCGGGTACATAGTCCAGAGTACATTGTAGATGATTACTCATAAGTATATGAGTGTCATGCATGAATGAATTGTGGACCTCTATGTGGTATCATGCCAGTTTCTTTACATGTTACCGTGATAAAGAGTTTGATTTGGTATTGCAAGTGTCCCGTCCGTGATCCGGGGTAATCGTCTGTCAATCGTGTTAGTATTCCATTATTACCCTTACAATAAGAGTTATGAATACGATAATTTCAACTTCATAAAATCACATGAAATTATATATTCTATGTTTTTTTACGAAATTTAAAGGAAATAAAAGTCCGGCCATCAAATTTTAAAAAGCGCGAGTACATAGTCCGGAGTACATTGTAGATGATTACTCATAAGTATACGAGGGTCATTCACGAATGAATTGTGGACCTCTATGTGGGATCATGCCAGTTTCTTTACATGTTACCGTGATAAAGAGTTTGATTTGGTATTGCAAGTTTCCCGTCCGCGATCCGGGGTAACCGTCTGTCAATCGTGTTAGTATTCCATTATTACCCTTACAATAAGAGTTATGAAAACGATAATTTCAACTGCATAAAATCACATGAAATTATATATTCTATGTTTTTTATGAAATTTAAAGGAAATAAAAGTCCGACCATCCAATTTTAAAAAGCGCGACAACATAGTCCAGAGTACACTGTAGATGATTACTCATAAGTATACGAGGGTCATTCATGAATGAATTGTGGACCTCTATGTGGGATCATGCCAGTTTCTTTACATGTTACCATGATAAAGAGTTTGATTTGGTATTGCAAGTGTCCCGTCCGCGATCCGGGGTAACCGTCTGTCAATCGTGTTAGTATTTCACTATAACCCTTACAATGAGAGTTATGAAAACGATAATTTCAACTGCATAAAATCACATGAAATTATATATTCTATGTTTTTTATGAAATTTAAAGGAAATAAAAGTCCGCCCATCAAATTTTAAAAAGCGCGAGTACATAGTCCAGAGTACATTGTAGATGATTACTCATAAGTATAGGAGGGTCATTCATGAATGAATTGTGGACCTCTATGTGCGATCATGCCAGTTTCTTTAAATGTTACCGTGATAAAGAGTTTGATTTGGTATTGCAAGTGTCCCGTCCGTGATCCGGGGTAATCGTCTGTCAATCGTGTTAGTATTCCATTATTACCCTTACAATGAGAGTTATGAACACAATAATTTCAACTGCATAAAATCAAATGAAATTATATATTCTATGTTTTTTATGAAATTGAAAGGAAATAAAAGTCTGACCATCAAATTTTAAAAAGCGCGAGTACATAGTCTGAAGTACATTGTAGATGATTACTCATAAGTATACGAGGGTCATTCATGAATGAATTGTGGACCTCCATGTGGGATAATGCCAGTTTCTTTACAGGTTACCGTGATAAAGAGTTTAATTTGGTATTGCAAGTGTCCCGTCCGCGATCCGGGGTAACCGTCTGTCAATCGTGTTAGTATTCCACTATAACCCTTACAATGAGAGTTATGAAAACGATAATTTCAACTGCATAAAATCACATGAAATTATATATTCTATGTTTTTTATGAAATTTAAAGGAAATAAAAGTCCGCCCATCAAATTTTAAAAAGCGCGAGTACATAGTCCAGAGTACATTGTAGATGATTACTCATAAATATACGAGGGTCATTCATGAATTAATTGTGGACCTCTATGTGGGATCATGCCAGTTTCTTTACAGGTTACCTTGATAAAGAGTCTAATTTGGTATTGCAAGTGTCCCATCCGCAATCCGGGGTAACCGTCTGTCAATCGTGTTAGTATTCCATTATTACCCTTACAATAAGAGATTTGAAAACGATAATTTCATCTGCATAAAATCACATGAAATTATATATTCTATGTTTTTTATGAAATTTAAAGGAAATAAAAGTCCGACCATCCAATTTTAAAAAGCGCGACTATATAGTCCAGAGTACACTGTAGATGATTACTCATAAGTATACGAGGGTCATTCATGAATGAATTGTGGACCTCTATGTGGGATCATGCCAGTTTCTTTACATGTTACCGTGATAAAGAGTTTGATTTGGTATTGCAAGTGTCCCGTCTGCAATCCGGGGTAACCGTCTGTCAATCGTGTTAGTATTCAATTATTACCCTTACAATAAGAGATTTGAACACGATAATTTCAACTGCATAAAATCACATGAAATTATATATTCTATGTTTTTTATGAAATTTAAAGGAAATAAAAGTCAGACCATCAAATTTTAAAAAGTGCGGGTAAATAGTCCAGAGTACATTGTAGATGATTACTCATAAGTATACGAGGGTCATTCACGAATGAATTGTGGACCTCTATGAGGGATCATTCCAGTTTCTTTACATGTTACCGTGATAAAGAGTTTGATTTGGTATTGCAAGTTTCCCGTCCGCGATCCGGGGTAACCATCTGTCAATCGTGTTAGTATTCCTTTATTACCCTTAAAATAAGAGTTATGAAAACGATAATTTGAACTGCATAAAATCACATGAAATTATATATTCTATGTTTTTTATGAAATTTAAAGGAAATAAAAGTCCGACCATCCAATTTTAAAAAGCGCGACTATATAGTCCAGAGTACACTGTAGATTATTACTCATAAGTATACGAGGGTCATTCATGAATGAATTGTGGACCTCTATGTGAGATCATGCTAGTTTCTTTACATGTTACCGTGATAAAGAGTTTGATTTGGTATTGCAAGTGTCCCGTCTGTAATCCGGGGTAACCGTCTGTCAATCGTGTTAGTATTCCATTATTACCCTTACAATAAGAGATTTGTACACGATAATTTCAACTGCATAAAATCACATGAAATTATATATTCTATGTTTTTTATGAAATTTAAAAGAAATAAAAGTCCGAACATCAAATTTTAAAAAGCGCGAGTACATAGTCCAAAGTACATTGTGAATGATTACTCATAAGTATACGAGGGTCATTCACGAATGAATTGTGGACCTCTATGTGGGATCATGCCAATTTCTTTACATGTTACCGTGATAAAGAGTTTGATCTGGTATTGCAAGTGTCCCGTCTGCAATCCGGGGTAACCGTCTGTCAATCGTGTTAGTATTCAATTATTACCCTTACAATAAGAGATTTGAACACGATAATTTCAACTGCATAAAATCACATGAAATTATATATTCTAGGTTTTTTATGAAATTTAAAGGAAATAAAAGTCCGACCATCAAATTTTAAAAAGCGCGGGTAAATAGTCCAGAGTACATTGTAGATGATTACTCATAAGTATACGAGGGTCATTCACGAATGAATTGTGGACCTCTATGTGGGATCATGCCAGTTTCTTTACATGTTACCGTGATAAAGAGTTTGATTTGGTATTGCAAGTTTCCCGTCCGCGATCCGGGGTAACCATCTGTCAATCGTGTTAGTATTCCATTATTACCCTTACAATAAGAGTTATGAAAACGATAATTTGAACTGCATAAAATCACATGAAATTATATATTCTATGTTTTTTATGAAATTTAAAGGAAATAAAAGTCCGACCATCCAATTTTAAAAAGCGCGACTATATAGTCCAGAGTACACTGTATATTATTACTCATAAGTATACGAGGGTCATTCATGAATGAATTGTGGACCTCTATGTGAGATCATGCTAGTTTCTTTACAGGTTACCTTGATAAAGAGTCTAATTTGGTATTGCAAGTGTCCCGTCCGCAATCCGGGGTAACCGTCTGTCAATCATGTTAGTATTCCATTATTACCCTTACAATAAGAGATTTGAACACGATAATTTCAACTGCATAAAATCACATGAAATTATATATTTTATGTTTTTTACAAAATTTAAAGGAAATAAAAGTCCGCCCATCAAATTTTAAAAAGCGCGAGTACATAGTCCAAAGTACATTGTAGATGATTACTCATAAGTATAGGAGGGTCATTCATGAATGAATTGTGGACCTCTATGTGCGATCATGCCAGTTTCTTTAAATGTTACCGTGATAAAGAGTTTGATTTGGTATTGCAAGTGTCCCGTCCGTGATCCGGGGTAATCGTCTGTCAATCGTGTTAGTATTCCATTATTACCCTTACAATGAGAGTTATGAACACAATAATTTCAACTGCATAAAATCAACTGAAATTATATATTCTATGTTTTTTATGAAATTTAAAGGAAATAAAAGTCTGACCATCAAATTTTAAAAAGCGCGAGTACATAGTCTGAAGTACATTGTAGATGATTACTCATAAGTATACGAGGGTCATTCATGAATGAATTGTGGACCTCCATGTGGGATAATGCTAGTTTCTTTACAGGTTACCGTGATAAAGAGTTTAATTTGGTATTGCAAGTGTCCCGTCCGCAATCCGGGGTAACCGTCTGTCAATCGTGTTAGTATTCCACTATAACCCTTACAATGACAGTTATGAAAACGATAATTTCAACTGCATAAAATCACATGAAATTATATATTCTATGTTTTTTATGAAATTTAAAGGAAATAAAAGTCCGCCCATCAAATTTTAAAAAGCGCGAGTACATAGTCCAGAGTACATTGTAGATGATTACTCATAAATATACGAGGGTCATTCATGAATTAATTGTGGACCTCTATGTGGGATCATGCCAGTTTCTTTACAGGTTACCTTGATAAAGAGTCTAATTTGGTATTGCAAGTGTCCCGTCCGCAATCCGGGGTAACCGTTTGTCAATCGTGTTAGTATTCCATTATTACCCTTACAATAAGAGATTTGAACACGATAATTTCAACTGCATAAAATCACATGAAATTATATATTTTATGTTTTTTACAAAATTTAAAGGAAATAAAAGTCCGCCCATCAAATTTTAAAAAGCGCGAGTACATAGTCCAAAGTACATTGTAGATGATTACTCATAAGTATAGGAGGGTCATTCATGAATGAATTGTGGACCTCTATGTGCGATCATGCCAGTTTCTTTAAATGTTACCGTGATAAAGAGTTTGATTTGGTATTGCAAGTGTCCCGTCCGTGATCCGGGGTAATCGTCTGTCAATCGTGTTAGTATTCCATTATTACCCTTACAATGAGAGTTATGAACACAATAATTTCAACTGCATAAAATCAAATGAAATTATATATTCTATGTTTTTTATGAAATTTAAAGGAAATAAAAGTCTGACCATCAAATTTTAAAAAGCGCGAGTACATAGTCTGAAGTACATTGTAGATGATTACTCATAAGTATACGAGGGTCATTCATGAATGAATTGTGGACCTCCATGTGGGATAATGCCAGTTTCTTTACAGGTTACCGTGATAAAGAGTTTAATTTGGTATTGCAAGTGTCCCGTCCGCGATCCGGGGTAACCGTCTGTCAATCGTGTTAGTATTCCACTATAACCCTTACAATGAGAGTTATGAAAACGATAATTTCAACTGCATAAAATCACATGAAATTATATATTCTATGTTTTTTATGAAATTTAAAGGAAATAAAAGTCCGCCCATCAAATTTTAAAAAGCGCGAGTACATAGTCCAGAGTACATTGTAGATGATTACTCATAAATATACGAGGGTCATTCATGAATTAATTGTGGACCTCTATGTGGGATCATGCCAGTTTCTTTACAGGTTACCTTGATAAAGAGTCTAATTTGGTATTGCAAGTGTCCCGTCCGCAATCCGGGGTAACCGTCTGTCAATCGTGTTAGTATTCCATTATTACCCTTACAATAAGAGATTTGAAAACGATAATTTCATCTGCATAAAATCACATGAAATTATATATTCTATGTTTTTTATGAAATTTAAAGGAAATAAAAGTCCGACCATCCAATTTTAAAAAGCGCGACTATATAGTCCAGAGTACACTGTAGATGATTACTCATAAGTATACGAGGGTCATTCATGAATGAATTGTGGACCTCTATGTGGGATCATGCCAGTTTCTTTACATGTTACCGTGATAAAGAGTTTGATTTGGTATTGCAAGTGTCCCGTCTGCAATCCGGGGTAACCGTCTGTCAATCGTGTTAGTATTCAATTATTACCCTTACAATAAGAGATTTGAACACGATAATTTCAACTGCATAAAATCACATGAAATTATATATTCTATGTTTTTTATGAAATTTAAAGGAAATAAAAGTCAGACCATCAAATTTTAAAAAGCGCGGGTAAATAGTCCAGAGTACATTGTAGATGATTACTCATAAGTATACGAGGGTCATTCACGAATGAATTGTGGACCTCTATGTGGGATCATGCCAGTTTCTTTACATGTTACCGTGATAAAGAGTTTGATTTGGTATTGCAAGTTTCCCGTCCGCGATCCGGGGTAACCATCTGTCAATCGTGTTAGTATTCCATTATTACCCTTACAATAAGAGTTATGAAAACGATAATTTGAACTGCATAAAATCACATGAAATTATATATTCAATGTTTTTTATGAAATTTAAAGGAAATAAAAGTCCGACCATCCAATTTTAAAAAGCGCGACTATATAGTCCAGAGTACACTGTAGATTATTACTCATAAGTATACGAGGGTCATTCATGAATGAATTGTGGACCTCTATGTGAGATCATGCTAGTTTCTTTACATGTTACCGTGATAAAGAGTTTGATTTGGTATTGCAAGTGTCCCGTCTGTAATCCGGGGTAACCGTCTGTCAATCGTGTTAGTATTCCATTATTACCCTTACAATAAGAGATTTGTACACGATAATTTCAACTGCATAAAATCACATGAAATTATATATTCTATGTTTTTTATGAAATTTAAAAGAAATAAAAGTCCGACCATCAAATTTTAAAAAGCGCGAGTACATAGTCCAAAGTACATTGTGAATGATTACTCATAAGTATACGAGGGTCATTCACGAATGAATTGTGGACCTCTATGTGCGATCATGCCAATTTCTTTACATGTTACCGTGATAAAGAGTTTGATTTGGTATTGCAAGTGTCCCGTCTGCAATCCGGGGTAACCGTCTGTCAATCGTGTTAGTATTCAATTATTACCCTTACAATAAGAGATTTGAACACGATAATTTCAACTGCATAAAATCACATGAAATTATATATTCTATGTTTTTTATGAAATTTAAAGGAAATAAAAGTCCGACCATCAAATTTTAAAAAGCGCGGGTAAATAGTCCAGAGTACATTGTAGATGATTACTCATAAGTATACGAGGGTCATTCACGAATGAATTGTGGACCTCTATGTGGGATCATGCCAGTTTCTTTACATGTTACCGTGATAAAGAGTTTGATTTGGTATTGCAAGTTTCCCGTCCGCGATCCGGGGTAACCATCTGTCAATCGTGTTAGTATTCCATTATTACCCTTACAATAAGAGTTATTAAAACGATAATTTGAACTGCATAAAATCACATGAAATTATATATTCTATGTTTTTTATGAAATTTAAAGGAAATAAAAGTCCGACCATCCAATTTTAAAAAGCGCGACTATATAGTCCAGAGTACACTGTATATTATTATTCATAAGTATACGAGGGTCATTCATGAATGAATTGTGGACCTCTATGTGAGATCATGCTAGTTTCTTTACAGGTTACCTTGATAAAGAGTCTAATTTGGTATTGCAAGTGTCCCGTCCGCAATCCGGGGTAACCGTCTGTCAATCGTGATAGTATTCCATTATTACCCTTACAATAAGAGATTTGAACACGATAATTTCAACTGCATAAAATCACATGAAATTATATATTTTATGTTTTTTACAAAATTTAAAGGAAATAAAAGTCCGACCATCAAATTTTAAAAAGCGCGAGTACATAGTCCAGAGTACATTGTAGATAATTACTCATAAGTATAGGAGGGTCATTCATGAATGAATTGTGGACCTCTATGTGCGATCATGCCAGTTTCTTTAAATGTTACCGTGATAAAGAGTTTGATTTGGTATTGCAAGTATCCCGTCCGTGATCCGGGGTAATCGTCTGTCAATCGTGTTAGTATTCCATTATTACCCTTACAATGAGAGTTATGAACACAATAATTTCAACTGCATAAAATCACATGAAATTATATATTCTATGTTTTTTATGAAATTTAAAGGAAATAAAAGTCCTACCATCCAATTTTAAAAAGCGCGACTATATAGTCCAGAGTACACTGTAGATGATTACTAATAAGTATACGAGGGTCATTCATGAATGAATTGTGGACCTCTATGTGGGATCATGCCAGTTTCTTTACATGTTACCGTGATAAAGAGTTTGATTTGGTATTGCAAGTGTCCCGTCTGCAATCCGGGGTAACCGTCTGTCAATCGTGTTAGTATTCAATTATTACCCTTACAATAAGAGATTTGAACACGATAATTTCAACTGCATAAAATCACATGAAATTATATATTCTATGTTTTTTATGAAATTTAAAGGAAATAAAAGTCCGACCATCAAATTTTAAAAAGCGCGGGTAAATAGTCCAGAGTACATTGTAGATGATTACTCATAAGTATACGAGGGTCATTCACGAATGAATTGTGGACCTCTATGTGGGATCATGCCAGTTTCTTTACATGTTACCGTGATAAAGAGTTTGATTTGGTATTGCAAGTTTCCCGTCCGCGATCCGGGGTAACCATCTGTCAATCGTGTTAGTATTCCATTATTACCCTTACAATAAGAGTTATGAAAACGATAATTTGAACTGCATAAAATCACATGAAATTATATATTCTATGTTTTTTATGAAATTTGAAGGAAATAAAAGTCCGACCATCCAATTTTAAAAAGCGCGACTATATAGTCCAGAGTACACTGTAGATTATTACTCATAAGTATACGAGGGTCATTCATGAATGAATTGTGGGCCTCTATGTGAGATCATGCTAGTTTCTTTACATGTTACCGTGATAAAGAGTTTGATTTGGTATTGCAAGTGTCCCGTCTGTAATCCGGGGTAACCGTCTGTCAATCGTGTTAGTATTCCATTATTACCCTTACAATAAGAGATTTGTACAAGATAATTTCAACTACATAAAATCACATGAAATTATATATTCTATGTTTTTTATGAAATTTAAAGGAAATAAAAGTCCGACCATCAAATTTTAAAAAGCGCGAGTACATAGTCCAGAGTACATTGTAGATGATTACTCATAAGTATAGGAGGGTCATTCATGAATGAATTGTGGACCTCTATGTGCGATCATGCCAGTTTCTTTAAATGTTACCGTGATAAAGAGTTTGATTTGGTATTGCAAGTGTCCCGTCCGTGATCCTGGGTAATCGTCTGTCAATCGTGTTAGTATTCCATTATTACCCTTAGAATGAGAGTTATGAACACAATAATTTCAACTGCATAAAATCAAATGAAATTATATATTCTATGTTTTTTATGAAATGTAAAGGAAATAAAAGTCCGACCATCAAATTTTAAAAAGCGCGAGTACATAGTCTGAAGTACATTGTAGATGATTACTCATAAGTATACGAGGGTCATTCATGAATGAATTGTGGACCTCCATGTGGGATAATGCCAGTTTCTTTACAGGTTACCGTGATAAAGAGTTTAATTTGGTATTGCAAGTGTCCCGTCCGCGATCCGGGGTAACCGTCCGTCAATCGTGTTAGTATTCCACTATTACCCTTACAATGAGAGTTATGAAAACGATAATTTCAACTGCATAAAATCACATGAAATTATATATTCTATGTTTTTTATGAAATTTAAAGGAAATAAAAGTCCGCCCATCAAATTTTAAAAAGCGCGAGTATATAGTCCAGAGTACATTGTAGATGATTACTCATCAATATACGAAGGTCATTCATGAATTAATTGTGGACCTCTATGTGGGATCATGCCAGTTTCTTTACAGGTTACCTTGATAAAGAGTTTAATTTGGTATTGCAAGTGTCCCGTCCGCAATCCGGGGTAACCGTCTGTCAATCGTGTTAGTATTCCATTATTACCCTTACAATAAGAGATTTGAAAACGATAATTTCATCTGCATAAAATCACATGAAATTATATATTCTATGTTTTTTATGAAATTTAAAGGAAATAAAAGTCCGACCATCAAATTTTAAAAAGCGCGGGTAAATAGTCCAGAGTACATTGTAGATGATTACTCATAAGTATAGGAGGGTCATTCACGAATGAATTGTGGACCTCTATGTGGGATCATGCCAGTTTCTTTACATGTTACCGTGATAAAGAGTTTGATTTGGTATTGCAAGTGTCCCGTCCGTGATCCTGGGTAATCGTCTGTCAATCGTGTTAGTATTCCATTATTACCCTTACAATGAGAGTAATGAACACAATAATTTCAACTGCATAAAATCAAATGAAATTATATATTCTATGTTTTTTATGAAATGTAAAGGAAATAAAAGTCCGACCATCAAATTTTAAAAAGCGCGAGTACATAGTCTGAAGTACATTGTAGATGATTACTCATAAGTATACGAGGGTCATTCATGAATGAATTGTGGACCTCCATGTGGGATAATGCCAGTTTCTTTACAGGTTACCGTGATAAAGAGTTTAATTTGGTATTGCAAGTGTCCCGTCCGCGATCCGGGGTAACCGTCTGTCAATCGTGTTAGTATTCCACTATTACCCTTACAATGAGAGTTATGAAAACGATAATTTCAACTGCATAAAATCACATGAAATTATATATTCTATGTTTTTTATGAAATTTAAAGGAAATAAAAGTCCGCCCATCAAATTTCAAAAAGCGCGAGTATATAGTCCAGAGTACATTGTAGATGATTACTCATAAATATACGAAGGTCATTCAAGAATTAATTGTGGACCTCTATGTGGGATCATGCCAGTTTCTTTACAGGTTACCTTGATAAAGAGTTTAATTTGGTATTGCAAGTGTCCCGTCCGCAATCCGGGGTAACCGTCTGTCAATCGTGTTAGTATTCCATTATTACCCTTACAATAAGAGATTTGAAAACGATAATTTCATCTGCATAAAATCACATGAAATTATATATTCTATGTTTTTTATGAAATTTAAAGGAAATAAAAGTCCGACCATCAAATTTTAAAAAGCGCGGGTAAATAGTCCAGAGTACATTGTAGATGATTACTCATAAGTATACGAGGGTCATTCACGAATGAATTGTGGACCTCTATGTGGGATCATGCCAGTTTCTTTACATGTTACCGTGATAAAGAGTTTGATTTGGTATTGCAAGTTTCCCGTCCGCGATCCGGGGTAACCATCTGTCAATCGTGTTAGTATTCCATTATTACCCTTACAATAAGAGTTATGAAAACGATAATTTGAACTGCATAAAATCACATGAAATTATATATTCTATGTTTTTTATGAAATTTGAAGGAAATAAAAGTCCGACCATCCAATTTTAAAAAGCGCGACTATATAGTCCATAGTACACTGTAGATTATTACTCATAAGTATACGAGGGTCATTCATGAATGAATTGTGGACCTCTATGTGAGATCATGCTAGTTTCTTTACATGTTACCGTGATAAAGAGTTTGATTTGGTATTGCAAGTGTCCCGTCTGTAATCCGGGGTAACCGTCTGTCAATCGTGTTTGTATTCCATTATTACCCTTACAATAAGAGATTTGTACAAGATAATTTCAACTACATAAAATCACATGAAATTATATATTCTATGTTTTTTATGAAATTTAAAGGAAATAAAAGTCCGACCATCAAATTTTAAAAAGCGCGAGTACATAGTCCAGAGTACATTGTAGATGATTACTCATAAGTATAGGAGGGTCATTCATGAATGAAAATGTTACCGTGATAAAGAGTTTGATTTGGTATTGCAAGTGTCCCGTCCGTGATCCTGGGTAATCGTCTGTCAATCGTGTTAGTATTCCATTATTACCCTTACAAAGAGAGTTATGAACACGATAATTTCAACTGCATAAAATCAAATGAAATTATATATTCTATGTTTTTTACGAAATTTAAAGGAAATAAAAGTCCGACCATCCAATTTTAAAAAGCGCGACTATATAGTCCAGAGTACACTGTAGATTATTACTCATAAGTATACGAGGGTCATTCATGAATGAATTGTGGACCTCTATGTGAGATCATGCTAGTTTCTTTACATGTTACCGTGATAAAGAGTTTGATTTGGTATTGCAAGTGTCCCGTCTGTAATCCGGGGTAACCGTCTGTCAATCGTGTTAGTATTCCATTATTACCCTTACAATAAGAGATTTGTACAAGATAATTTCAACTACATAAAATCACATGAAATTATATATTCTATGTTTTTTATGAAATTTAAAGGAAATAAAAGTCCGACCATCAAATTTTAAAAAGCGCGAGTACATAGTCCAGAGTACATTGTAGATGATTACTCATAAGTATAGGAGGGTCATTCATGAATGAATTGTGGACCTCTATGTGCGATCATGCCAGTTTCTTTAAATGTTACCGTGATAAAGAGTTTGATTTGGTATAGCAAGTGTCCCGTCCGTGATCCTGGGTAATCGTCTGTCAATCGTGTTAGTATTCCATTATTACCCTTACAATGAGAGTTATGAACACAATAATTTCAACTGCATAAAATCAAATGAAATTATATATTCTATGTTTTTTATGAAATGTAAAGGAAATAAAAGTCCGACCATCAAATTTTAAAAAGCGCGAGTACATAGTCTGAAGTACATTGTAGATGATTACTCATAAGTATACGAGGGTCATTCATGAATGAATTGTGGACCTCTATGTGGGATCATGCCAGTTTCTTTACAGGTTACCGTGATAAAGAGTTTAATTTAGTATTGCAAGTGTCCCGTCCGCGATCCGGGGTAACCGTCTGTCAATCGTGTTAGTATTCCACTATTACCCTTACAATGAGAGTTATGAAAACGATAATTTCAACTGCATAAAATCACATGAAATTATATATTCTATGTTTTTTATGAAATTTAAAGGAAATAAAAGTCCACCCATCAAATTTTAAAAAGCGCGAGTACATAGTCCAGAGTACATTGTAGATGATTACTCATAAGTATAGGAGGGTCATTCATGAATGAATTGTGGACCTCTATGTGCGATCATGCCAGTTTCTTTACAGGTTACCTTGATAAAGAGTTTAATTTGGTATTGCAAGTGTCCCGTCCGCAATCCGGGGTAACCGTCTGTCAATCGTGTTAGTATTCCATTATTACCCTTACAATAAGAAATTTGAAAACGATAATTTCATCTGCATAAAATCACATGAAATTATATATTCTATGTTTTTTCTGAAATTTAAAGGAAATAAAAGTCCGACCATCCAATTTAAAAAAGCGCGACTATATAGTCCAGAGTACACTGTAGATGATTACTCATAAGTATACGAGGGTCATTCATGAATGAATTGTGGACCTCTATGTGAGATCATGCCAGTTTCTTTACATGTTACCGTGATAAAGAGTTTGATTTGGTATTGCAAGTGTCCCGTCTGTAATCCGGGGTAACCGTCTGTCAATCGTGTTTGTATTCCATTATTACCCTTACAATAAGAGATTTGTACACGATAATTTCAACTGCATAAAATCACATGAAATTATATATTCTATGTTTTTTATGAAATTTAAAAGAAATAAAAGTCCGACCATCAAATTTTAAAAAGCGCGAGTACATAGTCCAGAGTACATTGTGGATGATTACTCATAGGTATACGAGGGTCATTCACGAATGAATTGTGGACCTCTATGTGGGATCATGCCAATTTCTTTACATGTTACCGTGATAAAGAGTTTAATTTGGTATTGCAAGTTTCCCGTCCGTGATCCGGGTTAATCGTCTATCAATCGTGTTAGTATTCCATTATTACCCTTACAATG
The DNA here is from genome assembly GCA_037428765.1 of Rubia yunnanensis. Classification (NCBI taxonomy): domain Eukaryota; kingdom Viridiplantae; phylum Streptophyta; class Magnoliopsida; order Gentianales; family Rubiaceae; genus Rubia; species Rubia yunnanensis. Next base: position 33,375,448 of record CM075067.1, on the reverse strand, counting down.
AGAGTTATGAACACGATAATTTCAACTGCATAAAATCACATGAAATTATATATTCTATGTTTTTTATGAAATTTAAAGGAAATAAAAGTCCTACCATCCAATTTTAAAAAGCGCGACTATATAGTCCAGAGTACACTGTAGATGATTACTAATAAGTATACGAGGGTCATTCATGAATGAATTGTGGACCTCTATGTGGGATCATGCCAGTTTCTTTACATGTTACCGTGATAAAGAGTTTGATTTGGTATTGCAAGTGTCCCGTCTGCAATCCGGGGTAACCGTCTGTCAATCGTGTTAGTATTCAATTATTACCCTTACAATAAGAGATTTGAACACGATAATTTCAACTGCATAAAATCACATGAAATTATATATTCTATGTTTTTTATGAAATTTAAAGGAAATAAAAGTCCGACCATCAAATATTAAAAAGCGCGGGTAAATAGTCCAGAGTACATTGTAGATGATTACTCATAAGTATACGAGGGTCATTCACGAATGAATTGTGGACCTCTATGTGGGATCATGCCAATTTCTTTACATGTTACCGTGATAAAGAGTTTGATTTGGTATTGCAAGTTTCCCGTCCGCGATCCGGGGTAACCATCTGTCAATCGTGTTAGTATTCCATTATTACCCTTACAATAAGAGTTATGAAAACGATAATTTGAACTGCATAAAATCACATGAAATTATATATTCTATGTTTTTTATGAAATTTGAAGGAAATAAAAGTCTGACCATCCAATTTTAAAAAGCGCGACTATATAGTCCAGAGTACACTGTAGATTATTACTCATAAGTATAAGAGGGTCATTCATGAATGAATTGTGGACCTCTATGTGAGATCATGCTAGTTTCTTTACATGTTACCGTGATAAAGAGTTTGATTTGGTATTGCAAGTGTCCCATCTGTAATCCGGGGTAACCGTCTGTCAATCGTGTTAGTATTCCATTATTACCCTTACAATAAGAGATTTGTACAAGATAATTTCAACTACATAAAATCACATGAAATTATATATTCTATGTTTTTTATGAAATTTAAAGGAAATAAAAGTCCGACCATCAAATTTTAAAAAGCGCGAGTACATAGTCCAGAGTACATTGTAGATGATTACTCATAAGTATACGAGGGTCATTCATGAATGAATTGTGGACCTCTATGTGGGATCATGCCAGTTTCTTTACAGGTTACCGTGATAAAGAGTTTGATTTGGTATTGCAAGTGTCCCGTCTGTAATCCGGGGTAACCGTCTGTCAATCGTGTTAGTATTCCATTATTACCCTTACAATAAGAGATTTGTACAAGATAATTTCAACTACATAAAATCACATGAAATTATATATTCTATGTTTTTTATGAAATTTAAAGGAAATAAAAGTCCGACCATCAAATTTTAAAAAGCGCGAGTACATAGTCCAGAGTACATTGTAGATGATTACTCATAAGTATAGGAGTGTCATTCATGAATGAATTGTGGACCTCCATGTGGTATAATGCCAGTTTCTTTACAGGTTACCGTGATAAAGAGTTTAATTTGGTATTGCAAGTGTCCCGTCTGCAATCCGGGGTAACCGTCTGTCAATCGTGTTAGTATTCCACTATTACCCTTACAATGAGAGTTATGAAAACGATAATTTCAACTGCATAAAATCACATGAAATTATATATTCTATGTTTTTTATGAAATTTAAAGGAAATAAAAGTCCGCCCATCAAATTTTAAAAAGCGCGAGTATATAGTCCAGAGTACATTGTAGATGATTACTCATAAATATACGAAGGTCATTCATGAATTAATTGTGGACCTCTATGTGGGATCATGCCAGTTTCTTTACAGGTTACCTTGATAAAGAGTTTAATTTGGTATTGCAAGTGTCCCGTCCGCAATCCGGGGTAACCGTCTGTCAATCGTGTTAGTATTCCATTATTACCCTTACAATAAGAGATTTGAAAACGATAATTTCATCTGCATAAAATCACATGAAATTATATATTCTATGTTTTTTATGAAATTTAAAGGAAATAAAAGTCCGACCATCCAATTTAAAAAAGCGCGACTATATAGTCCAGAGTACACTGTAGATGATTACTCATAAGTATACGAGGGTCATTCATGAATGAATTGTGGACCTCTATGTGAGATCATGCCAGTTTCTTTACATGTTACCGTGATAAAGAGTTTGATTTGGTATTGTAAGTGTCCCGTCTGTAATCCGGGGTAACCGTCTGTCAATCGTGTTAGTATTCCATTATTACCCTTACAATAAGAGATTTGTACACGATAATTTCAAGTGCATAAAATCACATGAAATTATATATTCTATGTTTTTTATGAAATTTAAAAGAAATAAAAGTCCGACCATCAAATTTTAAAAAGCGCGAGTACATAGTCCAGAGTACATTGTGGATGATTACTCATAGGTATACGAGGGTCATTCACGAATGAATTGTGGACCTCTATGTGGGATCATGCCAATTTCTTTACATGTTACCGTGATAAAGAGTTTAATTTGGTATTGCAAGTTTCCCGTCCGTGATCCGGGTTAATCGTCTGTCAATCGTGTTAGTATTCCATTATTACCCTTACAATGAGAGTTATGAACACGATAATTTCAACTGCATAAAATCACATGAAATTATATATTCTATGTTTTTTATGAAATTTAAAGGAAATAAAAGTCCTACCATCCAATTTTAAAAAGCGCGACTATATAGTCCAGAGTACACTGTAGATGATTACTAATAAGTATACGAGGGTCATTCATGAATGAATTGTGGACCTCTATGTGGGATCATGCCAGTTTCTTTACATGTTACCGTGATAAAGAGTTTGATTTGGTATTGCAAGTGTCCCGTCTGCAATCCGGGGTAACCGTCTGTCAATCGTGTTAGTATTCAATTATTACCCTTACAATAAGAGATTTGAACACGATAATTTCAACTGCATAAAATCACATGAAATTATATATTCTATGTTTTTTATGAAATTTAAAGGAAATAAAAGTCCGACCATCAAATATTAAAAAGCGCGGGTAAATAGTCCAGAGTACATTGTAGATGATTACTCATAAGTATACGAGGGTCATTCACGAATGAATTGTGGACCTCTATGTGGGATCATGCCAGTTTCTTTACATGTTACCGTGATAAAGAGTTTGATTTGGTATTGCAAGTTTCCCGTCCGATATCCGGCGTAACCATCTGTCAATCGTGTTAGTATTCCATTATTACCCTTACAATAAGAGTTATGAAAACGATAATTTGAACTGCATAAAATCACATGAAATTATATATTCTATGTTTTTTATGAAATTTAAAGGAAATAAAAGTCCGACCATCCAATTTTAAAAAGCGCGACTATATAGTCCAGAGTACACTGTAGATGATTACTCATAAGTATACGAGGGTCATTCGTGAATGAATTGTGGACCTCTATGTGGGATCATGCCAGTTTCTTTACATGTTACCGTGATAAAGAGTTTGATTTGGTATTGCAAGTGTCCCGTCTGCAATCCGGGGTAACCGTCTGTCAATCGTGTTAGTATTCAATTATTACCCTTACAATAAGAGATTTGAACACGATAATTTCAACTGCATAAAATCACATGAAATTATATATTCTATGTTTTTTATGAAATTTAAAGGAAATAAAAGTCCGACCATCAAATTTTAAAAAGCGCGGGTAAATAATCCAGAGTACATTGTAGATGATTACTCATAAGTATACGAGGGTCATTCACGAATGAATTGTGGACCTCTATGTGGGATCATGCCAGTTTCTTTACATGTTACCGTGATAAAGAGTTTGATTTGGTATTGCAAGTTTCCCGTCCGCTATCCGGGGTAACCGTCTGTCAATCGTTTTAGTATTCCATTATTACCCTTACAATAAGACTTATGAAAACGATAATTTCAACTGCATAAAATCACATGAAATTATATATTCTATGTTTTTTATGAAATTTAAAGGAAATAAAAGTCCGACCATCCAATTTTAAAAAGCGCGACTACATAGTCCAGAGTACACTGTAGATGATTACTCATAAGTATACGAGGGTCATTCATGAATGAATTGTGGACCTCTATGTGGGATCATGCCAGTTTCTTTACATGTTACCGTGATAAAGAGTTTGATTTGGTATTGCAAGTGTCCCATCCGTGATCCGGGGTAATCGTCTGTCAATCGTGTTAGTATTCCATTATTACCCTTACAAAGAGAGTTATGAACAAGATAATTTCAACTGCATAAAATCACATGAAATTATATATTCTATGTTTTTTATGAAATTTAAAGGAAATAAAAGTCCGACCATCAAATATTAAAAAGCGCGGGTAAATAGTCCAGAGTACATTGTAGATGATTACTCATAAGTATACGAGGGTCATTCACGAATGAATTGTGGACCTCTATGTGGGATCATGCCAGTTTCTTTACATGTTACCGTGATAAAGAGTTTGATTTGGTATTGCAAGTTTCCTGTCCGATATCCGGGGTAACCATCTGTCAATCGTGTTAGTATTCCATTATTACCCTTACAATAAGAGTTATGAAAACGATAATTTGAACTGCATAAAATCATATGAAATTATATATTCCATGTTTTTTATGAAATTTAAAGGAAATAAAAGTCCGACCATCCAATTTTAAAAAGCGCAACTATATAGTCCAGAGTACACTGTAGATGATTACTCATAAGTATACGAGGGTCATTCGTGAATGAATTGTGGACCTCTATGTGGGATCATGCCAGTTTCTTTACATGTTACCGTGATAAAGAGTTTGATTTGGTATTGCAAGTGTCCCGTCTGCAATCCGGGGTAACCGTCTGTCAATCGTGTTAGTATTCAATTATTACCCTTACAATAAGAGATTTGAACACGATAATTTCAACTGCATAAAATCACATGAAATTATATATTCTATGTTTTTTATGAAATTTAAAGGAAATAAAAGTCCGACCATCAAATTTTAAAAAGCGCGGGTAAATAGTCCAGAGTACATTGTAGATGATTACTCATAAGTATACGAGGGTCATTCACGAATGAATTGTGGACCTCTATGTGGGATCATGCCAGTTTCTTAACATGTTACCGTGATAAAGAGTTTGATTTGGTATTGCAAGTTTGCCGTCTGCGATCCGGGGTAACCGTCTGTCAATCGTTTTAGTATTCCATTATTACCCTTACAATAAGACTTATGAAAACGATAATTTCAACTGCATAAAATCACATGAAATTATATATTCTATGTTTTTTATGAAATTTAAAGGAAATAAAAGTCCGACCATCCAATTTTAAAAAGCGCGACTACATAGTCCAGAGTACACTGTAGATGATTACTCATAAGTATACGAGGGTCATTCATGAATGAATTGTGGACCTCTATGTGGGATCATGCCAGTTTCTTTACATGTTACCGTGATAAAGAGTTTGATTTGGTATTGCAAGTGTCCCGTCCGTGATCCGGGGTAATCGTCTGTCAATCGTGTTAGTATTCCATTATTACCCTTACAAAGAGAGTTATGAACAAGATAATTTCAACTGCATAAAATCACATGAAATTATATATTCTATGTTTTTTATGAATTTTAAAGGAAATAAAAGTCCGGCCATCAAATTTTAAAAAGCGCGAGTACATAGTCCGGAGTACATTGTAGATGATTACTCATAAGTATACGAGGGTCATTCACGAATGAATTGTGGACCTCTATGTGGGATCATGCCAGTTTCTTTACATGTTACCGTGATAAAGAGTTTGATTTGGTATTGCAAGTTTCCCGTCCGCGATCCGGGGTAACCGTCTGTCAATCGTGTTAGTATTCCATTATTACCCTTACAATAAGACTTATGAAAACGATAATTTCAACTGCATAAAATCACATGAAATTATATATTCTATGTTTTTTATGAAATTTAAAGGAAATAAAAGTCCGACCATCCAATTTTAAAAAGCGCGACAACATAGTCCAGAGTACACTGTAGATGATTACTCATAAGTATACTAGGGTCATTCATGAATGAATTGTGGACCTCTATGTGGGATCATGCCAGTTTCTTTACATGTTACCGTGATAAAGAGTTTGATTTGGTATTGCAAGTGTCCCGTCTACAATCCGGGGTAACCGTCTGTCAATCGTGTTAGTATTCCATTATTACCCTTACAATAAGAGATTTGAACACGATAATTTCAACTGCATAAAATCACATGAAATTATATATTCTATGTTTTTTTATGAAATTTAAAGGAAATAAAAGTCCGACCATCAAATTTTAAAATGCGCGAGTACATAGTCCAGAGTACATTGTGGATGATTACTCATAAGTATACGAGGGTCATTCACGAATGAATTCTGGACCTCTATGTGGGATCATGCCAGTTTCTTTACATGTTACTGTGATAAAGAGTTTAATTTGGTATTGCAAGTGTCCCGTCCGTGATCCGGGTTAATCGTCTGTCAATCGTGTTAGTATTCCATTATTACCCTTACAATGAGAGTTATGAACACGATAATTTCAACTGCATAAAATCACATGAAATTATATATTCTATGTTTTTTATGAAATTTAAAGGAAATAAAAGTCCGACCATCCAATTTTAAAAAGCGCGACTATATGTCCAGAGTACACTGTAGATGATTACTAATAAGTATACGAGGGTCATTCATGAATGAATTGTGGACCTATATGTGGGATCATGCCAGTTTCTTTACATGTTACCGTGATAAAGAGTTTGATTTGGTATTGCAAGTGTCCCGTCTACAATCCGGGGTAACCGTCTGTCAATCGTGTTAGTATTCCATTATTACCCTTACAATAAGAGATTTGAACACGATAATTTCAACTGCATAAAATCACATGAAATTATATATTCTATGTTTTTTATGAAATTTAAAGGAAATAAAAGTCCGACCATCAAATTTTAAAAAGCGCGAGTACATAGTCCGAAGTACATTGTAGATGATTACTCATAAGTATACGAGGGTCATTCACGAATGAATTGTGGACCTCTATGTGGGATCATGCCAGTTTCTTTACAGGTTACAGTGATAAATAGTTTAATTTGGTATTGCAAGTGTCCCGTCCGCAATCCGGGGTAACCGTCTGTCAATCGTGTTAGTATTCCATTATTACCCTTACAATAAGAGATTTGAACACGATAATTTCAACTGCATAAAATCACATGAAATTATATATTTTATGTTTTTTACAAAATTTAAAGGAAATAAAAGTCCAACCATCAAATTTTAAAAAGCGCGAGTACATAGTCCAGAGTACATTGTAGATGATTACTCATAAGTATAGGAGGGTCATTCATGAATGAATTGTGGACCTCTATGTGCGATCATGCCAGTTTCTTTAAATGTTACCGTGATAAAGAGTTTGATTTGGTATTGCAAGTGTCCCGTCCGTGATCCGGGGTAATCGTCTGTCAATCGTGTTAGTATTCCATTATTACCCTTACAATGAGAGTTATGAACACAATAATTTCAACTGCATAAAATCAAATGAAATTATATATTCTATGTTTTTTATGAAATTTAAAGGAAATAAAAGTCTGATCATCAAATTTTAAAAAGCGCGAGTACATAGTCTGAAGTACATTGTAGATGATTACTCATAAGTATACGAGGGTCATTCATGAATGAATTGTGGACCTCCATGTGGGATAATGCCAGTTTCTTTACAGGTTACCGTGATAAAGAGTTTAATTTGGTATTGCAAGTGTCCCGTCCGCGATCCGGGGTAACCGTCTGTCAATCGTGTTAGTATTCCACTATAACCCTTACAATGAGAGTTATGAAAACGATAATTTCAACTGCATAAAATCACATGAAATTATATATTCTATGTTTTTTATGAAATTTAAAGGAAATAAAAGTCCGCCCATCAAATTTTAAAAAGCGCGAGTACATAGTCCAGAGTACATTGTAGATGATTACTCATAAATATACGAGGGTCATTCATGAATTAATTGTGGACCTCTATGTGGGATCATGCCAGTTTCTTTACAGGTTACCTTGATAAAGAGTCTAATTTGGTATTGCAAGTGTCCCGTCCGCAATCCGGGGTAACCGTCTGTCAATCGTGTTAGTATTCCATTATTACCCTTACAATAAGAGATTTGAACACGATAATTTCAACTGCATAAAATCACATGAAATTATATATTTTATGTTTTTTACAAAATTTAAAGGAAATAAAAGTCCGACCATCAAATTTTAAAAACCGCGAGTACATAGTCCAGAGTACATTGTAGATGATTACTCATAAGCATAGGAGGGTCATTCATGAATGAATTGTGGACCTCTATGTGCGATCATGCCAGTTTCTTTAAATGTTACCGTGATAAAGAGTTTGATTTGGTATTGCAAGTGTCCCGTCCGTGATCCGGGGTAATCGTCTGTCAATCGTGTTAGTATTCCATTATTACCCTTACAATGAGAGTTATGAACACAATAATTTCAACTGCATAAAATCAAATGAAATTATATATTCTATGTTTTTTATGAAATTGAAAGGAAATAAAAGTCTGACCATCAAATTTTAAAAAGCGCGAGTACATAGTCTGAAGTACATTGTAGGTGATTACTCATAAGTATACGAGGGTCATTCATGAATGAATTGTGGACCTCCATGTGGGATAATGCCAGTTTCTTTACAGGTTACCGTGATAAAGAGTTTAATTTGGTATTGCAAGTGTCCCGTCCGCGATCCGGGGTAACCGTCTGTCAATCGTGTTAGTATTCCACTATAACCCTTACAATGAGAGTTATGAAAACGATAATTTCAACTGCATAAAATCACATGAAATTATATATTCTATGTTTTTTATGAAATTTAAAGGAAATAAAAGTCCGACCATCCAATTTTAAAAAGCGCGAGTACATAGTCCAGAGTACATTGTAGATGATTACTCATAAATATACGAGGGTCATTCATGAATTAATTGTCGACCTCTATGTGGGATCATGCCAGTTTCTTTACAGGTTACCTTGATAAAGAGTCTAATTTGGTATTGCAAGTGTCCCGTCCGCAATCCGGGGTAACCGTCTGTCAATCGTGTTAGTATTCCATTATTACCCTTACAATAACAGATTTGAAAACGATAATTTCATCTGCATAAAATCACATGAAATTATATATTCTATGTTTTTTATGAAATTTAAAGGAAATAAAAGTCCGACCATCCAATTTTAAAAAGCGCGACTATATAGTCCAGAGTACACTGTAGATGATTACTCATAAGTATATGAGGGTCATTCATGGATGAATTGTGGACCTCTATGAGGGATCATGCCAGTTTCTTTACATGTTACCGTGATAAAGAGTTTGATTTGGTATTGCAAGTGTCCCGTCCGTGATCCGGGGTAATCGTCTGTCAATCGTGTTAGTATTCCATTATTACCCTTACAAAGAGAGTTATGAACAAGATAATTTCAACTGCATAAAATCACATGAAATTATATATTCTATGTTTTTTATGAAATTTAATGGAAATAAAAGTCCGACCATCAAATTTTAAAAAGCGCGGGTAAATAGTCCAGAGTACATTGTAGATGATTACTCATAAGTATACGAGGGTCATTCACGAATGAATTGTGGACCTCTATGTGGGATCATGCCAGTTTCTTTACATGTTACCGTGATAAAGAGTTTGATTTGGTATTTCAAGTTTCCCGTCCGCGATCCGGGGTAACCATCTGTCAATCGTGTTAGTATTCCATTATTACCCTTACAATAAGAGTTATGAAAACGATAATTTGAACTGCATAAAATCACATGAAATTATATATTCTATGTTTTTTATGAAATTTAAAGGAAATAAAAGTCCGACCATCCAATTTAAAAAAGCGCGACTGTATAGTCCAGAGTACACTGTAGATTATTACTCATAAGTATACGAGGGTCATTCAAGAATGAATTGTGGACCTCTATGTGAGATCATGCTAGTTTCTTTACATGTTACCGTGATAAAGAGTTTGATTTGGTGTTGCAAGTGTCCCGTCTGTAATCCGGGGTAACCGTCTGTCAATCGTGTTAGTATTCCATTATTACCCTTACAATAAGAGATTTGTACACGATAATTTCAACTGCATAAAATCACATGAAATTATATATTCTATGTTTTTTATGAAATTTAAAAGAAATAAAAGTCCGACCATCAAATTTTAAAAAGCGCGAGTACATAGTCCAGAGTACATTGTGGATGATTACTCATAAGTATACGAGGGTCATTCACGAATGAATTGTGGACCTCTATGTGGGATCATGCCAATTTCTTTACATGTTACCGTGATAAAGAGTTTGATTTGGTATTGCAAGAGTCCCGTCTGCAATCCGGGGTAACCGTCTGTCAATCGTGTTAGTATTCAATTATTACCCTTACAATAAGAGATTTGAACACGATAATTTCAACTGCATAAAATCACATGAAATTATATATTCTATGTTTTTTATGAAATTTAAAGGAAATAAAAGTCCGGCCATCAAATTTTAAAAAGCGCGGGTAAATAGTCCAGAGTACATTGTAGATGATTACTCATAAGTATACGAGGGTCATTCACGAATGAATTGTGGACCTCTATGTGGGATCATGCCAGTTTCTTTACATGTTACCGTGATAAAGAGTTTGATTTGGTATTGCAAGTTTCCCGTCCGCGATCCGGGGTAACCATCTGTCAATCGTGTTAGTATTCCATTATTACCCTTACAATAAGAGTTATGAAAACGATAATTTGAACTGCATAAAATCACATGAAATTATATATTCTATGTTTTTTATGAAATTTAAAGGAAATAAAAGTCCGACCATCCAATTTTAAAAAGCGCGACTATATAGTCCAGAGTACACTGTAGATTATTACTCATAAGTATACGAGGGTCATTCATGAATGAATTGTGGACCTCTATGTGAGATCATGCTAGTTTCTTTACATGTTACCGTGATAAAGAGTTTGATTTGGTATTGCAAGTGTCCCGTCTGTAATCCGGGGTAACCGTCTGTCAATTGTGTTAGTATTTCATTATTATCCTTACAATAAGAGATTTGTACACGATAATTTCAACTGCATAAAATCAAATGAAATTATATATTCTATGTTTTTTATGAAATTTAAAGGAAATAAAAGTCCGACCATCAAATTTTAAAAAGCGCGAGTACATAGTCCAGAGTACATTGTAGATGATTACTCATAAGTATAGGAGGGTCATTCACGAATGAATTGTGGACCTCTAAGTGGGATCATGCCAATTTCTTTACATGTTACCGTGATAAAGAGTTTGATTTGGTATTGCAAGAGTCCCGTCTGCAATCCGGGGTAACCGTCTGTCAATCGTGTTAGTATTCAATTATTACCCTTACAATAAGAGATTTGAACACGATAATTTCAACTGCATAAAATCACATGAAATTATATATTCTATGTTTTTTATGAAATTTAAAGGAAATAAAAGTCCGGCCATCAAATTTTAAAAAGCGCGGGTAAATAGTCCAGAGTACATTGTAGATGATTACTCATAAGTATACGAGGGTCATTCACGAATGAATTGTGGACCTCTATGTGGGATCATGCCAGTTTCTTTACATGTTACCGTGATAAAGAGTTTGATTTGGTATTGCAAGTTTCCCGTCCGCGATCCGGGGTAACCATCTGTCAATCGTGTTAGTATTCCATTATTACCCTTACAATAAGAGTTATGAAAACGATAATTTGAACTGCATAAAATCACATGAAATTATATATTCTATGTTTTTTATGAAATTTAAAGGAAATAAAAGTCCGACCATCCAATTTTAAAAAGCGCGACTATATAGTCCAGAGTACACTGTAGATTATTACTCATAAGTATACGAGGGTCATTCATGAATGAATTGTGGACCTCTATGTGAGATCATGCTAGTTTCTTTACATGTTACCGTGATAAAGAGTTTGATTTGGTATTGCAAGTGTCCCGTCTGTAATCCGGGGTAACCGTCTGTCAATTGTGTTAGTATTTCATTATTATCCTTACAATAAGAGATTTGTACACGATAATTTCAACTGCATAAAATCAAATGAAATTATATATTCTATGTTTTTTATGAAATTTAAAGGAAATAAAAGTCCGACCATCAAATTTTAAAAAGCGCGAGTACATAGTCCAGAGTACATTGTAGATGATTACTCATAAGTATAGGAGGGCCATTCATGAATGAATTGTGGACCTCTATGTGCGATCATGCCAGTTTCTTTAAATGTTACCGTGATAAAGAGTTTGATTTGGTATTGCAAGTGTCCCGTCCGTGATCCGGGGTAATCGTCTGTCAATCGTGTTAGTATTCCATTATTACCCTTACAATGAGAGTTATGAACACAATAATTTCAACTGCATAAAATCAAATGAAATTATATATTCTATGTTTTTTATGAAATTTAAAGGAAATAAAAGTCCGACCATCAAATTTTAAAAAGCGCGAGTACATAGTCTGAAGTACATTGTAGATGATTAATCATAAGTATACGAGGGTCATTCATGAATGAATTGTGGACCTCCATGTGGGATAATGCCAGTTTCTTTACAGGTTACCATGATAAAGAGTTTAATTTGGTATTGCAAGTGTCCCGTCCGCGATCCGGGGTAACCGTCTGTCAATCGTGTTAGTATTCCACTATTACCCTTACAATGAGAGTTATGAAAACGATAATTTCAACTGCATAAAATCACATGATATTATATATTCTATGTTGTTTATGAAATTTAAAGGAAATAAAAGTCCGCCCATCAAATTTTAAAAAGCGCGAGTACATAGTCCAGAGTACATTGTAGATGATTACTCATAAATATACGAGGGTCATTCATGAATTAATTGTGGAACTCGATGTGGGATCATGCCAGTTTCTTTACAGGTTACCTTGATAAAGAGTTTAATTTGGTATTGCAAGTGTCCCGTCCGCAATCCGGGGTAACCGTCTGTCAATCGTGTTAGTATTCCATTATTACCCTTACAATAAGAGATTTGAAAACGATAATTTCATCTGCATAAAATCACATGAAATTATATATTCTATGTTTTTTATGAAATTTAAAGGAAATAAAAGTCCGACCATCCAATTTAAAAAAGCGCGACTATATAGTCCAGAGTACACTGTAGATGATTACTCATAAGTATACGAGGGTCATTCATGAATGAATTGTGGACCTCTATGTGAGATCATGCCAGTTTCTTTACATGTTACCGTGATAAAGAGTTTGATTTGGTATTGCAAGTGTCCCGTCTGTAATCCGGGGTAACCGTCTGTCAATCGTGTTAGTATTCGATTATTACCCTTACAATAAGAGATTTGTACACGATAATTTCAACTGCATAAAATCACATGAAATTATATATTCTATGTTTTTTATGAAATTTAAAAGAAATAAAAGTCTGACCATCAAATTTTAAAAAGCGCGAGTACATAGTCCAGAGTACATTGTGGATGATTACTCATAAGTATCCGAGGGTCATTCACGAATGAATTGTGGACCTCTATGTGGGATCATGCCAATTTCTTTACATGTTACCGTGATAAAGAGTTTAATTTGGTATTGCAAGTGTCCCGTCCGTGATCCGGGTTAATCGTCTGTCAATCGTGTTAGTATTCCATTATTACCCTTACAATGAGAGTTATGAACACGATAATTTCAACTGCATAAAATCACATGAAATTATATATTCTATGTTTTTTATGAAATTTAAAGGAAATAAAAGTCCTACCATCCAATTTTAAAAAGCGCGACTATATAGTCCAGAGTACACTGTAGATGATTACTAATAAGTATACGAGGGTCATTCATGAATGAATTGTGGACCTCTATGTGGGATCATGCCAGTTTCTTTACATGTTACCGTGATAAAGAGTTTGATTTGGTATTGCAAGTGTCCCGTCTGCAATCCGGGGTAACCGTCTGTCAATCGTGTTAGTATTCAATTATTACCCTTACAATAAGAGATTTGAACACGATAATTTCAACTGCATAAAATCACATGAAATTATATATTCTATGTTTTTTATGAAATTTAAAGGAAATAAAAGTCCGACCATCAAATTTTAAAAAGCGCGGGTAAATAGTCCAGAGTACATTGTAGATGATTACTCATAAGTATACGAGGGTCATTCACGAATGAATTGTGGACCTCTATGTGGGATCATGCCAGTTTCTTTACATGTTACCGTGATAAAGAGTTTGATTTGGTATTGCGAGTTTCCCGTCCGCGATCCGGGGTAACCATCTGTCAATCGTGTTAGTATTCCATTATTACCCTTACAATAAGAGTTATGAAAACGATAATTTGAACTGCATAAAATCACATGAAATTATATATTCTATGTTTTTTATGAAATTTAAAGGAAATAAAAGTCCGACCATCCAATTTTAAAAAGCGCGACTATATAGTCCAGAGTACACTGTAGATTATTACTCATAAGTATACGAGGGTCATTCATGAATGAATTGTGGACCTCTATGTGAGATCATGCTAGTTTCTTTACATGTTACCGTGATAAAGAGTTTGATTTGGTATTGCAAGTGTCCCGTCTGTAATCCGGGGTAACCGTCTGTCAATCGTGTTAGTATTCCATTATTACCCTTACAATAAGAGATTTGTACAAGATAATTTCAACTACATAAAATCACATGAAATTATATATTCTATGTTTTTTATGAAATTTAAAGGAAATAAAAGTCCGACCATCAAATTTTAAAAAGCGCGAGTACATAGTCCAGAGTACATTGTAGATGATTACTCATAAGTATAGGAGGGTCATTCATGAATGAATTGTGGACCTCTATGTGCGATCATGCCAGTTTCTTTAAATGTTACCGTGATAAAGAGTTTGATTTGGTATTGCAAGTGTCCCGTCCGTGATCCTGGGTAATCGTCTGTCAATCGTGTTAGTATTCCATTATTACCCTTACAATGAGAGTTATGAACACAATAATTTCAACTGCATAAAATCAAATGAAATTATATATTCTATGTTTTTTATGAAATGTAAAGGAAATAAAAGTCCGACCATCAAATTTTAAAAAGCGCGAGTACATAGTCTGAAGTACATTGTAGATGATTACTCATAAGTATACGAGGGTCATTCATGAATGAATTGTGGACCTCCATGTGGGATAATGCCAGTTTCTTTACAGGTTACCGTGATAAAGAGTTTAATTTGGTATTGCAAGTGTCCTGTCCGCGATCCGGGGTAACCGTATGTCAATCGTGTTAGTATTCCACTATTACCCTTACAATGAGAGTTATGAAAACGATAATTTCAACTGCATAAAATCACATGAAATTATATATTCCATGTTTTTTATGAAATTTAAAGGAAATAAAAGTCCGCCCATCAAATTTTAAAAAGCGCGAGTATATAGTCCAGAGTACATTGTAGATGATTACTCATAAATATACGAAGGTCATTCATGAATTAATTGTGGACCTCTATGTGGGATCATGCCAGTTTCTTTACAGGTTACCTTGATAAAGAGTTTAATTTGGTATTGCAAGTGTCCCGTCCGCAATCCGGGGTAACCGTCTGTCAATCGTGTTAGTATTCCATTATTACCCTTACAATAAGAGATTTGAAAACGATAATTTCATCTGCATAAAATCACATGAAATTATATATTCTATGTTTTTTATGAAATTTAAAGGAAATAAAAGTCCGACCATCCAATTTAAAAAAGCGCGACTATATAGTCCAGAGTGCACTGTAGATGATTACTCATAAGTATACGAGGGTCATTCATGAATGAATTGTGGACCTCTATGTGAGATCATGCCAGTTTCTTTACATGTTACCGTGATAAAGAGTTTGATTTGGTATTGCAAGTGTCCCGTCTGTAATCCGGGGTAACCGTCTGTCAATCGTGTTAGTATTCCATTATTACCCTTACAATAAGAGATTTGTACACGATAATTTCAACTGCATAAAATCACATGAAATTATATATTCTATGTTTTTTATGAAATTTAAAAGAAATAAAAGTCCGACCATCAAATTTTAAAAAGCGCGAGTACATAGTCCAGAGTACATTGTGGATGATTACTCATAAGTATACGAGGGTCATTCACGAATGAATTGTGGACCTCTATGTGGGATCATGCCAATTTCTTTACATGTTACCGTGATAAAGAGTTTAATTTGGTATTGCAAGTGTCCCGTCCGTGATCCGGGTTAATCGTCTGTCAATCGTATTAGTATTCCATTATTACCCTTACAATGAGAGTTATGAACAAGATAATTTCAACTGCATAAAATCACATGAAATTATATATTCTATGTTTTTTATGAAATTTAAAGGAAATAAAAGTCCGACCATCAAATTTTAAAAAGCGCGAGTACATAGTCCAGAGTACATTGTACATGATTACTCATAAGTATAGGAGGGTCATTCATGAATGAATTGTGGACCTCTATGTGCGATCATGCCAGTTTCTTTAAATGTTACCGTGATAAAGAGTTTGATTTGGTATTGCAAGTGTCCCGTCCGTGATCCTGGGTAATCGTCTGTCAATCGTGTTAGTATTCCATTATTACCCTTACAATGAGAGTTATGAACACAATAATTTCAACTGCATAAAATCAAATGAAATTATATATTCTATGTTTTTTATGAAATGTAAAGGAAATAAAAGTCCGACCATCAAATTTTAAAAAGCGCGAGTACATAGTCTGAAGTACATTGTAGATGATTACTCATAAGTATACGAGGGTCATTCATGAATGAATTGTGGACCTCCATGTGGGATAATGCCAGTTTCTTTACAGGTTACCGTGATAAAGAGTTTAATTTGGTATTGCAAGTGTCCTGTCCGCGATCCGGGGTAACCGTCTGTCAATCGTGTTAGTATTCCACTATTACCCTTACAATGAGAGTTATGAAAACGATAATTTCAACTGCATAAAATCACATGAAATTATATATTCCATGTTTTTTATGAAATTTAAAGGAAATAAAAGTCCGCCCATCAAATTTTAAAAAGCGCGAGTATATAGTCCAGAGTACATTGTAGATGATTACTCATAAATATACGAAGGTCATTCATGAATTAATTGTGGACCTCTATGTGGGATCATGCCAGTTTCTTTACAGGTTACCTTGATAAAGAGTTTAATTTGGTATTGCAAGTGTCCCGTCCGCAATCCGGGGTAACCGTCTGTCAATCGTGTTAGTATTCCATTATTACCCTTACAATAAGAGATTTGAAAACGATAATTTCATCTGCATAAAATCACATGAAATTATATATTCTATGTTTTTTATGAAATTTAAAGGAAATAAAAGTCCGACCATCCAATTTAAAAAAGCGCGACTATATAGTCCAGAGTGCACTGTAGATGATTACTCATAAGTATACGAGGGTCATTCATGAATGAATTGTGGACCTCTATGTGAGATCATGCCAGTTTCTTTACATGTTACCGTGATAAAGAGTTTGATTTGGTATTGCAAGTGTCCCGTCTGTAATCCGGGGTAACCGTCTGTCAATCGTGTTAGTATTCCATTATTACCCTTACAATAAGAGATTTGTACACGATAATTTCAACTGCATAAAATCACATGAAATTATATATTCTATGTTTTTTATGAAATTTAAAAGAAATAAAAGTCCGACCATCAAATTTTAAAAAGCGCGAGTACATAGTCCAGAGTACATTGTGGATGATTACTCATAAGTATACGAGGGTCATTCACGAATGAATTGTGGACCTCTATGTGGGATCATGCCAATTTCTTTACATGTTACCGTGATAAAGAGTTTAATTTGGTATTGCAAGTGTCCCGTCCGTGATCCGGGTTAATCGTCTGTCAATCGTATTAGTATTCCATTATTACCCTTACAATGAGAGTTATGAACAAGATAATTTCAACTGCATAAAATCACATGAAATTATATATTCTATGTTTTTTATGAAATTTAAAGGAAATAAAAGTCCTACCATCAAATATTAAAAAGCGCGGGTAAATAGTCCAGAGTACATTGTAGATGATTACTCATAAGTATACGAGGGTCATTCACGAATGAATTGTGGACCTCTATGTGGGATCATGCCAGTTTCTTTACATGTTACCGTGATAAAGAGTTTGATTTGGTATTGCAAGTGTCCCGTCCGTGATCCTGGGTAATCGTCTGTCAATCGTGTTAGTATTCCATTATTACCCTTACAATGAGAGTTATGAACACAATAATTTCAACTGCATAAAATCAAATGAAATTATATATTCTATGTTTTTTATGAAATGTAAAGGAAATAAAAGTCCGACCATCAAATTTTAAAAAGCGCGAGTACATAGTCTGAAGTACATTGTAGATGATTACTCATAAGTATACGAGTGTCATTCATGAATGAATTGTGGACCTCCATGTGGGATAATGCCAGTTTCTTTACAGGTTACCGTGATAAAGAGTTTAATTTGGTATTGCAAGTGTCCTGTCCGCGATCCGGGGTAACCGTCTGTCAATCGTGTTAGTATTCCACTATTACCCTTACAATGAGAGTTATGAAAACGATAATTTCAACTGCATAAAATCACATGAAATTATATATTCTATGTTTTTTATGAAATTTAAAGGAAATAAAAGTCCACCCATCAAATTTTAAAAAGCGCGAGTATATAGTCCAGAGTACATTGTAGATGATTACTCATAAATATACGAAGGTCATTCATGAATTAATTGTGGACCTCTATGTGGGATCATGCCAGTTTCTTTACAGGTTACCTTGATAAAGAGTTTAATTTGGTATTGCAAGTGTCCCGTCCGCAATCCGGGGTAACCGTCTGTCAATCGTGTTAGTATTCCATTATTACCCTTACAATAAGAGATTTGAAAACGATAATTTCATCTGCATAAAATCACATGAAATTATATATTCTATGTTTTTTATGAAATTTAAAGGAAATAAAAGTCCGACCATCCAATTTAAAAAAGCGCGACTATATAGTCCAGAGTGCACTGTAGATGATTACTCATAAGTATACGAGGGTCATTCATGAATGAATTGTGGACCTCTATGTGAGATCATGCCAGTTTCTTTACATGTTACCGTGATAAAGAGTTTGATTTGGTATTGCAAGTGTCCCGTCTGTAATCCGGGGTAACCGTCTGTCAATCGTGTTAGTATTCCATTATTACCCTTACAATAAGAGATTTGTACACGATAATTTCAACTGCATAAAATCACATGAAATTATATATTCTATGTTTTTTATGAAATTTAAAAGAAATAAAAGTCCGACCATCAAATTTTAAAAAGCGCGAGTACATAGTCCAGAGTACATTGTGGATGATTACTCATAAGTATACGAGGGTCATTCACGAATGAATTGTGGACCTCTATGTGGGTCATGCCAATTTCTTTACATGTTACCGTGATAAAGAGTTTAATTTGGTATTGCAAGTGTCCCGTCCGTGATCCGGGTTAATCGTCTGTCAATCGTGTTAGTATTCCATTATTACCCTTACAATGAGAGTTATGAACAAGATAATTTCAACTGCATAAAATCACATGAAATTATATATTCTATGTTTTTTATGAAATTTAAAGGAAATAAAAGTCCTACCATCCAATTTTAAAAAGCGCGACTATATAGTCCAGAGTACACTGTATATGATTACTTATAAGTATACGAGGGTCATTCATGAATGAATTGTGGACCTCTATGTGGGATCATGCCAGTTTCTTTACATGTTACCGTGATAAAGAGTTTGATTTGGTATTGCAAGTGTCCCGTCTGCAATCCGGGGTAACCGTCTGTCAATCGTGTTAGTATTCAATTATTACCCTTACAATAAGAGATTTGAACACGATAATTTCAACTGCATAAAATCACATGAAATTATATATTCTATGTTTTTTATGAAATTTAAAGGAAATAAAAGTCCGACCATCAAATATTAAAAAGCGCGGGTAAATAGTCCAGAGTACATTGTAGATGATTACTCATAAGTATACGAGGGTCATTCACGAATGAATTGTGGACCTCTATGTGGGATCATGCCAGTTTCTTTACATGTTACCATGATAAAGAGTTTGATTTGGTATTGCAAGTTTCCCGTCCGATATCCGGGGTAACCATCTGTCAATCGTGTTAGTATTCCATTATTACCCTTACAATAAGAGTTATGAAAACGATAATTTGAACTGCATAAAATCACATGAAATTATATATTCTATGTTTTTTATGAAATTTAAAGGAAATAAAAGTCCGACCATCCAATTTTAAAAAGCGCGACTATATAGTCCAGAGTACACTGTAGATGATTACTCATAAGTATACGAGGGTCATTCGTGAATGAATTGTGGACCTCTATGTGGGATCATGCCAGTTTCTTTACATGTTACCGTGATAAAGAGTTTGATTTGGTATTGCAAGTGTCCCGTCTGCAATCCGGGGTAACCGTCTGTCAATCGTGTTAGTATTCAATTATTACCCTTACAATAAGAGATTTGAACACGATAATTTCAACTGCATAAAATCACATGAAATTATATATTCTATGTTTTTTATGAAATTTAAAGGAAATAAAAGTCCGACCATCAAATTTTAAAAAGCGCGGGTAAATAGTCCAGAGTACATTGTAGATGATTACTCATAAGTATACGAGGGTCATTCACGAATGAATTGTGGACCTCTATGTGGGATCATGCCAGTTTCTTTACATGTTACCGTGATAAAGAGTTTGATTTGGTATTGCAAGTTTCCCGTCCGCGATCCGGGGTAACCATCTGTCAATCGTGTTATTATTCCATTATTACCCTTACAATAAGAGTTATGAAAACGATAATTTGAACTGCATAAAATCACATGAAATTATATATTCTATGTTTTTTATGAAATTTAAAGGAAATAAAAGTCCGACCATCCAATTTTAAAAAGCGCGACTATATAGTCCAGAGTACACTGTAGATTATTACTCATAAGTATACGAGGGTCATTCATGAATGAATTGTGGACCTCTATGTGAGATCATGCTAGTTTCTTTACATGTTACCGTGATAAAGAGTTTGATTTGGTATTGCAAGTGTCCCGTGTGTAATCCGGGGTAACCGTCTGTCAATTGTGTTAGTATTTCATTATTATCCTTACAATAAGAGATTTATACACGATAATTTCAACTGCATAAAATCAAATGAAATTATATATTCTATGTTTTTTATGAAATTTAAAGGAAATAAAAGTCCGACCATCAAATTTTAAAAAGCGCGAGTACATAGTCCAGAGTACATTGTAGATGATTACTCATAAGTATAGGAGGGCCATTCATGAATGAATTGTGGACCTCTATGTGCGATCATGCCAGTTTCTTTAAATGTTACCGTGATAAAGAGTTTGATTTGGTATTGCAAGTGTCCCGTCCGTGATCCGGGGTAATCGTCTGTCAATCGTGTTAGTATTCCATTATTACCCTTACAATAAGAGATTTGAAAACGATAATTTCATCTGCATAAAATCACATGAAATTATATATTCTATGTTTTTTATGAAATTTAAAGGAAATAAAAGTCCGACCATCAAATTTTAAAAAGCGCGAGTACATAGTCTGAAGTACATTGTAGATGATTACTTATAAGTATACGAGGGTCATTCATGAATGAATTGTGGACCTCCATGTGGGATAATGCCAGTTTCTTTACAGGTTACCATGATAAATAGTTTAATTTGGTATTGCAAGTGTCCCGTCCGCGATCCGGGGTAACCGTCTGTCAATCGTGTTAGTATTCCACTATTACCCTTACAATGAGAGTTATGAAAACGATAATTTCAACTGCATAAAATCACATGAAATTATATATTCTATGTTTTTTATGAAATTTAAAGGAAATAAAAGTCCGCCCATCAAATTTTAAAAAGCGCGAGAACATAGTCCAGAGTACATTGTAGATGATTACTCATAAATATACGAGGGTCATTCATGAATTAATTGTGGACCTCGATGTGGGATCATGCCAGTTTCTTTACAGGTTACCTTGATAAAGAGTTTAATTTGGTATTGCAAGTGTCCCGTCCGCAATCCGGGGTAACCGTCTGTCAATCGTGTTAGTATTCCATTATTACCCTTACAATAAGAGATTTGAATACGATAATTTCAACTGCATAAAATCACATGAAATTATATATTCTATGTTTTTTATGAAATTTAAAGGAAATAAAAGTCCGCCCATCAAATTTTAAAAAGCGCGAGAACATAGTCCAGAGTACATTGTAGATGATTACTCATAAATATACGAGGGTCATTCATGAATTAATTGTGGACCTCGATGTGGGATCATGCCAGTTTCTTTACAGGTTACCTTGATAAAGAGTTTAATTTGGTATTGCAAGTGTCCCGTCCGCAATCCGGGGTAACCGTCTGTCAATCGTGTTAGTATTCCATTATTACCCTTACAATAAGAGATTTGAATACGATAATTTCAACTGCATAAAATCACATGAAATTATATATTCTATGTTTTTTATGAAATTTAAAGGAAATAAAAGTCCGCCCATCAAATTTTAAAAAGCGCGAGTACATAGTCCAGAGTACATTGTAGATGATTACTCATAAATATACGAGGGTCATTCATGAATTAATTGTGGACCTCGATGTGGGATCATGCCAGTTTCTTTACATGTTACCGTGATAAAGAGTTTGATTTGGTATTGCAAGTGTCCCGTCCGTGATCCGGGGTAATCGTCTGTCAATCGTGTTAGTATTCCATTATTACCCTTACAATAAGAGATTTGAAAACGATAATTTCATCTGCATAAAATCACATGAAATTATATATTCTATGTTTTTTATGAAATTTAAAGGAAATAAAAGTCCGACCATCCAATTTAAAAAAGCGCGACTATATAGTCCAGAGTACACTGTAGATGATTACTCATAAGTATACGAGGGTCATTCATGAATGAATTGTGGACCTCTATGTGAGATCATGCCAGTTTCTTTACATGTTACCGTGATAAAGAGTTTGATTTGGTATTGCAAGTGTCCCGTCTGTAATCCGGGGTAACCGTCTGTCAATCGTGTTAGTATTCCATTATTACCCTTACAATAAGAGATTTGTACACGATAATTTCAACTGCATAAAATCACATGAAATTATATATTCTATGTTTTTTATGAAATTTAAAGGAAATAAAAGTCCGACCATCCAATTTTAAAAAGCGCGACTATATAGTCCAGAGTACACTGTATATGATTACTAATAAGTATACGAGGGTCATTCATGAATGAATTGTGGACCTCTATGTGGGATCATGCCAGTTTCTTTACATGTTACAGTGATAAAGAGTTTGATTTGGTATTGCAAGTGTCCCGTCTGTAATCCGGGGTAACCGTCTGTCAATCGTGTTAGTATTCAATTATTACCCTTACAATAAGAGATTTGAACACGATAATTTCAACTGCATAAAATCACATGAAATTATATATTCTATGTTTTTTATGAAATTTAAAGGAAATAAAAGTCCGACCATCAAATATTAAAAAGCGCGGGTAAATAGTCCAGAGTACATTGTAGATGATTACTCATAAGTATACGAGGGTTATTCACGAATGAATTGTGGACCTCTATGTGGGATCATGCCAGTTTCTTTACATGTTACCGTGATAAAGAGTTTGATTTGGTATTGCAAGTTTCCCGTCCGATATCCGGGGTAACCATCTGTCAATCGTGTTAGTATTCCATTATTACCCTTACAATAAGAGTTATGAAAACGATAATTTGAACTGCATAAAATCACATGAAATTATATATTCTATGTTTTTTATGAAATTTAAAGGAAATAAAAGTCCGACCATCCAATTTTAAAAAGCGCGACTATATAGTCCAGAGTACACTGTTGATGATTACTCATAAGTATACGAGGGTCATTCGTGAATGAATTGTGGACCTCTATGTGGGATCATGCCAGTTTCTTTACATGTTACCGTGATAAAGAGTTTGATTTGGTATTGCAAGTGTCCCGTCTGCAATCCGGGGTAACCGTCTGTCAATCGTGTTAGTATTCAATTATTACCCTTACAATAAGAGATTTGAACACGATAATTTCAACTGCATAAAATCACATGAAATTATATATTCTATGTTTTTTATGAAATTTAAAGGAAATAAAAGTCCGACCATCAAATTTTAAAAAGCGCGGGTAAATAGTCCAGAGTACATTGTAGATGATTACTCATAAGTATACGAGGGTCATTCACGAATGAATTGTGGACCTCTATGTGGGATCATGCCAGTTTCTTTACATGTTACCGTGATAAAGAGTTTGATTTGGTATTGCAAGTTTCCCGTCCGCGATCCGGGGTAACCATCTGTCAATCGTGTTATTATTCCATTATTACCCTTACAATAAGAGTTATGAAAACGATAATTTGAACTGCATAAAATCACATGAAATTATATATTCTATGTTTTTTATGAAATTTAAAGGAAATAAAAGTCCGACCATCCAATTTTAAAAAGCGCGACTATATAGTCCAGAGTACACTGTAGATTATTACTCATAAGTATACGAGGGTCATTCATGAATGAATTGTGGACCTCTATGTGAGATCATGCTAGTTTCTTTACATGTTACCGTGATAAAGAGTTTGATTTGGTATTGCAAGTGTCCCGTGTGTAATCCGGGGTAACCGTCTGTCAATTGTGTTAGTATTTCATTATTATCCTTACAATAAGAGATTTATACACGATAATTTCAACTGCATAAAATCAAATGAAATTATATATTCTATGTTTTTTATGAAATTTAAAGGAAATAAAAGTCCGACCATCAAATTTTAAAAAGCGCGAGTACATAGTCCAGAGTACATTGTAGATGATTACTCATAAGTATAGGAGGGCCATTCATGAATGAATTGTGGACCTCTATGTGCGATCATGCCAGTTTCTTTAAATGTTACTGTGATAAAGAGTTTGATTTGGTATTGCAAGTGTCCCGTCCGTGATCCGGGGTAATCGTCTGTCAATCGTGTTAGTATTCCATTATTACCCTTACAATGAGAGTTATGAACACAATAATTTCAACTGCATAAAATCAAATGAAATTATATATTCTATGTTTTTTATGAAATTTAAAGGAAATAAATGTCCGACCATCAAATTTTAAAAAGCGCGAGTACATAGTCTGAAGTACATTGTAGATGATTACTTATAAGTATACGAGGGTCATTCATGAATGAATTGTGGACCTCCATGTGGGATAATGCCAGTTTCTTTACAGGTTACCATGATAAAGAGTTTAATTTGGTATTGAGAGTGTCCCGTCCGCGATCCGGGGTAACCGTCTGTCAATCGTGTTAGTATTCCACTATTACCCTTACAATGAGAGTTATGAAAACGATAATTTCAACTGCATAAAATCACATGAAATTATATATTCTATGTTTTTTATGAAATTTAAAGGAAATAAAAGTCCGCCCATCAAATTTTAAAAAGCGCGAGAACATAGTCCAGAGTACATTGTAGATGATTACTCATAAATATACGAGGGTCATTCATGAATTAATTGTGGACCTCGATGTGGGATCATGCCAGTTTCTTTACAGGTTACCTTGATAAAGAGTTTAATTTGGTATTGCAAGTGTCCCGTCCGCAATCCGGGGTAACCGTCTGTCAATCGTGTTAGTATTCCATTATTACCCTTACAATAAGAGATTTGAAAACGATAATTTCATCTGCATAAAATCACATGAAATTATATATTCTATGTTTTTTATGAAATTTAAAGGAAATAAAAGTCCGACCATCCAATTTAAAAAAGCGCGACTATATAGTCCAGAGTACACTGTAGATGATTACTCATAAGTATACGAGGGTCATTCATGAATGAATTGTGGACCTCTATGTGAGATCATGCCAGTTTCTTTACATGTTACCGTGATAAAGAGTTTGATTTGGTATTGCAAGTGTCCCGTCTGTAATCCGGGGTAACCGTCTGTCAATCGTGTTAGTATTCCATTATTATCCTTACAATAAGATATTTGTACACGATAATTACAACTGCATAAAATCACATGAAATTATATATTCTATGTTTTTTATGAAATTTAAAAGAAATAAAAGTCCGACCATCAAATTTTAAAAAGCGCGAGTACATAGTCCAGAGTAAATTGTGGATGATTACTCATAAGTATACGAGGGTCATTCACGAATGAATTGTGGACCTCTATGTGGGATCATGCCAATTTCTTTACATGTTACCGTGATAAAGAGTTTAATTTGGTATTGCAAGTGTCCCGTCCGTGATCCGGGTTAATCGTCTGTCAATCGTGTTAGTATTCCATTATTACCCTGACAATGAGAGTTATGAACACGATAATTTCAACTGCATAAAATCACATGAAATTATATATTCTATGTTTTTTATGAAATTTAAAGGAAATAAAAGTCCTACCATCCAATTTTAAAAACCGCGATTATATAGTCCAGAGTACACTGTAGATGATTACTAATAAGTATACGAGGGTCATTCATGAATGAATTGTGGACCTCTATGTGGGATCATGCCAGTTTCTTTACATGTTACCGTGATAAAGAGTTTGATTTGGTATTGCAAGTGTCCCGTCTGCAATCCGGGGTAACCGTCTGTCAATCGTGTTAGTATTCAATTATTACCCTTACAATAAGAGATTTGAACACGATAATTTCAACTGCATAAAATCACATGAAATTATATATTCTATGTTTTTTATGAAATTTAAAGGAAATAAAAGTCCGACCATCAAATTTTAAAAAGCGCGGGTAAATAGTCCAGAGTACATTGTAGATGATTACTCATAAGTATACGAGGGTCATTCACGAATGAATTGTGGACCTCTATGTGGGATCATGCCAGTTTCTTTACATGTTACCGTGATAAAGAGTTTGATTTGGTATTGCAAGTTTCCCGTCCGCGATCCGGGGTAACCATCTGTCAATCGTGTTATTATTCCATTATTACCCTTACAATAAGAGTTATGAAAACGATAATTTGAACTGCATAAAATCACATGAAATTATATATTCTATGTTTTTTATGAAATTTAAAGGAAATAAAAGTCCGACCATCCAATTTTAAAAAGCGCGACTATATAGTCCAGAGTACACTGTAGATTATTACTCATAAGTATACGAGGGTCATTCATGAATGAATTGTGGACCTCTATGTGAGATCATGCTAGTTTCTTTACATGTTACCGTGATAAAGAGTTTGATTTGGTATTGCAAGTGTCCCGTGTGTAATCCGGGGTAACCGTCTGTCAATTGTGTTAGTATTTCATTATTATCCTTACAATAAGAGATTTATACACGATAATTTCAACTGCATAAAATCAAATGAAATTATATATTCTATGTTTTTTATGAAATTTAAAGGAAATAAAAGTCCGACCATCAAATTTTAAAAAGCGCGAGTACATAGTCCAGAGTACATTGTAGATGATTACTCATAAGTATAGGAGGGCCATTCATGAATGAATTGTGGACCTCTATGTGCGATCATGCCAGTTTCTTTAAATGTTACTGTGATAAAGAGTTTGATTTGGTATTGCAAGTGTCCCGTCCGTGATCCGGGGTAATCGTCTGTCAATCGTGTTAGTATTCCATTATTACCCTTACAATGAGAGTTATGAACACAATAATTTCAACTGCATAAAATCAAATGAAATTATATATTCTATGTTTTTTATGAAATTTAAAGGAAATAAAAGTCCGACCATCAAATTTTAAAAAGCGCGAGTACATAGTCCAGAGTACATTGTAGATGATTACTCATAAGTATAGGAGGGTCATTCATGAATGAATTGTGGACCTCTATGTGCGATCATGCCAGTTTCTTTAAATGTTACCGTGATAAAGAGTTTGATTTGGTATTGCAAGTGTCCCGTCCGTGATCCTGGGTAATCGTCTGTCAATCGTGTTAGTATTCCATTATTACCCTTACAATGAGAGTTATGAACACAATAATTTCAACTGCATAAAATCAAATGAAAATATATATTCTATGTTTTTTATGAAATGTAAAGGAAATAAAAGTCTGACCATCAAATTTTAAAAAGCGCGAGTA
Source organism: Rubia yunnanensis (assembly GCA_037428765.1). NCBI lineage: Eukaryota > Viridiplantae > Streptophyta > Magnoliopsida > Gentianales > Rubiaceae > Rubia > Rubia yunnanensis. Next base: position 33,347,380 of record CM075067.1, on the reverse strand, counting down.
CATAGTCTGAAGTACATTGTAGATGATTACTCATAAGTATACGAGGGTCGTTCATGAATGAATTGTGGACCTCCATGTGGGATAATGCCAGTTTCTTTACAGGTTACCGTGATAAAGAGTTTAATTTGGTATTGCAAGTGTCCCGTCCGCGATCCGGGGTAACCGTCTGTCAATCGTGTTAGTATTCCACTATTACCCTTACAATGAGAGTTATGAAAACGATAATTTCAACTGCATAAAATCACATGAAATTATATATTCTATGTTTTTTATGAAATTTAAAGGAAATAAAAGTCCGCCCATCAAATTTTAAAAAGCGCTTGTATATAGTCCAGAGTACATTGTAGATGATTACTCATAAATATACGAAGGTCATTCATGAATTAATTGTGGACCTCTATGTGGGATCATGCCAGTTTCTTTACAGGTTACCTTGATAAAGAGTTTAATTTGGTATTGCAAGTGTCCCGTCCGCAATCCGGGGTAACCGTCTGTCAATCGTGTTAGTATTCCATTATTACCCTTACAATAAGAGATTTGAAAACGATAATTTCATCTGCATAAAATCACATGAAATTATATATTCTATGTTTTTTATGAAATTTAAAGGAAATAAAAGTCCGACCATCCAATTTAAAAAAGCGCGACTATATAGTCCAGAGTACACTGTAGATGATTACTCATAAGTATACGAGGGTCATTCACGAATGAATTGTGAACCTCTATGTGGGATCATGCCAGTTTCTTTACATGTTACCGTGATAAAGAGTTTGATTTGGTATTGCAAGTGTCCCGTCTGTAATCCGGGGTAACCGTCTGTCAATCGTCTTAGTATTCCATTATTACCCTTACAATAAGAGATTTGTACACGATAATTTCAACTGCATAAAATCACATGAAATTATATATTCTATGTTTTTTATGAAATTTAAAAGAAATAAAAGTCCTACCATCCAATTTTAAAAAGCGCGACTATATAGTCCAGAGTACACTGTAGATGATTACTAATAAGTATACGAGGGTCATTCATGAATGAATTGTGGACCTCTATGTGGGATCATGCTAGTTTCTTTACATGTTACCGTGATAAAGAGTTTGATTTGGTATTGCAAGTGTCCCGTCTGCAATCCGGGGTAACCGTCTGTCAATCGTGTTAGTATTCAATTATTACCCTTACAATAAGAGATTTGAACACGATAATTTCAACTGCATAAAATCACATGAAATTATATATTCTATGTTTTTTATGAAATTTAAAGGAAGTAAAAGTCCGACCATCAAATTTTAAAAAGCGCGGGTAAATAGTCCAGAGTACATTGTAGATGATTACTCATAAGTATACGAGGGTCATTCACGAATGAATTGTGGACCTCTATGTGGGATCATGCCAGTTTCTTTACATGTTACCGTGATAAAGAGTTTGATTTGGTATTGCAAGTTTCCCGTCCGCGATCCGGGGTAACCTTCTGTCAATCGTGTTAGTATTCCATTGTTACCCTTACAATAAGAGTTATGAAAACGATAATTTGAACTGCATAAAATCACATGAAATTATATATTCTATGTTTTTTATGAAATTTAAAGGAAATAAAAGTCCGACCATCAAATTTTAAAAAGCTCGAGTACATAGTCTGAAGTACATTGTAGATGATTACTCATAAGTATACGAGGGTCATTCATGAATGAATTGTGGACCTCCATGTGGGATAATGCCAGTTTCTTTACAGGTTACCGTGATAAAGAGTTTAATTTGGTATTGCAAGTGTCCCGTCCGCGATCCGGGGTAACCGTCTGTCAATCGTGTTAGTATTCCACTATTACCCTTACAATGAGAGTTATGAAAACGATAATTTCAACTGCATAAAATCACATGAAATTATATATTCTATGTTTTTTATGAAATTTAAAGGAAATAAAAGTCCGCCCATCAAATTTTAAAAAGCGCGAGTATATAGTCCAGAGTACATTGTAGATGATTACTCATAAATATACGAGGGTCATTCATGAATTAATTGTGGACCTCTATGTGGGATCATGCCAGTTTCTTTACAGGTTACCTTGATAAAGAGTTTAATTTGGTATTGCAAGTGTCCCGTCCGCAATCCGGGGTAACCGTCTGTCAATCGTGTTAGTATTCCATTATTACCCTTACAATAAGAGATTTGAAAACGATAATTTCATCTGCATAAAATCACATGAAATTATATATTCTATGTTTTTTATGAAATTTAAAGGAAATAAAAGTCCGACCATCCAATTTAAAAAAGCGCGACTATATAGTCCAGAGTACACTGTAGATGATTACTCATAAGTATACGAGGGTCATTCATGAATGAATTGTGGACCTCTATGTGAGATCATGCCAGTTTCTTTACATGTTACCGTGATAAAGAGTTTGATTTGGTATTGCAAGTGTCCCGTCTGTAATCCGGGGTAACCGTCTGTCAATCGTGTTAGTATTCCATTATTACCCTTACAATAAGAGATTTGTACACGATAATTACAACTGCATAAAATCACATGAAATTATATATTCTATGTTTTTTATGAAATTTATAAGAAATAAAAGTCCGACCATCAAATTTTAAAAAGCGCGAGTACATAGTCCAGAGTACATTGTGGATGATTACTCATAAGTATACGAGGGTCATTCACGAATGAATTGTGGACCTCTATGTGGGATCATGCCAATTTCTTTACATGTTACCGTGATAAAGAGTTTAATTTGGTATTGCAAGTGTCCCGTCCGTGATCCGGGTTAATCGTCTGTCAATCGTGTTAGTATTTCATTATTACCCTTACAATGAGAGTTATGAACACGATAATTTCAACTGCATAAAATCACATGAAATTATATATTCTATGTTTTTTATGAAATTTAAAGGAAATAAAAGTCCTACCATCCAATTTTAAAAAGCGCGACTATATAGTCCAGAGTACACTGTAGATGATTACTAATAAGTATACGAGGGTCATTCATGAATGAATTGTGGACCTCTATGTGGGATCATGCCAGTTTCTTTACATGTTACCGTGATAAAGAGTTTGATTTGGTATTGCAAGTGTCCCGTCTGCAATCCGGGGTAACCGTCTGTCAATCGTGTTAGTATTCAATTATTACCCTTACAATAAGAGATTTGAACACGATAATTTCAACTGCATAAAATCACATGAAATTATATATTCTATGTTTTTTATGAAATTTAAAGGAAATAAAAGCCCGACCATCAAATTTTAAAAAGTGCGGGTAAATAGTCCAGAGTACATTGTAGATGATTACTCATAAGTATACGAGGGTCATTCACGAATGAATTGTGGACCTCTATGTGGGATAACCCAGTTTCTTTACATGTTACCGTGATAAAGAGTTTGATTTGGTATTGCAAGTTTCCCGTCCGCGATCCGGGGTAACCATCTGTCAATCGTGTTAGTATTCCATTATTACCCTTACAATAGGAGTTATGAAAACGATAATTTGAACTGCATAAAATCACATGAAATTATATATTCTATGTTTTTTATGAAATTTAAAGGAAATAAAAGTCCGACCATCCAATTTTAAAAAGCGCGACTATATAGTCCAGAGTACACTGTAGATTATTACTCATAAGTATACGAGGGTCATTCATGAATGAATTGTGGACCTCTATGTGAGATCATGCTAGTTTCTTTACATGTTACCGTGATAAAGAGTTTGATTTGGTATTGCAAGTGTCCCATCTGTAATCCGGGGTAACCGTCTGTCAATCGTGTTAGTATTCCATTATTACCCTACAATAAGAGATTTGTACAAGATAATTTCAACTGCATAAAATCACATGAAATTATATATTCTATGTTTTTTATGAAATTTAAGGGAAATAAAAGTCCGACCATCAAATTTTAAAAAGCGCGAGTACATAGTCCAGAGTACATTGTAGATGATTACTCATAAGTATAGGAGGGTCATTCATGAATGAATTGTGGACCTCTATGTGCGATCATGCCAGTTTCTTTAAATGTTACCGTGATAAAGAGTTTGATTTGGTATTGCAAGTGTCCCGTCCGTGATCCGGGGTAATCGTTTGTCAATCGTGTTAGTATTCCATTATTACCCTTACAATGAGAGTTATGAACACAATAATTTCAACTGCATAAAATCAAATGAAATTATATATTCTATGTTTTTTATGAAATTTAAAGGAAATAAAAGTCCGACCATCAAATTTTAAAAAGCGCGAGTACATAGTCTGAAGTACATTGTAGATGATTACTCATAAGTATACGAGGGTCATTCATGATTGAATTGTGGACCTCCATGTGGGATAATGCCAGTTTCTTTACAGGTTACCGTGATAAAGAGTTTAATTTGGTATTGCAAGTGTCCCGTCCGCGATCCGGGGTAACCGTCTGTCAATCGTGTTAGTATTCCACTATTACCCTTACAATGAGAGTTATGAAAACGATAATTTCAACTGCATAAAATCACATGAAATTATATATTCTATGTTTTTTATGAAATTTAAAGGAAATAAAAGTCCGCCCATAAATTTAAAAAGCGCAAGTATATAGTCCAGAGTACATTGTAGATGATTACTCATAAATATACGAGGGTCATTCATGAATTAATTGAAGACCTCTATGTTGGATCATACCAGTTTCTTTACAGGTTACCTTGATAAAGAGTTTAATTTGGTATTGCAAGTGTCCCGTCCGTAATCCGGGGTAACCGTCTGTCAATCGTGTTAGTATGCCATTATTACCCTTACAATAAGAGATTTGAAAATGATAATTTCATCTGCATAAAATCACATGAAATTATATATTCTATGTTTTTTATGAAATTTAAAGGAAATAAAAGTCCGACCATCCAATTATAAAAAGCGCGACTATATAGTCCAGAGTACACTGTAGATGATTACTCATAAGTATACGAGGGTCATTCATGAATGAATTGTGGACCTCTATGTGAGATCATGCCAGTTTCTTTACATGTTACCGTGATAAAGAGTTTGATTTGGTATTGCAAGTGTCCCGTCTGTAATCCGGGGTGACCGTCTGTCAATCGTGTTAGTATTCCATTATTACCCTTACAATGAGAGTTATGAACACAATAATTTCAACTGCATAAAATCAAATGAAATTATATATTCTATGTTTTTTATGAAATTTAAAGGAAATAAAAGTCCGACCATCAAATTTTAAAAAGCGCGAGTACATAGTCTGAAGTACATTGTAGATGATTACTCATAAGTATACGAGGGTCATTCATGATTGAATTGTGGACCTCCATGTGGGATAATGCCAGTTTCTTTACAGGTTACCGTGATAAAGAGTTTAATTTGGTATTGCAAGTGTCCCGTCCGCGATCCGGGGTAACCGTCTGTCAATCGTGTTAGTATTCCACTATTACCCTTACAATGAGAGTTATGAAAACGATAATTTCAACTGCATAAAATCACATGAAATTATATATTCTATGTTTTTTATGAAATTTAAAGGAAATAAAAGTCCGCCCATAAATTTAAAAAGCGCAAGTATATAGTCCAGAGTACATTGTAGATGATTACTCATAAATATACGAGGGTCATTCATGAATTAATTGAAGACCTCTATGTTGGATCATGCCAGTTTCTTTACAGGTTACCTTGATAAAGAGTTTAATTTGGTATTGCAAGTGTCCCGTCCGCAATCCGGGGTAACCGTCTGTCAATCGTGTTAGTATGCCATTATTACCCTTACAATAAGAGATTTGAAAATGATAATTTCATCTGCATAAAATCACATGAAATTATATATTCTATGTTTTTTATGAAATTTAAAGGAAATAAAAGTCCGACCATCCAATTATAAAAAGCGCGACTATATAGTCCAGAGTACACTGTAGATGATTACTCATAAGTATACGAGGGTCATTCATGAATGAATTGTGGACCTCTATGTGAGATCATGCCAGTTTCTTTACATGTTACCGTGATAAAGAGTTTGATTTGGTATTGCAAGTGTCCCGTCTGTAATCCGGGGTGACCGTCTGTCAATCGTGTTAGTATTCCATTATTACCCTTACAATAAGAGATTTGTACACGATAATTTCAACTGCATAAAATCACATGAAATTATATATTCTATGTTTTTTATGAAATTTAAAAGAAATAAAAGTCCGACCATCAAATTTTAAAAAGCGCGAGTACATAGTCCAGAGTACATTGTGGATGATTACTCATAAGTATACGAGGGTCATTCACGAATGAATTGTGGACCTCTATGTGGGATCATGCCAGTTTCTTTACATGTTACCGTGATAAAGAGTTTAATTTGGTATTGCAAGTGTCCCGTCCGTGATCCGGGTTAATCTCTGTCAATCGTGTTAGTATTCCATTATTACCCTTACAATGAGAGTTATGAACACGATAATTTCAACTGCAGAAAATCACATGAAATTATATATTCTATGTTTTTTATGAAATTTAAAGGAAATAAAAGTCCGACCATCAAATTTTAAAAAGCGCGAGTACATAGTCCGAAGTACATTGTAGATGATTACTCATAAGTATACGAGGGTCATTCACGAATGAATTGTGGACCTCTATGTGGGATCATACCAGTTTCTTTACATGTTACTGTGATAAAGAGTTTAATTTGGTATTGCAAGTGTCCCGTCCGTGATCCGGGTTAATCGTCTGTCAATCGTGTTAGTGTTCCATTATTACCCTTACAATGAGAGTTATGAACACGATAATTTCAACTGCAGAAAATCACATGAAATTATATATTCTATGTTTTTTATGAAATTTAAAGGAAATAAAAGTCCGACCATCAAATTTTAAAAAGCGCGAGTACATAGTCCAGAGTACATTGTGGATGATTACTCATAAGTATACGAGGGTCATTCACGAATGAATTGTGGACCTCTATGTGGGATCATGCCAGTTTCTTTACATGTTACCGTGATAAAGAGTTTAATTTGGTATTGCAAGTGTCCCGTCCGTGATCCGGGTTAATCTCTGTCAATCGTGTTAGTATTCCATTATTACCCTTACAATGAGAGTTATGAACACGATAATTTCAACTGCATAAAATCACATGAAATTATATATTCTATGTTTTTCATGAAATTTAAAGGAAATAAAAGTCCGACCATCCAATTTTAAAAAGCGCGACTATATAGTCCAGAGTACACTGTAGATGATTACTAATAAGTATACGAGGGTCATTCATGAATGAATTGTGGACCTCTATGTGGGGATCATGCCAGTTTCTTTACATGTTACCGTGATAAAGAGTTTGATTTGGTATTGCAAGTTTCCCGTCCGCGATCCGGGGTAACCATCTGTCAATCGTGTTAGTATTCCATTATTAGCCTTACAATAAGAGTTATGAAAATGATAATTTGAACTGCATAAAATCACATGAAATTATATATTCTATGTTTTTTATGAAATTTAAAGGAAATAAAAGTCCGACCATCCAATTTTAAAAAGCGCGACTATATAGTCCAGAGTACACTGTAGATTATTACTCATAAGTATACGAGGGTCATTCATGAATAAATTGTGGACCTCTATGTGAGATCATGCTAGTTTCTTTACATGTTACCGTGATAAAGAGTTTGATTTGGTATTGCAAGTGTCCCGTCTGTAATCCGGGGTAACCATCTGTCAATCGTGTTAGTATTCCATTATTACCCTTACAATAAGAGATCTGTACAAGATAATTTCAACTGCATAAAATCACATGAAATTATATATTCTATGTTTTTTATGAAATTTAAAGGAAATAAAAGTCCGACCATCAAATATTTAAAAGCGCGAGTACATAGTCCAGAGTACATTGTGGATGATTACTCATAAGTATACGAGGGTCATTCACGAATGAATTGTGGAACTCTATGTGGGATCATGCCAGTTTCTTTACATGTTACTGTGATAAAGAGTTTAATTTGGTATTGCAAGTGTCCCGTCCGTGATCCGGGTTAATCGTCTGTCAATCGTGTTAGTATTCCATTATTACCCTTACAATGAGAGTTATGAACACGATAATTTCAACTGCAGAAAATCACATGAAATTATATATTCTATGTTTTTTATGAAATTTAAAGGAAATAAAAGTCCGACCATCAAATTTGAAAAAGCGCGAGTACATAGTCCAAAGTACATTGTAGATGATTACTCATAAGTATACGAGGGTCATTCACGAATGAATTGTGGACCTCTATGTGGGATCATACCAGTTTCTTTACATGTTACTGTGATAAAGAGTTTAATTGGGTATTGCAAGTGTCCCGTCCGTGATCCGGGTTAATCGTCTGTCAATCGTGTTAGTATTCCATTATTACCCTTACAATGAGAGTTATGAACACGATAATTTCAACTGCAGAAAATCACATGAAATTATATATTCTATGTTTTTTATGAAATTTAAAGGAAATAAAAGTCCGACCATCAAATTTTAAAAAGCGCGAGTACATAGTCCGAAGTACATTGTAGATGATTACTCATAAGTATACGAGGGTCATTCACGAATGAATTGTGGACCTCTATGTGGGATCATACCAGTTTCTTTACATGTTACTGTGATAAAGAGTTTAATTTGGTATTGCAAGTGTCCCGTCCGTGATCCGGGTTAATCGTCTGTCAATCGTGTTAGTATTCCATTATTACCCTTACAATGAGAGTTATGAACACGATAATTTCAACTGCAGAAAATCACATGAAATTATATATTCTATGTTTTTTATGAAATTTAAAGGAAATAAAAGTCCGACCATCAAATTTTAAAAAGCGCGAGTACATAGTCCAGAGTACATTGTGGATGATTACTCATAAGTATACGAGGGTCATTCACGAATGAATTGTGGACCTCTATGTGGGATCATGCCAGTTTCTTTACATGTTACCGTGATAAAGAGTTTAATTTGGTATTGCAAGTGTCCCGTCCGTGATCCGGGTTAATCTCTGTCAATCGTGTTAGTATTCCATTATTACCCTTACAATGAGAGTTATGAACACGATAATTTCAACTGCATAAAATCACATGAAATTATATATTCTATGTTTTTCATGAAATTTAAAGGAAATAAAAGTCCGACCATCCAATTTTAAAAAGCGCGACTATATAGTCCAGAGTACACTGTAGATGATTACTAATAAGTATACGAGGGTCATTCATGAATGAATTGTGGACCTCTATGTGGGGATCATGCCAGTTTCTTTACATGTTACCGTGATAAAGAGTTTGATTTGGTATTGCAAGTTTCCCGTCCGCGATCCGGGGTAACCATCTGTCAATCGTGTTAGTATTCCTTTATTACCCTTACAATAAGAGTTATGAAAATGATAATTTGAACTGCATAAAATCACATGAAATTATATACTCTATGTTTTTTATGAAATTTAAAGGAAATAAAAGTCCGACCATCCAATTTTAAAAAGCGCGACTATATAGTCCAGAGTACACTGTAGATTATTACTCATAAGTATACGAGGGTCATTCACGAATGAATTGTGGACCTCTATGTGGGATCATACCAGTTTCTTTACATGTTACTGTGATAAAGAGTTTAATTTGGTATTGCAAGTGTCCCGTCCGTGATCCGGGTTAATCGTCTGTCAATCGTGTTAGTGTTCCATTATTACCCTTACAATGAGAGTTATGAACACGATAATTTCAACTGCAGAAAATCACATGAAATTATATATTCTATGTTTTTTATGAAATTTAAAGGAAATAAAAGTCCGACCATCAAATTTTAAAAAGCGCGAGTACATAGTCCAGAGTACATTGTGGATGATTACTCATAAGTATACGAGGGTCATTCACGAATGAATTGTGGACCTCTATGTGGGATCATGCCAGTTTCTTTACATGTTACCGTGATAAAGAGTTTAATTTGGTATTGCAAGTGTCCCGTCCGTGATCCGGGTTAATCTCTGTCAATCGTGTTAGTATTCCATTATTACCCTTACAATGAGAGTTATGAACACGATAATTTCAACTGCATAAAATCACATGAAATTATATATTCTATGTTTTTCATGAAATTTAAAGGAAATAAAAGTCCGACCATCCAATTTTAAAAAGCGCGACTATATAGTCCAGAGTACACTGTAGATGATTACTAATAAGTATACGAGGGTCATTCATGAATGAATTGTGGACCTCTATGTGGGGATCATGCCAGTTTCTTTACATGTTACCGTGATAAAGAGTTTGATTTGGTATTGCAAGTTTCCCGTCCGCGATCCGGGGTAACCATCTGTCAATCGTGTTAGTATTCCATTATTACCCTTACAATAAGAGTTATGAAAATGATAATTTGAACTGCATAAAATAACATGAAATTATATATTCTATGTTTTTTATGAAATTTAAAGGAAATAAAAGTCCGACCATCCAATTTTAAAAAGCGCGACTATATAGTCCAGAGTACACTGTAGATTATTACTCATAAGTATACGAGGGTCATTCATGAATGAATTGTGGACCTCTATGTGAGATCATGCTAGTTTCTTTACATGTTACCGTGATAAAGAGTTTGATTTGGTATTGCAAGTGTCCCGTCTGTAATCCGGGGTAACCATCTGTCAATCGTGTTAGTATTCCATTATTACCCTTACAATAAGAGATCTGTACAAGATAATTTCAACTGCATAAAATCACATGAAATTATATATTCTATGTTTTTTATGAAATTTAAAGGAAATAAAAGTCCGACCATCAAATATTAAAAAGCGCGAGTACATAGTCCAGAGTACATTGTGGATGATTACTCATAAGTATACTAGGGTCATTCACGAATGAATTGTGGACCTCTATGTGGGATCATGCCAGTTTCTTTACATGTTACTGTGATAAAGAGTTTAATTTGGTATTGCAAGTGTCCCGTCCGTGATCCGGGTTAATCGTCTGTCAATCGTGTTAGTATTCCATTATTACCCTTACAATGAGAGTTATGAACACGATAATTTCAACTGCAGAAAATCACATGAAATTATATATTCTATGTTTTTTATGAAATTTAAAGGAAATAAAAGTCCGACCATCAAATTTTAAAAAGCGCGAGTACATAGTCCGAAGTACATTGTAGATGATTACTCATAAGTATACGAGGGTCATTCACGAATGAATTGTGGACCTCTATGTGGGATCATGCCAGTTTCTTTACATGTTACTGTGATAAAGAGTTTAATTTGGTATTGCAAGTGTCCCGTCCGTGATCCGGGTTAATCGTCTGTCAATCGTGTTAGTATTCCATTATTACCCTTACAATGAGAGTTATGAACACAATAATTTCAACTGCATAAAATCAAATGAAATTATATATTCTATGTTTTTTATGAAATTTAAAGGAAATAAAAGTCCGACCATCAAATTTTAAAAAGCGCGAGTACATAGTCTGAAGTACATTGTAGATGATTACTCATAACTATACGAGGGTCATTCATGAATGAATTGTGGACCTCCATGTGGGATAATGCCAGTTTCTTTACAGGTTACCGTGATAAAGAGTTTAGTTTGGTATTGCAAGTGTCCCGTCCGCGATCCGGGGTAACCGTCTGTCAATCGTGTTAGTATTCCACTATTACCCTTACAATGAGAGTTATGAAAACGATAATTTCAACTGCATAAAATCACATGAAATTATATATTCTATGTTTTTTTATGAAATTTAAAGGAAATAAAAGTCCGCCCATCAAATTTTAAAAAGCGCGAGTACATAGTCCAGAGTACATTGTAGATGATTACTCATAAATATACGAGGGTCATTCATGAATTAATTGTGGACCTCTATGTGGGATCATGCCAGTTTCTTTACAGGTTACCTTGATAAAGAGTTTAATTTGGTATTGCAAGTGTCCCGTCCGCAATCCGGGGTAACCGTCTGTCAATCGTGTTAGTATTCCATTATTACCCTTACAATAAGAGATTTGAAAACGATAATTTCATCTGCATAAAATCACATGAAATTATATATTCTATGTTTTTTATGAAATTTAAAGGAAATAAAAGTCTGACCATCCAATTTTAAAAAGCGCGACTATATAGTCCAGAGTACACTGTAGATGATTACTCATAAGTAACGAGGGTCATTCATGAATGAATTGTGGACCTCTATGTGAGATCATGCCAGTTTCTTTACATGTTACCGTGATAAAGAGTTTGATTTGGTATTGCAAGTGTCCCGTCTGTAATCCGGGGTAACCGTCTGTCAATCGTGTTAGTATTCCATTATTACCCTTACAATAAGAGATTTGTACACGATAATTTCAACTGCATAAAATCACATGAAATTATATATTCTTTGTTTTTTATGAAATTTAAAAGAAATAAAAGTCCGACCATCAAATTTTAAAAAGCGCGAGTATATAGTCCGAAGTACATTGTAGATGATTACTCATAAGTATACGAGGGTCATTCCTGAATGAATTGTGGACCTCTATGTGGGATAATGCCATTTTCTTAACAGGTTACCGTGATAAAGAGTTTAATTTTGTATTGCAAGTGTCCCGTCCGCGATCCGGTGTAACCATCTGTCAATCGTGTTAGTATTCCATTATTACCCTTACAATGAGAGTTATGAAAACGATAATTTCAACTGCATAAAATCACATGAAATTATATATTCTATGTTTTTTACGAAATTTAAAGGAAATAAAAGTCCGCCCATCAAATTGTAAAAAGCGCGAGTACATAGTCCAGAGTACATTGTAGATGATTACTCATAAATATACGAGGGTCATTCATGAATTAATTGTGGACCTCTATGTGGGATCATGCCAGTTTCTTTACAGGTTACCTTGATAAAGAGTTTAATTTGGTATTGCAAGTGTCCCGTCCGCAATCCGGGGTAACCGTCTGTCAATCGTGTTAGTATTCCATTATTACCCTTACAATAAGAGATTTGAAAACGATAATTTCAACTGCATAAAATCACATGAAATTATATATTCTACGTTTTTTATGAAATTTAAAGGAAATAAAAGTCCGACCATCCAATTTTAAAAAGCGCGACTATATAGTCCAGAGTACACGGTGGACGATTACTCATAAGTATACGAGGGTCATTCATGAATGAATTGTGGACCTCTATGTGAGATCATGCCAGTTTCTTTACATGTTACCGTGATAAAGAGTTTGATTTGGTATTGCAAGTGTCCCGTCTGTAATCCGGGGTAACAGTCTGTCAATCGTGTTAGTATTCCATTATTACCCTTAGAATAAGAGATTTGTACACGATAATTTCAACTGCATAAAATCACATGAAATTATATATTCTATGTTTTTTATGAAATTTAAAGGAAATAAAAGTCCGACCATCAAATTTTAAAAAGCACGAGTACATAGTCCAGAGTACATTGTGGATGATTACTCATAAGTATACGAGGGTCATTCACGAATGAATTGTGGACCTCTATGTGGGATCATGCCAGTTTCTTTACATGTTACCGTGATAAAGAGTTTGATTTGGTATTGCAAGTTTCCCGTCCGTGATCCGGGTTAATCGTCTGTCAATCGTGTTAGTATTCCATTATTACCCTTACAATGAGAGTTATGAACACGATAATTTCAACTGCAGAAAATCACATGAAATTGTATATTCTATGTTTTTTATGAAATTTAAAGGAAATAAAAGTCCGACCATCAAATTTTAAAAAGCGCGAGTATATAGTCCGAAGTACATTGTAGATGATTACTCATAAGTATAGGAGGGTCATTCACGAATGAATTGTGGACCTCTATGTGGGATCATGCCAGTTTCTTTACATGTTACCGTGATAAAGAGTTTGATTTGGTATTGCAAGTTTCCCGTCCGTGATCCGGGGTAACAGTCTGTCAATCATGTTAGTATTCCATTATTACCCTTACAATGAGAGTTATGAAAACGATAATTTCAACTGCATAAAATCACATGAAATTATATATTCTATGTTTTTTATGAAATTCAAAGGAAATAAAAGTCCGACCATCAAATTTTAAAAAGCGTGAGTACATAGTCCAGAGTACATTGTAGATGATTACTCATAAATATACGAGGGTCATTCATGAATGAATTGTGGACCTCTATGTGGGATCATGCCAGTTTTTTACAGGTTACCGTGATAAAGAGTTTAATTTGGTATTGCAAGTGTCCCGTCCGCAATCCGGGGTAACCGTCTGTCAATCGTGTTAGTATTCGATTATTACCCTTACAATAAGAGATTTGAACACGATAATTTCAACTGCATAAAATCACATGAAATTATATATTCTATGTTTTTTACGAAATTTAAAGGAAATAAAAGTCCGACCATCAAATTTTAAAAAGCGCGAGTACATAGTCCAGAGTACATTGTAAATGATTACTCATAAGTATAGGAGGGTCATTCATGAATGAATTGTGGACCTCTATGTGCGATCATGCCAGTTTCTTTACATGTTACCGTGATAAAGAGTTTGATTTGGTATTGCAAGTTTCCCGTCCGTGATCCGGGGTAACCGTCTGTCAATCGTGTTAGTATTCCATTATTACCCTTACAATGAGAGTTATGAAAACGATAATTTCAACTGCATAAAATCACATGAAATTATATATTCTATGTTTTTATGAAATTTAAAGGAAATAAAAGTCCGACCATCAAATTTTAAAAAGCTCGAGTACATAGTCCAGAGTACATTGTAGATGATTACTCATAACTATACGAGGGTCATTCATGAATGAATTGTGGACCTCTATGTGGGATCATGCCAGTTTCTTTACATGTTACCGTGATAAAGAGTTTGATTTGGTATTGCAAGTGTCACGTCCACATTCCGGGGTAATCTTCTGTCAATCGTGTTAGTATTCCATTATTACCCTTACAATGAGAGTTATGAAAACGATAATTTCAACTGCATAAAATCACATGAAATTATATATTCTATGTTTTTTATGAAATTTAAAGGAAATAAAAGTCCGACCATTAAATTTTAAAAAGCGCGAGTACATAGTCCAGAGTACATTGTAGATGATTACTCATAAATATACGAGGGTCATTCATGAATTAATTGTGGACCTCTATGTGGGATCATGCCAGTTTCTTTACAGGTTACCGTGATAAAGAGTTTAATTAGGTATTGCAAGTGTCCCGTCCGCAATCCGGGGTAACCGTCTGTCAATCGTGTTAGTATTCCACTATTACCCTTACAATGAGAGTTATGAAAACGATAATTTCAACTGCATAAAATCACATGAAATTATATATTCTATGTTTTTTATGAAATTTAAAGGAAATAAAAGTCCGCCCATCAAATTTTAAAAAGCGCGAGTACATAGTCCAGAGTACATTGTAGATGATTACTCATAAATATACGAGGGTCATTCATGAATTAATTGTGGACCTCTATGTGGGATCATGCCAGTTTCTTTACAGGTTACCTTGATAAAGAGTTTAATTTGGTATTGCAAGTGTCCCGTCCGCAATCCGGGGTAACCGTCTGTCAATCGTGTTAGTATTCCATTATTACCCTTACAATAAGAGATTTGAAAACGATAATTTCATCTGCATAAAATCACATGAAATTATATATTCTATGTTTTTTATGAAATTTAAAGGAAATAAAAGTCCGACCATCCAATTTTAAAAAGCGCGACTATATAGTCCAGAGTACACAGTAGATGATTACTCATAAGTAACGAGGGTCATTCATGAATGAATTGTGGACCTCTATGTGAGATCATGCCAGTTTCTTTACATGTTACCGTGATAAAGAGTTTGATTTGGTATTGCAAGTGTCCCGTCTGTAATCCGGGGTAACCGTCTGTCAATCGTGTTAGTATTCCATTATTACCCTTACAATAAGAGATTTGTACACGATAATTTCAACTGCATAAAATCACATGAAATTATATATTCTTTGTTTTTTATGAAATTTAAAAGAAATAAAAGTCCGACCATCAAATTTTAAAAAACGCGAGTACATAGTCCAGAGTACATTGTGGATGATTACTCATAAGTATACGAGGGTCATTCACGAATGAATTGTGGACCTCTATGTGGGATCATGCCAGTTTCTTTACATGTTACCGTGATAAAGAGTTTGATTTGGTATTGCAAGTGTCTCGTCCGTGATCCGGGTTAATCGTCTGTCAATCGTGTTAGTATTCCATTATTACCCTTACAATGAGAGTTATGAACACGATAATTTCAACTGCAGAAAATCACATGAAATTATATATTCTATGCTTTTTATGAAATTTAAAGGAAATAAAAGTCCGACCATCAAATTTTAAAAAGCGCGAGTACGTAGTCCGAAGTACATTGTAGATGATTACTCATAAGTATACGAGGGTCATTCACGAATGAATTGTGGACCTCTATGTGGGATCATGCCAGTTTCTTTACATGTTACCGTGATAAAGAGTTTGATTTGGTATTGCAAGTGTCACGTCCACATTCCGGGGTAATCTTCTGTCAATCGTGTTAGTATTCCATTATTACCCTTACAATGAGAGTTATGAAAACGATAATTTCAACTGCATAAAATCACATGAAATTATATATTCTATGTTTTTTATGAAATTTAAAGGAAATAAAAGTCCGACCATTAAATTTTAAAAAGCGCGAGTACATAGTCCAGAGTACATTGTAGATGATTACTCATAAATATACGAGGGTCATTCATGAATTAATTGTGGACCTCTATGTGGGATCATGCCAGTTTCTTTACAGGTTACCGTGATAAAGAGTTTAATTTGGTATTGCAAGTGTCCCGTCCGCAATCCGGGGTAACCGTCTGTCAATCGTGTTAGTATTCCATTATTACCCTTACAATAAGAGATTTGAACACGATAATTTCAACTGCATAAAATCACATGAAATTATATATTCTATGTTTTTTACAAAATTTAAAGGAAATAAAAGTCCGACCATCAAATTTTAAAAAGCGCGAGTACATAGTTCAGAGTACATTGTAGATGATTACTCATAAGTATAGGAGGGTCATTCATGAATGAATTGTGGACCTCTATGTGCGATCATGCCAGTTTCTTTAAATGTTACCGTGATAAAGAGTTTGATTTGGTATTCCAAGTGTCCCGTCCGTGATCCGGGGATAATCGTCTGTCAATCGTGTTAGTATTCCATTATTACCCTTACAATGAGAGTTATGAACACGATAATTTCAAATGCATAAATTCAAATGAAATTATATATTCTATGTTTTTTATGAAATTTAAAGGAAATAAAAGTCCGACCATCAAATTTTAAAAAGCGCGAGTATATAGTCCAAAGTACATTGTAGATGATTACTCATAAGTATACGAGGGTCATTCCTGAATGAATTGTGGACCTCTATGTGGGATAATGCCAGTTTCTTTACAGGTTACCGTGATAAAGAGTTTAATTTTGTATTGCAAGTGTCCCGTCCGCGATCCGGTGTAACCATCTGTCAATCGTGTTAGTATTCCATTATTACCCTTACAATGAGAGTTATGAAAACGATAATTTCAACTGCATAAAATCACATGAAATTATATATTCTATGTTTTTTACGAAATTTAAAGGAAATAAAAGTCCGCCCATCAAATTGTAAAAAGCGCGAGTACATAGTCCAGAGTACATTGTAGATGATTACTCATAAATATACGAGGGT
This sequence comes from Rubia yunnanensis, assembly GCA_037428765.1. Lineage (NCBI taxonomy): Eukaryota > Viridiplantae > Streptophyta > Magnoliopsida > Gentianales > Rubiaceae > Rubia > Rubia yunnanensis. The sequence goes on along the minus strand of CM075067.1, from coordinate 33,329,791 downwards.
CATTCATGAATTAATTGTGGACCTCTATGTGGGATCATGCCAGTTTCTTTACAGGTTACCTTGATAAAGAGTTTAATTTGGTATTGCAAGTGTCCCGTCCGCAATCCGGGGTAACCGTCTGTCAATCGTGTTAGTATTCCATTATTACCCTTACAATAAGAGATTTGAAAACGATAATTTCAACTGCATAAAATCACATGAAATTATATATTCTATGTTTTTTATGAAATTTAAAGGAAATAAAAGTCCGACCATCCAATATTAAAAAGCGCGACTATATAGTCCAGAGTACACTGTGGACGATTACTCATAAGTATACGAGGGTCATTCATGAATGAATTGTGGACCTCTATGTGAGATCATGCCAGTTTCTTTACATGTTACCGTGATAAAGAGTTTGATTTGGTATTGCAAGTGTCCCGTCTGTAATCCGGGGTAACCGTCTGTCAATCGTGTTAGTATTCCATTATTACCCTTAGAATAAGAGATTTGTACACGATAATTTCAACTGCATAAAATCACATGAAATTATATATTCTATGTTTTTTATGAAATTTAAAGGAAATAAAAGTCCGACCATCAAATTTTAAAAAGCACGAGTACATAGTCCAGAGTACATTGTGGATGATTACTCATAAGTATACGAGGGTCATTCACGAATGAATTGTGGACCTCTATGTGGGATCATGCCAGTTTCTTTATATGTTACCGTGATAAATAGTTTGATTTGGTATTGCAAGTTTCCCGTCCGTGATCCGGGTTAATCGTCTGTCAATCGTGTTAGTATTCCATTATTACCCTTACAATGAGAGTTATGAACACGATAATTTCAACTGCAGAAAATCACATGAAATTGTATATTCTATGTTTTTTATGAAATTTAAAGGAAATAAAAGTCCGACCATCAAATTTTAAAAAGCGCGAGTATATAGTCCGAAGTACATTGTAGATGATTACTCATAAGTATAGGAGGGTCATTCACGAATGAATTGTGGACCTCTATGTGGGATCATGCCAGTTTCTTTACATGTTACCGTGATAAAGAGTTTGATTTGGTATTGCAAGTTTCCCGTCCGTGATCCGGGGTAACAGTCTGTCAATCGTGTTAGTATTCCATTATTACCCTTACAATGAGAGTTATGAAAACGATAATTTCAACTGCATAAAATCACATGAAATTATATATTCTATGTTTTTTATGAAATTTAAAGGAAATAAAAGTCCGATCATCAAATTTTAAAAAGCGCGAGTACATAGTCCAGAGTACATTGTGGATGATTACTCATAAGTATACGAGGGTCATTCACGAATGAATTGTGGACCTCTATGTGGGATCATGCCAGTTTCTTTACATGTTACCGTGATAAAGAGTTTGATTTGGTATTGCAAGTGTCCCGTCCGTGATCCGGGTTAATCGTCTGTCAATCGTGTTAGTATTCCATTATTACCCTTACAATGAGAGTTATGAACACGATAATTTCAACTGCAGAAAATCACATGAAATTATATATTCTATGCTTTTTATGAAATTTAAAGGAAATAAAAGTCCGACCATCAAATTTTAAAAAGCGCGAGTACGTAGTCCGAAGTACATTGTAGATGATTACTCATAAGTATACGAGGGTCATTCACGAATGAATTGTGGACCTCTATGTGCGATCATGCCAGTTTCTTTACATGTTACCGTGATAAAGAGTTTGATTTGGTATTGCAAGTTTCCCGTCCGTGATCCGGGGTAACCGTCTGTCAATCGTGTTGGTATTCCATTATTACCCTTACAATGAGAGTTATGAAAACGATAATTTCAACTGCACAAAATCACATGAAATTATATATTCTATGATTTTTATGAAATTTAAAGGAAATAAAAGTCCGGCCATCAAATTTTAAAAAGCGCGGGCACATAGTCCAGAGTACATTGTAGATGATTACTCATAAATATACGAGGGTCATTCATGAATGAATTGTGGACCTCTATGTGGGATCTTACCAGTTTCTTTACATGTTACCGTGATAAAGAGTTTGATTTGGTATTCCAAGTGTCACGTCCGCATTCCGGGGTAATCGTCTGTCAATCGTGTTAGTATTCCATTATTACCCTTACAATGAGAGTTATGAAAACGATAATTTCAACTGCATAAAATCACATGAAATTATATATTCTATGTTTTTTATGAAATTTAAAGGAAATAAAAGTCCGACTATCAAATTTTAAAAAGCGCGAGTACATAGTCCAGAGTACATTGTAGATGATTACTCATAAATATACGAGGGTCATTCATGAATTAATTGTGGACCTCTATGTGGGATCATGCCAGTTTCTTTATAGGTTACCGTGATAAAGAGTTTAATTTGGTATTGCAAGTGTCCCGTCCGCAATCCGGGGTAACCGTCTGTCAATCGTGTTAGTATTCCATTATTACCCTTACAAAGAGAGTTATGAACACGATAATTTCAACTGCATAAAATCAAATGAATTTATATATTCTATGTTTTTTACGAAATTTAAAGGAAATAAAAGTCCGACCATCAAATTTTAAAAAGCACGAGTACATAGTCCAGAGTACATTGTAGATGATTACTCATAAGTATAGGAGGGTCATTCATGAATGAATTGTGGACCTCTATGTGCGATCATGCCAGTTTCTTTACATGTTACCGTGATAAAGAGTTTGATTTGGTATTGCAAGTTTCCCGTCCGTGATCCGGGGTAACCGTCTGTCAATCGTGTTAGTATTCCATTATTACCCTTACAATGAGAGTTATGAAAACGATAATTTCAACTGCATAAAATCACATGAAATTATATATTCTATGTTTTTTATGAAATTTAAAGGAAATAAAAGTCCGATCATCAAATTTTAAAAAGCGCGAGTACATAGTCCAGAGTACATTGTAGATGATTACTCATAAATATACGAGGGTCATTCATGAATGAATTGTGGACCTCTATGTGGGATCATGCCAGTTTTTTACAGGTTACCGTGATAAAGAGTTTAATTTGGTATTGCAAGTGTCCCGTCCGCAATCCGGGGTAACAGTCTGTCAATCGTGTTAGTATTCGATTATTACCCTTACAATAAGAGATTTGAACACGATAATTTCAACTGCATAAAATCACATGAAATTATATATTCTATGTTTTTTATGAAATTTAAAGGAAATAAAAGTCCGACCATCAAATTTTAAAAAGCGCGAGTACATAGTCCAGAGTACATTGTAAATGATTACTCATAAGTATAGGAGGGTCATTCATGAATGAATTGTGGACCTCTATGTGCGATCATGCCAGTTTCTTTACATGTTACCGTGATAAAGAGTTTGATTTGGTATTGCAAGTTTCCCGTCCGTGATCCGGGGTAACCGTCTGTCAATCGTGTTAGTATTCCATTATTACCCTTACAATGAGAGTTATGAAAACGATAATTTCAACTGCATAAAATCACATGAAATTATATATTCTATGTTTTTTATGAAATTTAAAGGAAATAAAAGTCCGATCATCAAATTTTAAAAAGCGCGAGTACATAGTCCAGAGTACATTGTAGATGATTACTCATAAATATACGAGGGTCATTCATGAATGAATTGTGGACCTCTATGTGGGATCATGCCAGTTTTTTACAGGTTACCGTGATAAAGAGTTTAATTTGGTATTGCAAGTGTCCCGTCCGCAATCCGGGGTAACAGTCTGTCAATCGTGTTAGTATTCGATTATTACCCTTACAATAAGAGATTTGAACACGATAATTTCAACTGCATAAAATCACATGAAATTATATATTCTATGTTTTTTATGAAATTTAAAGGAAATAAAAGTCCGACCATCAAATTTTAAAAAGCGCGAGTACATAGTCCAGAGTACATTGTAAATGATTACTCATAAGTATAGGAGGGTCATTCATGAATGAATTGTGGACCTCTATGTGCGATCATGCCAGTTTCTTTACATGTTACCGTGATAAAGAGTTTGATTTGGTATTGCAAGTTTCCCGTCCGTGATCCGGGGTAACCGTCTGTCAATCGTGTTAGTATTCCATTATTACCCTTACAATGAGAGTTATGAAAACGATAATTTCAACTGCATAAAATCACATGAAATTATATATTCTATGTTTTTTATGAAATTTAAAGGAAATAAAAGTCCGATCATCAAATTTTAAAAAGCGCGAGTACATAGTCCAGAGTACATTGTAGATGATTACTCATAAATATACGAGGGTCATTCATGAATGAATTGTGGACCTCTATGTGGGATCATGCCAGTTTTTTACAGGTTACCGTGATAAAGAGTTTAATTTGGTATTGCAAGTGTCCCGTCCGCAATCCGGGGTAACCGTCTGTCAATCGTGTTAGTATTCGATTATTACCCTTACAATAAGAGATTTGAACACGATAATTTCAACTGCATAAAATCACATGAAATTATATATTCTATGTTTTTTATGAAATTTAAAGGAAATAAAAGTCCGACCATCAAATTTTAAAAAGCGCGAGAACATAGTCCAGAGTACATTGTAAATGATTACTCATAAGTATAGGAGGGTCATTCATGAATGAATTGTGGACCTCTATGTGCGATCATGCCAGTTTCTTTACATGTTACCGTGATAAAGAGTTTGATTTGGTATTGCAAGTTTCCCGTCCGTGATCCGGGGTAACCGTCTGTCAATCGTGTTAGTATTCCATTATTACCCTTACAATGAGAGTTATGAAAACGATAATTTCAACTGCATAAAATCACATGAAATTATATATTCTATGTTTTTTATGAAATTTAAAGGAAATAAAAGTCCGACCATCAAATTTTAAAAAGCGCGAGTACATAGTCCAGAGTACATTGTAAATGATTACTCATAAGTATAGGAGGGTCATTCATGAATGAATTGTGGACCTCTATATGCGATCATGCCAGTTTCTTTACATGTTACCGTGATAAAGAGTTTGATTTGGTATTGCAAGTTTCCCGTCCGTGATCCGGGGTAACCGTCTGTCAATCGTGTTAGTATTCCATTATTACCCTTACAATGAGAGTTATGAAAACGATAATTTCAACTGCATAAAATCACATGAAATTATATATTCTATGTTTTTTATGAAATTTAAAGGAAATAAAAGTCCGATCATCAAATTTTAAAAAGCGCGAGTACATAGTCCAGAGTACATTGTAGATGATTACTCATAAATATACGAGGGTCATTCATGAATGAATTGTGGACCTCTATGTGGGATCATGCCAGTTTTTTACAGGTTACCGTGATAAAGAGTTTAATTTGGTATTGCAAGTGTCCCATCCGCAATCCGGGGTAACCGTCTGTCAATCGTGTTAGTATTCGATTATTACCCTTACAATAAGAGATTTGAACACGATAATTTCAACTGCATAAAATCACATGAAATTATATATTCTATGTTTTTTATGAAATTTAAAGGAAATAAAAGTCCGACCATCAAATTTTAAAAAGCGCGAGTACATAGTCCAGAGTACATTGTAAATGATTACTCATAAGTATAGGAGGGTCATTCATGAATGAATTGTGGACCTCTATGTGCGATCATGCCAGTTTCTTTACATGTTACCGTGATAAAGAGTTTGATTTGGTATTGCAAGTTTCCCGTCCGTGATCCGGGGTAACCGTCTGTCAATCGTGTTAGTATTCCATTATTACCCTTACAATGAGAGTTATGAAAACGATAATTTCAACTGCATAAAATCACATGAAATTATATATTCTATGTTTTTATGAAATTTAAAGGAAATAAAAGTCCGACCATCAAATTTTAAAAAGCTCGAGTACATAGTCCAGAGTACATTGTAGATGATTACTCATAAATATACGAGGGTCATTCATGAATGAATTGTGGACCTCTATGTGGGATCATGCCAGTTTCTTTACATGTTACCGTGATAAAGAGTTTGATTTGGTATTGCAAGTGTCACGTCCACATTCCGGGGTAATCTTCTGTCAATCGTGTTAGTATTCCATTATTACCCTTACAATGAGTGTTATGAAAACGATAATTTCAACTGCATAAAATCACATGAAATTATATATTCTATGTTTTTTATGAAATTTAAAGGAAATAAAAGTCCGACCATTAAATTTTAAAAAGCGCGAGTACATAGTCCAGAGTACATTGTAGATGATTACTCATAAATATACGAGGGTCATTCATGAATTAATTGTGGACCTCTATGTGGGATCATGCCAGTTTCTTTACAGGTTACCGTGATAAAGAGTTTAATTTGGTATTGCAAGTGTCCCGTCCGCAATCCGGGGTAACCGTCTGTCAATCGTGTTAGTATTCCATTATTACCCTTACAATGAGAGTTATGAACACGATAATTTCAACTGCACAAAATCACATGAAATTATATATTCTATGTTTTCAATGAAATTTAAAGGAAATAAAAGTCCGGCCATCAAATTTTAAAAAGCGCGGGCACATAGTCCAGAGTACATTGTAGATGATTACTCATAAGTATACGAGGGTCATTCATGAATGAATTGTGGACCTCTATGTGCGATCATGCCAGTTTCTTTAAATGTTACCGTGATAAAGAGTTTGATTTGGAATTGCAAGTGTCCCGTCCGTGATCCGGGGTAATCGTCTGTCAATCGTGTTAGTATTCCATTATTACCCTTACAATGAGAGTTATGAACACGATAATTTCAGCTGCATAAATTCAAATGAAATTATATATTCTATGTTTTTTATGAAATTTAAAGGAAATAAAAGTCCGACCATCAAATTTTAAAAAGCGCGAGTACATAGTCCGAAGTACATTGTAGATGATTACTCATAAGTATAGGAGGGTCATTCATGAATGAATTGTGGACCTCTATGTGCGATCATGCCTGTTCCTTAAATGTTACCGTGATAAAGAGTTTGATTTGGTATTGCAAGTTTCCCGTCCGTGATCCGGGGTAACCGTCTGTCAATCGTGTTAGTATTCCATTATTACCCTTACAATGAGAGTTATGAAAACGATAATTTCAACTGCATAAAATCACATCAAATTATATATTCTATGTTTTTTATGAAATTTAAAGGAAATAAAAGTCCGACCATCAAATTTTAAATAGTGCGAGTACATAGTCCAGAGTACATTGTAGATGATTACTCATAAATATACGAGGGTCATTCATGAATGAATTGTGGACCTCTATGTGGGATCTTACCAGTTTCTTTACATGTTACCGTGATAAAGAGTTTGATTTGGTATTCCAAGTGTCACGTCCGCATTCCGGGGTAATCGTCTGTCAGTCGTGTTAGTATTCCATTATTACCCTTACAATGAGAGTTATGAAAACGATAATTTCAACTGCATAAAATCACATGAAATTATATATTCTATGTTTTTTATGAAATTTAAAGGAAATAAAAGTCCGACCATCAAATTTTAAAAAGCGCGAGTACATAGTCCATAGTACATTGTAGATGATTACTCATAAATATACGAGGGTCATTCATGAATTAATTGTGGACCTCTATGTGGGATCATGACTGTTTCTTTACAGGTTACCGTGATAAAGAGTTTAATTTGGTATTGCAAGTGTCCCGTCCGCAATCTGGGGTAACCGTCTGTCAATCGTGTTAGTATTCCATTATTACCCTTACAATGAGAGTTATGAACACGATAATTTCAACTGCACAAAATCACATGAAATTATATATTCTATGTTTTTTATTAAATTTAAAGGAAATTAAAGTCCGGCCATCAAATTTTAAAATGCGCGGGTACATAGTCCAGAGTACATTGTAGATGATTACTCATAAGTATAGGAGGGTCATTCATGAATGAATTGTGGTCCTCTATGTGCGATCATGCCAGTTCCTTAAATGTTACCGTGATAAAGAGTTTGATTTGGTATTGCAAGTTTCCCGTCCGTGATCCGGGGTAACCGTCTGTCAATCGTGTTAGTATTCCATTATTACCCTTACAATGAGAGTTATGAAAACGATAATTTCAACTGCGTAAAATCACATCAAATTATATATTCTATGTTTTTTATGAAATTTAAAGGAAATAAAAGTCCGACCATCAAATTTTAAATAGTGCGAGTACATAGTCCAGAGTACATTGTAGATGATTACTCATAAATATACGAGGGTCATTCATGAATGAATTGTGGACCTCTATGTGGGATCTTACCAGTTTCTTTACATGTTACCGTGATAAAGAGTTTGATTTGGTATTCCAAGTGTCACGTCCGCATTCCGGGGTAATCGTCTGTCAGTCGTGTTAGTATTCCATTATTACCCTTACAATGAGAGTTATGAAAACGATAATTTCAACTGCATAAAATCACATGAAATTATATATTCTATGTTTTTTATGAAATTTAAAGGAAATAAAAGTCCGACCATCAAATTTTAAAAAGCGCGAGTACATAGTCCATAGTACATTGTAGATGATTACTCATAAATATACGAGGGTCATTCATGAATTAATTGTGGACCTCTATGTGGGATCATGACTGTTTCTTTACAGGTTACCGTGATAAAGAGTTTAATTTGGTATTGCAAGTGTCCCGTCCGCAATCTGGGGTAACCGTCTGTCAATCGTGTTAGTATTCCATTATTACCCTTACAATGAGAGTTATGAACACGATAATTTCAACTGCACAAAATCACATGAAATTATATATTCTATGTTTTTTATTAAATTTAAAGGAAATTAAAGTCCGGCCATCAAATTTTAAAATGCGCGGGTACATAGTCCAGAGTACATTGTAGATGATTACTCATAAGTATAGGAGGGTCATTCATGAATGAATTGTGGTCCTCTATGTGCGATCATGCCAGTTCCTTAAATGTTACCGTGATAAAGAGTTTGATTTGGTATTGCAAGTTTCCCGTCCGTGATCCGGGGTAACCGTCTGTCAATCGTGTTAGTATTCCATTATTACCCTTACAATGAGAGTTATGAAAACGATAATTTCAACTGCGTAAAATCACATCAAATTATATATTCTATGTTTTTTATGAAATTTAAAGGAAATAAAAGTCCGACCATCAAATTTTAAATAGTGCGAGTACATAGTCCAGAGTACATTGTAGATGATTACTCATAAATATACGAGGGTCATTCATGAATGAATTGTGGACCTCTATGTGGGATCTTACCAGTTTCTTTACATGTTACCGTGATAAAGAGTTTGATTTGGTATTCCAAGTGTCACGTCCGCATTCCGGGGTAATCGTCTGTCAGTCGTGTTAGTATTCCATTATTACCCTTACAATGAGAGTTATGAAAACGATAATTTCAACTGCATAAAATCACATGAAATTATATATTCTATGTTTTTTATGAAATTTAAAGGAAATAAAAGTCCGACCATCAAATTTTAAAAAGCGCGAGTACATAGTCCATAGTACATTGTAGATGATTACTCATAAATATACGAGGGTCATTCATGAATTAATTGTGGACCTCTATGTGGGATCATGCCAGTTTCTTTACAGGTTACCGTGATAAAGAGTTTAATTTGGTATTGCAAGTGTCCCGTCCGCAATCCGGGGTAACCGTCTGTCAATCGTGTTAGTATTCCATTATTACCCTTACAATGAGAGTTATGAACACGATAATTTCAACTGCACAAAATCACATGAAATTATATATTCTATGATTTTTATGAAATTTAAAGGAAATAAAAGTCCGGCCATCAAATTTTAAAAAGCGCGGGTACATAGTCCAGGGTACATTGTAGATGATTACTCATAAGTATACGAGGGTCATTCATGAATCAATTGTGGACCCCTATGTGCGATCATGCCAGTTACTTTAAATGTTACCGTGATAAAGAGTTTGATTTGGTATTGCAAGTGTCCCGTCCGTGATCCGGGGTAATCGTCTGTCAATCGTGTTAGTATTCCATTATTACCCTTACAATGAGAGTTATGAACACGATAATTTCAACTGCATAAATTCAAATGAAATTATATATTTTATGTTTTTTATGAAATTTAAAGGAAATAAAAGTCCGACCATCAAATTTTAAAAAGCGTGAGTACATAGTCCGAAGTACATTGTAGATGATTACTCATAAGTATACGAGGGTCATTCATGAATGAATTGTGGACCTCTATGTGGGATAATGCCAGTTTCTTTACAGGTTACCGTGATAAAGAGTTTAATTTGGTATTGCAAGTGTCCCGTCCGCGATCCGGGGTAACCGTCTGTCAATCGTGTTAGTATTCCATTATTACCCTTACAATGAGAGTTATGAAAACGATAATTTCAACTGCATAAAATCACATGAAATTATATATTCTATGTTTTTTATGAAATTTAAAGGAAATAAAAGTCCGACCATCAAATTTTAAAAAGCGCGAGTACATAGTCCGAAGTACATTGTAGATGATTACTCATAAGTATACGAGGGTCATTCATGAATGAATTGTGGACCTCTATGTGGGATAATGCCAGTTTCTTTACAGGTTACCGTGATAAAGAGTTTAATTTGGTATTGCAAGTGTCCCGTCCGCGATCCGGGGTAACCGTCTGTCAATCGTGTTAGTATTCCATTATTACCCTTACAATGAGAGTTATGAAAACGATAATTTCAACTGCATAAAATCACATGAAATTATATATTCTATGTTTTTTACGAAATTTAAAGGAAATAAAAGTCCGACCATCAAATTTTAAAAAGCGCGAGTACATAGTCCAGAGTACATTGTAGATGATTACTCATAAGTATAGGAGGGTAATTCATGAATGAATTGTGGACCTCTATGTGCGATCATGCCAGTTTCTTTACATGTTACCGTGATAAAGAGTTTGATTTGGTATTGCAAGTTTCCCGTCCGTGATCCGGGGTAACCGTCTGTCAATCGTGTTAGAATTCCATTATTACCCTTACAATGAGAGTTATGAAAACGATAATTTCAACTGCATAAAATCACATCAAATTATATATTCTATGTTTTTTATGAAATTTAAAGGAAATAAAAGTCCGACCATCAAATTTTAAATAGTGCGAGTACATAGTCCAGAGTACATTGTAGATGATTACTCATAAATATACGAGGGTCATTCATGAATGAATTGTGGACCTCTATGTCGGATCATGCCAGTTTCTTTACATGTTACCGTGATAAAGAGTTTGATTTGGTATTGCAAGTGTCACGTCCGCATTCCGGGGCAATCGTCTGTCAATCGTGTTAGTATTCCATTATTACCCTTACAATGAGAGTTATGAAAACGATAATTTAAACTGCATAAAATCACATGAAATTATATATTCTATGTTTTTTACGAAATTTAAAGGAAATAAAAGTCCGACCATCAAATTTAAAAAGCGCGTGTACATAGTCCAGAGTACATTGTAGATGATTACTCATAAATATACGAGGGTCATTCATGAATTAATTGTGGACCTCTATGTGGGATCATGCCAGTTTCTTTATAGGTTACCGTGATAAAGAGTTTAATTTGGTATTGCAAGTGTCCCGTCCGCAATCCGGGGTAACCGTCTGTCAATCGTGTTAGTATTCCATTATTACCCTTACAATGAGAGTTATGAAAACGATAATTTCAACTGTATAAAATCACATGAAATTATATATTCTATATTTTTTACGAAATTTAAAGGAAATAAAAGTTCGACCATCAAATTATAAAAAGCGCGAGTACATAGTCCAGAGTACATTGTAGATGATTACTCATAAGTATAGGAGGGTCATTCATGAATGAATTGTGGACCTCTATGTGCGATCATGCCAGTTTCTTTACATGTTACCGTGATAAAGAGTTTGATTTGGTATTGCAAGTTTCCCGTCCGTGATCCGGGGTAACCATCTGTCAAACGTGTTAGTATTCCATTATTACCCTTACAATGAGAGTTATGAAAACTATAATTTCAACTGCATAAAATCACATGAAATTATATATTCTATGTTTTTTACGAAATTTAAAGGAAATAAAAGTCCGACCATCAAATTTAAAAAGCGCGTGTACATAGTCCAGAGTACATTGTAGATGATTACTCATAAATATACGAGGGTCATTCATGAATTAATTGTGGACCTCTATGTGGGATCATGCCAGTTTCTTTATAGGTTACCGTGATAAAGAGTTTAATTTGGTATTGCAAGTGTCCCGTCCGCAATCCGGGGTAACCGTCTGTCAATCGTGTTAGTATTCCATTATTACCCTTACAATGAGAGTTATGAAAACGATAATTTCAACTGTATAAAATCACATGAAATTATATATTCTATATTTTTTACGAAATTTAAAGGAAATAAAAGTCCGACCATCAAATTATAAAAAGCGCGAGTACATAGTCCAGAGTACATTGTAGATGATTACTCATAAGTATAGGAGGGTCATTCATGAATGAATTGTGGACCTCTATGTGCGATCATGCCAGTTTCTTTACATGTTACCGTGATAAAGAGTTTGATTTGGTATTGCAAGTTTCCCGTCCGTGATCCGGGGTAACCGTCTGTCAAACGTGTTAGTATTCCATTATTACCCTTACAATGAGAGTTATGAAAACGATAATTTCAACTGCATAAAATCACATGAAATTATATATTCTATGTTTTTTATGAAATTTAAAGGAAATAAAAGTCCGACCATCAAATTTTAAAAAGCGCGAGTACATAGTCCAGAGTACATTGTAGATGATTACTCATAAATATACGAGGGTCATTCATGAATGAATTGTGGACCTCTATGTGGGATCATGCCAGTTTCTTTACATGTTACCGTGATAAAGAGTTTGATTTGGTATTGCAAGTGTCACGTCCGCATTCCGGGGTAATCGTCTGTCAATCGTGTTAGTATTCCATTATTACCCTTACAATGAGAGTTATGAAAACGATAATTTCAACTGCATAAAATCACATGAAATTATATATTCTATGTTTTTTACGAAATTTAAAGGAAATAAAAGTCCGACCATCAAATTTTAAAAAGCGCGTGTACATAGTCCAGAGTACATTGTAGATGATTACTCATAAATATACGAGGGTCATTCATGAATTAATTGTGGACCTCTATGTGGGATCATGCCAGTTTCTTTATAGGTTACCGTGATAAAGAGTTTAATTTGGTATTGCAAGTGTCCCGTCCGCAATACGGGGTAACCGTCTGTCAATCGTGTTTGTATTCCATTATTACCCTTACAATGAGAGTTATGAAAACGATAATTTCAACTGCATAAAATCACATGAAATTATATATTCTATGTTTTTTACGAAATTTAAAGGAAATAAAAGTCCGACCATCAAATTATAAAAAGCTCGAGTACATAGTCCAGAGTACATTGTAGATGATTACTCATAAGTATAGGAGGGTCATTCATGAATGAATTGTGGACCTCTATGTGCGATCATGCCAGTTTCTTTACATGTTACCGTGATAAAGAGTTTGATTTGGTATTGCAAGTTTCCCGTCTGTGATCCGGGGTAACCGTCTGTCAATCGTGTTAGTATTCCATTATTACCCTTACAATGAGAGTTATGAAAACGATAATTTCAACTGCATAAAATCACATGAAATTATATATTCTATGTTTTTTATGAAATTTAAAGGAAATAAAAGTCCGACCATCAAATTTTAAAAAGCGCGAGTACATAGTCCAGAGTACATTGTAGATGATTACTCATAAATATACGAGGGTCATTCATGAATGAATTGTGGACCTCTATGTGGGATCATGCCAGTTTCTTTACATGTTACCGTGATAAAGAGTTTGATTTGGTATTGCAAGTGTCACGTCCGCATTCCGGGGTAATCGTCTGTCAATCGTGTTAGTATTCCATTATTACCCTTACAATGAGAGTTATGAAAACGATAATTTCAACTGCATAAAATCACATGAAATTATATATTCTATGTTTTTTATGAAATTTAAAGGAAATAAAAGTCCGACCATCAAATTTTAAAAAGCGCGAGTACATAGTCCAGAGTACATTGTAGATGATTACTCATAAATATACGAGGGTCATTCATGAATGAATTGTGGACCTCTATGTGGGATCATGCCAGTTTCTTTACATGTTACCGTGATAAAGAGTTTGATTTGGTATTGCAAGTGTCACGTCCGCATTCCGGGGTAATCGTCTGTCAATCGTGTTAGTATTCCATTATTACCCTTACAATGAGAGTTATGAAAACGATAATTTCAACTGCATAAAATCACATGAAATTATATATTCTATGTTTTTTACGAAATTTAAAGGAAATAAACGTCCGACCATCAAATTTTAAAAAGCGCGAGTACATAGTCCGGAGTACATTGTAGATGATTACTCAAAAGTATAGGAGGGTTATTCATGAATGAATTGTGGACCTCTATGTGCGATCATGCCAGTTTCTTTACATGTTACCGTGATAAAGAGTTTGATTTGGTATTGCAAGTTTCCCGTCCGTGATCCGGGGTAACCGTCTGTCAATCGTGTTAGTATTCCATTATTACCCTTACAATGAGAGTTATGAAAACGATAATTTCAACTGCATAAAATCACATGAAATTATATATTCTATGTTTTTTATGAAATTTAAAGGAAATAAAAGTCCGACCATCAAATTTTAAAAAGCGCGAGTACATAGTCCAGAGTACATTGTAGATGATTACTCATAAATATACGAGGGTCATTCATGAATGAATTGTGGACCTCTATGTGGGATCATGCCAGTTTCTTTACATGTTACCGTGATAAAGAGTTTGATTTGGTATTGCAAGTGTCACGTCCGCATTCCGGGGTAATCGTCTGTCAATCGTGTTAGTATTCCATTATTACCCTTACAATGAGAGTTATGAAAACGATAATTTCAACTGCATAAAATCACATGAAATTATATATTCTATGTTTTTTACGAAATTTAAAGGAAATAAAAGTCCGACCATCAAATTTTAAAAAGCGCGTGTACATAGTCCAGAGTACATTGTAGATGATTACTCATAAATATACGAGGGTCATTCATGAATTAATTGTGGACCTCTATGTGGGATCATGCCAGTTTCTTTATAGGTTACCGTGATAAAGAGTTTAATTTGGTATTGCAAGTGTCCCGTCCGCAATACGGGGTAACCGTCTGTCAATCGTGTTAGTATTCCATTATTACCCTTACAATGAGAGTTATGAAAACGATAATTTCAACTGCATAAAATCACATGAAATTATATATTCTATGTTTTTTACGAAATTTAAAGGAAATAAAAGTCCGACCATCAAATTATAAAAAGCTCGAGTACATAGTCCAGAGTACATTTTAGATGATTACTCATAAGTATAGGAGGGTCATTCATGAATGAATTGTGGACCTCTATGTGCGATCATGCCAGTTTCTTTACATGTTACCGTGATAAAGAGTTTGATTTGGTATTGCAAGTTTCCCGTCCGTGATCCGGGGTAACCGTCTGTCAATCGTGTTAGTATTCCATTATTACCCTTACAATGAGAGTTATGAAAACGATAATTTCAACTGCATAAAATCACATGAAATTATATATTCTATGTTTTTTATGAAATTTAAAGGAAATAAAAGTCCGACCATCAAATTTTAAAAAGCGCGAGTACATAGTCCAGAGTACATTGTAGATGATTACTCATAAATATACGAGGGTCATTCATGAATGAATTGTGGACCTCTATGTGGGATCATGCCAGTTTCTTAACATGTTACCGTGATAAAGAGTTTGATTTGGTATTGCAAGTGTCACGTCCGCATTCCGGGGTAATCGTCTGTCAATCGTGTTAGTATTCCATTATTACCCTTACAATGAGAGTTATGAAAACGATAATTTCAACTGCATAAAATCACATGAAATTATATATTCTATGTTTTTTACGAAATTTAAAGTAAATAAAAGTCCGACCATCAAATTTTAAAAAGCGCGTGTACATAGTCCAGAGTACATTGTAGATGATTACTCATAAATATACGAGGGTCATTCATGAATTAATTGTGGACCTCTATGTGGGATCATGCCAGTTTCTTTATAGGTTACCGTGATAAAGAGTTTAATTTGGTATTGCAAGTGTCCCGTCCGCAATCCGGGGTAACCGTCTGTCAATCGTGTTAGTATTCCATTATTACCCTTACAATGAGAGTTATGAAAATGATAATTTCAACTGCATAAAATCACATGAAATTATATATTCTATGTTTTTTACAAAATTTAAAGGAAATAAAAGTCCGACCATCAAATTATAAAAAGCGCGAGTACATAGTCCAGAGTACATTGTAGATGATTACTCATAAGTATAGGAGGGTCATTCATGAATGAATTGTGGACCTCTATGTGCGATCATGCCAGTTTCTTTACATGTTACCGTGATAAAGAGTTTGATTTGGTATTGCAAGTTTCCCGTCCGTGATCCGGGGTAACCGTCTGTCAATCGTGTTAGTATTCCATTATTACCCTTACAATGAGAGTTATGAAAACGATAATTTCAACTGCATAAAATCACATGAAATTATATATTCTATGTTTTTTATGAAATTTAAAGGAAATAAAAGTCCGACCATCAAATTTTAAAAAGCGCGAGTACATAGTCCAGAGTACATTGTAGATGATTACTCATAAATATACGAGGGTCATTCATGAATGAATTGTGGACCTCTATGTGGGATCATGCCAGTTATTTACAGGTTACCGTGATAAAGAGTTTAATTTGGTATTGCAAGTGTCCCATCCACAATCCGGGGTAACCGTCTGTCAATCGTGTTAGTATTCCATTATTACCCTTACAATAAGAGATTTGAACACGATAATTTCAACTGCATAAAATCACATGAAATTATATATTCTATGTTGTTTACGAAATTTAAAGGAAATAAAAGTCCGACCATCAAATTTTAAAAAGCGCGAGTACATAGTCCAGAGTACATTGTAGATGATTACTCATAAGTATAGGAGGGTCATTCATGAATGAATTGTGGACCTCTATGTGCGATCATGCCAGTTTCTTTACATGTTACCGTGATAAAGAGTTTGATTTGGTATTGCAAGTTTCCCGTCCGTGATCCGGGGTAACAGTCTGTCAATCGTGTTAGTATTCCATTATTACCCTTACAATGAGAGTTATGAAAACGATAATTTCAACTGCATAAAATCACATGAAATTATATATTCTATGTTTTTTATGAAATTTAAAGGAAATAAAAGTCCGACCATCAAATTTTAAAAAGCGCGAGTACATAGTCCAGAGTACATTGTAGATGATTACTCATAAATATACGAGGGTCATTCATGAATTAATTGTGGACCTCTATGTGGGATCATGCCAGTTTCTTTACAGGTTACCGTGATAAAGAGTTTAATTTGGTATTGCAAGTGTCCCGTCCACAATCCGGGGTAACCGTCTGTCAATCGTGTTAGTAATCCATTATTACCCTTACAACGAGAGTTATGAACACGATAATTTCAACTGCATAAAATCAAATGAAATTATATATTCTATGTTTTTTACGAAATTTAAAGGAAATAAAAGTCCGACCATCAAATTTTAAAAAGCGCGAGTACATAGTCCAGAGTACATTGTAGATGATTACTCATAAATATACGAGGGTCATTCATGAATGAATTGTGGACCTCTATGTGGGATCATGCCAGTTTCTTTACATGTTACCGTGATAAAGAGTTTGATTTGGTATTGCAAGTTTCCCGTCCGTGATCCGGGGTAACAGTCTGTCAATCGTGTTAGTATTCCATTATTACCCTTACAATGAGAGTTATGAAAATGATAATTTCAACTGCATAAAATCACATGAAATTATATATTCTATGTTTTCTATGAAATTTAAAGGAAATAAAAGTCCGACCATCAAATTTTAAAATGCGCGAGTACATAGTCCAGAGTACATTGTAGACGATTACTCATAAATATACGAGGGTCATTCATGAATGAATTGTGGACCTCTATGTGGGATCATGCCCGTTATTTACAGGTTACCGTGATAAAGAGTTTAATTTGGTATTGCAAGTGTCCCGTCCACAATCCGGGGTAACCGTCTGTCAATCGTGTTAGTATTCCATTATTACCCTTACAATAAGAGATTTGAACACGATAATTTCAACTGCATAAAATCACATGAAATTATATATTCTATGTTTTTTACGAAATTTAAAGGAAATAAAAGTCCGACCATCAAATTTTAAAAGCGCGAGTACATAATCCAGAGTACATTGTAGATGATTACTCATAAGTATAGGAGGGTCATTCATGAATGAATTGTGGACCTCTATGTGCGATCATGCCAGTTTCTTTACATGTTACCGTGATAAAGAGTTTGATTTGGTATTGCAAGTTTCCCGTCCGTGATCCGGGGTAACCGTCTGTCAATCGTGTTAGTATTCCATTATTACCCTTACAATGAGAGTTATTAAAACGATAATTTCAACTGCATAAAATAACATGAAATTATATATTCTATGTTTTTTACGAAATTTAAAGGAAATAAAAGTCCGACCATCAAATTTTAAAAAGCGCGAGTACATTGTCCAGAGTACATTGTAGATGATTACTCATAAATATACGAGGGTCATTCATGAATTAATTGTTGACCTCTATGTGGGATTATGCCAGTTTCTTTACAGGTTACCGTGATAAAGAGTTTAATTTGGTATTGCAAGTGTCCCGTCCGCAATCCGGGGTAACCGTCTGTCAATCGTGTTAGTAATCCATTATTACCCTTACAACGAGAGTTATGAACACGATAATTTCAACTGCATAAAATCAAATGAAATTATATATTCTATGTTTTTTACGAAATTTAAAGGAAATAAAAGTCCGACCATCAAATTTTAAAAAGCGCGAGTACATAGTCCAAAGTACATTGTAGATGATTACTCATAAATATATGAGGGTCATTCATGAATGAATTGTGGACCTCTATGTGGGATCATGCCAGTTTCTTTACATGTTACCGTGATAAAGAGTTTGATTTGGTATTGCAAGTTTCCCGTCCGTGATCCGGGGTAACCGTCTGTCAATCGTGTTAGTATTCCATTATTACCCTTACAATGAGAGTTATGAAAACGATAATTTCAACTGCATAAAATCACATGAAATTATATATTCTATGTTTTTTATGAAATTTAAAGGAAATAAAAGTCCGACCATCAAATTTTGAAAAGCGCGAGTACATAGTCCAGAGTACATTGTAGATGATTACTCATAAATATACGAGGGTCATTCATGAATGAATTGTGGACCTCTATGTGGGATCATGCCAGTTTCTTTACATGTTACCGTGATAAAGAGTTTGATTTGGTGTTGCAAGTTTCCCGTCCGTGATCCGGGGTAACCGTCTGTCAATCGTGTTAGTATTCCATTATTACCCTTACAATGAGAGTTATGAAAACGATAATTTCAACTGCATAAAATCACATGAAATTATATATTCTATGTTTTCTATGAAATTTAAAGGAAATAAAAGTCCGACCATCAAATTTTAAAAAGCGCGAGTACATAGTCCAGAGTACATTGTAGATGATTACTCATAAATATACGAGGGTCATTCATGAATGAATTGTGGACCTCTATGTGGGATCATGCCCGTTATTTACAGGTTACCGTGATAAAGAGTTTAATTTGGTATTGCAAGTGTCCCGTCCACAATCCGGGGTAACCGTCTGTCAATCGTGTTAGTAATCCATTATTACCCTTACAACGAGAGTTATGAACACGATAATTTCAACTGCATAAAATCAAATGAAATTATATATTCTATGTTTTTTACGAAATTTAAAGGAAATAAAAGTCCGACCATCAAATTTTAAAAAGCGCGAGTACATAGTCCAGAGTACATTGTAGATGATTACTCATAAATATACGAGGGTCATTCATGAATGAATTGTGGACCTCTATGTGGGATCATGCCAGTTATTTACAGGTTACCGTGATAAAGAGTTTAATTTGGTATTGCAAGTGTCCCATCCACAATCCGGGGTAACCGTCTGTCAATCGTGTTAGTATTCCATTATTACCCTTACAACGAGAGTTATGAACACGATAATTTCAACTGCATAAAATCACATGAAATTATATATTCTATGTTTTTTACGAAATTTAAAGGAAATAAAAGTCCGACCATCAAATTTTAAAAAGCGCGTGTACATAGTCCAGAGTACATTGTAGATGATTACTCATAAATATACGAGGGTCATTCATGAATGAATTGTGGACCTCTATGTGGGATCATGCCAGTTTCTTTATAGGTTACCGTGATAAAGAGTTTAATTTGGTATTGCAAGTGTCCCGTCCGCAATCCGGGGTAACCGTCTGTCAATCGTGTTAGTATTCCATTATTACCCTTACAATGAGAGTTATGAAAATGATAATTTCAACTGCATAAAATCACATGAAATTATATATTCTATGTTTTTTACAAAATTTAAAGGAAATAAAAGTCCGACCATCAAATTATAAAAAGCGCGAGTACATAGTCCAGAGTACATTGTAGATGATTACTCATAAGTATAGGAGGGTCATTCATGAATGAATTGTGGACCTCTATGTGCGATCATGCCAGTTTCTTTACATGTTACCGTGATAAAGAGTTTGATTTGGTATTGCAAGTTTCCCGTCCGTGATCCGGGGTAACCGTCTGTCAATCGTGTTAGTATTCCATTATTACCCTTACAATGAGAGTTATGAAAACGATAATTTCAACTGCATAAAATCACATGAAATTATATATTCTATGTTTTTTATGAAATTTAAAGGAAATAAAAGTCCGACCATCAAATTTTAAAAAGCGCGAGTACATAGTCCAGAGTACATTGTAGATGATTACTCATAAATATACGAGGGTCATTCATGAATTAATTGTGGACCTCTATGTGGGATCATGCCAGTTTCTTTACAGGTTACCGTGATAAAGAGTTTAATTTGGTATTGCAAGTGTCCCGTCCACAATCCGGGGTAACCGTCTGTCAATCGTGTTAGTAATCCATTATTACCCTTACAACGAGAGTTATGAACACGATAATTTCAACTGCATAAAATCAAATGAAATTATATATTCTATGTTTTTTACGAAATTTAAAGGAAATAAAAGTCCGACCATCAAATTTTAAAAAGCGCGAGTACATAGTCCAGAGTACATTGTAGATGATTACTCATAAATATACGAGGGTCATTCATGAATGAATTGTGGACCTCTATGTGGGATCATGCCAGTTTCTTTACATGTTACCGTGATAAAGAGTTTGATTTGGTATTGCAAGTTTCCCGTCCGTGATCCGGGGTAACAGTCTGTCAATCGTGTTAGTATTCCATTATTACCCTTACAATGAGAGTTATGAAAATGATAATTTCAACTGCATAAAATCAAATGAAATTATATATTCTATGTTTTCTATGAAATTTAAAGGAAATAAAAGTCCGACCATCAAATTTTAAAATGCGCGAGTACATAGTCCAGAGTACATTGTAGACGATTACTCATAAATATACGAGGGTCATTCATGAATGAATTGTGGACCTCTATGTGGGATCATGCCCGTTATTTACAGGTTACCGTGATAAAGAGTTTAATTTGGTATTGCAAGTGTCCCGTCCACAATCCGGGGTAACCGTCTGTCAATCGTGTTAGTATTCCATTATTACCCTTACAATAAGAGATTTGAACACGATAATTTCAACTGCATAAAATCACATGAAATTATATATTCTATGTTTTTTACGAAATTTAAAGGAAATAAAAGTCCGACCATCAAATTTTAAAAAGCGCGAGTACATAATCCAGAGTACATTGTAGATGATTACTCATAAGTATAGGAGGGTCATTCATGAATGAATTGTGGACCTCTATGTGCGATCATGCCAGTTTCTTTACATGTTACCGTGATAAAGAGTTTGATTTGGTATTGCAAGTTTCCCGTCCGTGATCCGGGGTAACCGTCTGTCAATCGTGTTAGTATTCCATTATTACCCTTACAATGAGAGTTATTAAAACGATAATTTCAACTGCATAAAATAACATGAAATTATATATTCTATGTTTTTTATGAAATTTAAAGGAAATAAAAGTCCGACCATCAAATTTTAAAAAGCGCGAGTACATAGTCCAGAGTACATTGTAGATGATTACTCATAAATATACGAGGGTCATTCATGAATTAATTGTTGACCTCTATGTGGGATTATGCCAGTTTCTTTACAGGTTACCGTGATAAAGAGTTTAATTTGGTATTGCAAGTGTCCCGTCCGCAATCCGGGGTAACCGTCTGTCAATCGTGTTAGTAATCCATTATTACCCTTACAACGAGAGTTATGAACACGATAATTTCAACTGCATAAAATCAAATGAAATTATATATTCTATGTTTTTTACGAAATTTAAAGGAAATAAAAGTCCGACCATCAAATTTTAAAAAGCGCGAGTACATAGTCCAAAGTACATTGTAGATGATTACTCATAAATATACGAGGGTCATTCATGAATGAATTGTGGACCTCTATGTGGGATCATGCCAGTTTCTTTACATGTTACCGTGATAAAGAGTTTGATTTGGTATTGCAAGTTTCCCGTCCGTGATCCGGGGTAACCGTCTGTCAATCGTGTTAGTATTCCATTATTACCCTTACAATGAGAGTTATGAAAACGATAATTTCAACTGCATAAAATCACATGAAATTATATATTCTATGTTTTTTATGAAATTTAAAGGAAATAAAAGTCCGACCATCAAATTTTGAAAAGCGCGAGTACATAGTCCAGAGTACATTGTAGATGATTACTCATAAATATACGAGGGTCATTCATGAATGAATTGTGGACCTCTATGTGGGATCATGCCAGTTTCTTTACATGTTACCGTGATAAAGAGTTTGATTTGGTGTTGCAAGTTTCCCGTCCGTGATCCGGGGTAACCGTCTGTCAATCGTGTTAGTATTCCATTATTACCCTTACAATGAGAGTTATGAAAACGATAATTTCAACTGCATAAAATCACATGAAATTATATATTCTATGTTTTCTATGAAATTTAAAGGAAATAAAAGTCCGACCATCAAATTTTAAAAAGCGCGAGTACATAGTCCAGAGTACATTGTAGATGATTACTCATAAATATACGAGGGTCATTCATGAATGAATTGTGGACCTCTATGTGGGATCATGCCCGTTATTTACAGGTTACCGTGATAAAGAGTTTAATTTGGTATTGCAAGTGTCCCGTCCACAATCCGGGGTAACCGTCTGTCAATCGTGTTAGTAATCCATTATTACCCTTACAACGAGAGTTATGAACACGATAATTTCAACTGCATAAAATCAAATGAAATTATATATTCTATGTTTTTTACGAAATTTAAAGGAAATAAAAGTCCGACCATCAAATTTTAAAAAGCGCGAGTACATAGTCCAGAGTACATTGTAGATGATTACTCATAAATATACGAGGGTCATTCATGAATGAATTGTGGACCTCTATGTGGGATCATGCCAGTTATTTACAGGTTACCGTGATAAAGAGTTTAATTTGGTATTGCAAGTGTCCCATCCACAATCCGGGGTAACCGTCTGTCAATCGTGTTAGTATTCCATTATTACCCTTACAATAAGAGATTTGAACACGATAATTTCAACTGCATAAAATCACATGAAATTATATATTCTATGTTTTTTACGAAATTTAAAGGAAATAAAAGTCCGACCATCAAATTTTAAAAAGCGCGAGTACATAATCCAGAGTACATTGTAGATGATTACTCATAAGTATAGGAGGGTCATTCATGAATGAATTGTGGACCTCTATGTGCGATCATGCCAGTTTCTTTACATGTTACCGTGATAAAGAGTTTGATTTGGTATTGCAAGTTTCCCGTCCGTGATCCGGGGTAACCGTCTGTCAATCGTGTTAGTATTCCATTATTACCCTTACAATGAGAGTTATTAAAACGATAATTTCAACTGCATAAAATAACATGAAATTATATATTCTATGTTTTTTATGAAATTTAAAGGAAATAAAAGTCCGACCATCAAATTTTAAAAAGCGCGAGTACATAGTCCAGAGTACATTGTAGATGATTACTCATAAATATACGAGGGTCATTCATGAATTAATTGTTGACCTCTATGTGGGATTATGCCAGTTTCTTTACAGGTTACCGTGATAAAGCGTTTAATTTGGTATTGCAAGTGTCCCGTCCGCAATCCGGGGTAACCGTCTGTCAATCGTGTTAGTAATCCTTTATTACCCTTACAACGAGAGTTATGAACACGATAATTTCAACTGCATAAAATCAAATGAAATTATATATTCTATGTTTTTTACGAAATTTAAAGGAAATAAAAGTCCGACCATCAAATTTTAAAAAGCGCGAGTACATAGTCCAGAGTACATTGTAGATGATTACTCATAAATATACGAGGGTCATTCATGAATGAATTGTGGACCTCTATGTGGGATCATGCCAGTTTCTTTACATGTTACCGTGATAAAGAGTTTGATTTGGTATTGCAAGTTTCCCGTCCGTGATCCGGGGTAACCGTCTGTCAATCGTGTTAGTATTCCATTATTACCCTTACAATGAGAGTTATGAAAACGATAATTTCAACTGCATAAAATCACATGAAATTATATATTCTATGTTTTTTATGAAATTTAAAGGAAATAAAAGTCCGACCATCAAATTTTGAAAAGCGCGAGTACATAGTCCAGAGTACATTGTAGATGATTACTCATAAATATACGAGGGTCATTCATGAATGAATTGTGGACCTCTATGTGGGATCATGCCAGTTTCTTTACATGTTACCGTGATAAAGAGTTTGATTTGGTGTTGCAAGTTTCCCGTCCGTGATCCGGGGTAACCGTCTGTCAATCGTGTTAGTATTCCATTATTACCCTTACAATGAGAGTTATGAAAACGATAATTTCAACTGCATAAAATCACATGAAATTATATATTCTATGTTTTCTATGAAATTTAAAGGAAATAAAAGTCCGACCATCAAATTTTAAAAAGCGCGAGTACATAGTCCAGAGTACATTGTAGATGATTACTCATAAATATACGAGGGTCATTCATGAATGAATTGTGGACCTCTATGTGGGATCATGCCCGTTATTTACAGGTTACCGTGATAAAGAGTTTAATTTGGTATTGCAAGTGTCCCGTCCACAATCCGGGGTAACCGTCTGTCAATCGTGTTAGTAATCCATTATTACCCTTACAACGAGAGTTATGAACACGATAATTTCAACTGCATAAAATCAAATGAAATTATATATTCTATGTTTTTTACGAAATTTAAAGGAAATAAAAGTCCGACCATCAAATTTTAAAAAGCGCGAGTACATAGTCCAGAGTACATTGTAGATGATTACTCATAAATATACGAGGGTCATTCATGAATGAATTGTGGACCTCTATGTGGGATCATGCCAGTTATTTACAGGTTACCGTGATAAAGAGTTTAATTTGGTATTGCAAGTGTCCCATCCACAATCCGGGGTAACCGTCTGTCAATCGTGTTAGTATTCCATTATTACCCTTACAATAAGAGATTTGAACACGATAATTTCAACTGCATAAAATCACATGAAATTATATATTCTATGTTTTTTACGAAATTTAAAGGAAATAAAAGTCCGACCATCAAATTTTAAAAAGCGCGAGTACATAATCCAGAGTACATTGTAGATGATTACTCATAAGTATAGGAGGGTCATTCATGAATGAATTGTGGACCTCTATGTGCGATCATGCCAGTTTCTTTACATGTTACCGTGATAAAGAGTTTGATTTGGTATTGCAAGTTTCCCGTCCGTGATCCGGGGTAACCGTCTGTCAATCGTGTTAGTATTCCATTATTACCCTTACAATGAGAGTTATTAAAACGATAATTTCAACTGCATAAAATAACATGAAATTATATATTCTATGTTTTTTATGAAATTTAAAGGAAATAAAAGTCCGACCATCAAATTTTAAAAAGCGCGAGTACATAGTCCAGAGTACATTGTAGATGATTACTCATAAATATACGAGGGTCATTCATGAATTAATTATTGGCCTCTATGTGGGATCATGCCAGTTTCTTTACAGGTTACCGTGATAAAGAGTTTAATTTGGTATTGCAAGTGTCCCGTCCGCAATCCGGGGTAACCGTCTGTCAATCGTGTTAGTAATCCATTACTACCCTTACAACGAGAGTTATGAACACGATAATTTCAACTGCATAAAATCAAATGAAATTATATATTCTATGTTTTTTACGAAATTTAAAGGAAATAAAAGTCCGACCATCAAATTTTAAAAAGCGCGAGTACATAGTCCAGAGTACATTGTAGATGATTACTCATAAATATACGAGGGTCATTCATGAATGAATTGTGGACCTCTATGTGGGATCATGCCAGTTTCTTTACATGTTACCGTGATAAAGAGTTTGATTTGGTATTGCAAGTTTCCCGTCCGTGATCCGGGGTAACCGTCTGTCAATCGTGTTAGTATTCCATTATTACCCTTACAATGAGAGTTATGAAAACGATAATTTCAACTGCATAAAATCACATGAAATTATATATTCTATGTTTTTTATGAAATTTAAAGGAAATAAAAGTCCGACCATCAAATTTTGAAAAGCGCGAGTACATAGTCCAGAGTACAATGTAGATGATTACTCATAAATATGCGAGGGTCATTCATGAATGAATTGTGGACCTCTATGTGGGATCATGCCAGTTTCTTTACATGTTACCGTGATAAAGAGTTTGATTTGGTGTTGCAAGTTTCCCGTCCGTGATCCGGGGTAACCGTCTGTCAATCGTGTTAGTATTCCATTATTACCCTTACATTGAGAGTTATGAAAACGATAATTTCAACTGCATAAAATCACATGAAATTATATATTCTATGTTTTCTATGAAATTTAAAGGAAATAAAAGTCCGACCATCAAATTTTAAAAAGCGCGAGTACATAGTCCAGAGTACATTGTAGATGATTACTCATAAATATACGAGGGTCATTCATGAATGAATTGTGGACCTCTACGTGGGATCATGCCAGTTATTTACAGGTTACCGTGATAAAGAGTTTAATTTGGTATTGCAAGTGTCCCGTCCACAATCCGGGGTAACCGTCTGTCAATGGTGTTAGTATTCCATTATTACCCTTACAATAAGAGATTTGAACACGATAATTTCAACTGCATAAAATCACATGAAATTATATATTCTATGTTTTTTACGAAATTTAAAGGAAATAAAAGTCCGACCATCAAATTTTAAAAAGCGCGAGTACATAGTCCAGAGTACATTGTAGATGATTACTCATAAGTATACGAGGGTCATTCATGAATGAATTGTGGACCTCTATGTGGGATCATGCCAGTTTCTTTACATGTTACCGTGATAAAGAGTTTGATTTGGTATTGCAAGTTTCCCGTCCGTGATCCGGGGTAACCGTCTGTCAATCGTGTTAGTATTCCATTATTACCCTTACAATGAGAGTTATGAAAACTATAATTTCAACTGCATAAAATCAAATGAAATTATATATTCTATGTTTTTTATGAAATTTAAAGGAAATAAAAGTCCGACCATCAAATTTTGAAAAGCGCGAGTACATAGTCCAGAGTACATTGTAGATGATTACTCATAAATATACGAGGGTCATTCATGAATGAATTGTGGACCTCTATGTGGGATCATGCCAGTTTCTTTACATGTTACCGTGATAAAGAGTTTGATTTGGTGTTGCAAGTTTCCCGTCCGTGATCCGGGGTGACCGTCTGTCAATCGTGTTAGTATTCCATTATTACCCTTACAATGAGAGTTATGAAAACGATAATTTCAACTGCATAAAATCACATGAAATTATATATTCTATGTTTTCTATGAAATTTAAAGGAAATAAAAGTCCGACCATCAAATTTTAAAAAGCGCGAGTACATAGTCCAGAGTACATTGTAGATGATTACTCATAAATATACGAGGGTCATTCATGAATGAATTGTGGACCTCTATGTGGGATCATGCCAGTTATTTACAGGTTACCGTGATAAAGAGTTTAATTTGGTATTGCAAGTGTCCCATCCACAATCAGGGGTAACCGTCTGTCAATCGTGTTAGTATTCCATTATTACCCTTACAATAAGAGATTTGAACACGATAATTTCAACTGCATAAAATCACATGAAATTATATATTCTATGTTTTTTACGAAATTTAAAGGAAATAAAAGTCCGACCATCAAATTTTAAAAAGCGCGAGTACATAATCCAGAGTACATTGTAGATGATTACTCATAAGTATAGGAGGGTCATTCATGAATGAATTGTGGACCTCTATGTGCGATCATGCCAGTTTCTTTACATGTTACCGTGATAAAGAGTTTGATTTGGTATTGCAAGTTTCCCGTCCGTGTTCCGGGGTAACCGTCTGTCAATCGTGTTAGTATTCTATTATTACCCTTACAATGAGAGTTATTAAAACGATAATTTCAATTGCATAAAATAACATGAAATTATATATTCTATGTTTTTTATGAAATTTAAAGGAAATAAAAGTCCGACCATCAAATTTTAAAAAGCGCGAGTACATAGTCCAGAGTACATTGTAGATGATTACTCATAAATATACGAGGGTCATTCATGAATTAATTGTTGGCCTCTATGTGGGATCATGCCAGTTTCTTTACAGGTTACCGTGATAAAGAGTTTAATTTGGTATTGCAAGTGTCCCGTCCGCAATCCGGGGTAACCGTCTGTCAATCGTGTTAGTAATCCATTACTACCCTTACAACGAGAGTTATGAACACGATAATTTCAACTGCATAAAATCAAATGAAATTATATATTCTATGTTTTTTACGAAATTTAAAGGAAATAAAAGTCCGACCATCAAATTTTAAAAAGCGCGAGTACATAGTCCAGAGTACATTGTAGATGATTACTCATAAATATACGAGGGTCATTCATGAATGAATTGTGGACCTCTATGTGGGATCATGCCAGTTTCTTTACATGTTACCGTGATAAAGAGTTTGATTTGGTATTGCAAGTTTCCCGTCCGTGATCCGGGGTAACCGTCTGTCAATCGTGTTAGTATTCCATTATTACCCTTACAATGAGAGTTATGAAAACGATAATTTCAACTGCATAAAATCACATGAAATTATATATTCTATGTTTTTTATGAAATTTAAAGGAAATAAAAGTCCGACCATCAAATTTTGAAAAGCGCGAGTACATAGTCCAGAGTACATTGTAGATGATTACTCATAAATATACGAGGGTCATTCATGAATGAATTGTGGACCTCTATGTGGGATCATGCCAGTTTCTTTACATGTTACCGTGATAAAGAGTTTGATTTGGTGTTGCAAGTTTCCCGTCCGTGATCCGGGGTAACCGTCTGTCAATCGTGTTAGTATTCCATTATTACCCTTACAATGAGAGTTATGAAAACGATAATTTCAACTGCATAAAATCACATGAAATTATATATTCTATGTTTTCTATGAAATTTAAAGGAAATAAAAGTCCGACCATCAAATTTTAAAAAGCGCGAGTACATAGTCCAGAGTACATTGTAGATGATTACTCATAAATATACGAGGGTCAATCATGAATGAATTGTGGACCTCTACGTGGGATCATGCCAGTTATTTACAGGTTACCGTGATAAAGAGTTTAATTTGGTATTGCAAGTGTCCCGTCCACAATCCGGGGTAACCGTCTGTCAATGGTGTTAGTATTCCATTATTACCCTTACAATAAGAGATTTGAACACGATAATTTCAACTGCATAAAATCACATGAAATTATATATTCTATGTTTTTTACGAAATTTAAAGGAAATAAAAGTCCGACCATCAAATTTTAAAAAGCGCGAGTACATAGTCCAGAGTACATTGTAGATGATTACTCATAAGTATAGGAGTGTCATTCATGAATGAATTGTGGACCTCTATGTGCGATCATGCCAGTTTCTTTACATGTTACTGTGATAAAGAGTTTGATTTGGCATTGCAAGTTTCCCGTCCGTGATCCGGGGTAACAGTCTGTCAATCGTGTTAGTATTCCATTATTACCCTTACAATGAGAGTTATGAAAACGATAATTTCAACTGCATAAAATCACATGAAATTATATATTCTATGTTTTTTACGAAATTTAAAGGAAATAAAAGTCCGACCATCAAATTTTAAAAAGCGCGAGTACATAATCCAGAGTACATTGTAGATGATTACTCATAAGTATAGGAGGGTCATTCATGAATGAATTGTGGACCTCTATGTGCGATCATGCCAGTTTCTTTACATGTTACCGTGATAAAGAGTTTGATTTGGTATTGCAAGTTTCCCGTCCGTGATCCGGGGTAACCGTCTGTCAATCGTGTTAGTATTCCATTATTACCCTTACAATGAGAGTTATTAAAACGATAATTTCAACTGCATAAAATCACATGAAATTATATATTCTATGTTTTTTACGAAATTTAAAGGAAATAAAAGTCCGACCATCAAATTTTAAAAAGCGCGAGTACATAGTCCAGAGTACATTGTAGATGATTACTCATAAATATACGAGGGTCATTCATGAATGAATTGTGGACCTCTACGTGGGATCATGCCAGTTATTTACAGGTTACCGTGATAAAGAGTTTAATTTGGTATTGCAAGTGTCCCGTCCACAATCCGGGGTAACCGTCTGTCAATCGTGTTAGTATTCCATTATTACCCTTACAATAAGAGATTTGAACACGATAATTTCAACTGCATAAAATCACATGAAATTATATATTCTATGTTTTTTACGAAATTTAAAGGAAATAAAAGTCCGACCATCAAATTTTAAAAAGCGCGAGTACATAGTCCAGAGTACATTGTAGATGATTACTCATAAGTATAGGAGTGTCATTCATGAATGAATTGTGGACCTCTATGTGCGATCATGCCAGTTTCTTTACATGTTACCGTGATAAAGAGTTTGATTTGGCATTGCAAGTTTCCCGTACGTAATCCGGGGTAACAGTCTGTCAATCGTGTTAGTATTCCATTATTACCCTTACAATGAGAGTTATGAAAACGATAATTTCAACTGCATAAAATCACATTAAATTATATATTCTATGTTTTTTATGAAATTTAAAGGAAATAAAAGTCCGACCATCAAATTTTAAAAAGCGCGAGTACATAGTCCAGAGTACATTGTAGATGATTACTCATAAATATACGAGGGTCATTCATGAATTAATTGTGGACCTCTATGTGGGATCATGCCAGTTTCTTTACAGGTTACCGTGATAAAGAGTTTAATTTGGTATTGCAAGTGTCCCGTCCGCAATCCGGGGTAACCGTCTGTCAATCGTGTTAGTAATCCATTATTACCTTTACAACGAGAGTTATGAACACGATAATTTCAACTGCATAAAATCAAATGAAATTATATATTCTATGTTTTTTACGAAATTTAAAGGAAATAAAAGTCCGACCATCAAATTTTAAAAAGCGCGAGTACATAGTCCAGAGTACATTGTAGATGATTACTCATAAATATACGAGGGTCATTCATGAATGAATTGTGGACCTCTATGTGGGATCATGCCAGTTTCTTTACATGTTACCGTGATAAAGAGTTTGATTTGGTATTGCAAGTTTCCCGTCCGTGATCCGGGGTAACCGTCTGTCAATCGTGTTAGTATTCCATTATTACCCTTACAATGAGAGTTATGAAAACGATAATTTCAACTGCATAAAATCACATGAAATTATATATTCTATGTTTTCTATGAAATTTAAAGGAAATAAAAGTCCGACCATCAAATTTTAAAATGCGCGAGTACATAGTCCAGAGTACATTGTAGATGATTACTCATAAATATACGAGGGTCATTCATGAATGAATTGTGGACCTCTATGTGGGATCATGCCAGTTATTTACAGGTTACCGTGATAAAGAGTTTAATTTGGTATTGCAAGTGTCCCGTCCACAATCCGGGGTAACCGTCTGTCAATCGTGTTAGTATTCCATTATTACCCTTACAATAAGAGATTTGAACACGATAATTTCAACTGCATAAAATCACATGAAATTATATATTCTATGTTTTTTACGAAATTTAAAGGAAATAAAAGTCCGACCATCAAATTTTAAAAAGCGCGAGTACATAATCCAGAGTACATTGTAGATGATTACTCATAAGTATAGGAGGGTCATTCATGAATGAATTGTGGACCTCTATGTGCGATCATGCCAGTTTCTTTACATGTTACCGTGATAAAGAGTTTGATTTGGTATTGCAAGTTTCCCGTCCGTGATCCGGGGTAACCGTCTGTCAATCGTGTTAGTATTCCATTATTACCCTTACAATGAGAGTTATGAAAACGATAATTTCAACTGCATAAAATCACATGAAATTATATATTCTATGTTTTTTATGAAATTTAAAGGACATAAAAGTCCGACCATCAAATTTTAAAAAGCGCGAGTACATAGTCCATAGTACATTGTAGATGATTACTCATAAATATACGAGGGTCATTCATGAATGAATTGTGGACCTCTATGTGGGATCATGCCAGTTTCTTTACATGTTACCGTGATAAAGAGTTTGATTTGGTATTGCAAGTTTCCCGTCCGTGATCTGGGGTAACCGTCTGTCAATCGTGTTAGTATTCCATTATTACCCTTACAATGAGAGTTATGAAAACGATAATTTCAACTGCATAAAATCACATGAAATTATATATTCTATGTTTTCTATGAAATTTAAAGGAAATAAAAGTCCGACCGTCAAATTTTAAAATGCGCGAGTACATAGTCCAGAGTACATTGTAGATGATTACTCATAAATATACGAGGGTCATTCATGAATGAATTGTGGACCTCTATGTGGGATCATGCCAGTTATTTACAGGTTACCGTGATAAAGAGTTTAATTTGGTATTCCAAGTGTCCCGTCCACAATCCGGGGTAACCGTCTGTCAATCGTGTTAGTATTCCATTATTACCCTTACAATAAGAGATTTGAACACGATAATTTCAACTGCATAAAATCACATGAAATTATATATTCTATGTTTTTTACGAAATTTAAAGGAAATAAAAGTCTGACCATCAAATTTTAAAAAGCGCGAGTACATAATCCAGAGTACATTGTAGATGATTACTCATAAGTATAGGAGGGTCATTCATGAATGAATTGTGGACCTCTATGAGGGATCATGCCAATTTCTTTACATGTTACCGTGATAAAGAGTTTGATTTGGTATTGCAAGTTTCCCGTCCGTGATCCGGGGTAACCGTCTGTCAATCGTGTTAGTATTCCATTATTACCCTTACAATGAGAGTTATGAAAACGATAATTTCAACTGCATAAAATCACATAAAATTATATATTCTATGTTTTCTATGAAATTTAAAGGAAATAAAAGTCCGACCATCAAATTTTAAAAAGCGCGAGTACATAGTCCAGAGTACATTGTACATGATTACTCATAAATATACGAGGGTCATTCATGAATGAATTGTGGACCTCTATGTGGGATCATGCCAGTTATTTACAGGTTGCCGTGATAAAGAGTTTAATTTGGTATTGCAAGTATCCCGTCCACAATCCGGGGTAACCATCTATCAATCGTGTTAGTATTCCATTATTACCCTTACAATAAGAGATTTGAACACGATAATTTCAACTGCATAAAATCACATGAAATTATATATTCTATGTTTTTTACGAAATTTAAAGGAAATAAAAGTCCGACCATCAAATTTTAAAAAGCGCGAGTACATAGTCCGGTGTACATTGTAGATGATTACTCATAAATATACGAGGGTCATTCATGAATGAATTGTGGACCTCTATGTGGGATCATGCCAGTTTCTTTACATGTTACCGTGATAAAGAGTTTGATTTGGTATTGCAAGTTTCCCGTCCGTGATCCGGGGTAACCGTCTGTCAATCGTGTTAGTATTCCATTATTACCCTTACAATGAGAGTTATGAAAACGATAATTTCAACTGCATAAAATCACATGAAATTATATATTCTATGTTTTCTATGAAATTTAAAGGAAATAAAAGTCCGACCATCAAATTTTAAAAAGCGCGAGTACATAGTCCAGAGTACATTATACATGATTACTCATAAATATACAAGGGTCATTCATGAATGAATTGTGGACCTCTATGTGGGATCATGCCAGTTATTTACAGGTTGCCGTGATAAAGAGTTTAATTTGGTATTGCAAGTATCCCGTCCACAATCCGGGGTAACCATCTATCAATCGTGTTAGTATTCCATTATTACCCTTACAATAAGAGATTTGAACACGATAATTTCAACTGCATAAAATCACATGAAATTATATATTCTATGTTTTTTACGAAATTTAAAGGAAATAAAAGTCCGACCATCAAATTTTAAAAAGCGCGAGTACATAGTCCAGAGTACATTGTAGATGATTACTCATAAGTATAGGAGGGTCATTCATGAATGAATTGTGGACCTCTATGTGGGATCATGCCAGTTTCTTTACATGTTACCGTGATAAAGAGTTTAATTTGGTATTGCAAGTGTCCCGTCCTCAATCCGGGGTAACCGTCTGTCAATCGTGTTAGTATTCCATTATTACCCTTACAAAGAGAGTTATGTACACGATAATTTCAACTGCATAAAATCACATGAAATTATATATTCTATGTTTGTTTATGAAATTTAAAGGAAATAAAAGTCCGACCATCAAATTTTAAAAAGCGCGAGTACATAGTCCAGAATACATTGTAGATGATTACTCATAAATATACGAGGGTCATTCATGAATTAATTATGGACCTCTATGTGGGATCATGCCAGTTTCTTTACAGGTTACCGTGATAAAGAGTTTAATTTGGTATTGCAAGTGTCCCGTCCGCAATCCGGGGTAACCGTCTGTCAATCGTGTTAGTATTCCATTATTACCCTTACAGTGAGAGTTATGAACACGATAATTTCAACTGCATAAAATCAAATGAAATTATATATTCTATGTTTTTTACGAAATTTAAAGGAAATAAAAGTCCGACCATCAAATTTTAAAAAGCGCGAGTACATAGTCCAGAGTACATTGTATATGATTACTCATAAATATACGAGGGTCATTCACGAATGAATTGTGGACCTCTATGTGGGATCATGCCAGTTTCTTTACATGTTACCGTGATAAAGAGTTTGATTTGGTATTGCAAGTTTCCCATCCGTGATCCGGGGTAACCGTCTGTCAATCGTGTTAGTATTCCATTATTACCCTTACAATGAGAGTTATGAAAATGATAATTTCAACTGCATAAAATCACATGAAATTATATATTCTATGTTTTTTATGAAATTTAAAGGAAATAAAAGTCCGACCATCAAATTTTAAAAAGTGCGAGTACATAGTCCAGAGTACATTGTAGATGATTACTCATAAATATACGAGGGTCATTCATATGTGAATTGTGGAACTCTATGTGGGATCATGCCAGTTTCTTTACATGTTACCGTGATAAAGAGTTTGATTTGGTATTGCAAGTGTCGCTTCCGCATTCCGGGGTAATCGTCTGTCAATCGTGTGAGTATTCCATTATTACCCTTACAATGAGAGTTATGAAAACGATAATTTCAACTGCATAAAATCACATGAAATTATATATTCTATGTTTTTTATGAAATTTAAAGGAAATAAAAGTCCGACCATCAAATTTTAAAAAGCGCGAGTACATAGTCCAGAGTACATTGTAGATGATTACTCATAAATATACGAGGGTCATTCATGAATGAATTGTGGACCTCTATGTGGGATCATGCCAGTTTCTTTACATGTTACCGTGATAAAGAGTTTGATTTGGTATTGCAAGTGTCGCGTCCGCATTCCGGGGTAATCGTCTGTCAATCGTGTTAGTATTCCATTATTACCCTTACAATGAGAGTTATGAAAACGATAATTTCAACTGCATAAAATCACATGAAATTATATATTCTATGTTTTTTATGAAATTTAAAGGAAATAAAAGTCCGACCATCAAATTTTAAAAAGCGCGAGTACATAGTCCAGAGTACATTGTAGATGATTACTCATAAATATACGAGGGTCATTCATGAATTAATTGTGGACCTCTATGTGGGATCATGCCAGTTTCTTTACAGGTTACCGTGATAAAGAGTTTAATTTGGTATTGCAAGTGTCCCGTCCGCAATCCGGGGTAACCGTCTGTCAATCGTGTTAGTATTCCATTATTACCCTTACAATGAGAGTTATGAAAATGATAATTTCAACTGCATAAAATCACATGAAATTATATATTCTATGTTTTTTATGAAATTTAAAGAAAATAAAAGTCCGACCAT
The DNA here is from genome assembly GCA_037428765.1 of Rubia yunnanensis. NCBI lineage: Eukaryota > Viridiplantae > Streptophyta > Magnoliopsida > Gentianales > Rubiaceae > Rubia > Rubia yunnanensis. The sequence goes on along the minus strand of CM075067.1, from coordinate 33,293,488 downwards.
CAAATTTTAAAAAGTGCGAGTACATAGTCCAGAGTACATTGTAGATGATTACTCATAAATATACGAGGGTCATTCATATGTGAATTGTGGAACTCTATGTGGGATCATGCCAGTTTCTTTACATGTTACCGTGATAAAGAGTTTGATTTGGTTTTGCAAGTGTCGCGTCCGCATTCCGGGGTAATCGTTTGTCAATCGTGTTAGTATTCCATTATTACCCTTACAATGAGAGTTATGAAAACGATAATTTCAACTGCATAAAATCACATGAAATTATATATTCTATGTTTTTTATGTAATTTAAAGGAAATAAAAGTCCGACCATCAAATTTTGAAAAGCGCGAGTACATAGTCCAGAGTACATTGTAGATGATTACTCATAAATATACGAGGGTCATTCATGAATGAATTGTGGACCTCTATGTGGGATCATGCCAGTTTCTTTACATGTTACCGTGATAAAGAGTTTAATTTGGTATTGCAAGTGTCCCGTCCTCAATCCGGGGTAACCGTCTGTCAATCGTGTTAGTATTCCATTATTACCCTTACAAAGAGAGTTATGAACACGATAATTTCAACTGCATAAAATCAAATGAAATTATATATTCTATGTTTTTTACGAAATTTAAAGGAAATAAAAGTCCGACCATCAAATTTTAAAAAGCGCGAGTACATAGTCCAGAGTACATTGTAGATGATTACTCATAAATATACGAGGGTCATTCATGAATGAATTGTGGACCTCTATGTGGGATCATGCCAGTTTCTTTACATGTTACCGTGATAAAGAGTTTAATTTGGTATTGCAAGTGTCGCGTCCGCATTCCGGGGTAATCGTCTGTCAATCGTGTTAGTATTCCATTATTACCCTTACAATGAGAGTTATGAAAACGATAATTTCAACTGCATAAAATCACATGAAATTATATATTCTATGTTTTTTATGAAATTTAAAGGAAATAAAAGTTCGACCATCAAATTTTAAAAAGCGCGAGTACATAGTCCAGAGTACATTGTAGATGATTACTCATAAATATACGAGGGTCATTCATGAATGAATTGTGGACCTCTATGTGGGATCATGCCAGTTTCTTTACATGTTACCGTGATAAAGAGTTTAATTTGGTATTGCAAGTGTCCCGTCCGCAATCCGGGGTAACCGTCTGTCAATCGTGTTAGTATTCCATTATTACCCTTACAAAGAGAGTTATGAACACGATAATTTCAACTGCATAAAATCAAATGAAATTATATATTCTATGTTTTTTACGAAATTTAAAGGAAATAAAAGTCCGACCATCAAATTTTAAAAAGCGCGAGTACATAGTCCAGAGTATATTGTAGATGATTACTCATAAATATACGAGGGTCATTCATGAATGAATTGTGGAACTCTATGTGGGATCATGCCAGTTTCTTTACATGTTACCGTGATAAAGAGTTTGATTTGGTATTGCAAGTGTCGCGTCCGCATTCCGGGGTAATCGTCTGTCAATCGTGTTAGTATTCCATTATTACCCTTACAATGAGAGTTATGAAAACGATAATTTCAACTGCATAAAATCACATGAAATTATATATTCTATGTTTTTTATGTAATTTAAAGGAAATAAAAGTCCGACCATCAAATTTTAAAAAGCGCGAGTACATAGTCCAGAGTACATTGTAGATGATTACTCATAAATATACGAGGGTCATTCATGAATGAATTGTGGACCTCTATGTGGGATCATGCCAGTTTCTTTACATGTTACCGTGATAAAGAGTTTAATTTGGTATTGCAAGTGTCCCGTCCTCAATCCGGGGTAACCGTCTGTCAATCGTGTTAGTATTCCATTATTACCCTTACAAAGAGAGTTATGAACACGATAATTTCAACTGCATAAAATCAAATGAAATTATATATTCTATGTTTTTTACGAAATTTAAAGGAAATAAAAGTCCGACCATCAAATTTTAAAAAGCGCGAGTACATAGTCCAGAGTACATTGTAGATGATTACTCATAAATATACGAGGGTCATTCATGAATGAATTGTGGACCTCTATGTGGGATCATGCCAGTTTCTTTACATGTTACCGTGATAAAGAGTTGAATTTGGTATTGCAAGTGTCCCGTCCGCAATCCGGGGTAACCGTCTGTCAATCGTGTTAGTATTCCATTATTACCCTTACAAAGAGAGTTATGAACACGATAATTTCAACTGCATAAAATCAAATGAAATTATATATTCTATGTTTTTTACGAAATTTAAAGGAAATAAAAGTCCGACCATCAAATTTTAAAAAGCGCGAGTACATAGTCCAGAGTACATTGTAGATGATTACTCATAAATATACGAGGGTCATTCATGAATGAATTGTGGACCTCTATGTGGGATCATGCCAGTTTCTTTACATGTTACCGTGATAAAGAGTTTAATTTGGTATTGCAAGTGTCGCGTCCGCATTCCGGGGTAATCGTCTGTCAATCGTGTTAGTATTCCATTATTACCCTTACAATGAGAGTTATGAAAACGATAATTTCAACTGCATAAAATCACATGAAATTATATATTCTATGTTTTTTATGAAATTTAAAGGAAATAAAAGTTCGACCATCAAATTTTAAAAAGCGCGAGTACATAGTCCAGAGTACATTGTAGATGATTACTCATAAATATACGAGGGTCATTCATATGTGAATTGTGGAACTCTATGTGGGATCATGCCAGTTTCTTTACATGTTACCGTGATAAAGAGTTTAATTTGGTATTGCAAGTGTCCCGTCCGCAATCCGGGGTAACCGTCTGTCAATCGTGTTAGTATTCCATTATTACCCTTACAAAGAGAGTTATGAACACGATAATTTCAACTGCATAAAATCAAATGAAATTATATATTCTATGTTTTTTACGAAATTTAAAGGAAATAAAAGTCCGACCATCAAATTTTAAAAAGCGCGAGTACATAGTCCAGAGTACATTGTATATGATTACTCATAAATATACGAGGGTCATTCACGAATGAATTGTGGACCTCTATGTGGGATCATGCCAGTTTCTTTACATGTTACCGTGATAAAGAGTTTGATTTGGTATTGCAAGTTTCCCATCCGTGATCCGGGGTAACCGTCTGTCAATCGTGTTAGTATTCCATTATTACCCTTACAATGAGAGTTATGAAAATGATAATTTCAACTGCATAAAATCACATGAAATTATATATTCTATGTTTTTTATGAAATTTAAAGGAAATAAAAGTCCGACCATCAAATTTTAAAAAGTGCGAGTACATAGTCCAGAGTACATTGTAGATGATTACTCATAAATATACGAGGGTCATTCATATGTGAATTGTGGAACTCTATGTGGGATCATGCCAGTTTCTTTACATGTTACCGTGATAAAGAGTTTGATTTGGTATTGCAAGTGTCGCTTCCGCATTCCGGGGTAATCGTCTGTCAATCGTGTGAGTATTCCATTATTACCCTTACAATGAGAGTTATGAAAACGATAATTTCAACTGCATAAAATCACATGAAATTATATATTCTATGTTTTTTATGAAATTTAAAGGAAATAAAAGTCCGACCATCAAATTTTAAAAAGCGCGAGTACATAGTCCAGAGTACATTGTAGATGATTACTCATAAATATACGAGGGTCATTCATGAATGAATTGTGGACCTCTATGTGGGATCATGCCAGTTTCTTTACATGTTACCGTGATAAAGAGTTTGATTTGGTATTGCAAGTGTCGCGTCCGCATTCCGGTGTAATCGTCTGTCAATCGTGTTAGTATTCCATTATTACCCTTACAATGAGAGTTATGAAAACGATAATTTCAACTGCATAAAATCACATGAAATTATATATTCTATGTTTTTTATGTAATTTAAAGGAAATAAAAGTCCGACCATCAAATTTTAAAAAGCGCGAGTACATAGTCCAGAGTACATTGTAGATGATTACTCATAAATATACGAGGGTCATTCATGAATGAATTGTGGACCTCTATGTGGGATCATGCCAGTTTCTTTACATGTTACCGTGATAAAGAGTTTAATTTGGTATTGCAAGTGTCCCGTCCGCAATCCGGGGTAACCGTCTGTCAATCGTGTTAGTATTCCATTATTACCCTTACAAAGAGAGTTATGAACACGATAATTTCAACTGCATAAAATCAAATGAAATTATATATTCTATGTTTTTTACGAAATTTAAAGGAAATAAAAGTCCGACCATCAAATTTTAAAAAGCGCGAGTACATAGTCCAGAGTACATTGTAGATGATTACTCATAAATATACGAGGGTCATTCATGAATGAATTGTGGACCTCTATGTGGGATCATGCCAGTTTCTTTACATGTTACCGTGATAAAGAGTTTAATTTGGTATTGCAAGTGTCCCGTCCTCAATCCGGGGTAACCGTCTGTCAATCGTGTTAGTATTCCATTATTACCCTTACAAAGAGAGTTATGAACACGATAATTTCAACTGCATAAAATCAAATGAAATTATATATTCTATGTTTTTTACGAAATTTAAAGGAAATAAAAGTCCGACCATCAAATTTTAAAAAGCGCGAGTACATAGTCCAGAGTACATTGTAGATGATTACTCATAAATATACGAGGGTCATTCATGAATGAATTGTGGACCTCTATGTGGGATCATGCCAGTTTCTTTACATGTTACCGTGATAAAGAGTTTAATTTGGTATTGCAAGTGTCGCGTCCGCATTCCGGGGTAATCGTCTGTCAATCGTGTTAGTATTCCATTATTACCCTTACAATGAGAGTTATGAAAACGATAATTTCAACTGCATAAAATCACATGAAATTATATATTCTATGTTTTTTATGAAATTTAAAGGAAATAAAAGTTCGACCATCAAATTTTAAAAAGCGCGAGTACATAGTCCAGAGTACATTGTAGATGATTACTCATAAATATACGAGGGTCATTCATGAATGAATTGTGGACCTCTATGTGGGATCATGCCAGTTTCTTTACATGTTACCGTGATAAAGAGTTTAATTTGGTATTGCAAGTGTCCCGTCCGCAATCCGGGGTAACCGTCTGTCAATCGTGTTAGTATTCCATTATTACCCTTACAAAGAGAGTTATGAACACGATAATTTCAACTGCATAAAATCAAATGAAATTATATATTCTATGTTTTTTACGAAATTTAAAGGAAATAAAAGTCCGACCATCAAATTTTAAAAAGCGCGAGTACATAGTCCAGAGTATATTGTAGATGATTACTCATAAATATACGAGGGTCATTCATGAATGAATTGTGGAACTCTATGTGGGATCATGCCAGTTTCTTTACATGTTACCGTGATAAAGAGTTTGATTTGGTATTGCAAGTGTCGCGTCCGCATTCCGGGGTAATCGTCTGTCAATCGTGTTAGTATTCCATTATTACCCTTACAATGAGAGTTATGAAAACGATAATTTCAACTGCATAAAATCACATGAAATTATATATTCTATGTTTTTTATGTAATTTAAAGGAAATAAAAGTCCAACCATCAAATTTTAAAAAGCGCGAGTACATAGTCCAGAGTACATTGTAGATGATTACTCATAAATATACGAGGGTCATTCATGAATGAATTGTGGACCTCTATGTGGGATCATGCCAGTTTCTTTACATGTTACCGTGATAAAGAGTTTAATTTGGTATTGCAAGTGTCCCGTCCTCAATCCGGGGTAACCGTCTGTCAATCGTGTTAGTATTCCATTATTACCCTTACAAAGAGAGTTATGAACACGATAATTTCAACTGCATAAAATCAAATGAAATTATATATTCTATGTTTTTTACGAAATTTAAAGGAAATAAAAGTCCGACCATCAAATTTTAAAAAGCGCGAGTACATAGTCCAGAGTACATTGTAGATGATTACTCATAAATATACGAGGGTCATTCATGAATGAATTGTGGACCTCTATGTGGGATCATGCCAGTTTCTTTACATGTTACCGTGATAAAGAGTTGAATTTGGTATTGCAAGTGTCCCGTCCGCAATCCGGGGTAACCGTCTGTCAATCGTGTTAGTATTCCATTATTACCCTTACAAAGAGAGTTATGAACACGATAATTTCAACTGCATAAAATCAAATGAAATTATATATTCTATGTTTTTTACGAAATTTAAAGGAAATAAAAGTCCGACCATCAAATTTTAAAAAGCGCGAGTACATAGTCCAGAGTACATTGTAGATGATTACTCATAAATATACGAGGGTCATTCATGAATGAATTGTGGACCTCTATGTGGGATCATGCCAGTTTCTTTACATGTTACCGTGATAAAGAGTTTAATTTGGTATTGCAAGTGTCGCGTCCGCATTCCGGGGTAATCGTCTGTCAATCGTGTTAGTATTCCATTATTACCCTTACAATGAGAGTTATGAAAACGATAATTTCAACTGCATAAAATCACATGAAATTATATATTCTATGTTTTTTATGAAATTTAAAGGAAATAAAAGTTCGACCATCAAATTTTAAAAAGCGCGAGTACATAGTCCAGAGTACATTGTAGATGATTACTCATAAATATACGAGGGTCATTCATATGTGAATTGTGGAACTCTATGTGGGATCATGCCAGTTTCTTTACATGTTACCGTGATAAAGAGTTTAATTTGGTATTGCAAGTGTCCCGTCCGCAATCCGGGGTAACCGTCTGTCAATCGTGTTAGTATTCCATTATTACCCTTACAAAGAGAGTTATGAACACGATAATTTCAACTGCATAAAATCAAATGAAATTATATATTCTATGTTTTTTACGAAATTTAAAGGAAATAAAAGTCCGACCATCAAATTTTAAAAAGCGCGAGTACATAGTCCAGAGTACATTGTAGATGATTACTCATAAATATACGAGGGTCATTCATGAATGAATTGTGGACCTCTATGTGGGATCATGCCAGTTTCTTTACATGTTACCGTGATAAAGAGTTTGATTTGGTATTGCAAGTGTCGCGTCCGCATTCCGGGGTAATCGTCTGTCAATCGTGTTAGTATTCCATTATTACCCTTACAATGAGAGTTATGAAAACGATAATTTCAACTGCATAAAATCACATGAAATTATATATTCTATGTTTTTTATGAAATTTAAAGGAAATAAAAGTCCGACCATCAAATTTTAAAAAGCGCGAGTACATAGTCCAGAGTACATTGTAGATGATTACTCATAAATATACGAGGGTCATTCATGAATTAATTGTGGACCTCTATGTGGGATCATGCCAGTTTCTTTACAGGTTACCGTGATAAAGAGTTTAATTTGGTATTGCAAGTGTCCCGTCCGCAATCCGGGGTAACCGTCTGTCAATCGTGTTAGTATTCCATTATTACCCTTACAATGAGAGTTATGAAAATGATAATTTCAACTGCATAAAATCACATGAAATTATATATTCTATGTTTTTTATGAAATTTAAAGAAAATAAAAGTCCGACCATCAAATTTTAAAAAGTGCGAGTACATAGTCCAGAGTACATTGTAGATGATTACTCATAAATATACGAGGGTCATTCATATGTGAATTGTGGAACTCTATGTGGGATCATGCCAGTTTCTTTACATGTTACCGTGATAAAGAGTTTGATTTGGTTTTGCAAGTGTCGCGTCCGCATTCCGGGGTAATCGTTTGTCAATCGTGTTAGTATTCCATTATTACCCTTACAATGAGAGTTATGAAAACGATAATTTCAACTGCATAAAATCACATGAAATTATATATTCTATGTTTTTTATGTAATTTAAAGGAAATAAAAGTCCGACCATCAAATTTTAAAAAGCGCGAGTACATAGTCCAGAGTACATTGTAGATGATTACTCATAAATATACGAGGGTCATTCATGAATGAATTGTGGACCTCTATGTGGGATCATGCCAGTTTCTTTACATGTTACCGTGATAAAGAGTTTAATTTGGTATTGCAAGTGTCCCGTCCTCAATCCGGGGTAACCGTCTGTCAATCGTGTTAGTATTCCATTATTACCCTTACAAAGAGAGTTATGAACACGATAATTTCAACTGCATAAAATCAAATGAAATTATATATTCTATGTTTTTTACGAAATTTAAAGGAAATAAAAGTCCGACCATCAAATTTTAAAAAGCGCGAGTACATAGTCCAGAGTACATTGTAGATGATTACTCATAAATATACGAGGGTCATTCATGAATGAATTGTGGACCTCTATGTGGGATCATGCCAGTTTCTTTACATGTTACCGTGATAAAGAGTTTAATTTGGTATTGCAAGTGTCCCGTCCTCAATCCGGGGTAACCGTCTGTCAATCGTGTTAGTATTCCATTATTACCCTTACAAAGAGAGTTATGAACACGATAATTTCAACTGCATAAAATCAAATGAAATTATATATTCTATGTTTTTTACGAAATTTAAAGGAAATAAAAGTCCGACCATCAAATTTTAAAAAGCGCGAGTACATAGTCCAGAGTACATTGTAGATGATTACTCATAAATATACGAGGGTCATTCATGAATGAATTGTGGACCTCTATGTGGGATCATGCCAGTTTCTTTACATGTTACCGTGATAAAGAGTTTAATTTGGTATTGCAAGTGTCGCGTCCGCATTCCGGGGTAATCGTCTGTCAATCGTGTTAGTATTCCATTATTACCCTTACAATGAGAGTTATGAAAACGATAATTTCAACTGCATAAAATCACATGAAATTATATATTCTATGTTTTTTATGAAATTTAAAGGAAATAAAAGTCCGACCATCAAATTTTAAAAAGCGCGAGTACATAGTCCAGAGTACATTGTAGATGATTACTCATAAATATACGAGGGTCATTCATGAATGAATTGTGGACCTCTATGTGGGATCATGCCAGTTTCTTTACATGTTACCGTGATAAAGAGTTTAATTTGGTATTGCAAGTGTCCCGTCCTCAATCCGGGGTAACCGTCTGTCAATCGTGTTAGTATTCCATTATTACCCTTACAAAGAGAGTTATGAACACGATAATTTCAACTGCATAAAATCAAATGAAATTATATATTCTATGTTTTTTACGAAATTTAAAGGAAATAAAAGTCCGACCATCAAATTTTGAAAAACGCGAGTACATAGTCCAGAGTACATTGTAGATGATTACTCATAAATATACGAGGGTCATTCATGAATGAATTGTGGACCTCTATGTGGGATCATGCCAGTTTCTTTACATGTTACCGTGATAAAGAGTTGAATTTGGTATTGCAAGTGTCCCGTCCGCAATCCGGGGTAACCGTCTGTCAATCGTGTTAGTATTCCATTATTACCCTTACAAAGAGAGTTATGAACACGATAATTTCAACTGCATAAAATCAAATGAAATTATATATTCTATGTTTTTTACGAAATTTAAAGGAAATAAAAGTCCGACCATCAAATTTTAAAAAGCGCGAGTACATAGTCCAGAGTACATTGTAGATGATTACTCATAAATATACGAGGGTCATTCATGAATGAATTGTGGACCTCTATGTGGGATCATGCCAGTTTCTTTACATGTTACCGTGATAAAGAGTTTAATTTGGTATTGCAAGTGTCCCGTCCGCAATCCGGGGTAACCGTCTGTCAATCGTGTTAGTATTCCATTATTACCCTTACAAAGAGAGTTATGAACACGATAATTTCAACTGCATAAAATCAAATGAAATTATACATTCTATGTTTTTTACGAAATTTAAAGGAAATAAAAGTCCGACCATCAAATTTTAAAAAGCGCGAGTACATAGTCCAGAGTACATTGTAGATGATTACTCATAAATATACGAGGGTCATTCATGAATGATTTGTGGACCTCTATGTGGGATCATGCCAGTTTCTTTACATGTTACCGTGATAAAGAGTTTAATTTGGTATTGCAAGTGTCGCGTCCGCATTCCGGGGTAATCGTCTGTCAATCGTGTTAGTATTCCATTATTACCCTTACAAAGAGAGTTATGAAAACGATAATTTCAACTGCATAAAATCACATGAAATTATATATTCTATGTTTTTTATGAAATTTAAAGGAAATAAAAGTCCGACCATCAAATTTTAAAAAGCGCGAGTACATAGTCCAGAGTACATTGTAGATGATTACTCATAAATATACGAAGGTCATTCATGAATGAATTGTGGACCTCTATGTGGGATCATGCCAGTTTCTTTACATGTTACCGTGATAAAGAGTTTAATTTGGTATTGCAAGTGTCCCGTCCGCAATCCGGGGTAACCGTCTGTCAATCGTGTTAGTATTCCATTATTACCCTTACAAAGAGAGTTATGAACACGATAATTTCAACTGCATAAAATCAAATGAAATTATATATTCTATGTTTTTTACGAAATTTAAAGGAAATAAAAGTCCGACCATCAAATTTTAAAAAGCGCGAGTACATAGTCCAGAGTACATTGTAGATGATTACTCATAAATATACGAGGGTCATTCATGAATGAATTGTGGACCTCTATGTGGGATCATGCCAGTTTCTTTACATGTTACCGTGATAAAGAGTTTGATTTGGTATTGCAAGTGTCACGTCCGCATTCTGGGGTAATCGTCTGTCAATCCTGTTAGAATTCCATTATTATCCTTACAATGAGAGTTATGAAAACGATAATTTCAACTGCACAAAATCACATGAAATTATATATTCTATGTTTTTTATGAAATTTAAAGGAAATAAAAGTCCGACCATCAAATTTTAAAAAGCGCGAGTACATAGTCCAGAGTACATTGTAGATGATTACTCATAAATATACGAGGGTCATTCATGAATTAATTGTGGACCTCTATGTGGGATCATGCCAGTTTCTTTACAGGTTACCGTGATAAAGAGTTTAATTTGGTATTGCAAGTGTCCCGTCCGCAATCCGGGGTAACCGTCTGTCAATCGTGTTAGTATTCCATTATTACCCTTACAATGAGAGTTATGAACACGATAATTTCAACTGCATAAAATCAAATGAAATTATATATTCTATGTTTTTTTAGGAAATTTAAAGGAAATCAAAGTCCGACCATCAAATTTTAAAAAGCCCGAGTACATAGTCTAGAGTACATTGTAGATGATTACACATAAGTATACAAGGTTCATTCGTGAATGAATTGTGGACCTCCATGTGGGATCATGCCAGTTTCTTTACATGTTACCGTGATAAAGAGTTTAATTTGGTATTGCAAGTGTCCCGTCCGCAATCCGGGGTAACCGTCTAACAATCGTGTTAGTATTCCATTATTACCCTTACAGTGAGAGTTATGAACACGATAATTTCAACTGCACAAAATCACATGAAATTATATATTCTATGTTTTTTATGAAATTTAAAGGAAATAAAAGTCCGGCCATCAAATTTTAAAAAGCGCGGGTACATAGTCCAGAGTACATTTCAGATGATTACTCATAAGTATACGAGGGTCATTCACGAATGAATTGTGGACCTCTATGTGGGATCATGCCAGTTTCTTTACATGTTACCGTGATAAAGAGTTTGATTTGGTATTGCAAGTGTCCCGTCCGTGATCCAGGTTAATCATCTGTCAATCGTGTTAGTATTCCATTATTACCCTTACAATGAGAGTTATGAACACGATAATTTCAACTGCAGAAAATCACATGAAATTATATATTCTATGTTTTTTATGAAATTTAAAGGAAATAAAAGTCCGACCATCAAATTTTAAAAAGTGCGAGTACATAGTCCAGAGTACATTGTTGATGATTACTCATAAGTATACGAGGGTCATTCACGAATGAATAGTGAACCTCTATGTGGGATCATGCCAGTTTCTTTACATGTTACCATGATAAAGAGTTTGATTTGGTATTGCAAGTTTCCCGTCCGCGATCCGGGGTAACCGTCTGTCAATCGTGTTAGTATTCCATTATTACCCTTACAATGAGAGTTATGAACACGATAATTTCAACTGCATAAAATCACATGAAATAATATATTCTATGTTTTTTATGAAATTTAAAGGAAATAAAAGTCCGACCATCAAATTTTAAAAAGCGCGAGTACATAGTCCAGAGTACATTGTAGATGATTACTCATAAGTATACGAGGGTCATTCACGAATGAATTGTGGACCTCTATGTGGGATCATGCCAGTTTCTTTACATGTTACCGTGATAAAGAGTTTGATTTGGTATTGCAAGTATCCCGTCCGCGATCCGGGGTAACCGTCTGTCAATCGTGTTAGTATTCCATTATTACCCTTACAATGAGAGTTATGAAAACGATAATTTCAACTGCCTAAAATCACATGAAATTATATATTCTATGTTTTTTATGAAATTTAAAGGAAAAAAAAGTCCGACCATCAAATTTTAAAAAGCGCGAGAACATAGTCCAGAGTACATTGTAGATGATTACTCATAAATATACGAGGGTCATTCATGAATGAATTGTGGACCTCTATGTGGGATCATGCCAGTTTATTTACAGGTTACCGTGATAAAGAGTTTAATTTGGTATTGCAAGTGTCCCGTCCGCAATCCGGGGTAACCGTCTGTCAATCGTGTTAGTATTCCATTATTACCCTTACAATAAGAGATTTGAACACGATAATTTCAACTGCATAAAATCACATGAAATTATATATTCTATGTTTTTTACGAAATTTAATGGAAATAAAAGTCCGACCATCAAATTTTAAAAAGCGTGAGTACACAGTCCAGAGTACATTGTAGATGATTACTCATAAGTATAGGAGGGTCATTCATGAATGAATTGTGGACCTCTGTGTGCGATCAAGCCAGTTTCTTTAAATGTTACCGTGATAAAGAGTTTGATTTGGTATTGCAAGTGTCCCGTCCGTGATCCGGGGTAATCGTCTGTCAATCGTGTTAGTATTCCATTATTACCCTTACAATGAGAGTTATGAACACGATAATTTCAACTGCATAAAATCACATGAAATTATATATTCTATGTTTTTTATGAAATTAAAAGGAAAGAAAAGTCCGGCCATCAAATTTTAAAAAGCGCGGGTACATAGTCCAGAGTACACTGTAGATGATTACTCATAAGTATACGAGGGTCATTCACGAATGAATCTGGACCTCTATGTGGGATCATGCCAGTTTCTTTACATGTTACTGTGATAAAGAGTTTAATTTGGTATTGCAAGTGTCCCGTCCGTGATCCGGGTTAATCGTCTGTCAATCGTGTTAGTATTCTATTATTACCCTTACAATGAGAGTTATGAACACGATAATTTGAACTGCATAAAATCACATGAAATTATATATTCTATGTTTTTTATGAAATTTAAAGGAAATAAAAGTCCGACCGTCCAATTTTAAAAAGCGCGACTATATAGTCCAGAGTACACTGTAGATGATTACTAAAAAGTATACGAGGGTCATTCATGAATGAATTGTGGACCTCTATGTGGGATCATGCCAGTTTCTTTACATGTTACTGTGACAAAGAGTTTGATTTGGTATTGCAAGTGTCCCGTCCGTGATCCGGGGTAATCGTCTGTAAATCGTGTTAGTATTCCAATATTACCCTTACAATGAGAGTTATGAACACGATAATTGCAACTGCACAAAATCACATGAAATTATATATTCTATGTTTTTTATGAAATTTAAAGGAAATAAAAGTCCGGCCATCAAATTTTAAAAAGCGCGGGTACATAGTCCAGAGTACATTGTAGATGATTACTCATAAGTATACGAGGGTCATTCACGAATGAATTGTGGACCTCTATGTGGGATCATGCCAGTTTCTTTACATGTTACCGTGATAAAGAGTTTGATTTGGTATTGCAAGTTTCCCGTCTGCAATCCGGGGTAACCGTCTGCCAATCGTGTTAGTATTCCATTATCACCCTTACAATAAGAGATTTGAACACGATAATTTCAACTGCATAAAATCACATGAAATTATATATTCTATGTTTTTTATGAAATTTAAAGGAAATAAAAGTCCGACCATCAAATTTTAAAAAGCGCGAGTACATAGTCCAGAGTACATTGTAGATGATTACTCATAAGTATAGGAGGGTCATTCACGAATGAATTGTGGACCTCTATGTGGGATCATGCCAGTTTCTTTACATGTTACCGTGATAAAGAGTTTGATTTGGTATTGCAAGTTTCCCGTCTGCAATCCGGGGTAACCGTCTGTCAATCATGTTAGTATTCCATTATCACCCTTACAATAAGAGATTTGAACACGATAATTTCAACTGCATAAAATCACTTGAAAGTATATATTCTATGTTTTTTATGAAATTTAAAGGAAATAAAAGTCCGTCCATCAAATTTTAAAAAGTGCGAGTACATAGTCCAGAGTACATTGTAGATGATTACTCATAAGTATACGAGGGTCATTCACGAATGAATTGTGGACCTCTATGTGGGATCATGCCAGTTTCTTTACATGTTACCGTGATAAAGAGTTTGATTTGGTATTGCAAGTTTCCCGTCCGCGATCCGGGGTAACCGTCTGTTAATCGTGTTAGTATTCCATTATTACCCTTACAATGAGAGTTATGAAAACGATAATTTCAACTGCATAAAATCACATGAAATTATATATTCTATGTTTTTTATGAAATTTAAAGGAAATAAAAGTCCGACCATCCAATTTTAAAAAGCGCGAGTACATAGTCCAGAGTACATTGTGGATGATTACTCATAAGTATACGAGGGTCATTCACGAATGAATTGTGGACCTCTATGTGGGATCATACCAGTTTCTTTACATGTTACCGTGATAAAGAGTTTGATTTGGTATTGCAAGTTTCCCGTCCGCGATCCGGGGTAACCGTCTGTCAATCGTGTTAGTATTCCATTATTACCCTTACAATGAGAGTTATGAAAACGATAATTTCAACTGCATAAAATCACATGAAATTATATATTCTATGTTTTTTATGAAATTTAAAGGAAATAAAAGTCCGACCATCCAATTTTAAAAAGCGCGACTATATTGTCCAGAGTACACTGTAGATGATTACTCATAAGTATACGAGGGTCATTCATGAATGAATTGTGGACCTCTATGTGGGATCATGCCAGTTTCTTTACATGTTACCGTGATAAAGAGTTCGATTTGGTATTGCAAGTGTCCCGTCTGCAATCCGGGGTAACCGTCTCTCAATCGTGTTAGTATTCCATTATTACCCTTACAATAAGAGATTTTAATACGATAATTTCAACTGCATAAAATCACATGAAATTATATATTCTATGTTTTTTATGAAATTTAAAGGAAATAAAAGTCCGACCATCAAATTTTAAAAAGCGCGAGTACATAGTCCAGAGTACATTGTGGATGATTACTCATAAGTATACGAGGGTCATTCACGAATGAATTGTGGACCTCTATGTGGGATCATGCCAGTTTCGTTACATGTTACCGTGATAAAGAGTTTGATTTGGTATTGCAAGTGTCCCGTCCGTGATCCGGGTTAATCGTCTGTCAATCGTATTAGTATTCCATTATTACCCTTACAATGAGAGTTATGAACACGATAATTTCAACTGCATAAAATCACATGAAATTATATATTCTATGTTTTTTATGAAATTTAAAGGAAATAAAAGTCCGACCATCAAATTTTAAAAAGCGCGAGTACATAGTCCAGAGTACATTGTGGATGATTACTCATAAGTATACGAGGGTCATTCACGAATGAATTGTGGACCTCTATGTGGGATCATACCAGTTTCTTTACATGTTACCGTGATAAAGAGTTTGATTTGGTATTGCAAGTTTCCCGTCCGCGATCCGGGGTAACCGTCTGTTAATCGTGTTTGTATTCCATTATTACCCTTACAATGAGAGTTATGAAAACGATAATTTCAACTGCATAAAATCACATGAAATTATATATTCTATATTTTTTATGAAATTTAAAGGAAATAAAAGTCCGACCATCCAATTTTAAAAAGCGATACTATATAGTCCAGAGTACACTGTAGATGATTACTCATAAGTATACGAGGGTCATTCATGAATGAATTGTGGACCTCTATGTGGGATCATGCCAGTTTCTTTACATGTTACCATGATAAAGAGTTTGATTTGGTATTGCAAGTGTCCCGTCTGCAATCCGGGGTAACCGTCTGTCAATCGTGTTAGTATTCCATTATTACCCTTACAATAAGAGATTTGAATACGATAATTTCAACTGCATAAAATCACATGAAATTATATATTCTATGTTTTTTATGAAATTTAAAGGAATTAAAAGTCCGACCATCAAATTTTAAAAAGCGCGAGTACATAGTCCAGAGTACATTGTGGGTGATTACTCATAAGTATACGAGGGTCATTCACGAATGAATTCTGGACCTCTATGTGGGATCATGCCAGTTTCTTTACATGTTACCGTGATAAAGAGTTTGATTTGGTATTGCAAGTTTCCCGTCCGCGATCCGGGGTAACCGTCTGTTAATCGTGTTAGTATTCCATTATTACGCTTACAATGAGAGTTATGAAAACGATAATTTCAACTGCATAAAATCACATGAAATTATATATTCTATGTTTTTTATGAAATTTAAAGGAAATAAAAGTCCGACCATCCAATTTTAAAAAGCGCGACTATATTGTCCAGAGTACACTGTAGATGATTACTCATAAGTATACGAGGGTCATTCATGAATGAATTGTGGACCTCTATGTGGGATCATGCCAGTTTCTTTACATGTTACCGTGATAAAGAGTTTGATTTGGTATTGCAAGTGTCCCGTCTGCAATCCGGGGTAACCGTCTCTCAATCGTGTTAGTATTCCATTATTACCCTTACAATAAGAGATTTTAATACGATAATTTCAACTGCATAAAATCACATGAAATTATATATTCTATGTTTTTTATGAAATTTAAAGGAAATAAAAGTCCGACCATCAAATTATAAAAAGCGCGAGTACATAGTCCAGAGTACACTGTAGATGATTACTCATAAGTATACGAGGGTCATTCATGAATGAATTGTGGACCTCTATGTGGGATCATGCCAGTTTCTTTACATGTTACCATGATAAAGAGTTTGATTTGGTATTGCAAGTGTCCCGTCTGCAATCCGGGGTAACCGTCTGTCAATCGTGTTAGTATTCCATTATTACCCTTACAATAAGAGATTTGAATACGATAATTTCAACTGCATAAAATCACATGAAATTATATATTCTATGTTTTTTATGAAATTTAAAGGAATTAAAAGTCCGACCATCAAATTTTAAAAAGCGCGAGTACATAGTCCAGAGTACATTGTGGGTGATTACTCATAAGTATACGAGGGTCATTCACGAATGAATTGTGGACCTCTATGTGGGATCATGCCAGTTTCTTTACATGTTACCGTGATAAAGAGTTTGATTTGGTATTGCAAGTTTCCCGTCCGCAATCCGGGGTAACCGTCTGTTAATCGTGTTAGTATTCCATTATTACCCTTACAATGAGAGTTATGAAAACGATAATTTCAACTGCATAAAATCACATGAAATTATATATTCTATGTTTTTTTTGAAATTTAAAGGAAATAAAAGTCCGACCATCCAATTTTAAAAAGCGCGACTATATAGTCCAGAGTACACTGTAGATGATTACTCATAAGTATACGAGGGTCATTCATGAATGAATTGTGGACCTCTATGTGGGATCATGCCAGTTTCTTTACATGTTACCATGATAAAGTGTTTGATTTGGTATTGCAAGTGTCCCGTCTGTAATCCGGGGTAACCGTCTGTCAATCGTGTTAGTATTCCATTATTACCCTTACAATAAGAGATTTGAATACGATAATTTCAACTGCATAAAATCACATGAAATTATATATTCTATGTTTTTTATGAAATTTAAAGGAAATAAAAGTCCGACCATCAAATTTTAAAAAGCGCGAGTACATAGTCCAGAGTACATTGTGGATGATTACCCATAAGTATACGAGGGTCATTCACGAATGAATTGTGGACCTCTATGTGGGATCATGCCAGTTTCTTTACATGTTACCGTGATGAAGAGTTTGATTTGGTTTTGCAAGTGTCCCGTCCGTGATCCGGGTTAATCGTCTGTCAATCGTATTAGTATTCCATTATTACCCTTACAATGAGAGTTATGAACACGATAATTTCAACTGCATAAAATCACATGATATTATATATTCTATGTTTTTTATGAAATTTAAAGGAAATAAAATTCCGACCATAAAATTTTAAAAAGTGCGGGTACATATTCCAGAGTACATTGTAGATGATTACTCATAAGTATACGAGGGTCATTCACGAATGAATTGTGGACCTCTATGTGCGATCATGCCAGTTTCTTTAAATGTTACCGTGATAAAGAGTTTGATTTGGTATTGCAAGTGTCCCGTCCGTGATCCGGGGTAATCGTCTGTCAATCGTGTTAGTTTTCCATTATTACCCTTACAATGAGAGTTATGAAAACGATAATTTCAACTGCATAAAATCACATGAAATTATATATTCTATGTTTTTTATGAAATTTAAAGGAAATAAAAGTCCGACCATCCAATTTTAAAAAGCGCGACTATATAGTCCAGAGTACACTGTAGATGATTACTCATAAGTATACGAGGGTCATTCATGAATGAATTGTGGACCTCTATGTGGGATCATGCCAGTTTCTTTACATGTTACCATGATAAAGAGTTTGATTTGGTATTGCAAGTGTCCCGTCTGCAATCCGGGGTAACCGTCTGTCAATCGTGTTAGTATTCCATTATTACCCTTACAATAAGAGATTTGAATACGATAATTTCAACTGCATAAAATCACATGAAATTATATATTCTATGTTTTTTATGAAATTTAAAGGAATTAAAAGTCCGACCATCAAATTTTAAAAAGCGCGAGTACATAGTCCAGAGTACATTGTGGGTGATTACTCATAAGTATACGAGGGTCATTCACGAATGAATTGTGGACCTCTATGTGGGATCATGCCAGTTTCTTTACATGTTACCGTGATAAAGAGTTTGATTTGGTATTGCAAGTTTCCCGTCCGCGATCCGGGGTAACCGTCTGTTAATCGTGTTAGTATTCCATTATTACCCTTACAATGAGAGTTATGAAAACGATAATTTCAACTGCATAAAATCACATGAAATTATATATTCTATGTTTTTTTTGAAATTTAAAGGAAATAAAAGTCCGACCATCCAATTTTAAAAAGCGCGACTATATAGTCCAGAGTACACTGTAGATGATTACTCATAAGTATACGAGGGTCATTCATGAATGAATTGTGGACCTCTATGTGGGATCATGCCAGTTTCTTTACATGTTACCATGATAAAGTGTTTGATTTGGTATTGCAAGTGTCCCGTCTGTAATCCGGGGTAACCGTCTGTCAATCGTGTTAGTATTCCATTATTACCCTTACAATAAGAGATTTGAATACGATAATTTCAACTGCATAAAATCACATGAAATTATATATTCTATGTTTTTTATGAAATTTAAAGGAAATAAAAGTCCGACCATCAAATTTTAAAAAGCGCGAGTACATAGTCCAGAGTACATTGTGGATGATTACCCATAAGTATACGAGGGTCATTCACGAATGAATTGTGGACCTCTATGTGGGATCATGCCAGTTTCTTTACATGTTACCGTGATGAAGAGTTTGATTTGGTTTTGCAAGTGTCCCGTCCGTGATCCGGGTTAATCGTCTGTCAATCGTATTAGTATTCCATTATTACCCTTACAATGAGAGTTATGAACACGATAATTTCAACTGCATAAAATCACATGATATTATATATTCTATGTTTTTTATGAAATTTAAAGGAAATAAAATTCCGACCATGAAATTTTAAAAAGTGCGGGTACATATTCCAGAGTACATTGTAGATGATTACTCATAAGTATACGAGGGTCATTCACGAATGAATTGTGGACCTCTATGTGCGATCATGCCAGTTTCTTTAAATGTTACCGTGATAAAGAGTTTGATTTGGTATTGCAAGTGTCCCGTCCGTGATCCGGGGTAATCGTCTGTCAATCGTGTTAGTTTTCCATTATTACCCTTACAATGAGAGTTATGAAAACGATAATTTCAACTGCATAAAATCACATGAAATTATATATTCTATGTTTTTTATGAAATTTAAAGGAAATAAAAGTCCGACCATCCAATTTTAAAAAGCGCGACTATATAGTCCAGAGTACACTGTAGATGATTACTCATAAGTATACGAGGGTCATTCATGAATGAATTGTGGACCTCTATGTGGGATCATGCCAGTTTCTTTACTTGTTACCATGATAAAGAGTTTGATTTGGTATTGCAAGTGTCCCGTCTGCAATCCGGGGTAACCGTCTGTCAATCGTGTTAGTATTCCATTATTACCCTTACAATAAGAGATTTGAACACGATAATTTCAACTGCATAAAATCACATGAAATTATATATTCTATGTTTTTTATGAAATTTAAAGGAAATAAAAGTCCGACCATCAAATTTTAAAAAGTGCGAGTACATAGTCCATAGTACATTGTAGATGATTACTCATAAGTAAACGAGGGTCATTCACGAATGAATTGTGGACCTCTACGTGGGATCATACAAGTTTCTTTACATGTTACCGTGATAAAGTGTTTGATTTGGTATTGCAAGTTTCCCGTCCGCGATCCGGGGTAACCATCTGTCAATCGTGTTAGTATTCCATTATTACCCTTACAATGAGAGTTATGAACACGATAATTTCAACTGCATAAAATCACATGAAATTATATATTCTATGTTTTTTATAAAAATTTAAAGGAAATAAAAGTCCGACCATCCAATTTTAAAAAGCGCGACTATATAGTCCAGAGTACACTACAGATGATTACTCAAAAGTATACGAGGGTCATTCATGAATGAATTGTGGACCTCTATGTGGGATCATGCCAGTTTCATTACATGTTACCGTGATAAAGAGTTTGATTTGGTATTGCAAGTGTCCCGTCTGCAATCCGGGGTAACCGTCTGTCAATCGTGTTAGTATTCCATTATTACCCTTACAATAAGAGATTTGAACACGATAATTTCAACTGCATAAAATCACATGAAATTATATATTCTATGTTTTTTATGAAATTTAAAGGAAATAAAAGTCCGACCATCAAATTTTAAAAAGCGCGAGTACATAGTCCAGAGTACATTGTGGATGATTACTCATAAGTATACGAGGGTTATTCACGAATGAATTGCGGACCTCTATGTGGGATCATGCCAGTTTCGTTACATGTTACCGTGATAAAGAGTTTGATTTGGTTTTGCAAGTGTCCCGTCCGTGATCCGGGGTAATCGTCTGTCAATCGTGTTAGTATTCCATTATTACCCTTACAATGAGAGTTATGAACACGATAATTTCAACTGCATAAAATCACATGAAATTATATATTCTATGTTTTTTAATGAAATTTAAAGGAAATAAAAGTCCGACCATCAAATTTTAAAAAGCGCGAGTACATAGTCCAGAGTACATTGTAGATGATTACTCATAAGTATACGAGGGTCATTCACGAATGAATTGGGGACCTCTATGTGGGATCATGCCAGTTTCTTTACATGTTACCGTGATAAAGAGTTTGATTTGGTATTGCAAGTTTCCCGTCCGCGATCCGGGGTAACCGTCTGTTAATCGTGTTAGTATTCCATTATTACCCTTACAATGAGAGTTATGAAAACGATAATTTCAACTGCATAAAATCACATGAAATTATATATTCCATGTTTTTTATGAAATTTAAAGGAAATAAAAGTCCGACCATCAAATTTTAAAAAGCGCGAGTACATAGTCCAGAGTACATTGTAGATGATTACTCATAAGTATACGAGGGTCATTCACGAATGAATTGTGGACCTCTATGTGGGATAATGCCAGTTTCTTTTGCATGTTACCGTGATAAAGAGTTTGATTTGGTATTGCAAGTGTCCCGTCCGTGATCCGGGGTAATCGTCTGTCAATCGTGTTAGTATTCCATTATTACCCTTACAATGAGAGTTATGAACACGATAATTTCAACTGCATAAAATCACATGAAATTATATATTCTATGTTTTTTATGAAATTTAAAGGAAATAAAAGTCCGACCATCAAATTTAAAAAAGCGCGAGTACATAGTCCAGAGTACATTGTAGATGATTACTCATAAGTATACGAGGGTCAATAATGAATGAATTGTGGACCTCTATGTGGGATCATGCCAGTTTCTTTACATGTTACCGTGATAAAGAGTTTGATTTGGTATTGCAAGTGTCCCGTCCGCGATCCTGGGTAATCGTCTGTCCATCGTGTTAGTATTCCATTATTACCCTTACAATGAGAGTTATGAACACGATAATTTCAACTGCATAAAATCACATGAAATTATATATTCTATGTTTTTTATAAAAATTTAAAGGAAATAAAAGTCCGACCATCCAATTTTAAAAAGCGCGACTATATAGTCCAGAGTACACTACAGATGATTACTCATAAGTATACGAGGGTCATTCATGAATGAATTGTGGACCTCTATGTGGGATCATGCCAGTTTCATTACATGTTACCGTGATAAAGAGTTTGATTTGGTATTGCAAGTGTCCCGTCTGCAATCCGGGGTAACCGTCTGTCAATCGTGTTAGTATTCCATTATTACCCTTACAATAAGAGATTTGAACACGATAATTTCAACTGCATAAAATCACATGAAAATATATATTCTATGTTTTTTATGAAATTTAAAGGAAATAAAAGTCCGACCATCAAATTTTAAAAAGCGCGAGTACATAGTCCAGAGTACATTGTGGATAATTACTCATAAGTATACGAGGGTTATTCACGAATGAATTGCGGACCTCTATGTGGGATCATGCCAGTTTCGTTACATGTTACCGTGATAAAGAGTTTGATTTGGTTTTGCAAGTGTCCCGTCCGTGATCCGGGTTAATCGTCTATCAATCGTATTAGCATTCCATTATTACCCTTACAATGAGAGTTATGAACACGATAATTTCAACTGTATAAAATCACATGAAATTATATATTCTATGTTTTTTATAAAAATTTAAAGGAAATAAAAGTCCGACCATCAAATTTTAAAAAGCGCGAGTACATAGTCCAGAGTACATTGTAGATGATTACTCATAAGTATACGAGGGTCATTCACGAATGAATTGGGGACCTCTATGTGGGATCATGCCAGTTTCTTTACATGTTACCGTGATAAAGAGTTTGATTTGGTATTGCAAGTTTCCCGTCCACGATCCGGGGTAACCGTCTGTTAATCGTGTTAGTATTCCATTATTACCCTTACAATGAGAGTTATGAAAACGATAATTTCAACTGCATAAAATCACATGAAATTATATATTCCATGTTTTTTATGAAATTTAAAGGAAATAAAAGTCCGACCATCAAATTTTAAAAAGCGCGAGTACATAGTCCAGAGTACATTGTAGATGATTACTCATAAGTATACGAGGGTCATTCACGAATGAATTGTGGACCTCTATGTGGGATAATGCCAGTTTCTTTACATGTTACCGTGATAAAGAGTTTGATTTGGTATTGCAAGTGTCCCATCCGTGATCCGGGGTAATCGTCTGTCAATCGTGTTAGTATTCCATTATTACCCTTACAATGAGAGTTATGAACACGATAATTTCAACTGCATAAAATCACATGAAATTATATATTCTATGTTTTTTATGAAATTTAAAGGAAATAAAAGTCCGACCATCAAATTTAAAAAAGCGCGAGTACATAGTCCAGAGTACATTGTAGATGATTACTCATAAGTATACGAGGGTCAATAATGAATGAATTGTGGACCTCTATGTGGGATCATGCCAGTTTCTTTACATGTTACCGTGATAAAGAGTTTGATTTGGTATTGCAAGTGTCCCGTCCGCGATCCTGGGTAATCGTCTGTCAATCGTGTTAGTATTCCATTATTACCCTTACAATGAGAGTTATGAAGACGATAATTTCAACCGCATAAAATCACATGAAATTATATATTCGATGTTTTTTTATGAAATTTAAAGGAAATAAAAGTCCGACCATCAAATTTTAAAAAGCGCGAGTACATAGTCCAGATTACATTGTAGATGATTACTCATAAGTATACGAGGGTCATTCATGAATGAATTGTGGACCTCTATGTGGGATCATGCTAGTTTCTTTACATGTTGTCGTGATAAAGAGTTTGATTTGGTATTGCAAGTGTCCCATCCGTGATCCGGGGTAACCGTCTGTCAATCGTGTTAGTATTCCATTATTACCCTTACAATAAGAGTTGTGAACACGATAATTTCAACTGCATAAAATCTTATGAAATTATATATTCTATGTTTTTTATGAAATTTAAAGGAAATAAAAGTCCGACCATCAAATTTTAAAAAGCGCGAGTACATAGTCCAGAGTACATTGTAGATGATTACTCATAAGTATACGAGGGTCAATAATGAATGAATTGTGGACCTCTATGTGGGATCATGACAGTTTCTTTACATGTTACCGTGATAAAGAGTTTGATTTGGTATTGCAAGTGTCCCGTCCGCGATCCGGGGTAATCGTCTGTCAATCGTGTTAGTATTCCATTATTACCCTTACAATGAGAGTTATGAATACGATAATTTCAACTATATAAAATCACATGAAATTATATATTCTATGTTTTTTATGAAATGTAAAGGAAATGAAAGTCCGGCCATCAAATTTTAAAAAGCGCGAGTACATAGTCCAGAGTATATTGTAGATGATTACTCATAAGTATACGAGGGTCATTAAAGAATGAATTGTGGAACTCTATGTGGGATCATTCCAGTTTCTTTATAGGTTTCCGTGATAAAGAGTTTTATTTGGTATTGCAAGTGTCCCATCCGCGATCCGGGGTAACCGTCTGTCAATCGTGTTAGTATTCCATTATTACCCTTACAATGAGAGTTATAAACACGATAATTTCAACTGTATAAAATCACATGAAATTATATATTCTATGTTTTTTATGAAATTTAAAGGAAATAAAAGTCCGACCATCAAATTTTAAAAAGCGCGAGTACATAGTCCAGAGTACATTGTAGATGATTACTCATAAGTATACGAGGGTCATTCACGAATGAATTGTGGACCTCTATGTGGGATAATGCCAGTTTCTTTTGCATGTTACCGTGATAAAGAGTTTGATTTGGTATTGCAAGTGTCCCGTCCGTGATCCGGGGTAATCGTCTGTCAATCGTGTTAGTATTCCATTATTACCCTTACAATGAGAGTTATGAACACGATAATTTCAACTGCATAAAATCACATGAAATTATATATTCTATGTTTTTTATGAAATTTAAAGGAAATAAAAGTCCGACCATCAAATTTAAAAAAGCGCGAGTACATAGTCCAGAGTACATTGTAGATGATTACTCATAAGTATACGAGGGTCAATAATGAATGAATTGTGGACCTCTATGTGGGATCATGCCAGTTTCTTTACATGTTACCGTGATAAAGAGTTTGATTTGGTATTGCAAGTGTCCCGTCCGCGATCCTGGGTAATCGTCTGTCAATCGTGTTAGTATTCCATTATTACCCTTACAATGAGAGTTATGAACACGATAATTTCAACTGCATAAAATCACATGAAATTATATATTCTATGTTTTTTATAAAAATTTAAAGGAAATAAAAGTCCGACCATCCAATTTTAAAAAGCGCGACTATATAGTCCAGAGTACACTACAGATGATTACTCATAAGTATACGAGGGTCATTCATGAATGAATTGTGGACCTCTATGTGGGATCATGCCAGTTTCATTACATGTTACCGTGATAAAGAGTTTGATTTGGTATTGCAAGTGTCCCGTCTGCAATCCGGGGTAACCGTCTGTCAATCGTGTTAGTATTCCATTATTACCCTTACAATAAGAGATTTGAACACGATAATTTCAACTGCATAAAATCACATGAAAATATATATTCTATGTTTTTTATGAAATTTAAAGGAAATAAAAGTCCGACCATCAAATTTTAAAAAGCGCGAGTACATAGTCCAGAGTACATTGTGGATAATTACTCATAAGTATACGAGGGTTATTCACGAATGAATTGCGGACCTCTATGTGGGATCATGCCAGTTTCGTTACTTGTTACCGTGATAAAGAGTTTGATTTGGTTTTGCAAGTGTCCCGTCCGTGATCCGGGTTAATCGTCTATCAATCGTATTAGCATTCCATTATTACCCTTACAATGAGAGTTATGAACACGATAATTTCAACTGTATAAAATCACATGAAATTATATATTCTATGTTTTTTATAAAAATTTAAAGGAAATAAAAGTCCGACCATCAAATTTTAAAAAGCGCGAGTACATAGTCCAGAGTACATTGTAGATGATTACTCATAAGTATACGAGGGTCATTCACGAATGAATTGGGGACCTCTATGTGGGATCATGCCAGTTTCTTTACATGTTACCGTGATAAAGAGTTTGATTTGGTATTGCAAGTTTCCCGTCCGCGATCCGGGGTAACCGTCTGTTAATCGTGTTAGTATTCCATTATTACCCTTACAATGAGAGTTATGAAAACGATAATTTCAACTGCATAAAATCACATGAAATTATATATTCCATGTTTTTTATGAAATTTAAAGGAAATAAAAGTCCGACCATCAAATTTTAAAAAGCGCGAGTACATAGTCCAGAGTACATTGTAGATGATTACTCATAAGTATACGAGGGTCATTCACGAATGAATTGTGGACCTCTATGTGGGATAATGCCAGTTTCTTTACATGTTACCGTGATAAAGAGTTTGATTTGGTATTGCAAGTGTCCCATCCGTGATCCGGGGTAATCGTCTGTCAATCGTGTTAGTATTCCATTATTACCCTTACAATGAGAGTTATGAACACGATAATTTCAACTGCATAAAATCACATGAAATTATATATTCTATGTTTTTTATGAAATTTAAAGGAAATAAAAGTCTGACCATCAAATTTAAAAAAGCGCGAGTACATAGTCCAGAGTACATTGTAGATGATTACTCATAAGTATACGAGGGTCAATAATGAATGAATTGTGGACCTCTATGTGGGATCATGCCAGTTTCTTTACATGTTACCGTGATAAAGAGTTTGATTTGGTATTGCAAGTGTCCCGTCCGCGATCCTGGGTAATCGTCTGTCAATCGTGTTAGTATTCCATTATTACCCTTACAATGAGAGTTATGAAGACGATAATTTCAACCGCATAAAATCACATGAAATTATATATTCGATGTTTTTTTATGAAATTTAAAGGAAATAAAAGTCCGACCATCAAATTTTAAAAAGCGCGAGTACATAGTCCAGATTACATTGTAGATGATTACTCATAAGTATACGAGGGTCATTCATGAATGAATTGTGGACCTCTATGTGGGATCATGCTAGTTTCTTTACATGTTGTCGTGATAAAGAGTTTGATTTGGTATTGCAAGTGTCCCATCCGTGATCCGGGGTAACCGTCTGTCAATCGTGTTAGTATTCCATTATTACCCTTACAATAAGAGTTGTGAACACGATAATTTCAACTGCATAAAATCTTATGAAATTATATATTCTATGTTTTTTATGAAATTTAAAGGAAATAAAAGTCCGACCATCAAATTTTAAAAAGCGCGAGTACATAGTCCAGAGTACATTGTAGATGATTACTCATAAGTATACGAGGGTCAATAATGAATGAATTGTGGACCTCTATGTGGGATCATGACAGTTTCTTTACATGTTACCGTGATAAAGAGTTTGATTTGGTATTGCAAGTGTCCCGTCCGCGATCCGGGGTAATCGTCTGTCAATCGTGTTAGTATTCCATTATTACCCTTACAATGAGAGTTATGAATACGATAATTTCAACTATATAAAATCACATGAAATTATATATTCTATGTTTTTTATGAAATGTAAAGGAAATGAAAGTCCGGCCATCAAATTTAAAAAGCGCGAGTACATAGTCCAGAGTATATTGTAGATGATTACTCATAAGTATACGAGGGTCATTAAAGAATGAATTGTGGAACTCTATGTGGGATCATTCCAGTTTCTTTATAGGTTTCCGTGATAAAGAGTTTTATTTGGTATTGCAAGTGTCCCATCCGCGATCCGGGGTAACCGTCTGTCAATCGTGTTAGTATTCCATTATTACCCTTACAATGAGAGTTATAAACACGATAATTTCAACTGTATAAAATCACATGAAATTATATATTCTATGTTTTTTATGAAATTTAAAGGAAATAAAAGTCCGACCATCAAATTTTAAAAAGCGCGAGTACATAGTCCTGAGTACATTGTAGATGATTACGCATAAGTATACGAGGGTCATTCATGAATGAATTGTGGACCTCTATGTGGGATCATGCCAGTTTCTTTACATGTTACCGTGATAAAGAGTTTGATTTGGTATTGCAAGTGTCCCATCCGCGATCCGGGGTAATCGTCTGTCAATCGTGTTAGTATTCCATTATTACCCTTACAATGAGAGTTATGTACACGATAATTTCAACTGCATAAAATCACATGAAATTATACATTCTATGTTTTTTATGAAATTTAAAGGAAATAAAAGTCCGACCATTAAAATTTTAAAAAGCGTGAATATATAGTCCAGAGTACATTGTAGATGATTACACATAAGTATACAAGGTTCATTCGTGAATGAATTGTGGACCTCTATGTGGGATCATGCCAGTTTCTTTACATGTTACCGTGATAAAGAGTTTGATTTGGTATTGCAAGTGTCCCGTCCACGATCCGGGGTAATCGTCTGTCAATCGTGTTAGTATTCCATTATTACCCTTACAATGAGAGTTATGAACACGATAATTTCAACTGAATAAAATCACATGAAATTATATATTCTATGTTTTTTATGAAATTTAAAGGAGATAAAA
Source organism: Rubia yunnanensis (assembly GCA_037428765.1). NCBI lineage: Eukaryota > Viridiplantae > Streptophyta > Magnoliopsida > Gentianales > Rubiaceae > Rubia > Rubia yunnanensis. The sequence continues at coordinate 33,264,563 of CM075067.1, read as the reverse complement.
GTCTGACCATCAAATTTTAAAAAGGGCGAGTACATAATCCAGAGTACATTGTAGATGATTACACATAAGTATACAAGGTTCATTCGTGAATGAATTGTGGACCTCTATGTGGGATCATGCCAGTTTCTTCATATGTTACCGTGATAAAGAGTTTGATTTGGTATTGCAAGTGTCTCGTCTGCGATCTGGGGTAATCGTCTGTCAATCGTGTTAGTATTCCATTATTACCCTTACAATGAGAGTTATGAACACGATAATTTGAACTGTATAAAATCACATGAAATTATATATTCTATGTTTTTTATGAAATTTAAAGGAAATAAAAGTCCGACCATCAAATTTTAAAAAGCGCGAGTACATAGTCCTGAGTACATTGTAGATGATTACACATAAGTATACGAGGGTCATTCATGAATGAATTCATAAAATCACGTGAAATTATATATTCGATGTTTTTTTATAAAATTTAAAGGAAATAAAAGTCCGACCATCAAATTTTAAAAAGCGCGAGTACATAGAGTCCAGGGTACATTGTAGATGATTACTCATTAGTATACAAGGTTCATTGTTGAATGAATTGTGGACCTCTATGTGGGATCATGCCAGTTTCTTTACATGTTACCGTGATAAAGAGTTTGATTTGGTATTGCAAGTGTCCCGTCCGCGATCCGGGGTAATCGTCTGTCAATCGTGTTAGTATTCAATTACTACCCTTACAATAAGAGTTATGAACACGATAATTTCAACTGTATAAAATCACATGAAATTATATATTCTATGTTTTTTATAAAATTTAAAGGAAATAAAAGTACGACCATCAAATTTTAAAAAGTGCGAGTACATAGTCCAGAGTACATTGTAGATGATTACACATAAGTATACAAGGTTCATTCGTGAATGAATTGTGGACCTCTATGTGGGATCATGCCAGTTTCTTTACATGTTACCATGTTAAAGAGTTTGATTTGGTATTGCAAGTGTCCCGTCCGCGATCCGGGGTAATCGTCTGTCAATCGTGTTAGTATTCCATTATTACCCTTACAATGAGAGTTATGAACACGATAATTTCAACTGTATAAAATCACATGAAATTATATATTCTATGTTTTTTATGAAATTGAAGGGAAATAAAAGTCCGACCATCAAATTTTAAAAAGCGCGAGTACATAGTCCAGGGTACATTGTAGATGATTACTCATTAGTATATAGGGTTCATTCGTGAATGAATTGTGGACCTCTATGTGGGATCATGCCAGTTTCTTTACATGTTACCGTGATAAAGAGTTTGATTTGCTATTGCAAGTGTCCCGTCCGCGATCCGGGGTAATCGTCTGTCAATCGTGTTAGTATTCCATTATTACCCTTACAATGAGAGTTATGAACACGATAATTTCAACTGTATAAAATCACATGAAATTATATTTTCTATGTTTTTTATAAAATTTAAAGGAAATTAATGTACGACCATCAAATTTTAAAAAGCGCGAGTACATAGTCCAGAGTACATTGTAGATGATTACACAAAAGTATACAAGGTTCATTCGTGAATGAATTGTGGACTTCTATGTGGGATCATGCCAGTTTCTTTACATGTTACCGTGTTAAAAAGTTTGATTTGGTATTGTAAGTGTCCCGTCCGCGATCCGGGGTAATCGCCTGTCAATCGTGTTAGTATTCCATTATTACCCTTACAATGAGAGTTATGAACACGATAATTTTAACTGCATAAAATCACATGAAATTATATATTTGATGTTTTTTTATGAAATTTAAAGGAAATAAAAGTCTGACCATCAAATTTTAAAAATTGCGAGTACATAGTCCAGAGTACATTGTAGATGATTACACATAAGTATACAAGGTTCATTCGTGAATGAATTGTGGACCTCTATGTGGGAAATTTTAAAAAGGGCGAGTACATAATCCGGAGTACATTGTAGATGATTACACATAAGTATACAAGGTTCATTCGTGAATGAATTGTGGACCTCTATGTGGGATCATGCCAGTTTCTTTACATGTTACCGTGATAAAGAGTTTCATTTGGTATTGCAAGTGTCCCGTCCGCGATCCGGGGTAATCGTCTGTCAATCGTGTTAGTATTCCATTATTACCCTTACAATGAGAGTTATGTACACGATAATTTCAACCGCATAAAATCACACGAAATTATATATTCTTTGTTTTTTATGAAATTTAAAGGAAACAAAAGTCCGACCATCAGATTTTAAAAAGGGCGAGTACATAATCCAGAGTACATTGTAGATGATTACACATAAGTATACAAGGTTCATTCGTGAATGAATTGTGGACCTCTATGTGGGATCATGCCAGTTTCTTTACATGTTACCGTGATAAAGAGTTTCATTCGGTATTGCATGTGTCTCGTCTGCGATCCGGGGTAATCGTCTGTCAATCGTGTTAGTATTTCATTGTTACCCTTACAATGAGAGTTATGAACACGATAATTTCAACTGTATAAAATCACATGAAATTATATATTCTATGTTTTACATGAAATTTAAAGGGACTAAAAGTCCGACCATCAAATTTTAAAAAGGGCGAGTACATAATCCGGAGTACATTGTAGATGACTACACATAAGTATACAAGGTTCATTCGTGAATGAATTGTGGACCTCTATGTGGGATCATGCCAGTTTCTATACATGTTACCGAGATAAAGAGTTTCATTTGGTATTGCAAGTGTCCCGTCCGCGATCCGGGGTAATCGTCTGTCAATCGTGTTAGTATTCCATTATTACCCTTACAATGAGAGTTATGTACACGATAATTTCAACCGCATAAAATCACACGAAATTATATATTCTATGTTTTTTATGAAATTTAAAGGAAACAAAAGTCCGACCATCAGATTTTAAAAAGGGCGAGTACATAATCCAGAGTACATTGTAGATGATTACACATAAGTATACAAGGTTCATTCGAGAATGAATTGTGGACCTCTATGTGGGATCATGCCAGTTTCTTTACATGTTACCGTGATAAAGAGTTTCATTCGGTATTGCATGTGTCTCGTCTGCGATCCGGGGTAATCGTCTGTCAATCGTGTTAGTATTCCATTATTACCCTTACAATGAGAGTTATGAACACGATAATTTCAACTGAATAAAATCACATGAAATTATATATTCTATGTTTTTTATGAAATTTAAAAGAGATAAAAGTCCGACCATCAAATTTTAAAAAGGACGAGTACATAATCCAGAGTACATTGAAGATGATTACACATAAGTATACAAGGTTCATTCGTGAATGAATTGTGGACCTCTATGTGGGATCATGCCAGTTTCTTTACATGTTACCGTGATAAAGAGTTTGATTTGGTATTGCAAGTGTCTCGTCTGCGATCTGGGGTAATCGTCTGTGAATCGTGTTAGTATTCCATTATTACCCTTACAATGAGAGTTATGAACACGATAATTTGAACTGTATAAAATCACATGAAATTATATATTCTATGTTTTTTATGAAATTTAAAGGAACTAAAAGTCCGACCATCAAATTTTAAAAGCGCGAGTACATAGTCCAGAGTACATTGTAGATGATTACACATAAGTATACGAGGTTCATTCGTGAATGAATTTTGGACCTCTATGTGGGATCATGCCAGTTTCTTTACATGTTACCGTGATAAAGAGTTTGATTTGGAATTGCAAGTGTCCCGTCTGCGATCCGGGGTAATCGTCTGTCAATCGTGTTAGTATTCCATTATTACCCTTACAATGAGAGTTATGAACACGTAAAGAAACTGGCATGATCCCACATAGAGGTCCACAATTCATTCACGAATGACCCTCGTATACTTATGAGTAATCATCTACAATGTACTCTGGACTATGTACTCGCGCTTTTTGAAATTTGATGGTCGGACTTTTATTTCCTTTAAATTTCATAAAAAACATCGAATATATAATTTCAAGAGATTTTATGCAGTTGAAATTATCGTGTTCATAACTCTCATTGTAAGGGTAATAATGGAATACTAACACGATTGACAGACGGTTACCCCGGATCGCGGACGGGACACTTGCAATACCAAATCAAACTCTTTATCACGGTAACATGTAAAGAAACTGGCATGATCCCACATAGAGGTCAACAATTCATTCACGAATGAACCTTGTATACTTATGTGTAATCATCTACAATGTACTCTGGACTATGTACTCGCGCTTTTTAAAATTTGATGGTCGGACTTTTATTTCCTTTAAATTTCATAAAAAACATAGAATACATAATTTCATGTGATTTTATGCTGTTGAAATTATCGTGTTCATAACTCTCATTGTAAGGGTAATAATGGAATACTAACACGATTGACAGACGATTACCCCGGATCGGGGACGGGACACTTGCAATACCAAATCAAACTCTTTATCACGGTAACACGTAAAGAAACTGGCATGATCCCACATAGAGGTCAACAATTCATTCACGAATGAACCTCGTATACTTATGTGTAATCATCTACAATGTACTATGGACTATGTACTCGCGCTTTTAAAATTTGATGGTTGGACATTTAGTTCCTTTAAATTTCATAAAAAACATAGAATATATAATTTCATGTGATTTTATACAGTTGAAATTATCGTGTTCATAACTCTCATTGTAAGGGTAATAATGGAATACTAACACGATTGACAGACGATTACCCCGGATCACAGACGAGACACTTGCAATACCAAATCAAACTCTTAATCACGGTAAAATGTAAAGAAACTAGCATGATCCCACATAGAGGTCCACAATTCATTCACGAATGAACCTTGTATACTTATGTGTAGTCATCTACAATGTACTCCGGATTATGTACTCGCCCTTTTTAAAATTTGATGGTCGGACTTTTAGTCCCTTTAAATTTCATGAAAAACATAGAATATATAATTTCATGTGATTTTATACAGTTGAAATTATCGTGTTCATAACTCTCATTGTAAGGGTAATAATGGAATACTAACACGATTGACAGACGATTACCCCGGATCGCAGACGAGACACATGCAATACCAAATGAAACTCTTTATCACGGTAACATGTAAAGAAACTGGCATGATCCCACATAGAGGTCCACAATTCATTCACGAATGAACCTTGTATACTTATGTGTAATCATCTACAATGTACTCTGGATTATGTACTCGCCCTTTTTAAAATTTGATGGTCGGACTTTTATTTCCTTTAAATTTCATAAAAAACATAGAATATATAATTTCATGTGATTTTATGCAGTTGAAATTATCGTGTACATCACTCTCATTGTAAGGGTAATAATGGAATACTAACACGATTGACAGACGATTACCCCGGATCGCGGACGGGCCACTTGCAATACCAAATGAAACTCTTTATCACGGTAACATGTAAAGAAACTGGCATGATCCCACATAGAGGTCCACAATTCAATCACGAATGAACCTTGTATACTTATGTGTAGTCATCTACAATGTAATCCGGATTATGTACTCGCCCTATTAAAATTTGATGGTCGGACTTTTAGTCCCTTTAAATTTCATAAAAAAACATTGAATATATAATTTCATGTGATTTTATGCAGTTGAAATTATCGTGTTCATAACTCTCATTGTAAGGGTAATAATGGAATACTAACACGATTGACAGACGATTACCCCGGATCGCGGACGGGACACTTGCAATACCAAATCAAACTCTTTATCACGGTAACATGTAAAGTCCGACCATCAAAGTTTAAAAAGCGTGAGTACATAGTCCAGAGTACATTGTTGATGCTTACACATAAGTATACAAGGTTCATTCGTGAATGAATTGTGGACCTCTATGTGGGATCATGCCAGTTTCTTTACATGTTACCGTGACAAAGAGTTTGATTTGGTATTGCAAGTGTCCCGTCCACGATCTGAGGTAATCGTCTGTCAATCGTGTTAGTATTCCATTATTACCCTTACAATGAGAGTTATGAACACGATAATTTCAACTGCATAAAATCACGTGAAATTATATATTCGATGTTTTTTTATAAAATTTAAAGGAAATAAAAGTCCGACCATCAAATTTTAAAAAGCGCGAGTACATAGAGTCCAGGGTACATTGTAGATGATTACTCATTAGTATACAAGGTTCATTGTTGAATGAATTGTGGACCTCTATGTGGGCCGGATCGCGGATGGGACACTTGCAACACCAAATCAAACTCTTTGTCACGGTAACATGTAAAGAAACTGGCATGATCCCACATAGAGGTCCACAATTCATTCACGAATGACCCTCGTATACTTATGAGTAATCATCTACAATGTACTCTGGACTATGTACTCGCGCTTTTTAAAATTTGATGGTCGGACTTTTATTTCCTTTAACTTTCATAAAAAACATCGAATATATAATTTCAAGAGATTTTATGCAGTTGAAATTATCGTGTTCATAACTCTCATTGTAAGGGTAATAATGGAATACTAACACGATTGACAGACGATTATCCCGGATCGCAGACGGGACACTTGCAATACCAAATGAAACTCTTTATCTCGGTAACATGTAAAGAAACTGGCATGATCCCACATAGAGGTCCACAATTCATTCACGAATGAACCTTGTGAGGGTAATAATGGAATACTAACACGATTGACAGACGATTACCCCGGATCGCGGACGGGACACTTACAATACCAAATCAAACTCTTTAACACGGTAACATGTAAAGAAACTGGCATGATCCCACATAGAGGTCCACAATTCATTCACGAATGAACCTTGTATACTTATGTGTAATCATCTACAATGTACTCTGAACTATGTACTCGCGCTTTTTAAAATTTGATGGTCGTACTTTTATTTCCTTTAAATTTTATAAAAAACATAGAATATATAATTTCATGTGATTTTATACAGTTGAAATTATCGTGTTCATAACTCTCATTGTAAGGGTAATAATGGAATACTAACACGATTGACAGACGATTACCCCGGATCGCGGACGGGACACTTGCAATACCAAATCAAACTCTTTATCACGGTAACATGTAAAGAAACTGGCATGATCCCACATAGAGGTCCACAATTCATTCACCAATGAACCTTGTATACTAATGAGTAATCATCTACAATGTACCCTGGACTATGTACTCGCGCTTTTTAAAATTTGATGGTCGGACTTTTATTTCCTTTAAATTTTATAAAAAAACATCGAATATATAATTTCACGTGATTTTATGCAGTTGAAATTATCGTGTTCATAACTCTCATTGTAAGGGTAATAATGGAATACTAACACGATTGACAGACGATTACCCCGGATCGCGGACGGGACACTTGCAATACCAAATCAAACTCTTTGTCACGGTAACATGTAAAGAAACTGGCATGATCCCACATAGAGGTCCACAATTCATTCACGAATGAACCTTGTATACTTATGTGTAATCATCAACAATGTACTCTGGACTATGTACTCACGCTTTTTAAAATTTGATGGTCGGACTTTTATTTCCTTTAAATTTCATAAAAAACATAGAATATATAATTTCATGTGATTTTATACTGTTGAAATTATCGTGTTCATAACTCTCATTGTAGGGGTAATAATAGAATACTAACACGATTGACAGACGATTACCCCGGATCGCGGACGGGACACTTGCAATACCAAATCAAACTCTTTAACACGGTAACATGTAAAGAAACTGGAATGATCCCACATAGAGGTCCACAATTCATTCACGAATGAACCTTGTATACTTATGTGTAATCATATACAATGTACTCTGGACTATGTACTCGCGCTTTTTAAAATTTGATGGTCGTACTTTTATTTCCTTTAAATTTTATAAAAAACATAGAATATATAATTTCATGTGATTTTATACAGTTGAAATTATCGTGTTCATAACTCTCATTGTAAGGGTAATAATGGAATACTAGCATGATTGACAGACGATTACCCCGGATCGCGGATGGGACACTTGCAATACCAAATCAAACTCTTTGTCACGGTAACATGTAAAGAAACTGGCATGATCCCACATAGAGGTCCACAATTCATTCATGAATGACCATCGTATACTTATGAGTAATCATCTACAATGTACTCTTGACTATGTACTCGCGCTTTTTAAAATTTAATGGTCGGACTTTTATTTCCCTTTAATTTCATAAAAAACATAGAATATATAATTTCATGTGATTTTATACAGTTGAAATTATCGTGTTCATAACTCTCATTGTAAGGGTAATAATGGAATACAAACATGATTGACAGAAAATTACCCCGGATCGCGGACGGGACACTTGCAATACCAAATCAAACTCTTTAACATGGTAACATGTAAAGAAACTGGCATGATTCCACATAGAGGTCAACAATTCATTCACGAATGAACCTTGTATACTTATGTGTAATCATCTACAACGTACTCTAGACTATGTACTCGCGCTTTTTAAAATTTGATGGTCGTACTTTTATTTCCTTTAAATTTTATAAAAAACATAGAATATATAATTTCATGTGATTTTATACAGTTGAAATTATCGTGTTCATAACTCTCATTGTAAGGGTAATAATGGAATACTAACACGATTGACAGACGATTACCCCGGATCGCGGACGGGACACTTGCAATACCAAATCAAACTCTTTATCACGGTAACATGTAAAGAAACTGGCATGATCCCACATAGAGGTCCACAATTCATTCACGAATGAACCTTGTATACTAATGAGTAATCATCTACAATGTACTCTGGACTATGTACTCGCGCTTTTTAAAATTTGATGGTCGGACTTTTATTTCCCTTCAATTTCATAAAAAAACATAGAATATATAATTTCATGTGATTTTATACAGTTGAAATTATCGTGTTCATAACTCTCATTGTAAGGGTAATAATGGAATACTAACATGATTGACAGACGATTACCCCGGATAGCGGACGGGACACTTGCAATACCAAATCAAACTCTTTAACATGGTAACATGTAAAGAAACTGGCACGATCCCACATAGAGGTCCACAATTCATTCACGAATGAACCTTGTATACTTATGTGTAATCATCTACAATGTACTCTGGACTATGTACTCGCGCTTTTTAAAATTTGATGGTCGTACTTTTATTTCCTTTAAATTTTATAAAAAACATAGAATATATAATTTCATGTGATTTTATACAGTTGAAATTATCGTGTTCATAACTCTCATTGTAAGGGTAATAATTGAATACTAACACGATTGACAGACGATTACCCCGGATCGCGGACGGGACACTTGCAATACCAAATCAAACTCTTTATCACGGTAACATGTAAAGAAACTGGCATGATCCCACATAGAGGTCCACAATTCATTCAACAATGAACCTTGTATACTAATGAGTAATCATCTAGAATGTACCCTGGACTCTATGTACTCGCGCTTTTTAAAATTTGATGGTCGGACTTTTATTTCCTTTAAATTTTATAAAAAAACATCGAATATATAATTTCACGTGATTTTATGCAGTTGAAATTATCGTGTTCATAACTCTCATTGTAAGGGTAATAATGGAATACTAACACGATTGACAGACGATTACCTCGGATCGTGGACGGGACACTTGCAATAGCAAATCAAACTCTTTGTCACGGTAACATGTAAAGAAACTGGCATGATCCCACATAGTGGTCCACAATTCATTCACGAATGAACCTCGTATACTTATGTGTAATCATCTACAATGTACTCTGGACTATGTACTCGCGCTTTTAAAATTTGATGGTTGGACATTTAGTTCCTTTAAATTTCATAAAAAACATAGAATATATAATTTCATGTGATTTTATACAGTTGAAATTATCGTGTTCATAACTCTCATTGTAAGGGTAATAATGGAATACTAACACGATTGACAGACGATTACCCCGGATCACAGACGAGACACTTGCAATACCAAATCAAACTCTTAATCATGGTAAAATGTAAAGAAACTAGCATGATCCCACATAGAGGTCCACAATTCATTCACGAATGAACCTTGTATACTTATGTGTAGTCATCTACAATGTACTCCGGATTATGTACTCGCCCTTTTTAAAATTTGATGGTCGGACTTTTAGTCCCTTTAAATTTCATGAAAAACATAGAATATATAATTTCATGTGATTTTATACAGTTGAAATTATCGTGTTCATAACTCTCATTGTAAGGGTAATAATGGAATACTAACACGATTGACAGACGATTACCCCGGATCGCAGACGAGACACATGCAATACCAAATGAAACTCTTTATCACGGTAACATGTAAAGAAACTGGCATGATCCCACATAGAGGTCCACAATTCATTCATGAATGACCCTCGTATACTTATGTGTAATCATCTACAATGTACTCTGGATTATGTACTCGCCCTTTTTAAAATTTGATGGTCGGACTTTTATTTCCTTTAAATTTCATAAAAAACATAGAATATATAATTTCATGTGATTTTACGCAGTTGAAATTATCGTGTACATCACTCTCATTGTAAGGGTAATAATGGAATACTAACACGATTGACAGACGATTACCCCGGATCGCGGACGGGACACTTGCAATACCAAATGAAACTCTTTATCACGGTAACATGTAAAGAAACTGGCATGATCCCACATAGAGGTCCACAATTCAATCACGAATGAACCTTGTATACTTATGTGTAGTCATCTACAATGTAATCCGGATTATGTACTCGCCCTCTTAAAATTTGATGGTCGGACTTTTAGTCCCTTTAAATTTCATAAAAAAACATTGAATATATAATTTCATGTGATTTTATGCAGTTGAAATTATCGTGTTCATAACTCTCATTGTAAGGGTAATAATGGAATACTAACACGATTGACAGACGATTACCCCGGATCGCGGACGGGACACTTGCAATACCAAATCAAACTCTTTATCACGGTAACATGTAAAGAAACTGGCATGATCCCACATAGAGGTCCACAATTCATTCATGAATGACCCTCGTATACTTATGAGTAATCATCTACAATGTACTCTGGACTATGTACTCGCGCTTTTTAAAATTTGATGGTCGGACTTTTATTTCCTTTAACTTTCATAAAAAACATCGAATATATAATTTCAAGAGATTTTATGCAGTTGAAATTATCGTGTTCATAACTCTTATTGTAAGGGTAATAATGGAATACTAACACGATTGACAGACGGTTACCCCGGATCGCGGACGGGACACTTGCAATACCAAATCAAACTCTTTATCACGGTAACACGTAAAGAAACTGGCATGATCCCACATAGAGGTCCACAATTCATTCACGAATGAACCTTGTATACTTATGTGTAGTCATCTACAATGTACTCCGGACTATGTACTCGCCCTTTTTAAAATTTGATGGTCGGACTTTTATTTCCTTTAAATTTCATAAAAAACATAGAATACATAATTTCATGTGATTTTATGCTGTTGAAATTATCGTGTTCATAACTCTCATTGTAAGGGTAATAATGGAATACTAACACGATTGACAGACGATTACCCCGGATCGTAGACGGGACACTTGCAATACCAAATGAAACTCTTTATCACGGTAACACGTAAAGAAACTGGCATGATCCCACATAGAGGTCAACAATTCATTCACGAATGAACCTCGTATACTTATGTGTAATCATCTACAATGTACTCTGGACTATGTACTCTCGCTTTTAAAATTTGATGGTTGGACATTTAGTTCCTTTAAATTTCATAAAAAACATAGAATATATAATTTCATGTGATTTTATACAGTTGAAATTATCGTGTTCATAACTCTCATTGTAAGGGTAATAATGGAATACTAACACGATTGACAGACGATTACCCCGGATCACAGACGAGACACTTGCAATACCAAATCAAACTCTTAATCATGGTAAAATGTAAAGAAACTAGCATGATCCCACATAGAGGTCCACAATTCATTCACGAATGAACCTTGTATACTTATGTGTAGTCATCTACAATGTACTCCGGATTATGTACTCGCCCTTTTTAAAATTTGATGGTCGGACTTTTAGTCCCTTTAAATTTCATGAAAAACATAGAATATATAATTTCATGTGATTTTATACAGTTGAAATTATCGTGTTCATAACTCTCATTGTAAGGGTAATAATGGAATACTAACACGATTGACAGACGATTACCCCGGATCGCAGACGAGACACTTGCAATACCAAATCATTGTAAGGGTAATAATGGAATACTAACACGATTGACAGACGATTACCCCGGATCGCGGACGGGACACTTGCAATACCAAATCAAACTCTTTAACACGGTAACATGTAAAGAAACTGGCATGATCCCACATAGAGGTCCACAATTCATTCACGAATGAACCTTGTATACTTATGTGTAATCATCTACAATGTACTCTGGACTATGTACTCGCACTTTTTAAAATTTGATGGTCGTACTTTTATTTCCTTTAAATTTTATAAAAAACATAGAATATATAATTTCATGTGATTTTATACAGTTGAAATTATCGTGTTCATAACTCTTATTGTAAGGGTAATAATTGAAAACTAACACGATTGACAGACGATTACCCCGGATCGCGGACGGGACACTTGCAATACCAAATCAAACTCTTTATCACGGTAACATGTAAAGAAACTGGCATGATCCCACATAGAGGTCCACAATTCATTCAACAATGAACCTTGTATACTAATGAGTAATCATCTACAATGTACCCTGGACTCTATGTACTCGCGCTTTTTAAAATTTGATGGTCGGACTTTTATTTCCTTTAAATTTTATAAAAAAACATCGAATATATAATTTCACGTGATTTTATGCAGTTGAAATTATCGTGTTCATAACTCTCATTGTAAGGGTAATAATGGAATACTAACACGATTGACAGACGATTACCTCGGATCGCGGACGGGACACTTGCAATACCAAATCAAACTCTTTGTCACGGTAACATGTAAAGAAACTGGCATGATCCCACATAGAGGTCCACAATTCATTCACGAATGAACCTTGTATACTTATGTGTAAGCATCAACAATGTACTCTGGACTATGTACTCACGCTTTTTAAACTTTGATGGTCGGACTTTTATTTCCTTTAAATTTCATAAAAAACATAGAATATATAATTTCATGTGATTTTATACTGTTGAAATTATCGTGTTCATAACTCTCATTGTAAGGGTAATAATGGAATACTAACACGATTGACAGACGATTACCCCGGATCGCGGACGGGACACTTGCAAAACCAAATCAAACTCTTTATCACGGTAACATGTAAAGAAACTGGCATGATCCCACATAGAGGTCCACAATTCATTCACGAATGAACCTCTTATACTATCTGTAATCATCTACAATGTACTCTGGACTATGTACTCGCGCTTTTTAAAATTTGATGGTCGGAATTTTATTTCCTTTAAATTTCATAAAAAACATAGAATATATAATTTCATGTGATTTTATGCAGTTGAAATTATCGTGTTCATAACTCTCATTGTGAGGGTAATAATGGAATACTAACACGATTGACAGACGATTACCCCGGATCGCGGACGGGACACTTGCAATACCAAATCAAACTCTTTATCACGGTAACATGTAAAGAAACTGGCATGATCCCACATAGAGGTCCACAATTCATTCACGAATGAACCTTGTATACTTATGTGTAATCATCTACAATGTACTCTGGACTATGTACTCGCGCTTTTTAAAATTTGATGGTCGGACTTTTATTTCCTTTAAATTTCATAAAAAACATAGAATATATAATTTCATGTGATTTTATACAGTTGAAATTATCGTGTTCATAACTCTCATTGTAAGGGTAATAATGGAATACTAACATGATTGACAGACGATTACCCCGGATCGTTGACGGGACACTTGCAATACCAAATCAAACTCTTTATCACGGTAACATGTAAAGAAACTGGTATGATCCCACATAAAGGTCCACAATTCATTCACGAATGAACCTTGTATACTTATGTGTAATCATCTACAATGTACTCTGGACTATGTACTTGCGCTTTTTAAAATTTGATGGTCGGACTTTTATTTCCTTTAAATTTCATAAAAAACATAGAATATATAATTTCATGTGATTTTATACAGTTGAAATTATCGTGTTCATAACTCTCATTGTAAGGGTAATAATGGAATACTAACACGATTGACAGACGATTACCCCGGATCGCGGACGGGACACTTGCAATACCAAATCAAACTCTTTATCATGGTAACATGTAAAGAAACTGGCATGATCCCACATAGAGGTCCACAATTCATTCGTGAATGACCCTCGTATACTTATGAGTAATCATGCACAATGTACTCTGGACTATGTAGTCGCGCTATTTAAAATTTGATGGTCGGACTTTTATTTCCTTTAAATTTCATAAAAAACATAGAATATATAATTTCATGTAATTTTATGTTGTTGAAATTATCGTGTTCATAACTCTCATTGTAAGGGTAATAATGGAATACTAACACGATTGACAGACGATTACCCTGGATCGCAGACGAGACACTTGCAATACTAAATCAAACTCTTTATCACGGTAACATGTAAAGAAACTGGCATGATCCCACATAGAGGTCCACAATTCATTCACGAATGAACCTTGTATACTTATGTGTAATCATCTACAATGTACTCTGGACTATGTACTCGCGCTTTTTAAAATTTGATGGTCGGACTTTTATTTCCTTTAAATTTCATAAAAAACATAGAATATATAATTTCATGTGATTTTATGCAGTTGAAATTATCGTGTTCATAACTCTCATTGTAAGGGTAATAATGGAATACTAACATGATTGACAGACGATTACCCCGGATCGCGGACGGGACACTTGCAATACCAAATCAAACTCTTTATCACGGTAACATGTAAAGAAACTGGCATGATCCCACATAGAGGTCCACAATTCATTCACGAATGAACCTTGTATACTTATGTGTAATCATCTACAATATACTCTGGACTATGTACTCGCGCTTTTTAAAATTTGATGGTCGGACTTTTATTTCCTTTAAATTTCATAAAAAACATAGAATATATAATTTCATGTGATTTTATACAGTTGAAATAATCGTGTTCATAACTCTCATTGTAAGGGTAATAATGGAATACTGACACGATTGACAGACGATTACCCCGGATCGCGGACGGGACACTTGCAATACCAAATCAAACTCTTTATCACGGTAACATGTAAAGAAACTGGCATGATCCCACATAGAGGTCCACAATTCATTCGTGAATGACCCTCGTATACTTATGAGTAATCATGCACAATGTACTCTGGACTATGTAGTCGCGCTATTTAAAATTTGATGGTCGGACTTTTATTTCCTTTAAATTTCATAAAAAACATAGAATATATAATTTCATGTAATTTTATGCTATTGAAATTATCGTGTTCATAACTCTCATTGTAAGGGTAATAATGGAATACTAACACGATTGACAGACGATTACCCTGGATCGCAGACGAGACACTTGCAATACTAAATCAAACTCTTTATCACGGTAACATGTAAAGAAACTGGCATGATCCCACATAGAGGTCCACAATTCATTCACGAATGAACCTTGTATACTTATGTGTAATCATCTACAATGTACTCTGGACTATGTACTCGCGCTTTTTAAAATTTGATGGTCGGACTTTTATTTCCTTTAAATTTCATAAAAAACATAGAATATATAATTTCATGTGATTTTATACAGTTGAAATTATCGTGTTCATAACTCTCATTGTAAGGGTAATAATGGAATACTAACATGATTGACAGACGATTACCCCGGATCGCGGACGGGACACTTGCAATACCAAATCAAACTCTTTATCACGGTAACATGTAAAGAAACTGGCATGATCCCACATAGAGGTCCACAATTCATTCACGAATGAACCTTGTATACTTATGTGTAATCATCTACAATGTACTCTGGACTATGTACTCGCGCTTTTTAAAATTCGATGGTCGGAATTTTATTTCCTTTAAATTTCATAAAAAACACAGAATATATAATTTCATGTGATTTTATGCAGTTGAAATTATCGTGTTCATAACTCTCATTGTAAGGGTAATAATGGAATACTAACACGATTGACAGACGATTACCCCGGATCGCGGACGGGACACTTGCAATACCAAATCAAACTCTTTATCACGGTAACATGTAAAGAAACTGGCATGATCCCACATAGAGGTCAACAATTCATTCACGAATGAACCTCGTATACTTATGTGTAATCATCTACAATGTACTCTGGACTATGTACTCGCGCTTTTAAAATTTGATGGTTGGACATTTTGTTCCTTTAAATTTCATAAAAAACATAGAATATATAATTTCATGTGATTTTATACAGTTGAAATTATCGTGTTCATAACTCTCATTGTAAGGGTAATAATGGAATACTAACACGATTGACAGACGATTACCCCGGATCGCAGACGAGACACTTGCAATACCAAATGAAACTCTTTATCTCGGTAACATGTAAAGAAACTGGCATGATCCCACATAGAGGTCCACAATTCATTCACGAATGAACCTTGTATACTTATGTGTAGTCATCTACAATGTACTCCGGATTATGTACTCGCCCTTTTTAAAATTTGATGGTCGGACTTTTAGTCCCTTTAAATTTCATAAAAAAACATAGAATATATAATATCATGTGATTTTATACAGTTGAAATTATCGTGTTCATAACTCTCATTGTAAGGGTAATAATGGAATACTAACACGATTGACAGACGATTACCCCGGATCGCGGACGGGACACATGCAATACCAAATGAAACTCTTTATCACGGTAACATGTAAAGAAACTGGCATGATCCCACATAGAGGTCCACAATTCATTCATGAATGACCCTCGTATACTTATGTGTAATCATCTACAATGTACTCTGGACTATGTACTCGCCCTTTTTAAAATTTGATGGTCGGACTTTTATTTCCTTTAACTTTCATAAAAAACATCGAATATATAATTTCAAGAGATTTTATGCAGTTGAAATTATCGTGTTCATAACTCTTATTGTAAGGGTAATAATGGAATACTAACACGATTGACAGACGGTTACCCCGGATCGCGGACGGGACACTTGCAATACCAAATCAAACTCTTTATCACAGTAACATGTAAAGAAACTGGCATGATCCCACATAGAGGTCAACAATTCATTGACGAATGAACCTTGTATACTTATGTGTAATCATCTACAATGTACTCTGGACTATGTACTCGCGCTTTTTAAAATTTGATGGTCGGACTTTTATTTCCTTTAAATTTCATAAAAAACATAGAATACATAATTTCATGTGATTTTATGCTGTTGAAATTATCGTGTTCATAACTCTCATTGTAAGGGTAATAATGGAATACTAACACGATTGACAGACGATTACCCCGGATCGTAGACGGGACACTTGCAATACCAAATCAAACTCTTTATCACGGTAACACGTAAAGAAACTGGCATGATCCCACATAGAGGTCAACAATTCATTCACGAATGAACCTCGTATACTTATGTGTAATCATCTACAATGTACTCTGGACTATGTACTCGCGCTTTTAAAATTTGATGGTCGGACATTTAGTTCCTTTAAATTTCATAAAAAACATAGAATATATAATTTCATGTGATTTTATACAGTTGAAATTATCGTGTTCATAACTCTCATTGTAAGGGTAATAATGGAATACTAACACGATTGACAGACGATTACCCCGGATCACAGACGAGACACTTGCAATACCAAATCAAACTCTTAATCATGGTAAAATGTAAAGAAACTAGCATGATCCCACATAGAGGTCCACAATTCATTCACGAATGAACCTTGTATACTTATGTGTAGTCATCTACAATGTACTCCGGATTATGTACTCGCCCTTTTTAAAATTTGATGGTCGGACTTTTAGTCCCTTTAAATTTCATGAAAAACATAGAATATATAATTTCATGTGATTTTATACAGTTGAAATTATCGTGTTCATAACTCTCATTGTAAGGGTAATAATGGAATACTAACACGATTGACAGACGATTACCCCGGATCGCAGACGAGATACATGCAATACCAAATGAAACTCTTTATCACGGTAACATGTAAAGAAACTGGCATGATCC
Source organism: Rubia yunnanensis (assembly GCA_037428765.1). Taxonomy (NCBI): domain Eukaryota; kingdom Viridiplantae; phylum Streptophyta; class Magnoliopsida; order Gentianales; family Rubiaceae; genus Rubia; species Rubia yunnanensis. The sequence continues at coordinate 33,246,381 of CM075067.1, read as the reverse complement.
CACATAGAGGTCCACAATTCATTCACGAATGAACCTCGTATACTTATGAGTAATCATCTACAATGTACTCTGGACTATGTACTCGCCCTTTTTAAAATTTGATGGTCGGACTTTTATTTCCTTTAACTTTCATAAAAAACATCGAATATATAATTTCATGTGATTTTACGCAGTTGAAATTATCGTGTACATCACTCTTATTGTAAGGGTAATAATGGAATACTAACACGATTGACAGACGGTTACCCCGGATCGCGGACGGGACACTTGCAATACCAAATCAAACTCTTTATCACGGTAACATGTAAAGAAACTGGCATGATCCCACATAGAGGTCAACAATTCATTCACGAATGAACCTTGTATACTTATGTGTAATCATCTACAATGTACTCTGGACTATGTACTCGCGCTTTTTAAAATTTGATGGTCGGACTTTTATTTCCTTTAAATTTCATAAAAAACATAGAATACATAATTTCATGTGATTTTATGCTGTTGAAATTATCGTGTTCATAACTCTCATTGTAAGGGTAATAATGGAATACTAACACGATTGACAGACGATCCCACATAGAGGTCCACAATTCATTCACCAATGAACCTTGTATACTAATGAGTAATCATCTACAATGTACCCTGGACTATGTACTCGCGCTTTTTAAAATTTGATGGTTGGACTTTTATTTCCTTTAAATTTCATAAAAAAACATCGAATATATAATTTCATGTGATTTTATGCAGTTGAAATTATCGTGTTCATAACTCTCATTGTAAGGGTAATAATGGAATACTAACACGATTGACAGACGATTACCCCGGATCGCGGATGGGACACTTGCAATACCAAATCAAACTCTTTGTCACGGTAACATGTAAAGAAACTGGCATGATCCCACATAGAGGTCCACAATTCATTCACGAATGAACCTTGTATACTTATGTGTAATCATCAACAATGTACTCTGGACTATGTACTCACGCTTTTTAAAATTTGATGGTCGGACTTTTATTTCCTTTAAATTTTATAAAAAAACATCGAATATATAATTTCACGTGATTTTATGCAGTTGAAATTATCGTGTTCATAAAAACTTTTATTTCCTTTAAATTTTATAAAAAACATAGAATATATAATTTCATGTGATTTTATACAGTTGAAATTATCGTGTTCATAACTCTCATTGTAAGGGTAATAATGGAATACTAACACGATTGACAGACGATTACCCCGGATCGCGGACGGGACACTTGCAATACCAAATCAAACTCTTTATCACGGTAACATGTAAAAAACTGGCATGATCCCACATAGAGGTCCACAATTCATTCACCAATGAACCTTGTATACTAATGAGTAATCATCTACAATGTACCCTGGACTATGTACTCGCGCTTTTTAAAATTTGATGGTCGGACTTTTATTTCCTTTAAATTTTATAAAAAAACATCGAATATATAATTTCATGTGATTTTATGCAGTTGAAATTATCGTGTTCATATCTCTCATTGTAAGGGTAATAATGGAATACTAACACGATTGACAGACGATTACCCCGGATCGCGGACGGGACACTTGCAATACCAAATCAAACTCTTTGTCACGGTAACATGTAAAGAAACTGGCATGATCCCACATAGAGGTCCACAATTCATTCACGAATGAACCTTGTATACTTATGTGTAATCATCAACAATGTACTCTGGACTATGTACTCACGCTTTTTAAAATTTGATGGTCGGACTTTTATTTCCTTTAAATTTCATAAAAAACATTGAATATATAATTTCATGTGATTTTATACTGTTGAAATTATCGTGTTCATAACTCTCATTGTGAGGGTAATAATGGAATACTAACACGATTGACAGACGATTACCCCGGATCGCGGACGGGACACTTACAATACCAAATCAAACTCTTTAACACGGTAACATGTAAAGAAACTGGCATGATCCCACATAGAGGTCCACAATTCATTCACGAATGACCCTCGTAAACTTATGAGTAATCACCTAAAATGTACTCTGGACAATGTACTCGCGCTTTTTAAAATTTGATGGTCGGACTTTGATTTCCATTAAATTTCAGAAAAAACATAGAATATATAATTTCATGTGATTTTATGCAGTTGAAATTATCGTGTTCATAACTCTCATTGTAAGGGTAATAATGGAATACTAACACGATTGACAGAAAATTACCCCGGATCGCGGACGGGACACTTGCAATACCAAATCAAACTCTTTATCACGGTAACATGTAAAGAAACTGGCATGATCCCACATAGAGGTCCACAATTCATTCACGAATGAACCTTGTATACTTATGTGTAATCATGCACAATGTACTCTGGACTATGTACTCGCGCTTTTTAAAATTTGATGGTCGGACTTTTATTTCCTTTAAATTTCATAAAAAACATAGAATATATAATTTCATGTGATTTTATACAGTTGAAATAATCGTGTTCATAACTCTCATTGTAAGGGTAATAATGGAATACTGACACGATTGACAGACGATTACCCCGGATCGCGGACGGGACACTTGCAATACCAAATCAAACTCTTTATCACGGTAACATGTAAAGAAACTGGCATGATCCCACATAGAGGTCCACAATTCATTCGTGAATGAACCTCGTATACTTATGAGTAATCATGCACAATGTACTCTGGATTATGTACTCGCCCTTTTTAAAATTTGATGGTCGGACTTTTAGTCCCTTTAAATTTCATAAAAAAACATAGAATATATAATATCATGTGATTTTATACAGTTGAAATTATCGTGTTCATAACTCTCATTGTAAGGGTAATAATGGAATACTAACACGATTGACAGACGATTACCCCGGATCGCGGACGGGACACATGCAATACCAAATGAAACTCTTTATCACGGTAACATGTAAAGAAACTGGCATGATCCCACATAGAGGTCCACAATTCATTCATGAATGACACATAAGTATACAAGGTTCATTCGTGAATGAATTGTGGACCTCTATGTGGGATCATGCCAGTTTCTTTACATGTTACCGTGACAAAGAGTTTGATTTGGTATTGCAAGTGTCCCGTCCGCGATCCGGGGTAATCGTCTGTCAATCGTGTTAGTATTCCATTATTACCCTTACAATGAGAGATATGAACACGATAATTTCAACTGCATAAAATCACATGAAATTATATATTCGATGTTTTTTTATAAAATTTAAAGGAAATAAAAGTCCGACCATCAAATTTTAAAAAGCGCGAGTACATAGTCCAGGGTACATTGTAGATGATTACTCATTAGTATACAAGGTTCATTGGTGAATGAATTGTGGACCTCTATGTGGGATCATGCCAGTTTTTTACATGTTACCGTGATAAAGAGTTTGATTTGGTATTGCAAGTGTCCCGTCCGCGATCCGGGGTAATCGTCTGTCAATCGTGTTAGTATTCCATTATTACCCTTACAATGAGAGTTATGAACACGATAATTTCAACTGTATAAAATCACATGAAATTATATATTCTATGTTTTTTATAAAATTTAAAGGAAATAAAAGTACGACCATCAAATTTTAAAAAGCGCGAGTACATAGTCCAGAGTACATTGTAGATGATTACACATAAGTATACAAGGTTCATTCGTGAATGAATTGTGGACCTCTATGTGGGATCATGCCAGTTTCTTTACATGTTACCATGTTAAAGAGTTTGATTTGGTATTGCAAGTGTCCCGTCCGCGATCCGGGGTAATGTTCTGTTAATCATGTTAGTATTCCATTATTACCCTTACAATGAGAGTTATGAACATGATAATTTCAACTGTATAAAATCACATGAAATTATATATTCTATGTTTTTTATGAAATTAAAGGGAAATAAAAGTCCGACCATTAAATTTTAAAAAGCGCGAGTACATAGTCCAGAGTACATTGTAGATGATTACTCATAAGTATACGAGGGTCATTCAAGAATGAATTGTGGACCTCTATGTGGGATCATGCTAGTTTCTTTACATGTTACCGTGACAAAGAGTTTGATTTGGTATTGCAAGTGTCCCGTCCGCGATCCGGGGTAATCGTCTGTCAATCATGTTAGTATTCCATTATTACCCTTACAATGAGAGTTATGAACACGATAATTTCAACTGCATAAAATCACATGAAATTATATATTCGATGTTTTTTTATAAAATTTAAAGGAAATAAAAGTCCGACCATCAAATTTTAAAAAGCGCGAGTACATAGTCCAGGGTACATTGTAGATGATTACTCATTAGTATACAAGGTTCATTGGTGAATGAATTGTGGACCTCTATGTGGGATCATGCCAGTTTTTTACATGTTACCGTGATAAAGAGTTTGATTTGGTATTGCAAGTGTCCCGTCCGCGATCCGGGGTAATCGTCTGTCAATCGTGTTAGTATTCCATTATTACCCTTACAATGAGAGTTATGAACACGATAATTTCAACTGTATAAAATCACATGAAATTATATATTCTATGTTTTTTATAAAATTTAAAGGAAATAAAAGTACGACCATCAAATTTTAAAAAGCGCGAGTACATAGTCCAGAGTACATTGTAGATGATTACACATAAGTATACAAGGTTCATTCGTGAATGAATTGTGGACCTCTATGTGGGATCATGCCAGTTTCTTTACATGTTACCATGTTAAAGAGTTTGATTTGGTATTGCAAGTGTCCCGTCCGCGATCCGGGGTAATTTTCTGTCAATCATGTTAGTATTCCATTATTACCCTTACAATGAGAGTTATGAACACGATAATTTCAACTGTATAAAATCACATGAAATTATATATTCTATGTTTTTTATGAAATTAAAGGGAAACAAAAGTCCGACCATTAAATTTTAAAAAGCGCGAGTACATAGTCCAGAGTACATTGTAGATGATTACTCATAAGTATACGAGGGTCATTCATGAATGAATTGTGGACCTCTATGTGGGATCATGCCAGTTTCTTTACATGTTACCGTGACAAAGAGTTTGATTTGGTATTGCAAGTATCCCGTCCGCGATCCGGGGTAATCGTCTGTCAATCATGTTAGTATTCCATTATTACCCTTACAATGAGAGTTATGAACACGATAATTTCAACTGTATAAAACACATGAAATTATATATTCTATGTTTTTTATAAAATTTAAAGGAAATAAAAGTACGACCATCAAATTTTAAAAAGCGCGAGTACATAGTCCAGAGTACATTGTAGATGATTACACATAAGTATACAAGGTTCATTCGTGAATGAATTGTGGACCTCTATGTGGGATCATTCCAGTTTCTTTACATGTTACCGTGTTAAAGAGTTTGATTTGGCATTGTAAGTGTCCCGTCCGCGATCCGGGGTAATCGTCTGTGAATGTGTTAGTATTCCATTATTACCCTTACAATGAGAGTTATGAACACGATAATTTCAACAGTATAAAATCACATGAAATTATATATTCTATGTTTTTTATGAAATTTAAAGGAAATAAAAGTCCGACCATCAAATTTTAAAAAGCGTGAGTACATAGTCCAGAGTACATTGTTGATGATTACACATAAGTATACAAGGTTCATTCGTGAATGAATTGTGGACCTCTATGTGGGATCATGCCAGTTTCTTTACATGTTACCGTGACAAAGAGTTTGATTTGGTATTGCAAGTGTCCCGTCCGCGATCCGGGGTAATCGTCTGTCAATCATGTTAGTATTCCACTATTACCCTTACAATGAGAGTTATGAACACGATAATTTCAACTGTATAAAATCATATGAAATTATATATTCTATGTTTTTTATAAAATTTAAAGGAAATAAAAGTACGACCATCAAATTTTAAAAAGCGCGAGTACATAGTCCAGAGTACATTGTAGATGATTACACATAAGTATACAAGGTTCATTCGTGAATGAATTGTGGACCTCTATGTGGGATCATTCCAGTTTCTTTACATGTTACCGTGTTAAAGAGTTTGATTTGGTATTGTAAGTGTCCCGTCCGCGATCCGGGGTAATCGTCTGTCAATGTGTTAGTATTCCATTATTACCCTTACAATGAGAGTTATGAACACGATAATTTCAACAGTATAAAATCACATGAAATTATATATTCTATGTTTTTTATGAAATTTAAAGGAAATAAAAGTCCGACCATCAAATTTTAAAAAGCGTGAGTACATAGTCCAGAGTACATTGTTGATGATTACACATAAGTATACAAGGTTCATTCGTGAATGAATTGTGGACCTCTATGTGGGATCATGCCAGTTTCTTTACATGTTACCGTGACAAAGAGTTTGATTTGGTATTGCAAGTGTCCCGTCCGCGATCCGGGGTAATCGTCTGTCAATCGTGTTAGTATTCCATTATTACCCTTACAATGAGAGTTATGAACACGATAATTTCAACTGCATAAAATCACGTGAAATTATATATTCGATGTTTTTTTAAAAAATTTAAAGGAAATAAAAGTCCGACCTTCAAATTTTAAAAAGCGCGAGTACATAGTCCAGGGTACATTGTAGATGATTACTCATTAGTATACAAGGTTCATTGGTGAATGAATTGTGGACCTCTATGTGGGATCATGCCAGTTTCTTTACATGTTACCGTGATAAAGAGTTTGATTTGGTATTGCAAGTGTCCCGTCCGCGATCCGGGGTAATCGTCTGTCAATCGTGTTAGTATTCCATTATTACCCTTACAATGAGAGTTATGAACACGATAATTTCAACTGTATAAAATCACATGAAATTATATATTCTATGTTTTTTATAAAATTTAAAGGAAATAAAAGTACGACCATCAAATTTTAAAAAGCGCGAGTACATAGTCCAGAGTACATTGTAGATGATTACACATAAGTATACAAGGTTCATTCGTGAATGAATTGTGGACCTCTATGTGGGATCATGCCAGTTTCTTTACATGTTACCGTGATAAAGAGTTTGATTTGGTATTGCAAGTGTCCCGTCCGCGATCCGGGGTAATCGTCTGTCAATCGTGTTAGTATTCCATTATTACCCTTACAATGAGATTTATGAACACGATAATTTCAACAGCATAAAATCACGTGAAATTATATATTCGATGTTTTTTTATAAAATTTAAAGGAAATAAAAGTCCGACCTTCAAATTTTAAAAAGCGCGAGTACATAGTCCAGGGTACATTGTAGATGATTACTCATTAGTATACAAGGTTCATTGGTGAATGAATTGTGGACCTCTATGTGGGATCATGCCAGTTTCTTTACATGTTACCGTGATAAAGAGTTTGATTTGGTATTGCAAGTGTCCCGTCCGCGATCCGGGGTAATCGTCTGTCAATCGTGTTAGTATTCCATTATTACCCTTACAATGAGAGTTATGAACACGATAATTTCAACTGTATAAAATCACATGAAATTATATATTCTATGTTTTTTATAAAATTTAAAGGAAATAAAAGTACGACCATCAAATTTTAAAAAGCGCGAGTACATAGTCCAGAGTACATTGTAGATGATTACACATAAGTATACAAGGTTCATTCGTGAATGAATTGTGGACCTCTATGTGGGATCATGCTAGTTTATTTACATGTTACCGTGTTAAAGAGTTTGATTTGGTATTGCAAGTGTCCCGTCCGCGATCCGGGGTAATCGTCTGTCAATCGTGTTAGTATTCCATTATTACCCTTACAATGAGATTTATGAACACGATAATTTCAACAGCATAAAATCACGTGAAATTATATATTCGATGTTTTTTTATAAAATTTAAAGGAAATAAAAGTCCGACCATCAAATTTTAAAAAGCGCGAGTACATAGTCCAGGGTACATTGTAGATGATTACTCATTAGTATACAAGGTTTATTGGCGAATGAATTGTGGACCTCTATGTGGGATCATGCCAGTTTCTTTACATGTTACCGTGATAAAGAGTTTGATTTGGTATTGCAAGTGTCCCGTCCGCGATCCGGGGTAATCGTCTGTCAATCGTGTTAGTATTCCATTATTACCCTTACAATGAGAGTTATGAACACGATAATTTTGACTGCATAAAATCACATGAAATTATATATTCGATGGTTTTTTATAAAATTTAAAGGAAATAAAAGTCCGACCATCAAATTTTAAAAAGCGCGAGTACATAGTCCCGGGTACATTGTAGATGATTACTCATAAGTATACGAGGGTCATTCATGAATGAATTGTGGACCTCTATGTGGGATCATGCCAGTTTCTTTACATGTTACCGTGATAAAGAGTTTGATTTGGTATTGCAAGTGTCCCGTCCGCGATCCGGGGTAATCGTCTGTCAATCGTGTTAGTATTCCATTATTACCCTTACAATGAGAGTTATGAACACGATAATTTCAACTGTATAAAATCACGTGAAATTATATATTCTATGTTTTTTTATGAAATTTAAAGGAAATAAAAGTCCGACCATCAAATTTTAAAAAGCGCGAGTACATAGTCCAGAGTACATTGTAGATGATTACACATAAGTATACAAGGTTCATTCGTGAATGAATTGTTGACCTCTATGTGGGATCATGCCAGTTTCTTTACATGTTACCGTGATAAAGAGTTTGATTTCGTATTGCAAGTGTCCCGTCCGCGATCCGGGGTAATCGTCTGTCAATCGTGTTAGTATTCCATTATTACCCTTACAATGAGAGTTATGAACACGATAATTTCAACTGTATAAAATCACGTGAAATTATATATTCTATGTTTGTTATGAAATTTAAAGGAAATAAAAGTCTGACCATCAAATTTTAAAAAGCGCGAGTACATAGTCCAGAGTACATTGTAGATGATTACACATAAGTATACAAGGTTCATTCGTGAATGAATTGTTGACCTCTATGTGGGATCATGCCAGTTTCTTTACATGTTACCGTGATAAAGAGTTTAATTTGGTATTGCCAGTGTCCCGTCCACGATCCGGGGCAATCGTCTGTCAATCGTGTTAGTATTCCATTATTACCCTTACAATGAGAGTTATGAACACGATAATTTCAACAGCATAAAATCACGTGAAATTATATATTCGATGTTTTTTTATAAAATTTAAAGGAAATAAAAGTCCGACCATCAAATTTTAAAAAGCGCGAGTACATTGTCCAGGGTACATTGTAGATGATTACTCATTAGTATACAAGGTTCATTGGTGAATGAATTGTGGACCTCTATGTGGGATCATGCCAGTTTCTTTACATGTTACCGTGATAAAGAGTTTGATTTGGTATTGCAAGTGTCCCGTCCGCGATCCGGGGCAATCGTCTGTCAATCGTGTTAGTATTCCATTATTACCCTTACAATGAGAGTTATGAACACGATAATTTTGACTGCATAAAATCACATGAAATTATATATTCGATGGTTTTTTATAAAATTTAAAGGAAATAAAAGTTCGACCATCAAATTTTAAAAAGCGCGAGTACATAGTCCCGGGTACATTGTAGATGATTACTCATAAGTATACGAGGGTCATTCATGAATGAATTGTGGACCTCTATGTGGGATCATGCCAGTTTCTTTACATGTTACCGTGATAAAGAGTTTGATTTGGTATTGCAAGTGTCCCGTCCGCGATCCGGGGTAATCGTCTGTCAATCGTGTTAGTATTCCATTATTACCCTTACAATGAGAGTTATGAACACGATAATTTTGACTGCATAAAATCACATGAAATTATATATTCGATGGTTTTTTATGAAATTTAAAGGAAATAAAAGTCCGACCATCAAATTTTAAAAAGCGCGAGTACATAGTCCCGGGTACATTGTAGATGATTACACATAAGTATACGAGGGTCATTCATGAATGAATTGTGGACCTCTATGTGGGATCATGCCAGTTTCTTTACATGTTACCGTGATAAAGAGTTTGATTTGGTATTGCAAGTGTCCCGTCCGCGATCCGGGGTAATCGTCTGTCAATCGTGTTAGTATTCCATTATTACCCTTACAATGAGAGTTATGAACACGATAATTTTGACTGTATAAAATCACGTGAAATTATATATTCTATGTTTTTTATGAAATTTAAAGGAAATAAAAGTCCGACCATCAAATTTTAAAAAGCGCGAGTACATAGTCCAGAGTACATTGTAGATGATTACACATAAGTATACAAGGTTCATTCGTGAATGAATTGTTGACCTCTATGTGGGATCATGCCAGTTTCTTTGCATTTTACCGTGATAAAGAGTTTGATTTCGTATTGCAAGTGTCCCGTCCGCGATCCGGGGTAATCGTCTGTCAATCGTGTTAGTATTCCATTATTACCCTTACAATGAGAGTTATGAACACGATAATTTTGACTGCATAAAATCACATGAAATTATATATTCGATGGTTTTTTATGAAATTTAAAGGAAATAAAAGTCCGACCATCAAATTTTAAAAAGCGCGAGTACATAGTCCCGGGTACATTGTAGATGATTACTCATAAGTATACGAGGGTCATTCATGAATGAATTGTGGACCTCTATGTGGGATCATGCCAGTTTCTTTACATGTTACCGTGATAAAGAGTTAGATTTAGTATTGCAAGTGTCCAGTCCGCGATCCGGGGTAATCGTCTGTCAATCGTGTTAGTATTCCATTATTACCCTTACAATGAGAGTTATGAACGCGATAATTTCAACAGTATAAAATCACATGAAATTATATATTCTATGTTTTTTATGAAATTTAAAGGAAATAAAAGTCCGACCATCAAAGTTTAAAAAGCGTGAGTACATAGTCCAGAGTACATTGTTGATGATTACACATAAGTATACAAGGTTCATTCGTGAATGAATTGTGGACCTCTATGTGGGATCATGCCAGTTTCTTTACATGTTACCGTGATAAACAGTTTGATTTGGTATTGCAAGTGTCCCGTCCGCGATCCGGGGTAATCGTCTGTCAATCGTGTTAGTATTCCATTATTACCCTTACAATGAGAGTTATGAACACCATAATTTTGACTGCATAAAATCACATGAAATTATATATTCGATGGTTTTTTATAAAATTTAAAGGAAATAAAAGTCCGATCATCAAATTTTAAAAAGCGCGAGTACATAGTCCAGAGTACATTGTAGATGATTACACATAAGTATACAAGGTTCATTCGTGAATGAATTGTGGACCTCTATGTGGGATCATGCCAGTTTCTTTACATGTTACCGAGTTAAAGAATTTGATTTGGTATTGGAAGTGTCCCGTCCGCGATCCGGGGTAATCGTCTGTAATTCGTGTTAGTATTCCATTATTACCCTTACAATGAGAGTTATGAACACGATAATTTCAACTGTATAAAATCACATGAAATTATATATTCTATGTTTTTTATGAAATTTAAAGGAAATAAAAGTCCGACCATCAAATTTTAAAAAGCGCGAGTACATAGTCCAGAGTACATTGTAGATGATTACACATAAGTATACAAGGTTCATTCGTGAATGAATTGTGGACCTCTATGTGGGATCATGCCAGTTTCTTCACATGTTACCATGTTAAAGAGTTTGATTTGGTATTGCAAGTGTCCCGTCCGCGATCCGGGGTAATCGTCTGTCAATCGTGTTAGTATTCCATTATTACCCTTACAATGAGAGTTATGAACACGATAATTTCAACTGTATAAAATCACATGAAATTATATATTCTATGTTTTTTATGAAATTTAAAGGAAATAAAAGTCCGACCATCAAATTTTAAAAAGCGCGAGTACATAGTCCAGAGTACATTGTAGATGATTACACATAAGTATACAAGGTTCATTCGTGAATGAATTGTGGACCTCTATGTGGGATCATGCCAGTTTCTTTACATGTTACCGTGATAAAGAGTTTGATTTGGTATTGCAAGTGTCCCGTCCGCGATCCGGGGTAATCGTCAGTCAATCTTGTTAGTATTCCATTATTACCCTTACAATGAGAGTTATGAACACGATAATTTCAACTGTATAAAATCACATGAAATTATATATTCTATGTTTTTTTATAAAATTTAAAGGAAATAAAAGTACGACCATCAAATTTTAAAAAGCGCGAGTACATAGTCCAGAGTACATTGTAGATGATTACACATAAGTATACAAGGTTCATTCGTGAATGAATTGTGGACCTCTATGTGGGATCATGCCAGTTTCTTCACATGTTACCATGTTAAAGAGTTTGATTTGGTATTGCAAGTGTCCCGTCCGCGATCCGGGGTAATTGTCTGTCAATCGTGTTAGTATTCAATTATTACCCTTACAATGAGAGTTATGAACACGATAATTTCAACTGTATAAAATCACATGAAATTATATATTCTATGTTTTTTATGAAATTGAAGGGAAATAAAAGTCCGACCATTAAATTTTAAAAAGCGCGAGTACATAGTCCAGAGTACATTGTAGATGATTACACATAAGTATACAAGGTTCATTCGTGAATGAATTGTGGACCTCTATGTGGGATCATGCCAGTTTCTTTACATGTTACCTTGATAAAGAGTTTGATTTGGTATTGCAAGTGTCCCGTCCGCGATCCGGGGTAATCGTCTGTCAATCGTGTTAGTATTCCATTATTACCCTTACAATGAGAGTTATGAACACGATAATTTCAACAGTATAAAATCACATGAAATTATATATTTTATGTTCTTTATGAAATTTAAAGGAAATAAAAGTCCGACCATCAAATTTTAAAAAGCGTGAGTACATAGTCCAGAGTACATTGTTGATGATTACACATAAGTATACAAGGTTCATTCGTGAATGAATTGTGGACCTCTATGTGGGATCATGCCAGTTTCTTTACATGTTACCGTGACAAAGAGTTTGATTTGGTATTGCAAGTGTCCCGTCCGCGATCCGGGGTAATCGTCTGTCGATCGTGTTAGTATTCCATTATTACCCTTACAATGATAGTTATGAACACGATAATTTCAACTGCGTAAAATCACGTGAAATTATATATTCGATGTTTTTTTATAAAATGTAAAGGAAATAAAAGTCCGACCATCAAATTTTAAAAAGCGCGAGTACATAGTCCAGGGTACATTGTAGATGATTACTCATTAGTATACGAGGGTCATTCCTGAATGAATTGTGGACCTCTATGTGGGATAATGCCAGTTTCTTTACATGTTACCGTGATAAATAGTTTGATTTGGTATTGCAAGTGTCCCGTCCGCGATCCGGGGTAATCGTCTGTCAATCATGTTAGTATTCCATTATTACCCTTGCAATGAGAGTTATTAATACGATAATTTCAACTGTATAAAATCACATGAAATTATATATTCTTTGTTTTTTATGAAATTTAAAGGAAATAAAAGTCCGACCATCAAATTTTAAAAAGCGCGAGTACATAGTCCAGAGTACATTGTAGATGATTACACATAAGTATACAAGGTTCATTCGTGAATGAATTGTGGACCTCTATGTGGGATCATGCCAGTTTCTTTACATGTTACCTTGATAAAGAGTTTGATTTGGTATTGCAAGTGTCCCGTCCGCGATCCGGGGTAATCGTCTGTCAATCGTGTTAGTATTCCATTATTACCCTTACAATGAGAGTTATGAACACGATAATTTCAACTGTATAAAATCACATGAAATTGAATATTCTATGTTTTTTATGAAATTTAAAGGAAATAAAAGTCCGACCATCAAATTTTAAAAAGCGCGAGTACATAGTCCAGAGTACATTGTAGATGATTACACATAAGTATACAAGGTTCATTCGTGAATGAATTGTGGACCTCTACGTGGGATCATGCCAGTTTCTTTACATGTTACCGTGATAAAGAGTTTGATTTGGTATTGCAAGTGTCCCGTCCGCGATCCGGGGTAATCGTCTGTCAATCGTGTTAGTATTCCATTATTACCCTTACAATGAGAGTTATGAACACGATAATTTCAACTGCATAAAATCACATGAAATTATATATTCGATGTTTTTTTATAAAATTTAAAGGAAATAAAAGTCCGACCATCAAATTTTAAAAAGCGCGAGTTCATAGTCCAGAGTACAGTGTAGATGATTACACATAAGTATACAAGGTTCATTCGTGAATGAATTGTGGACCTCTACGTGGGATCATGCCAGTTTCTTTACATGTTACCGTGATAAAGAGTTTGATTTGGTATTGCAAGTGTCCCGTCCGCGATCCGGGGTAATCGTCTGTCAATCGTGTTAGTATTCCATTATTACCCTTACAATGAGATTTATGAACACGATAATTTCAACTGCATAAAATCACATGAAATTACGTATTCTATGTTTTTAATGAAATTTAATGGAAATAAAAGTACGACCATCAAATTTTAAAAAGCGCGAGTACATAGTCCACAGTACATCGTAGATGATTACACATAAGTATACAAGGTTCATTTGTGAATGAATTGTGGACCTCTATGTGGGATCATGCCAGTTTCTTTACATGTTACCTTGATAAAGAGTTTGATTTGGTATTGCAAGTGTCCCGTCCGCGATCCGGGGTAATCGTCTGTCAATCGTGTTAGTATTCCATTATTACCCTTACAATAAGAGTTATGAACACGATAATTTCAACTGCATAAAATCTCATGAAACAATATATTCTATGTTTTTTATGAAATTTAAAGGAAATAAAAGTCCGACCTTGAAATTTTAAAAAGCGCGAGTACATAGTCCAGAGTACATTGTAGATGATTACTCATAAGTATACGAGGGTCATTCATGAATGAATTGTAGACCTCTATGTGGGATCATGCCAGTTTCTTTACATGTTACCGTGATAAAGAGTTTGATTTGGTATTGCAAGTGTCCCGTCCCCGATCCGGGGTAATCGTCTGTCAATCGTGTTAGTATTCCATTATTACCCTTACAATGAGAGTTATGAACACGATAATTTCAACTGTATAAAATCACATGAAATTGAATATTCTATGTTTTTTATGAAATTTAAAGGAAATAAAAGTCCGACCATCAAATTTTAAAAAGCGCGAGTACATAGTCCAGAGTACATTGTAGATGATTACACATAAGTATACAAGGTTCATTCGTGAATGAATTGTGGACCTCTACGTGGGATCATGCCAGTTTCTTTACATGTTACCGTGATAAAGAGTTTGATTTGGTATTGCAAGTGTCCCGTCCGCGATCCGGGGTAATCGTCTGTCAATCGTGTTAGTATTCCATTATTACCCTTACAATGAGAGTTATGAACACGATAATTTCAACTGCATAAAATCACATGAAATTATATATTCGATATTTTTTTATAAAATTTAAAGGAAATAAAAGTCCGACCATCAAATTTTAAAAAGCGCGAGTACATAGTCCAGGGTACATTGTAGATGATTACTCATTAGTATACGAGGGTCATTCCTGAATGAATTGTGGACCTCTATGTGGGAGAATGCCAGTTTCTTTACATGTTACCGTGATAAAGAGTTTGATTTGGTATTGCAAGTGTCCCGTCCGCGATCCGGGGTAATCGTCTGTCAATCATGTTAGTATTCCATTATTACCCTTACAATGAGAGTTATGAACACGATAATTTCAACTGCATAAAATCACATGAAATTATATATTCGATGTTTTTTTATAAAATTTAAAGGAAATAAAAGTCCGACCATCAAATTTTAAAAAGCGCGAGTACATAGTCCAGGGTACATTGTAGATGATTACTCATTAGTATACGAGGGTCATTCCTGAATGAATTGTGGACCCCTATGTGGGATAATCCCAGTTTCTTTACATGTTACCGTGATAAAGAGTTTGATTTGGTATTGCAAGTGTCCCGTCCGCGATCCGGGGTAATCGTCTGACAATCGTGTTAGTATTCCATTATTACCCTTACAATGAGAGTTATGAACACGATAATTTCAACTGCATAAAATCACATGAAATTATATATTCGATGTTATTTTATAAAATTTAAAGGAAATAAAAGTCCGACCATCAAATTTTAAAAAGCGCGAGTACATAGTCCAGGGTACATTGTAGATGATTACTCATTAGTATATGAGGGTCATTCCTGAATGAATTGTGGACCTCTATGTGGGATAATGCCAGTTTCTTTACATGTTACCGTGATAAAGAGTTTGATTTGGTATTGCAAGTGTCCCGTCCGCGATCCGGGGTAATCGTCTGTCAATCGTGTTAGTATTCCATTATTACCCTTACAATGATAGTTATGAACACGATAATTTCAACTGCGTAAAATCACGTGAAATTATATATTCGATGTTTTTTTATAAAATTTAAAGGAAATAAAAGTCCGACCATCAAATTTTAAAAAGCGCGAGTACATAGTCCAGGGTACATTGTAGATGATTACTCATTAGTATACGAGGGTCATTCCTGAATGAATTGTGGACCCCTATGTGGGATAATCCCAGTTTCTTTACATGTTACCGTGATAAAGAGTTTGATTTGGTATTGCAAGTGTCCCGTCCGCGATCCGGGGTAATCGTCTGACAATCGTGTTAGTATTCCATTATTACCCTTACAATGAGAGTTATGAACACGATAATTTCAACTGCATAAAATCACATGAAATTATATATTCGATGTTATTTTATAAAATTTAAAGGAAATAAAAGTCCGACCATCAAATTTTAAAAAGCGCGAGTACATAGTCCAGGGTACATTGTAGATGATTACTCATTAGTATACGAGGGTCATTCCTGAATGAATTGTGGACCTCTATGTGGGATAATGCCAGTTTCTTTACATGTTACCGTGATAAAGAGTTTGATTTGGTATTGCAAGTGTCCCATCCGCGATCCGGGGTAATCGTCTGTCAATCATGTTAGTATTCCATTATTACCCTTACAATGAGAGTTATGAACACGATAATTTCAACTGTATAAAATCACATGAAATTATATATTCTATGTTTTTTATGAAATTTAAAGGAAATAAAAGTCCGACCATCAAATTTTAAAAAGCGTGAGTACATAGTCCAGAGTACATTGTAGATGATTACAAATAAGTATACAAGGTTCATTCGTGAATGAATTGTGGACCTCTATGTGGGATCATGCCAGTTTCTTTACATGTTACAGTGACAAAGAGTTTGATTTGGTATTGCAAGTGTCCCGTCCGCGATCCGGGGTAATCGTCTGTCAATCGTGTTAGTATTCCATTATTACCCTTACAATGAGAGTTATGAACACGATAATTTCAACTGCATAAAATCACATGAAATTATATATTCGATGTTTTTTTATAAAATTTAAAGGAAATAAAAGTCCGACCATCAAATTTTAAAAAGTGCGAGTACATAGTCCAGGGTACATTGTAGATGATTACTCATTAGTATACGAGGGTCATTCCTGAATGAATTGTGGACCTCTATGTGGGATAATGCCAGTTTCTTTACATGTTACCGTGATAAATAGTTTGATTTGGTGTTGCAAGTGTCCCGTCCGCGATCCGGGGTAATCGTCTGTCAATCATGTTAGTATTCCATTATTACCCTTACAATGAGAGTTATGAACACGATAATTTCAACTGTATAAAATCACATGAAATTATATATTCTATGTTTTTTATGAAATTTAAAGGAAATAAAAGTCCGACCATCAAATTTTAAAAAGCGCGAGTACATAGTCCAGGGTACATTGTAGATGATTACTCATTAGTATACGAGGGTCATTCCTGAATGAATTGTGGACCTCTATGTGGGATCATGCCAGTTTCTTTACATGTTACCGTGATAAAGAGTTTGATTTGGTATTGCAAGTGTCCCGTCCGCGATCCGGGGTAATCGTCTGTCAATCGTGTTAGTATTCCATTATTACCCTTACAATGAGAGTTATGAACACGATAATTTCAACTGCATAAAATCACATGAAATTATATATTCGATGTTTTTTTATAAAATTTAAAGGAAATAAAAGTCCGACCATCAAATTTTAAAAAGCGCGAGTACATAGTCCAGGGTACATTGTACATGATTACTCATTAGTGTACGAGGGTCATTCCTGAATGAATTGTGGACCTCTATGTGGGAGAATGCCAGTTTCTTTACATGTTACCGTGATAAAGAGTTTGATTTGGTATTGCAAGTGTCCCGTCCGCGATCCGGGGTAATCGTCTGTCAATCATGTTAGTATTCCATTATTACCCTTACAATGAGAGTTATGAACACGATAATTTCAACTGCATAAAATCACATGAAATTATATATTCGATGTTTTTTTATAAAATTTAAAGGAAATAAAAGTCCGACCATCAAATTTTAAAAAGCGCGAGTACATAGTCCAGGGTACATTGTAGATGATTACTCATTAGTATACGAGGGTCATTCCTGAATGAATTGTGGACCTCTATGTGGGATAATGCCAGTTTCTTTACATGTTACCGTGATAAAGAGTTTGATTTGGTATTGCAAGTGTCCCGTCCGCGATCCGGGGTAATCGTCTGTCAATCGTGTTAGTATTCCATTATTACCCTTACAATGATAGTTATGAACACGATAATTTCAACTGCGTAAAATCACGTGAAATTATATATTCGATGTTTTTTTATAAAATTTAAAGGAAATAAAAGTCCGACCATCAAATTTTAAAAAGCGCGAGTACATAGTCCAGGGTACATTGTAGATGATTACTCATTAGTATACGAGGGTCATTCCTGAATGAATTGTGGACCCCTATGTGGGATAATCCCAGTTTCTTTACATGTTACCGTGATAAAGAGTTTGATTTGGTATTGCAAGTGTCCCGTCCGCGATCCGGGGTAATCGTCTGACAATCGTGTTAGTATTCCATTATTACCCTTACAATGAGAGTTATGAACACGATAATTTCAACTGCATAAAATCACATGAAATTATATATTCGATGTTATTTTATAAAATTTAAAGGAAATAAAAGTCCGACCATCAAATTTTAAAAAGCGCGAGTACATAGTCCAGGGTACATTGTAGATGATTACTCATTAGTATACGAGGGTCATTCCTGAATGAATTGTGGACCTCTATGTGGGATAATGCCAGTTTCTTTACATGTTACCGTGATAAAGAGTTTGATTTGGTATTGCAAGTGTCCCATCCGCGATCCGGGGTAATCGTCTGTCAATCATGTTAGTATTCCATTATTACCCTTACAATGAGAGTTATGAACACGATAATTTCAACTGTATAAAATCACATGAAATTATATATTCTATGTTTTTTATGAAATTTAAAGGAAATAAAAGTCCGACCATCAAATTTTAAAAAGCGTGAGTACATAGTCCAGAGTACATTGTAGATGATTACACATAAGTATACAAGGTTCATTCGTGAATGAATTGTGGACCTCTATGTGGGATCATGCCAGTTTTTTACATGTTACAGTGACAAAGAGTTTGATTTGGTATTGCAAGTGTCCCGTCCGCGATCCAGGGTAATCGTCTGTCAATCGTGTTAGTATTCCATTATTACCCTTACAATGAGAGTTATGAACACGATAATTTCAACTGCATAAAATCACATGAAATTATATATTCGATGTTTTTTTATAAAATTTAAAGGAAATAAAAGTCCGACCATCAAATTTTAAAAAGCGCGAGTACATAGTCCAGGGTACATTGTAGATGATTACTCATTAGTATACGAGGGTCATTCCTGAATGAATTGTGGACCTCTATGTGGGATAATGCCAGTTTCTTTACATGTTACCGTGATAAATAGTTTGATTTGGTGTTGCAAGTGTCCCGTCCGCGATCCGGGGTAATCGTCTGTCAATCATGTTAGTATTCCATTATTACCCTTACAATGAGAGTTATGAACACGATAATTTCAACTGTATAAAATCACATGAAATTATATATTCTATGTTTTTTATGAAATTTAAAGGAAATAAAAGTCCGACCATCAAATTTTAAAAAGCGCGAGTACATAGTCCAGGGTACATTGTAGATGATTACTCATTAGTATACGAGGGTCATTCCTGAATGAATTGTGGACCTCTATGTGGGATCATGCCAGTTTCTTTACATGTTACCGTGATAAAGAGTTTGATTTGGTATTGTAAGTGTCCCGTCCGCGATCCGGGGTAATCGTCTGTCAATCGTGTTAGTATTCCATTATTACCCTTACAATGAGAGTTATGAACACGATAATTTCAACTGTATAAAATCACATGAAATTATATATTCTATGTTTTTTATAAAATTTAAAGGAAATAAAAGTACGACCATCAAATTTTAAAAAGCGCGAGTACATAGTCCAGAGTACATTGTAGATGATTACACAAAAGTATACAAGGTTCATTCGTGAATGAATTGTGGACCTCTATGTGGGATCATGCCAGTTTCTTTACATGTTACTGTGTTAAAGAGTTTGATTTGGTATTGCAAGTGTCCCGTCCGCGATCCGGGGTAATCGTCTGTCAATCGTGTTAGTATTCCATTATTACCTTTACAATGAGAGTTATGAACACGATAATTTCAACTGTATAAAATCACATGAAATTATATATTCTATGTTTTTTATGAAATTTAAAGGAAATAAAAGTCCGACCATCAAATTTTAAAAAGCGCGAGTACACAGTCCAGGGTACATTGTAGATGATTACTCATTAGTATACGAGGGTCATTCCTGAATGAATTGTGGACCTCTATGTGGGATCATGCCAGTTTCTTTACATGTTACCATGTTAAAGAGTTTGATTTGGTATTGCAAGTGTCCCGTCCGCGATCCGGGGTAATTGTCTGTCAATCGTGTTAGTATTCAATTATTACCCTTACAATGAGAGTTATGAACACGATAATTTCAACTGTATAAAATCACATGAAATTATATATTCTATGTTTTTTATGAAATTGAAGGGAAATAAAAGTCCGACCATTAAATTTGAAAAAGCGCGAGTACATAGTCCGGAGTACATTGTAGATGATTACACATAAGTATACAAGGTTCATTCGTGAATGAATTGTGGACCTCTATGTTGGATCGTGCCAGTTTCCTTACATGCTACCGTTTTAAAGAGTTTGATTTGGTATTGCAAGTGTCCCGTCCGCGATCCGGGGTAATCGTCTGTCAATCGTGTTAGTATTCCATTATTACCCTTACAATGAGAGTTATGAACACGATAATTTCAACAGTATAAAATCACATGAAATTATATATTCTATGTTTTTTATGAAATTGAAGGGAAATAAAAGTCCGACGATCAAATTTTAAAAAGCGCGTGTACATAGTCCAGAGTACATTGTTGATGATTACACATAAGTATACAAGGTTCATTCGTGAATGAATTGTGGACCTCTATGTGGGATCTTGCCAGTTTCTTTACATGTTACCGTGACAAAGAGTTTGATTTGGTATTGCAAGTGTCCCGTCCGCGATCCGGGGTAATCGTCTGTCAATCGTGTTAGTATTCCATTATTACCCTTACAATGAGAGTTATGAACACGATAATTTCAACTGCATAAAATCACGTGAAATTATATTTTCGATGTTTTTTTATAAAATTTAAAGGAAATAAAAGTCCGACCATCAAATTTTAAAAAGCGCGAGTACATAGTCCAGGGTACATTGTAGATGATTACTCATTAGTATACGAGGGTCATTCCTGAATGAATTGTGGACCTCTATGTGGGATCATGCCAGTTTCTTTACATGTTAACGTGATAAAGAGTTTGATTTGGTATTGCAAGTGTCCCATCCGCGATCCGGGGTAATCGTCTGTCAATCGTGTTAGTATTCCATTATTACCCTTACAATGAGAGTTATGAACACGATAATTTCAACTGTATAAAATCACATGAAATTATATATTCTATGTTTTTTATAAAATTTAAAGGAAATAAAAGTACGACCATCAAATTTTAAAAAGCGCGAGTACATAGTCCAGAGTACATTGTAGATGATTACACATAAGTATACAAGGTTCATTCGTGAATGAATTGTGGACCTCTATGTGGGATCATGCCAGTTTCTTTACATGGTACCGTGATAAAGAGTTTGGTTTGGTATTGCAAGTGTCCCGTCCGCGATCCGGGGTAATCGTCTGTCGATCGTGTTAGTATTCCATTATTACCCTTACAATGAGAGTTATGAACACGATAATTTCAACTGTATAAAATCACATGAAATTATATATTCTATGTTTTTTATAAAATTTAAAGGAAATAAAAGTACGACCATCAAATTTTAAAAAGCGCGAGTACATAGTCCAGAGTACATTGTAGATGATTACACATAAGTATACAAGGTTCATTCGTGAATGAATTGTGGACCTCTATGTGGGATCATGCCTGTTTCTTTACATGTTACCGTGTTAAAGAGTTTGATTTGGTATTGCAAGTGTCCCGTCCGCGATCCGGGGTAATCGTCTGTCAATCGTGTTAGTATTCCATTATTACCCTTACAATGAGAGTTATGAACACGATAATTTCAACTGTATAAAATCACATGAAATTATATATTCTATGTTTTTTATGAAATTTAAAGGAAATAAAGGTCCGGCCATCAAATTTTAAAAAGCGCGAGTACACAGTCCAGGGTACATTGTAGATGATTACTCATTAGTATACGAGGGTCATTCCTGAATGAATTGTGGACCTCTATGTGGGATCATGCCAGTTTCTTTACATGTTACCATGTTAAAGAGTTTGATTTGGTATTGCAAGTGTCCCGTCCGCGATCCGGGGTAATTGTCTGTCAATCGTGTTAGTATTCAATTATTACCCTTACAATGAGAGTTATGAACACGATAATTTCAACTGTATAAAATCACATGAAATTATATATTCTATGTTTTTTATGAAATTGAAGGGAAATAAAAGTCCGACCATTAAATTTTAAAAAGCGCGAGTACATAGTCCGGAGTACATTGTAGATGATTACACATAAGTATAAAAGGTTCATTCGTGAATGAATTGTGGACCTCTATGTTGGATCGTGCCAGTTTCCTTACATGTTACCGTTTTAAAGAGTTTGATTTGGTATTGCAAGTGTCCCGTCCGCGATCCGGGATAATCGTCTGTCAATCGTGTTAGTATTCCATTATTACCCTTACAATGAGAGTTATGAACACGATAATTTCAACAGTATAAAATCACATGAAATTATATATTCTATGTTTTTTATGAAATTGAAGGGAAATAAAAGTCCGACGATCAAATTTTAAAAAGCGCGTGTACATAGTCCAGAGTACATTGTTGATGATTACACATAAGTATACAAGGTTCATTCGTGAATGAATTGTGGACCTCTATGTGGGATCATGCCAGTTTCTTTACATGTTACCGTGACAAAGAGTTTGATTTGGTATTGCAAGTGTCCCGTCCGCGATCCGGGGTAATCGTCTGTCAATCGTGTTAGTATTCCATTATTACCCTTACAATGAGAGTTATGAACACGATAATTTCAACTGCATAAAATCACGTGAAATTATATTTTCGATGTTTTTTTATAAAATTTAAAGGAAATAAAAGTCCGACCATCAAATTTTAAAAAGCGCGAGTACATAGTCCAGGGTACATTGTAGATGATTACTCATTAGTATACGAGGGTCATTCCTGAATGAAATGTGGACCTCTATGTGGGATCATGCCAGTTTCTTTACATGTTACCGTGATAAAGAGTTTGATTTGGTATTGCAAGTGTCCCGTCCGCGATCCGGGGTAATCGTCTGTCAATCGTGTTAGTATTCCATTATTACCCTTACAATGAGAGTTATGAACACGATAATTTCAACTGTATAAAATCACATGAAATTATATATTCTATGTTTTTTATAAAATTTAAAGGAAATAAAAGTACGACCATCAAATTTTAAAAAGCGCGAGTACATAGTCCAGAGTACATTGTAGATGATTACACATAAGTATACAAGGTTCATTCGTGAATGAATTGTGGACCTCTATGTGGGATCATGCCAGTTTCTTTACATGTTACCATGTTAAAGAGTTTGATTTGGTATTGCAAGTGTCCCGTCCGCGATCCGGGGTAATTGTCTGTCAATCGTGTTAGTATTCAATTATTACCCTTACAATGAGAGTTATGAACACGATAATTTCAACTGTATAAAATCACATGAAATTATATATTCTATGTTTTTTATGAAATTGAAGGGAAATAAAAGTCCGACCATTAAATTTTAAAAAGCGCGAGTACATAGTCCAGAGTACATTGTAGATGATTACACATAAGTATACAAGGTTCATTCGTGAATGAATTGTGGACCTCTATGTTGGATCATGCCAGTTTCCTTACATGTTACCGTTTTAAAGAGTTTGATTTGGTATTGCAAGTGTCCCGTCCGCGATCCGGGGTAATCGTCTGTCAATCGTGTTAGTATTCCATTATTACCCTTACAATGAGAGTTATGAACACGATAATTTCAACAGTATAAAATCACATGAAATTATATATTCTATGTTTTTTATGAAATTGAAGGGAAATAAAAGTCCGACCATCAAATTTTAAAAAGCGCGTGTACATAGTCCAGAGTACATTGTTGATGATTACACATAAGTATACAAGGTTCATTCGTGAATGAATTGTGGACCTCTATGTGGGATCATGCCACTTTCTTTACATGTTACCGTGACAAAGAGTTTGATTTGGTATTGCAAGTGTCCCGTCCGCGATCCGGGGTAATCGTCTGTCAATCGTGTTAGTATTCCATTATTACCCTTACAATGAGAGTTATGAACACGATAATTTCAACTGTATAAAATCACATGAAATTATATATTCTATGTTTTTTATAAAATTTAAAGGAAATAAAAGTACGACCATCAAATTTTAAAAAGCGCGAGTACATAGTCCAGAGTACATTGTAGATGATTACACATAAGTATACAAGGTTCATTCGTGAATGAATTGTGGACCTCTATGTGGGATCATGCCAGTTTCTTTACATGTTACCATGTTAAAGAGTTTGATTTGGTATTGCAAGTGTCCCGTCCGCGATCCGGGGTAATTGTCTGTCAATCGTGTTAGTATTCAATTATTACCCTTACAATGAGAGTTATGAACACGATAATTTCAACTGTATAAAATCACATGAAATTATATATTCTATGTTTTTTATGAAATTGAAGGGAAATAAAAGTCCGACCATTAAATTTTAAAAAGCGCGAGTACATAGTCCAGAGTACATTGTAGATGATTACACATAAGTATACAAGGTTCATTCGTGAATGAATTGTGGACCTCTATGTTGGATCATGCCAGTTTCCTTACATGTTACCGTTTTAAAGAGTTTGATTTGGTATTGCAAGTGTCCCGTCCGCGATCCGGGGTAATCGTCTGTCAATCGTGTTAGTATTCCATTATTACCCTTACAATGAGAGTTATGAACACGATAATTTCAACAGTATAAAATCACATGAAATTATATATTCTATGTTTTTTATGAAATTGAAGGGAAATAAAAGTCCGACCATCAAATTTTAAAAAGCGCGTGTACATAGTCCGGAGTACATTGTTGATGATTACACATAAGTATACAAGGTTCATTCGTGAATGAATTGTGGACCTCTATGTGGGATCATGCCACTTTCTTTACATGTTACCGTGACAAAGAGTTTGATTTGGTATTGCAAGTGTCCCGTCCGCGATCCGGGGTAATCGTCTGTCAATCGTGTTAGTATTCCATTATTACCCTTACAATGAGAGTTATGAACACGATAATTTCAACTGTATAAAATCACATGAAATTATATATTCTATGTTTTTTATAAAATTTAAAGGAAATAAAAGTACGACCATCAAATTTTAAAAAGCGCGAGTACATAGTCCAGAGTACATTGTAGATGATTACACATAAGTATACAAGGTTCATTCGTGAATGAATTGTGGACCTCTATGTGGGATCATGCCAGTTTCTTTACATGTTACCATGTTAAAGAGTTTGATTTGGTATTGCAAGTGTCCCGTCCGCGATCCGGGGTAATTGTCTGTCAATCGTGTTAGTATTCAATTATTACCCTTACAATGAGAGTTATGAACACGATAATTTCAACTGTATAAAATCACATGAAATTATATATTCTATGTTTTTTATGAAATTGAAGGGAAATAAAAGTCCGACCATTAAATTTTAAAAAGCGCGAGTACATAGTCCAGAGTACATTGTAGATGATTACACATAAGTATACAAGGTTCATTCGTGAATGAATTGTGGACCTCTATGTTGGATCATGCCAGTTTCCTTACATGTTACCGTTTTAAAGAGTTTGATTTGGTATTGCAAGTGTCCCGTCCGCGATCCGGGGTAATCGTCTGTCAATCGTGTTAGTATTCCATTATTACCCTTACAATGAGAGTTATGAACACGATAATTTCAACAGTATAAAATCACATGAAATTATATATTCTATGTTTTTTATGAAATTGAAGGGAAATAAAAGTCCGACCATCAAATTTTAAAAAGCGCGTGTACATAGTCCAGAGTACATTGTTGATGATTACACATAAGTATACAAGGTTCATTCGTGAATGAATTGTGGACCTCTATGTGGGATCATGCCACTTTCTTTACATGTTACCGTGACAAAGAGTTTGATTTGGTATTGCAAGTGTCCCGTCCGCGATCCGGGGTAATCGTCTGTCAATCGTGTTAGTATTCCATTATTACCCTTACAATGAGAGTTATGAACACGATAATTTCAACTGCATAAAATCACGTGAAATTATATTTTCGATGTTTTTTTATAAAATTTAAAGGAAATAAAAGTCCGACCATCAAATTTTAAAAAGCGCGAGTACATAGTCCAGGGTACATTGTAGATGATTACTCATTAGTATACGAGGGTCATTCCTGAATGAATTGTGGACCTCTATGTGGGATAATGCCAGTTTCTTTACATGTTACCGTGATAAAGAGTTTGATTTGGTATTGCAAGTGTCCCGTCCGCGATCCGGGGTAGTCGTCTGTCAATCGTGTTAGTATTCCATTATTACCCTTACAATGAGAGTTATGAACACGATAATTTCAACAGTATAAAATCACATGAAATTATATATTCTATGTTTTTTATGAAATTGAAGGGAAATAAAAGTCCGACCATCAAATTTTAAAAAGCGCGAGTACATAGTCCAGAGTACATTGTTGATGATTACACATAAGTATACAAGGTTCATTCGTGAATGAATTGTGGACCTCTATGTGGGATCATGCCAGTTTCTTTACATGTTACCGTGACAAAGAGTTTGATTTGGTATTGCAAGTGTCCCGTCCGCGATCCGGGGTAATCGTCTGTCAATCGTGTTAGTATTCCATTATTACCCTTACAATGAGAGTTATGAACACGATAATTTCAACTGCATAAAATCACGTGAAATTATATATTCGATGTTTTTTTATAAAATTTAAAGGAAATAAAAGTCCGACCATCAAATTTTAAAAAGCGCGAGTACATAGTCCAGGGTACATTGTAGATGATTACTCATTAGTATACGAGGGTCATTCCTGAATGAATTGTGGACCTCTATGTGGGATAATGCCAGTTTCTTTACATGTTACCGTGATAAAGAGTTTGATTTGGTATTGCAAGTGTCCCGTCCGCGATCCGGGGTAATCGTCTGTCAATCGTGTTATTATTCCATTATTACCCTTACAATGAGAGTTATGAACACGATAATTTCAACTGTATAAAATCACATGAAATTATATATTCTATGTTTTTTATGAAATTTAAAGGAAATAAAAGTCCGACCATCAAATTTTAAAAAGCGCGATTACATAGTCCAGAGTACATTGTAGATGATTACACATAAGTATACAAGGTTCATTCGTGAATGAATTGTGGACCTCTATGTGGGATCATGCCAGTTTCTTTACATGTTACCATGTTAAAGAGTTTGATTTGGTATCGCAAGTGTCCCGTCCGCGATCCGGGGTAATTGTCTGTCAATCGTGTTAGTATTCAATTATTACCCTTACAATGAGAGTTATGAACACGATAATTTCAACTGTATAAAATCACATGAAATTATATATTCTATGTTTTTTATGAAATTGAAGGGAAATAAAAGTCCGACCATTAAATTTTAAAAAGCGCGAGTACATAGTCCGGAGTACATTGTAGATGATTACACATAAGTATACAAGGTTCATTCGTGAATGAATTGTGGACCTCTATGTTGGATCATGCCAGTTTCCTTACATGTTACCGTTTTAAAGAGTTTGATTTGGTATTGCAAGTGTCCCGTCCGCGATCCGGGGTAATCGTCTGTCAATCGTGTTAGTATTCCATTATTACCCTTACAATGAGAGTTATGAACACGATAATTTCAACAGTATAAAATCACATGAAATTATATATTCTATGTTTTTTATGAAATTGAAGGGAAATAAAAGTCCGACCATCAAATTTTAAAAAGCGCGTGTACATAGTCCAGAGTACATTGTTGATGATTACACATAAGTATACAAGGTTCATTCGTGAATGAATTGTGGACCTCTATGTGGGATCATGCCACTTTCTTTACATGTTACCGTGACAAAGAGTTTGATTTGGTATTGCAAGTGTCCCGTCCGCGATCCGGGGTAATCGTCTGTCAATCGTGTTAGTATTCCATTATTACCCTTACAATGAGAGTTATGAACACGATAATTTCAACTGCATAAAATCACGTGAAATTATATATTCGATGTTTTTTTATAAAATTTAAAGGAAATAAAAGTCCGACCATCAAATTTAAAAAACGCGAGTACACAGTCCAGGGTACATTGTAGATGATTACTCATTAGTATACGAGGGTCATTCCTGAATGAATTGTGGACCTCTATGTGGGATAATGCCAGTTTCTTTACATGTTACCGTGATAAAGAGTTTGATTTGGTATTGCAAGTGTCCCGTCCGCGATCCGGGGTAATCGTCTGTCAATCGTGTTAGTATTCCATTATTACCCTTACAATGAGAGTTATGAACACGATAATTTCAACTGTATAAAATCACATGAAATTATATATTCTATGTTTTTTATAAAATTTAAAGGAAATAAAAGTACGACCATCAAATTTTAAAAAGCGCGAGTACATAGTCCAGAGTACATTGTAGATGATTACACATAAGTATACAAGGTTCATTCGTGAATGAATTGTGGACCTCTATGTGGGATCATGCCAGTTTCTTTACATGTTACCATGTTAAAGAGTTTGATTTGGTATTGCAAGTGTCCCGTCAGCGATCCGGGGTAATTGTCTGTCAATCGTGTTAGTATTCAATTATTACCCTTACAATGAGAGTTATGAACACGATAATTTCAACTGTATAAAATCACATGAAATTATATATTCTATGTTTTTTATGAAATTGAAGGGAAATAAAAGTCCGACCATTAAATTTTAAAAAGCGCGAGTACATAGTCCGGAGTACATTGTAGATGATTACACATAAGTATACAAGGTTCATTCGTGAATGAATTGTGGACCTCTATGTTGGATCATGCCAGTTTCCTTACATGTTACCGTGTTAAAGAGTTTGATTTGGTATTGCAAGTGTCCCGTCCGCGATCCGGGGTAATCGTCTGTCAATCGTGTTAGTATTCCACTATTACCCTTACAATGAGAGTTATGAACACGATAATTTCAACAGTATAAAATTACATGAAATTATATATTCTATGTTTTTTATGAAATTGAAGGGAAATAAAAGTCCGACCATCAAATTTTAAAAAGCGCGAGTACATAGTCCAGAGTACATTGTTGATGATTACACATAAGTATACAAGGTTCATTCGTGAATGAATTGTGGACCTCTATGTGGGATCATGCCAGTTTCTTTACATGTTACCGTGACAAGGAGTTTGATTTGGTATTGCAAGTGTCTCGTCCGCGATCCGGGGTAATCGTCTGTCAATCGTGTTAGTATTCCATTATTACCCTTACAATGAGAGTTATGAACACGATAATTTCAATTGCATAAAATCACGTGAAGTTATATATTCGATGTTTTTTTATAAAATTTAAAGGAAATAAAAGTCCGACCATCAAATTTTAAAAAGCGCGAGTACATAGTCCAGGGTACATTGTAGATGATTACTCATTAGTATACGAGGGTCATTCCTGAATGAATTGTGGACCTCTATGTGGGATAATGCCAGTTTCTTTACATGTTACCGTGATAAAGAGTTTGATTTGGTATTGCAAGTGTCCCGTCCGCGATCCGGGGTAATCGTCTGTCAATCGTGTTAGTATTCCATTATTACCCTTACAATGAGAGTTATGAACACGATAATTTCAACTGTATAAAATCACGTGAAATTATATATTCGATGTTTTTTTATAAAATTTAAAGGAAATAAATGTCCGACCATCAAATTTTAAAAAGCGCAAGTACATAGTCCAGGGTACATTGTAGATGATTACTCATTAGTATACGAGGGTCATTCTTGAATGAATTGTGGACCTCTATGTGGGATAATGCCAGTTTCTTTACATGTTACCGTGATAAAGAGTTTGATTTGGTATTGCAAGTGTCCCGTCTGCGATCCGGGGTAATCGTCTGTCAATCGTGTTAGTATTCCATTATTACCCTTACAATGAGAGTTATGAACACGATAATTTCAACTGTATAAAATCACATGAAATTATATATTCTATGTTTTTTATGAAATTTAAAGGAAATAAAAGTCCGACCTTCAAATTTTAAAAAGCGCGAGTACATAGTCCAGAGTACATTGTAGATGATTACACATAAGTATACAAGGTTCATTCGTGAATGAATTGTGGACCTCTATGTTGGATCATGCCAGTTTCTTTACATGTTACCGTGTTAAAGAGTTTGATTTGGTATTGCAAGTGTCCCGTCCGCGATCCGGGGTAATCGTCTGTCAATCGTGTTAGTATTCCATTATTACCCTTACAATGAGAGTTATGAACACGATAATTTCAACTGTATAAAATCACATGAAATTATATATTCTATGTTTTTTATAAAATTTAAAGGAAATAAAAGTACGACCATCAAATTTTAAAAAGCCCGAGTACATAGTCCAGAGTACATTGTAGATGATTACACATAAGTATACAAGGTTCATTCGTGAATGAATTGTGGACCATTATGTGGGATCATGCCAGTTTCTTTACATGTTACCATGTTAAAGAGTTTGATTTGGTATTGCAAGTGTCCCGTCCGCGATCCGGGGTAATCGTCTGTCAATCGTGTTAGTATTCCATTATTACCTTTACAATGAGAGTTATGAACACGATAATTTCAACTGCATAAAATCACGTGAAATTATATATTCGATGTTTTTTTATAAAATTTAAAGGAAATAAAAGTCCGACCATCAAATTTTAAAAAGCGCGAGTACATTGTCCAGGGTACATTGTAGATGATTACTCATTAGTATACGAGGGTCATTCCTGAATGAATTGTGGACCTCTATGTGGGATAATGCCAGTTTCTTTACATGTTACCGTGATAAAGAGTTTGATTTGGTATTGCAAGTGTCCCGTCCGCGATCCGGGGTAATCGTCTGTCAATCATGTTAGTATTCCATTATTACCCTTACAATGAGAGTTATGAACACGATAATTTCAACTGTATAAAATCACGTGAAATTATATATTCGATGTTTTTTTATAAAATTTAAAGGAAATAAAAGTCCGACCATCAAATTTTAAGAAGCGCGAGTACATAGTCCAGGGTACATTGTAGATGATTACTCATTAGTATACGAGGGTCATTCCTGAATGAATTGTGGACCTCTATGTGGGATCATGCCAGTTTCTTTACATGTTACCTTGTTAAAGAGTTTGATTTGGTATTGCAAGTGTCCCGTCCGCGATCCGGGGTAATCGTCTGTCAATCGTGTTAGTATTCCATTATTACCCTTACAATGAGAGTTATGAACACAATAATTTCAACAGTATAAAATCACATGAAATTATATATTCTATGTTTTTTATGAAATTTAAAGGAAATAAAAGTCCGACCATCAAATTTTAAAAAGCGTGAGTACATAGTCCAGAGTACATTGTTGATGATTACACATAAGTATACAAGGTTCATTCGTGAATGAATTGTGGACCTCTATGTGGGATCATGCCAGTTTCTTTACATGTTACCGTGACAAAGAGTTTGATTTGGTATTGCAAGTGTCCCGTCCGCGATCCGGGGTAATCGTCTGTCAATCGTGTTAGTATTCCATTATTACCCTTACAATGAGAGTTATGAACACGATAATTTCAACTGCATAATATCACGTGAAATTATATATTCGATGCTTTTTTATAAAATTTAAAGGAAATAAAAGTCCGACCATCAAATTTTAAAAAGCGCGAGTACATAGTCCGGGGTACATTGTAGATGATTACTCATTAGTATACGAGGGTCATTCCTGAATGAATTGTGGACATCTATGTGGGATAATGCCAGTTTCTTTACATGTTACCGTGATAAAGAGTTTGATTTGGTATTGCAAGTGTCCCGTCCGCGATCCGGGGTAATCGTCTGTCAATCATGTTAGTATTCCATTATTACCCTTACAATGAGAGTTATGAACACGATAATTTCAACTGTTTAAAATCACATGAAATTATATATTCTATGTTTTTTATGAAATTTAAAAGAAATAAAAGTCCGACCATCAAATTTTAAAAAGCGCGAGTACATAGTCCAGAGTACATTGTAGATGATTACACATAAGTATACAAGGTTCATTCGTGAATGAATTGTGGACCTCTACGTGGGATCATGCCAGTTTCTTTACATGTTACCTTGATAAAGAGTTTGATTTGGTATTGCAAGTGTCCCGTCCGCGATCCGGGGTAATCGTCTGTCAATCGTGTTAGTATTCCATTATTACCCTTACAATAAGAGTTATGAACACGATAATTTCAACTGCATAAAATATCATGAAATTATATATTCTATGTTTTTTATGAAATTTAAAGGAAATGAAAGTCCGACCTTGAAATTTTAAAAAGCGCGAGTACATAGTCCAGAGTACATTGTAGATGATTACTCATAAGTATACGAGGGTCATTCATGAATGAATTGTGGACCTCTATGTGGGATCATGCCAGTTTCTTTACATGTTACCGTGATAAAGAGTTTGATTTTGTATTGCAAGTGTCCCGTCCGCGATCCGGGGTAATCGTCTGTCAATCGTGTTAGTATTCCATTATTACCCTTACAATGAGAGTTATGAACACGATAATTTCAACTGTATAAAATCACATGAAATTAAATATTCTATGTTTTTTATGAAATTTAAAGGAAATAAAAGTCCGACCATCAAATTTTAAAAAGCGCGAGTACATAGTCCAGGGTACATTGTAGATGATTACTCATTAGTATACGAGGGTCATTCCTGAATGAATTGTGGACCTCTATGTGGGATAATGCCAGTTTCTTTACATGTTACCGTGATAAAGAGTTTGATTTGGTATTGCAAGTGTCCCGTCCGCGATCCGGGGTAATCGTCTGTCAATCGTGTTAGTATTCCATTATTACCCTTACAATGAGAGTTATGAACACGATAATTTCAACTGTATAAAATCACATGAAATTATATATTCTATGTTTTTTATGAAATTTAAAGGAAATAAAAGTCCGACCATCAAATTTTAAAAAGCGCGAGTACATAGTCCAGAGTACATTGTAGATGATTACACATAAGTATACGAGGTTCATTCGTGAATGAATTGTGGACCTCTATGTGGGATCATGCCAGTTTCTTTACATGTTACCGTGTTAAAGAGTTTGATTTGGTATTGCAAGTGTCCCGTCCGCGATCCGGGGTAATCGTCTGTCAATCGTGTTAGTATTCCATTATTACCCTTACAATGAGAGTTATGAACACTATAATTTGAACAGTATAAAATCACATGAAATTATATATTCTATGTTTTTTATGAAATTTAAAGGAAATAAAAGTCCGACCATCAAATTTTAAAAAGCGTGAGTACATAGTCCAGAGTACATTGTTGATGATTACACATAAGTATACAAGGTTCATTCGTGAATGAATTGTGGACCTCTATGTGGGATCATGCCAGTTTCTTTACATGTTACCGTGACAAAGAGTTTGATTTGGTATTGCAAGTGTCCCGTCCGCGATCCGGGGTAATCGTCTGTCAATCGTGTTAGTATTCCATTATTACCCTTACAATGAGAGTTATGAACACGATAATTTCAACTGCATAATATCACGTGAAATTATATATTCGATGCTTTTTTATAAAATTTAAAGGAAATAAAAGTCCGACCATCAAATTTTAAAAAGCGCGAGTACATAGTCCAGGGTACATTGTAGATGATTACTCATTAGTATACGAGGGTCATTCCTGAATGAATTGTGGACATCTATGTGGGATAATGCCAGTTTCTTTACATGTTACCGTGATAAAGAGTTTGATTTGGTATTGCAAGTGTCCCGTCCGCGATCCGGGGTAATCGTCTGTCAATCATGTTAGTATTCCATTATTACCCTTACAATGAGAGTTATGAACACGATAATTTCAACTGTATAAAATCACATGAAATTATATATTCTATGTTTTTTATGAAATTTAAAGGAAATAAAAGTCCGACCATCAAATTTTAAAAAGCGCGAGTACATAGTCCAGAGTACATTGTAGATGATTACACATAAGTATACAAGGTTCATTCGTGAATGAATTGTGGACCTCTACGTGGGATCATGCCAGTTTCTTTACATGTTACCTTGATAAAGAGTTTGATTTGGTATTGCAAGTGTCCCGTCCGCGATCCGGGGTAATCGTCTGTCAATCGTGTTAGTATTCCATTATTACCCTTACAATAAGAGTTATGAACACGATAATTTCAACTGCATAAAATATCATGAAATTATATATTCTATGTTTTTTATGAAATTTAAAGGAAATAAAAGTCCGACCTTGAAATTTTAAAAAGCGCGAGTACATAGTCCAGAGTACATTGTAGATGATTACTCATAAGTATACGAGGGTCATTCATGAATGAATTGTGGACCTCTATGTGGGATCATGCCAGTTTCTTTACATGTTACCGTGATAAAGAGTTCGATTTGGTATTGCAAGTGTCCCGCCCGCGATCCGGGGTAATCGTCTGTCAATCGTGTTAGTATTCCATTATTACCCTTACAATGAGAGTTATGAACACGATAATTTCAACTGCATAAAATCACATGAAATTATATATTCGATGTTTTTTTATGAAATTTAAAGGAAATAAAAGTCCGACCATCAAATTTTAAAAATTGCGAGTACATAGTCCAGAGTACATTGTAGATGATTACACATAAGTATACAAGGTTCATTCGTGAATGAATTGTGGACCTCTATGTGGGATCATGCCAGTTTCTTTACATGTTACCGTGATAAAGAGTTTGATTTGGTATTGCAAGTGTCCCGTCCGCGATCCGGGGTAATCGTCTGTCAATCGTGTTAGTATTCCATTATTACCCTTACTATGAGAGTTATGAACACGATAATTTCAACTGTATAAAATCACATGAAATTAAATATTCTATGTTTTTTATGAAATTTAAAGGAAATAAAAGTCCGACCATCAAATTTTAAAAAGCGCGAGTACATAGTCCAGAGTACATTGTAGATGATTACACATAAGTATACAAGGTTCATTCGTGAATGAATTGTGGACCTCTACGTGGGATCATGCCAGTTTCTTTACATGTTACCGTGATAAAGAGTTTGATTTGGTATTGCAAGTGTCCCGTCCGCGATCCGGGGTAATCGTCTGTCAATCGTGTTAGTATTCCATTATTACCCTTACAATGAGAGTTATGAACACGATAATTTAAACTGCATAAAATCACATGAAATTATATATTCGATGTTTTTTTATAAAATTTAAAGGAAATAAAAGTCCGACCATCAAATTTTAAAAAGCGCGAGTACATAGTCCAGGGTACATTGTAGATGATTACTCATTAGTATACGAGGGTCATTCCTGAATGAATTGTGGACCTCTATGTGGGATAATGCCAGTTTCTTTACATGTTACCGTGATAAAGAGTTTGATTTGGTATTGCAAGTGTCCTGTCCGCGATCCGGGGTAATCGTCTGTCAATCATGTTAGTATTCCATTATTACCCTTAGAATGAGAGTTATGAACACGATAATTTCAACTGTATAAAATCACATGAAATTATATATTCTATGTTTTTTATGAAATTTAAAGGAAATAAAAGTCCGACCATCAAATTTTAAAAAGCGTGAGTACATAGTCCAGAGTACATTGTAGATGATTACACATAAGTATACGAGGTTCACTCGTGAATGAATTGTGGACCTCTATGTGGGATCATGCCAGTTTCTTTACATGTTACCGTGTTAAAGAGTTTGATTTGGTATTGCAAGTGTCCCGTCCGCGATCCGGGGCAATCGTCTGTCAATCGTGTTAGTATTCCATTATTACCCTTACAATGAGAGTTATGAACACGATAATTTCAACAGTATAAAATCACATGAAATTATATATTCTATGTTTTTTATGAAATTTAAAGGAAATAAAAGTCCGACCATCAAATTTTAAAAAGCGTGAGTACATAGTCCAGAGTACATTGTTGATGATTACACATAAGTATACAAGGTTCATTCGTGAATGAATTGTGGACCTCTATGTGGGATCATGCCAGTTTCTTTACATGTTACCGTGACAAAGAGTTTGATTTGGTATTGCAAGTGTCCCGTCCGCGATCCGGGGTAATCGTCTGTCAATCGTGTTAGTATTCCATTATTACCCTTACAATGAGAGTTATGAACACGATAATTTCAACTGCATAATATCACGTGAAATTATATATTCGATGCTTTTTTATAAAATTTAAAGGAAATAAAAGTCCGACCATCAAATTTTAAAAAGCGCGAGCACATAGTCCAGGGTACATTGTAGATGATTACTCATTAGTATACGAGGGTCATTCCTGAATGAATTGTGGACATCTATGTGGGATAATGCCAGTTTCTTTACATGTTACCGTGATAAAGAGTTTGATTTGGTATTGCGAGTGTCCCGTCCGCGATCCGGGGTAATCGTCTCTCAATCATGTTAGTATTCCATTATTACCCTTACAATGAGAGTTATGAACACGATAATTTCAACTGTATAAAATCACATGAAATTATATATTCTATGTTTTTTATGAAATTTAAAGGAAATAAAAGTCCGACCATCAAATTTTAAAAAGTGCGAGTACATAGTCCAGAGTACATTGTAGATGATTACACATAAGTATACAAGGTTCATTCGTGAATGAATTGTGGACCTCTACGTGGGATCATGCCAGTTTCTTTACATGTTACCTTGATAAAGAGTTTGATTTGGTATTGCAAGTGTCCCGTCCGCGATCCGGGGTAATCGTCTGTCAATCGTGTTAGTATTCCATTATTACCCTTACAATAAGAGTTATGAACACGATAATTTCAACAGCATAAAATATCATGAAATTATATATTCTATGTTTTTTATGAAATTTAAAGGAAATAAAAGTCCGACCTTGAAATTTTAAAAAGCGCGAGTACATAGTCCAGAGTACATTGTAGATGATTACTCATAAGTATACGAGGGTCATTCATGAATGAATTGTGGACCTCTATGTGGGATCATGCCAGTTTCTTTACATGTTACCGTGATAAAGAGTTTGATTTGGTATTGCAAGTGTCCCGTCCGCGATCCGGGGTAATCGTCTGTCAATCGTGTTAGTATTCCATTATTACCCTTACAATGAGAGTTATGAACACGATAATTTCAACTGTATAAAATCACATGAAATTAAATATTCTATGTTTTTTATGAAATTTAAAGGAAATAAAAGTCCGACCATCAAATTTTAAAAAGCGCGAGTACATAGTCCAGAGTACATTGTAGATGATTACACATAAGTATACAAGGTTCATTCGTGAATGAATTGTGGACCTCTACGTGGGATCATGCCAGTTTCTTTACATGTTACCGTGATAAAGAGTTTGATTTGGTATTGCAAGTGTCCCGTCCGCGATCCGGGGTAATCGTCTGTCAATCGTGTTAGTATTCCATTATTACCCTTACTATGAGAGTTATGAACACGATAATTTCAACTGTATAAAATCACATGAAATTAAATATTCTATGTTTTTTATGAAATTTAAAGGAAATAAAAGTCCGACCATCAAATTTTAAAAAGCGCGAGTACATAGTCCAGAGTACATTGTAGATGATTACACATAAGTATACAAGGTTCATTCGTGAATGAATTGTGGACCTCTACGTGGGATCATGCCAGTTTCTTTACATGTTACCTTGATAAAGAGTTTGATTTGGTATTGCAAGTGTCCCGTCCGCGATCCGGGGTAATCGTCTGTCAATCGTGTTAGTATTCCATTATTACCCTTACAATAAGAGTTATGAACACGATAATTTCAACAGCATAAAATATCATGAAATTATATATTCTATGTTTTTTATGAAATTTAAAGGAAATAAAAGTCCGACCTTGAAATTTTAAAAAGCGCGAGTACATAGTCCAGAGTACATTGTAGATGATTACTCATAAGTATACGAGGGTCATTCATGAATGAATTGTGGACCTCTATGTGGGATCATGCCAGTTTCTTTACATGTTACCGTGATAAAGAGTTTGATTTGGTATTGCAAGTGTCCCGTCCGCGATCCGGGGTAATCGTCTGTCAATCGTGTTAGTATTCCATTATTACCCTTACAATGAGAGTTATGAACACGATAATTTCAACTGTATAAAATCACATGAAATTAAATATTCTATGTTTTTTATGAAATTTAAAGGAAATAAAAGTCCGACCATCAAATTTTAAAAAGCGCGAGTACATAGTCCAGAGTACATTGTAGATGATTACACATAAGTATACAAGGTTCATTCGTGAATGAATTGTGGACCTCTACGTGGGATCATGCCAGTTTCTTTACATGTTACCGTGATAAAGAGTTTGATTTGGTATTGCAAGTGTCCCGTCCGCGATCCGGGGTAATCGTCTGTCAATCGTGTTAGTATTCCATTATTACCCTTACAATGAGAGTTATGAACACGATAATTTCAACTGCATAAAATCACATGAAATTATATATTCGATGTTTTTTTATAAAATTTAAAGGAATTAAAAGTTCGACCATCAAATTTTAAAAAGCGCGAGTACATAGTCCAGGGTACATTGTAGATGATTACTCATTAGTATACGAGGGTCATTCCTGAATGAATTGTGGACCTCTATGTGGGATAATGCCAGTTTCTTTACATGTTACCGTGATAAAGAGTTTGATTTGGTATTGCAAGTGTCCCGTCCGCGATCCGGGGTAATCGTCTGTCAATCATGTTAGTATTCCATTATTACCCTTACAATGAGAGTTATGAACACGATAATTTCAACTGTATAAAATCACATGAAATTATATATTCTATGTTTTTTATGAAATTTA
Source organism: Rubia yunnanensis (assembly GCA_037428765.1). Taxonomy (NCBI): domain Eukaryota; kingdom Viridiplantae; phylum Streptophyta; class Magnoliopsida; order Gentianales; family Rubiaceae; genus Rubia; species Rubia yunnanensis. The sequence continues at coordinate 33,207,053 of CM075067.1, read as the reverse complement.
AAGGAAATAAAAGTCCGACCATCAAATTTTAAAAAGCGTGAGTACATAGTCCAGAGTACATTGTAGATGATTACACATAAGTATACAAGGTTCATTCGTGAATGAATTGTGGACCTCTATGTGGGATCATGCCAGTTTCTTTACATGTTACAGTGACAAAGAGTTTGATTTGGTATTGCAAGTGTCCCGTCCGCGATCCGGGGTAATCGTCTGTCAATCGTGTTAGTATTCCATTATTACCCTTACAATGAGAGTTATGAACACGATAATTTCAACTGCATAAAATCACATGAAATTATATATTCGATGTTTTTTTATAAAATTTAAAGGAAATAAAAGTCCGACCATCAAATTTTAAAAAGCGCGAGTACATAGTCCAGGGTACATTGTAGATGATTACTCATTAGTATACGAGGGTCATTCCTGAATGAATTGTGGACCTCTATGTGGGATAATGCCAGTTTCTTTACATGTTACCGTGACAAAGAGTTTGATTTGGTATTGCAAGTGTCCCGTCCGCGATCCGGGGTAATCGTCTGTCAATCATGTTAGTATTCCATGATTACCCTTACAATGAAAGTTATGAACACGATAATTTCAACTGTATAAAATCACATGAAATTATATATTCTATGTTTTTTATGAAATTTAAAGGAAATAAAAGTCCGACCATCAAATTTTAAAAAGCGCGAGTACATAGTCCAGGGTACATTGTAGATGATTACTCATTAGTATACAAGGTTCATTCGTGAATGAATTGTGGACCTCTATGTGGGATCAAGCCAGTTTCTTTACATGTTACCTTGATAAAGAGTTTCATTTGGTATTGCAAGTGTCCCGTCCGCGATCCGGGGTAATCGTCTGTCAATCGTGTTAGTATTCCATTATTACCTTTACAATAAGAGTTATGAACATGATAATTTCAACTGCATAAAATCTCATGAAATTATATATTCTATGTTTTTATGAAATTTAAAGGAAATAAAAGTCCGACCATCAAATTTTGAACACGATAATTTCAACTGTATAAAATCACATGAAATTAAATATTCTATGTTTTTTATGAAATTTAAAGGAAATAAAAGTCCGACCACCAAATTTTAAAAAGAGCGAGTACATAGTCCAGAGTACATTGTAGATGATTACACATAAGTATACAAGGTTCATTCGTGAATGAATTGTGGACCTCTATGTGGGATCATGCCAGTTTCTTTACATGTTACCGTGACAAAGAGTTTGATTTGGTATTGCAAGTGTCCCGTCCGCGATCCGGGGTAATCGTCTGTCAATCGTGTTAGTATTCCATTATTACCCTTACAATGAGAGTTATGAACACGATAATTTCAACTGCATAAAATCACATGAAATTATATATTCGATGTTTTTTTATAAAATTTAAAGGAAATAAAAGTCCGACCATCAAATTTTAAAAAGTGCGAGTAAATAGTCCAGGGTACATTGTAGATGATTACTCATTAGTATACGAGGGTCATTCCTGAATGAATTGTGGACCTCTATGTGGGAAAATGCCAGTTCCTTTACATGTTACCGTGATAAAGAGTTTGATTTGGTATTGCAAGTGTCCCGTCCGCGATCCGGGGTAATCGTCTGTCAATCATGTTAGTATTCCATTATTACCCTTACAATGAGAGTTATGAACACGATAATTTCAACTGTATAAAATCACATGAAATTATATATTCTATGTTTTTTATGAAATTTAAAGGAAATAAAAGTCCGACCATCAAATTTTAAAAAGCGCGAGTACATAGTCCGGAGTACATTGTAGATGATTACACATAAGTATACAAGGTTCATTCGTGAATGAATTGTGGACCTCTATGTGGGATCATGCCAGTTTCTTTACATGTTACCTTGATAAAGAGTTTGATTTGGTATTGCAAGTGTCCCGTCCGCGATCCGGGGTAATCGTCTGTCAATCGTGTTAGTATTCCATTATTACCCTTACAATAAGAGTTATGAACATGATAATTTCAACTGCATAAAATCTCATGAAATTATATATTCTATGTTTTTTATGAAATTTAAAGGAAATAAAAGTCCGACCATCAAATTTTAAAAATTGCGAGTACATAGTCCAGAGTACATTGTAGATGATTACACATAAGTATACAAGGTTCATTCGTGAATGAATTGTGGACCTCTATGTGGGATCATGCCAGTTTCTTTACATGTAACAGTGATAAAGAGTTTGATTTGGTATTGCAAGTGTCCCGTCCGCGATCCGGGGTAATCGTCTGTCAATCGTGTTAGTATTCCATTATTACCCTTACAATAAGAGTTATGAACACGATAATTTCAACTGCATAAAATCTCATGAAATTATATATTCTATGTTTTTAATGAAATTTAAAGGAAATAAAAGTCCGACCATGAAATTTTAAAAAGCGCGAGTACATAGTCCAGAGTACATTGTAGATAATTACTCATAAGTATACGAGGGTCATTCATGAATGAATTGTGGACCTCTATGTGGGATCATGCCAGTTTCTTTACATGTTACCGTGATAAAGAGTTTGATTTGGTATTGCAAGTGTCCCGTCCGCGATCCGGGGTAATCGTCTGTCAATCGTGTTAGTATTCCATTATTACCCTTACAATGAGAGTTATGAACACGATAATTTCAACTGCATAAAATCTCATGAAATTATATATTCTATGTTTTTTATGAAATTTAAAGGAAATAAAAGTCCGACCATCAAATTTTAAAAATTGCGAGTACATAGTCCAGAGTACATTGTAGATGATTACACATAAGTATACAAGGTTCATTCGTGAATGAATTGTGGACCTCTATGTGGGATCATGCCAGTTTCTTTACATGTTACCGTGATAAAGAGTTTGATTTGGTATTGCAAATGTCCCGTCCGCGATCCGGGGTAATCGTCTGTCAATCGTGTTAGTATTCCATTATTACCCTTACAATGAGAGTTATGAACACGATAATTTCAACTGCATAAAATCTCATGAAATTATATATTCTATGTTTTTTATGAAATTTAAAGGAAATAAAAGTCCGACCATGAAATTTTAAAAAGCGCGAGTACATAGTCCAGAGTACATTGTAGATGATTACTCATAAGTATACGAGGGTCATTCATGAACGAATTGTGGACCTCTATGTGGGATCATGCCAGTTTCTTTACATGTTACCGTGATAAAGAGTTTGATTTGGTATTGCAAGTGTCCCGTCCGCGATCCGGGGTAATTGTCTGTCAATCGTGTTAGTATTCCATTATTACCCTTACAATGAGAGTTATGAACCCGATAATTTCAACTGTATAAAATCGCATGAAATTAAATATTTTATGTTTTTTATGAAATTTAAAGGAAATAAAAGTCCGACCATCAAATTTTAAAAAGCGCGAGTACATAGTCCAGAGTACATTGTAGATGATTACACATAAGTATACAAGGTTCATTCGTGAATGAATTGTGGACCTCTATGTGGGATCATGCCAGTTTCTTTACATGTTACCGTGACAAAGAGTTTGATTTGGTATTGCAAGTGTCCCGTCCACGATCCGGGGTAATCGTCTGTCAATCGTGTTAGTATTCCATTATTACCCTTACAATTAGAGTTATGAACACGATAATTTCAACTGCATAAAATCACATGAAATTATATATTCGATGTTTTTTTTATAAAATTTAAAGGAAATAAAAGTCCGACCATCAAATTTTAAAAAGCGCGAGTACATAGTCCAGGGTACATTGTAGATGATTACTCATTAGTATACTAGGGTCATTCCTGAATGAATTGTGGACCTCTATGTGGGATAATGCATGTTTCTTTACATGTTACCGTGACAAAGAGTTTGATTTGGTATTGCAAGTGTCCCGTCCGCGATCCGGGGTAATCGTCTGTCAATCATGTTAGTATTCCATTATTACCCTTACAATGAGAGTTATGAACACGATAATTTCAACTGTATAAAATCACATGAAATTATATATTCTATGTTTTTTATGAAATTTAAAGGAAATAAAAGTCCGACCATCAAATTTTAAAAAGCGCGAGTACATAGTCCAGAGTACATTGTAGATGATTACACATAAGTATACAAGGTTCATTCGTGAATGAATTGTTGACCTCTATGAGGGATCATGCCAGTTTCTTTACATGTTACCTTGATAAAGAATTTGATTTGGTATTGCAAGTGTCCCGTCCGCGATCCGGGGTAATCGTCTGTCAATCGTGTTAGTATTCCATTATTACCCTTACAATAAGAGTTATGAACACAATAATTTCAACTGCATAAAATCTCATGAAATTATATATTCTATGTTTTTTATGAAATTTAAAGGAAATAAAAGTCCGACCATGAAATTTTAAAAAGCGCGAGTACATAGTCCAGAGTACATTGTAGATGATTACTCATAAGTATACGAGGGTCATTCATGCATGAATTGTGGACCTCTATGTGGGATCATGCCAGTTTCTTTACATGTTACCGTGATAAAGAGTTTGATTTGGTATTGCAAGTGTCCCGTCCACGATCCGGGGTAATCGTCTGTCAATCGTGTTAGTATTCCATTATTACCCTTACAATGAGAGTTATGAACACGATAATTTTAACTGTATAAAATCACATGAAATTAAATATTCTATGTTTTTTATGAAATTTAAAGGAAATAAAAGTCCGACCATCAAATTTTAAAAAGCGCGAGTACATAGTCCAGAGTACATTGTAGATGATTACACATAAATATACAAGGTTCATTCGTGAATGAATTGTGGACCTCTACGTGGGATCATGCCAGTTTCTTTACATGTTACCGTGATAAAGAGTTTGATTTGGTATTGCAAGTGTCCCGTCCGTGATCCGGGGTAATCGTCTGTCAATCGTGTTAGTATTCCATTATTACCCTTACAATGAGAGTTATGAACACGATAATTTCAACTGTATAAAATCACATGAAATTATATATTCTATGTTTTTTATGAAATTTAAAGGAAATAAAAGTCCGACCATCAAATTTTAAAAAGCGCGAGTACATAGTCCAGAGTACATTGTAGATGATTACACATAAGTATACAAGGTTCATTCGTGAATGAATTGTTGACCTCTATGAGGGATCATGCCAGTTTCTTTACATGTTACCTTGATAAAGAATTTGATTTGGTATTGCAAGTGTCCCGTCCGCGATCCGGGGTAATCGTCTGTCAATCGTGTTAGTATTCCATTATTACCCTTACAATAAGAGTTATGAACACAATAATTTCAACTGCATAAAATCTCATGAAATTATATATTCTATGTTTTTTATGAAATTTAAAGGAAATAAAAGTCCGACCATGAAATTTTAAAAAGCGCGAGTACATAGTCCAGAGTACATTGTAGATGATTACTCATAAGTATACGAGGGTCATTCATGCATGAATTGTGGACCTCTATGTGGGATCATGCCAGTTTCTTTACATGTTACCGTGATAAAGAGTTTGATTTGGTATTGCAAGTGTCCCGTCCGCGATCCGGGGTAATCGTCTGTCAATCGTGTTAGTATTCCATTATTACCCTTACAATGAGAGTTATGAACACGATAATTTTAACAGTATAAAATCACATGAAATTAAATATTCTATGTTTTTTATGAAATTTAAAGGAAATAAAAGTCCGACCATCAAATTTTAAAAAGCGCGAGTACATAGTCCAGAGTACATTGTAGATGATTACACATAAATATACAAGGTTCATTCGTGAATGAATTGTGGACCTCTACGTGGGATCATGCCAGTTTCTTTACATGTTACCGTGATAAAGAGTTTGATTTGGTATTGCAAGTGTCCCGTCCGTGATCCGGGGTAATCGTCTGTCAATCGTGTTAGTATTCCATTATTACCCTTACAATGAGAGTTATGAACACGATAATTTCAACTGTATAAAATCACATGAAATTATATATTCTATGTTTTTTATGAAATTTAAAGGAAATAAAAGTCCGACCATCAAATTTTAAAAAGCGCGAGTACATAGTCCAGAGTACATTGTAGATGATTACACATAAGTATACAAGGTTCATTCGTGAATGAATTGTTGACCTCTATGAGGGATCATGCCAGTTTCTTTACATGTTACCTTGATAAATAATTTGATTTGGTATTGCAAGTGTCCCGTCCGCGATCCGGGGTAATCGTCTGTCAATCGTGTTAGTATTCCATTATTACCCTTACAATAAAAGTTATGAACACAATAATTTCAACTGCATAAAATCTCATGAAATTATATATTCTATGTTTTTTATGAAATTTAAAGGAAATAAAAGTCCGACCATGAAATTTTAAAAAGCGCGAGTACATAGTCCAGAGTACATTGTAGATGATTACTCATAAGTATACGAGGGTCATTCATGCATGAATTGTGGACCTCTATGTGGGATCATGCCAGTTTCTTTACATGTTACCGTGATAAAGAGTTTGATTTGGTATTGCAAGTGTCCCGTCCGCGATCCGGGGTAATCGTCTGTCAATCGTGTTAGTATTCCATTATTACCCTTACAATGAGAGTTATGAACACGATAATTTTAACTGTATAAAATCACATGAAATTAAATATTCTATGTTTTTTATGAAATTTAAAGGAAATAAAAGTCCGACCATCAAATTTTAAAAAGCGCGAGTACATAGTCCAGAGTACATTGTAGATGATTACACATAAATATACAAGGTTCATTCGTGAATGAATTGTGGACCTCTACGTGGGATCATGCCAGTTTCTTTACATGTTACCGTGATAAAGAGTTTGATTTGGTATTGCAAGTGTCCCGTCCGCGATCCGGGGTAATCGTCTGTCAATCGTGTTAGTATTCCATTATTACCCTTACAATGAGAGTTATGAACACGATAATTTCAACTGTATAAAATCACATGAAATTATATATTCTATGTTTTTTATGAAATTTAAAGGAAATAAAAGTCCGACCATCAAATTTTAAAAAGCGCGAGTACATAGTCCAGAGTACATTGTAGATGATTACACATAAGTATACAAGGTTCATTCGTGAATGAATTGTTGACCTCTATGAGGGATCATGCCAGTTTCTTTACATGTTACCTTGATAAAGAATTTGATTTGGTATTGCAAGTGTCCCGTCCGCGATCCGGGGTAATCGTCTGTCAATCGTGTTAGTATTCCATTATTACCCTTACAATAAGAGTTATGAACACAATAATTTCAACTGCATAAAATCTCATGAAATTATATATTCTATGTTTTTTATGAAATTTAAAGGAAATAAAAGTCCGACCATGAAATTTTAAAAAGCGCGAGTACATAGTCCAGAGTACATTGTAGATGATTACTCATAAGTATACGAGGGTCATTCATGCATGAATTGTGGACCTCTATGTGGGATCATGCCAGTTTCTTTACATGTTACCGTGATAAAGAGTTTGATTTGGTATTGCAAGTGTCCCGTCCGCGATCCGGGGTAATCGTCTGTCAATCGTGTTAGTATTCCATTATTACCCTTACAATGAGAGTTATGAACACGATAATTTTAACTGTATAAAATCACATGAAATTAAATATTCTATGTTTTTTATGAAATTTAAAGGAAATAAAAGTCCGACCATCAAATTTTAAAAAGCGCGAGTACATAGTCCAGAGTACATTGTAGATGATTACACATAAATATACAAGGTTCATTCGTGAATGAATTGTGGACCTCTACGTGGGATCATGCCAGTTTCTTTACATGTTACCATGATAAAGAGTTTGATTTGGTATTGCAAGTGTCCCGTCCGCGATCCGGGGTAATCGTCTATCAATCGTGTTAGTATTCCATTATTACCCTTACAATGAGAGTTATGAACACGATAATTTCAACTGTATAAAATCACATGAAATTATATATTCTATGTTTTTTATGAAATTTAAAGGAAATAAAAGTCCGACCATCAAATTTTAAAAAGCGCGAGTATATAGTCCAGAGTACATTGTAGATGATTACACATAAGTATACAAGGTTCATTCGTGAATGAATTGTTGACCTCTATGAGGGATCATGCCAGTTTCTTTACATGTTACCGTGATAAAGAGTTTGATTTGGTATTGCAAGTGTCCCGTCCGCGATCCGGGGTAATCGTCTGTCAATCGTGTTAGTATTCCATTATTACCCTTACAATGAGAGTTATGAACACGATAATTTCAACTGTATAAAATCACATGAAATTATATATTCTATGTTTTTTATGAAATTTAAAGGAAATAAAAGTCCGACCATCAAATTTTAAAAAGCGCGAGTACATAGTCCAGAGTACATTGTAGATGATTACACATAAGTATACAAGGTTCATTCGTGAATGAATTGTTGACCTCTATGAGGGATCATGCCAGTTTCTTTACATGTTACCTTGATAAAGAATTTGATTTGGTATTGCAAGTGTCCCGTCCGCGATCCGGGGTAATCGTCTGTCAATCGTGTTAGTATTCCATTATTACCCTTACAATAAGAGTTATGAACACAATAATTTCAACTGCATAAAATCTCATGAAATTATATATTATATGTTTTTTATGAAATTTAAAGGAAATAAAAGTCCGACCATGAAATTTTAAAAAGCGCGAGTACATAGTCCAGAGTACATTGTAGATGATTACTCATAAGTATACGAGGGTCATTCATGCATGAATTGTGGACCTCTATGTGGGATCATGCCAGTTTCTTTACATGTTACCGTGATAAAGAGTTTGATTTGGTATTGCAAGTGTCCCGTCCGCGATCCGGGGTAATCGTCTGTCAATCGTGTTAGTATTCCATTATTACCCTTACAATGAGAGTTATGAACACGATAATTTTAACTGTATAAAATCACATGAAATTAAATATTCTATGTTTTTTATGAAATTTAAAGGAAATAAAAGTCCGACTATCAAATTTTAAAAAGCGCGAGTACATAGTCCAGAGTACATTGTAGATGATTACACATAAATATACAAGGTTCATTCGTGAATGAATTGTGGACCTCTACGTGGGATCATGCCAGTTTCTTTACATGTTACCGTGATAAAGAGTTTGATTTGGTATTGCAAGTGTCCCGTCCGCGATCCGGGGTAATCGTCTGTCAATCGTGTTAGTATTCCATTATTACCCTTACAATGAGAGTTATGAACACGATAATTTCAACTGTATAAAATCACATGAAATTATATATTCTATGTTTTTTATGAAATTTAAAGGAAATAAAAGTCCGACCATCAAATTTTAAAAAGCCCGAGTACATAGTCCAGAGTACATTGTAGATGATTACACATAAGTATACAAGGTTCATTCGTGAATGAATTGTTGACCTCTATGAGGGATCATGCCAGTTTCTTTACATGTTACCGTGATAAAGAGTTTGATTTGGTATTGCAAGTGTCCCGTCCGCGATCCGGGGTAATCGTCTGTCAATCGTGTTAGTATTCCATTATTACCCTTACAATGAGAGTTTCGAACACGATAATTTCAACTGTATAAAATCACATGAAATTATATATTCTATGTTTTTTATGAAATTTAAAGGAAATAAAAGTCCGACCATCAAATTTTAAAAAGCCCGAGTACATAGTCCAGAGTACATTGTAGATGATTACACATAAGTATACAAGGTTCATTCGTGAATGAATTGTTGACCTCTATGAGGGATCATGCCAGTTTCTTTACATGTTACCATGATAAAGAGTTTGATTTGGTATTGCAAGTGTCCCGTCCGCGATCCGGGGTAATCGTCTGTCAATCGTGTTAGTATTCCATTATTACCCTTACAATGAGAGTTATGACCACGATAATTTTAACTGTATAAAATCACATGAAATTAAATATTCTATGTTTTTTATGAAATTTAAAGGAAATAAAAGTCCGACCATCAAATTTTAAAAAGCGCGAGTACATAGTCCAGAGTACATTGTAGATGATTACACATAAATATACAAGGTTCATTCGTGAATGAATTGTGGACCTCTACGTGGGATCATGCCAGTTTCTTTACATGTTACCGTGATAAAGAGTTTGATTTGGTATTGCAAGTGTCCCGTCCGCGATCCGGGGTAATCGTCTGTCAATCGTGTTAGTATTCCATTATTACCCTTACAATGAGAGTTATGAACACGATAATTTCAACTGTATAAAATCACATGAAATTATATATTCTATGTTTTTTATGAAATTTAAAGGAAATAAAAGTCCGACCATCAAATTTTAAAAAGCGCGAGTACATAGTCCAGAGTACATTGTAGATGATTACACATAAATATACAAGGTTCATTCGTGAATGAATTGTGGACCTCTACGTGGGATCATGCCAGTTTCTTTACATGTTACCGTGATAAAGAGTTTGATTTGGTATTGCAAGTGTCCCGTCCGCGATCCGGGGTAATCGTCTGTCAATCGTGTTAGTATTCCATTATTACCCTTACAATGAGAGTTATGAACACGATAATTTCAACTGTATAAAATCACATGAAATTATATATTCTATGTTTTTTATGAAATTTAAAGGAAATAAAAGTCCGACCATCAAATTTTAAAAAGCGCGAGTACATAGTCCAGAGTACATTGTAGATGATTACACATAAGTATATAAGGTTCATTCGTGAATGAATTGTGGACCTCTATGTGGGATCATGCCAGTTTCTTTACATGTTACCGTGATAAAGAGTTTGATTTGGTATTGCAAGTGTCCCGTCCGCGATCCGGGGTAATCGTCTGTCAATCGTGTTAGTATTCCATTATTACCCTTACAATGAGAGTTATGAACACGATAATTTCAACTGTATAAAATCACATGAAATTAAATATTCTATGTTTTTTATGAAATTTAAAGGAAATAAAAGTCCGACCATCAAATTTTAAAAAGCGCGAGTACATAGTCCAGAGTACATTGTAGATGATTACACATAAGTATATAAGGTTCATTCGTGAATGAATTGTGGACCTCTATGTGGGATCATGCCAGTTTCTTTACATGTTACCGTGATAAAGAGTTTGATTTGGTATTGCAAGTGTCCCGTCCGCGATCCGGGGTAATCGTCTGTCAATCGTGTTAGTATTCCATTATTACCCTTACAATGAGAGTTATGAACACGATAATTTCAACTGTATAAAATCACATGAAATTAAATATTCTATGTTTTTTATGAAATTTAAAGGAAATAAAAGTCCGACCATCAAATTTTAAAAAGCGCGAGTACATAGTCCAGAGTACATTATACATGATTACACATAAGTATACAAGGTTCATTCGTGAATGAATTGTGGACCTCTATGTGGGATCATGCCAGTTTCTTTACATGTTACCGTGACAAAGAGTTTGATTTGGTATTGCAAGTGTCCCGTCCGCGATTCGGGGTAATCGTCTGTCAATCGTGTTAGTATTCCATTATTACCCTTACAATGAGAGTTATGAACACGATAATTTTAACTGTATAAAATCACATGAAATTAAATATTCTATGTTTTTTATGAAATTTAAAGGAAATAAAAGTCCGACCATCAAATTTTAAAAAGCGCGAGTACATAGTCCAGAGTACATTGTAGATGATTACACATAAATATACAAGGTTCATTCGTGAATGAATTGTGGACCTCTACGTGGGATCATGCCAGTTTCTTTACATGTTACCGTGATAAAGAGTTTGATTTGGTATTGCAAGTGTCCCGTCCGCGATCCGGGGTAATCGTCTGTCAATCGTGTTAGTATTCCATTATTACCCTTACAATAAAAGTTATGAACACAATAATTTCAACTGCATAAAATCTCATGAAATTATATATTCTATGTTTTTTATGAAATTTAAAGGAAATAAAAGTTCGACCATGAAATTTTAAAAAGCGCGAGTACATAGTCCAGAGTACATTGTAGATGATTACTCATAAGTATACGAGGGTCATTCATGCATGAATTGTGGACCTCTATGTGGGATCATGCCAGTTTCTTTACATGTTACCGTGATAAAGAGTTTGATTTGGTATTGCAAGTGTCCCGTCCGCGATCCGGGGTAATCGTCTGTCAATCGTGTTAGTATTCCATTATTACCCTTACAATGAGAGTTATGAACACGATAATTTTAACTGTATAAAATCACATGAAATTAAATATTCTATGTTTTTTATGAAATTTAAAGGAAATAAAAGTCCGACCATCAAATTTTAAAAAGCGCGAGTACATAGTCCAGAGTACATTGTAGATGATTACACATAAATATACAAGGTTCATTCGTGAATGAATTGTGGACCTCTACGTGGGATCATGCCAGTTTCTTTACATGTTACCGTGATAAAGAGTTTGATTTGGTATTGCAAGTGTCCCGTCCGCGATCCGGGGTAATCGTCTGTCAATCGTGTTAGTATTCCATTATTACCCTTACAATGAGAGTTATGAACACGATAATTTCAACTGTATAAAATCACATGAAATTATATATTCTATGTTTTTTATGAAATTTAAAGGAAATAAAAGTCCGACCATCAAATTTTAAAAAGCGCGAGTACATAGTCCAGAGTACATTGTAGATGATTACACATAAATATACAAGGTTCATTCGTGAATGAATTGTGGACCTCTACGTGGGATCATGCCAGTTTCTTTACATGTTACCGTGATAAAGAGTTTGATTTGGTATTGCAAGTGTCCCGTCCGCGATCCGGGGTAATCGTCTGTCAATCGTGTTAGTATTCCATTATTACCCTTACAATGAGAGTTATGAACACGATAATTTCAACTGTATAAAATCACATGAAATTATATATTCTATGTTTTTTATGAAATTTAAAGGAAATAAAAGTCCGACCATCAAATTTTAAAAAGCGCGAGTACATAGTCCAGAGTACATTGTAGATGATTACACATAAGTATATAAGGTTCATTCGTGAATGAATTGTGGACCTCTATGTGGGATCATGCCAGTTTCTTTACATGTTACCGTGATAAAGAGTTTGATTTGGTATTGCAAGTGTCCCGTCCGCGATCCGGGGTAATCGTCTGTCAATCGTGTTAGTATTCCATTATTACCCTTACAATGAGAGTTATGAACACGATAATTTCAACTGTATAAAATCACATGAAATTAAATATTCTATGTTTTTTATGAAATTTAAAGGAAATAAAAGTCCGACCATCAAATTTTAAAAAGCGCGAGTACATAGTCCAGAGTACATTATACATGATTACACATAAGTATACAAGGTTCATTCGTGAATGAATTGTGGACCTCTATGTGGGATCATGCCAGTTTCTTTACATGTTACCGTGACAAAGAGTTTGATTTGGTATTGCAAGTGTCCCGTCCGCGATTCGGGGTAATCGTCTGTCAATCGTGTTAGTATTCCATTATTACCCTTACAATGAGAGTTATGAACACGATAATTTTAACTGTATAAAATCACATGAAATTAAATATTCTATGTTTTTTATGAAATTTAAAGGAAATAAAAGTCCGACCATCAAATTTTAAAAAGCGCGAGTACATAGTCCAGAGTACATTGTAGATGATTACACATAAATATACAAGGTTCATTCGTGAATGAATTGTGGACCTCTACGTGGGATCATGCCAGTTTCTTTACATGTTACCGTGATAAAGAGTTTGATTTGGTATTGCAAGTGTCCCGTCCGCGATCCGGGGTAATCGTCTGTCAATCGTGTTAGTATTCCATTATTACCCTTACAATAAAAGTTATGAACACAATAATTTCAACTGCATAAAATCTCATGAAATTATATATTCTATGTTTTTTATGAAATTTAAAGGAAATAAAAGTTCGACCATGAAATTTTAAAAAGCGCGAGTACATAGTCCAGAGTACATTGTAGATGATTACTCATAAGTATACGAGGGTCATTCATGCATGAATTGTGGACCTCTATGTGGGATCATGCCAGTTTCTTTACATGTTACCGTGATAAAGAGTTTGATTTGGTATTGCAAGTGTCCCGTCCGCGATCCGGGGTAATCGTCTGTCAATCGTGTTAGTATTCCATTATTACCCTTACAATGAGAGTTATGAACACGATAATTTTAACTGTATAAAATCACATGAAATTAAATATTCTATGTTTTTTATGAAATTTAAAGGAAATAAAAGTCCGACCATCAAATTTTAAAAAGCGCGAGTACATAGTCCAGAGTACATTGTAGATGATTACACATAAATATACAAGGTTCATTCGTGAATGAATTGTGGACCTCTACGTGGGATCATGCCAGTTTCTTTACATGTTACCGTGATAAAGAGTTTGATTTGGTATTGCAAGTGTCCCGTCCGCGATCCGGGGTAATCGTCTGTCAATCGTGTTAGTATTCCATTATTACCCTTACAATGAGAGTTATGAACACGATAATTTCAACTGTATAAAATCACATGAAATTATATATTCTATGTTTTTTATGAAATTTAAAGGAAATAAAAGTCCGACCATCAAATTTTAAAAAGCGCGAGTACATAGTCCAGAGTACATTGTAGATGATTACACATAAGTATATAAGGTTCATTCGTGAATGAATTGTGGACCTCTATGTGGGATCATGCCAGTTTCTTTACATGTTACCGTGATAAAGAGTTTGATTTGGTATTGCAAGTGTCCCGTCCGCGATCCGGGGTAATCGTCTGTCAATCGTGTTAGTATTCCATTATTACCCTTACAATGAGAGTTATGAACACGATAATTTCAACTGTATAAAATCACATGAAATTAAATATTCTATGTTTTTTATGAAATTTAAAGGAAATAAAAGTCCGACCATCAAATTTTAAAAAGCGCGAGTACATAGTCCAGAGTACATTATACATGATTACACATAAGTATACAAGGTTCATTCGTGAATGAATTGTGGACCTCTATGTGGGATCATGCCAGTTTCTTTACATGTTACCGTGACAAAGAGTTTGATTTGGTATTGCAAGTGTCCCGTCCGCGATTCGGGGTAATCGTCTGTCAATCGTGTTAGTATTCCATTATTACCCTTACAATGAGAGTTATGAACACGATAATTTCAACTGCATAAAATCACATGAAATTATATATTCGATGTTTTTTTATAAAATTTAAAGGAAATAAAAGTCCGACCATCAAATTTTAAAAAGCGCGAGTACATAGTCCAGGGTACATTGTAGATGATTACTCATTAGTATACGAGGGTCATTCCTGAATGAATTGTGGACCTCTATGTGGGATTATGCCAGTTCCTTTACATGTTACCGTGATAAAGAGTTTGATTTGGTATTGCAAGTGTCCCGTCCGCGATCCGGGGTAATCGTCTGTCAATCATGTTAGTATTCCATTATTACCTTTACAATGAGAGTTATGAACACGATAATTTCAACTGTATAAAATCACATGAAATTATATATTCTATGTTTTTTATGAAATTTAAAGGAAATAAAAGTCTGACCATCAAATTTTAAAAAGCGCGAGTACATAGTCCGGAGTACATTGTAGATGATTACACATAAGTATACAAGGTTCATTCGTGAATGAATTGTGGACCTCTATGTGGGATCATGCCAGTTTCTTTACATGTTACCTTGATAAAGAGTTTGATTTGGTATTGCAAGTGTCCCGTCCGCGATCCGGGGTAATCGTCTGTCAATCGTGTTAGTATTCCATTATTACCCTTACAATAAGAGTTATGAATATGATAATTTCAACTGCATAAAATCTCATGAAATTATATATTCTATGTTTTTTATGAAATTTAAAGGAAATAAAAGTCCGACCATCAAATTTTAAAAAGCGCGAGTACATAGTCCAGAGTACATTGTAGATAATTACTCATAAGTATACGAGGGTCATTCATGAATGAATTGTGGACCTCTATGTGGGATCATGCCAGTTTCTTTACATGTTACCATGATAAAGAGTTTGATTTGGTATTGCAAGTGTCCCGTCCGCGATCCGGGGTAATCGTCTGTCAATCGTGTTAGTATTCCATTATTACCCTTACAATAAGAGTTATGAACACGATAATTTCAACTGCATAAAATCTCATGAAATTATATATTCTATGTTTTTTATGAAATTTAATGGAAATAAAAGTCCGACCATGAAATTTTAAAAAGCGCGAGTACATAGTCCAGAGTACATTGTAGATAATTACTCATAAGTATACGAGGGTCATTCATGAATGAATTGTGGACCTCTATGTGGGATCATGCCAGTTTCTTAACATGTTACCGTGATAAAGAGTTTGATTTGGTATTGCAAGTGTCCCGTCCGCGATCCGGGGTAATCGTCTGTCAATCGTGTTAGTATTCCATTATTACCCTTACAATAAGAGTTATGAACACGATAATTTCAACTGCATAAAATCTCATGAAATTATATATTCTATGTTTTTTATGAAATTTAAAGGAAATAAAAGTCCGACCATCAAATTTTAAAAAGCGCGAGTACATAGTCCAGAGTACATTGTAGATAATTACTCATAAGTATACGAGGGTCATTCATGAATGAATTGTGGACCTCTATGTGGGATCATGCCAGTTTCTTTACATGTTACCGTGATAAAGAGTTTGATTTGGTATTGCAAGTGTCCCGTCCGCGATCCGGGGTAATCGTCTGTCAATCGTGTTAGTATTCCATTATTACCCTTACAATGAGAGTTATGAACACGATAATTTCAACTGTATAAATCACATTAAATTAAATATTCTATGATTTTTATGAAATTTAAAGGAAATAAAAGTCCGACCATCAAATTTTAAAAAGCGCGAGTACATAGTCCAGAGTACATTGTAGATGATTACACATAAGTATACAAGGTTCATTCGTGAATGAATTGTGGACCTCTATGTGGGATCATGCCAGTTTCTTTACATGTTACCGTGATAAAGAGTTTGATTTGGTATTGCAAGTGTCCCGTCCGCGATCCGGGGTAATCGTCTGTCAATCGTGTTAGTATTCCATTATTACCCTTACAATAAGAGTTATGAACACGATAATTTCAACTGCATAAAATCTCATGAAATTATATATTCTATGTTTTTTATGAAATTTAAAGGAAATAAAAGTCCGACCATGAAATTTTAAAAAGCGCGAGTACATAGTCCAGAGTACATTGTAGATAATTACTCATAAGTATACGAGGGTCATTCATGAATGAATTGTGGACCTCTATGTGGGATCATGCCAGTTTCTTTACATGTTACCGTGATAAAGAGTTTGATTTGGTATTGCAAGTGTCCCGTCCGCGATCCGGGGTAATCGTCTGTCAATCGTGTTAGTATTCCATTATTACCCTTACAATAAGAGTTATGAACACGATAATTTCAACTGCATAAAATCTCATGAAATTATATATTCTATGTTTTTTATGAAATTTAAAGGAAATAAAAGTCCGACCATCAAATTTTAAAAAGCGCGAGTACATAGTCCAGAGTACATTGTAGATAATTACTCATAAGTATACGAGGGTCATTCATGAATGAATTGTGGACCTCTATGTGGGATCATGCCAGTTTCTTTACATGTTACCGTGATAAAGAGTTTGATTTGGTATTGCAAGTGTCCCGTCCGCGATCCGGGGTAATCGTCTGTCAATCGTGTTAGTATTCCATTATTACCCTTACAATGAGAGTTATGAACACGATAATTTCAACTGTATAAAATCACATTAAATTAAATATTCTACGATTTTTATGAAATTTAAAGGAAATAAAAGTCCGACCATCAAATTTTAAAAAGCGCGAGTACATAGTCCAGAGTACATTGTAGATGATTACACATAAGTATACAAGGTTCATTCGTGAATGAATTGTGGACCTCTATGTGGGATCATGCCAGTTTCTTTACATGTTACCGTGATAAAGAGTTTGATTTGGTATTGCAAGTGTCCCGTCCGCGATCCGGGGTAATCGTCTGTCAATCGTGTTAGTATTCCATTATTACCCTTACAATAAGAGTTATGAACACGATAATTTCAACTGCATAAAATCTCATGAAATTATATATTCTATGTTTTTTATGAAATTTAAAGGAAATAAAAGTCCGGCCATGAAATTTTAAAAAGCGCGAGTACATAGTCCAGAGTACATTGTAGATGATTACTCATAAGTATACGAGGGTCATTCATGAATGAATTGTGGACCTCTATGTGGGATCATGCCAGTTTCTTTACATGTTACCGTGATAAAGAGTTTGATTTGGTAATGCAAGTGTCCCGTCCGCGATCCGGGGTAATCGTCTGTCAATCGTGTTAGTATTCCATTATTACCCTTACAATGAGAGTTATGAACACGATAATTTCAACTATATAAAATCACATGAAATTAAATATTCTATGTTTTTTATGAAATTTAAAGGAAATAAAAGTCCGACCATCAAATTTTAAAAAGCGCGAGTACATAGTCCAGAGTACATTGTAGATGATTACACATAAGTATACAAGGTTCATTCGTGAATGAATTGTGGACCTCTATGTGGGATCATGCCAGTTTCTTTACATGTTACCGTGACAAAGAGTTTGATTTGGTATTGCAAGTGTCCCGTCCGCGATCCGGGGTAATCGTCTGTCAATCGTGTTAGTATTCCATTATTACCCTTACAATGAGAGTTATGAACACGATAATTTCAACTGCATAAAATCACATGAAATTATATATTCGATGTTTTTTTTATAAAATTTAAAGGAAATAAAAGTCCGACCATCAAATTTTAAAAAGCGCGAGTACATAGTCCAGGGTACATTGTAGATGATTACTCATTGGTATACGAGGGTCATTCCTGAATGAATTGTGGACCTCTATGTGGGATAATGCATGTTTCTTTACATGTTACCATGATAAAGAGTTTGATTTGGTATTGCAAGTGTCCCGTCCGCGATCCGGGGTAATCGTCTGTCAATCATGTTAGTATTCCATTATTACCCTTACAATGAGAGTTATGAACACGATAATTTCAACTGTATAAAATCACATGAAATTATATATTCTATGTTTTTTATGAAATTTAAAGGAAATAAAAGTCCGACCATCAAATTTTAAAAAGCGCGAGTACATAGTCCAGAGTACATTGTAGATGATTACACATAAGTATACAAGGTTCATTCGTGAATGAATTGTTGACCTCTATGAGGGATCATGCCAGTTTCTTTACATGTTACCTTGATAAAGAATTTGATTTGGTATTGCAAGTGTCCCGTCCGCGATCCGGGGTAATCGTCTGTCAATCGTGTTAGTATTCCATTATTACCCTTACAATAAGAGTTATGAACACAATAATTTCAACTGCATAAAATCTCATGAAATTATATATTCTATGTTTTTTATGAAATTTAAAGGAAATAAAAGTCCGACCATGAAATTTTAAAAAGCGCGAGTACATAGTCCAGAGTACATTGTAGATGATTACTCATAAGTATACGAGGGTCATTCATGCATGAATTGTGGACCTCTATGTGGGATCATGCCAGTTTCTTTACATGTTACCGTGATAAAGAGTTTGATTTGGTATTGCAAGTGTCCCGTCCGCGATCCGGGGTAATCGTCTGTCAATCGTGTTAGTATTCCATTATTACCCTTACAATAAGAGTTATGAACACGATAATTTCAACTGCATAAAATCTCATGAAATTATATATTCTATGTTTTTTATGAAATTTAAAGGAAATAAAAGTCCGACCATGAAATTTTAAAAAGCGCGAGTACATAGTCCAGAGTACATTGTAGATGATTACTCATAAGTATACGAGGGTCATTCATGAATGAATTGTGGACCTCTATGTGGGATCATGCCAGTTTCTTTACATGTTACCGTGATAAAGAGTTTGATTTGGTATTGCAAGTGTCCCGTCCGCGATCCGGGGTAATCGTCTGTCAATCGTGTTAGTATTCCATTATTACCCTTACAATAAGAGTTATGAACACGATAATTTCAACTGCATAAAATCTCATGAAATTATATATTCTATGTTTTTTATGAAATTTAAAGGAAATAAAAGTCCGACCATCAAATTTTAAAAAGCGCGAGTACATAGTCCAGAGTACATTGTAGATAATTACTCATAAGTATACGAGGGTCATTCATGAATGAATTGTGGACCTCTATGTGGGATCATGCCAGTTTCTTTACATGTTACCGTGATAAAGAGTTTGATTTGGTATTGCAAGTGTCCCGTCCGCGATCCGGGGTAATCGTCTGTCAATCGTGTTAGTATTCCATTATTACCCTTACAATGAGAGTTATGAACACGATAATTTCAACTGTATAAAATCACATTAAATTAAATATTCTATGATTTTTATGAAATTTAAAGGAAATAAAAGTCCGACCATCAAATTTTAAAAAGCGCGAGTACATAGTCCAGAGTACATTGTAGATGATTACACATAAGTATACAAGGTTCATTCGTGAATGAATTGTGGACCTCTATGTGGGATCATGCCAGTTTCTTTACATGTTACCGTGATAAAGAGTTTGATTTGGTATTGCAAGTGTCCCGTCCGCGATCCGGGGTAATCGTCTGTCAATCGTGTTAGTATTCCATTATTACCCTTACAATAAGAGTTATGAACACGATAATTTCAACTGCATAAAATCTCATGAAATTATATATTCTATGTTTTTTATGAAATTTAAAGGAAATAAAAGTCCGACCATGAAATTTTAAAAAGCGCGAGTACATAGTCCAGAGTACATTGTAGATGATTACTCATAAGTATACGAGGGTCATTCATGAATGAATTGTGGACCTCTATGTGGGATCATGCCAGTTTCTTTACATGTTACCGTGATAAAGAGTTTGATTTGGTAATGCAAGTGTCCCGTCCGCGATCCGGGGTAATCGTCTGTCAATCGTGTTAGTATTCCATTATTACCCTTACAATGAGAGTTATGAACACGATAATTTCAACTATATAAAATCACATGAAATTAAATATTCTATGTTTTTTATGAAATTTAAAGGAAATAAAAGTCCGACCATCAAATTTTAAAAAGCGCGAGTACATAGTCCAGAGTACATTGTAGATGATTACACATAAGTATACAAGGTTCATTCGTGAATGAATTGTGGACCTCTATGTGGGATCATGCCAGTTTCTTTACATGTTACCGTGACAAAGAGTTTGATTTGGTATTGCAAGTGTCCCGTCCGCGATCCGGGGTAATCGTCTGTCAATCGTGTTAGTATTCCATTATTACCCTTACAATGAGAGTTATGAACACGATAATTTCAACTGCATAAAATCACATGAAATTATATATTCGATGTTTTTTTTAAAAAATTTAAAGGAAATAAAAGTCCGGCCATCAAATTTTAAAAAGCGCGAGTACATAGTCCAGGGTACATTGTAGATGATTACTCATTGGTATACGAGGGTCATTCCTGAATGAATTGTGGACCTCTATGTGGGATAATGCATGTTTCTTTACATGTTACCATGATAAAGAGTTTGATTTGGTATTGCAAGTGTCCCGTCCACGATCCGGGGTAATCGTCTGTCAATCATGTTAGTATTCCATTATTACCCTTACAATGAGAGTTATGAACACGATAATTTCAACTGTATAAAATCACATGAAATTATATATTCTATGTTTTTTATGAAATTTAAAGGAAATAAAAGTCCGACCATCAAATTTTAAAAAGCGCGAGTACATAGTCCAGAGTACATTGTAGATGATTACACATAAGTATACAAGGTTCATTCGTGAATGAATTGTGGACCTCTATGAGGGATCATGCCAGTTTCTTTACATGTTACCTTGATAAAGAATTTGATTTGGTATTGCAAGTGTCCCGTCCGCGATCCGGGGTAATCGTCTGTCAATCGTGTTAGTATTCCATTATTACCCTTACAATAAGAGTTATGAACACAATAATTTCAACTGCATAAAATCTCATGAAATTATATATTCTATGTTTTTTATGAAATTTAAAGGAAATAAAAGTCCGACCATGAAATTTTAAAAAGCGCGAGTACATAGTCCAGAGTACATTGTAGATGATTACTCATAAGTATACGAGGGTCATTCATGCATGAATTGTGGACCTCTATGTGGGATCATGCCAGTTTCTTTACATGTTACCGTGATAAAGAGTTTGATTTGGTATTGCAAGTGTCCCGTCCGCGATCCGGGGTAATCGTCTGTCAATCGTGTTAGTATTCCATTATTACCCTTACAATAAGAGTTATGAACACGATAATTTCAACTGCATAAAATCTCATGAAATTATATATTCTATGTTTTTTATGAAATTTAAAGGAAATAAAAGTCCGACCATGAAATTTTAAAAAGCGCGAGTACATAGTCCAGAGTACATTGTAGATGATTACTCATAAGTATACGAGGGTCATTCATGAATGAATTGTGGACCTCTATGTGGGATCATGCCAGTTTCTTTACATGTTACCGTGATAAAGAGTTTGATTTGGTAATGCAAGTGTCCTGTCCGCGATCCGGGGTAATCGTCTGTCAATCGTGTTAGTATTCCATTATTACCCTTACAATAATAGTTATGAACACGATAATTTCAACTGTATAAAATCAAATGAAATTAAATATTCTATGTTTTTTATGAAATTTAAAGGAAATAAAAGTCCAACCATCAAATTTTAAAAAGCGCGAGTACATAGTCCAGAGTACATTGTAGATGATTACACATAAGTATACAAGGTTCATTCGTGAATGAATTGTGGACCTCTATGTGGGATCATGCCAGTTTCTTTACATGTTACCGTGACAAAGAGTTTGATTTGGTATTGCAAGTGTCCCGTCCGCGATCCGGGGTAATCGTCTGTCAATCGTGTTAGTATTCCATTATTACCCTTACAATGAGAGTTATGAACACGATAATTTCAACTGCATAAAATCACATGAAATTATATATTCGATGTTTTTTTATAAAATTTAAAGGAAATAAAAGTCCGACCATCAAATTTTAAAAAGCGCGAGTACATAGTCCAGGGTACATTGTAGATGATTACTCATTAGTATACGAGGGTCATTCCTGAATGAATTGTGGACCTCTATGTGGGAGAATGCCAGTTTCTTTACATGTTACCGTGATAAAGAGTTTGATTTGGTATTGCAAGTGTCCCGTCCGCGATCCGGGGTAATCGTCTGTCAATCATGTTAGTATTCCATTATTACCCTTACAATGAGAGTTATGAACACGATAATTTCAACTGCATAAAATCACATGAAATTATATATTCGATGTTTTTTTATAAAATTTAAAGGAAATAAAAGTCCGACCATCAAATTTTAAAAAGCGCGAGTACATAGTCCAGGGTACATTGTAGATGATTACTCATTAGTATACGAGGGTCATTCCTGAATGAATTGTGGACCCCTATGTGGGATAATCCCAGTTTCTTTACATGTTACCGTGATAAAGAGTTTGATTTGGTATTGCAAGTGTCCCGTCCGCGATCCGGGGTAATCGTCTGTCAATCGTGTTAGTATTCCATTATTACCCTTACAATGAGAGTTATGAACACGATAATTTCAACTGCATAAAATCACATGAAATTATATATTCGATGTTATTTTATAAAATTTAAAGGAAATAAAAGTCCGACCATCAAATTTTAAAAAGCGCGAGTACATAGTCCAGGGTACATTGTAGATGATTACTCATTAGTATACGAGGGTCATTCCTGAATGAATTGTGGACCTCTATGTGGGATAATGCCAGTTTCTTTACATGTTACCGTGATAAAGAGTTTGATTTGGTATTGCAAGTGTCCCGTCCGCGATCCGGGGTAATCGTCTGTCAATCATGTTAGTATTCTATTATTACCCTTACAATGAGAGTTATGAACACGATAATTTCAACTGTATAAAATCCTATGAAATTATATATTCTATGTTTTTTATGAAATTTAAAGGAAATAAAAGTCCGACCATCAAATTTTAAAAAGCGTGAGTACATAGTCCAGAGTACATTGTAGATGATTACAAATAAGTATACAAGGTTCATTCGTGAATGAATTGTGGACCTCTATGTGGGATCATGCCAGTTTCTTTACATGTTACAGTGACAAAGAGTTTGATTTGGTATTGCAAGTGTCCCGTCCGCGATCCGGGGTAATCGTCTGTCAATCGTGTTAGTATTCCATTATTACCCTTACAATGAGAGTTATGAACACGATAATTTCAACTGCATAAAATCACATGAAATTATATATTCGATGTTTTTTTATAAAATTTAAAGGAAATAAAAGTTCGACCATCAAATTTTAAAAAGTGCGAGTACATAGTCCAGGGTACATTGTAGATGATTACTCATCAGTATACGAGGGTCATTCCTGAATGAATTGTGGACCTCTATGTGGGATAATGCCAGTTTCTTTACATGTTACCGTGGTAAATAGTTTGATTTGGTGTTGCAAGTGTCCCGTCCGCGATCCGGGGTAATCGTCTGTCAATCATGTTAGTATTCCATTATTACCCTTACAATGAGAGTTATGAACACGATAATTTCAACTGTATAAAATCACAGGAAATTATATATTCTATGTTTTTTATGAAATTTAAAGGAAATAAAAGTCCGACCATCAAATTTTAAAAAGCGCGAGTACATAGTCCAGGGTACATTGTAGATGATTACTCATTAGTATACGAGGGTCATTCCTGAATGAATTGTGGACCTCTATGTGGGATCATGCCAGTTTCTTTACATGTTACCGTGATAAAGAGTTTGATTTGGTATTGCAAGTGTCCCGTCCGCGATCCGGGGTAATCGTCTGTCAATCGTGTTAGTATTACATTATTACCCTTACAATGAGAGTTATGAACACGATAATTTCAACTGCATAAAATCACATGAAATTATATATTCGATGTTTTTTTATAAAATTTAAAGGAAATAAAAGTCCGACCATCAAATTTTAAAAAGCGCGAGTACATAGTCCTGGGTACATTGTAGATGATTACTCATTAGTATACGAGGGTCATTCCTGAATGAATTGTGGACCTCTATGTGGGAGAATGCCAGTTTCTTTACATGTTACCGTGATAAAGAGTTTGATTTGGTATTGCAAGTGTCCCGTCCGCGATCCGGGGTAATCGTCTGTCAATCATGTTAGTATTCCATTATTACCCTTACAATGAGAGTTATGAACACGATAATTTCAACTGCATAAAATCACATGAAATTATATATTCGATGTTTTTTTATAAAATTTAAAGGAAATAAAAGTCCGACCATCAAATTTTAAAAAGCGCGAGTACATAGTCCAGGGTACATTGTAGATGATTACTCATTAGTATACGAGGGTCATTCCTGAATGAATTGTGGACCCCTATGTGGGATAATGCCAGTTTCTTTACATGTTACCGTGATAAAGAGTTTGATTTGGTATTGCAAGTGTCCCGTCCGCGATCCGGGGTAATCGTCTGTCAATCGTGTTAGTATTCCATTATTACCCTTACAATGAGAGTTATGAACACGATAATTTCAACTGCATAAAATCACATGAAATTATATATTCGATGTTATTTTATAAAATTTAAAGGAAATAAAAGTCCGACCATCAAATTTTAAAAAGCGCGAGTACATAGTCCAGGGTACATTGTAGATGATTACTCATTAGTATACGAGGGTCATTCCTGAATGAATTGTGGACCTCTATGTGGGATAATGCCAGTTTCTTTACATGTTACCGTGATAAAGAGTTTGATTTGGTATTGCAAGTGTCCCGTCCGCGATCCGGGGTAATCGTCTGTCAATCATGTTAGTATTCCATTATTACCCTTACAATGAGAGTTATGAACACGATAATTTCAACTGTATAAAATCACATGAAATTATATATTCTATGTTTTTTATGAAATTTAAAGGAAATAAAAGTCCGACCATCAAATTTTAAAAAGCGTGAGTACATAGTCCAGAGTACATTTTAGATGATTACAAATAAGTATACAAGGTTCATTCGTGAATGAATTGTGGACCTCTATGTGGGATCATGCCAGTTTCTTTACATGTTACAGTGACAAAGAGTTTGATTTGGTATTGCAAGTGTCCCGTCCGCGATCCGGGGTAATCGTCTGTCAATCGTGTTAGTATTCCATTATTACCCTTACAATGAGAGTTATGAACACGATAATTTCAACTGCATAAAATCACATGAAATTATATATTCGATGTTTTTTTATAAAATTTAAAGGAAATAAAAGTCCGACCATCAAATTTTAAAAAGTGCGAGTACATAGTCCAGGGTACATTGTAGATGATTACTCATTAGTATACGAGGGTCATTCCTGAATGAATTGTGGACCTCTATGTGGGATAATGCCAGTTTCTTTACATGTTACCGTGATAAATAGTTTGATTTGGTGTTGCAAGTGTCCCGTCTGCGATCCGGGGTAATCGTCTGTCAATCATGTTAGTATTCCATTATTACCCTTACAATGAGAGTTATGAACACGATAATTTCAACTGTATAAAATCACATGAAATTATATATTCTATGTTTTTTATGAAATTTAAAGGAAATAAAAGTCCGACCATCAAATTTTAAAAAGCGCGAGTACATAGTCCAGGGTACATTGTAGATGATTACTCATTAGTATACGAGGGTCATTCCTGAATGAATTGTGGACCTCTATGTGGGATCATGCCAGTTTCTTTACATGTTACCGTGATAAAGAGTTTGATTTGGTATTGCAAGTGTCCCGTCCGCGATCCGGGGTAATCGTCTGTCAATCGTGTTAGTATTCCATTATTACCCTTACAATGAGAGTTATGAACACGATAATTTCAACTGCATAAAATCACATGAAATTATATATTCGATGTTTTTTTATAAAATTTAAAGGAAATAAAAGTCCGACCATCAAATTTTAAAAAGCGCGAGTACATAGTCCAGGGTACATTGTACATGATTACTCATTAGTGTACGAGGGTCATTCCTGAATGAATTGTGGACCTCTATGTGGGAGAATGCCAGTTTCTTTACATGTTACCGTGATAAAGAGTTTGATTTGGTATTGCAAGTGTCCCGTCCGCGATCCGGGGTAATCGTCTGTCAATCATGTTAGTATTCCATTATTACCCTTACAATGAGAGTTATGAACACGATAATTTCAACTGCATAAAATCACATGAAATTATATATTCGATGTTTTTTTATAAAATTTAAAGGAAATAAAAGTCCGACCATCAAATTTTAAAAAGCACGAGTACATAGTCCAGGGTACATTGTAGATGATTACTCATTAGTATACGAGGGTCATTCCTGAATGAATTGTGGACCTCTATGTGGGATAATGCCAGTTTCTTTACATGTTACCGTGATAAAGAGTTTGATTTGGTATTGCAAGTGTCCCGTCCGCGATCCGGGGTAATCGTCTGTCAATCATGTTAGTATTCCATTATTACCCTTACAATGAGAGTTATGAACACGATAATTTCAACTGCATAAAATCACATGAAATTATATATTCGATGTTTTTTTATAAAATTTAAAGGAAATAAAAGTCCGACCATCAAATTTTAAAAAGCACGAGTACATAGTCCAGGGTACATTGTAGATGATTACTCATTAGTATACGACGGTCATTCCTGAATGAATTGTGGACCTCTATGTGGGATAATGCCAGTTTCTTTACATGTTACCGTGATAAAGAGTTTGATTTGGTATTGCAAGTGTCCCGTCCGCGATCCGGGGTAATCGTCTGTCAATCGTGTTAGTATTCCATTATTACCCTTACAATGAGAGTTATGAACACGATAATTTCAACTGCATAAAATCACATGAAATTATATATTCGATGTTTTTTTATAAAATTTAAAGGAAATAAAAGTCCGACCATCAAATTTTAAAAAGCGCGAGTACATAGTCCAGGGTACATTGTACATGATTACTCATTAGTGTACGAGGGTCATTCCTGAATGAATTGTGGACCTCTATGTGGGAGAATGCCAGTTTCTTTACATGTTACCGTGATAAAGAGTTTGATTTGGTATTGCAAGTGTCCCGTCCGCGATCCGGGGTAATCGTCTGTCAATCATGTTAGTATTCCATTATTACCCTTACAATGAGAGTTATGAACACGATAATTTCAACTGCATAAAATCACATGAAATTATATATTCGATGTTTTTTTATAAAATTTAAAGGAAATAAAAGTCCGACCATCAAATTTTAAAAAGCACGAGTACATAGTCCAGGGTACATTGTAGATGATTACTCATTAGTATACGAGGGTCATTCCTGAATGAATTGTGGACCTCTATGTGGGATAATGCCAGTTTCTTTACATGTTACCGTGATAAAGAGTTTGATTTGGTATTGCAAGTGTCCCGTCCGCGATCCGGGGTAATCGTCTGTCAATCGTGTTAGTATTCCATTATTACCCTTACAATGAGAGTTATGAACACGATAATTTCAACTGCATAAAATCACATGAAATTATATATTCGATGTTTTTTTATAAAATTTAAAGGAAATAAAAGTCCGACCATCAAATTTTAAAAAGCGCGAGTACATAGTCCAGGGTACATTGTACATGATTACTCATTAGTGTACGAGGGTCATTCCTGAATGAATTGTGGACCTCTATGTGGGAGAATGCCAGTTTCTTTACATGTTACCGTGATAAAGAGTTTGATTTGGTATTGCAAGTGTCCCGTCCGCGATCCGGGGTAATCGTCTGTCAATCATGTTAGTATTCCATTATTACCCTTACAATGAGAGTTATGAACACGATAATTTCAACTGCATAAAATCACATGAAATTATATATTCGATGTTTTTTTATAAAATTTAAAGGAAATAAAAGTCCGACCATCAAATTTTAAAAAGCACGAGTACATAGTCCAGGGTACATTGTAGATGATTACTCATTAGTATACGAGGGTCATTCCTGAATGAATTGTGGACCTCTATGTGGGATAATGCCAGTTTCTTTACATGTTACCGTGATAAAGAGTTTGATTTGGTATTGCAAGTGTCCCGTCCGCGATCCGGGGTAATCGTCTGTCAATCGTGTTAGTATTCCATTATTACCCTTACAATGAGAGTTATGAACACGATAATTTCAACTGCATAAAATCACATGAAATTATATATTCGATGTTTTTTTATAAAATTTAAAGGAAATAAAAGTCCGACCATCAAATTTTAAAAAGCGCGAGTACATAGTCCAGGGTACATTGTAGATGATTACTCATTAGTATACGAGGGTCATTCCTGAATGAATTGTGGACCTCTATGTGGGATAATGCCAGTTTCTTTACATGTTACCGTGATAAAGAGTTTGATTTGGTATTGCAAGTGTCCCGTCCGCGATCCGGGGTAATCGTCTGTCAATCATGTTAGTATTCCATTATTACCCTTACAATGAGAGTTATGAACACGATAATTTCAACTGTATAAAATCACATGAAATTATATATTCTATGTTTTTTATGAAATTTAAAGGAAATAAAAGTCCGACCATCAAATTTTAAAAAGCGTGAGTACATAGTCCAGAGTACATTGTAGATGATTACACATAAGTATACAAGGTTCATTCGTGAATGAATTGTGGACCTCTATGTGGGATCATGCCAGTTTCTTTACATGTTACAGTGACAAAGAGTTTGATTTGGTATTGCAAGTGTCCCGTCCGCGATCCGGGGTAATCGTCTGTCAATCGTGTTAGTATTCCATTATTACCCTTACAATGAGAGTTATGAACACGATAATTTCAACTGCATAAAATCACATGAAATTATATATTCGATGTTTTTTTATAAAATTTAAAGGAAATAAAAGTCCGACCATCAAATTTTAAAAAGCGCGAGTACATAGTCCAGGGTACATTGTAGATGATTACTCATTAGTGTACGAGGGTCATTCCTGAATGAATTGTGGACCTCTATGTGGGATAATGCCAGTTTCTTTACATGTTACCGTGATAAATAGTTTGATTTGGTGTTGCAAGTGTCCCGTCCGCGATCCGGGGTAATCGTCTGTCAATCATGTTAGTATTCCATTATTACCCTTACAATGAGAGTTATGAACACGATAATTTCAACTGTATAAAATCACATGAAATTATATATTCTATGTTTTTTATGAAATTTAAAGGAAATAAAAGTCCGACCATCAAATTTTAAAAAGCGCGAGTACATAGTCCAGGGTACATTGTAGATGATTACTCATTAGTATACGAGGGTCATTCCTGAATGAATTGTGGACCTCTATGTGGGATCATGCCAGTTTCTTTACATGTTACCGTGATAAAGAGTTTGATTTGGTATTGCAAGTGTCCCGTCCGCGATCCGGGGTAATCGTCTGTCAATCGTGTTAGTATTCCATTATTACCCTTACAATGAGAGTTATGAACACGATAATTTCAACTGCATAAAATCACATGAAATTATATATTCGATGTTTTTTTATAAAATTTAAAGGAAATAAAAGTCCGACCATCAAATTTTAAAAAGCGCGAGTACATAGTCCAGGGTACATTGTACATGATTACTCATTAGTGTACGAGGGTCATTCCTGAATGAATTGTGGACCTCTATGTGGGAGAATGCCAGTTTCTTTACATGTTACCGTGATAAAGAGTTTGATTTGGTATTGCAAGTGTCCCGTCCGCGATCCGGGGTAATCGTCTGTCAATCATGTTAGTATTCCATTATTACCCTTACAATGAGAGTTATGAACACGATAATTTCAACTACATAAAATCACATGAAATTATATATTCGATGTTTTTTTATAAAATTTAAAGGAAATAAAAGTCCGACCATCAAATTTTAAAAAGCACGAGTACATAGTCCAGGGTACATTGTAGATGATTACTCATTAGTATACGAGGGTCATTCCTGAATGAATTGTGGACCTCTATGTGGGATAATGCCAGTTTCTTTACATGTTACCGTGATAAAGAGTTTGATTTGGTATTGCAAGTGTCCCGTCCGCGATCCGGGGTAATCGTCTGTCAATCGTGTTAGTATTCCATTATTACCCTTACAATGAGAGTTATGAACACGATAATTTCAACTGCATAAAATCACATGAAATTATATATTCGATGTTTTTTTATAAAATTTAAAGGAAATAAAAGTCCGACCATCAAATTTTAAAAAGCGCGAGTACATAGTCCAGGGTACATTGTAGATGATTACTCATTAGTATACGAGGGTCATTCCTGAATGAATTGTGGACCTCTATGTGGGATAATGCCAGTTTCTTTACATGTTACCGTGATAAAGAGTTTGATTTGGTATTGCAAGTGTCCCGTCCGCGATCCGGGGTAATCGTCTGTCAATCATGTTAGTATTCCATTATTACCCTTACAATGAGAGTTATGAACACGATAATTTCAACTGTATAAAATCACATGAAATTATATATTCTATGTTTTTTATGAAATTTAAAGGAAATAAAAGTCCGACCATCAAATTTTAAAAAGCGTGAGTACATAGTCCAGAGTACATTGTAGATGATTACACATAAGTATACAAGGTTCATTCGTGAATGAATTGTGGACCTCTATGTGGGATCATGCCAGTTTCTTTACATGTTACAGTGACAAAGAGTTTGATTTGGTATTGCAAGTGTCCCGTCCGCGATCCGGGGTAATCGTCTGTCAATCGTGTTAGTATTCCATTATTACCCTTACAATGAGAGTTATGAACACGATAATTTCAACTGCATAAAATCACATGAAATTATATATTCGATGTTTTTTTATAAAATTTAAAGGAAATAAAAGTCCGACCATCAAATTTTAAAAAGCGCGAGTACATAGTCCAGGGTACATTGTAGATGATTACTCATTAGTGTACGAGGGTCATTCCTGAATGAATTGTGGACCTCTATGTGGGATAATGCCAGTTTCTTTACATGTTACCGTGATAAATAGTTTGATTTGGTGTTGCAAGTGTCCCGTCCGCGATCCGGGGTAATCGTCTGTCAATCATGTTAGTATTCCATTATTACCCTTACAATGAGAGTTATGAACACGATAATTTCAACTGTATAAAATCACATGAAATTATATATTCTATGTTTTTTATGAAATTTAAAGGAAATAAAAGTCCGACCATCAAATTTTAAAAAGCGCGAGTACATAGTCCAGGGTACATTGTAGATGATTACTCATTAGTATACGAGGGTCATTCCTGAATGAATTGTGGACCTCTATGTGGGATCATGCCAGTTTCTTTACATGTTACCGTGATAAAGAGTTTGATTTGGTATTGCAAGTGTCCCGTCCGCGATCCGGGGTAATCGTCTGTCAATCGTGTTAGTATTCCATTATTACCCTTACAATGAGAGTTATGAACACGATAATTTCAACTGCATAAAATCACATGAAATTATATATTCGATGTTTTTTTATAAAATTTAAAGGAAATAAAAGTCCGACCATCAAATTTTAAAAAGCGCGAGTACATAGTCCAGGGTACATTGTACATGATTACTCATTAGTGTACGAGGGTCATTCCTGAATGAATTGTGGACCTCTATGTGGGAGAATGCCAGTTTCTTTACATGTTACCGTGATAAAGAGTTTGATTTGGTATTGCAAGTGTCCCGTCCGCGATCCGGGGTAATCGTCTGTCAATCATGTTAGTATTCCATTATTACCCTTACAATGAGAGTTATGAACACGATAATTTCAACTGCATAAAATCACATGAAATTATATATTCGATGTTTTTTTATAAAATTTAAAGGAAATAAAAGTCCGACCATCAAATTTTAAAAAGCACGAGTACATAGTCCAGGGTACATTGTAGATGATTACTCATTAGTATACGAGGGTCATTCCTGAATGAATTGTGGACCTCTATGTGGGATAATGCCAGTTTCTTTACATGTTACCGTGATAAAGAGTTTGATTTGGTATTGCAAGTGTCCCGTCCGCGATCCGGGGTAATCGTCTGTCAATCGTGTTAGTATTCCATTATTACCCTTACAATGAGAGTTATGAACACGATAATTTCAACTGCATAAAATCACATGAAATTATATATTCGATGTTTTTTTATAAAATTTAAAGGAAATAAAAGTCCGACCATCAAATTTTAAAAAGCGCGAGTACATAGTCCAGGGTACATTGTAGATGATTACTCATTAGTATACGAGGGTCATTCCTGAATGAATTGTGGACCTCTATGTGGGATAATGCCAGTTTCTTTACATGTTACCGTGATAAAGAGTTTGATTTGGTATTGCAAGTGTCCCGTCCGCGATCCGGGGTAATCGTCTGTCAATCATGTTAGTATTCCATTATTACCCTTACAATGAGAGTTATGAACACGATAATTTCAACTGTATAAAATCACATGAAATTATATATTCTATGTTTTTTATGAAATTTAAAGGAAATAAAAGTCCGACCATCAAATTTTAAAAAGCGTGAGTACATAGTCCAGAGTACATTGTAGATGATTACACATAAGTATACAAGGTTCATTCGTGAATGAATTGTGGACCTCTATGTGGGATCATGCCAGTTTCTTTACATGTTACAGTGACAAAGAGTTTGATTTGGTATTGCAAGTGTCCCGTCCGCGATCCGGGGTAATCGTCTGTCAATCGTGTTAGTATTCCATTATTACCCTTACAATGAGAGTTATGAACACGATAATTTCAACTGCATAAAATCACATGAAATTATATATTCGATGTTTTTTTATAAAATTTAAAGGAAATAAAAGTCCGACCATCAAATTTTAAAAAGCGCGAGTACATAGTCCAGGGTACATTGTAGATGATTACTCATTAGTGTACGAGGGTCATTCCTGAATGAATTGTGGACCTCTATGTGGGATAATGCCAGTTTCTTTACATGTTACCGTGATAAATAGTTTGATTTGGTGTTGCAAGTGTCCCGTCCGCGATCCGGGGTAATCGTCTGTCAATCATGTTAGTATTCCTTTATTACCCTTACAATGAGAGTTATGAACACGATAATTTCAACTGTATAAAATCACATGAAATTATATATTCTATGTTTTTTATGAAATTTAAAGGAAATAAAAGTCCGACCATCAAATTTTAAAAAGCGCGAGTACATAGTCCAGGGTACATTGTAGATGATTACTCATTAGTATACGAGGGTCATTCCTGAATGAATTGTGGACCTCTATGTGGGATCATGCCAGTTTCTTTACATGTTACCGTGATAAAGAGTTTGATTTGGTATTGCAAGTGTCCCGTCCGCGATCCGGGGTAATCGTCTGTCAATCGTGTTAGTATTCCATTATTACCCTTACAATGAGAGTTATGAACACGATAATTTCAACTGCATAAAATCACATGAAATTATATATTCGATGTTTTTTTATAAAATTTAAAGGAAATAAAAGTCCGACCATCAAATTTTAAAAAGCGCGAGTACATAGTCCAGGGTACATTGTACATGATTACTCATTAGTGTACGAGGGTCATTCCTGAATGAATTGTGGACCTCTATGTGGGAGAATGCCAGTTTCTTTACATGTTACCGTGATAAAGAGTTTGATTTGGTATTGCAAGTGTCCCGTCCGCGATCCGGGGTAATCGTCTGTCAATCATGTTAGTATTCCATTATTACCCTTACAATGAGAGTTATGAACACGATAATTTCAACTGCATAAAATCACATGAAATTATATATTCGATGTTTTTTTATAAAATTTAAAGGAAATAAAAGTCCGACCATCAAATTTTAAAAAGCACGAGTACATAGTCCAGGGTACATTGTAGATGATTACTCATTAGTATACGAGGGTCATTCCTGAATGAATTGTGGACCTCTATGTGGGATAATGCCAGTTTCTTTACATGTTACCGTGATAAAGAGTTTGATTTGGTATTGCAAGTGTCCCGTCCGCGATCCAGGGTAATCGTCTGTCAATCGTGTTAGTATTCCATTATTACCCTTACAATGAGAGTTATGAACACGATAATTTCAACTGCATAAAATCACATGAAATTATATATTCGATGTTTTTTTATAAAATTTAAAGGAAATAAAAGTCCGACCATCAAATTTTAAAAAGCGCGAGTACATAGTCCAGGGTACATTGTAGATGATTACTCATTAGTATACGAGGGTCATTCCTGAATGAATTGTGGACCTCTATGTGGGATAATGCCAGTTTCTTTACATGTTACCGTGATAAAGAGTTTGATTTGGTATTGCAAGTGTCCCGTCCGCGATCCGGGGTAATCGTCTGTCAATCATGTTAGTATTCCATTATTACCCTTACAATGAGAGTTATGAACACGATAATTTCAACTGTATAAAATCACATGAAATTATATATTCTATGTTTTTTATGAAATTTAAAGGAAATAAAAGTCCGACCATCAAATTTTAAAAAGCGTGAGTACATAGTCCAGAGTACATTGTAGATGATTACACATAAGTATACAAGGTTCATTCGTGAATGAATTGTGGACCTCTATGTGGGATCATGCCAGTTTCTTTACATGTTACAGTGACAAAGAGTTTGATTTGGTATTGCAAGTGTCCCGTCCGCGATCCGGGGTAATCGTCTGTCAATCGTGTTAGTATTCCATTATTACCCTTACAATGAGAGTTATGAACACGATAATTTCAACTGCATAAAATCACATGAAATTATATATTCGATGTTTTTTTATAAAATTTAAAGGAAATAAAAGTCCGACCATCAAATTTTAAAAAGCGCGAGTACATAGTCCAGGGTACATTGTAGATGATTACTCATTAGTGTACGAGGGTCATTCCTGAATGAATTGTGGACCTCTATGTGGGATAATGCCAGTTTCTTTACATGTTACCGTGATAAATAGTTTGATTTGGTGTTGCAAGTGTCCCGTCCGCGATCCGGGGTAATCGTCTGTCAATCATGTTAGTATTCCATTATTACCCTTACAATGAGAGTTATGAACACGATAATTTCAACTGTATAAAATCACATGAAATTATATATTCTATGTTTTTTATGAAATTTAAAGGAAATAAAAGTCCGACCATCAAATTTTAAAAAGCGCGAGTACATAGTCCAGGGTACATTGTAGATGATTACTCATTAGTATACGAGGGTCCTTCCTGAATGAATTGTGGACCTCTATGTGGGATCATGCCAGTTTCTTTACATGTTACCGTGATAAAGAGTTTGATTTGGTATTGTAAGTGTCCCGTCCGCGATCCGGGGTAATCGTCTGTCAATCGTGTTAGTATTCCATTATTACCCTTACAATGAGAGTTATGAACACGATAATTTCAACTGTATAAAATCACATGAAATTATATATTCTATGTTTTTTATAAAATTTAAAGGAAATAAAAGTACGACCATCAAATTTTAAAAAGCGCGAGTACATAGTCCAGAGTACATTGTAGATGATTACACAAAAGTATACAAGGTTCATTCGTGAATGAATTGTGGACCTCTATGTGGGATCATGCCAGTTTCTTTACATGTTACCGTGTTAAAGAGTTTGATTTGGTATTGCAAGTGTCCCGTCCGCGATCCGGGGTAATCGTCTGTCAATCGTGTTAGTATTCCATTATTACCTTTACAATGAGAGTTATGAACACGATAATTTCAACTGTATAAAATCACATGAAATTATATATTCTATGTTTTTTATGAAATTTAAAGGAAATAAAAGTCCGACCATCAAATTTTAAAAAGCGCGAGTACACAGTCCAGGGTACATTGTAGATGATTACTCATTAGTATACGAGGGTCATTCCTGAATGAATTGTGGACCTCTATGTGGGATCATGCCAGTTTCTTTACATGTTACCATGTTAAAGAGTTTGATTTGGTATTGCAAGTGTCCCGTCCGCGATCCGGGGTAATTGTCTATCAATCGTGTTAGTATTCAATTATTACCCTTACAATGAGAGTTATGAACACGATAATTTCAACTGTATAAAATCACATGAAATTATATATTCTATGTTTTTTATGAAATTGAAGGGAAATAAAAGTCCGACCATTAAATTTGAAAAAGCGCGAGTACATAGTCCGGAGTACATTGTAAATGATTACACATAAGTATACAAGGTTCATTCGTGAATGAATTGTGGACCTCTTTGTTGGATCGTGCCAGTTTCCTTACATGTTACCGTTTTAAAGAGTTTGATTTGGTATTGCAAGTGTCCCGTCCGCGATCCGGGGTAATCGTCTGTCAATCGTGTTAGTATTCCATTATTACCCTTACAATGAGAGTTATGAACACGATAATTTCAACAGTATAAAATCACATGAAATTATATATTCTATGTTTTTTATGAAATTGAAGGGAAATAAAAGTCCGACGATCAAATTTTAAAAAGCGCGTGTACATAGTCCAGAGTACATTGTTGATGATTACACATAAGTATACAAGGTTCATTCGTGAATGAATTGTGGACCTCTATGTGGGATCATGCCAGTTTCTTTACATGTTACCGTGACAAAGAGTTTGATTTGGTATTGCAAGTGTCCCGTCCGCGATCCGGGGTAATCGTCTGTCAATCGTGTTAGTATTCCATTATTACCCTTACAATGAGAGTTATGAACACGATAATTTCAACTGCATAAAATCACGTGAAATTATATTTTCGATGTTTTTTTATAAAATTTAAAGGAAATAAAAGTCCGACCATCAAATTTTAAAAAGCGCGAGTACATAGTCCAGGGTACATTGTAGATGATTACTCATTAGTATACGAGGGTCATTCCTGAATGAATTGTGGACCTCTATGTGGGATCATGCCAGTTTCTTTACATGTTACCGTGACAAAAAGTTTGATTTGGTATTGCAAGTGTCCCGTCCGCGATCCGGGGTAATCGTCTGTCAATCGTGTTAGTATTCCATTATTACCCTTACAATGAGAGTTATGAACACGATAATTTCAACTGCATAAAATCACGTGAAATTATATATTCGATGTTTTTTTATAAAATTTAAAGGAAATAAAAGTCCGACCATCAAATTTTAAAAAGCGCGAGTACATAGTCCAGGGTACATTGTAGATGATTACACATAAGTATACAAGGTTCATTCGTGAATGAATTGTGGACCTCTATGTGGGATCATGCCAGTTTCTTTACATGTTACCATGTTAAAGAGTTTGATTTGGTATTGCAAGTGTCCCGTCCGCGATCCGGGGTAATTGTCTGTCAATCGTGTTAGTATTCAATTATTACCCTTACAATGAGAGTTATGAACACGATAATTTCAACTGTATAAAATCACGTGAAATTATATATTCGATGTTTTTTTATAAAATTTAAAGGAAATAAAAGTCCGACCATCAAATTTTAAAAAGCGCGAGTACATAGTCCAGGGTACATTGTAGATGATTACTCATTAGTATACGAGGGTCATTCCTGAATGAATTGTGGACCTCTATGTGGGATAATGCCAGTTTCTTTACATGTTACCGTGATAAAGAGTTTGATTTGGTATTGCAAGTGTCCCGTCCGCGATCCGGGGTAATCGTCTGTCAATCGTGTTATTATTCCATTATTACCCTTACAATGAGAGTTATGAACACGATAATTTCAACTGTATAAAATCACATGAAATTATATATTCTATGTTTTTTATGAAATTTAAAGGAAATAAAAGTCCGACCATCAAATTTTAAAAAGCGCGAGTACATAGTCCAGAGTACATTGTAGATGATTACACATAAGTATACAAGGTTCATTCGTGAATGAATTGTGGACCTCTATGTGGGATCATGCCAGTTTCTTTACATGTTACCATGTTAAAGAGTTTGATTTGGTATTGCAAGTGTCCCGTCCGCGATCCGGGGTAATTGTCTGTCAATCGTGTTAGTATTCAATTATTACCCTTACAATGAGAGTTATGAACACGATAATTTCAACTGTATAAAATCACATGAAATTATATATTCTATGTTTTTTATGAAATTGAAGGGAAATAAAAGTCCGACCATTAAATTTTAAAAAGCGCGAGTACATAGTCCGGAGTACATTGTAGATGATTACACATAAGTATACAAGGTTCATTCGTGAATGAATTGTGGACCTCTATGTTGGATCATGCCAGTTTCCTTACATGTTACCGTGTTAAAGAGTTTGATTTGGTATTGCAAGTGTCCCGTCCGCGATCCGGGGTAATCGCCTGTCAATCATGTTAGTATTCCACTAATACCCTTACAATGAGAGTTATGAACACGATAATTTCACATGAAATTATATATTCTATGTTTTTTATGAAATTGAAGGGAAATAAAAGTCCGACCATCAAATTTTAAAAAGCGCGAGTACATAGTCCATAGTACATTGTTGATGATTACACATAAGTATACAAGGTTCATTCGTGAATGAATTGTGGACCTCTATGTGGGATCATGCCAGTTTCTTTACATGTTACCGTGACAAAGAGTTTGATTTGGTATTGCAAGTGTCCCGTCCGCGATCCGGGGTAATCGTCTGTCAATCGTGTTAGTATTCCATTATTACCCTTACAATGAGAGTTATGAACACGATAATTTCAACTGCATAAAATCACGTGAAATTATATATTCGATGTTTTTTTATAAAATTTAAAGGAAATAAAAGTCCGACCATCAAATTTTAAAAAGCGCGAGTACATAGTCCAGGGTACATTGTAGATGATTACTCATTAGTATACGAGGGTCATTCCTGAATGAATTGTGGACCTCTATGTGGGATAATGCCAGTTTCTTTACATGTTACCGTGATAAAGAGTTTGATTTGGTATTGCAAGTGTCCCGTCCGCGATCCGGGGTAATCGTCTGTCAATCGTGTTAGTATTCCATTATTACCCTTACAATGAGAGTTATGAACACGATAATTTCAACTGAATAAAATCAAATGAAATTATATATTCTATGTTTTTTATAAAATTTAAAGGAAATAAAAGTACGACCATCAAATTTTAAAAAGCGCGAGTACATAGTCCAGAGTACATTGTAGATGATTACACATAAGTATACAAGGTTCATTCGTGAATGAATTGTGGACCTCTATGTGGGATCATGCCAGTTTCTTTACATGTTACCGTGACAAAGAGTTTGATTTGGTATTGCAAGTGTCCCGTCCGCGATCCGGGGTAATCGTCTGTCAATCGTGTTAGTATTCCATTATTACCCTTACAATGAGAGTTATGAACACGATAATTTCAACTGCATAAAATCACGTGAAATTATATATTCGATGTTTTTTTATAAAATTTAAAGGAAATAAAAGTCCGACCATCAAATTTAAAAAACGCGAGTACACAGTCCAGGGTACATTGTAGATGATTACTCATTAGTATACGAGGGTCATTCCTGAATGAATTGTGGACCTCTATGTGGGATAATGCCAGTTTCTTTACATGTTACCGTGATAAAGAGTTTGATTTGGTATTGTAAGTGTCCCGTCCGCGATCCGG
Source organism: Rubia yunnanensis (assembly GCA_037428765.1). Lineage (NCBI taxonomy): Eukaryota > Viridiplantae > Streptophyta > Magnoliopsida > Gentianales > Rubiaceae > Rubia > Rubia yunnanensis. The sequence goes on along the minus strand of CM075067.1, from coordinate 33,166,754 downwards.
GGTAATCGTCTGTCAATCGTGTTAGTATTCCATTATTACCCTTACAATGAGAGTTATGAACACGATAATTTCAACTGTATAAAATCACATGAAATTATATATTCTATGTTTTTTATAAAATTTAAAGGAAATAAAAGTACGGCCATCAAATTTTAAAAAGCGCGAGTACATAGTCCAGAGTACATTGTAGATGATTACACATAAGTATACAAGGTTCATTCGTGAATGAATTGTGGACCTCTATGTGGGATCATGCCAGTTTCTTTACATGTTACCATGTTAAAGAGTTTGATTTGGTATTGCAAGTGTCCCGTCAGCGATCCGGGGTAATTGTCTGTCAATCGTGTTAGTATTCAATTATTACCCTTACAATGAGAGTTATGAACACGATAATTTCAACTGTATAAAATCACATGAAATTATATATTCTATGTTTTTTATGAAATTGAAGGGAAATAAAAGTCCGACCATTAAATTTTAAAAAGCGCGTGTACATAGTCCGGAGTACATTGTAGATGATTACACATAAGTATACAAGGTTCATTCGTGAATGAATTGTGGACCTCTATGTTGGATCATGCCAGTTTCCTTACATGTTACCGTGTTAAAGAGTTTGATTTGGTATTGCAAGTGTCCCGTCCGCGATCCGGGGTAATCGTCTGTCAATCGTGTTAGTATTCCACTATTACCCTTACAATGAGAGTTATGAACACGATAATTTCAACAGTATAAAATTACATGAAATTATATATTCTATGTTTTTTATGAAATTGAAGGGAAATAAAAGTCCGACCATCAAATTTTAAAAAGCGCGAGTACATAGTCCAGAGTACATTGTTGATGATTACACATAAGTATACAAGGTTCATTCGTGAATGAATTGTGGACCTCTATGTGGGATCATGCCAGTTTCTTTACATGTTACCGTGACAAAGAGTTTGATTTGGTATTGCAAGTGTCTCGTCCGCGATCCGGGGTAATCGTCTGTCAATCGTGTTAGTATTCCATTATTACCCTTACAATGAGAGTTATGAACACGATAATTTCAATTGCATAAAATCACGTGAAGTTATATATTCGATGTTTTTTTATAAAATTTAAAGGAAATAAAAGTCCGACCATCAAATTTTAAAAAGCGCGAGTACATAGTCCAGGGTACATTGTAGATGATTACTCATTAGTATACGAGGGTCATTCCTGAATGAATTGTGGACCTCTATGTGGGATAATGCCAGTTTCTTTACATGTTACCGTGATAAAGAGTTTGATTTGGTATTGCAAGTGTCCCGTCCGCGATCCGGGGTAATCGTCTGTCAATCGTGTTAGTATTCCATTATTACCCTTACAATGAGAGTTATGAACACGATAATTTCAACTGTATAAAATCACGTGAAATTATATATTCGATGTTTTTTTATAAAATTTAAAGAAAATAAATGTCCGACCATCAAATTTTAAAAAGCGCGAGTACATAGTCCAGGGTACATTGTAGATGATTACTCATTAGTATACGAGGGTCATTCTTGAATGAATTGTGGACCTCTATGTGGGATAATGCCAGTTTCTTTACATGTTACCGTGATAAAGAGTTTGATTTGGTATTGCAAGTGTCCCGTCTGCGATCCGGGGTAATCGTCTGTCAATCGTGTTAGTATTCCATTATTACCCTTACAATGAGAGTTATGAACACGATAATTTCAGCTGTATAAAATCACATGAAATTATATATTCTATGTTTTTTATGAAATTTAAAGGAAATAAAAGTCCACCTTCAAATTTTAAAAAGCGCGAGTACATAGTCCAGAGTACATTGTAGATGATTACACATAAGTATACAAGGTTCATTCGTGAATGAATTGTGGACCTCTATGTTGGATCATGCCAGTTTCTTTACATGTTACCGTGTTAAAGAGTTTGATTTGGTATTGCAAGTGTCCCGTCCGCGATCCGGGGTAATCGTCTGTCAATCGTGTTAGTATTCCATTATTACCCTTACAATGAGAGTTATGAACACGATAATTTCAACTGTATAAAATCACATGAAATTATATATTCTATGTTTTTTATAAAATTTAAAGGAAATAAAAGTACGACCATCAAATTTTAAAAAGCCCGAGTACATAGTCCAGAGTACATTGTAGATGATTACACATAAGTATACAAGGTTCATTCGTGAATGAATTGTGGACCATTATGTGGGATCATGCCAGTTTCTTTACATGTTACCATGTTAAAGAGTTTGATTTGGTATTGCAAGTGTCCCGTCCGCGATCCGGGGTAATCGTCTGTCAATCGTGTTAGTATTCCATTATTACCCTTACAATGAGAGTTATGAACACGATAATTTCAACTGTATAAAATCACGTGAAATTATATATTCGATGTTTTTTTATAAAATTTAAAGGAAATAAAAGTCCGACCATCAAATTTTAAAAAGCGCGAGTACATTGTCCAGGGTACATTGTAGATGATTACTCATTAGTATACGAGGGTCATTCCTGAATGAATTGTGGACCTCTATGTGGGATAATGCCAATTTCTTTACATGTTACCGTGATAAAGAGTTTGATTTGGTATTGCAAGTGTCCCGTCCGCGATTCGGGGTAATCGTCTGTCAATCGTGTTAGTATTCCATTATTACCCTTACAATGAGAGTTATGAACACGATAATTTCAACAGTATAAAATCACATGAAATTATATATTCTATGTTTTTTATGAAATTTAAAGGAAATAAAAGTCCGACCATCAAATTTTAAAAAGCGTGAGTACATAGTCCAGAGTACATTGTTGATGATTACACATAAGTATACAAGGTTCATTCGTGAATGAATTGTGGACCTCTATGTGGGATCATGCCAGTTTCTTTACATGTTACCGTGACAAAGAGTTTGATTTGGTATTGCAAGTGTCCCGTCCGCGATCCGGGGTAATCGTCTGTCAATCGTGTTAGTATTCCATTATTACCCTTACAATGAGAGTTATGAACACGATAATTTCAACTGCATAATATCACGTGAAATTATATATTCGATGCTTTTTTATAAAATTTAAAGGAAATAAAAGTCCGACCATCAAATTTTAAAAAGCGCGAGTACATAGTCCAGGGTACATTGTAGATGATTACTCATTAGTATACGAGGGTCATTCCTGAATGAATTGTGGACATCTATGTGGGATAATGCCAGTTTCTTTACATGTTACCGTGATAAAGAGTTTGATTTGGTATTGCAAGTGTCCCGTCCGCGATCCGGGGTAATCGTCTGTCAATCATGTTAGTATTCCATTATTACCCTTACAATGAGAGTTATGAACACGATAATTTCAACTGTTTAAAATCACATGAAATTATATATTCTATGTTTTTTATGAAATTTAAAGGAAATAAAAGTCCGACCATCAAATTTTAAAAAGCGCGAGTACATAGTCCAGAGTACATTGTAGATGATTACACATAAGTATACAAGGTTCATTCGTGAATGAATTGTGGACCTCTACGTGGGATCATGCCAGTTTCTTTACATGTTGCCTTGATAAAGAGTTTGATTTGGTATTGCAAGTGTCCCGTCCGCGATCCGGGGTAATCGTCTGTCAATCGTGTTAGTATTCCATTATTACCCTTACAATAAGAGTTACGAACACGATAATTTCAACTGCATAAAATATCATGAAATTATATATTCTATGTTTTTTATGAAATTTAAAGGAAATAAAAGTCCGACCTTGAAATTTTAAAAAGCGCGAGTACATAGTCCAGAGTACATTGTAGATGATTACTCATAAGTATACGAGGGTCATTCATGAATGAATTGTGGACCTCTATGTGTGATCATGCCAGTTTCTTTACATGTTACCGTGATAAAGAGTTTGATTTTGTATTGCAAGTGTCCCGTCCGCGATCCGGGGTAATCGTCTGTCAATCGTGTTAGTATTCCATTATTACCCTTACAATGAGAGTTATGAACACGATAATTTCAACTGTATAAAATCACATGAAATTAAATATTCTATGTTTTTTATGAAATTTAAAGGAAATAAAAGTCCGACCATCAAATTTTAAAAAGCGCGAGTACATAGTCCAGGGTACATTGTAGATGATTACTCATTAGTATACGAGGGTCATTCCTGAATGAATTGTGGACCTCTATGTGAGATAATGCCAGTTTCTTTACATGTTACCGTGATAAAGAGTTTGATTTGGTATTGCAAGTGTCCCGTCCGCGATCCGGGGTAATCGTCTGTCAATCGTGTTAGTATTCCATTATTACCCTTACAATGAGAGTTATGAACACGATAATTTCAACTGTATAAAATCACATGAAATTATATATTCTATGTTTTTTATGAAATTTAAAGGAAATAAAAGTCCGAACATCAAATTTTAAAAAGCGCGAGTACATAGTCCAGAGTACATTGTAGATGATTACACATAAGTATACGAGGTTCATTCGTGAATGAATTGTGGACCTCTATGTGGGATCATGCCAGTTTCTTTACATGTTACCGTGTTAAAGAGTTTGATTTGGTATTGCAAGTGTCCCGTCCGCGATCCGGGGTAATCGTCTGTCAATCGTGTTAGTATTCCATTATTACCCTTACAATGAGAGTTATGAACACGATAATTTCAACAGTATAAAATCACATGAAATTATATATTCTATGTTTTTTATGGAATTTAAAGGAAATAAAAGTCCGACCATCAAATTTTAAAAAGCGTGAGTACATAGTCCAGAGTACATTGTTGATGATTACACATAAGTATACAAGGTTCATTCGTGAATGAATTGTGGACCTCTATGTGGGATCATGCCAGTTTCTTTACATGTTACCGTGACAAAGAGTTTGATTTGGTATTGCAAGTGTCCCGTCCGCGATCCGGGGTAACCGTCTGTCAATCGTGTTAGTATTCCATTATTACCCTTACAATGAGAGTTATGAACACGATAATTTCAACTGCATAATATCACGTGAAATTATATATTCGATGCTTTTTTATAAAATTTAAAGGAAATAAAAGTCCGACCATCAAATTTTAAAAAGCACGAGTACATAGTCCAGGGTACATTGTAGATGATTACTCATTAGTATACGAGGGTCATTCCTGAATGAATTGTGGACCTCTATGTGAGATAATGCCAGTTTCTTTACATGTTACCGTGATAAAGAGTTTGATTTGGTATTGCAAGTGTCCCGTCCGCGATCCGGGGTAATCGTCTGTCAATCGTGTTAGTATTCCATTATTACCCTTACAATGAGAGTTATGAACACGATAATTTCAACTGTATAAAATCACATGAAATTATATATTCTATGTTTTTTATGAAATTTAAAGGAAATAAAAGTCCGACCATCAAATTTTAAAAAGCGCGAGTACATAGTCCAGAGTACATTGTAGATGATTACACATAAGTATACGAGGTTCATTCGTGAATGAATTGTGGACCTCTATGTGGGATCATGCCAGTTTCTTTACATGTTACCGTGTTAAAGAGTTTGATTTGGTATTGCAAGTGTCCCGTCCGCGATCCGGGGTAATCGTCTGTCAATCGTGTTAGTATTCCATTATTACCCTTACAATGAGAGTTATGAACACGATAATTTCAACAGTATAAAATCACATGAAATTATATATTCTATGTTTTTTATGAAATTTAAAGGAAATAAAAGTCCGACCATCAAATTTTAAAAAGCGTGAGTACATAGTCCAGAGTACATTGTTGATGATTACACATAAGTATACAAGGTTCATTCGTGAATGAATTGTGGACCTCTATGTGGGATCATGCCAGTTTCTTTACATGTTACCGTGACAAAGAGTTTGATTTGGTATTGCAAGTGTCCCGTCCGCGATCCGGGGTAATCGTCTGTCAATCGTGTTAGTATTCCATTATTACCCTTACAATGAGAGTTATGAACACGATAATTTCAACTGCATAATATCACGTGAAATTATATATTCGATGCTTTTTTATAAAATTTAAAGGAAATAAAAGTCCGACCATCAAATTTTAAAAAGCGCGAGTACATAGTCCAGTGTACATTGTAGATGATTACTCATTAGTATACGAGGGTCATTCCTGAATGAATTGTGGACATCTATGTGGGATAATGCCAGTTTCTTTACATGTTACCGTGATAAAGAGTTTGATTTGGTATTGCAAGTGTCCCGTCCGCGATCCGGGGTAATCGTCTGTCAATCATGTTAGTATTCCATTATTACCCTTACAATGAGAGTTATGAACACGATAATTTCAACTGTATAAAATCACATGAAATTATATATTCTATGTTTTTTATGAAATTTAAAGGAAATAAAAGTCCGACCATCAAATTTTAAAAAGCGCGAGTACATAGTCCAGAGTACATTGTAGATGATTACACATAAGTATACAAGGTTCATTCGTGAATGAATTGTGGACCTCTACGTGGGATCATGCCAGTTTCTTTACATGTTACCTTGATAAAGAGTTTGATTTGGTATTACAAGTGTCCCGTCCGCGATCCGGGGTAATCGTCTGTCAATCGTGTTAGTATTCCATTATTACCCTTACAATAAGAGTTATGAACACGATAATTTCAACTGCATAAAATATCATGAAATTATATATTCTATGTTTTTTATGAAATTTAAAGGAAATAAAAGTCCGACCTTGAAATTTTAAAAAGCGCGAGAACATAGTCCAGAGTACATTGTAGATGATTACTCATAAGTATACGAGGGTCATTCATGAATGAATTGTGGACCTCTATGTGGGATCATGCCAGTTTCTTTACATGTTACCGTGATAAAGAGTTCGATTTGGTATTGCAAGTGTCCCGCCCGCGATCCGGGGTAATCGTCTGTCAATCGTGTTAGTATTCCATTATTACCCTTACAATGAGAGTTATGAACACGATAATTTCAACTGCATAAAATCACATGAAATTATATATTCGATGTTTTTTTATGAAATTTAAAGGAAATAAAAGTCCGACCATCAAATTTTAAAAATTGCGAGTACATAGTCCAGAGTACATTGTAGATGATTACACATAAGTATACAAGGTTCATTCGTGAATGAATTGTGGACCTCTATGTGGGATCATGCCAGTTTCTTTACATGTTACCGTGATAAAGAGTTTGATTTGGTATTGCAAGTGTCCCGTCCGCGATCCGGGGTAATCGTCTGTCAATCGTGTTAGTATTCCATTATTACCCTTACAATGAGAGTTATGAACACGATAATTTCAACTGTATAAAATCACATGAAATTAAATATTCTATGTTTTTTATGAAATTTAAAGGAAATAAAAGTCCGACCATCAAATTTTAAAAAGCGCGAGTACATAGTCCAGAGTACATTGTAGATGATTACACATAAGTATACAAGGTTCATTCGTGAATGAATTGTGGACCTCTACGTGGGATCATGCCAGTTTCTTTACATGTTACCGTGATAAAGAGTTTGATTTGGTATTGCAAGTGTCCCGTCCGCGATCCGGGGTAATCGTCTGTCAATCGTGTTAGTATTCCATTATTACCCTTACAATGAGAGTTATGAACACGATAATTTCAACTGCATAAAATCACATGAAATTATATATTCGATTTTTTTTATAAAATTTAAAGGAAATAAAAGTCCGACCATCAAATTTTAAAAAGCGCGAGTACATAGTCCAGGGTACATTGTAGATGATTACTCATTAGTATACGAGGGTCATTCCTGAATGAATTGTGGACCTCTATGTGGGATAATGCCAGTTTCTTTACATGTTACCGTGATAAAGAGTTTGATTTGGTATTGCAAGTGTCCTGTCCGCGATCCGGGGTAATCGTCTGTCAATCATGTTAGTATTCCATTATTACCCTTAGAATGAGAGTTATGAACACGATAATTTCAACTGTATAAAATCACATGAAATTATATATTCTATGTTTTTTATGAAATTTAAAGGAAATAAAAGTCCGACCATCAAATTTTAAAAAGCGTGAGTACATAGTCCAGAGTACATTGTTGATTATTACACATAAGTATACAAGGTTCATTCGTGAATGAATTGTGGACCTCTATGTGGGATCATGCCAGTTTCTTTACATGTTACCGTGACAAAGAGTTTGATTTGGTATTGCAAGTGTCCCGTCCGCGATCCGGGGTAATCGTCTGTCAATCATGTTAGTATTCCATTATTACCCTTAGAATGAGAGTTATGAACACGATAATTTCAACTGTATAAAATCACATGAAATTATATATTCTATGTTTTTTATGAAATTTAAAGGAAATAAAAGTCCGACCATCAAATTTTAAAAAGCGTGAGTACATAGTCCAGAGTACATTGTAGATGATTACACATAAGTATACGAGGTTCATTCGTGAATGAATTGTGGACCTCTATGTGGGATCATGCCAGTTTCTTTACATGTTACCGTGTTAAAGAGTTTGATTTGGTATTGCAAGTGTCCCGTCCGCGATCCGGGGTAATCGTCTGTCAATCGTGTTAGTATTCCATTATTACCCTTACAATGAGAGTTATGAACACGATAATTTCAACAGTATAAAATCACATGAAATTATATATTCTATGTTTTTTATGAAATTTAAAGGAAATAAAAGTCCGACCATCAAATTTTAAAAAGCGTGAGTACATAGTCCAGAGTACATTGTTGATGATTACACATAAGTATACAAGGTTCATTCGTGAATGAATTGTGGACCTCTATGTGGGATCATGCCAGTTTCTTTACATGTTACCGTGACAAAGAGTTTGATTTGGTATTGCAAGTGTCCCGTCCGCGATCCGGGGTAATCGTCTGTCAATCGTGCTAGTATTCCATTATTACCCTTACAATGAGAGTTATGAACACGATAATTTCAACTGCATAATATCACGTGAAATTATATATTCGATGCTTTTTTATAAAATTTAAAGGAAATAAAAGTCCGACCATCAAATTTTAAAAAGCGCGAGCACATAGTCCAGGGTACATTGTAGATGATTACTCATTAGTATACGAGGGTCATTCCTGAATGAATTGTGGACATCTATGTGGGATAATGCCAGTTTCTTTACATGTTACCGTGATAAAGAGTTTGATTTGGTATTGCAAGTGTCCCGTCCGCGATCCGGGGTAATCGTCTCTCAATCATGTTAGTATTCCATTATTACCCTTACAATGAGAGTTATGAACACGATAATTTCAACTGTATAAAATCACATGAAATTATATATTCTATGTTTTTTATGAAATTTAAAGGAAATAAAAGTCCGACCATCAAATTTTAAAAAGCGCGAGTACATAGTCCAGAGTACATTGTAGATGATTACACATAAGTATACAAGGTTCATTCGTGAATGAATTGTGGACCTCTACGTGGGATCATGCCAGTTTCTTTACATGTTACCTTGATAAAGAGTTTGATTTGGTATTGCAAGTGTCCCGTCCGCGATCCGGGGTAATCGTCTGTCAATCGTGTTAGTATTCCATTATTACCCTTACAATAAGAGTTATGAACACGATAATTTCAACTGCATAAAATATCATGAAATTATATATTCTATGTTTTTTATGAAATTTAAAGGAAATAAAAGTCCGACCTTGAAATTTTAAAAAGCGCGAGTACATAGTCCAGAGTACATTGTAGATGATTACTCATAAGTATACGAGGGTCATTCATGCATGAATTGTGGACCTCTATGTGGGATCATGCCAGTTTCTTTACATGTTACCGTGATAAAGAGTTTGATTTGGTATTGCAAGTGTCCCGTCCGCGATCCGGGGTAATCGTCTGTCAATCGTGTTAGTATTCCATTATTACGCTTACAATGAGAGTTATGAACACGATAATTTCAACAGTATAAAATCACATGAAATTATATATTCTATGTTTTTTATGAAATTTAAAGGAAATAAAAGTCCGACCATCAAATTTTAAAAAGCGTGAGTACATAGTCCAGAGTACATTGTTGATGATTACACATAAGTATACAAGGTTCATTCGTGAATGAATTGTGGACCTCTATGTGGGATCATGCCAGTTTCTTTACATGTTACCGTGACAAAGAGTTTGATTTGGTATTGCAAGTGTCCCGTCCGCGATCCGGGGTAATCGTCTGTCAATCGTGCTAGTATTCCATTATTACCCTTACAATGAGAGTTATGAACACGATAATTTCAACTGCATAATATCACGTGAAATTATATATTCGATGCTTTTTTATAAAATTTAAAGGAAATAAAAGTCCGACCATCAAATTTTAAAAAGCGCGAGCACATAGTCCAGGGTACATTGTAGATGATTACTCATTAGTATACGAGGGTCATTCCTGAATGAATTGTGGACATCTATGTGGGATAATGCCAGTTTCTTTACATGTTACCGTGATAAAGAGTTTGATTTGGTATTGCAAGTGTCCCGTCCGCGATCCGGGGTAATCGTCTCTCAATCATGTTAGTATTCCATTATTACCCTTACAATGAGAGTTATGAACACGATAATTTCAACTGTATAAAATCACATGAAATTATATATTCTATGTTTTTTATGAAATTTAAAGGAAATAAAAGTCCGACCATCAAATTTTAAAAAGCGCGAGTACATAGTCCAGAGTACATTGTAGATGATTACACATAAGTATACAAGGTTCATTCGTGAATGAATTGTGGACCTCTACGTGGGATCATGCCAGTTTCTTTACATGTTACCTTGATAAAGAGTTTGATTTGGTATTGCAAGTGTCCCGTCCGCGATCCGGGGTAATCGTCTGTCAATCGTGTTAGTATTCCATTATTACCCTTACAATAAGAGTTATGAACACGATAATTTCAACTGCATAAAATATCATGAAATTATATATTCTATGTTTTTTATGAAATTTAAAGGAAATAAAAGTCCGACCTTGAAATTTTAAAAAGCGCGAGTACATAGTCCAGAGTACATTGTAGATGATTACTCATAAGTATACGAGGGTCATTCATGAATGAATTGTGGACCTCTATGTGGGATCATGCCAGTTTCTTTACATGTTACCGTGATAAAGAGTTTGATTTGGTATTGCAAGTGTCCCGTCCGCGATCCGGGGTAATCGTCTGTCAATCGTGTTAGTATTCCATTATTACCCTTACAATGAGAGTTATGAACACGATAATTTCAACTGTATAAAATCACATGAAATTAAATATTCTATGTTTTTTATGAAATTTAAAGGAAATAAAAGTCCGACCATCAAATTTTAAAAAGCGCGAGTACATAGTCCAGAGTACATTGTAGATGATTACACATAAGTATACAAGGTTCATTCGTGAATGAATTGTGGACCTCTACGTGGGATCATGCCAGTTTCTTTACATGTTACCGTGATAAAGAGTTTGATTTGGTATTGCAAGTGTCCCGTCCGCGATCCGGGGTAATCGTCTGTCAATCGTGTTAGTATTCCATTATTACCCTTACAATGAGAGTTATGAACACGATAATTTCAACTGCATAAAATCACATGAAATTATATATTCGATGTTTTTTCATAAAATTTAAAGGAATTAAAAGTTCGACCATCAAATTTTAAAAAGCGCGAGTACATAGTCCAGGGTACATTGTAGATGATTACTCATTAGTATACGAGGGTCATTCCTGAATGAATTGTGGACCTCTATGTGGGATAATGCCAGTTTCTTTACATGTTACCGTGATAAAGAGTTTGATTTGGTATTGCAAGTGTCCCGTCCGCGATCCGGGGTAATCGTCTGTCAATCATGTTAGTATTCCATTATTACCCTTACAATGAGAGTTATGAACACGATAATTTCAACTGTATAAAATCACATGAAATTATATATTCTATGTTTTTTATGAAATTTAAAGGAAATAAAAGTCCGACCATCAAATTTTAAAAAGCGTGAGTACATAGTCCAGAGTACATTGTAGATGATTACACATAAGTATACAAGGTTCATTCGTGAATGAATTGTGGACCTCTATGTGGGATCATGCCAGTTTCTTTACATGTTACAGTGACAAAGAGTTTGATTTGGTATTGCAAGTGTCCCGTCCGCGATCCGGGGTAATCGTCTGTCAATCGTGTTAGTATTCCATTATTACCCTTACAATGAGAGTTATGAACACGATAATTTCAACTGCATAAAATCACATGAAATTATATATTCGATGTTTTTTTTATAAAATTTAAAGGAAATAAAAGTCCGACCATCAAATTTTAAAAAGCGCGAGTACATAGTCCAGGGTACATTGTAGATGATTACTCATTAGTATACGAGGGTCATTCCTGAATGAATTGTGGACCTCTATGTGGGATAATGCCAGTTTCTTTACATGTTACCGTGATAAAGAGTTTGATTTGGTATTGCAAGTGTCCCGTCCGCGATCCGGGGTAATCGTCTGTCAATCATGTTAGTATTCCATGATTACCCTTACAATGAAAGTTATGAACACGATAATTTCAACTGTATAAAATCACATGAAATTATATATTCTATGTTTTTTATGAAATTTAAAGGAAATAAAAGTCCGACCATCAAATTTTAAAAAGCGCGAGTACATAGTCCAGAGTACATTGTAGATGATTACTCATTAGTATACAAGGTTCATTCGTGAATGAATTGTGGACCTCTATGTGGGATCAAGCCAGTTTCTTTACATGTTACCTTGATAAAGAGTTTCATTTGGTATTGCAAGTGTCCCGTCCGCGATCCGGGGTAATCGTCTGTCAATCGTGTTAGTATTCCATTATTACCCTTACAATAAGAGTTATGAACATGATAATTTCAACTGCATAAAATCTCATGAAATTATATATTCTATGTTTTTATGAAATTTAAAGGAAATAAAAGTCCGACCATCAAATTTTGAACACGATAATTTCAACTATATAAAATCACATGAAATTAAATATTCTATGTTTTTTATGAAATTTAAAGGAAATAAAAGTCCGACCATCAAATTTTAAAAAGCGCGAGTACATAGTCCAGAGTACATTGTAGATGATTACACATAAGTATACAAGGTTCATTCGTGAATGAATTGTGGACCTCTATGTGGGATCATGCCAGTTTCTTTACATGTTACCGTGACAAAGAGTTTGATTTGGTATTGCAAGTGTCCCGTCCGCGATCCGGGGTAATCGTCTGTCAATCGTGTTAGTATTCCATTATTACCCTTACAATGAGAGTTATGAACACGATAATTTCAACTGCATAAAATCACATGAAATTATATATTCGATGTTTTTTTATAAAATTTAAAGGAAATAAAAGTCCGACCATCAAATTTTAAAAAGTGCGAGTACATAGTCCAGGGTACATTGTAGATGATTACTCATTAGTATACGAGGGTCATTCCTGAATGAATTGTGGACCTCTATGTGGGAAAATGCCAGTTCCTTTACATGTTACCGTGATAAAGAGTTTGATTTGGTATTGTAAGTGTCCCGTCCGCGATCCGGGGTAATCGTCTGTCAATCATATTAGTATTCCATTATTACCCTTACAATGAGAGTTATGAACACGATAATTTCAACTGTATAAAATCACATGAAATTATATATTCTATGTTTTTTATGAAATTTAAAGGAAATAAAAGTCCGACCATCAAATTTTAAAAAGCGCGAGTACATAGTCCGGAGTACATTGTAGATGATTACACATAAGTATACAAGGTTCATTCGTGAATGAATTGTGGACCTCTATGTGGGATCATGCCAGTTTCTTTACATGTTACCTTGATAAAGAGTTTGATTTGGTATTGCAAGTGTCCCGTCCGCGATCCGGGGTAATCGTCTGTCAATCGTGTTAGTATTCCATTATTACCCTTACAATAAGAGTTATGAACATGATAATTTCAACTGCATAAAATCTCATGAAATTATATATTCTATGTTTTTTATGAAATTTAAAGGAAATAAAAGTCCGACCATCAAATTTTAAAAATTGCGAGTACATAGTCCAGAGTACATTGTAGATGATTACACATAAGTATACAAGGTTCATTCGTGAATGAATTGTGGACCTCTATGTGGGATCATGCCAGTTTCTTTACATGTAACAGTGATAAAGAGTTTGATTTGGTATTGCAAGTGTCCCGTCCGCGATCCGGGGTAATCGTCTGTCAATCGTGTTAGTATTCCATTATTACCCTTACAATAAGAGTTATGAACACGATAATTTCAACTGCATAAAATCTCATGAAATTATATATTCTATGTTTTTAATGAAATTTAAAGGAAATAAAAGTCCGACCATGAAATTTTAAAAAGCGCGAGTACATAGTCCAGAGTACATTGTAGATAATTACTCATAAGTATACGAGGGTCATTCATGAATGAATTGTGGACCTCTATGTGGGATCATGCCAGTTTCTTTACATGTTACCGTGATAAAGAGTTTGATTTGGTATTGCAAGTGTCCCGTCCGCGATCCGGGGTAATCGTCTGTCAATCGTGTTAGTATTCCATTATTACCCTTACAAAGAGAGTTATGAACACGATAATTTCAACTGCATAAAATCTCATGAAATTATATATTCTATGTTTTTTTTGAAATTTAAAGGAAATAAAAGTCCGACCATCAAATTTTAAAAATTGCGAGTACATAGTCCAGAGTACATTGTAGATGATTACACATAAGTATACAAGGTTCATTCGTGAATGAATTGTGGACCTCTATGTGGGATCATGCCAGTTTCTTTACATGTTACCGTGATAAAGAGTTTGATTTGGTATTGCAAGTGTCCCGTCCGCGATCCGGGGTAATCGTCTGTCAATCGTGTTAGTATTCCATTATTACCCTTACAATGAGAGTTATGAACACGATAATTTCAACTGCATAAAATCTCATGAAATTATATATTCTATGTTTTTTATGAAATTTAAAGGAAATAAAAGTCCGACCATGAAATTTTAAAAAGCGCGAGTACATAGTCCAGAGTACATTGTAGATGATTACTCATAAGTATACGAGGGTCATTCATGAACGAATTGTGGACCTCTATGTGGGATCATGCCAGTTTCTTTACATGTTACCGTGATAAAGATTTTGATTTGGTATTGCAAGTGTCCCGTCCGCGATCCGGGGTAATTGTCTGTCAATCGTGTTAGTATTCCATTATTACCCTTACAATGAGAGTTATGAACCCGATAATTTCAACTGTATAAAATCGCATGAAATTAAATATTTTATGTTTTTTATGAAATTTAAAGGAAATAAAAGTCCGACCATCAAATTTTAAAAAGCGCGAGTACATAGTCCAGAGTACATTGTAGATAATTACTCATAAGTATACGAGGGTCATTCATGAATGAATTGTGGACCTCTATGTGGGATCATGCCAGTTTCTTTACATGTTACCGTGATAAAGAGTTTGATTTGGTATTGCAAGTGTCCCGTCCGCGATCCGGGGTAATCGTCTGTCAATCGTGTTAGTATTCCATTATTACCCTTACAATGAGAGTTATGAACACGATAATTTCAACTGCATAAAATCTCATGAAATTATATATTCTATGTTTTTTATGAAATTTAAAGGAAATAAAAGTCCGACCATCAAATTTTAAAAATTGCGAGTACATAGTCCAGAGTACATTGTAGATGATTACACATAAGTATACAAGGTTCATTCGTAAATGAATTGTGGACCTCTATGTGGGATCATGCCAGTTTCTTTACATGTTACCGTGATAAAGAGTTTGATTTGGTATTGCAAGTGTCCCGTCCGCGATCCGGGGTAATCGTCTGTCAATCGTGTTAGTATTCCATTATTACCCTTACAATGAGAGTTATGAACACGATAATTTCAACTGCATAAAATCTCATGAAATTATATATTCTATGTTTTTTATGAAATTTAAAGGAAATAAAAGTCCGACCATGAAATTTTAAAAAGCGCGAGTACATAGTCCAGAGTACATTGTAGATGATTACTCATAAGTATACGAGGGTCATTCATGAACGAATTGTGGACCTCTATGTGGGATCATGCCAGTTTCTTTACATGTTACCGTGATAAAGAGTTTGATTTGGTATTGCAAGTGTCCCGTCCGCGATCCGGGGTAATTGTCTGTCAATCGTGTTAGTATTCCATTGTTACCCTTACAATGAGAGTTATGAACCCGATAATTTCAACTGTATAAAATCGCATGAAATTAAATATTTTATGTTTTTTATGAAATTTAAAGGAAATAAAAGTCCGACCATCAAATTTTAAAAAGCGCGAGTACATAGTCCAGAGTACATTGTAGATGATTACACATAAGTATACAAGGTTCATTCGTGAATGAATTGTGGACCTCTATGTGGGATCATGCCAGTTTCTTTACATGTTACCATGACAAAGAGTTTGATTTGGTATTGCAAGTGTCCCGTCCACGATCCGGGGTAATCGTCTGTCAATCGTGTTAGTATTCCATTATTACCCTTACAATTAGAGTTATGAACACGATAATTTCAACTGCATAAAATCACATGAAATTATATATTCGATGTTTTTTTTATAAAATTTAAAGGAAATAAAAGTCCGACCATCAAATTTTAAAAAGCGCGAGTACATAGTCCAGGGTACATTGTAGATGATTACTCATTAGTATACTAGGGTCATTCCTGAATGAATTGTGGACCTCTATGTGGGATAATGCATGTTTCTTTACATGTTACCGTGACAAAGAGTTTGATTTGGTATTGCAAGTGTC
This sequence comes from Rubia yunnanensis, assembly GCA_037428765.1. Lineage (NCBI taxonomy): Eukaryota > Viridiplantae > Streptophyta > Magnoliopsida > Gentianales > Rubiaceae > Rubia > Rubia yunnanensis. The sequence continues at coordinate 33,150,084 of CM075067.1, read as the reverse complement.
CCGTCCGCGATCCGGGGTAATCGTCTGTCAATCATGTTAGTATTCCATTATTACCCTTACAATGAGAGTTATGAACACGATAATTTCAACTGTATAAAATCACATGAAATTATATATTCTATGTTTTTTATGAAATTTAAAGGAAATAAAAGTCCGACCATCAAATTTTAAAAAGCGCGAGTACATAGTCCAGAGTACATTGTAGATGATTACACATAAGTATACAAGGTTCATTCGTGAATGAATTGTTGACCTCTATGAGGGATCATGCCAGTTTCTTTACATGTTACCTTGATAAAGAATTTGATTTGGTATTGCAAGTGTCCCGTCCGCGATCCGGGGTAATCGTCTGTCAATCGTGTTAGTATTCCATTATTACCCTTACAATAAGAGTTATGAACACAATAATTTCAACTGCATAAAATCTCATGAAATTATATATTCTATGTTTTTTATGAAATTTAAAGGAAATAAAAGTCCGACCATGAAATTTTAAAAAGCGCGAGTACATAGTCCAGAGTACATTGTAGATGATTACTCATAAGTATACGAGGGTCATTCATGCATGAATTGTGGACCTCTATGTGGGATCATGCCAGTTTCTTTACATGTTACCGTGATAAAGAGTTTGATTTGGTATTGCAAGTGTCCCGTCCGCGATCCGGGGTAATCGTCTGTCAATCGTGTTAGTATTCCATTATTACCCTTACAATGAGAGTTATGAACACGATAATTTTAACAGTATAAAATCACATGAAATTAAATATTCTATGTTTTTTATGAAATTTAAAGGAAATAAAAGTCCGACCATCAAATTTTAAAAAGCGCGAGTACATAGTCCAGAGTACATTGTAGATGATTACACATAAATATACAAGGTTCATTCGTGAATGAATTGTGGACCTCTACGTGGGATCATGCCAGTTTCTTTACATGTTACCGTGATAAAGAGTTTGATTTGGTATTGCAAGTGTCCCGTCCGTGATCCGGGGTAATCGTCTGTCAATCGTGTTAGTATTCCATTATTACCCTTACAATGAGAGTTATGAACACGATAATTTCAACTGTATAAAATCACATGAAATTATATATTCTATGTTTTTTATGAAATTTAAAGGAAATAAAAGTCCGACCATCAAATTTTAAAAAGCGCGAGTACATAGTCCAGAGTACATTGTAGATGATTACACATAAGTATACAAGGTTCATTCGTGAATGAATTGTTGACCTCTATGAGGGATCATGCCAGTTTCTTTACATGTTACCTTGATAAAGAATTTGATTTGGTATTGCAAGTGTCCCGTCCGCGATCCGGGGTAATCGTCTGTCAATCGTGTTAGTATTCCATTATTACCCTTACAATAAGAGTTATGAACACAATAATTTCAACTGCATAAAATCTCATGAAATTATATATTCTATGTTTTTTATGAAATTTAAAGGAAATAAAAGTCCTACCATGAAATTTTAAAAAGCGCGAGTACATAGTCCAGAGTACATTGTAGATGATTACTCATAAGTATACGAGGGTCATTCATGCATGAATTGTGGACCTCTATGTGGGATCATGCCAGTTTCTTTACATGTTACCGTGATAAAGAGTTTGATTTGGTATTGCAAGTGTCCCGTCCACGATCCGGGGTAATCGTCTGTCAATCGTGTTAGTATTCCATTATTACCCTTACAATGAGAGTTATGAACACGATAATTTTAACTGTATAAAATCACATGAAATTAAATATTCTATGTTTTTTATGAAATTTAAAGGAAATAAAAGTCCGACCATCAAATTTTAAAAAGCGCGAGTACATAGTCCAGAGTACATTGTAGATGATTACACATAAATATACAAGGTTCATTCGTGAATGAATTGTGGACCTCTACGTGGGATCATGCCAGTTTCTTTACATGTTACCGTGATAAAGAGTTTGATTTGGTATTGCAAGTGTCCCGTCCGCGATCCGGGGTAATCGTCTGTCAATCGTGTTAGTATTCCATTATTACCCTTACAATGAGAGTTATGAACACGATAATTTCAACTGTATAAAATCACATGAAATTATATATTCTATGTTTTTTATGAAATTTAAAGGAAATAAAAGTCCGACCATCAAATTTTAAAAAGCGCGAGTACATAGTCCAGAGTACATTGTAGATGATTACACATAAGTATACAAGGTTCATTCGTGAATGAATTGTGGACCTCTATGTGGGATCATGCCAGTTTCTTTACATGTTACCGTGATAAAGAGTTTGATTTGGTATTGCAAGTGTCCCGTCCGCGATCCGGGGTAATCGTCTGTCAATCGTGTTAGTATTCCATTATTACCCTTACAATGAGAGTTATGAACACGATAATTTCAACTGTATAAAATCACATGAAATTAAATATTCTATGTTTTTTATGAAATTTAAAGGAAATAAAAGTCCGACCATCAAATTTTAAAAAGCGCGAGTACATAGTCCAGAGTACATTGTAGATGATTACACATAAGTATACAAGGTTCATTCGTGAATGAATTGTGGACCTCTATGTGGGATCATGCCAGTTTCTTTACATGTTACCGTGATAAAGAGTTTGATTTGGTATTGCAAGTGTCCCGTCCGCGATCTGGGGTAATCGTCTGTCAATCGTGTTAGTATTCCATTATTACCCTTACAATGAGAGTTATGAACACGATAATTTCAACTGTATAAAATCACATGAAATTAAATATTCTATGTTTTTTATGAAATTTAAAGGAAATAAAAGTCCGACCATCAAATTTTAAAAAGCGCGAGTACATAGTCCAGAGTACATTGTAGATGATTACACATAAATATACAAGGTTCATTCGTGAATGAATTGTGGACCTCTACGTGGGATCATGCCAGTTTCTTTACATGTTACCGTGATAAAGAGTTTGATTTGGTATTGCAAGTGTCCCGTCCGCGATCCGGGGTAATCGTCTGTCAATCGTGTTAGTATTCCATTATTACCCTTACAATGAGAGTTATGAACACGATAATTTCAACTGTATAAAATCACATGAAATTATATATTCTATGTTTTTTATGAAATTTAAAGGAAATAAAAGTCCGACCATCAAATTTTAAAAAGCGCGAGTACATAGTCCAGAGTACATTGTAGATGATTACACATAAGTATACAAGGTTCATTCGTGAATGAATTGTTGACCTCTATGAGGGATCATGCCAGTTTCTTTACATGTTACCTTGATAAAGAATTTGATTTGGTATTGCAAGTGTCCCGTCCGCGATCCGGGGTAATCGTCTGTCAATCGTGTTAGTATTCCATTATTACCCTTACAATAAGAGTTATGAACACAATAATTTCAACTGCATAAAATCTCATGAAATTATATATTCTATGTTTTTTTGAAATTTAAAGGAAATAAAAGTCCGACCATGAAATTTTAAAAAGCGCGAGTACATAGTCCAGAGTACATTGTAGATGATTACTCATAAGTATACGAGGGTCATTCATGCATGAATTGTGGACCTCTATGTGGGATCATGCCAGTTTCTTTACATGTTACCGTGATAAAGAGTTTGATTTGGTATTGCAAGTGTCCCGTCCGCGATCCGGGGTAATCGTCTGTCAATCGTGTTAGTATTCCATTATTACCCTTACAATGAGAGTTATGAACACGATAATTTTAACTGTATAAAATCACATGAAATTAAATATTCTATGTTTTTTATGAAATTTAAAGGAAATAAAAGTCCGACCATCAAATTTTAAAAAGCGCGAGTACATAGTCCAGAGTACATTGTAGATGATTACACATAAATATACAAGGTTCATTCGTGAATGAATTGTGGACCTCTACGTGGGATCATGCCAGTTTCTTTACATGTTACCGTGATAAAGAGTTTGATTTGGTATTGCAAGTGTCCCGTCCGCGATCCGGGGTAATCGTCTGTCAATCGTGTTAGTATTCCATTATTACCCTTACAATGAGAGTTATGAACACGATAATTTCAACTGTATAAAATCACATGAAATTAAATATTCTATGTTTTTTATGAAATTTAAAGGAAATAAAAGTCCGACCATCAAATTTTAAAAAGCGCGAGTACATAGTCCAGAGTACATTGTAGATGATTACACATAAGTATACAAGGTTCATTCGTGAATGAATTGTTGACCTCTATGAGGGATCATGCCAGTTTCTTTACATGTTACCGTGATAAAGAGTTTGATTTGGTATTGCAAGTGTCCCGTCCGCGATCCGGGGTAATCGTCTGTCAATCGTGTTAGTATTCCATTATTACCCTTACAATGAGAGTTATGAACACGATAATTTCAACTGTATAAAATCACATGAAATTATATATTCGATGTTTTTTATGAAATTTAAAGGAAATAAAAGTCCGACCATCAAATTTTAAAAAGCGCGAGTACATAGTCCAGAGTACATTGTAGATGATTACACATAAGTATACAAGGTTCATTCGTGAATGAATTGTTGACCTCTATGAGGGATCATGCCAGTTTCTTTACATGTTACCTTGATAAAGAATTTGATTTGGTATTGCAAGTGTCCCGTCCGCGATCCGGGGTAATCGTCTGTCAATCGTGTTAGTATTCCATTATTACCCTTACAATAAGAGTTATGAACACAATAATTTCAACTGCATAAAATCTCATGAAATTATATATTCTATGTTTTTTATGAAATTTAAAGGAAATAAAAGTCCGACCATGAAATTTTAAAAAGCGCGAGTACATAGTCCAGAGTACATTGTAGATGATTACTCATAAGTATACGAGGGTCATTCATGCATGAATTGTGGACCTCTATGTGGGATCATGCCAGTTTCTTTACATGTTACCGTGATAAAGAGTTTGATTTGGTATTGCAAGTGTCCCGTCCGCGATCCGGGGTAATCGTCTGTCAATCGTGTTAGTATTCCATTATTACCCTTACAATGAGAGTTATGAACACGATAATTTTAACTGTATAAAATCACATGAAATTAAATATTCTATGTTTTTTATGAAATCTAAAGGAAATAAAAGTCCGACCATCAAATTTTAAAAAGCGCGAGTACATAGTCCAGAGTACATTGTAGATGATTACACATAAATATACAAGGTTCATTCGTGAATGAATTGTGGACCTCTACGTGGGATCATGCCAGTTTCTTTACATGTTACCGTGATAAAGAGTTTGATTTGGTATTGCAAGTGTCCCGTCCGCGATCCGGGGTAATCGTCTCTCAATCGTGTTAGTATTCCATTATTACCCTTACAATGAGAGTTATGAACACGATAATTTCAACTGTATAAAATCACATGAAATTATATATTCTATGTTTTTTATGAAATTTAAAGGAAATAAAAGTCCGACCATCAAATTTTAAAAAGCGCGAGTACATAGTCCAGAGTACATTGTAGATGATTACACATAAGTATACAAGGTTCATTCGTGAATGAATTGTGGACCTCTATGTGGGATCATGCCAGTTTCTTTACATGTTACCGTGATAAAGAGTTTGATTTGGTATTGCAAGTGTCCCGTCCGCGATCCGGGGTAATCGTCTATCAATCGTGTTAGTATTCCATTATTACCCTTACAATGAGAGTTATGAACACGATAATTTCAACTGTATAAAATCACATGAAATTAAATATTCTATGTTTTTTATGAAATTTAAAGGAAATAAAAGTCCGACCATCAAATTTTAAAAAGCGCGAGTACATAGTCCAGAGTACATTGTACATGATTACACATAAGTATACAAGGTTCATTCGTGAATGAATTGTGGACCTCTATGTGGGATCATGCCAGTTTCTTTACATGTTACCGTGACAAAGAGTTTGATTTGGTATTGCAAGTGTCCCGTCCGCGATTCGAGGTAATCGTCTGTCAATCGTGTTAGTATTCCATTATTACCCTTACAATGAGAGTTATGAACACGATAATTTCAACTGCATAAAATCACATGAAATTATATATTCGATGTTTTTTTATAAAATTTAAAGGAAATAAAAGTCCGACCATCAAATTTTAAAAAGCGCGAGTACATAGTCCAGGGTACATTGTAGATGATTACTCATTAGTATACGAGGGTCATTCCTGAATGAATTGTGGACCTCTCTGTGGGATAATGCCAGTTCCTTTACATGTTACCGTGATAAAGAGTTTGATTTGGTATTGCAAGTGTCCCGTCCGCGATCCGGGGTAATCGTCTGTCAATCATGTTAGTATTCCATTATTACCTTTACAATGAGAGTTATGAACACGATAATTTCAACTGTATAAAATCACATGAAATTATATATTCTAGGTTTTTTATGAAATTTAAAGGATATAAAAGTCCGACCATCAAATTTTAAAAAGCGCGAGTACATAGTCCGGAGTACATTGTAGATGATTACACATAAGTATACAAGGTTCATTCGTGAATGAATTGTGGACCTCTATGTGGGATCATGCCAGTTTCTTTACATGTTACCTTGATAAAGAGTTTGATTTGGTATTGCAAGTGTCCCGTCCGCGATCCGGGGTAATCGTCTGTCAATCGTGTTAGTATTCCATTATTACCCTTACAATAAGAGTTATGAATATGATAATTTCAACTGCATAAAATGTCATGAAATTATATATTCTATGTTTTTTATGAAATTTAATGGAAATAAAAGTCCGACCATGAAATTTTAAAAAGCGCGAGTACATAGTCCAGAGTACATTGTAGATAATTACTCATAAGTATACGAGGGTCATTCATGAATGAATTGTGGACCTCTATGTGGGATCATGCCAGTTTCTTTACATGTTACCGTGATAAAGAGTTTGATTTGGTATTGCAAGTGTCCCGTCCGCGATCCGGGGTAATCGTCTGTCAATCGTGTTAGTATTCCATTATTACCCTTTCAATAAGAGTTATGAACACGATAATTTCAACTGCATAAAATCTCATGAAATTATATATTCTATGTTTTTTATGAAATTTAAAGGAAATAAAAGTCCGACCATGAAATTTTAAAAAGCGCGAGTACATAGTCCAGAGTACATTGTAGATGATTACACATAAGTATACAAGGTTCATTCGTGAATGAATTGTGGACCTCTATGTGGGATCATGCCAGTTTCTTTACATGTTACCGTGACAAAGAGTTTGATTTGGTATTGCAAGTGTCCCGTCCGCGATCCGGGGTAATCGTCTGTCAATCGTGTTAGTATTCCATTATTACCCTTACAATGAGAGTTATGAACACGATAATTTCAACTGCATAAAATCACATGAAATTATATATTCGATGTTTTTTTTATAAAATTTAAAGGAAATAAAAGTCCGACCATCAAATTTTAAAAAGCGCGAGTACATAGTCCAGGGTACATTGTAGATGATTACTCATTGGTATACGAGGGTCATTCCTGAATGAATTATGGACCTCTATGTGGGATAATGCATGCTTCTTTACATGTTACCATGATAAAGAGTTTGATTTGGTATTGCAAGTGTCCCGTCCGCGATCCGGGGTAATCGTCTGTCAATCATGTTAGTATTCCATTATTACCCTTACAATGAGAGTTATGAACACGATAATTTCAACTGTATAAAATCACATGAAATTATATATTCTATGTTTTTTATGAAATTTAAAGGAAATAAAAGTCCGACCATCAAATTTTAAAAAGCGCGAGTACATAGTCCAGAGTACATTGTAGATGATTACACATAAGTATACAAGGTTCATTCGTGAATGAATTGTTGACCTCTATGAGGGATCATGCCAGTTTCTTTACATGTTACCTTGATAAAGAATTTGATTTGGTATTGCAAGTGTCCCGTCCGCGATCCGGGGTAATCGTCTGTCAATCGTGTTAGTATTCCATTATTACCCTTACAATAAGAGTTATGAACACAATAATTTCAACTGCATAAAATCTCATGAAATTATATATTCTATGTTTTTTATGAAATTTAAAGGAAATAAAAGTCCGACCATGAAATTTTAAAAAGCGCGAGTACATAGTCCAGAGTACATTGTAGATGATTACTCATAAGTATACGAGGGTCATTCATGCATGAATTTTGGACCTCTATGTGGGATCATGCCAGTTTCTTTACATGTTACCGTGATAAAGAGTTTGATTTGGTATTGCAAGTGTCCCGTCCGCGATCCGGGGTAATCGTCTGTCAATCGTGTTAGTATTCCATTATTACCCTTACAATAAGAGTTATGAACACGATAATTTCAACTGCATAAAATCTCATGAAATTATATATTCTATGTTTTTTATGAAATTTAAAGGAAATAAAAGTCCGACCATGAAATTTTAAAAAGCGCGAGTACATAGTCCAGAGTACATTGTAGATGATTACTCATAAGTATACGAGGGTCATTCATGAATGAATTGTGGACCTCTATGTGGGATCATGCCAGTTTCTTTACATGTTACCGTGATAAAGAGTTTGATTTGGTAATGCAAGTGTCCCGTCCGCGATCCGGGGTAATCGTCTGTCAATCGTGTTAGTATTCCATTATTACCCTTACAATAAGAGTTATGAACACGATAATTTCAACTGCATAAAATCTCATGAAATTATATATTCTATGTTTTTTATGAAATTTAAAGGAAATAAAAGTCCGACCATCAAATTTTAAAAAGCGCGAGTACATAGTCCAGAGTACATTGTAGATAATTACTCATAAGTATACGAGGGTCATTCATGAATGAATTGTGGACCTCTATGTGGGATCATGCCAGTTTCTTTACATGTTACCGTGATAAAGAGTTTGATTTGGTATTGCAAGTGTCCCGTCCGCGATCCGGGGTAATCGTCTGTCAATCGTGTTAGTATTCCATTATTACCCTTACAATGAGAGTTATGAACACGATAATTTCAACTGTATAAAATCACATTAAATTAAATATTCTACGATTTTTATGAAATTTAAAGGAAATAAAAGTCCGACCATCAAATTTTAAAAAGCGCGAGTACATAGTCCAGAGTACATTGTAGATGATTACACATAAGTATACAAGGTTCATTCGTGAATGAATTGTGGACCTCTATGTGGGATCATGCCAGTTTCTTTACATGTTACCGTGATAAAGAGTTTGATTTGGTATTGCAAGTGTCCCGTCCGCGATCCGGGGTAATCGTCTGTCAATCGTGTTAGTATTCCATTATTACCCTTACAATAAGAGTTATGAACACGATAATTTCAACTGCATAAAATCTCATGAAATTATATATTCTATGTTTTTTATGAAATTTAAAGGAAATAAAAGTCCGGCCATGAAATTTTAAAAAGCGCGAGTACATAGTCCAGAGTACATTGTAGATGATTACTCATAAGTATACGAGGGTCATTCATGAATGAATTGTGGACCTCTATGTGGGATCATGCCAGTTTCTTTACATGTTACCGTGATAAAGAGTTTGATTTGGTAATGCAAGTGTCCCGTCCGCGATCCGGGGTAATCGTCTGTCAATCGTGTTAGTATTCCATTATTACCCTTACAATGAGAGTTATGAACACGATAATTTCAACTATATAAAATCACATGAAATTAAATATTCTATGTTTTTTATGAAATTTAAAGGAAATAAAAGTCCGACCATCAAATTTTAAAAAGCGCGAGTACATAGTCCAGAGTACATTGTAGATGATTACACATAAGTATACAAGGTTCATTCGTGAATGAATTGTGGACCTCTATGTGGGATCATGCCAGTTTCTTTACATGTTACCGTGACAAAGAGTTTGATTTGGTATTGCAAGTGTCCCGTCCGCGATCCGGGGTAATCGTCTGTCAATCGTGTTAGTATTCCATTATTACCCTTACAATGAGAGTTATGAACACGATAATTTCAACTGCATAAAATCACAGGAAATTATATATTCGATGTTTTTTTTATAAAATTTAAAGGAAATAAAAGTCCGACCATCAAATTTTAAAAAGCGCGAGTACATAGTCCAGGGTACATTGTAGATGATTACTCATTGGTATACGAGGGTCATTCCTGAATGAATTGTGGACCTCTATGTGGGATAATGCATGTTTCTTTACATGTTACCATGATAAAGAGTTTGATTTGGTATTGCAAGTGTCCCGTCCGCGATCCGGGGTAATCGTCTGTCAATCATGTTAGTATTCCATTATTACCCTTACAATGGGAGTTATGAACACGATAATTTCAACTGTATAAAATCACATGAAATTATATATTCTATGTTTTTTATGAAATTTAAAGGAAATAAAAGTCCGACCATCAAATTTTAAAAAGCGCGAGTACATAGTCCAGAGTACATTGTAGATGATTACACATAAGTATACAAGGTTCATTCGTGAATGAATTGTTGACCTCTATGAGGGATCATGCCAGTTTCTTTACATGTTACCTTGATAAAGAATTTGATTTGGTATTGCAAGTGTCCCGTCCGCGATCCGGGGTAATCGTCTGTCAATCGTGTTAGTATTCCATTATTACCCTTACAATAAGAGTTATGAACACAATAATTTCAACTGCATAAAATCTCATGAAATTATATATTCTATGTTTTTTATGAAATTTAAAGGAAATAAAAGTCCGACCATGAAATTTTAAAAAGCGCGAGTACATAGTCCAGAGTACATTGTAGATGATTACTCATAAGTATACGAGGGTCATTCATGCATGAATTGTGGACCTCTATGTGGGATCATGCCAGTTTCTTTACATGTTACCGTGATAAAGAGTTTGATTTGGTATTGCAAGTGTCCCGTCCGCGATCCGGGGTAATCGTCTGTCAATCGTGTTAGTATTCCATTATTACCCTTACAATAAGAGTTATGAACACGATAATTTCAACTGCATAAAATCTCATGAAATTATATATTCTATGTTTTTTATGAAATTTAAAGGAAATAAAAGTCCGACCATGAAATTTTAAAAAGCGCGAGTACATAGTCCAGAGTACATTGTAGATGATTACTCATAAGTATACGAGGGTCATTCATGAATGAATTGTGGACCTCTATGTGGGATCATGCCAGTTTCTTTACATGTTACCGTGATAAAGAGTTTTATTTGGTAATGCAAGTGTCCCGTCCGCGATCCGGGGTAATCGTCTGTCAATCGTGTTAGTATTCCATTATTACCCTTACAATAAGAGTTATGAACACGATAATTTCAACTGCATAAAATCTCATGAAATTATATATTCTATGTTTTTTATGAAATTTAAAGGAAATAAAAGTCCGACCATCAAATTTTAAAAAGCGCGAGTACATAGTCCAGAGTACATTGTAGATAATTACTCATAAGTATACGAGGGTCATTCATGAATGAATTGTGGACCTCTATGTGGGATCATGCCAGTTTCTTTACATGTTACCGTGATAAAGAGTTTGATTTGGTATTGCAAGTGTCCCGTCCGCGATCCGGGGTAATCGTCTGTCAATCGTGTTAGTATTCCGTTATTACCCTTACAATGAGAGTTATGAACACGATAATTTCAACTGTATAAAATCACATTAAATTAAATATTCTATGATTTTTATGAAATTTAAAGGAAATAAAAGTCCGACCATCAAATTTTAAAAAGCGCGAGTACATAGTCCAGAGTACATTGTAGATGATTACACATAAGTATACAAGGTTCATTCGTGAATGAATTGTGGACCTCTATGTGGGATCATGCCAGTTTCTTTACATGTTACCGTGATAAAGAGTTTGATTTGGTATTGCAAGTGTCCCGTCCGCGATCTGGGGTAATCGTCTGTCAATCGTGTTAGTATTCCATTATTACCCTTACAATAAGAGTTATGAACACGATAATTTCAACTGCATAAAATCTCATGAAATTATATATTCTATGTTTTTTATGAAATTTAAAGGAAATAAAAGTCCGACCATGAAATTTTAAAAAGCGCGAGTACATAGTCCAGAGTACATTGTAGATGATTACTCATAAGTATACGAGGGTCATTCATGAATGAATTGTGGACCTCTATGTGGGATCATGCCAGTTTCTTTACATGTTACCGTGATAAAGAGTTTGATTTGGTAATGCAAGTGTCCCGTCCGCGATCCGGGGTAATCGTCTGTCAATCGTGTTAGTATTCCATTATTACCCTTACAATGAGAGTTATGAACACGATAATTTCAACTATATAAAATCTCATGAAATTATATATTCTATGTTTTTTATGAAATTTAAAGGAAATAAAAGTCCGACCATCAAATTTTAAAAAGCGCGAGTACATAGTCCAGAGTACATTGTAGATGATTACACATAAGTATACAAGGTTCATTCGTGAATGAATTGTGGACCTCTATGTGGGATCATGCCAGTTTCTTTACATGTTACCGTGACAAAGAGTTTGATTTGGTATTGCAAGTGTCCCGTCCGCGATCCGGGGTAATCGTCTGTCAATCGTGTTAGTATTCCATTATTACCCTTACAATAAGAGTTATGAACACAATAATTTCAACTGCATAAAATCTCATGAAATTATATATTCTATGTTTTTTATGAAATTTAAAGGAAATAAAAGTCCGACCATGAAATTTTAAAAAGCGCGAGTACATAGTCCAGAGTACATTGTAGATGATTACTCATAAGTATACGAGGGTCATTCATGCATGAATTGTGGACCTCTATGTGGGATCATGCCAGTTTCTTTACATGTTACCGTGATAAAGAGTTTGATTTGGTATTGCAAGTGTCCCGTCCGCGATCCGGGGTAATCGTCTGTCAATCGTGTTAGTATTCCATTATTACCCTTACAATAAGAGTTATGAACACGATAATTTCAACTGCATAAAATCTCATGAAATTATATATTCTATGTTTTTTATGAAATTTAAAGGAAATAAAAGTCCGACCATGAAATTTTAAAAAGCGCGAGTACATAGTCCAGAGTACATTGTAGATGATTACTCATAAGTATACGAGGGTCATTCATGAATGAATTGTGGACCTCTATGTGGGATCATGCCAGTTTCTTTACATGTTACCGTGATAAAGAGTTTTATTTGGTAATGCAAGTGTCCCGTCCGCGATCCGGGGTAATCGTCTGTCAATCGTGTTAGTATTCCATTATTACCCTTACAATAAGAGTTATGAACACGATAATTTCAACTGCATAAAATCTCATGAAATTATATATTCTATGTTTTTTATGAAATTTAAAGGAAATAAAAGTCCGACCATCAAATTTTAAAAAGCGCGAGTACATAGTCCAGAGTACATTGTAGATAATTACTCATAAGTATACGAGGGTCATTCATGAATGAATTGTGGACCTCTATGTGGGATCATGCCAGTTTCTTTACATGTTACCGTGATAAAGAGTTTGATTTGGTATTGCAAGTGTCCCGTCCGCGATCCGGGGTAATCGTCTGTCAATCGTGTTAGTATTCCGTTATTACCCTTACAATGAGAGTTATGAACACGATAATTTCAACTGTATAAAATCACATTAAATTAAATATTCTATGATTTTTATGAAATTTAAAGGAAATAAAAGTCCGACCATCAAATTTTAAAAAGCGCGAGTACATAGTCCAGAGTACATTGTAGATGATTACACATAAGTATACAAGGTTCATTCGTGAATGAATTGTGGACCTCTATGTGGGATCATGCCAGTTTCTTTACATGTTACCGTGATCAAGAGTTTGATTTGGTATTGCAAGTGTCCCGTCCGCGATCTGGGGTAATCGTCTGTCAATCGTGTTAGTATTCCATTATTACCCTTACAATAAGAGTTATGAACACGATAATTTCAACTGCATAAAATCTCATGAAATTATATATTCTATGTTTTTTATGAAATTTAAAGGAAATAAAAGTCCGACCATGAAATTTTAAAAAGCGCGAGTACATAGTCCAGAGTACATTGTAGATGATTACTCATAAGTATACGAGGGTCATTCATGAATGAATTGTGGACCTCTATGTGGGATCATGCCAGTTTCTTTACATGTTACCGTGATAAAGAGTTTGATTTGGTAATGCAAGTGTCCCGTCCGCGATCCGGGGTAATCGTCTGTCAATCGTGTTAGTATTCCATTATTACCCTTACAATGAGAGTTATGAACACGATAATTTCAACTATATAAAATCTCATGAAATTATATATTCTATGTTTTTTATGAAATTTAAAGGAAATAAAAGTCCGACCATCAAATTTTAAAAAGCGCGAGTACATAGTCCAGAGTACATTGTAGATGATTACACATAAGTATACAAGGTTCATTCGTGAATGAATTGTGGACCTCTATGTGGGATCATGCCAGTTTCTTTACATGTTACCGTGACAAAGAGTTTGATTTGGTATTGCAAGTGTCCCGTCCGCGATCCGGGGTAATCGTCTGTCAATCGTGTTAGTATTCCATTATTACCCTTACAATAAGAGTTATGAACACAATAATTTCAACTGCATAAAATCTCATGAAATTATATATTCTATGTTTTTTATGAAATTTAAAGGAAATAAAAGTCCGACCATGAAATTTTAAAAAGCGCGAGTACATAGTCCAGAGTACATTGTAGATGATTACTCATAAGTATACGAGGGTCATTCATGCATGAATTGTGGACCTCTATGTGGGATCATGCCAGTTTCTTTACATGTTACCGTGATAAAGAGTTTGATTTGGTATTGCAAGTGTCCCGTCCGCGATCCGGGGTAATCGTCTGTCAATCGTGTTAGTATTCCATTATTACCCTTACAATAAGAGTTATGAACACGATAATTTCAACTGCATAAAATCTCATGAAATTATATATTCTATGTTTTTTATGAAATTTAAAGGAAATAAAAGTCCGACCATGAAATTTTAAAAAGCGCGAGTACATAGTCCAGAGTACATTGTAGATGATTACTCATAAGTATACGAGGGTCATTCATGAATGAATTGTGGACCTCTATGTGGGATCATGCCAGTTTCTTTACATGTTACCGTGATAAAGAGTTTTATTTGGTAATGCAAGTGTCCCGTCCGCGATCCGGGGTAATCGTCTGTCAATCGTGTTAGTATTCCATTATTACCCTTACAATAAGAGTTATGAACACGATAATTTCAACTGCATAAAATCTCATGAAATTATATATTCTATGTTTTTTATGAAATTTAAAGGAAATAAAAGTCCGACCATCAAATTTTAAAAAGCGCGAGTACATAGTCCAGAGTACATTGTAGATAATTACTCATAAGTATACGAGGGTCATTCATGAATGAATTGTGGACCTCTATGTGGGATCATGCCAGTTTCTTTACATGTTACCGTGATAAAGAGTTTGATTTGGTATTGCAAGTGTCCCGTCCGCGATCCGGGGTAATCGTCTGTCAATCGTGTTAGTATTCCATTATTACCCTTACAATGAGAGTTATGAACACGATAATTTCAACTGTATAAAATCACATTAAATTAAATATTCTATGATTTTTATGAAATTTAAAGGAAATAAAAGTCCGACCATCAAATTTTAAAAAGCGCGAGTACATAGTCCAGAGTACATTGTAGATGATTACACATAAGTATACAAGGTTCATTCGTGAATGAATTGTGGACCTCTATGTGGGATCATGCCAGTTTCTTTACATGTTACCGTGATAAAGAGTTTGATTTGGTATTGCAAGTGTCCCGTCCGCGATCCGGGGTAATCGTCTGTCAATCGTGTTAGTATTCCATTATTACCCTTACAATAAGAGTTATGAACACGATAATTTCAACTGCATAAAATCTCATGAAATTATATATTCTATGTTTTTTATGAAATTTAAAGGAAATAAAAGTCCGACCATGAAATTTTAAAAAGCGCGAGTACATAGTCCAGAGTACATTGTAGATGATTACTCATAAGTATACGAGGGTCATTCATGAATGAATTGTGGACCTCTATGTGGGATCATGCCAGTTTCTTTACATGTTACCGTGATAAAGAGTTTGATTTGGTAAAGCAAGTGTCCCGTCCGCGATCCGGGGTAATCGTCTGTCAATCGTGTTAGTATTCCATTATTACCCTTACAATGAGAGTTATGAACACGATAATTTCAACTATATAAAATCACATGAAATTAAATATTCTATGTTTTTTATGAAATTTAAAGGAAATAAAAGTCCGACCATCAAATTTTAAAAAGCGCGAGTACATAGTCCAGAGTACATTGTAGATGATTACACATAAGTATACAAGGTTCATTCGTGAATGAATTGTGGACCTCTATGTGGGATCATGCCAGTTTCTTTACATGTTACCGTGACAAAGAGTTTGATTTGGTATTGCAAGTGTCCCGTCCGCGATCCGGGGTAATCGTCTGTCAATCGTGTTAGTATTCCATTATTACCCTTACAATGAGAGTTATGAACACGATAATTTCAACTGCATAAAATCACATGAAATTATATATTCGATGTTTTTTTTATAAAATTTAAAGGAAATAAAAGTCCGACCATCAGATTTTAAAAAGCGCGAGTACATAGTCCAGGGTACATTGTAGATGATTACTCATTGGTATACGAGGGTCATTCCTGAATGAATTGTGGACGTCTATGTGGGATAATGCATGTTTCTTTACATGTTACCATGATAAAGAGTTTGATTTGGTATTGCAAGTGTCCCGTCCGCGATCCGGGGTAATCGTCTGTCAATCATGTTAGTATTCCATTATTACCCTTACAATGAGAGTTATGAACACGATAATTTCAACTGTATAAAATCACATGAAATTATATATTCTATGTTTTTTATGAAATTTAAAGGAAATAAAAGTCCGACCATCAAATTTTAAAAAGCGCGAGTACATAGTCCAGAGTACATTGTAGATGATTACACATAAGTATACAAGGTTCATTCGTGAATGAATTGTTGACCTCTATGAGGGATCATGCCAGTTTCTTTACATGTTACCTTGATAAAGAATTTGATTTGGTATTGCAAGTGTCCCGTCCGCGATCCGGGGTAATCGTCTGTCAATCGTGTTAGTATTCCATTATTACCCTTACAATAAGAGTTATGAACACAATAATTTCAACTGCATAAAATCTCATGAAATTATATATTCTATGTTTTTTATGAAATTTAAAGGAAATAAAAGTCCGACCATGAAATTTTAAAAAGCGCGAGTACATAGTCCAGAGTACATTGTAGATGATTACTCATAAGTATACGAGGGTCATTCATGCATGAATTGTGGACCTCTATGTGGGATCATGCCAGTTTCTTTACATGTTACCGTGATAAAGAGTTTGATTTGGTATTGCAAGTGTCCCGTCCGCGATCCGGGGTAATCGTCTGTCAATCGTGTTAGTATTCCATTATTACCCTTACAATAAGAGTTATGAACACGATAATTTCAACTGCATAAAATCTCATGAAATTATATATTCTATGTTTTTTATGAAATTTAAAGGAAATAAAAGTCCGACCATGAAATTTTAAAAAGCGCGAGTACATAGTCCAGAGTACATTGTAGATGATTACTCATAAGTATACGAGGGTCATTCATGAATGAATTGTGGACCTCTATGTGGGATCATGCCAGTTTCTTTACATGTTACCGTGATAAAGAGTTTGATTTGGTAATGCAAGTGTCCCGTCCGCGATCTGGGGTAATCGTCTGTCAATCGTGTTAGTATTCCATTATTACCCTTACAATCATAGTTATGAACACGATAATTTCAACTGTATAAAATCACATGAAATTAAATATTCTATGTTTTTTATGAAATTTAAAGGAAATAAAAGTCCAACCATCAAATTTTAAAAAGCGCGAGTACATAGTCCAGAGTACATTGTAGATGATTACACATAAGTATACAAGGTTCATTCGTGAATGAATTGTGGACCTCTATGTGGGATCATGCCAGTTTCTTTACATGTTACCGTGACAAAGAGTTTGATTTGGTATTGCAAGTGTCCCGTCCGCGATCCGGGGTAATCGTCTGTCAATCGTGTTAGTATTCCATTATTACCCTTACAATGAGAGTTATGAACACGATAATTTCAACTGCATAAAATCACATGAAATTATATATTCGATGTTTTTTTTATAAAATTTAAAGGAAATAAAAGTCCGACCATCAAATTTTAAAAAGCGCGAGTACATAGTCCAGGGTACATTGTAGATGATTACTCATTAGTATACGAGGGTCATTCCTGAATGAATTGTGGACCTCTATGTGGGATAATGCATGTTTCTTTACATGTTACCATGATAAAGAGTTTGATTTGGTATTGCAAGTGTCCCGTCCGCGATCCGGGGTAATCGTCTGTCAATCATGTTAGTATTCCATTATTACCCTTACAATGAGAGTTATGAACACGATAATTTCAACTGTATAAAATCACATGAAATTATATATTCTATGTTTTTTATGAAATTTAAAGGAAATAAAAGTCCGACCATCAAATTTTAAAAAGCGCGAGTACATAGTCCAGAGTACATTGTAGATGATTACACATAAGTATACAAGGTTCATTCGTGAATGAATTGTTGACCTCTATGAGGGATCATGCCAGTTTCTTTACATGTTACCTTGATAAAGAATTTGATTTGGTATTGCAAGTGTCCCGTCCGCGATCCGGGGTAATCGTCTGTCAATCGTGTTAGTATTCCATTATTACCCTTACAATAAGAGTTATGAACACAATAATTTCAACTGCATAAAATCTCATGAAATTATATATTCTATGTTTTTTATGAAATTTAAAGCATGATTAAATAACACTTATTGAAGTGTATGAGTTTTAAAATTTCAACAATTCAAACAAAGAAATGAAATTCAAGATATTATCATAAGGGTAATTTAGTATTACGATTGGATCGTACATTTATCATTATACGCACTATAGGATAGTGATGTATAAACCTATCTAAAATATTTGATATTTATGATATATGCAGTCTTTAGATTATGTCATAGTAAGTAACAACATATAACAAAGAAAATTACCCTTTTGTTAAAAAAATGCTCTCAGACACGAATTCCAAGATCCTTCTGGCAACGGTTCTCTGTGATTACTGTCCCTCCGCCACCGCCGATAATGGCTTCCTGCCGGAATTGGCCAGCCCTCTTCCCTCTGGCACAAGGCGATCTGCCTCTGTTGCCGGCCAATATGGCCGCGACTACTTCTGATCAAGATCCCCCTAAATCTTTTGCTTCTGTTTTACAAAATAAATCCCCGCCTCTTTCCAAAACCCTTCCCAATAACCCCGAAATTATCCCTAAGACTAACCATTTGGGTGACCCATCATGCCTGTACTCGGAGGACCAGATTGCCACCCTTTCTGCTCACTACGCTAATGCATTGGTTGGAAAATTTACGAAAGGGAGGATATCGATGGAACTTCTCGAGCAGGCCTTCAAAACGATTGGGTTCGAAGGTAAGTATCAACTCGGTTCCCTTGATTTCAAGCATGTCCTAATTAGGTTTGAATTGGTAAATGACTATCAGAGATGTTGGATGAAATGTGTGTGGAATTTTAATGGAATCTCTCTAAAGATTTTAAAATGGACACCTGACTTCTCTACCCATATTGAATCCCCAATAGTCCCTATTTGGTGTACAATTCGTGAGGTTCCCCTGTATTACTATAACACTGCGTCGATTGAAGTTATCGGGAACAGTATTGGTAGCTTTATAAAAAATGACCTAGCTACAGATTCGCTAACTAGGCCCTCAGCTATAAAATTCTGTGTTGAAATAGATCTCCTGAAACCCCTGAATCAGTTCATTAGGTTGGGTTCTGTAAGCAATAATAGAAAATATAAGGTAGAATATGAAGATGTGCCACTGTACTGTGATCACTGCCTAAAACTAGGTCACTCCCAGTCTCATTGTAAAGCTAAGATTCTACCTAATGATGAAATAGCTCATGACATTAATCTAGACCCAATCCTTCCTCAACCACAGTGGCATCCTACGGGGAAAAAATTTGACAAGGCTCCTCTGATTATTGACCCAATAGAGGAAACTCCACCCCCCTTAATTGTTAACCTGGTAGGAACTTCCAATAGAGCCTATCAAGACACATCACACAGCTCTCCTTCCCAGTCAATCTTTATCACTGGTACTTCTCCCTCCACTAATTTGCATAATCAGTCAAGTCTAGATAACTCAATCTTTAGACTGCTACATGCCACTGCTATTTCCAAACCAAAGGTACAATTATATGCTAAAGATGATATACAGATAGGGACTTTTACTATCCCTATGAATAGTCCACACTGCAATGTATCTCTTTCCCAGCCTGGTATGTTGGGAAATAGATTTTCTGTTCTACAGGATCTTGCAGATTGCTCTAATAATCTTGGAGTTAATCTGGAGGCTGAGCAATCCACTCGATCTGAACCTGCCAATCAAGATCTAAATCTGATCTCTTCGGCCTCTACAGGTATGCAACAAGGTAAGGTAAAACCAAAGAAGGCTACCTATCTAAGCCAATTAAACAGGATGATGCTTAGATCAGCAACAAGAAGTAATAAATCTGTTGAATAATGATAGTTAAGCCTCATATAAATATTTTAGTGTGGAATCTTAGGGGGATGGACACATCAATGCTTAGGCTCTCTAATCTGTGTAAAATTAAGAAAACACAGCTTCTTTGTATTATTGAGCCAATGCATGATAACAGTCTTTGCCAGGCTTATATGCAGAAATTCCCATTTGATCAGAATTTAACACTACAAAATGGGAAAATATGGTTAATGTGGACTAATACCTTATCTGTATCTCTGATCTCACATCATGAACAATTCCTGCATGTCTCAATTCTGCATCATTTGTTTAATTGGAATATGGAGGCAATGTTTATATATGGTCTTAGGAATAGGGAGGGTAGGAAAAATCTTTGGACAGATTTACAACCTGTTTCTAGGGGAGACACAATTTTTATTGGTGATTTCAATACTATTACTTCTTTGTCTGAATATAGAGGTCCTAGTTCTCCAGCTTTGGGAAGTATTAGGGATTTTAATGGTTGGATTAACTCGAATGGTATTCAGGAAATCCCAACAGTTGGTAACCTCTTTACTTGGTGTAATGCTAGACTTAGGAATCCTACATCTAAGAGATTAGACAGAGGTCTGAGTACCATGTCCTGGTTAACTAAATTTTCTTCTTCCTCTATTCAAATCCTTAACAGGCAGACCTCAGACCATTCACCACTTCTTCTTCACATATCTTCTCAGGTTACTGTCTCACCTAGACCATTTAGATTTATTGATGCCTGGTTTCAGAGGATAGAATTTACTGATTTAATTAAAGACTGCTGGAACTTACCCTTAGCTGAATCAGGTATGATGAGATTCTATTTAAAACTGATTAGACTTAAGAAAACTCTTAAGAGATGGAACAGAGATACATTTGGCAATATTGATCAGAATGTTAAACAAGCCGAAGAAGCTCTGAGATTACAGGAAATAATTTTTGACAGTAACCCCTCTACTTCTGAAAGGGTTAGGCTAAATGAGAAAAATGCCCTGCTTCTAAGGACTCTAAAAGAAAAAGAAAAATTTTGGAAGCAGAAAGCTAGGCTTAAGTGGCAAAAACTTGGAGATAATAATACCAATTTGTTTCATAAGATAGTTCAGGAAAGAAATTGCAAACTACAGATTACAAAGATAAAAAATGGAGGAGTTCAGTGGATTGATTCTCAGACGGAAATTCAAAGTACAGCAGTTCAATACTTCTCAGAGCTACTTTCTGAACCTGCTCAACAACCTGATGAGACTTATTACCCCCATTTTCTAAGTCAGATCCCAAATATAATTCAGGAAAGGGATAACCAATTACTTGCTAGTCCTGTCACTGAATTTGAACTAGAAAATGTTATAAAAGGATTAAATAAGAGGAGTAGCCCAGGCCCTGATGGTTTTTCCACTAAATTTTACTCTAAATGCTGGCCTATTATTAAATTTGACCTAATCTGTGCTGTGAATGATTTTATTGCTGGTACAACAATGCCAAGGGGTATCTCTAGCACATGGATCACCATGATCCCTAAAAAACCTACTCCCTGTTCTTTTGAAGACTTTAGACCGATTAGCCTCTCCAATGTGATTAATAAAATATTCTCCAAGATACTAATGGAAAGGCTAAAACCTTTTATGGAAGTCTTGATCTCCCCTAACCAAACATCTTTTATGAAATACAGGGATATATCTGATAATGTCTTATACTTGCAAGAAACAATTAGATTTCTTGATAAGAAATACAGAACTCCTAATTGTATGTTGAAATTAGATCTGAAAAGCTTTTGATAGGATTAATTGGAACTTTCTCAGAAATATTTTGCTGAAATTTGGTTTTAATGGAAAGTTTTTAAAGGCTGTTATGAATAACCTGTCACAAGCATATTTTTCTGTTTTGGTAAATGGTAATCCCGTAGGTTTCTTCCAGGCTTCTCGGGGTATAAAACAAGGTGATCCACTATCCCCTTTCCTCTTTAATTTATTTTCTGAAGCTTTCTCTAGAAGTTTAGCCTTTATTTTTAATAATAACAGAATGGCTAGCTTTCAAACATCTGCTTCTATTCCTGTGATTTCCCACCTTATGTATGCAGATGACACTATGATTCTAATGCAAGCTTCAAGGTCGAACTTAATTAAAATCAAAGCTTTCCTTGAGATTTTTGAGAATACATCTGGCCAAAAATTTAATTTTGATAAATCAGAGTTTTACCTGAGTAAAACAGCCAGTTTAGCTAAGTTAAATCAGGTCAGAACTGTGCTAAGAATGAAAAAAGGATCTTTCCCTTTTAAATACTTAGGCTGTCCAGTTTTTAGAGGGAGAACTCTAATGAGATATTATCATCCTCTATTAGCTAACATTGACCAAAAGCTGCAAAATTGGAAAAACAAATGGCTTAGTGGTGGAGGTAAAATGGTCTTGATAAGGTCTTGCCTTTACTCAATTCCTCAACACATTTGGTCTGTTACTAATCCCCCTAAAGGTATAATTAAAGCTATTGAAAAAAGACTGGCACACTTTTTTTGGGGGAAAACTCAGGACAAAAACAGAAGAGTTTGGAAAAAATGGGTAGATATTGCCAAGCCAACTAAATTGAATGGATTAGGATTTAGATCTATTAAGGCTATAGTGAAGGCTAGTTCTGTTAAACTCTGGTGGAAATGTCAAAATGGTTCTTCTCTATGGTCTAAATTTATTTAGGCATTGCCACCCTCATACAGAAAATCAGCCACATGGAAGAGGATTTGTTTGGTGAATTCTTTTGCAGAAACTAATTCACTGATAATACATGGTAAAGGGAGCTGTACTTTTTTAGAGGCAAACTGGTGCCCCAGTGGCCCTCTAATAAACTACATTCCTGACAATATTACATCAAATATGATGAATATTTCAGTGGCTGAGTTTGCTAATAATAAGTCCCAAATTTTAGACCAGATTTCCCCCTTCTTAGAGCATGATACTTTTATGTTTTTGCAGGGGGCTCAAATCCTGGAGGAAAGACAAGATAGAATGATTTGGAAACCTGAAAGTTCAGGCAATTTCACTTTTAAATCATGCTATAAAGCCTTGACAGCTGAATCAGGTATCTCTCTGGCTAGTTCTGTTCTCTGGAAAATTCCTCAGCAAAAAAAGGTAACTATTTTTATATGGAAATTATTGCATGCTTTTCTCCCTTTTGATGAGGTGCTTATAACCTGTGGTTTCAGTTTGGCATCAAAATGCCCTGTATGTGAACACTCGGATTCGATTCAGCACTTCTTCATAAACTGCCATTTAGCACATGCTGTGTGGACTAATTTTGCATTCATGATCCATTTTAACTTGAATATTTGCCATACCATTCCTCAGAGGTTTGCCCTTTTCTGGGATATTGAAGATTTACCTAAGTTTGAACGCATATACTGTAAATTACTGCCTTCACTCATCTGTTGGGGACTTTGGAAAGCCAGGAATGGTTTCCTCATGGACAATAAGCCCCTTTCTTTAACTTCTATTTGCAGAGAGGTTCAGGACCAGATCCTTCTTTCACTCCAAGTGTGTCCTCCAAAACTAATCAACTCTAACCCTATTCCACCTGGACTTAGACATCTATCTCCTTAATTCAGACCCCCCCTAAGCCTAATTTAGCAAAGATCTTTTGGACTAGACCTAATTCAGGATTCACTAAAGTTAATGTTGATGCCTCTTGGACTCCTAACTTAGCCTCGGTAGGTCTGATTGCTAGAGATTCTCTAGGTAGTCCTACATACATCTGCTCCTCTGCCTCTACAGCTATGACTCCACTGTTAGCTAAAATTGATGCCATTTTGCTTATTTGTCAGATTTTCTCTCATCTGGACCAAACTTTTATAATAGAATCTGATTCTAAACTTGCAGTTTCTATGATAAATGATCCTTATTCAGCTATGTGGGAATTCTTTGATAAAGTTTATAAGGTGAAAGCTGCTCTTGGAGGGGCTAAGCTGATTCATGTCCTGAGGGAGGCTAACTTAGTGGCTGATGCCCTGGCCAAATGCCATTTTGATTCTGGTCCTATACTTTCAATGACTAACACCCCGAGACACATCAAAGGCCTTATTACATTGGATAAACAATCTGTCCCATCTGTTCGTGCTCACTGATTTATTTCTGAAATCCAGAATGGATTCTGCTGAGTTATTATATGTGCTTTTTGCAGGTTTACTTACTCATCAACAATTTCTAGAGCATGGAATCTGCTGCTCGGCTAAACCTAACATGATCGGCCTCTACTGCTCTGCTGCTCTACTGATGAACACAAGCGACATGCCAGTTTTTAGTCTTCACTGATTTGGAGTTCAGTGTGCTCCTATTTTGTTACCCTACTCCTACTAGCTGACATTTTTGTGATATTGAATTTATTAGACCAGATGATTGAAGTAACCTGGCCGAGGGGGAGAATTAACACAAGGGGTGGAGATTCTCTCCTTCGGATAGTTACTTCTTCACTAAATACCACTGTATAGCTGTTAATAGGTTTATCTTTTGGAGGCAACTTTGTTGCCTTAAGTCTAGGTATCTAGACAACTCATTTATAAACTGTTTCTTTATATAGGGCATGGGGAACCCAATACATAACTCCCCCACCTACGGGTGTTTTGCATTAAAAAAAAGATTATGTCATAGTATTGTTTCCTATTTTCATATAGTTGATTATATAAGATATACGTTCTCTGTGAGAATTTGTCTCATGGTAAAGTATTTTTCGAAAATAAAGTGTTTATTCCAGACAAATAAGTGAGAGTGTAACACCCCCGCCCCAACCGTCTTGCTTATTAGCGAGTGTTGGATCAAGCTATGACATGTTACCGAGGGTCCAACTGAAGTCGGGTCCCTCAAGTGTGAAGAATCGAGCAGTTAACTATGCGGAAGCATGATGAATTGTTTAACCTCAAATATTAATTCACTATTACATAATAAATTTACAATCCAA
The DNA here is from genome assembly GCA_037428765.1 of Rubia yunnanensis. NCBI lineage: Eukaryota > Viridiplantae > Streptophyta > Magnoliopsida > Gentianales > Rubiaceae > Rubia > Rubia yunnanensis. The sequence goes on along the minus strand of CM075067.1, from coordinate 33,124,698 downwards.
TGAAAGTTTTAGATTTGTAATTCTACTTGGATATGATCTAAATTTTAGTGACTAAAGGGTTTTAAAATTATTTTGGATCCTAACTCAAAAGAAGTAAAGTCTTCACTCGCGTTAACTGTCATTCACTCTTGCGCGTCCAATGTACCTGTTGGGTTTATTTAAACTAGGGCGAGCTCCTTTGCTCAGTGAGGTTCATCGCCAATAATTACCAAGTTGAATTTAATGAGCTCGAATCAGGTAACAATTGGTAATGCTAGCATACCGAACACCGCGTGCAGACGGTTTAGTCGTACGGTTTGGCCATTGCCATCCTCGTCGATTTTGACCGAACTACAATCACACGGGGGACCCTGAATTTATCAATAACAAGTTCAATTCAAGTAGCAAAGAGCAAGAAATCAAATAGGCACGGAAAGATAAAGTACAAGCCGGTCATACAAGTAGATCAATCAAGTTGAGTTTGATGCGATAAAGTACACATCATCCTTTTCATATCAAGTTCAATTTAAAACTAGACAATATAACATGTGACATATTATGCATGCCATGATTTATTAGAGAAGAAATTCAAAGTAAACAATTATACATAGCATGCATCCTATTAGATTCAATTTATGCAAGCGATAAAAACTCACCTCAATTCGGGTCAAAATTCTCGGAAATTGGTTTGAGTTTCACAGGTGTGCCCGATTCTGTTAACGCAATATACTTATTAGACTTATATCAAGATTTAAACAATCCCTTTGTTTTAATAACTTATTTCTTGATTTCCTTTCATTAGTATTATAATTTTATACTAGTTGAATATTTAAGTAGAGGTTTTTCTCTTTTTCAACAGTTTTCCAAATTTAATAATTTTATACTTCATAAAGTTGATAGGCAATGTATTTGAGTTTTGTGTTTGATATACGTATTGATATAACGATGAAAATATACATTTATATATTAATTAATTTAATACATAAGATCATTTTTCATTTATTTTGTTTAAAGTTTAACTCCAATAATGATGATTTTGATTTTGATTATCATTTCAAATAATCGTAAATCATGAATTTTGAATGCAACAATGCAAGATTTATCTAAATTAATTATATATATGTTAATATGATACATACTTATACATGATGGATCTAATTAAAATTTTAATTATTTTTATTTGGATTGAGAATTATAGTGTACATGTCCAACAAATTGAATAGTAAGACTTTGAATATTTTATCTATATTCCAATATTCCAATTTCAAGATGAATTTTCCTAAAATTTTATCATCATCATATTATAATCATCTTGTTATAAAATTATGACAATAGATTGATAATGTAGGAGTTTTATCTGAATTTAGGGATGTGTTTTTATAAAACTTTATTTAAATCATAAAACCATCTTGCATATTATAAATCTTTTGACAACAGATGATTATATGTTGATACTACCCAAATCTAGGGATATGCTTTTATGAAATATTATTTCTATTATTAAAATCATTTTGATTGACAATAAGTGACAAATCATATATATTATATCAAACTTAGAATGTTATTTTTTAAAAAAACTTTATTTCCAATAATAGATTTGAGAAAAATGATATTACATATCCTTTTGGAATGAATATTATTATTTCTAGTATCATTTTACATAAAATCTTATTTCCCGATATTAAAAGTTGATTGGAATATTCTTGCATGTTATGGACTCCTAACAATAGTTGTTTTTTTTTTAAAAAAAACCCAGTGAAGGGAGGGCTATATATTAGGGGCCCCAGCCCAAAACTAAAAGATTTGTGTTACAAGTTTGGTTCAAGTATCAACTTGAACCTCAAAATTAACCTAAGTTTTATATTACATATTTGTTTGTTGCACAGAGGGGGGCGTTGGAAGTATTTCTGTTCCCTACACCTCCACCCCTATGTTAATGTAGGGTAACGACTGGACTTCCAAGGTGACCCTAAGTGCATTCATCGTGAAAAACTGTACAAAATAGTTTGTCCCAAAAATAAGTCTTCCTCCAATATGGAAATATGCCTCCTCCATGTTTGAAACTGCTAAGAAGTCCTGATTGCTCCATGATTGTCCAGAACAATGGCCAAGTGCTGTTTAAGATTGTTGAAGTGCATCCGATGTGATTTTGTGGCGAACAAACCTTCCTTAAAACCTTGCAAAGAGAAAAATATGAGCAACATCTTATTATTTTCTAAATTTAAGCGTTGGAACTTTCATTCTATCAAGGTGTGGTAAGCCTTTGAGCTTCTGATCAAGTTGGGACAAGTTTGTAAGTGACCTGTCTGGTTTAGCATCCTTTGATAGGTAGTCAGCCACTAAATTACCTTCCCTAAAGGTGCGTGAGAGTGGGATCAGTCTAAGTAAAATATGCAGTTCCCATGCAAGGTTAAATAATATCCAAGGGGCTTTGTCAAGCTGGTTAATGCATTTTATTGCCTGCTGGCAATCTGTTTCAATTGAGAAGGAAAAGAGATTGTGTAAACTTGCTAATTCATATCCTTCTCTAATGGCTATAAGTTCAGCTTGTAGGGCAGACGTGGCTCTCTCTGTTTGTGTTACAGTTGATACAAAGAAACCATGTTTATCCCTTAGAATGATACCTATCACACATAAACCATTAGTAGTGTGCCATGGGGTATCTATATTAATTTTGAAGTCATATTGAGGGAAGGACCAGTGATGGCATGTATCTTAGGCTTTTTTGGCTGGGTAAGGAAAGAGATAAGGCCAAGATGGATCCATATTTTGTCCTCTCTTTGTTGCCAGGGGTTGGATGTGCATATAAGGCATCAAAAATGTCCTTTTTAATGTCTTCAATGTATGAGTTAAGGTTTGAGACTTGATTGTCATGGATAAATCTATTCCTAGCCTTCCATAACTTCCAACATATCAGAGATGGGGTAATTGCTAGTAGTTTGTTGTGTATTGAAGTAGAGCCATGCATAGTCCAACAATGTGTGAGTTTGTCATATATGGACTGACATGGTGGTATTTTTCCTAAAATAGACTTAAAGTGATTCCAAATGGAGGTGGCTAGTGTGCAGTCATTGAAGAAGTGAGACAATGAATCATAATTTACACACAGAGGAAATTTTGAAGCTAAGCTAATGTTAGAGAAGATGATGATATCATCAAAAGGTAATAGGGCATTAGATAATCTCCACATAAAAAAATTGATTTTTTAAGGATATACTTGTGCCATATTTTCCTCGTGACTGTGATTCTGTTTTTTCTCAACAATATTTCCTTGTAAGCCTCTTTGAAGGTGAATTGTACATTAATTTAGGGGTTTTCAAATGAGCTTGTCCTATCTTGTGGGCCAGACTTGTGCATCCTGAAGAAAGTTTTGGAGCTTAGGGGCAGTGCAACGAGGAGTGGTTTCAGCTGATCCTTCTTTATGATGAAACATGCAATGGTGGATTCCAGAGGTAAGATATCATGTAAGGGATTAAATAATTCAGTTAGTTGTCCAAAGCCTGTCCAATTTGTCGAGTAGAAATTTGCAAGACCATTTCCAAGTAAACTCTAGAGTTCTGTTCAGCTATGGTGCTAATGTTCCCTATCCTTTTCCATGTTTAAGATTTTCCTTTGGGATTTAGGGAGGGACCATATGTATTGTGACCATGTGGTTATTCCATGTTGGAATTTCCACCATAGTTTCAGGAAAAGGTATCTAGTAGGTCTTTGAAACTCCTTAGCCCAAGTCCATTTTAATCTATAGGAAAACAAGTTTTTTTAAGCTCATCCATATTTTTCTATTATTTGATTCATTTCTATCCCACATGAAATTGGTGATTCTTCTCCTAAGATTTTTCAGGATTAGGGCAGGAGGTTTCATGACAGCCAAGATGTGTTGAGGAATGGAGTGCATGACTGTCTTGATAAGTGTTAATCTCCATGCTTGACTTAGCCATTTGTTTTTCTAGCTTTGAAGCATCATGTCATATTTTTATAGTAAAGGCTAGAAATGGATGGGTTTAGCTCTCCCTAAGTAGATAGGGCATCCAAGGTATGTGAAAGGAAAGGAGCCCTGTCTCATTCCTAATTTGTTTTTAACTTCACGTAGTTGGGAATATGTGGCTGCTGTACTTAGGTAGAAGTTGCTCTTACTGTTGTTTATTTTTTTCCACTCACTTCTTCAAAAACAGTTAGGAAAGCTTTTAATCTAGTGAGTGTTAGTGAGGTAGCTTGGAAAAAAAACATTGTGTCATCAACATAGCTAATGTGTGAGATAGGTAATGCACCATTTGGTAGCTCAAAATGTCTCATTTTCACCTATAAAAATAGAATATTAGACTTCTATTGAAAGCTTCAGAAAATATATTTAAAATAATAGGGTAAAAGGGATCTCCCTGTTTGATTCCTCTTGAAGGTTCGAAAAAGGTTGTAGCTTTATGCTTAATGATAATAGAGATGAAAGCAGAGGATAAATTGGATATGATACAGTTAATAAAGTCATGGTAGAATCCAATGTTTTTGAGAATATCAGCTAAAAAAGTCCATCTAACTCTGTCAAAAGCCTTAGTAAGGTCCAGTTTTAGTATATAGTTGGGACTTCCTCTTTTGTTATTCACAAACTTTGTCAATTCTTTTACATGTATTACATTATCTACCATTCCCTTTCCTTTCATGAATGCTAATTGGTTATCAGAGATTAGTTTGGGCAGCAAAGGGGTTATCATGTCAACTAACAATTTAGTAAAGATTTTATTTACAAAGTTAGTTAGACTAATAGGTCTATAGTCAGAAAAGGTGTTAGGAGTGTCTATCTTAGGAATCATGCAGATCCAAGAGCTGGGAATGGTAGGTGGGATTTTTTTGCCAGACAAGAACTCATTTACAGCTTCTAGCAGGTCTAATCCTATGGTTTCCTAGTAAGAGGTGAAGAAGATGGAGGTATAGCCATCAGGCTCTGGTGAACTGTTGTTGTTCATGGAGAAAACAACAACTCTGATTTCTTCAAGTGATGGTTTAGTCATTAGTGACTCATTATCCTGTGGTGAGATGATATGAGGGATCTGGTTTAGGAAATGGTAATGGAAGTGGTGTTGAGTGTGTGAAGTGTCATGTTCTTCACTAAGGAGTTCCAGGTAGAAATGTATGGCCTCAACTTCTATTTGTTCAATATTTTCAGTCCATATTCCATTTCAGTCCCTAATTTTAACTATGTGACCCTTCTTTGTTTGATAGATGCATGGAAGTATTTGGTGTTCTTATCACTTTCCACTAGCCATTTTATTTTTTCCCCAATGCTTCTAGTATAGTTTTTCATCATTTAGTGCCTTCAAGAGCAAAGCATCTTTTTCTTTCAAAAGGATGTAGTCTTGATCTAAGTTAGTGTTTCCATGTGTCAATTCTCGAATCTTAAGGGCTTTCTCTACTAGCTTAATGTTGGCATTAATGTCTCCAAAGGTTTCTTTATCCCACTTCTTAAGTTCAGGTTTTAGTCTTTTGAGTTTAAGAAACATGTTGGCCATTCCTATGGCTTGGATAGGCAGATCCCAGTTATCTTTGATAATATCTATTAGTTCTAGCCTAGTTAGCTAGATATCCAAAGGTTTTGGGGCAAAGGGGATTTTGCTGTCAATTGTGACTACAAGTGGGCTATGATCAGAGGTACACCTATTTAGAACATGAACTGAGCTATTTGGGAAATTAAGAAAACATTCAATGTCAGCTAGTGCTTTATCTAGTCTTTCTAAGGTTGGCTTCCTTCTACCTTTAGTCCATGTGAAGTGATTTCCTACTGTGCAAGTGTGTCATCTGTGTAGAGGCAATAAATTTAGAAATTTTTTTAATGCTTTGTGAGCTAGGTGTTGAAGGTCCTTTATACTCAGCAATTGAGGCCATGGCATTAAAGTCCCCTATGATTAATTTGTATGTGTGCGGGATCGTACTAAGTTCATTCCATGGATTCTTCCTATCCTTCATATTTGTTGCAGCATGAACAAAAACAGTTCTCATTTCTTGGTTAAAGCTGGGGTGATTCAGTTTAGCTAGTGTGTATTGTGCAGCTTCTACTTTCACTAAAAAATGAATTGTGTCATCCCACATGAGCCATATATTATTGTTTGTGGAGCTAAAGTAGCTGTGTAGGCTAAGTTTTCTCCTATATGATTCAATTTGATCAAGTTGGTGTTTGGGTTCTAGAATGCCTAGAAACTGAATGTGGTGAATTCTTATCAATCTCCTAAGCCTATCAATAAATGTTTTTATTCCTATTAGATTCCATACTAGTCCTTTAACTATTAAGGCCTTATTAATCATTTAAAGGTGTTTTTTTGCTTTTTGAGCTAGATCTCAGGTTCATCTTATTAAGTTTATTAAATAGGGTCCTCATCATAGTTTTTGGGGTGTCATCTGTGAGAGAGATTGAGTTCAAGGGACTTACCTGCTTCAGCCGTAGCACTTTACTCTCTAAATTTTTTATCTCCTCCTCTTCTTGATAATCTTCAAGGATCTTGAATCGATTTTTCACTTCTAGGATATTCCTGAGTAACAGAGAGACTTCTTTGTGATCATCACTATCTCTTTGAGGGGAGTTAGGGATCTTACCTGAGTTGTCACCCACTGAGACCCCTTTCACCATAGTGGGGGATTGTAGTGGGCAATTTTGAACACTTGGTGCTATATGTTCTTTGACAGATTCAGCATGTGGTTCTTCTATTATTTGGTAGTTCTCCTTAAGTTCTAGGTGAGTGCAGGGAATGTTATCCTATAAGGAGGTTTTGGGTTGGAGTTCCTCAGCTAGTTATTCAATGGCTTCACTGTGTTTTTGGGATACAATACATCCAGAGGAGCTTGGTGTTACTTTTTTGGCAGGTATCCATGTTTCTTTATTTTGGTTTGCTATTAACTTAATGCTAAGCTGAGGTCTAAGGTTGAATTTAGGCCTCAACTCTGGGTTTAAGACTCTGCAAATAGATAGCTCATGCCCTAGTTTCTTGCAGTGGGTGCAGTACATGGGTAGGTTTTCATATTCAATCTCATATTTTTCGTTTTCAGTAATGGATCCTAGCCTGATAAAAGAGGGTAAGGCTCTCAGAAGATCAATTTCTACACACAATTTCATCGCAGAGAGTCCAGTCAGTTTTTCTATGGCTAGATCCATTTTTATATATGTACCAATTTGATTCCCAATAGCAACAATAGAAGGGTATTATAGTAATAAAGTGGAACATTTTTTAGCGTTACCCATACTGGTACCATTGATGACTCCATCTCCGATTTGAAATCTGGCGACCAATGGAGGATACACATAGTGATTTCATTGAAGGACTAGATGGCCTTAATCTAGCATCTGTGGAAGTTCTCATTGTCTTGAAAATGGATGAGAGTGTTGTGATGATTGATGGCTCCAATTTGGTACTTTCCGGTAAACCCTATTTATTTTGAACTCCAATTCGATCTGTTCCATGATCTGTCTGCCTCTTGGGTAGTTGCCAATGAGAGCGTTTGCATAATGACTGGATAATAATTGGATTTAATCTGGTGAGTAGAGCACCGCTGGTTCTTCTTTGTATAGGGTTATTGGCTCAATGTTAACCGGCGATAGTAGGGAATCAGAGATGGGTGGGTTTTTACTTTTGATGGCTTAGAAAAAACTTTTAGTATTCGCCATGGTGGCGATTGTGGTCGCAACCAATATCAGGTAGTGTTGGTAGTGTAAATAGGTGGCAATTTGGACGGGTTTACTGTGGATTAGCCATTTTCAGTAGAGGCAAGGTTAGAGAGAAGGGAGAGATGATAAAGAGAGCTAGTTATCAATATTTATGATCCATAAGATAATGACTCCTAACAATAGATGTATTTTCATAAAACCTTATTTCAAATATTAGAATTACTTTCATGTTATGAATTTTTGACAATAAATGCATTATTATAATATATTATTACCAAGATTAGAACCATCTTGCATGTTGTGGAATCTTGAAAGTAAATTAATAATTTTTTAGAATATTATTTTTAACATTATAAGTATCTCTTAAAATTGAAAATAACAAGAAATAACACATAAATCTTATTTAATATAGAAATGTATCTTTTTCATATCATTATTAATCTTAAATTATGTTGCATGTAACATCTTAAGTTAGAAAATCTGAAACTTAGTAACAACTATTAGGATTATGTTGCATGTAACATTTTAGGTTAGAAAATCTTGAATTCAATAAGAATTACATCACATAACTATAATATATTCACAAATATTGGATGGTTGAAAGGGAAATTCTTAGATCTATTCATGGATGGTGGTATTTCAAACATGCATGCAGCTTTGAGCTCTTTGGTATAATAAACTTGTAAAAAAGAGTTTCATCTTCCAAATATGATTCCACGTGATCCTTTCCTCATTTCTTCACCTATAATTCAAGAATTAAAATTTTAGAATCATTAAGAAGATATAAAATAAATAGTGTAAAGTTATAATACCTTCCCTTGATTTTAACTCCTTTGATTGAATTTTAGTTTTACCACTTTTTCTAGTACTTACTAGTGTGTTCCAACATGACTAATCTAACCAAGTGCATAATAACGTAAAACGTAAAGGACACGTGACTTGGTTACGCAGTTCGGTATAATTCACCTACATCTGCGGGGCCTGGCCCAGTTCAGAATGAATCCACCTACATCTGCATCAGCATGTTCCAACATGGAATGTTTTCCTGTTCAAAATCAGTTCACACAAAATTGCCAATCACATTTGGCATTTTTGTGGACCCATAATATTTTGGACATGTAATTCCCAACGAAAACTTCCAACATCAATATCATAAGCTTGCATCAAAATAGCAGAATAATAATCAACATAATACCAGAATTCACTTAAGCATGAAAGCCGAAAACTAGAAACCAGAAATTCAGGATATCCAAAACATACACCCAAAATTACAGCCATATTGAATAAAACTTTCAAATTTAAAACCAACATCCAAAATTACTCCCCCTGGGGACCACACATAGGCCAAAGATAACACCAAAATCATCAAAAACAACAGCAACCAGTAATGTTCCCCCTGCATTAGTCATAAAAATCAATCTTCCAATCGGGACTTCTCTGCCTCCTGACTTGTTTTCTCCGCCTCCAAAGCAGCCATTTGTATACCTATAGCACCAAGTCTGGCATTCAGAACCATCTGCCTAGCCTTCTTTTCTACTGCTAATGAAGAAGTCGATCCAGATGGTTTCCACGGAAGATCCTGCACATGCCTTAACCCGAACGTCTTCTTGTTGGGCCTCAGAAATTCTGTATCAATCACAACATCCGAGGCCTTCCCTTTTACTTTTGCACTCCTGGCTAGTGCAGAGATCAGAGCAGGGTAAATGATGGCATCATTGACCTTGGGAGCAGTAGCTTGTCTGACTAAATGCTACTGAATAAGTAGTCCAAGGTTAACATCCTTCTGTGTTCCAACACAGTACAACAGTTTAGCCATTTCCCTTGTCAAGGTTGTGGTATTAGTAGAGGGCAACCAACAATGTACAACCACCTGATATAATCCAAAGAATCTTGAAGACAAATAGGATGCTTGTGAATATCTAGTCACTGGCCATTCAACCTTGTACCCATCAGAGATAACTGCTAGTATTTCATTATCAGAAATTCCCAGGTCTTCAGGAAAAACTCCCCCTGTCTCAGGTGTCTTAAGACCCAGCAATTTGTTAATCCTAGTATTAGAAATATCTATGATCTTCCCCCGTACATATACCCTACCATACCATGGGAAACTTATCTCCAAATTACCAGTCATAAGGTTAGAGTATACCTCAAGTACCACCTGCCTGTTGTATTGTAGCTGGACCGTGGCTGCAGTAGTCATGCCAATTGCTTTCAGATAGTCTGAAAAACCACTTTCCTTGTAAGCTTTTAAATCAACAGGTCTTTCAGCAATGACCTTCTTCTCTGAGAAAAATTCTCCCATCTCTTCACCCTTTGAATCAAAATATAAAACAGAATAAGCCTTGCTTACAGAGGGGGGAGATAGTACTTTCTTCTTCATGCAGTCATGCCTTCTCTTGCTCCTCTTTGCCTGAGCAGAAGCCTTGACTTTGGAAGCCTTTCTCTTCCCTTTTGCCATCTGATAGAATTCATCCAGTACCTCATCACTTGAATATGCTAAATCAGGAATATCCTGTGTTGGAACACTCCCTGAACCTTCAGCATCATCCTCCTTCTCAGGTTCTCCTTCTGACTGATCATCTTGATTCACATCCTCCTCAGTTTCTTCATCACTGTCGGACAAGTTTCCATCAGGTGTCTCATCATCATGATCACCATCAAAATCACCATTATCTGCACCCCCAGATCAGTATCAGAATCTAAATCCATATAAACGTGTTCACCCTCCTGTGTTGGAACACTGTCATCATTGTCTGACAATTCAATTATGACGGGTTTTCTTAATTCTTCCATCCTGTTGGCAGACTTCGAGTCATAGAATCCAACCTGCAATTTATCTTCATTCCTAACAACTTCTCTTCCAGCCACATCACTTTCATTTATCTCTCTCAAAGAAACACAACTAGGCACTGGAATATGGCAATGCACATAAATCTGTCCTTTCCTCTAAATTCAGCATATCTTCCCATCACAAATTTCACATCATAATTCTCAATCCTCCTTATTTTGCCTATGTTTCCTGTCACTAACTCCTTTACTTTAACAGTCAGATATTCTCCTATTATACTCCTAATCTTTGTTAAATCTATGGCAACTCTATTTGCCTCCAGCCATTCAAAGATTTCATCCACATATTTACATTCAATACCCATGAATTTTAATGGAGTAGGATCAGGACCAGTTACCACGGGTTTCTTCTTCTTGATTCCAGAGGACTTTTCTTGAGAATCGGTTTGAACTTCGGATTCCTCACTCTGTTTACTGTTGCCGGGAGTCTCTCTCTCTTCCCTTTGTTCTTCGGCTTCACCAGGCTCTACTTCAGCTATCTTCTCATCCTCCGCATTGCCCATGTTTCCTCTGTTTTGAGCTTGAGTTTCCACCTCATCTGATTTTCTAACACTTTGGTCAACATATTTTCTCTGCTCATCAACCAACACCAATTCCAAATCAGTCGAAACTTTATCTTCCTCCATAGTTTCTAGCACCTATGCTTCATGCGTGGGAGGGTTTGGGGTTGACATTCTTTAGCACAATTTAGCGACAGAGGAGGTTTGTGAAAGAAAAAATTTTCAACAGGGTTTTGAAGAGAAAGATATCGACCGAGAGTAGAGGGATACGGGGGGATTTTTGGGCAAGTTTGAATCCCACTTTAACTCCTCATCTATTCACCTATTTTCCTGCGAAGGCCCTTTTTAGATTTCCCAAACTTGTAATGATGGCACTTTCTCCTCTTGTCAAATCAAGTTGTCATGCCACTATTAACTTCCAACACACCATACTAACCATCTCCTATTTTTTTGTACACCTTTTCTTCCTTCCAATTTTTTGTTCTTTTCCAATTTTTCTAAAAGAAAATAACCAAAAGAAATATTTACAAGAAAGAATAATTACGGTAAAAATTACCTCAGATTTGACAAACACCTAAGTGTTGTCGAAGGCTCTCAAAAGTGGAGGCATCCAACGACTTTGTAAATATATCAGCAAATTGCTCGTGTGTTGGAACATAGACTACTTCCACTTCCTTTCTTTCAACTAAATCTCTAATAAAATGATGCCTTATGTCAATATGTTTGGTTCTCGAGTGCTGAACTGGATTCTTCGAAATATCAATAGCACTTGTGTTGTCACATAGAATCTTCAAGGGACCTTGACAAATTCCATAATCTTTTAACATTTGTTTCATCCATAATAATTGTGCACAACAACTCCCTGCTGCAAGATATTCAGCTTCTGCAGTAGATAGGGAAATCGAGTTCTATTTCTTACTATACCAGGACACCAAATTTGTTCCAATAAAGAAACATCCACCTGTGGTACTTTTTTGATCATCAGCATTACCAGCCCAATTAGAATCACTGTACCCAATCAACTCTAAATCTTGATTCTTAGAATACCAAACACCATACTCAAAAGTCCCACTTACATATCGAATAACTCTTTTAACTGCAGTAAGATGAGATTCCTTAGGATCAGCTTGAAATCTTGCACATATTCCAACACTGAAACATATATCTGGTCTTCTTGCGGTTAAATACAATAAGCTTCCAATCATGCCTCTATATAACTTCTGATCGACCAGGATACCTTTTTCATCCTTTACCAGTTTATCAGAAACTCCCATAGGAGTTCGGACTGCTCGAGCACTACTGAGACCAAATTTTTTAATCAAATTCAAGGCATACTTACTTTGATTTATGAATAGACCATTTCGTCCTTGTTTGACTTGTAATCCCAGAAAGTAAGTCAGCTCTCCAACCATGCTCATTTCAAATTCAGATTGCATAACGGTGACAAAATCTTGTACCATAGATGGTGAAGTAGAACCAAAAACTATGTCATCGACATAAATTTGAGCAATCAGAAACATTGAAGCCTTGTCAAGCACGAACAAAGAGCAATCTACTCTTCCTCGCCGATAACCTTTCTGAAGAAGAAAGGTAGTAAGTCATTCATACCATGCCCTGGGTGTCTGCTTTAGTCCGTATAAAGCCTTCTTGAGACGATATACATGATATGGATAATGAGGATCTTCAAAGCCTTTAGGTTGTTCCACATATACTTCTTCATTCAACACTCAATTTAAAAAGGCACTCTTGACATCCATTTGATACAGAGTAGAGTTCAAAGAGTAGGCAATAGCTAGTAGAATTCGGATAGATTCTAACCTGGCAACTGGCGCAAAGGTTTCATCAAAATCAACACCTTCCACTTGTGTATAACCTTGAGCAACAAGTCTAGCTTTGTTTTGGGTGACTAAGCCATCTGCATCTGATTTATTCTTGAAGATCCACTTCGTACCAATGATATTAATGCCTTTGGGGCGAGGAATAAGAGGTATGCCTATTCAAGACTTGAATCGATGAGGAGGAGAATTTGGAGTTCCAAGAAATAGTACTAAGTCCTCTATCTAGTCTTTTGGAAGTTGGGTTCCTAAGCCTAGAATTACACCATGTGAATAGGTTACCCACCGTATTAATTTCTTGTATCCCATTCAAATTTATCAAAGAATTAAAGTCACTAATACTACCCAAAGTAGGTGAACTAGGACCTCTATATTCAGAGAGAGAGAGGTGATGGAATTAAAATCCCCAATGAAAATGGTATCTCCTGTTGAAATAGGCTGCAAGTCTGTCCAAAGAGTCTTTCTACCATCTCTATTCCTAAGGGCATAAATAAAAACTGCATCCATATTCCAGTTAAAGTAATGGTGTGATATAGTAACATGCAGAAATTGTTCATGGTAGGATAACAGAGAAACAGATAGAGAGTTAGACCACATTAACCAGATTTTCCCATTAAACAAAGTTAAGTTATAGGAAAAGGAAAGTCTCTCCATATATGCTTGACAAGTGGTATTATCATGCATAGGTTCAATGATACAAAGTAACTTTATTTTCTTAAGTCTACATAAGTTAATGAGTCTAAGCATTGAAGTATCCATTCCCCTAAGATTCCACACTAAACAATTAACATGACTGTTTCCTATCATTGTTCACTAGATTTATTGCTTTTTGTAGCTGATCTAAGCATCATTTTGTTTAATTGACTTAGATAGTTAGTTTTCTTTGGTTTAGACTTACCTTGCTGCAAACCTGCAGTAGGAGAAGTAGAGAAATTATGATGATCAATATTAGGCTCCATAGGTAGCCCAGCCACAGATGTTTCCTCTTGATCCCTAGAGTGTTCCTCCTGTACCTGCAAAACAGAAAATCTGTTTGCCATCTTTCCAGGCTGGGAAAGTGCAGTTTGATGATCTGGACTATAAATTGATAGAGAAAAGGATCCAATCTGGATGTCATCTTTAGCATATGCTAAAATAGTTGGTTTAGAAGTAGCCGTTTCTTTAAGTAACTTTAACATAGAACTGTCTGGGCTATCCTGAGGTTGGGATTTAGTATTTGGAGATATCTCAGTAGTTATAGCAACCCGAGTAGGTGGACTAGTTGTTAAACTATAGTTAGAGGTATTTGGAGGAAATGCAATATGATCCCTCTCAGGAAAGGTTTGATCTTCCTCAGTGTCTAAAATCAGTGGGGGCCTGTCAAATTTCTTACCAGTAGCCTGCCAATAGGTTTGGGGGTACACTCCGAGCTAGGTTTGTGTCATGAGTTTTACTATTGTTAGACAAAGTGCTGACTTTGCATTGAGATAGAGAATGACCTAGTTTTGCACAGTGATCACAGTATAGTGGAACATCCTCATATTCAATTTGGAATTTCCTGTTATTAGACACAGAGCCCAGCCTTATGAATTGACTCAATGGTTTTTTAAGATCAATCTCCACACAAATTTTAATTGCTGATGGCCTAGTAAGCATATCATTTGCAAGATCATTTTTGATAAAACTACCAATGTTGTTCCCTATTGCTTCAATTGAGGCTGAGTTATAGTAATATAGTGGAACTTCCCTAATGGTACCGGATAGGAACTACTGGTGGTTCAATATGTGTAGAAAATTCAGGAGTCCATTTAAGTATCTTAAGAGCAATACCATTAAAATTCCAGATACATTTCATCCAACATCTTTGATAATTGTTAATCAACTCAAACCTAATTAACACATGCTTGAAATCAAGGGAGCCAAGTTGGTACTTACCTTCAAACCCCACTGTTTTGAAAGCTTGTTCCAAGAGTTCCATGGAAATTCGACCTTTGGTGAACTTACCTACCAACGCATTCGCATAGTGGGCAGAAAGTGTGGCAATTTCGTCGTCTGAGTACAGGCATGAAGGATCCCCCAAGTGGTGAGTTTTAGGGACAATTTCGGGGTTGCTAGGTAAGATTTTGGATAGCGGTGGTGATTTGTTCTGTAAGACCGCTGCAAAGGTTTTGGGGGGAGTATGATCGCTAGGGTTTGCCGCCATATCGGCCGGCATCATCGGGAGGGTGGCCGGCCTAGCTGAGGTTGAATGATTCTAGTCATTTCCGGCTTAGCCGTTAACGGCGAACGGAAAGAGGAAAAAGGAACAGAGAACAGTTGCAGAATAGAGATTATCGAAAGTCGTGCCTGAGAGGATTTTAACCAACCGTACATAAGATGGATTGCAAAACTTACGTAAGATGGATTTTAACCAACCGTACATAAGTAGTACAATTAGTATTTTAGTGTAATACAATGCAGTACCATGTGTTTTGTTATTGTTGATGTGAGCCAAGTGTCTCGCAATTTACTCTTTCTTTTCTTTTCTTTTCTTAAAAATTCTTTATTATAAATTTTAATTTAATTAATAGATTAATTTATTATTATTTCTTTTTTACATTATTTTTATTATTATTGTTTTTATTATGACAAAGTTTTGGGAAAGACCGTCTTTTCATAGGCTTATGAAAATACGAACTTTAATTAAAATAATAAAAGGTAAAATGTCTTAGTTGTAATATTAAAAATTTACTATGCAACACGTGATAGTTATAAAGTTTATAACCCGATTCATGCAACCCAAAATTTTTATTTTCATTTCTTCTAGTTTACACTTTAAAATTTGATCTTTCTATAACTTATGAAAATACCGTCTTTCAAGAGACGAACTCTTTTGTTATTTGAGAGAAAAGAAATTTTGTACTATATCAATAAATAGTTGTTTTTATGTTAGGGGAATATTCATTATAAGTTGAGGAAAGTAAATGGTTAGACTATTTTCCAATTTACTCAATTAAAACCAATGACAAAGTCTTGTATAAAACCGTCTCATAGTGAGACCAGATATTTAATTGCAAATGAGATTTCTAATTAAAGTTTTAAAAGTCTAGGGCTGGATGTGAAATTTCACTATTTTATATTTAAATCCATGTATAAATATCAACATACCCTTATTGTTCTCTCATATTTTTTGAAAGTTTCTATCTCCTCTCCTTTCCTCTCTCTTATTCTCTCGATTCAACCGCTCCTCCTCCTCCTTCTTATTCTCTCTCCAACTCAAATCTCCCTCTTCTCCCTCCTCTCTATTTCTCTTCCTTCTTCTTCAATTCAAGCTCGGTTTCTTCCATTCAACTGCTCATCATCTCCGTTTTTCTTCCTCTTTCTTGCGCGCAGTGATTCGTCGTGATTTTTTTGGAGTTTTCTGGCAAATATTCCGGTAGAAGAACATAATAGAGCTTCGTTTTGTGTTTATCGTCGAAGGTAATGTCTTTGCTCAGAGTTTTTATGCACATTTTTTTGTTTTTAAATTTTTTTTGCATTTTTTTGGTTCATGTAATTTTTCTAGGGTTTATGTTGTTCAATGTGTTAATATTTGGAGATTTCTCTATTTTTTCGTGTTTTGGGAGTTGTTCTTATAGATTTCTGCTAATATTCGTGCTGCTTCTGCTGTTTGTTAGATTTGTAAGGAGATTTACATCACTGCTGCTAAATCGAGAAGGAAGAATCGTTTGTAAGTTATTTGAATTTTTGGCTGGGATGTTTCAGTTACGGTTGATGATGTTTCTCGTTTTCAGTGTGATGTTTCAGGTTTTAGGCTTTAAGTACTGGTATCAGTAATGTTGTGATGTTTTAATTTCAACGCTTGATACTTGTGGTGTTTTCATGTTTAAATGTGCAATTTATGTCCAGTTTTTTTATTGTGTGTGATATCTTAGGTTTGTTATGATTTGTGCTAATTTTTTTTGTTGTTGATGTTCCTTAGATGTCTAATACTCTTGCCACTGTTGCAGCAATCGAGAAGGAAAGAAGATCCGTATATTTTGATATTTGCAGATGTGATGTTTTACTTACTGTTGTTAATGTTTCAGGTTTTCTGTGTGCTGTTTCATGTTTAGGGTTCAAGTACTGTTATCTGTGCTGGTGCGATGATTTAATTTTAGTATTTGATGTTTGTAGCATTTTAAGTGTGCAATTGGTGTTCTGTTTTATTGTTTTAATTGTGTGTGTGTGTGATATCTTAGGGTTTTATTTCAATTTGTGCGAATATTTGTGTTGCTGTTGCTGTTTGTTAGATGTCTAAGAAGATTTGCATCACTACCACTGCAATCGAGAAGGAAGAAGGTTTTGTCCTAATTTTCAGCAGCGATGTTTCAGGTACAGGTAATGACGTTTCTTGTTTTTAGTGTGATGCTTCAAGTTTTAGGCTTTAAGTACTGTTATCAGTGTTGGTGTGATGTTTTGATTTCAACTCTTGATGATTGTGGTGCTTTCATACTTAAGTGTGCAACTGATGTTCAATTATGATTATGTGTGATATCTTAGGGTTTTGTTACGATTTGTGCAAAATTTTGTGCTATTGTTGCTATTTCTTAGATGTCTAAGAACGCTTGCCCACTATTGTTGCAATCGAGAAGGAAATATGATCTATAATTTTTGTTATTTTTCAGATGTGATATTTTACATACTGTTATTGATGTTTCTGGTTTTCTATGTGATGTTTCATGATTTAGGTTTTAAGTTCTTTTATCTGTGTTGGTGTGATGTTTCAATTTAGTTATTTGATGCTCATGGTATTTCATATTTAAATATGCAATTGATGCTCGGTTTTGTTTTTTTGATATTTTAGTGTGTACTGACTGGTGTTTTAAAATTTTGATATTGATGCTTTAAATACTGCATTAGAAGTTTCACAATTTAGTCATCGGGAATGTTATGTGTGCTATTGTGATGTTTTAATTTCAGACATTGAAGTTTTTATTGTTGTATGTGATGTTTTATGTTTTTTTTCACATGAACACTTTCCAAGGTAGATCTTTAGAATGCCATTGATGAGGTAATAAAAACATGCTATAAGGAATCATGCTCTTGAAGATGTTTCCTTGAACAGAGGACCGGAGGTGACCTTTGATCTTGCCATTAGTGGAGTAGAAGAGCCATCCTCTTCAAAACCAGCAAGTGAGAAGGCAAGTTCGTGAACAAGTGCACAACGAGGGGAAATAAGTTGGGGGGGGGAACTGAATTGTTCTTGGGATGTATTGTTTGAATGGTGTTTTTAAAGTAATGGTTTATTTGTTAAAAATGGGGCACTGGATTGTTTGATATTTTAGATTTATTTGGATTTTTTTTGTTTTTATGTTACCAATATTTTAGTGCATTTGAATTAATATGAATCTCCTTGCGAAGACTCACAATTGCGGAATTAATATCTTTGATCTAGTGAATGGATATGCAAACCCTCACCATCTCGCACGAAATACAGGTGTCTAGCCCCCGGGGTACGCCTAATCTTGACTTGCTCTATAACTAGCCATTAGGATCAGATTACAAGGTTTATTGATACTTAACTAGCCCTCGGGGTTAAGCAACAATGGAAGAAGCTCGCAAGCAACAAGAGTATGAGCTCAAAAGTTTTATATTTCTGAATGATGATAGTGGTACAAATCTCAAAAAATCACCTATTTATAGGGCTGAATTCATCCAAAACCCTAGTCCTAATCAAGACAAGATTTGGTAATTCCTGCCAGAAACTGAATAGAATTATGGAAGCTTTAAGAAGCTAAAACCATATTCAACTAAAATACCTAAAATAAACTCTCTATGGCCAAAATTAATCCAGATTACAACTTAGATGAATGTTTCCTCATCTAAACTTACCAAAACTAATTCTAATCAGAAATAAAACTCAATATTTTTGAAACCCTAATGGACTGGTTCAAAAATCAGTTCTTCGAAGACCACATGGCCGAGCTCTGCAGTCTAAGATAAAAAATGAAATAAATTTACACTATTTTATAGTGATCACACTACCTCATCAAAAACCCAGTGGGAAAAAGAATATAATGTTCTTCATGATGTCTTCAGTTCGTCGACAACCTTGAATAATGAATCCAAGATGTCGATGGTGACTCCTTTTCAATTCTTCATCATAAAGTTGATTTATAAAAGCATTTAAAGCACGTCAACGCATTTGATATTCGTATCATTCCCTCCCGGATCAAAAAGTTTTATCCTTGAAATGGGAAGAATATAACCTCTAAAGACATCCTTGAATTCATGTAACAACTTAACAAACCGTGAAAGCATATCGATAGGAATATCTTCTTTGGAATAGTAACTTTCTTTAAAGGACATTATAAGAACAAAATAATGATTATTAAAAGATCGATTCACATCTCTCATTGAAGCACAAAAAAATTTACCAGAGTTAGTAGATAGTTCATGCCTCATCATATAAATAGAAAGTAAAGGACGGAGATGTGAAGACAAGACTTTATGCGATTGTTCAGAACCATTCTGCAACTTACCTAGCTTACCTACCATAGGATCGACCTGAAACTTGTCTATGGCGACATTTACTATCATTTTGGTGGAATTGACACTATTTTGGTCGAAATTACTTGCCCCTTGTGGGGGAGTAAATTCGGAAACATCTGTGGAATATGGCTCAAAAACATCTTGTGTTTCAGGACCTTGCTCACCTCTGTCAACAATGATGATTTCATCATCTATTTGTTCTTCTTTAGTGTCATATCTTGCAGGCATATCATCATCATCTTCCTCCTCCAATGTTTTTATAATTCGTTCATAGGGAAAATTACTGTGAACATGTCCTCATTCATTACATTGAAAACAATTAGGAGTGTTAGAAGAAACTATATCTGACAAAGTAGAAATTCATTCACCTATATCTTGGCTAAGAGACTGATTGGTTGTGATCATTCTTCCATTGATGGGTTCAAATGGTGAATTTGAGAGGGTTTTGGACGAATTAAGGTTTCCTCGGGCACCAATGTTTGAATTGTTGCCACCCCTGGTCGAATTTGGACTTATGAAATCAGAGACTTGCCTTTGACTATCGTAGCCAAAATTAGAGCTTTCTTTGGGTCTTAATGTTGACTCAACCAACCTGGAATTGATCAATAAATCTTGCATGGAAACATAATATTGGAGCTTAACCGGAACTTGCAGATTTTCTCTTAAACCTTCAATAAACTAATTCTTTATAAAGGCATCATTTTCTCTCATGCCAACTCTTCTCATAGCTAATTCAAGATCTTGCCAGTATTCATCTACACTACAGTTTCCTTGCTTCATATTGTTGAGATACGAATGTTGCTTTATCAAATATGTTCGTGGAACATGATGTAATCAAAGCTTGGTTCTCAATCTCTCCCAGGTGGAGATAAATCTTTTACCAGCAAGCTGTCTTGATTCTTTCAAATCCTCCCACTATTCTGTGGCATAATGGGTGAAAGAATACTAGACAATCTTGATATTTTATTTATCATTGTAGTTGTAAAGATCAAATAAGTTCTCGATCTGCCTCTTCCAATTCATGTATTTCGCAGGATTGTGTCGACCATCAAATCTAGAAATATCATACTTCAAACCTTGGATGTCACGAGCAGATTCAACTTGTCTTGTAGAAGGAGGTGTCGTTGGATTTGATAACTCATCTACCTTCCTAGAAAATCTCTGAAACTTGTTCATTATGGAATTTATGACATTCATGGAATTTCTTTTAGGTTTATTGTTGAGATTGCCAACAAATGGCGGGACGAATGGATCGTCCGCCATCCCTTGCCAAGAAGAAACAAACCGTTAGGAATAAATGTCCTCCCTTTCCCTTTGTTTATAAAGGTCACTCACCAAGTTTATAACACTCACAACTGACAAGGCAAAGGCTAATGTAAGGGCAATTGATCAATTCACCAAAATTCAAAGCAAACTATGGAGATGAATACTGCAGACCTTATTTCAAAATTTAAAAATATATAAACTCAAAATTGGACTCTACAATCCAGAATTAAAAATTCTACAAAAAATAAGGATTAAAATGCAATTTGAATGGCATGAATTGGTGCTGTATTGAAAAAGTTATGATAAAAATAAGAAGACTTTAT
The DNA here is from genome assembly GCA_037428765.1 of Rubia yunnanensis. Taxonomy (NCBI): domain Eukaryota; kingdom Viridiplantae; phylum Streptophyta; class Magnoliopsida; order Gentianales; family Rubiaceae; genus Rubia; species Rubia yunnanensis. Next base: position 33,103,811 of record CM075067.1, on the reverse strand, counting down.
ATAGGAGACAAATATGATTCGAAAATTCAAGAAACTTTTCCGAAAACACTTTGGAATAGGAACTCAAATCCAAATCCCTTGCGGTCAAGTATTTTAATGAATTACTTGTCCCCCAAGTCAAAAATTCAGCTCAAAACCCCTCTCTCAATAAGCTTTTATTTCCTTTTCCTCTCCCGATTAGGATTTTGATTTTTCTTTTCCTTTTTCTAATCATATTTCCTTTTTCTTTCCTTCTTTTTCAGCCACAATTCATATTTTTGCACTATAAAACACTCACAACCAGAATCTTATTCCCCAAGAAAATTTTCGGTCACAATTCCCTACATTTTTGGAAAAAGCAAATCTGCTGCTATCATATACCTGTGCATATAATCTGCTACTGGTGCTACTTAAATTGAGCATCGAAAAATAACCTTATTAGTGCTGTGTTTGTAAAGGACGTTCTGCATCATGCTAATCTGTTTGTAACAATGGTATATTGATTTGTATAGGTGCTCAATCTTAGGAAACAATTGTATTTTACCACAGTGGCCAATGTTACTTAAATTAAGCACCGAAACATAACCTTACCAGTGTTGTGTTTGTAATAGACATTTTGCATAATGCTAATCCGTTTGTAGCAACAGTAGATTGATCGGTACTGGCACTCATTCTTAGACAACCATTGTATTTTACAACACTGGCTGCTTGTTACGAACCCGGTGCTTATTATTGCTTAGAAGTGGTGTGAAAGATACAACCGCTTATTTTTTTATATAGCACCGGTTTTATATTGATGGTACCAGTGCTAGTATTAAATTTCATTTGCAATGTGCTAGCTTGATATGCATGCCCCATCCGGTATCGTTTCCAGGGATATTCTAGTGAAGAAAAGCAGAACAACTAATTTATTTGTAGATTTGAATTAAAATGTATCAAATGAAAGAAATCTTAATCTTAATAAAAAAAAATTAAAGAAGAAATCATAACAATACTGTCATCCCACAACTAACAATCTTCAGACAAATGCAACGCACTGACAATCATCAAACAATTTTGTCCATATTTAATCTAGGAGGTCCATGTAAGTCTTTGTTTTTTTTAATATACCTTTACCCAAGCCTCATACCATTTCTCGGCGACCTTGAATTTTGTAGGCATGGTATACTTGTTGTCCCTCCGGAAACACTTGCAATTTTAACAAGAACAACATCAGGTCTAAGTTTTGAATGTGTAAGAAAAATGAAGGTTCATTCGGAACATAACTCAAGGATATTGGTGGAGTTTTTTTGAGCACCAAGTCTTCTATGAATAGCATGGCATAGTACCCTCATTCCCACAAACGGTTCTGAAGCTGGTGCTGGAAAAAGGACCATTTTTCAACGTATTCAATTAACAAAGTCAAATTGAATGACTTACATCAATGTTCGTGTTTTTCCATGTGTAATCGGGAGATGGTTCAATCTTCCTCTTCTCCATTTGATATGTACATGTAAATATAGAAATTTGAAAGCTTGCATACCTAAATTAGACTAGATGAAATACGTACAAGGAAATTAATTTACATACCTGGAAATCACTTGGTTGTCAATTATATGGTTGGGTTTGATGTCTCTGGTCACTGTGTCAGGGGTAAAAAATTCATTCGTACTAGGAAAGATGAGGATGGGGTAACAATGATCACTGCATTGAAATGAAACTAGTTAATGACTTAAAATGGAAGAAAGATGTGAGAAGAGGTAATAGAATTAGAGTTTGTGGCTTACACTCTAACTTAGGGCACCAAATATATGTCAGCTTCAATTACCTGCATGATTGCAAAAATCTGCTCAACACGATTTTTGATTTCCTTTTCATCATACTTCTTATCAAGGTTTCCCATGCTCGTCGAACATAATTGGATGTGCCCATTGTTATTTTCGTATACTTTGTCCCAAAAGTGCATATAAGAATATCAACAATTATTGATGAGAAGCAAAATGAGACAATAATTGACTACAATGTAATGTGTAAAACTTACCACATCCACATATCCATTTGTGCATTGGAGGGCTAAGTAATGGAATGGAAGTTCCCAAATTTATTCCCAAACTTGACAATATGATTATCTCCAATCCACATGCATGTGTTTGGAAAATGTTGAAGGTCAGAATTGTGGTAACAACATAACCTTCCCCTTTGTTGAATGTCTGTGACAAGCTCGTTGCAATACTTGATGTACTTCTCCATCATACGATAATCTTTCAAATTGCACTTGTTGACAACCTATGTGTGTATGATACAAATAGTTTAATAGGGACTATGATTGATAGTTTACAGACGTACATGTTTGATAGGTTTTGGGTGGTGATGTTTATTCTTGGATGGTCAGAGATTGATGCTTGATCTGGATGGCTTTGGCATTGATGTATGAGTATCTTGGTATGGAAATTACTTTAGTTAGACAAGAATTAATAAAAAAAATATTTGTAAGAGTTTTGTAATTTGTTGATGAAATTACCTCATCATCACTGACATTGAGGCAAATCAAATCATCATTCGTGATTTCCTTTTTTGCCACATCCTTTGTCTTGGGACTCGGGCGCTCATCTTTATCGCCGGCCAAAGAGACAGGCCAATCAACCACACTTCTCAATGCCTTTTTGACATTGTTGAATTGGTGGTTGGCAGACAGCAATCCTGCCTTAACATGATAGATTTGCTCACACACTCAGACGCGAGCTACTCTACCAGATGCCTTTTCTTGGCCATGATAATTTTGTCACAAGGCTTTTGCAATCATCATCTTTTCTCCATCAATGTTCTTAATGAACAAGATGAACACCTCACCATTCTGTAAGTTGTAGAAAAAAAGAAATAGCTAATTTTTCCTATAAACTGAAGATGTAACTGTATTAATTTCTATAATGGAAACAAAAAAATCAATTTTGTCTTACGTCCTCATTTTCCTGTCCATTTCTAGGATCATATCCTGACCCATTTAAACCGGTGGATACATTTATCAAGGCCTTCTCAATGAATCTCTTAGTATTATCAAGCTCGACGGGGATATTAACTCTGCCATCAGCTGCAATCTTCTAAATTAGCTGGTCAATGTATGCCACTATCGCTCTCACCACCAGCTGCTCACTGGGGGCTTTTTTCAGTTCTCTTTGCATGTTCAATGAGCTACTGCCACACTTACTCCTTGCAAGATGTGGCATAGCAACAAATGCCGGTCGTCCAGTCTGCGTACCCCTATATTGTATGGGATGATCCTTCTTCTTCGTTGCCCTGATCAAAATGTCCTCACGGGGTTCCAGTAGGAGTGTTATCTTATCAGCCTCCTCATTCATCCTTAAATGTTAGCATATGAATATGTTAATCAAACCTAAGCATATGAACAACTTGAAGTAACAAAGTAATATTAGTGAAATTTGTACTTACAATGTCTGCGGAAATGACCCGCACTTCCGGGGTATTGTAGCATCTGCGGCCCCCCTTGTAGGAATCTACATAGAGTAGAGTTCTATCGGGCTTGAATTTTTTCGTACTCAACTAGTGCTCAATCTTATCATCAGTGATGCCTTGATTCAATAACTTTTTTTTCACTCTGATTCTTTTTATGCTCGATAGCTTATTCTTCAATGCATGGTTGCCTCTCCTCCAAGTGTGGTGGGTGGATTTTTTGGCTTCTATTGGGCACTTACTGTCTCCCGTATTTTCTGATACAAGAATAGATTATGTAAGCAACAAAATCAAACCATTAATAATCTACTATTTTAAGAAACTTCGTAACATACTTGAAGTTAAACTTACCATAAAATCCCTCTCCCGGTGCATTTTCTCAAACAATTTCCTATCCTCTTCATCCATCCACTTGTAGCAGTCCTAAGGTTTAGTTGCTGGTTTGTTTTTTCCGCTCTTGACGTCACGTATGTACTCATTTTCCACCTTTGTTTTCCAATTTCGGTGGGCATCACATGCCTTGTTGAACACGTCCGTCCTCACTCAATTCCATTGATTCGGGGTAAGCTTGTTTTAAATTTGAACCTTGCCTGCAACACAACATTTACATAGATACAAATTAAACCATGGCCCACAAATTATAAATCTCTTGAACACAAATATATTAGATATAAAACATTGAGAAATTTTATTTAGTTACCAAAATATCTTTCTAATCATCTTTCTTGACATCGTTTTGGACCTCGTGCCTATTTTTCCACGACCCAAATTTGATGCATCAATGGAATGAATAATTTAAATATGCAACCCAAGCATTGCAATTCTTAGTGCAAACCATTTAGTCTTCATGACTTTCGAATGCCATCGGGACTGGATTCTTTTCTTTCGCAATCATCACTGATTGACACATGGCCGTGCCACGAGTCCTGCACCAAGTGGAAATCTCAAACTTTTTGAATGCCTCCCACCTGCACCCGCCTGCCTTAAAAATGTTATCATTTTTTTCCCTCACGCTTGAACTTTGACTCCCCCGTGGTAGCATTTACAGGATCAGCCAATGGAGTACATTATTCCTCAAATTGTATGCTAACTGGAACCATCAGCGTTGCAGTTTTGGTTTCGAATATTGTTCTTTCTCCTTGACTGCTATTTTCTTCATTTGTGGTCCACTCCTCTTACAAATTGCATTCATAGTAATTTTAGTGAATTATAACAAGAAAATAATAGGGAAACAAAAGCTTCTCCCCACTAGGATTACACACATATCTTTTAAGGATAATAAGATGGGAGGGTTCTTCAATGTGTAATGGTCGGAGCTTTGCTTTGAAGTTCCAATGGGCTCTATGGAGAGTGTGTAATCCAAATGTGGTGAGTTCCTAGATCTTATATAGTATGTATGTATAATGGAGGAGTAAAAGGGTGTAAAGATCTTGAGTTTAAAGAGGATTATTAGAATAGAAGATCGTGGGTTGATTTGAAGAAGTTGAATTGTTTTGGTCGTTTCAAAATTTCTTTATATAGAACCAAATCCGGCACCAGTATGAAGGGGTGGATACTGGTGCCTATGAAATTTAAAAGCTTGCTACTTTGATATGTAAAATGGCAAAGTATAAAGCACTGATACATCACCGGGGCCTATGAGAAATATACTGATGCCTATGTTGATAGAAAGCAACTGCTTATGGCTTCTTTGAATGACCTTATTTTAAAAAAAATTGGGAACGTGAGAGCAAAGAGGAGTAAAATTTTTGAAGTATGGAGCACCTATATACATACCGGTGCCTATTTGAGTCATACCGGTGCCTTTATGGTTACAAAGCAGCTGTGTATGACTACTTTAAATGGGCAACCTTTATTTTTTTTGGATCCGAGAGGAAACCCTAAAATAGTTTTCTAATAGTGGAGCACCAGTAAAATATCTGGTGCCTATGGATGATATACCAATGTTTATGTTTATTCAAGCAGCTGCGTGCAGTTGCTTTAAATGGGCCATGTTTTTTCTACCAAAGAGCAGAGGGCAAAAAATGATTCAAAGTATGGAGCATCAGTATTATTACCTGTGCTAAATCCAAAATTTCAAAATTCCCGCCATATATATTTTTGAAAATTGAAAATTATCTTTTCCCGCCAAAATATAGCACTAGTATGAATGAAAAGCAATACTTGTGCCTGTATTTTTTTCCATCTAAGATAACTTTTCATTTTCACAATTAGGTCTATACAAGAAATATGGGGGAGGCGAACCATGAAATTGTAGACAGAAAAATGAAATTAAGTAACAGACGACCGCGAGTAATAGATTTGGACCAAAACGGGTGAACGGAAGAGCCTCGAGCACATTTATGGAAAACTACCATGTGGCCCAAAAGTTTTTTACGGCATATCCATCACTCCACTTTTTTTATAGTTATTCTTGTCTAAATATAGAAATATAAATTAAGTTATTTTTGTTGATCAAATGCGAAAAAGTGTTAGTACATGTTGTAGAGTAACTTATAGTTATTTACTTAAAAGTAACAAAGGAAAATTGGGAATGATTATGGATCTATTTCTGTGCCTGACCTTGATAATTATTCTGTTAAGGAGTTCTAAAGTACGTTGGGGGGTGTTTAGGGTACCATTTCGTTCGAGCGGATTTGAATATGGAGTGATGAGTAAGTTTTTTACTTTTTGCACTTTTGTCCATCCAACAAAGTTAGAATTGTCTAATCACAAAATTGGCAATACCAAAATGCATTTAAATAATAAACGATCATGAATTTACGATTTGGGCATGTATAGGTGAGCGGAAGGGTCTCGAAAGTTCACATTAATTAATTGTACACATTCTTGGAAAATTACACTGTGGGTCAAAATTGTGTTATGTCATTAATAATCACTCCAAAATGCATTATTTTTGTTATTCTATCCTAAATATATAAATAGAAAATAAATGATTTTTTTAATCAAATATGGAAAAAACGCTAGTAAATGTTCTAAAGTAACTTATAGTTGATTGCTTAAGGTTAACAAAGGGAAATTGAAAACGATTATGGATCTGTTTCTGTGCTCAGCCCCTGATAAGTATTTTTTTATGGAGTTAGAAAATACATTGGGGGTGTTCATGTTACCATCACGTTCGAGCGGATTTGAATTTAGGGTTACGAGTAAAGTTTTCAATTTTTGCACTTAGGTCCCTCCAAGAAATTTGGAGTAGTCGAATCATAGAATTGACGTCACCAAAATGAAATTCAACAATATACGATCATGGTTTAGAGATTTGGGCATATATTGGTGAACGGAAAGGCCTTGACAGTCAACAATGATTAATGGAACACATTTATAGAAAATTACAATGCGGCCCAAATATATTTAAAACAAACCATAAACACTTCTAAACCTACCTTATATATGTGTGTGTATATATATATATATATTATTGCTGCATTATGTTTGATAATTTCCTCATTAGTTGCATTTGAGCCGACAGTGACATACATATTGTTCAACAATAAAAATTTCAAAATTATTCATAAGCGTTTATAAAGTTCTAGCATAATACTACAAGAAAAATATTATCTAATCACCATGGTTCACACAATGTTATATGAATTTAGGAATAATAACACAAAAATGGTTTTGCTTCCCACAATTGAGCAGTATTCTCCGTGTCTCGTGAACTGATCTCCATATCTTGTTGCTCCTCATTTTCAGTCTCACAGTAGGACGGGAAAGCTCCAACAACTTTAATTGTATCTGGGAATTGGTAGCTCAGTACCTTTCCCATGTGATCGCACCATGATCTCTGATACTTGGAGTCTGTAAGCAAGTTTTGTATAACTACATCCAACGTTGCAACACTAGATTCAAGTGAAGGGACCATCGGTTCATGGCCTTGTTTATAGAAAGACTCTACTGAAATATTACCCATTGGATGGTCATATAGGTCGTGGGGATAGTGAGTGGCCCATACTTTCAAACATAGTGACGATATGAGGGTGGAGAAACAGTAGAACCCAGACTTGTCTGATTTAATCCCAATATGTCTAGGATTCACCATGCAACATTCCATCAAAGATTCTTCTTTATTACATACAAGAATGTGAGCCTCACCTTTTGCACTTCCATGTCCACTATGACTGGGTCTATACGAGACACTACATAGTGATACAACCCATTTATTTATGGAGTCAGTGCCTTCTTAGGAAATTTTTGCCAACCCGGTTTAACTAGTGCATCAACATTGGTTCCATCCCTAGTGATAGTCCTTACAATATCCTTTCTAATTGGATCAACATGATCATAAAAATTGTCATCTACATAATGAAATGCAATGAATTCATCCTCGTTGCTTGGAACATTACCCATACAAATCATTTATAGATTCCACTGACAAGTTGAAAATTTTGCCTCTACATAAAACCTCATCATACCTCTTCCCCACCTCAAATTTGCGGAGAACTCTGATTTTTAGGTTGAACGTAGCCGGTGTATCGCAAAGCTTTTCCCACCCAAGGAACCAGATAGTTTCTTCGAATGAAGGAGATGTTTATATTCCCCTCTCTCGATAAGGATGCATGTTCTATAAATTTTTTTGAAAACCCTTACCTTCTCAGACATGAAACTCTCGGTTGGCTGCTTCCTACAGGGTCAAATGCATGGTGGTGAAGGGGATGCCTTGCGTGTCCTCTTCAATGTTAAATTAGTAAAGTTAAACTAATTTTTAAAATTTAGGAAATTTGTTGAACATTTAGGATCTGGAATAGAGGGACCTAAATATTCATACATGTCTTCAATTACATTGAAATGTCCAATTAATATTACATGATCATTACAGAAGGGGGCTAAAACTTTTAATAATTCATTTTTAGCTTTATTAGAATGTTTACCATACCTGATGGAAATAGAGCATTGTTTATGCAATGACGGATGGTCTAACTTAGTTTAAAAAAATTTGATAATGTGAAATCACAATGTCTTGTTTATCTAAAACATTCTAAAAGAGGCAGATTTTACAATTAGGAACCAAGAAGTATTTTTTAAATCCTTGCTGAAAAGAAATATTCTTAATATAGTTTGGATCTAAAATAGGTTCAATTATAGCAGCAACTGAAATCTTATGCTTCTGTCTTATGTACTTATACCTAATCTGTGAAGCATTATTCCTAATGCCCCATACATTACATACACATAAATTTAAATTAGAGAAAAGTGCATATATAACCCTACCTAATTCACATAAGTTCAAATATAATCTTTTGATAACTGAAAGTGCAAATATAACCCTAGATAGTTAGTGTATGTGCAAATGTACCCTTTTCTGGCAGTTTGAGGTTGAATTTTATTAAAATGTCAATTTTACCCCTCTGAAGAAACAAAAAAACAAAAAATATTTAACCCTCTAATCCAAAACCCTAACCCATATCCAACCCTCATTTCCTCCTTTGGTAAAACACTAAGGCGGGTGAGCAAATTGCCACCGTGTACTACTGCTTTTCTCTAGAGATTGGTGAGTCCTATGACTGCAAATCCATCGATAAGACCCTCCTTCATTGCCTCTGTTGTCACCCTGCCCTAATCGACTCCACCTTCACTGAGCCTTAATCTCCACCACCTAGCCCACCACCAGTCCCCCCACCAGTCCACCCATCTAGCTCCACCCAGCTCTAATCGATGCAACCCAGTCCCATCTCTGTCGATATTCCCGAGAACGAAAAGAAGAAATTTTGGCCCACCTCCATCGCCACCCCATCCTAGCCCACCACCATCCTGTCAAATAAAACCCATCAATTATTGATATTGAGTTCTGTGTGGGAAGATTTGGGTCAGCCATCCCCACCATCGCCGCTAGGGTTTCTGCCGAAACCAGTCATCTTTTCGCTGCTAAGACATCTGCCACAACCACCCAGCTCCACCTCCACTGAACCCAAACCTAGCGTTGGCTGACATGCCCACTCAACTCTATGTGAATAAATCCTCCATTTCCTCTATTTCTCAAAATCACTCAAAATTTATGGCCTCCGACTCCAACTCCATCTCCACAGCCACCCTACTCTACGCCCTTCTCTACCTCTCCCTCACCTTCTTCCTACTCTGCAAAACTACATGCTACCACAATTGCTGCTTCCTACCAAGGAACCTCGGTCTGTCGCTCGTTGGGGAAACCCTCCCACTCATCTCTGCGTATAAGACAAAGAGCCCAGAGTCGTTCATAGACAACCAGGTGGGAAAATTTAGTCCAGTTTTCACCACCTGTGTTTCTGGTGAAGTTGCGTGTTGGGATGATGGAGAAAAAGATAGGTATGATTACAGACGAAGATTTATTTATACGTCAATTTGTAAATTTATAATTTTTAGTTTTTGATGAAAAGTCATTTTGGTCATTTTCGATCAGTGAATAGCTGGAAATAGCCAGTCAATGCCAGGATATAGTCTCTAGGGTTACATTTGCATGACTAAATTATTTTTTTGGTCCCTAACATATGACCTAATACCATCTTTTGGTCCCCGAGACCAATACCACGTCCTTTCAGTACCCAACAAATTCAAATGATATGTTTGGTTCCCAAACCAGATTCCAGGTGGTTTTCAGGCAGACTGAATTATTTTTTTGGTCCCTAACATGTGATCTTATACCATCTTTTGGTCCCAAAAACCACCATAAAACCACCTTGAAACCCCCTTGGGGACCAAACAAATCGTTTTTAATTTGAAGGGTCTAAAAGGATGTGGTTTTTTTCTTAGGGACCAAAAGATGTTTAAGATTCTATGTTAGGGACAAAAATATAATTTAGTCTATTCACACTTATGTAAAGTAGTTAGGATTATTTTTGCACTAAAAATAATCTCAGGGTTATATGTGCCCTTACTAAAATATATGGGGTTATATTTTCATTTATCCCTTTATTAATGAGAGTGGAGTTTAGAAGACACCGAAGAACATGCTGAAACTATTTTGGGATAGTAGGATAATCTTTTCTCTTGTATCTCCTCTCTCTAGATGTGGAGTTCTGAGTATCTTGATCTGCATTGATGATAGGTAAACCCAAAGCTGGGCCAAGAGTACCTTCGGCCGAGAGTACCTTGGGCTCACATTAGCCCTATAAATCTCCTTAATATAAAGGCTTATATCAAGGCGTATAATCCAGTGATATGTTATTCCCCGATACAGTATAAATAGATAGGTATGTACTTACTATTGGGGACTTTTGAACACTTACTAAAAACACTTACTGACTTAAGTATCAGAGAGTTTACCCTTGGGACCTCACGGGGCTTTTTGCTTGTAGATTATCACCGAGGGATTCGATGGTGTGACTCAAACAATTTCTAGATGCATCAATTGACATGCCCAGTGGGATCGATTTAGTCATGTTTGAGTTCCTTGGTTTATGTCTACCTCTACGAATAATCGGAGGAGTGACAGGTTAAAGTTGAAAGGAATTGGTGCTACCAAGGAAGTACAATCTTCGTATCGAGGAAGAAGAAGGAGAATGGTTAACCCTCCTATATCCCAAGAAGTGGAGCGAGAAGCGATACGGGTCTCAGTCTAAGAGCAGGGGGAGGACAAGGCTCCGTTGGACAGATTTCAATGATATCTAAAGGCCCTTGAGATATGGTTGGATCCTTGAGGCCCGCTATGAGTAATGCAGACTGAGGAGTAGGGCTTGGAAATCCTACTCCAGATGTATACATCAGGGAATACAATGAAAGAGATGGTCATTTCACAGAGGTTTCTTGTTATTCACAAATGGAAGCTTACGAACAAACCTTACGAGCAAATCGAGAAACAGGTGTGAATACCTCGCAATATAACTTAGCTAGGGTAATTATAATGTTGGCGGAGATGGGATATCAGATCACGCCTGTCTTGACTCTAATAGTCCCTTCAATGCTCATGGAAGCCCCGACAAGCACCGCTGCTCAACCAATGGTAGCATTTCCTTACCTTGGGTATCCTTGAGAGAGGTATTCGGCATGATCTCAAACTTCATTCCATGAACCCTTGGGGTTAGCACATTCTGGACCCCCTGCAATTCCGACAACCTTGATGGGAGGATATCTCAGAGCAGATCAGCCTCTATTCCCTAATCCATGGGGTTAGCACATTCGAAACCCCCCACTGTTCCGACAACCTTGATGGGAGGATATTTTAGAAGGGAGATGGGATATGGGTCTTAGGGATATGGAAGCATAGGAATGCCGAACCAATCAACAAGTTATTATTTATACGACCCTTATGGATTATACAATGGAAGTTCAAGGGTCATAATGGTCTGGGCAAATCCTGGGCAGATAATTCAACCCCTTCGGTATCAGATGGCTTATGGCGACCCCTATAGGGGATTACCGATGCCTGGAGAACAAAGAGAAAATACTGGAGATGACCTCATGAGAGAGTTAGACAGGCTGATAGGACCACTTAGTTAGGTGCAGGATCCTCATTTTTTTTGCTAATAACCTTAGAGCGACGGCCTCCAGATACCAAGCCCCCAGAGGAGCTCCTAAAGAATCTCGAAAAAGCTCTAAAAAAGGCAAAAAAAGCTCTGAGGCGAAAATAAGGAGAAAAAAGGTGCAGCCTTTCTTCCATCTTTTGGAGGCCAATTTCTTCAATTTCGATCACTTTTCACAGATGAATTATGGTTTAATGGATTCTCCCTTGAATTCCGCACAAAATCATATGAAATTTGTGAAGGGTTTTGATCTAATTTCGAACTTGGAGTTAGGGTTTATTCAAAATTTTGAGTTCTTTCGCGGATCTTGCTTGTGGTGTTGATTTCTTTGTTGCAGATTTGGATCTAATCTAGGATTTGCAAATGGATTTGGTTCTCGCATCGAATCATTGGCCAAATTAGAGAAGTTGAATAAAAATCCAATCTCTGTTGGGTTTTAGTTGCGGCAAGGGTTTAAAGGGTTTGATTAAAGTTTCAGTACAACTTCTAATCAAACTCTACGCATCTACATCGGATCTACTTGAAGGGATTTGTGGCTTTGAAGCACAACAATCGTAGGATTTCAAATCTTGCGATCGGGACTCTTGGTGATCACGGTTTCCAGGTTTTGTTGTTTCAATTCAGCAAGGTTTTCGTTGTTCATTGTTTCCAATTTGGTGCGTTGTGTGCATGGTGTCTAGTATCCGATCTGCTCATGAGATTGCTTGTTTGTTTTAGATTGAAACATAGTGGTTATTTGTTTGGTGATTTTGCTTGGGGATTCCAATCTGTTTATTGGATTCCTTGTCTTACTTTGCCTTGATTCTACTTGTTCGTCATGGTGCTTAATGGAGAATCCTCGATGGGTAACAAAGTCAAGGCTAATCCTAAGAAGCATGGACAGGCCGAGGGTGGTGATTTGCCACGGCCAAATAAAAAGATTCTTTCAAAGGATTGGAATGATCCTTTTCTAGAGAGGAGAAGGTCGTGGGATGATCCGGACATTCTTATGAATAGGTCAAATATTGAAGTTGTTGAAAACAATGGAGATAGTGTCGATTTTGTTCTTATGGACGATGAAATTCACAAAGATCTTTATAAACCTTTTTACGGGTTTTTGGGAGTTTTTCCAGGTTTTTTTTCTGGAATGTTTGCCATCTGAACCCTGTTGGTAGCAAAGTGGAATGTTTCATGTACAGTTCAGACTAAACTCAATGGTTATGTTATGTTCAAATTCAATAGTTCTGAAGACAGAGACTTGGTGATGAATGGTCCTGACCATTATCTCCATGGAAAGAAGTTGTTCATGATGAAGGTAGCTGAATCTGGGCAGTATGATTCGAAGATTCAAGCGACTAAGCCAGTATGGATTAGGATGGATCATTTGCCAAAGACCTACTGGCACAAGAAGGCTTTGGAAAAAATTGCTACTTCTATAGGAGAGCCAATTCTTATGGACAATGGCACTCTTGAGTTAAGGGGCATCTATGCATGCCTTTTACTTTGGATTGACACATCCAAGGAGTTGAAAGAAAAGGTGATTTTTCGCGTCCCAATTGGTGAAGTGCATACACAGAAAATAATCTATGATTATTGTCGTCCTTGGTGTTCGAATTGTGGTGAAAATACTCATTTAATGGATGAGTGTGCTGATTTCTGGAAAGCTAAAGAAGAAAGGATGAATAACCCCCCGGATGTTAATGACAACAATGTTGAGATGACAAGGGGGAAGAATTGGAGAACTCGTGACAAGGACCAAATTTGGGTTAAAAAGATGCATGCTACAAACATTGGTGAAAGTCCAAGTGCAGGCTCGGTCCAAGGGGGAGAAAATATAGTCATTGAGGATGTATCCTCGGACAATGAAGATTCAGAGAGGTTAAGGAAAGGCAAGGGAAAAATCATTGAAGGCAAGGGTAAAAATAGTGTGAAGGATGGGGCTGGAAACCGAGCACCTGGAATCACTATTGGTGCTGCCCATAATGAAGCTAAGCAAACGGTTGTAGCGCTACCAGCAAACAAGGCACTGCTAGCGCCCTAGGTTGAGAACCGTGGCACTGGAGAACACGCTGAAGACGCCAGAGATACCTCGTTCAAAAGCCAGGAAAAACCATGGCGCCAAATCTGCCAATGCTGCGCTGGAACAAGCACCCGATAAGAAACAACCAGCTTTTTGTGATGATGATCATCCGATTGCTGGAGCTGGAAAATTGCCTCAACAAATGATCCATCCCGAGGTTCGTGACTCTAAAATTCTGAGGCTGAATAGGAGTAAGAGCAAGAGTAGACCTCTTCCTGGCTTAGAGGCTAAGACTAGAGCTCAGAGCAAGAGTAGATCTCGTAATCATGAACATGGAAAAGCCATTCAGAAGCCCTTCCAACACATGTTATCTTCCATAAGAAGCAATTCTGATAGTTCGGGTAGTAAAACTTATGAAGGCGGCAGTCCGAAGCCTAAAGGGACCTTGGGTTCCCAATGAATGCTGCATCAATAAATGTTAGGGGTCTCTCGGCCCCTGTACGGAAGAGATGGGTAAAAAATATCATCTTTCCACATAAGGTTGGACTTTGCGGCTTGCTAGAAACTAAATTGGAGGAGAAGGCTTTTAGCATATTTTTGAAGTGTTTTAAGGGGTGGAAATTCACGCATAATTTTGAATGGTGGAAGAATTCGAGAATTCTTATCATATGAGATCCGAAAGGTTTCCTGGTGGATGTTCTTGGAAAATCTCCGCAATGTATTCATCTTAAGGTGCGTAATCTTTGTACTGGTGTTGAGTTCTTATGTTCATATGTATATGGTCATAGTGAGGGCAGATCGGCTCGGTAGCCTCTATGGGCTGAATTAAAATCTTTTGGTGCAAATATACATTCTCCTTGGATGGTTCTTGGGGACTTTAATGTGATTCTTAGTGTTAATGATCATTATGGTGCTTCGGTCCCAAGTTTATATCCAATGAGGGAATTTCAAGATGTTTGTATTAAGTGTGGATTGAGAGATGCGCCTTCCATAGGGGAGCACTTAACGTGGCATAGTGCGGATTGGAAAATATGGAGGAAATTAGATTGTGTGCTTTTTAATCATGGATGGGATTCTGATGCTTGTCAAACCTCTTTTCTCCCCATTTCTGCACACAATCAGATCATAGTCCCATGGTTGTTGATAGGCACAGGAAATTGATGGAAAAAGAAGACCCTTCTAGTTTCAGAACATGTTGCTAGATCATCCGAATCATAGACAGATTGTTGAAGATTATTGGAGGCCATCGGTTGAGGGTTCTATTCAATATTCGGCATGCAGAAAACTATTAAGGCTTAAACGCCCATTGAAGGAGTTGGGCTCTCTCGATCTTAGCCATATTTCGAAAAGGGCAAAGAAGGAGGATAAGGATTATAGTGCGGCTTTTGACAATTTTGATGCTTTGATTGCTTCGGATCAGGATATTGAGGCGTTGAGAGCATTAAAAAAGAAGGCCATGCTCTATTATCTTGCAGAATCTTCCTTCCTCTCGCAAAAAGGTAGGATTAATCATGTTACACTGGCGGATAAGGGATCAAAGTACTTTCATACAATGGTCTCGGAAAGAAAGGGTGGAGGCATTCTGGCGATTATGGATGGAGACAATCGTATTGTGACTTCTAATATTTGTAAGGGTGAGCTCTTTATGGATTTCTACAAAGGCCTATTCGAAACTTCAAGGGATAGATTCTCCACCGATCATGATATAATCACTTTGGGAAACATTCTGACGGACATGGACAGGGCATTCTTGAATCAGGACATTGTTAGTAACGAAGTAAAACTGGCATTATTTGCAATGGTGGATGATAAATCATCAGGTTCGGATGGATACACTGCAGGATTCTTCAAAAAGCAGTGGGATATTGTAGGAGTGGAAATTACAGGTGCGGTTTTGGAATTCTTTCGAACAGGTGATATACTGGCTCAGTTGAACCATACCTCGGTCGCACTTATACCGAAGAAGCCAGACAATCTTAAGGTGAGTGATTTTAGACCAATAGTGTGCTGCAATGTGGTTTATAAAATCATCACTAAGATGATTGCCAATAGACTAGAGGGATTATAGCCCGGGATTATTGACCCATGCCAGGGTGCGTTTGTAAAAGGTAGAAGTATATTAGAAAATGTTATGTTAGCGCAGGAAATTTTTCAAGGATATGGGAGGGCGAGAAATTCTCCTAGATGCATGATCATGGTTGATTTGCAAAAGGCGTTTGATACAGTCTCCTGGGATTTCTTAGAAGAAGTCTTACTTGGACTAGGTTTTCCAGAAAGACTGAAGGATAGAATCATGACGTGTGTGACAACATCTTCATTTTCGATTGCAGTTAATGGAAAATTATGCGATCACTTTAAGGGTCAAAGAGGCATTCGGTAAGGTGATCCCTTGTCTCCTCTCCTTTTTGTGATCTGCATGGAGTATTTTTCGAGATTGTTGAAAAGGAGGACTGAATCACGACACTTCACCTATCATCTGAGGTGTGAATTGCTTAAGATCACTCATTTGGCTTTTGCTGATGATCGCATGCTTTTATCCAGGTGAATACAGGTTTGGTCCACATCCTTATGAGTGCCCTCAATAAATTTGAGAGTACCTCGGGACTTGCTATTAATGGGGAGAAGTTCAAGTTTTTTGGGGTCAGTTTGAAGGAGGATTTGAGCTTCACAGGTATTCCATGGGAAAAGTTTCCAGTGAGGTATCTAGGGGTGCCACTTGATTCCAGCAAGTTGAAGGTCACTCAGTTTGGAACTCTACTCAGAAAGGTTAATTCAGATATTGCCAAATGGAAAGGTCACACACTTTCTTATGCTGGGAAGTTGGAGCTTGTTCGTTCAATTGTAGGAGGTATTGCTGGATTCTGGATTTAGAATTTTATCATACAGACTACAGTTATGGATGCTCTTGAGCAAAAATGTAAACGCTTCTTATGGGGAGGAAAATACAAGAGCAAGGTATCATGGAAAAAACTATGCACCCCTATGTCTTTTGGGGGTCTTGGTTTGAGGGATTTTGTTACATGGAATCGTGCCTCGATGGCCCAGAGGATATGGGATATTTATATGGAGAAGGGCAGCTTGTGGGTCAAGTGGATTCACTCGTTTTATCTTCAAGGCAATGGTTTTTGGAGTTTAAATCCGAGGATTCCAAATGGTCGATTGGTAGAGATATTTTCGAGCTATTTTGGTGATCTATGTAAACTAAGGGATGAATTGTGTGACATGTTTTATGGAGATATACAAGAGTTAAAGGATCACCTTGGTTCTTGGTCTAGCTCGAGGAAATTTACAAGTGTGGCTTATGTCTTTATGCATCGGCAAAAGTATCCAAGTTTGTATGAAAATGGCCGATCGGGTGAAAATATTTTTAATAGTATTTGGCGTGGTTTTATCCCTCCTAAATTCTCTTTTATTGCATGGTTAGCAGCAATCCAGAAATTGCATACCAAGGATAAGCATCGAACCGAGGAAGATGGAAGCATGAAAAAAATGTTCCTTATGTCATCTCGAAGAGGAGACGAATGACCACTTATTTTTCAAGTGCGAATTCTTGGAAGTTGTATGGGGCATATAAGGAATTGGATTGGGTTAAGGAGACAAACAAGTTCAATTGCAAGCTCCATGAATTGGGTTAAGAGGCAAATAAAGGGTTCAAAAGTTCGAAAGAAGTTTGGAATTCTAGCTTTGATAACCACGGTTTATCATCTTTGGAGGGAAAGGAACAATGTCGTCATGAATGGTGCTCAACCAAATGCTGATCGGGTGGTAAAAATCATCATGAAGGATTGCTACATGGTGCTTAATCGCTTGTTTCCAGAAGAGCATATGTTTTAGTAGCATCATTATTGTTCATGGGTTGTTGAACGAGGGATGGTTGCTGGGCACGAGCGCTGGGCACTGCCTGGCGCTGGACACTGTAACCATGACACTGTGCAATGGACACTGGATGCTGCGATGGGCCTTGCTGGGTGCTGAAGCCATCAGTGCTGGGACCCTGGTGTTGGAATCTGGCCTTAAAACTCTGGCCGATGGGTGCTGGATCTGGTCTCTATGGTTTGGCGATGCTGGGCACTGGAGTTTTGTTTGGCATGTTGGATGGCGCTATTTTTAGTGCCAAGATGGTTGCTGAAAGCCCGATAGAGTCACAAGGTTTTCTCGGATTTTTCTGGCTAATGCAACTTGGATTTACAGTGGAGGCAATAGGTTTTAAAGTAAGGATTTTGGTCCGATGTTTTGTTACCTAATCCTAGTTTTTAACTTTGATTTAACGGTTATTTATGCACTCTATGCCTCTGTGTTAAATTGGCATAATGCTGTCCATTTGCTCAAAATGGAGTGGGCGATTACATAATCGCAACGCTTGATGCACGCGGTATAAGTGTATTCATTCTCTCATCCTTAGGAGATTAATTTAGTTGGGAACCACAAAGGTATGGAGCATGGCCTCAACACAACTTTGCCTACTATGTTACTCTCGGCCCTCTTTAAGAGAATGTTTGAAGGCCAAAAACATCCCTTTTTCTCCACCTTAGGGATGTAAATGGTAGAAGCAGATATCCACTCGTTCCATTATGGTTTAATAAAGAGCATCAGCTTCACTCTTTATGTGACATCCAAGACCCGAGATCAACTCGGCTGCACTAAGAATTCTAAATCAAATGCCATTGAACTTGTTGTACCCTCTTCAAGACTTCAGAAACAAACCTACTCAAGACCCGAGTCTCCATAACACTCGGCTGCATTCTAGAATGTTAATGAAAAAGGCCCCGTATGTTAGGGGTAGAAGCGGATCACTTGTTTATGGGTAGTGAGTTTGTTCTCACCCTATTTACCTAGTATTTCTTAGCCTGCTTTTCTTTTCAGGTTGCAATTATAGGTCTTATTTCCATTGGGACTTGTTTTGTTTTTTCCTTAGCTCGATTTATCTTGCTTAGGGATGGTAGTCTTTATTTAGAATATGGGGGGGGGGGAGTGTTGCCCTTTGGGTTTTTGCTCGCCCCCTCTCTCGGATTTTTCTCCTTAGGTTCACCATGTAACCTAGGGTTGGATTATTTTGTATTTGGTAGGGCTCTTTTAGGGCTCTACCGTGGGTTCCACAGTTTATACTATTTACCATATTTACCCTAGAGAAGCTCCTAACGCATAGTAGATAATCATATTTCAGGGAGTTCATTCAGACATTCCTTAGTCTCATGAATTCAAGGGATTTTGACAAAATCTAACTTGCAAACTGGTGGGGAGTTATCTCCGAGGAAAGGCTTAAGAGTGGTACAACAAGCCACCAAAGGGGTCCTTGCATTCCTACAGAGATTTTAGCGCGGTGTTGTTAAGTCAATATTCCAAAAAGAAGAAGTTTACCGAAACCCTACTCGAGTTATTTCAGATGATAAAAAACCCTGGAGAGTCAACATGAGCCTTCTACCATCACTATGTAGATGAAAGCTTAGGGGTGGCGGAGACCACAGAAAATGAAGTGATCCAAGGATACTTGCTCGGGATGAGAGACATAGAGCTATACAAAAAATTAAGTAACAATGTTTCTTGAACCTTACAGAAGCTCTAGAAGACAGTCGAGCAACACTCGAAAGTGGAAGAAGCCACCAGGAGAAACAAAGAGAGTATGATCGAAAGGACATGAAGAAGCAATGGTCATCGAGGGAAGAAGCTAGCGGAGGCACCCAGGCCTAACTTTGAGAGATATACTCTTGCTAGTTGGCTTCCAGCACAGATCCTAAGTACTTATACAGGGGTATTCGGACAACCACAACCCTTGTCAAATGCGCCAATCGCAGTAACAGATCGAGGGGATAAAAAATTATTTTGTGACTTTCACAATGATTATGGCCATGATATGATTGCATCCATTTGAAAAGGGAGATAGAAAGGAATGAAAGAGAGGGGAAACTTCAGGGCCCTGGACCTAGACAAGGAAATCAAAGAGAACCTCCTCGGCCCTGGGGAGACCGTTCACCATACAGGAGATATCCTCCAAATAACGAGGGTAGATGAGATAAAAGACATCAAGAACAAGACTTTCGAGGTAGAGATCAGGCGAGAAGGGATGCGGGTCCACGAGAGCAACCTGCTAGAAACCAAGACAGTAAGAATGGGGAAAATCTGTCTATTCGGAGAGTGATCAACATGATAAGTGGAATAATGGGGAAGAGGTCTTCCAACTCAGTCATGAAGGATGATTCTCAAAGGGCCTCCAGTAGAAGAGCCGCATCACAAGAGATTCTGGTCAGGCGAGACAATCACCTTCTCAGAAGTTGATGTTGTCCCAAACCAAATCCTGCATGCCGATCCAATGGTGGTAACGGCGGTAATTGGAATGACCTTAGTAAAAAGGGTCTTTATTGATGATTAAAGTGGGTTCAAGATAATGTTCACTGAATGTTTTGATCAGTTAGATATTGGAAGGAAAAATCTAAAGAAATCAGCTGCCCACCTCTAAGGATTTACTGGAAACCCGATATATCTTATGGAAGAAGTCACCTTGCCAGTATGGATATCCGAAGGGGATAAGGGGGTAACGATCGAGTGCACCTTTGTAGTGGTTGATGCTTATTCTCTTTACAATGTGATTTTGGAAAGGCCTTGGATGTGCCAAGCTCGAGCAGTGTGGTTCCCGTATAATCTAATGATGGGTTCCCGTATAATCTAATGATGAAATTTCCAACGAGTAGAGGGATAGCTTCCATCTGAGGGGATTAGGTCATGGCTAAGAGCTGTAACCTCACAATGGTAAGAGAAATAATGATGATGATAGATGTAGCTTTGGTTTATGGGGGAGTTAGCCTTTTTGAAACTGAACAAATGCCAATCTTGGAAAAGGGGATAGTGCCTATAGGGAAACTTACCCTTGGGTATATAAAGGAAAAGTTGAAGAAGTTAATGGATGAATACAAAGATGTGTTTTCATGGGATACCTCAGATCTTACAGGGGTTCCCCGGGAATTAGTAGTCCACAGTTTGAACATTGATTCAGGGGTTAGGCCCATCAAGCAAAAAAGGAGAGTATTCACGCCAGAAAGGGCAGAAGTAATAAAGGTCACGGTAGACAAATTGATGAAGGATGATGTGATAGAGGAAGTGTTCTACCCAGGATGGCTAGCTAACCTTGTTATAGTCCCAAAGCATGATGGTACTTGGCGGAGGTGTATAGATATTACAGACTTGAACAAATGCTGCCCAAAGGATAGTTACCTCTTACCCCCCTGTCGTGCCTAGGTAGCTAAGATGAACTTGTCATCTTTATATCCTACACAATTCAAGTCGACCAACGTGAACCTCATGGGCTTCTCAACAACACCAGAACTGTGTTCCACCCAACGACACTTGAAGATAACAACCTTGAAATTTACATAATCCAACTCCCAAATTTCCCCAATCCCCCCATACAAAGGCATCACAGCAACAACTAGATATTTATCTCTCTTGCTTGCCTGCCACATGGATTTAGATTCAATATATACACCGCTATTTTGAGTGGTGCTCTTCTCATCCTTCGCCAATGTTGAGAAACTGAAGCTATTAATGTCATAACCAAGGTATCGTCTAACAGTGCTGTTTGGCTTCCTTGCAAATGCCCGTAGATTACTGGGCATCCCCGTCGACATTACAATGATTTTAAAACCAGTTAACAAACCTTGAAGAATGCTCAACCTGAATTTTATTCAGGGGCTAGTCTGGATGAATCTCTTCCAACAGGGAAACATGCTCTTCAACATATGTTACAGTCTTGCTACTATTATGCAATACATAGAGGTGAACATTCATCAACTCAGTGTGATAGGGTGTTTGAAGCGTACCCTTGGAACGTGGAACCCATTCTGCCTTCCACAGTGGGGTCCATTAGGAACACTAACCGCTCTTCTTCCTACCAAGTTTGCTGTACATTACTCGATGATATCTTCAGTGACGTACCTCTGAACAATGGAGGCATCGGGCCAACTACGATTATGAATGTAACCCTTGAAAACATCCATGTGATGCTCAAAGGGGTACATCCAATGCATTCCAACAAGCCTGCACACACGTATCTCCTTAACCAAGTTACCACCAGGTGCACCATGATGTCAAAGAATGATGGGGGAAATACTTCTCCAAATGGCATAGAACAACATCAGCCTCTTGATCCAGTTCATCAAGCTGTTGCCTGCTAATATTTTTCCTGCATATCGAGTTGAAGAAGAAACAAAAGCGCATAATAGAAAATCTAACTTCCTTTTCCAAACACCCACGTATTGCTACAGGCAAAAGTTGTTGCATAAGGACATGGCAATCATGTGATTTCAAAGCAATAAGATGCAACTCATCATTCACAAACCAACTAACATTAGAGGAGTAACCAAAATGTACCTTTATTTCTTGGATGCTCTCACACATTGATCTCCTCTCAGTAACTGATAAATTATAAGGAGCGTGGGGCAGGTACATGCGCTTCCCCTGGTGCCAGATCCAACCGTACACCAAGAGCCACTAAATCTTTCCACACATTCAAGCTATCCTTAGTCTTCCCGGGAATGTTTAGAAGCATCCCAATTAGACTCTCACAAATATTCTTTTCGATATGCATGACATGTAAACAATGGCAAACATCCAAGTCTTCCCAATACGACAAACCACAAAAAATGGACCGTTTCTTCCACGGTCCGTCTATAGCCCCACCACCCTTTGATAACTTCTTACCTAGAAAAAAATTCAATTTCTTCACCTTGTTGTGAATAGCTACACCATTCAAAGGTTTGGGTGCCTTTCTCCTCTCCTTCCCATCAACAAATGCAAGCGTGTTCTCCCGCCACTTGTGACCTACAAGTAGGAATTTACGGTGACCCAAATAAACTGTCTTCCGCCCATTCCTCAACTGATGGTAATTTGTCTCATCCTCGCAAATTGGGCAAGCCTTGTAACCCTTGA
Source organism: Rubia yunnanensis (assembly GCA_037428765.1). Taxonomy (NCBI): domain Eukaryota; kingdom Viridiplantae; phylum Streptophyta; class Magnoliopsida; order Gentianales; family Rubiaceae; genus Rubia; species Rubia yunnanensis. The sequence goes on along the minus strand of CM075067.1, from coordinate 33,081,035 downwards.
TCACATACCCGAAAAAGTTACCATATGCCTAGAAATCATTTATGGTAAAAAAAGCATCGCCCTCAATGTAAACTCTTCACCACTACAACCATCAAACATTAAGGCGCCTTCCAACCAAAGCACCTTCAAATCTTCTATCAAATGGGAAAAATAAGTGTCTATGTAATTTCAAGGTTGTTCCGGGCCTGAAATCATGATGAGCATGAACACATATTTTCTCTTCATGCACAAGTACAGGGGAAGATCATAAATGGCTAGCATAACCAACCACGAACTGTGTTTCGAGGACATATTCCCAAATGGGTTCATACCATCATTACACAAAGCAAATCTCAAATTCCTAGGTTCGGATGCAAAGTGTGGATACATCCTGTCAAATTTCTTCCACTGGTTCGCGTCTGCCGGGTGTTGAATTATATCGTCATCTTTACAACCTCCCCTATCAATGCACCACGTCAAGTTCTTTGCATCCTTTTCATTCTTAAACAACCTTCTCAACCTCGGAATAAGGGAAGATACCACATACATTTAGCCCAGCACCCAATAGATGTATTTCTCTTCTTCTCATAATGTGACACATTACATGCTGGACAAACAATATTATCCTTAAGGTCACCCCTACATAGGACACAATCCTTCGGACAAGCATGTATCTTTCATACTCCAATCCCATTGGACACAAAATTCTCTTAGTTTCATAAAGGTTATCAGGAACCCCATTACTGGGTGGAAGCTTTTCATTCAAAAACTTAAGCAATTTATTGATGCTAGTATCACTTCATGACCCTACACCATTCAAATTAAACAACTGCATAAAAAACGATAGGACCTTGTCTTTCTTTTTGCAATCGGGATACAATGGTCTATCCTTCTCACCAAAGAAGTTAGTCAAAACCTTGGGCCTCCTTCTAAACTTATTAACAACCTCCTAACACATGTCATCCAACTTAGAATCCCCAAAACACTCTCCCTCACTACTAACTCTCACTTCCGATGGTGATTTTTCCCCATGAAAGGTCCACACAACAAATTTTCACAAACCCCTGGCAATATCAATGGAGTTTCAGAATGTCCTTCTTATCAGTACGAATTCAATTTCCACAATCACAACATGGACATAATATTCGTTTCTCTCGACTAAAATCATGCTCCAAGAACTCATCCACGAACATAATATATTCATCGTTCACCCTACTAATGTTGCCATACACATGCTTACGCCTCTCGATGATGCGATACAACTCTACATATCAATAAATGTCCAATGATCAAACTTCAACACATTTAGTACAATATAATTTTTTATGATGAATTCCTAATCATGCAACATCATAAATGTACAATATACACCAATATTCCACATTACAATTACAACATTCTCAACATGTCCAACACTACATGAATCAAAATCCATAATCTTATAACTACAACAACCTTGAGAACAAATCACAAACTAATATCTACAATTCTACCTCAATCACCATCAAATGATCAAACACATAATGTAAATATCTCTACTAACCAAAACCATACATGAAATCCTTAATATCCATAAATGTAATTAAAAAAAAGGTACCTTCAAGGGCTCCATTGTGGAGAATTCAATGCCTTCATCAACCAAAAAATATTATTAATGAACTGCTTCATCCAAAAATCCAATTTTAACCCGCTAAAAAAAGGGGTTAGGTGAGCATTTAATGTTATTTTCTACACCGGTATTTAGGCTATACCGATGCATTTCAAGCATTTTACTTGGATAAAATCCATTACCGGCATACATTTACATCAAAATTGAGCATATTTTCCCGTCCTACACCGGTACAATAACAATACCGGTGCTAAAACTAATATTTTTGGTGCCAAATTTAAGAATAACAATTTATTTTTGCACCGACATTAAGAAAATACCGGTGCGTGATGAATTCCTACACTGATGCTAATTGTAACCGGTGTACAAATGCAAATTTTTCCCGCTATTTTTCATTTCTGCACTGGTAATTTCCCATTACCGGTTTAAAAAAATTTACCTATTCGCGCCAAATTAATAAAAATGGTAAATAAGTACACACCAACAATTTGTTACCGGTGCACATGTTAGCAATTGCACCGGTAAAATTAACTATTCTAATAATACCGGTGCAATATATATCAAATTTGCACACCGGTAGTACCAACACCGATATGAAAATAGGTGAACTTTACACCGGTTGAAAGGATACCGATACGTATGTACTTATTTGCACCGGTACTAACGTTAACATGATAAATACTGGTGCAATTGGTTACATACGCACCAGTATAACTGTACTCATGAATTAATTCTGGTGCGTATGTACCTATTTTAAAGTAGTGATAGCATAGGTATCATCAACATGATTATCAAAATTGAATCTCAAAGTATGATATTGGTCATCACTCTCATCATCATCATCAAGAAACTCATCTAGGTGCTCATTCTCATTAACTATGCAAGGATTGTCACATTGAACAAGTTCATCACACAAAGTTATGCCATTGCACATAAGAGAGGAAATAGATGAATCATACTTAGACTTGTAAATGTCAAATCCCACCTTATCAATGTTATCCTCTAGGGTTATTATTCCCAAATAAACATTTATCTTGGTCCTTGATGTTATTAGAAAAGGTCTCCCCAATAAAATTGCACCACCATCGTGCACTATGTCAACGACATAGAAGTCCATTGAAAACACTAAATTTCCCACTCTAACCATTACATTCATCAATAAACCTCAGGGGCTAGCTTGGGAGTGATTAGCTAAGTGGAAAATTAACCAAGTTTCCTTAAGCTTACCTATGTCTTGGTTTTCATAAAGGCTAGAATGGATCACATTAATAAATTCACCTAAGTCTATCATTGCACTTTTGACTAGGTTACCACCTAAGGAGATAGGAATCAAAAACATCCCGGGGTCATCACATTTCTTAGTCAAATTTTAATGATTTAGAGTACTCCCTCTATCTTCAAGTATCCTACCTTCCTAGTTAATTTATTCCTCTTCTTAGTACATGCATTTTTAAAAAACATAGCATAAGAAGGAACATGCTCAATTAATTCCAAGATAGGAATGGCTACCTTGACTCCTCTAAAGATTTACCGAATGTGCACTTGCCACCTTCGGCCTTCCCCTAAGTGCTCTCGGAAAAGGCGGCGGAGGAATTACCCTCGCCTCAGTGGGTGGGAGCTCTTTGGGAAGCTCCTACTCAACAATCATCTCTCGCTCTTTAAAGTTAGTCTTGTCACCTTCCACAATCAAATCATCCTCTTGCAGAATTTCTTTCTCGGCCTCAGGCACCTTCGTCCCACTCCTTAGCTTCAATGCATTCACATTTCTTGTGTTAACTTTGGGTTGGGAAGGTAGCTTGCCAAATTCCCTAGCCTCAAGTTGTCTCACCAAGGTGGAAAGTTGTCCTACTTAGACTTCGAGATTCTTGATACTAAAAAATGCTCGAGTGCCAACCTTTTAAAATTCTCTCCTTGTCCGCTCCACGAACACATAATATTTCTTTGACAATTGACAAATTGCATCTAGGATTTCCTCCCTATCTGACTTATACAAGGTGACATTGTTTTTGGGAGGCCCTTCTCCCCTAGGGTATGGTTGTGGACCTCGGTTGTACCCTTGACATTGATTCTCCTTGTGCTAATGAAAGTTTGGATAATTGCTATATCTGGGGCTAAAAGTATTCGTGTAAGGATCTTGCCTTTAACCTCATTGGTTCCATTGTGAATTGCATATTTCCTCCATTAAAATCCAACTCCTTTAAATCTTTCAAATATTCGACTACTTGTGGACAAGTGTCAGTGGGATGGTCTTGACTGCATATTCTTTATACCTTGAATTTATGAACTCTCCCCTTCTTAAATTACTTCATCATTTATGTACGGGATTGCACCTTGCTCTTCCAACTTGGGGGATTGAGCCGGCTCATCCAATGTTATAACTTGGGACCTAGTGCCGAATTGCCTTGTTCAGTTGGACATCTCTTTAAACAATGCCATTGCATCTCTCAGACTCTTGTTGGCTATAGAGCCATTGCAAGTCGTGTTGACCATTCTCATATTATCATCACAAAGCCTTTCGAAGAAATAGTACACAAAATCGCCTTCTTTGAATGAGTGGTATGGATAACTTGCCAATGGCCTTTTAAACCTCTCCTAATACTCATAAAGGGATTCGTTTTCCATCTGGGATATGTTGGAAAGTTGTTTCTTTAAGCTCGCAGACTTGGAAGCTGGAAAATATTTTTCAAGGAATCTCTGCTTCATGTCCATCCACGATGTGATGCATCCTAGTGAAAGATAATATAACCAATCATTGGTTGAATCCCGCAACAATAAAGGAAAGGATTGCAAGTTGTAGTCCTCTTCCGAAACTCCGGGTGGCCTCATATTGGTGCACACTAGGTGGAATTCCGACAAATGCTTGTTCGGATTTTCATCAGCCATTCCATGGAAAGTTGGAAACATTGGATCATACCGCTCTTGATCTCACATGTCACATTTGATGGAAAAGGGGAAAAGATAATGCACATGGGTTGATTCTCCAAGTTAGGAGCTATCAACTCCCTCAGGGGAGATTATGTTCCGCCATAACTACTTGCTCCTCAACTATAGCCGGTTCTTGTGGAACCTTCACTTTTATCCTTTTTCTCCTTCTTCTCTAATTACCCATGCCTTCTAGTAGGTATTGCAAAGTTCCTAATTCTGTGGTACAGGTATGTACCAGAAACTAGAAACTGAACACTATAAAAAATAAGACAAACATTAGCAAACGAGTTAGAAATAATTGGAATAACTATCACACATTCTCAACAACAAAAATAACTCAAGAACACAAAATAAAAAATATGCTAACTACTTAATTTACAAGCTATGCAAGTTAACAGTTAAACCTTTAGACTAGTATCCCAATAACGATGACAAAATTTGACCCGCCCCCCCTTCGGGATCGTCAAATAACAATAGCTAATCATTTAAACATGAGGAGAGGACTTATGAGATCAAAGAGAAAGATTTATATTCCAATGCCCTCGGGTAAAACAAGGAGAAATGAAATTAGAGAAAAGGGTTATTCCCTTTCTCTCTCTACCTACTCTTAGAAGAATGAAGAAACAATGATCCTAACTTAAACCCTAATATACATAGGCTTCTATATATAGTAGTTGGGAAATGAGCCTTGAAAAAAACCCTAAGTGATGCGAAAATCCCTAGCAGCCAAAATTGGCATGAGCACTGATGTCTGGCATGTCTGTTCTGGGTAACTCTGGCACAGGCCGTGCTGGCTAGCTCTGGCATGAGCCATGCCAACTGGCACAGACCGCCAGCTGGGGTCTTGTCCTCGGCTTTCAAAGTGAACGCTTGCATTTTTGGCTTGGGCTGTTATTCGAGAGTGCTTTCTTAATCAGTCGAACAACACGAGCTATGTAAATCTTCACAGGCCATCGACCGGGTGCATAAGTTTTCCTTCTGAACGGTGCGGGTTGTGTGAATCCTTGCGGGTCATTGGCTGGGAGTCAATATCAAAGAAAAATAATGGCACGATGGTGTAGAACGTTACACCCTGTGGGCTGGTCTTCAAATATTTGAGGTCAATTGACATGACTATTTTAAAGGGAACGACTCATGTCAATACTTAGCCGCACAAAGGTCTGGGCTGGCACGGGACGTGTTGCAGTGGGCTACTTGTGCTAAGAGGCTGTGGCACGGTCGTGTCGGTTGGCACGGTCTATGCTAATGGTCCTATGCACGACCATGTCAGTTTTCACGACCCATGTGAGTTGATGCGGCCATGCCAAGTGTTTGAAGAATTGAACTTTGACTCCCTTCTTTTGTAGGCTTGTTTCTATCTACTACCATGTTTTGAATCGTGGCCTTCTATCTACTACCACTCTTGCATATGGACTTCTAATATCTACTACCACCTCTGCATATGGCGTTCTACAATATTACGATGAAGTACTCATGAGCAACCTACTATTAAGCTTACAAAAGAAGATCTAGGTGCTCGTGAGGAAAAGGTGTGCACTAGATCAAATTAAGATTACAAAACTCGGGATTTAGATAAGAAAACCAACAACGGCCATCTAAACCCTTTGTCGTGTAAACATAACTAAAACTAAAAATAAACCAAACAAAACATGATAACAAATGTGTCGAATGAATTAGTTAACACACGCTTTCAGGTGCAGATAACTCCACCGTGAAGAAAGAGTTATTGAACTTAGTATTTTCCCTTGAGAAATTCAGGCAATATTTTTGTAAGAACCAAGGATAGCTTATACGGATAATGAGGCACTTTGCCACTTGATGACAAAGAAAGAAGCAAAACCTAGGCTCATTATGTGGATAATTATTTTGAGTGAATTCAACCTTGAAGTTAGAGATAAGAAGGGTGGCGATAATGTCGTGGCCAACCATCTAAGTAGATTGACACCCCTTGAGAACTTAGATCCCACCAAGGGGAATCCTAAGTGGAACCATTCGGTAAGAATTTCTCAATGAATAATTGTTTGGGGTCACGACTAGCCAACCTTGGTATGCCGATATAGTGAACTACCTTGCCACGGGAGTTCTCTCCCTCCTATGATCAAACAATAAAGGATAGGTTGGAAAATGAGGCGAACGAGTATTTTCAGGATGATCCTTACTTGTGGAAGCACTGCACCAACTAAGATATTAGGAGATGTAATCTCAAGGATAAAGTTGAGCCTATCCTTAGACTTTGCCACTCCTCCGATATTGGTTGACATTTTGGGTATAAGAGAATCGCCAGGAAAGTAGCATAATGTTTCCTGTATTGGCCCAACTTGTGGAAACTTGAGATTTCATCCTATCATGTGATAGGTGCCAAAATATGGGAAATATCTCATTAAAAATGAGATGCCCCAAGTTCTCTCAATGTTAGTTGAGGTTTTTGATGTATGGAAGATGGATTTCATGGGTCCTTTCCCTAATTCCAGCGGTAACTACTATATTCTAGTGGCAGTGAACTACATTTACAAATGGGTCGAAGCCAAGACGGCAAGGAAAAATGACGCGACAACAGTAATGAGTTTCCACAAGTCAAATATCTTCTTGTGATTCGGTGTTCCCCGGACCATAATTAGTGATAGGGGAACCAACATTTGCAACAAGGTCATGGAATCCTTGCTTAGGAGATACATAGTGACCCATAAGACATTCACAATATACCACCCACAAATAAATAGCAAGTAGAAATATCCAATCAGGAAATCAAGGCCATTGTTGAAAAATGGTAAACCCATCTAGAAATGATTAGAGTACTCGGTTGGATGATGCACTTTGGGCCTACCAGAGCGCATACAAAACCCCCATAGGCATATCACCCTTCTGGATCCTCTTTGGCAAGAGATGCAACCTCTCGGCCGAACTCGAGTTCATGACACATTGGGTCGTAAAACAAATGAATATGGACTTGAATGAAGCTAGGAAACCTAGGAAGTTGCAACTACAAGAACATGAAGAACTTAGGCGTGACTCCTATGATACCACACTAATTTATAAGGAAAAGATGAAAGCATGACATGATGAGAAAATAGTGAACAAATACTTTATGGTGGTTCAAAAAGTCCTTGTCTTCCAATCTCAGCGGTGTCTCTTTCTAGGTAAATTGCGATCAAGGTGGGCGGGTTCGTATGTGGTTACCTAGTCATACGAACAAGGAGTCATAGAGGTGAAAGATGAAAAAAGGGCATAAAATGGCTAGTCAATGGGCAAAGGGTAAAACCTTATTTGGAGTGGGAAAATTTGGAAGTGGCCAAGGAGGGCAATCCCTTCCTTGGTGAGCGAATCCATGCATGAACTACTCTAAGTCAAATAAGTGACAAAAATAAAGAAATGATGCTTTTTATTTTGTTTCGTTTTGTTTTGAAAACATGTTTGTATGATTTTGAAAAGTGTTTGATATTGGTAGTATTTTAGGGATTTGTATTCATCGGATTGTCTGGCTGGAACAGTATTATGCTTAGTTTTTGTGTTTTTGACTGCAAGAATTTTGCGACGAAAATCAAAGGAACAAGTGATGGCACATGTCGTGCCAAACCTCGTGCTACAAGCCAACATGAGGCATGTATACTGCACGAGTCAAGCCATAAGAATGAGGTCTAGTGGTTAATAGACTATGTTAAGGACTTGTGGTGTTTCCAACCTTCTTCTTGCGTTGTTCACATGAATTAAGGGATAATGAATGAACTAAGTGTAGGGTAGGGGTTGGAACACCTTCACATGGGTGACATCTCTTTTGCCCTTACCTTTATGATTGTTTGCTTGGATGATGCTGACTATTTTCCCTTTCTTTTTCCCTCATTTGGTTTTGAAATGTTTTTCTATTGGTTTATTTTTTGTGTGAGGGCACCTTTTGTAGTTTGTTTGGGATGTTTAGAACACTTTGGTGGCGTCCTTTTGTTTTCTTATCTTCATGTAGTATGAAACCCACGTTTGGGGTATTTTGTGCTACATAAAAAAATTGAAAAATGAAAAAAACCCGGCTAAGTTGAAAAACCAAAAGGGTGACTTAGGTAACAATGGGAAATGCCCGTGTAGGTTGAAAAATCTATGCAAAAGTGAGAGGCAATGTTGTGGAAAAAGTTGAGAAGTGAGCTCAATTTGTGTGAAGCTAGGATGAAAACCCGAAAGGGCTTCTAGGAAAAATGAGAGAAATTGAGAGAAATTGGAAACTATGATATGCATCTCTTGAATTGTCTTTAGTGGCTTCTTTGGTAAAGTAAGTTAGTTTCGCATATATCATGTATACCTTGTCTTTTTCTTGGTATGATTGGTTGTATATGTTTCTTTAGCTTCTTTGGGGAGTGAGGTTTGTGAGAGTCTCACATCTTTGGGGGAACTAGGATAGCTTAGGAATAATGATGAATGTATTGGTTAACCCTATTTTCATGCTACTTTTGGCTTAGATTTTTGCTTGTTCTTGTTTACTCGAGGACGAGTAAAGGTTTAAGTGTGTGCGGGGGGGGGGGAATTGATTTACACCTAAAAGCATGTGTTAACCAATGCATTTGACACGTTTATTAGTATGTTTTGGTTGGTTGATTGCTAAGTTTAGTTAGTTTACATTACAAAGGGTTTAGATGACCATTGCTAGTTTTCATATATAAATCCTTAGTTTTGTAGACTTAGTTAGATCTAATGGACACTGTGTCCCCACGAGCATCAATATTATGTTTTTGTGAGCTTATTGGTAGATTGTTTGTGCGCATTTTGGTGTAGATAGTAGAAGGCCATCCGTAAGGGTTGTAGTAGATAGTAGAAGACCATTCGCAAGAATGATAGTAGATACAAGGCCACGAGTCAAAACGCAGTAGTTAATGGAATCGAGCTAAAAAGAGAAAGGATTCGAGGATCAAACAAGTGAAGACTAGCACAACCGTGTGGTACTGCACGGGCCGTGCTAACCAAACAATAGTGCCAAGGAGTCATGCCATGGACCACAGGTAACTACATGGCATGTGTCGTTTATGGGAGCTTGTGTGGCCAAGTATGAGCATGTATCATGCCATATTGCATGACCTGCGCAACCTAAAGTTAAAAAATCCAAAGACTAGCCCACATGGTATGAAGATTTGCATGACCGCACCATCAGTTGCCCAGAAATCGACTCCCAGCCGACGACCCAAAAGGCATTACATGGCCTGCACTGCTCAGAAGGTGAAAATAAGCTTCCACCTGGTGGCCCACGAGAAACCACAAGGCCAATCCCATTCAAACACTTAGTATGTGTTTCTTGATGCCGACCTGCAAGGAAACACACAGATGTGCACTCTGAAAGAATGAAGACACACACCCAGCCGGCGGCCCGTGCACTAATGCACGAGCCGTGTGCTATTGTACAGCCTGTGCCAGCCAGCCAGCTAGGTTTTAGTTGCTCTTATTGGGACTCTTTCAGGGCCCAATTCTATCTATTATATAATAGGACCTATGTGTACTTGGGTTCAGGTTTGGCATTAGTTTTATTTCATTCTCCTAGTTTTTCCAAAGACTAGGTAGAGAGAGAAAGGGGGTAACCCTTCTCTCTTAGTTAAATTCTTCTTGTTTTTCCCATGGCATTGATTCCAATGGAAATATTGGGTTGAATTCTTAGGGAGTAGCGATTTAGCTTTTTGATTTATATTTGTATTCATGACTTGGTAGTTATTTTGTGAGATTCTAACATCTCCCTACCCTTTAATGATTATGAATATTATGTTTGACTTGTGCCTTACAATCTTGTTATATGAATGATTGATATAACATGTTGCCATACACCTTAGTCCACTTTCATTTATGGTGCATTATTGGTATCCCCTTGGGAGTATCGCTGGGGTAATAAAGAGAGTGAGAGTCTACGATTGTGTGGGTGTATACATGTGGGTCTTGAACATCGCTCTGATGACAGTATGCTAGTTTGAACTGAAGTGGAGCCTGATAGGTTTCAGAGATAAGATAGTTAGCAGCAACTATGGTTGGTGTAGTTCGACCAATGTCATTGCAACCTGCCTATCCCTTCATCTCTATAGGCCTAGGGAGAAGCATTCATAGTGGAGTGCCCGGGATGTAATTCTTTATGGGAAAGAGTATATCTGCATAGTAGGTTGGGCCATTATTGCACTTTCCTAATTACGGAGGTGATTTCGATAGAAGCAAATGAGAGCATCTTTGTGTGACAGACAAGAGGAAGTGTTGACTATCGACCACCCTATGTGACATAAGTATTAGGATAGGTTTATGCGTATTATATTTAATTGAATCTAGGATCAAAATATACTACCGGTCATGTAACACAAATATCCCAAAGTTATAGCTTTATATATAGTTTATTCTCTTGTTCTTGCATGCTTGTAGCTAACCCCCCCACCACAAAAAAAAATTTGTTTTGCAGCATTAACTATTCCTAACTCGTGATGAGAATGAGACCTGATTGTGGCTTTGTGTAGTAAACCATTAAATTCCTATAATCTCTGTGGATGACTCCGGACTTGCTACTATCTACCCTTTGGTAGTTTAGTACTAAGAACAGGAGCAAAAATATAAATACTCTATCTTTGATTCATAGCGCTTTGCGGATTAGTAGATTCTCCTGTAAAAAAGGTTTAATTTATTAGCGACCTCGCAAAATGCGGATCATCTTGTAAGGTTGTGGAGCTCCCCATCAGTTACTCTTGACCTCCCCTAAAGTTGGTTTGGTCTTCTTTCTCATCTCTCCACCAAACTTTGGGATGGTCTCGATAGTGAGGGTTGAAGGTATTTGTGTATGGGTCTTGGTTTCGTTCTCCACCTTGGTTCCATTGGAACCCTTGTTGTTGACCCCATGAAAACTGCCTATAGCCTCCATATCTTTGGCCTTCTTGGCAGTCTAAAACCTCCAACTCTTCAAAATGATCTTGCACTTGGGGACACATATCCGTTAGATGATCCAGTGCACACACTCCAGATACTCTAGCATGTTGCACCCTCCTCTTCATAAATTCCTTTATCATTAAAGCAAGCTCTTGAACATTCTCTGCTAGCTTAGGAGAGTTTTTTTTTTTAAACAAACCACCAATAGGTGGGGGGACTTTATTATGGCTCCCCAAACCTCCAAATTGGGCTTAAATCCCATAGAGTTTATCAGACAGTTAGATACATGAGAGAATTGGACAAAAGTTGGACAAAAGTTGTCACAGTTACAGCGGCATAGGCATATGCCATATACAAAGGAAGCCTGTACAAAAAGAAAGTGGAGAGTGACTCTCCATTCGTGTGTTCAAATCCGGGAACAGGAGGAGCTCTTCTGTTTGTGTAAGCCTCCATAACCCCAAGTGTCGACTTACACTCCAGCCTAGCCTAGCCAAACCTGTGTTATGCCCTGATTCTTCTCCAAGAGTGGAGATTATCCATCAAAAGCTTCTCTCTCAGTTGTGGAAAGTGTCTGAGATCAGTGAGATGCTGTGATTCCCTCCTTTGCTGTCCATACTTTGCTAAAAAATCAGCAGGACCATTGATTTCTCTGTAGATGTGGAAAGCTTGGATGTTGTTATGCCTCATCAGATCTGCCACTTGTCTGGCCAATTGAAGACAGTTCCACGGAGGCTCCAATTTGCCATTAATGATGTTCACTGCAGGTTGACTGTCCATCTCCAGTGAGACATTGTTAAAGCCGTGTTCCATTGCCAATTGGATGCCCTGAAGGGCTGCTTGGAGCTCCACCTGCAAAGGGGAAACCCCGTGTATTAGATTGTAAAATGCCAACCTGAATCTTCCCCCAGTGTCTCTTATAAGACCCCCAACAGACGAAGAGTTTTGTTTAAAGGATGCATCAACATTCAACTTGAATCCAATATCAGGGGGTTCCCACTTGATGGGGATTAGTCTTGTTAGTGGGGGTGGATTCAGAACAGAGATTAGTCCTCTTTGGATCCATTTGCAATCAGAGGGATTGGCAGAAGCAGGTGGCCTTGCTATGGAGATTAGTCTACTGTTTGCCTTTACCTGATTCCAAGTGTGTAAAGGAGTTTTCTTAACACCCTGGTATAGTACCTGGCCCCTAGCTTTCCACAATTCCCATAAAATTAAACATGGTAGGGAACAGCACAGGAAAACATGCAGTTTTGACAGATGTGATATACTCCAGTATGATGTTAGTCACCTCTTCATCCACAATTAGGAGAGTGAGTCACCTCTTCATCAGCTCGATTCCTCAACCTAGTGCCAAGCTACCTTATCTGTTGGCCATTTCCACATAAATTTCCATGGCGTGATTCGAGATTTTGTTCCCGATAGATCATTTGTAATCCACGCTCACCATCCTCATATCATCATCACACAAACCCTCAAAGAAATAGTAGACCAAGTAACCATATTTGAAGGAGTGATATGGATAAATAGTTAAAATCATCTTGAACCTTTTTAAATACTCGTAAAGAGTCTAGTTGGGATGTTGGAAATGTTAGAAAGCTAATTATTGAGCCTGGAAAAATTTGGAGTGGGAAAAACCCTTTCCAAGAAATGCCTCTTCATGTCCACCCAACTCGTAATTCACCCCGGGGGCAAGAAGTACAAAATGTTTTTAGCACAATCTCTAAGTGAAAAGGGGAAAAACCAAATGATGTAATCTTCTTCCGAACTCTCGGGGGCTTCAGATTAGTGCAGGCATGATAGAACTCAAAGAGGTGCTTGTTTGGATCCTCTCCGACCATATGCCATGAAAAGTAGGCAAGCATTGTATCATTGCTGAGTGGAGCTCATAGGTCACATCAGTAAGTGGAGGTGGGAAAATGATGCAGAGAGGTTGATTTTCCAAATTTGGAGCCATCAACTCTCTGAGAGTCCTTTTATCCCCATCCATTGGAATCTCTCTCTCAATATCATCAAGTCCTCGAGGAACATCCCCGGTTTCTCTCCATCCTCTTCTACGTCTACCTGTGGTTTAAGGGAAGCAATGTAGAGATCCTAAGTTCTTGGTACGGGTATATCTATAAACAAGGATTTAAACAATACCTATCCTTAAACAATCACTATACACACGTAAGAATACTTCAAGAAAGAAAACAGGAGCTCAAAAAAGAAAACTAAAAAAATCACAAAATAAAATAAAAATATACTCAAATAAAAAACTAAGATAGCTATCAAATAAATTCACCCTAAATCCCCGGCAGCGGTGCCAAAAATATGAAAGAACCCTGCGGGCGCCATTAGAATCCCACAAGGTCGCAGTCAAAGATGAAATTTATATTGTTACTCCCAGACTAACTCATAACTACTATAGAGTAGATAGTGTTAATTCCAGGTGTTATCCATGGAGATAAAAGGGTTTAAGCGATAACATTGCAAAGTTCACCCTTGGGCATCACCCCGAGTGTGTGTTAGGAATAACAAACATTGGGGGGGGGGGGGTTTATGTTGATAAGATTAAACTAGTAACCATGATCATACAATGAGATAGAGAGGTAAGTATAATGATAACTAGCCTTGGGGTATTTGCATGACATGAGTAACACATAAGATTTTGATCCTAGACTTCCATTCACTTACAAGTACTATATTTCTATCTATTTGCTATATTACACAATGTGGAGATGTTAATTCCTTGAGAACTCCCGTGTTCTGTCACACCTTCAATTTTTCCCCTTCTTTCACATCTCACCTCCTCTAGATATAGCATAGAGAAGCTCTTACAGGTGACAACTCTAGCCCCCACTACCGTGGTTAATAAGCATGTGTTGTGTCACGGTAGCATGTTACACCCAATAGTAGCATGGATCATCAAGATCTCCATAGCGAATACCCATCATAAGCCCATCATGTTCCACTTAGGATATTAGTATCTCATCATAAATCTAAGGTTGGATCAATGCTTAGTCGCCACAAGCTAAGAATCTAACCCTCAGGTATTAATCTACAACCCCAATTGAGAATTTAACAATACCCGATTTGATTGCTCGATGCTCCCAATTTACATGCTAATCCAATTATAAGGCCACCCTATTACCATCCCAGTAGCTCACAAGGCTTGTGTTACCACCCCATTACTGACAAGTCTAGAAGCAAGTCGTAGTAATTAACACTCTTAATCCATTTTCAAATCCTAGCATTAAATCATGTAAGAATCTAACTAGGTGTACATGCTAATCACATTTATCACAATAATTATGGAAAGAGCTAAAGAAAAAATTAACCATGATAATTTATAGAAAAATAAATAGACATGAATCTTAAAGTCTCACAAATTAAATGTTAAAACATGTTTCCCCAAGTCATAAACTAAGCTACTAAGATTAAACTCATGACATTCAATGGTTAAACTCCAAGGAAATGTGTAGTGAATGAAGAGAGAGAGAGAGATAGTCTGGTAACTCTTCAGTCGCTTCTCTCTTGAACCCTAGAAGAATAGGCCACTTATAGAGTGACGAGAGAAAAAGGTCCAAAATCCCATTTGCAAAACCCTAGTACCCACTCATGCACGAACCATGCGGCTTTACGTTGTCCGTGTGGAATAGATAGTGCGCATTTGAACGAACCGTAACCTGAAATGGCCTTTTGGCAACTTTTACTTACACATGCCATGTAGATCCGCACAACCTATGTCCTGAAGCTCTGTTCTTTACCACCTTCTTGTAAGAGTCTTGAAAAACTGCACGACCCATATCCTGGTTCATTCCTTGGAATGATCTGATGGCACGACCCGTGTAAAACTGCACTATTCGTGCCTTGGGAATTCTTCTAGACTTTTTCCTTCCTTCTTCTGCGGTCGTCTATCTTCTACCATTTTAACCTCAATGGCCTTCATTTTTCTACCAATCTTGTGATTGGTCTTAAATCTACTACAAACCTTTTGGATGGCCTTCTCTCATGAGTAATCTTTAGTTCAAAGCTCACAAAAAAGGATCTAGATACTCACAAGGATAAATACCATTAGGTTCACAATTATATTTCAAAATAGGGAAGTTACATAAAAAAAACCAAGATGATGGTTCTAACTCACTATTGTGAAAAACCTATCCAAAGCTAACTAACCACCCACAAAAGCATTGAAAAAAGAGATGTTAAATTATCTAAGAAAACGTGCATTTCACGTCTCATCACCATGTTGCTCATCCCTCCAATAGATTTTGGGATGATCCCGATAGAAAGAATTAATGCTATTTGTGTCGGGGTTGTGATCGCTATCTCCTTATTAGTTTGCTTGGAACCCTTTTTGTTGACCTCTGGAAAATTTCCTATTACCTCTAAACCATTGATCTCTTTTGTAGAAAAATATCTTTACTTCTTCCAGGTCGTCTTGCACTTAAGGGAATTTGTCTCTCGGATGATATAATGAACAAACTCAGCATACTATAATATGCTGCACTATCCCTTTGATGAACTCTTTCATCATTGAGATAAGCACTTGTACTTAATCCTTTAGCTTTGGAAAGTGTGTCACATTGTCATTAGTTGTAGTCTTCAACCTTGGGCCGAACTTCCTTTTTCCATTAGCTATTTATTCAAACAGATCCA
The DNA here is from genome assembly GCA_037428765.1 of Rubia yunnanensis. NCBI lineage: Eukaryota > Viridiplantae > Streptophyta > Magnoliopsida > Gentianales > Rubiaceae > Rubia > Rubia yunnanensis. Next base: position 33,065,023 of record CM075067.1, on the reverse strand, counting down.
TGGCATTTTTCATGTTTTTTTAGCGATGGATCCGTTGGATGCCGCATTAACCATTCACATGCCATCATCTCACAACCCCTCAAAAAAGTAGTAGACTAGATCACCATTCTTGAAGGGATGATATGGACAACTGGCCAATAATCTCTTGAATCGTTCTCAATACTCGTTAAGAGTCTCATTGAGAAATGTTGGACAATTGCTTTTTAAGCATGACCAACGTCGAGGTGGGAAAGAATTTCTCCAAGAAGCATCTCTACATATCTATCTTGGTTGTATACACCCCTAAGGCAAGTAGTACAACCAATCTTTTACAACATGGCAGAGTGAAGAGGGAAAAGATTAAAGGTTGTAATCTTCCTTGTAGACTCCCAGAGGTTCGTGTTATTGCATACCAAATGGAATTCTTAGAGGTGCTTGTTCAGATCCTCTCTAGCCATACCATGAAAAGTAGACAAGAACTGGATCATTCCCGACATGAGCTCACATGTTACATTGCCGAGTAAGGTGGAAAGATAATGCAGATGGGTTGATTCTCCAAATTCATATCCATTAACTCCCTGAGAGTTCTCTTATCCGCCGCAATTGATATCTCTCCTTCAATATCAACAAGTTCACACAGAGCTTCCTTGGTTGACCTCTTTCTTCTTCTACGTCTACATGTGGTTTGAGGTAAGAAATTTAGTAGTCCTAAGTTTGTGTCATGGATATGTACCATAAACAAGGACCAAAACAGTACTTTCCCTTAAACAATCACTAGCACACACACACATAATAATAGTTCAAGAGAGCTAACAAGAACTCAGGACAAAAACTACAAAAGAAATGAAGTAAAATCTGCTCAACTAACTAACCATGCTAATTATCAAATAAAAGCACCCCAAGTCCTAAAAAATGGCACCAAAATTTGAAAAGACCTTGCAGGCATCTTGAAATACAAGAGCTTTCTTTGATGGTGCATAATCCACCAAAATTAGATGCAACTGTGGTCCTCTTGAAAAATGGCCACCTTTGTGTAGGACACATTCTCCAAATGCACCATCTTGAATTTATAATTTTTTATTCTGCCATTTAGAGGATGCATTCAGCGAATGCTCCTTAATATATGTGTTTTTTTACTGCCATTTAAAGGATGCATTCGACTCAATATACCAAATTGTTTTCTTTACCACTGGTGATGAGGACGCATTCTCCAAATGCGTCCTCTTGATATTATATATTTTTTTATTCCACCATTTAGAGGACACTTTCAGTGAATGCATCCTTAATATATGTGTTTTTTACAGCCATTTAGAGGACGCATTTTGCTCAAATGCGTCCTCACTATACCTAAATTTATTTTCTTGCCACCGGTGATGAGGATGCATTCTCTGAATGCTCTTGGTTTTATATATAACTTTTTACCCACATTTGAATTTGTTTTCCACTTGAATTTTTTTCCATTTGAATTCTATGAATACGTCCTTAATTCAAAATCAATTTTTTAATCAGACTTCTATCTGATTGTCCAATTATTATTATTTTTCGTTGTCCCCAATAGCGCATTATTGGACATGTGATTGTTTTATATTTTATAAAAAAAAATCGGTAATGATAAATGCATCGGAAGAATTTGGAAGTCCGCTTTGAAATTTATGATAATAAGATATGAACATCCCACTTACATGACTAAAGTTAATGAAAAAACTTAATCGTGGGTATTGCAAATTTTGAAAAAATCTTGAATATAGAGTAAGAATGAATTATTAAAAAATTTGGAATTTAGTACAATATTTGTCCAGTATATTTGGAAAATTCTTTTTTTGTTTGAATTTTACACTTTTTCCACTATTAACAAATATAAATAAATAAAATTATACAATATTCGAAGAACATGTGTCAAACAGATAGGTACAACGTAATGAAATGAATGTCCAACGACATGTAATATACTAATGATGCCCTCGCAAAGCTTTCCACCTGTTCCACATGGGGGATGACGTATGGTGCGGGATGTGTGCTATAGAATAGCCACCTAAGTAGAAACATGTACGTTGTCATACAGAGCTCCCTCTTTAAAATCCTCCTCCAATAGTCCCTGGAATCCAGCTTCACGCACATAGCGCATCACTCGATCAGGGATTCCACCATTCCAACAAACCCCATCGCACTGCCTTGATGTGTCCATTTTAGATGCATTATTTAGTAGTATTTAGGATCACTTTTGTGCTCTTTTATTATCGAGAGCTTGTGTTTTACCTTGAAATTCACTTAGGAGAGGCAAAAGCAACTTTGTACTCTTTTACCTCTTCTAAGTGGATTTTGTGTGACGAGGGAAGAACACGGAGGCAACGAAGACCGGAAAACATTGAAGACTATACCTTCGAAGACTTTTTCGAAGACATGAACACCGTCGTCGTTGAAGACCATTTTGGAGCTGTTGAAGACTTGAAGATTGAGAGGGATGACTATGAAGAAGACAAAGAAACAATGCAAAGAGCTGGCCCCCGTCGCGATACCATCGCGAGTCGCGACCAACACCGTCGCGAATCGTGACGAACTCGTCGCGAGTCGCGACCAAAAGGCGGCCAAAAATCTATTTTATTTCCTTTGCACTATAAATACCCTCTCTTTCCTCCTCTTCTCCAAGCTTTTCCAGCCCGTTTTCTCTCTGGTTTTTGGGTGAAAACCTAGGTTTTTCTCTTCTTTCTTTTCTTAGCTTTTTCTTAGTTTAATTATGTCTTTTGTGGTTCTAGAGTAGTTTTGTTCTTGGGAGCAAAGGATTGAAGCTTCCATTATCTCTGTAGCAAGAACTCATTTCTATCTATCTATTTGGTGTTTTTGCTATTGTGCTTTTATTGTGCTTTGAATGTTAATTGTTGATTCTATTAATGTTGTTGAGAGCTTGATGATATGAAATGCTTGGATGAATTGCTAGCTAGGGTTTGGGGGATTTGGGTTAATTTCCCCCCTGTTCTTGTTAGTAATGTGAGAGTATGATTTAGAGCTTTTGATTGTGTTGATGGATTGATAATGTGCTAGACGAATGTGATTGATGTTGAACTCTTTGTCATGTTCGTTTGTGTAGCAAATGAGAAGAGTTATATGCTCGTGGTCTATGAGTGGTCGCTCTTGACTAATCTCGTGTAATTGCATGAATTGGTTAAATGCTTAGTCACGATGTAGTGGTCATAGGCATTGCCAAGCTTGTTGGTCCTTCGTGCTAAATGCCACCAATGACACCTTGAGTCGTGGTTGTGACTCGGGAGTCATTGGTGAGGTTTGACGAGAGATGTGGAACTCACTCTCGCAAACTACGAACTAAGAAGGATAGGAGTTTAGTCTCCATGACAAGTAGTTGAAGTATTGAATAGATGATTTAAATTCATTCTTGAAGCATTTGTTATTTGGCGTTTATGTATTCTTGACGGTGTGTTTCACTGCATGTGTGCCATGAGTTGTTTGAGCATAGGTAGTGCTTGTGTGGTTGAATTGTTTAGGTGTAGGAACATGACGAATTCCGTAGCGCCTTTGCATGAAGATCTATGAGCATGAACTTAGAACTCCTTGTGATGTGTGTGTTGTGGTACTTGCTAGATGGGTGTGTGAGTGTTGGGTCCTGAATGCTATATGATGGAATGTGTGAATGATTCGATGAACTACATTAGATGTGGAAGTGGATATCCGTTGCCCCCAAGGCATTTTATCTTTGTAGTTTTAAAACCCCTTTTCTTAGTTTTGTTTGATGATTAGCATAGTCACTTGACCTTGCTAGTTATCTTGTCTTTTTATCTTTGTTAACTTAGGAAACCAACCAACCAACCCCCCCCCCCCCCTTTACTTGCTTTTAAGTGTGTGTAAATATAGTTACTCCTAGCCTAGTATCAACCATTTGTGCTTGATTGCTTAGGAAGATCCCTCTTCTCATTGGACGACCCTGATTTGCCGCTATCTACCTAGTTGTAGAAAGTAAGCATTTAGGGCTTATAAATTATCTTTTGCACGGCGGGCGCGACGACCGCCCGCCCGTCACGCCTCACCTGCAGTGACACATCCTCCAAATTACCGTTGTACAGAGCACGTGCATGATGCTCCCGGTGAAGGTAAAGCAAATCCTCATCAATGGGTCTTGGATGATACATGGTGTATCCCTGGTGAAAATCTGAATCACATGGAGAAATCATCAGTCCATACTTCCACTTAAATGAATACTATTACATGTAATATATATTCAAACCAAATCTTACATTACCTTCAGTTGAAACAAATACACATAACACCAATCCACACAATTAATTACACTTAAAAAATAAAAGAATTTAGCATAACAAGCTGAATCACTACATAATATAATGTAATACATAATGGTCTAAATCTAGAAACTCCAAATTACAAATATGACCCTAAGCACACCCTTGCCTACAGACACCTCTGCAATCACCTGACACTCTCTCATCCATTTGATTCCTTATTCTTCTCTCCGTAAATTGACCACACCATCTATTACGAAACTTTTCAATATCAGGAATCAACGTCCATCTGGCATGTTTCCATAGTGATGGATCTCGTACAGGCACGAAACCCTCACTCTATTGTTGCACATAGGTTGTCGTGTGATATACCCTGTCACATAGAGTAGATGGATCGTCATGCCTATCCTTACAGACTGCCAATGCATTGGAACAAGGGAAACAAAAAATTTTCCATTCGCTGCAACTACACTCCTTTTTTTCAGTATTTCACAGTGTACTGGCTCTCACCAATGATGCCATCAATGGTCCTTTTCTCAACCTTATAAGCCTGCGATGCCTGACCATACACTGTGATAGTATGTCCCTGTCCCCAAGTGCCTTGCCTCTGAAACGTTTTCCATAACCTGTTGGGGAACTCGGACCTACACAATTCTACATCAATTTAGAATACAAAAACAAGTCCATGAACACATAATGAACTGTAATGAATTATGAAAGTACCTCCAATTTGTGGCATCCATTAGCCTTCGTGCAAACATTTCAACTGTTCATTCAAAAGTAGCTTTGACACACGCTATTATTGGGAGATGTCGTGCATGCCTTAAACAATTGTTGTAACTCTCGGAAAAATTAGTTGTAAGAATTCCCCAATGACGATCACCCTTATCAATGGCAAGGCACCACTTACTGCTATCATGTTGTCTCAGCCAATCCCAAGTAGATAGTTCGATACTCTCCAATTCCTCCTTATACTCCCTTCACCTACTCTCTTCTCTGGCATGATCAAGCTGCCAAACTAGAGTCTTCATATGTGCATTCTTGAACATCTCATGCTCAGCACTAAGGAAGTTGGACTCAAAATGCCTCAAGGAAAACTGGTGGCATCCTGCTGGGTCCATTCCTTCATCCATATGTCTCATTGTATTCAAAATCCCATAATGACGATCCGGTATAGTAAAAATTGGCCTACTATCATCACGTACCACGTGGAGTCACAGTTTTTGCATGAACCAGTTCCAACTCTCATTAGTCTCAGTATCAACTATTGCATAAGCAATGTGGTGTATGTAATCGTTCATGTCGTGCGTCACCGCAACTAGCATTGTGGCATTATATGCGCCTCTCAAATGAGTCCCAACCACACTAATCATCGGCTTGCAGTAGTGAAATGCATCGATAGCCTGACCAAATGCCCAGAACACAAACTTAAATTTCCTACACCTATAATCGTGTATTCTATCAGGTACGTCTGCCAATCAACAATAGTGCTCAGATTGGCCCTGATTAGCCCATCCATATATGTTGGCAACATTTCAAAGGATTCCTTCTAAGTTTTGAATACCAAATCAATAGCCTTCAGGCAAGCATACCACGTCTTCTTGTAGGAAAGGGTCATATTTAACTCTGTCTTCACATGCGCTTGGACATCCTTCACCGTGTAAGAAGGGTTCACGTCAATCTGGTGGCTAATGGAATGAGCGATCATCAACGATGTCAGGTTAGTGTTACCACTCGATCGACCAGCACCAATACAACCATAAATACTTGCCCATTTGGTGGTCTCCCACATCCCATGTGAAGAAATTTTGCTTGCTCTAACAATCCAATGACAATTACCAATTCCTTCAAAAATGTCCTTACATTTTGCATACCATGTATATGACCTGCTCTCCACGACCCGGTGTTCCCTGTTGATCATGGAACTTCCCCTGGAAATAGCTTCTACCAATTCTAGCTTACTCCGGAACCGCATACCTAATGCAACATTACCAGTCGCTTGAATATAACTAGGAAGCCCTTCACCACAATTAGTTGGGTCATAACCGTCTTCATCAGGGCCCTCATAATCCCTAAAATAGGCCTCCGTATTAGGATTCGCCATAATATGGAACATTGTGGCTACATTGTTCATGAAAACCACTTGTTCATCATCAGCCCCTGGATTCGAATCAATTGATAAGGAATGATCATCTTCACTTTCTTCTTCAAGTTCTCTTTGCTCACCTTCATTATCACTACCAACATGTTCACCATGACCAGCAACATGCTCGTTAAATTTCACCCACATAATCATCATCGAAGATATTCAGCTGCTCATAAAGCACACTGTATATACCAGCACTTGTGGACGGCTGAGCGCAGTTGATGTGAACATACGCACTGGGTTGGCTGGACTCACCAAAGCCAAAAGGTTCTCTGAAACCTTGGCTATGTAGAAGGGGTGGTAATGTTGGAAAATGTGTATAATTATGAAATTGCTCAACAACAACATGAACACGCCCGAACTAACATCACCTGCATGGTCAATGGTGCTTGACATCATCACAATAATAATGTACAGATCAACTAAGGGCAACGACATTCGATCAACAACGTTAAAGAAGGTTGCTACAGACTCGCCATCTTCCACATTATAACATCGATAGTATACAGACGAACCAATCAGCTTAGGACAACGATAATATATTTTCAACAGAAACCCCTCACTTGTAAAGCCAAGCCTTCTCAAAATTAAATCATCTAACTCAGAGTGGCTTAACCTCCGGTCGAGAGTCATGTTTTTCTCCGGTATGGGAGGATAAAAATACACACCCTCAATCAAATCAAACTTAATCTCACCGTCTTTGTATAGGTACACCGTCAAAAACATTGAACACCTGCATTATACAACTATAAACAATATAATACGATATTCAAAAACACGGTATTATTTAGCAACTTATATTCAACTCCTCAAACCCAAAACCATACAGGGTTCCATTATCATCAGGCAACCACATCATACACTATTATCGAGTTTCTAACTATTACACTATTATAAAATGTGTGCTCACATACGCCACACAAATTAAATCATTACTACAACTTCAATACAAAAATTAGTGAACAAATTACACATAATCCTTTCACACATAATCACGCATCCTCATTCAACACTTTCATAAAATCAAACTAAACATAATCATTCAAGCCACACACAATCATTCAACACATTCATATCAATAAGATTATTTTCAAGTACCTCACAAATTACACTATTACTACAAATTCAATAAAAGATATTAGTGAAAAAATCACATATAATCATTCAACACATCCATATAATCATGAATTTTTCAGGTTCCTCTCGGATATTCAAAAATTCTAGCGGCGGTTGACTGTAACTCGCGGAGCAGGTGGAGGCGTGTGAGCTTCACGCACGGTCGTCCAGGCGGCGCGTGTGGCGCGTACGGTGTTCGAGCGGGTGCGGGAGAGTCAGTAATAGCCAGCCGGAGGTTTCAACTTCAAATTTGGAAACAATTAACACAAAAACACAAAGAAATGGAGCAGATCTTATCAAAATGGAAAAGATAAAACCAACTAAAACTTGCGGAGATACCAACCGAGGGATGAAGATGGGTAAAAAGGAAACCTTTGTCCCAGAGATGGAGACGGAGATGGCCTAAGCAAGGGTGGGAGTGAAGATTCCGGCGGCGGAGATAACAGGGAAGTCATGCGTGTGTATGTTGTTTTAATGGAGAAACTGACGGAGAAAATAAGGCTGCTCACGATTGCTGGGTTTTAAACATAATTAAGTTGATGGGGAAGCATTCAGTGAATGCGTCCTCTAAATAACCGATATAAAAATGCTGAAAATTTAGAGGACGCATTTGCCAAATGTGTCCTCAACAATTACGTAAATAAAAAAAGGGAAAATACGTGAGGACGCATTTACCAAATGTGTCCTCAATAATTCTGCAAAAAAAGAATGGTAAAATCATGAGGATGCATTTACCAAATATGTCCTCGTACATTCATGCAATAAAAAAAGGATGAGAACACATTTAGCAAATGCGTTCTCCACCCATGCATCTGGCATGATCTACTGTAGCCACAACAGTAGATCAAAGATGAGATTTATGTATTGTTCCCTTACTTACCTGTAACTACTAAATAGTAGATAGTTGTGAGTAATAGATGCTTAGAAATGCTCCCAAGTCATAATTTAAGCTACCAGGATAACACATATGACATTAATGAGTGTGGATGCCATGGATTTGGAGATATGAATGAAGAGAGAGACAAAAAGGGTGATTTTTGAGTCTCGATCTGCCTACCTCCTTTCTCTTAGAATAAAGGCCTCATTTATATTAGGGAGAGAGAGAGAGACCCAAAACCCGCTCGTCAAACCCAAGTCAGGAGTGTGGCATAGACCGTGTCGTTTTGCATGGGCCCTGCCTTACGGACCATTCAGTTTTGCACGGTCTGTTCACTGGAATGGGTCAAGAAGTCTTCTGAGCAGTACAGACTGTGCAGATCTGCATGACCGACATATTGGGCATTTCTTGAGAAGCTTCTGAGCGTAGGGACCATGCTATTTACATGGTCCATACCCTGGGGCTCTTCTCAGCCAGTTCCGATGGCACGGTCCATCACTCAAGAAATTTTCTAAATTTTGGTCCTTTTTCCTTCCTTTTTCTTGTGTACGCTTCAATTTTTTAGCATTGGGTTCAACAGCCTTCATTGTTTCTACTAATCTCGCGATTGACCTTCAATCCATTACCATCCTTCTGGGTGGCCTTCTTTCATGAAAGATCTACAATTTTAAGCTCACAAAAAGATATCTTGACACTCGTAGAGGTAAAACCATTTTAGGCTATAAATGGTTCGAAAAATAGAAAGTTAAACAAGAAAACCAAATAAGATGGATTTTAACTTTCTATTGTGCAAAACCTCTATAAACCTATTTAACCACCAACAAAAGCATCATGAAAGAGATTTTCAATGCTATAAAAAAATGCTATAAAAAATATGCATTACACGTCTCATCTGCAAGCTACATAATGTCATATAAATAAACATCCGAAGAACATAAGTACAATGACTACAGTAATCCTAACTAAGAAGATTATTCAGCTACGAACTTGATTGTTTAATGAAGAGCCCTCCTCATCGCCTGTTACAGCATCTGGCAAACAAAGCGAATGAGGATCATGCATGTCAAATGCACAACTGAGAAGTTCTTCCAATATAAAAGGTTAAGGAAAACCCTCCATATAATCAAGCAGCAGAAATGTACATCTAGCATCATACACCTTCGCCCGGTGCAACCAGTCCACTTCGCGCTGCGTAAGCTAAGACCTCGTTCTAAGTGTGACACATGAGGTAGATTACTTACACGACCATGATTGCAAGATCACACTCGCTCGTACCAAATGTTCCTCTGAAGCTCCCAGGCAGTTCCCACAATCTGAGCAACAAAAAATAATTCCCGAGTCTTCCGGACCTGATAAACCAAAACCCTCGCATAGTCGAAAACATTAAAGCTCGTAATCTTTAAATGTGTGTTCTCATCCCTTTGCCGATGCACTTATTCCTCGGTCAAACAAAGATTATAACAGAAATTTACTAAAGTGAGAGCTATCGTATTTTACTGTACATGTGGGCGAATTTGTGTGCGAAACACACACTAATACTGTGCTTCCTCTTCTTCACCTCAATTCTTTACCACCAACGGCTATATCCCTCCTCTGGTCTGAAAAGTCTCGTCAGTTGTTACCAGGGGGCAGACCATGGCGTCACCGGCGCCTCCTCCGCCACTGGATCCTACTCACCCTATTCCCCCAACCCACAAAAGCTTCCTTCAAGCGCTTAACACCAAACAATCGCCACTCCTCTCGTCACTCCCCGAGACCCCAAACTTACATCCTATCATGGAATTCAAAGGCAAAATCGCCTACATTCTCCCACCTGAAGAAGGAGAATTACTAGCCTCGCATTACCAGAATGCCCTTGTTGGGAAATTTATTCGTGGGAAACCCCCAATGGATACCTTGCTACAGGCCTTCAAATCCATAGGTTTTAAATCCAAATTTCAGCTTGGCTCAATAGATTACCGACATGTTCTTATCCGATTTCAGGAAAGCGAGGACTATCAAAGATGTTGGATGAAAGGGCAATGGACAATCCAAGGATACACGATGAAAGTTCAGAAGTGGTCGCCGGAATTCTCACCATCGGTGGAATCCTCCATTGTGCCAGTCTGGGTAACATTGCATAACCTGCCTCTACATTTTTATAACAATTATGCAATAATAGGTATTAGCTCACAGATAGGTAGATTCCTTAAGATGGATGCTGCCACCAAAGCTCTTACCAGACCATCAGCTATAAAAGTCTGTGTGGAGATTGATTTGTTAAAACAGCTTCCTAACACAATTGTGGTAGGAATAGGTAACAAGGTGGCTGAATACCCTATTGAATATGAAGACCTGCCACTCTACTGCTCTCACTGTAAAATTTTGGGCCATAATAACATAAAATGTAATCATTTGCATCCCGAGTTGAGGAAAACATCTCTGAAAAAACCAGAAGTACCTGAGGTATATGTACATAAGGAGAACAAAAGTTTAGAACCTCAGCCAAGAGAAGTAACTAATAAGGAAGGTTTTTCTGCACTAACTGCTTCACAAAAGGAGAAGGATTTTCAAAATCAAAAATCACTCTTAGTGCAGCATGAAAATACCAACAATTTCTTTAAGGTTAGTCATAAAAAGAGAAATGCTTCCTTTTACTCACTTGATGACATATCCAAGCCAATAACCACTTCATTCTGGAGAAAAAAGAGTCAGTTACCTGATATTCCTCAATCCCAAGGAAATGTTTTAAATGAAAATGTGGTAACTATCTCAAATGCTTTTAAATAATTAGATGACTTACAGGAAGATTTGGAAGAAGATGCAGTGGAGATATTTCATGAAACTGTGGAATCACAGGATGTAATTCCAACAATCATTCCTGATAAAAATGTAACCCCTGCACCTAACTCTCCTGTCTTTGAGATACTCCCAACAGGAGACACAGAGCAAATCATCACAGATGCCAACACAGATGTTAACACAGGGGATCTTAAACAACCTGGATCAGAGAAAGAGGATACCATGCAGATTAAGGTTAGCATTCCTGAACAGATGTCCACCCTTGTTAATATAGAAAAAAGTAATGGTAAGTCAGGTGACAAAGGTAAGACTTCAGCAAAGTCAGGGAGAAATCTAAGATCCTTACAGAAAGCCACCCCTAAAGTTTTTAAATGATAAAACACACCATAATAGGAAATATTTTGGTTTGGAATGTTAGGGGTATTGGAACATCTGTTGAAAGATTAAAGAATCTTAAGCTTAATCATAAGATTGATATTCTGTGTTTGATAGAACCATGGCAGGATAAACAAATGCTAACAGTATTAAAGCATGAACTTGGATATTATAATGCTTTAGTTGCACAAATGGCCAAAATTTGGATTTTATGGGAACCAACTTTTAACATTACAAATCTAAGTGAGACAGATCAATTTGTTCAGGTTAACATAACTGATTCAGGTTCCTCTTTTAACTGGCACTGCTTCTTTATATATGCAAGTGTGCATAGACAATTGAGGGAGGACTTATGGAATGATCTAAAAGTGACAGGAAATACCCCCTCCATATATATAGGTGATTTTAATATTGTGCTATCTGTTTCTGAATACAAGGGCAGAAAGTCCACACCTAAAAAGAGTATGAAACAGTTTAAAGAATTCATTAACTCAAATGACTTGCATGATATTCCTACTGTGGGGAACTCCTACACCTGGAGTAACAATAGATTTAAGGAAAAATGCAAAGATTTAATGTTTCAAAGGTTGGACAGGGGTTTAGCCTCCCTAGATTGGTTGGAGCTTTTCCCTAATAGCTCCATTCAAGTTTTAAATAGACTGACTTCGGACCACGCCCCTTATTCCTATCTGTTCAATTATCTGAAGAACAAGCCCCTAGACCATTTAGATACCAAGACATGTGGTCAAACAGACAGGAATTTCAGGATCTGGTAGCTACAAACTGGAAACTAGATTCCCCTTTCCTAGGAATGTATAGGCTGGTTTTTAAATTGAAGAGGCTAAAGATGGAAATTAAACAATGGAATAAAAAACATTTTGGTAATGTTTCACAGAATTTGGCACACTATGATAATGTGGTTAAAGAACTAGAAATCACCTTTCAGCAAACAAATGATGATCTAATCCTTAGTGAGTTAAATAAATCAAAACAGTTGCTTATGAGGGCTCAAAAAGAAAAGTTCATTTTCCTTAAGCAAAAAGCTAGGATTAACTGGTTTAAGTTTGGAGATGCTAACACAAGCTACTTCCACCACTCAGTTAGAGAAAGGAGAACCAAGACAAGAATCAGTAAGATTAAGGATGGAAAAGGAAATTGGATCTCTGATCCAGCTCTAATCAAAGAGGAAGCAGTAAGATTTTACAAAGAACTTTTTCATGAGGAAGTTTCACAAAAAAAGGGGACTTTTCTTAATCATTTCCTTTCAGAAATACCTAGTGTAATTTCTGATCAGCAAAATGATCATCTTCTATCCCCTTTCCAACTTCAAGAACTTAAGGATGCAGTTTTTGACCTAAATAGATTTAGCTCACCTGGTCCTGATGGATATTCAGGAGCATTTTACACCACTTTTTGGGAAGTCATCAATGAAGATCTTCTTGATGCTGCTAATGACTTCCTTAAAAGTGGAAATATTCCTAAGGCTATCTCTAGTACTTGGTTAACATTAATACCCAAAAAGCCTATCCCTGTAACCTTCTCTGATTTCAGGCCCATAAGTTTATCTAACTTTGTGAACAAGGTATTTTCTAAGATGGTCATGGAAAGGATCAAACCACTAATGGCTTCTCTCATATCCCCTGAACAAAGTGCATTCATAAAAGGGAGGGATATATCTGATAACATAATTATGATACAGGAAATGACTAGAAGATTAGTTAGGAAATCAAAAGCCCCAAACCTCATAGTTAAACTAGACATGCAGAAGGCTTTTGATAGAGTATCATGGTCTTTTCTTAACTCAATCCTCTTGCAATTCGGATTCCATGGTGTATTTGTGCACAGAATAATGCAGAACATAGCTTCAGTTCATTTCTCAGTCTTAATAAATGGTGTAACTTCAGGATTCTTTGCATCAAACAGAGGCATTAAACAAGGGGATCCATTGTCTCCTTTTCTTTATAACATTTTGTCTGAGGCTTTTTCAAGAGGGTTAAAAAAATTGTTTCAGATAGGCTATTTACAGAATTTTAGTTTGCCCAGGAATTGTCCACTAATAACCCATCTTATGTATGCGGATGATACTGCTGTTTTTCTGAATGGTAATCACAAGAATCTGAAAAGATTTAAAAAATTCCTGCAAGCATATGAGCATACCTCGGGTCAGAAAGTAAACTTTGCTAAATCTAATTTTTTTGCTGATCCTAAAACATCTGTGGATAGATTGCAATCAGTTTCTAGGACCTTAGGTATGACAAGAGGCACCTTTCCTTTCAAATATCTAGGGACTCCTATTTTTGCTGGAAGGAATAAACAAGTACACTATTTCCCTGTGCTTGAGAGAATGGAAAATACTTTAAACAACTGGAAAAACAAGTGGTTAAGCTCAGCAGGAAAAATCATTCTCATTAATGATTGTTTCCTCTCCATTCCAATACATCTGTTTGCAGTACTTAGTCCACCTAAAATAGTCTTAAGAAAAATGGAAAAGCTAGCTTCAGGACTTTTTTGGGGGCATAATGAGATCACAGGAAATAAAAAAAATGGCGCTCATGGAAAAAAATGAGTTTCCCCGTTCAAGAGAATGGTATAGGATTTAGAGATATTCAGGCAACAGTGGATGCCTTCTCTTGCAAACTCTGGTGGAAACTGCAACTCAATAAGTCTCAATGGACTCAACATCTGTAGTCTCTCCCAGAATCCTACAAGAATTCTCACACATGGCAAAGAATTTGTAAGGTAACAGAATTTGCAAATAGTTTAACAAGAGTTCTTTATGGAATTGGTTCTTGTTCCTTTTGGAATGCCAACTGGAAAGGTAGTGGAGCTCTGTTTTACGAATGGCCTGAAGGGATGGACATTCCATTTCCTGATATAACTTTGAGCTCCTTTGTTGCTAACAAAAATCATTATCTTCCAATATTGGAGCCTCAATTGACTACCACTACTAACCTAATTTTGCAGGAGGTGGTAATCACAAACACACATGCTGATAGACTGATCTGGACTCCTACACTAGATGGCAATTTCTCCACTAGCTCAGCTTACAAGAATCTCAGACAAAAAGGTACACAAATCAGACATCTTCATAAAATCTGGTCCCCTTTTATTCCTTCCAAAATGTCAGTTCTTCTTTGGAGAGCGCTTAATGGAATCCTACCATTTGATAACATATTATGCAAATATGGTTATTCCTTAGCCTCCAAATGTCCTTTGTGTAGGAATCATTTGGATACTTTAGATCACTTTTTTAACTCATGCCCCTCTTCACTTGAAATCTGGAACAGAATTAACACACTCATTCATCTTCACCATTCAGCCTTAGGAAGCTTTAGAAACAGGGTAGAATTTTATTTATCCATAAGAGCAGAATCCAAGATATCCTCTATTATGATTACTGCAGTCCTCTTAGTCACATCATGGTCCCTCTGGACCCATAGGAATAAGAGTATATTTGAAAATCAGGCCTTTTCGGTAGATTCATGCTTCCATAATACTAAGGACCTGATCAAGCTAATTTTTACTGCAAACCCATTGAGAGGCAATAAAGAAAAACACAAAGACTTAATCCAAGCAGGCCTTTTGTCTGATATACTACAAAAACAGAAAAGAGTAATTTTAGCTGTTGGATGGGAAAAGCCGGTTTCTGGTGCTAAACTTAACACTGATGCCACATGGAAAACTGGAGGTTTGTCTTCCTCTGCAGTGATAGTGAGGGATAGGAATGGAGAGGTGATTAAACTAAGAGTTCATGTTTTTCACTCAGAATCCCCACTACATGCAGAACTGGTAGGTATTCAAAAGGCATATCAGTTATGTACTGAACTTAATTTACAAGGCTGTGTGATTGAATCTGATTGCCTTTCAGCTGTGAAAGGAATCCAGGCACCGATGGTTAGTCCTTGGACAGTTTTTTCAATCTGTAGTTCCTTGCATGAGTTGCATAAAGTTAATCCAATCACATTCATCCCAAGGGAGACTAATACAGCAGCTGACTTTTTGGCAAAATATGCTAATGAAAATAATTTGAATGGCGATATAAACATGGATATGGCTCCACCATTTTTCAAAGGCCTCATTGTGTTGGATAAAAATTGGAATGCAAGGAATTCGTGTAGTTTCCTGATCTCTTATGGATGCTACCATCTGCTGCTATTTCTTGTTTTTTATCATTTGCTATGGATACTGCTGGTTTTCTTTATATTTCATGCAGGTAAGGTGCATCTCACCAACATAGGATAACTGATTCTAGATCAGACTGAGGAATCCCTTCAGGCTTGCTTTCTGGGATCTGTGGGAATTGCAGAATACTACGGCTACACACGGTCTCTTTGGTTCGAAGCTAACACTTGGTAGATACTCCACATATGGGAGATAACTAACATCTCAACGGACACATCGTTGACAAATAGGAGTCTCGTATTTACGTTTCTTCGCCCTGTTCGCGATGCGTTCGGTTAGATGCTCTTGGTTAAGATAGATTAGAATTATCTTTCTCTTCAACTCTGGCTGGTTGATCACTTGCTTTTGGAAGCAATCTGTCTTGCTTCGGGGGCTATACTTAGCTCCGGATTCATCTTACAGGATGACCTTTTGTAAATTTTTGTTGCACTTTACGAATTACAGGCTGATTTATTGGTCTGATTTATTGGTCTGGGGAGCCAATATATACCCCCCATCTAAGGATGGTTTTAAATTTTTTTTAAAAAAACAAAGATTATAACGAGAGCTCTATATCTTAGCCAATAGGCTACCAACATTCTTAGTGGAAGGTTCAAAAGCAAAGTTCAGAGCAGACAAATTGTCTAAAGCCTACAAACGTGAAAAATGACTACAAATAGTGCTACTATGACTAAAACATTGACACAAAAAAAATACCACACATCAACGTGCCGAGTTATATTGCTCGGGTACAACCTTGTTGCCCTGCATACAAATTGAAGTCACATCCTCACCAACTTAACATCCGATTGTTCGCTGCTTTTACTTTGAGAACCCCTCGACCCCTTCAAGAGGATCGACAAGAAGTCCATCGACACTCATTAAAGGCAGCTCTCACTTACGACTGTTGTCCAATCTTTGAAGAAAGTGTCGAAGGCAGACAACTAATTAGTTTTCGCAGGCACAAACATTAATACAGCTGCAAGTGGTGAGATACCAAAAGTCCCACTCTCAACCTTATGCCGTATCTTACCCTGACGACAAGCAACATGCCCAGAAAATAAAAATCTAGAAAGACCTAAGGGAAAAAATGATCAAAATGCCACAGGCTGAGGGGAAGAAAAAAATGCATCACCCCTGTGAACAAGGTAATTCTTCATCGATTAATGTTTGTGAATAATGGAATACATATAGAAATACTAGCTCTAGACAATTTATTTAGACATAAAATCCCTACCAAATCTCAATCATATCTCATTCATATTCCAATCATATCTCATCTTATCCTAACACCCCCATCAAGCAAAGTGTCGGGATGACTGTGACGCAAAGCTTGGACTTGAAAAACTCAACAAAGGGCGAGAAAGGCCTTTGGTGAATATGCCAGCAACATGGAGAGATGTTGGCACGTGATGAAAATGCAACTTCCCTGAGGCAACCAGCTCCCGAACGAAGAGATAGTCGATATCAATATGCTTGGCATGCTTGTGAGCCACCGGATTCTGAGCAAGAAAAATGGCGTTGTTGTTGTCACACAATAGGATGGGCGACTTAGAAAGCGAAGATCACGAAGCAAGTGAGAAAGCTAGACAAGCTCCGCCGCAGTGTTAGCCAAAGCACGATACTCAGACTCTGAACTGGAGCGGGACACATTAGACCGCTTCTTGGCACTCCAAGAAATGAGATTATCCCCAAGAAAAACCACGTAGCCATAAGTCGAGCGCCGAGTCTCTAGGCAGTGAGTCCAATCAGCATCAAAGTATCCTAACACATCCGTGGAAGTGGAAGAACGAAAGGATAATCCGAAATGAAGAGAGCCACTGACGTAGCAAAGAATCCGGGAGACTGCCGCAAAGTGATCATCACGAGGATCCTGGATAAACTGACTAACAGAGCTCACAACAAAGGCCAAGTCTGATCGAGTAATGATAAGGTACTGCAGAACACCAACCAAAGACCGATACAAAGTGGGATTACTAAAAGGTTCGCTCGAACTACTGAGAAACTGAGAAGAAGGTACAAAGGGGGTGGAAACCGGCTCAACATCAACCATACCAGCTCGACAAAGGATATTCCTAGCATACTTAGCCTGGCCTAAGAAAAAACTAGAGGCAGTGGAAGAGACCTCAAGACCAAGAAAGTAGCTAAGGGAGCCAAGATCCTTGATGGCAAACTCCTGATGAGTGCGAGAAATGAACTGATTAACCTACACAAATTAAGAAAAGAAAGAAGGAAAACCTAGGGCTTTCAGTCCTAAAAAAGGGCAGAAGAAGAAGAGAGAAATATAGAGAGGATAGGGTTGGTATTTATAGTACAAAAAAGCAATAAAGATTTCTAGCCACCTGTCCGTCGCGACTCACGACCAATCCTTCGCGAGTTGCGATCGAGCCAAATTTCAGCATATTAATTTCTTTCTTCTTTTTGTCCCAAGTATTCTTCTTCACTTCACTTACCTTCAATTCTTCAAGTCTTAAAAAGCTCAAATTAAAGTATTAAAATATTAACATCTTTAATGGTAGTCTTCAAACAATTTCCTTGTCACACAAAGTCCACTAGAAAAGTAATGAAAGCGTAAAAGTCGCTCTTAACTCTCCTTAGAGAATTTTAAGTTAAATACAACATATCGAGCTCAAAAGTGTACAAAAGTGAATCCTAAAAGTCTCAAAATAATCATATAAAATGGGCACATTAATAGTGGCACCCTTACAGATGAAATTACAAATACACCCAACCAATGCAGTCGTTGCCATAACCAGGTGCCACACAGAAATTGAATAGCCATCATACAGATGACGTTTCGAGAACATCAAACACATTGATTACAAAAACCATACAAAATCCAATCCGACCTCCTTGATAGAAACACTTATCTGTGAAGAGTCTCACAATAGTCAACATATAAGTGTTGAACAAACATGAAGTTTACCCTTAAGTGTAAACGCTGTCCTCTCCTAAACTTTTGCTTCATACAATATTGATACCTCAACCCTTTGTGGCTATGGGATTTTATGATGTAGGTAGAGTACATACTCATTCTTCAAAGCTAAGAAAATTGCAAATGGGGTGCCGAATTGATAATCCCAAAGTCCAATGGCACAAAATCAAGTTAAAACCACATGAGAGGTTCAAACACATACTTCACTTCATACCAATATATAAACCAAAATCCAATGGCACAAAATGAAGTCAAAACCATATATAAGGTTCAAACACACACTTTACTCTATACCAATATATCAGACAAAATAAAGTACACAAAGAATAAAGAATTTTTTTACCATACTTTGTTTTCCCCCGCTAAGTTACCCAATCCAAAGAAGTCCTATGATGTTAGGCTACCCGATCTATCCATATATCAACCGCGAACTTATGACTCCAACGCGGCAAATGAGTAGAAAAGTAACAAAATTTTCTTTTTTGTTATTTTCTCTCCCTCTCTCTCTCTCATATTTCCTAGGAACCCCTTCGGGTTTTCATCCGAGCCACACATCTCATTTCTTTAGGCTCACATCTCACCCACATTTAGCCTCTCATTTTTCCTAGGCCTCTCTTTCGGGTTTTCAACCTATCTGGCCCTCTCGGGTTTTCGACTTAGCATGTTTCTTTTTAAATATATTTTTCATTATATATATTTTTTTCAATTTTTTTTCATTTTTCTCATGTTTTTCCAATCGAAAGTAGCAAAAAGCATTCCAAATCAAGCTTACTTGCATGCTAGTCCTCTAACCCCTCCTCGCACTTAAAACATTACATTGCCCTCAATGTAAATATATAAGGCAAGAACACAAAACTTAAGGTAAGAGGTAAAGTGACTCCAGTGTCTCCGAATAGCCACCGGTGATATGGTGCAATCCCATGTATTTGTGTAGAATCGGTTCCCAAATTGGTTGCAGAATCGGAGGGGGAGAGCAAAAGTGTCGTAGAGGAACTCACCCCTCGAGCAACACGTCATATCTTTGGTGTCATTTGATGAAGACTAACACCACAAAGAACAATATCAAACTCACAAGTACATAGGGATTTGTTATACTAGGTTTAGCATCAAAAGTTAATAACCACAGTATTCTCAAATAACAACCAATCCATCATGCTATCACCACTATGAAATTATCCAATAAAAATATCTAACATATATCGAAAAATATCCAAGCTTCAATATATAATATAGCAATCAAAATCACAAGGATGTAGTTGGCACACTACAATCAACAAAGGTACTATAAAGATGCAAGAATATTCATATGTCAATATATGTAAGATGGTGGAGGAATGAGCGGAGGTGTGGTAGTTCTTGGGAGTATTTGTTGGAGAGCAAGGAAGGATTGTGCAGTGTTTAAGCTCAATTGAAAATCCAGTTTCTCCATCACGACTCACGACAGTCCCTTTTGTAACTCATGATGCCTTGTTGCGACTCGCAACAAAGCCTTTGCGGCTTGCAAAAAGTTGGACCTGTGAGCTCAGTTTCTTCAGTTTTTTCCTAATTTGGTCGCCAGTTGTGACCAAAATTTTGCAAATTGTGAAAATTTCATCGCGATTCATGCTGGAACCTTGGCAGCTTGCAAAATCTTGGGTCTGTGAGCTCACTTCTTTCAAGAAAATTTTTGACCAGGTCGCGACTTGCGATGCCTATATTTCATTCTTCGTGAAAAGTTGGTGCTGGGAGTTCAATTTTTCTCCCCTGTTCATCACGACTCGCGACGTATTCTTTGCGACTCGTGACAGACAGGGTTTCCCAGCACTTAGAAAAAAATATCTTACCAACTTTCCAAGCTTTCATCTCTTTCTCAATTATCTCATTCCTTCATCTCCTCCGATATAATGCACTTCACTTTTAAAAAAAACATAGAAAAATACACCGTAAAAATAACAAGACAAAATAACGAAAAAAAAAGAAAAGCCAAATTTATTTACATCATCGGCACGACTTAGTTTCGTATGTTTAAGGTTGTCGGCACGACCCTAATGTTATCTATATGGTGAGGGCTTGAACCCCTTCACCATGAGTATAAAAAAATAGAGAAATGGAGGTATAAAACTTTCAAGAGGAAAGTTTTGTGGAGGTGGAGATTGTTTAAAAGGAGTTGGGGGGTTAGGAGGCTTAGGATAGTCTTTTGACTCCTCTCTTATTTCCCTCAAATCTTTCAAAAATGGGTGAGTTGGTTCACTTGGTGGGGGTAGGGGTAATGATGGTATGAATGATGAATCCTCTTCCTCTATTTCTTTGTTTTCCACAATCGACTCCTCATCCCCTTCGAACTCGAACTCATTTCTCATGGTGACCTCACTCACTGAATCTTAAAGTTCAACTTGGGATGGTGTATTTTTAGAAACACGAGCTTCCATTTGGGCCATCGCTTCCAATACATTTCTCACATGCCCCTCAATAGCCTCAAGACTAGAGGAGATCCGAGTGTCCGGTTCCTCACTATTCTTGGCCAAGTTGTTCAAGTTTGCTATGGCATTCATGATTTCTTCATGTGTCAACCTTGAACCTTCTTGTTGGGCTTGGTTTTGGGGTATGGTATAAGGTGGTGGACGCTAACTATTCTGTTCGTATTGTTGGTTTTTTGGCTCATTCTCATACCACCAATCCAGTTTACCACTCCACTCCATATGGTAAGAATTGTCGTATAGATACCATTCTTGGGCTTCTTGACCTTGAAAACTAACATCTCCAACCTCTTGGTAGCACTCTTCATATTACCCTTGGTTTTGGAAACCAAGGGTTCTTTCCCCCTCATAGTGCTCCTTTCTCAACAAATAGCAAGACTTGGTAGGATGGTCAGAATGACACATCCTACAAAACCTTGCTTGTTGAGCCTCTCGTCTCATCAAGAGTTCCCTCAAAGTGAGACATTCCATTTTTTCAATTTATTTTTCAAAATTCTGGAATCATATTGCAAGGATTCTCAATAAAAATTCTCCAAGAACTCAAGCAATACCAACTTCAAACAAAAACAACCACAAAGAAGTGGAAAATAAAAATAATTAGCTAATATGCAACCAAATATGCCCAAACACTTAAAAATAAATGCCTCTTCCCCGAAAACAACACCAAAATTTGGGAGGTCATCGCCGTACCACTCAAAGCTAATATTTATTAGCCCTAATGGCTTCCTATCTACAACTAAGTAGATAATGGCAAGTTGGGGTCATCCACAAAGAAGGGGGATTTTTCTAAGGGTCTAAATATATAAGGTTGATGATATTAGGCTAGATGTAGATATATATATATAGATATATAAAAGCAAGTAAATGAGGGGGGAGAGGGTTGGTTAGTTTTGGTCCTAAGTTATGAATTGAAAGATGAGCTACCTAGCAAAGTTAAGTAACTATGCTAATCATGCAACAACTAAGAAAAAAAAGATAAAAACTACCAAAGATGAAACTATGGGGGCAATTGATTTCTACTTCCAAACCTTTTATGTATTCTTGAATCTACAACATATTCATTACTCTAATTACTTGTTGTGAAAATAAATATTTTTTTCTTCTTAGATAGTAGTTTGCAAGAGTGAATTCAACATCTCTTGTCAAACCTCACTAATGACTCCTTTAGTCGATAAATGGCTAAAAGTATCCCATTAACGGTGTTGAGCATGAAGAATCAACAAGCTTGGTAACAGTTATAAACACTACACCGTGTCTAAGCATTGAACCAATTCATGCATTTACACAAGATTAGTCAAGAACATTCAACATTCATAGACCTCTCCTATATTCTACAATAGACAAACATGACAAAGAGTTCAACATTATCACATTCATCTAGCGATTATCAACACATCAACACCATTAGAAATTATAATTCATGCTCTTGGATTCCATATCAAAAGAGGGGAATCGTAGCTACTTTTTACCAACCCTAACAAGCAATCATACAAGAAATTCATATACTCAAACTTCCAACAGCATTAATGCCATTGAAAGCTCAATAAATGCACAATAGAAAAAACAATAAATAGATAAAAAGGATTCTCAAGAAATGGGTTTGGAAGCCTCAATAAATTGCTCCCAAATACAAAACTAACATAGATAATGAAAACACATGATTAACCTACAAAAACTAAGAAAAGAAAGAAGGAAAACTTAGGGGTTTCAGTCCTAAAAATGGGAAGAAGAAGAAGAGAGAAAGAGAGAGAGATAGAGAGAGGATAAGGTTGGTATTTATAGTACAAAAAATCAATAAAGAGTTCTGGCCACCATTTCGTCACGACTCGCGACCAATCCTTCGCGAGTTGCGACCAAGCCAAATTTCAGTATCTTGATTTCTTTCTTCTTTTTGTCTCAAGTATTATTCTTCACTTCACTTATCTTCAATTCTTCAAGTCTTCAATGCCTTAAAAAAATTCCCTTGTCACACAAAGTCCACTTGAAAAGTAATAAAAGCGTAAAAGTTGATCTTAACTTTCCTTACCGAATTTCAAGGCAAAATGCAATATCTAGAGCACAAAAGTGTACAAAATTGAATTCTAAAAGTCCAAAAATAACCATATAAAATAGGTACATCAATAGTGGCACCCCTACTGATGAAATTACAAACACACCAAACTAACGCAGTTGTTGCCATAACCGGGTGCCACACAAAATCTGAAAAGCCATAAGATGGATGCTGTTCCGAGAACATCAAACATATTAATTATAGCACCCACACAATGATTAATGAAACCATACAAAATCCAACCCATGATCCTCGATAGACACACTTATCTAGTGAAGAGTCTCACAATAGTCAACATACACGTGTTGAACGAACATAAAATTTACCCTTAAGTGTAAACGTCATACTCTTCTAAATTATTGCTTCATACAATGTTGATACCTCAACCCTTTGAGGCTATGGGATCTTATGATGTAGGTAGAGTACATACACAACCCACAAAGCTACAAAAATTACAAATGGGATGCTAACACCAACAAACCATTTGCAGCCTCTCACAGGTCTGCCTAAAACACGCATCGGGCCATAGCAACATACAACTATCACGTTAACCACAATCTAAGGATTGTACCCCATCTAATATATTTCTTTTTTGAAATTTTTTTATGGAAGTACGCTATATATACGTGGCCATGTGTAATGGTCATGGATGAGGGGGGGGGGAGTGGGCACGGTGGGTTATATTAGGGTGTTGATTGTTGTGCTTTTGAAAGTTTTTTGTGTGGAAGTATGATATAACTGGGCATTTGTAAAGGTCATGGATGGGGGAAAGTGGGCTAGGTGGATTATATGATGGTGTTTTTGGTTTCGAGGATATTTTTTTACACGATAAGAGAACAAGAAAAGTTCCACTTGTGCTGTGAGGATGATGATTTTCAGGCGTATGCGAAGCCGCGAGCACCCATCCTGTCTCCACTGTGTTGTTTTAGGAGTTTCCATGTTGAGCGAATATGTGGGTGATTTGACTACTTTTGTCACTTCGAGCAAGGAGATGGTAATATGTGGGTGTATCTTGTTTGCGATATGAATTAAGGTCAGTTTTCCCCCTGAGCTAAGCCACTTATTCTTCCAATTCAGCAATTTTTTGTCCATGTTTTCCATCAAAGGTTGGAAGTATCTGTTCAAAGTTCTTCCTTTAAAAATGGGGCAGCCTAGGTATTTAAATGGGAAGGAACCTTTCTTCATTTTTAAGATCAGCCTAACCTGATTGGATTTAGCTACTGTAGCTCTTTTACTGATGTAATAGTCAGATTTCTCAAAATTAAATTTCTGACCTGAAGTATATTCAAAAACCACTAAGAAAGCTTTAATCTTAATCAGGTTAGATTTTGAGTCTTGCATAAAGATAATAGTATCATCCGCATACATTAGATGAAAGGCAGGGGTGATCGAGGAAGACAACTGATAATATGACAAACTATTATTCAAAAATATGTAAGCAAGACTTCTGGAGAAAGCTTTTGAGAAAATATTGAAAAGAAAGGGAGAGAGAGGGTCACCTTATTTGATTCCTCTTGTGGCTTTGAAAAAACCAACTGGATTACCATTAAGAAGTACAGAGAAATGAGCTTGTGATAGATTATTTAGCACTGCACCTAGAAAGTTCCCACTAAAACCAAATTTCACCAATATGTTCCTAAGAAAATCCCAGTTTACCCTATCAAATGCTTTTCTAAGGTCCAATTTAAGGATGCAGTTTGGGACTCTATTCTTTTTATCTAGGAATCTTATCATTTCTTGTAGATAGAGAATATTATCAGAAATATCTCTATTTTTCATAAATGGAGTCAGGTTGGGAGAGATCAAATTCTCCATGTGTGGTTTTAGTCTCTCCATTAAAACTTTAGAGCAAATTTTGTTAATGACATTGGAGAGGCTAATTGGCCTGAAATCATCAAAAGAGGAGGGAGTTTCTTTTTTGGGGATTAGGGCTATCCATGTACTGGAAATTCCTTTTGCCATTTCTGACCCTAAAATGAAATCATTTACAGCATCTGTTAGGTCATCCTTTATAATAAACCAGCTTTTAATGTAAAATTTGCTTGAGAAACCATCTGGACCTGGACTACTATTCTTATTTAAGCCATTAATGACTGATTTAAGCTCATTTTCAGAAACTGGACTAGATAGCAGTTGGTTATCCTGTTCAGTAAGGACAGATGGAATTTGGCTAAGGAAGTGAGAGTAATATAAATTATTAGCCATATGATTAGGTTCAGTTAGCAGTTCTGAAAAATAGGAAACAGATTCCCTTTGGATATCTAGGTAAGAATGCAGCCACTGTCCCTGCCAATTTTTAATTTCTGTGATCTGCAATCTACAGTTTTTTTCTTGCACTGTCCTATGGAAAAATTGGGTATTATTATCTCCTAGCATATGCCATGTTGATCTAGCTTTCTGTTTCCAAAATTTTTCTTTTTCCTTTAAAGCTCTGAGCAACTATGCCTTTTTCTCATTTAACTTAATCAAATCAGCATCTGAGTGGGTAGAGTCAAAAGCAAGTTCCTGGCTTCTTAGTGCCTCTTCTGCAATGGTTACATTAGCATCAATATTTCCAAAGAAGACTCTGTTCCAGGTCTTTATCACTTTTTTCAATCTAATTAATTTTAGGTAGAAACCTAACATTCCAGATTGAGGAAGTGGGAGTGTCCAGTTTTCCTTAATTAGATCCATAAATTCTGGTCTATTAAACCAAGCATTTATGAATCTAAAAGGTTTACGGTGAGAAACAGCCTGAGTTGAAAATTGAAGGAGGAGAGGGGAATGATCTGAGGATTGCCTATTCAAAATCTGTATAGATGAAGCAGGAAATTTTTGATTCCACTTAATGGTGCAGAGACCTCTATCCAATCTTTTTGAAGTAGGCTTCCTAATTCTAGAGTTTCACCAGGTGAATAGATTACCAACTGTATTAATCTCTTGGACACTAGATGAGCTAATCCAATTATTAAAATATCTAATGCTACCTAGAGAGGGAGAGCAAGGACCCCTATATTCTGTAAGTGAAGTGATGGTGTTAAAATCCCCAATGTAAATAATTTCACTATTAGGTGAGGCAGTCAGGGCTGACCATAAAGCTTTCCTACCTTCTCTGTTCCTAAGAGCATAGATAAAAACAACTTCCATATCAATATCCAGGCTAAGTTAAGCTATCTGAACATGCAAAAACTGTTCATGTTGAAAGATTAAAGAAACTGTAACAGGGTTATTCCACATAAGCCAAAATTTTCCATTTTGAAGTTGCAGATTGTGTGAGAAGTTGAGTTTTTCCATATAGGAACCACACTGGGAGTTATCATGCATTGGTTCAATTATGCATAAGAGCTGAATTTTCTTAACCGTCACTAAATGAATTAGTCTTAGCATGGAAGATTCCATTCCTCTAAGATTCCATATTAAGAAATTAACAGTTGATGTGTGCGTCATTATTCACAAGATTTATGACTTTTAGTAGCTTATCTGAGCATCATCTTATTCAGCTGACTAAAATAATTGTTTTGCTTACCTTTAGACTTACCCTGCTGAGTACAGTTATCCTGATGCCTGATAGACTTTGGTTCTTTGTGATCTTTATGGCCATTTTTTGCATTTCCATCTAATTCCTGCTCTTCCAGTTCCATGAGGTCATCTGATTTGGGTGTATCCTCCAAATCCTGCAAAATAGAAAACCTATTTTCCATCTTTCCATATAGAGAAAGTGGGGGGTTAGTAGGGGAGGGTTGATCCCAGGATGGTTTGAGATTGCCAATTTGTAAATCATCTTTTGCATAGGTAATCTGAGATGGTCTGGGTAAGGCTATTGCTTTTAATAGTTTAGAGAGTGAAGATTGCAGATTATCTTGGATTGGGATTATGGGAGATTTCATGGGAGGCATTATTGGAGCTTGGAGGGCTTCATTTTTTGACCCACTATCAATCTTTGAGGCCAGTATGAGGAAGGGTGAAGAGTGGGATTAGTTATGGCTAGCTGATGCAACTTCTTTTCATTATTGGTGTGGGCATTAACAGCTTGGTTCCCTAGTGAGATAAGAGGTGCCTTACTGAACTTATTCCCTGTGAGCTGCCAGTGAGAACTATTTTGGCTTTGTGGCAAAAGGTTTTCCCCTAATTTTCCATTGGTGTTCTGAAGGATAGCTCTACATTGATTTAGAGAATATCCTAACTTAGCACAGTGATCACAGTAAAGTGGGACATCTTCATATTCAATTGTGTATTTCCTGTTATTAGAGACTGATCCTAATCTGATAGAGCTACGCAGAGGTTTCTGCAAATCAACTTCTACACATAATTTTATTGCTGAAGGCCTTGTGAGCATTTCTGTGGCTAAGTCATTCTTAATAAAGCTTCCTATAGTGTTTCCGATTGCCTCTATTGATGCAGAATTGTAATAATATAAAGGTACCTCTTTAATCGTGCACCAAATGGGTACAATTGGCGATTCTTTGTGAGTCAAGAAATCTGGAGACCATTTTAGCATCTTTAGCAGAACTCCATTGAAGTTCCAGACTCCTTTCATCCAGCATGTTTGGTAGCCATTGATTAGCTCGAACCTGATCAAAACATGCTTATAGTCAAGAAAACCTAATTGATAGCTACCTGTAAAACCTACCGTCCTGAACGCTAGCTCCAGTTGGTCCATCGTGATTCTCCCCTTAGTGAATTTTCCGACCAGAGCATTTGAGTAATGCGCCGATAGTTTGGCAATTTGGTCATCGGAGTAAAGACAAGCCTGGTCGCCTAAATGCTCGGATTTGGGGCTTAGCTCTGGATTAGTGGCTTAGCTCTGGATTAGTCGGCAAGGATTTCGATAGCGGATGGGATTTGGTCTGGAGAGCTACCATGAACGATTTTGGTGGGATTTGATTGGGATTAATTTCCGCCATTGCGGCCGGCCGAAAATAGCCGCGTCAGTCGCTCCGATGTTTACGGCAGGGTTAGCCGTTAACGGCGGCAAATAGCCGTTACCGGCGAAGACAGAGGTGGAAGAGAAGAGTTTGTTACTGTAGACAGAGGTGGAAGAGAGGTGGAAGAGAGGTGACTTTGCATAATTTGACCAGAAGGCCTCGTTGCTGGCCTATTTCTGAGTTTAATACCGCCCACAATTATGGGGTTTCTAATCCTTCCCCTAGAGAGTCCATTTTAGAGTTTGGTCCCCCATTCGGGTGATGATTTCCCTTGCAGTAATTAATTTAGTTCACCTGAGCCTAATCAACAAAAAAAAGGTTGGTATACCCTGCTTGTAGCTTAAGTACCAACGACCATGTCGATAGGTTAAAAAGTGTTTATCCATGCTTAGACCGTAGAGAAATTAGGCTTCCACTTTCCACAGTGATTGTTCAGTATCCTTTCGGTGGTTTATATATGTTGACTAACATCACTTGAAATATTGTCAGTCATTTCGATCCCCGCTATTCGCTACTAATTTTGAGTAGCTATAGGCAAGTCCTATGCCAGCTGAATCCCAAGAGGATTGCTGTGATTGTGGATTTTAAGAGAGTTTGGGAGAAGGCAAGTGTTGTCTTTGCTATTGACTTGTTTTCAAATTTTATCAACATCGTAGATTGAAGAACTTTGTGGATGAATTACCTTCTATTAAGTCATTACTAAGATGGACATGGTGCGGTGTAGAGAGAGAAAAAAATCTTTGTGAATATAGACGTTCCTCACTATGGGTCATGTGCCCTTATTTTACTATCTTTTTAGCACATTTGATACTCATAATTTTACGATATTTAATATTTCTTTTTTGAGAATTGGATACTTCATCAATTATAGAATTAGGACCACATTGCATCATTTTGTATCCTGACACCTCTTTTTGTAAAGTGTTTGATAGTTTAGAGGATTCCCTCCATGATCGGGTCGAAGATTAGAGTTTGGATGCGAAAAGAAAACCATATCATCAGAAGAAGACCACTTGTAAGAGTGGTAGAAGAAAGAAAGCCACATCCAGAGTAGTAGAAGAAATTTACGAAGATGATTGTTTAAAGATATATCCAACATCGGTCTCTTACTGTTGTGGTATTCCCAATCCGATTAATTGTTTGTTGTCCACCACGATATGCCTACAAAAGAGATCCCAGAGAGGTTCTGGGGAAAAGGCTGCAACGCTCAAGTAAGTATCCTTCTTTTGTAAATCAGCTTCTCTAGTCCGGTTGCGCTTACCTCGTATTTGTGATCTCTTTGTTCCTTTTATAGCTTGCTTTGAACGTGGCTGCGCTTTTCTCAGGCTTACTATTGTTTAATTGATCATGGCTCCGAGGAAGACGGTTCGTGGTCAATGCCTGGCCATGATCTTCGCTTTTCACGGTTCGTGGATTGCTTCTATCCCTGCTCGCATCGCGGGATGGTTTTGGGCTTACTTGCAACTTTGGGCTAGGTATATACCATAAGCCCCCCCTTGAGACTTGAAGACTAAGAGAAATGGAGAAATTGCGTGGCTTTATGGTTTAAATGAGAACTGATGTTGCTCGTCAATATATTGTTCGACATTTAATACTACATTTGACGTCATTGTGAAGTGACATTAGCTTTTTGGCTATATCTCTGTCCTCGATCCTTCTTCAAATTTGAAATTTTGAATTTTGAACTCCTTGTGATAAGTCTGTATTTGCGGATATTTTGTTTCTAAAGGCCAAGATTGGATCCTCAATATAAGCTATTCCAGTCCGTAATTTTCTGACATTTGTTCTTAATGTACCTCTTAAGTGAAGAATTTGAACAATCTTGAGGCGAGGACTTACTGTTTCTGCGGGCGATTGATAGTGCGAAAAACATACTACTCATACTGTTCATCGGTTTATCGTTATCTCTCTTCAGCTAACGGTCATATTGGCTTACCGCCCTCTGGTGGACGCCGACGCCACCTCTGGTGGTTGACCATGGCGTCGCCGACGCCCCTTCCGACACTTGATCCTACTGCTTCCATGGCTAATATACAACCTATCCCTCAAATTCCCAAAAGTTTTGCTCAAGCCCTTAACACTAAACCATCACCCCTTCTTTCGTCACTTCCCGATACTCCAAATCTACACCCAGTTACGGAATTCAAAGGGAAAGTGGCGTACATCCTTCCCCCGGAAGAGGGAGAAATTTTAGCCTCGCATTACCAGAATGCGCTCGTCGGGAAATTCCTTCGTGGGAAACCAAATATGGAGGCTCTTCATATGGCTTTCAAGTCAATAGGTTTTAAGTCGAAATTTCAATTAGGTTCTATCGATTACCGACATGTGCTTATTTGTTTTCAGGAACAAGAAGATTACCAAAGATGCTGGATCAAGGGGCAATGGATGATAAACAGATTCACAATGAAGGTTCAAAAGTGGACGCATGATTTCTCGCCATCAGTGGAATCATCTATAGCAGCGGTTTGGGTAACTTTCCATAAACTGCCAATTATGTTTTATAATAACTCAGCAATCAAGGGCATTAGTAGTCAGATTGGTCGTTTTCTTAAGATGGATGCGGCGACAATTGCTCTAACCAGACCCTCTGCCATTAAAGTATGCGTAGAAATTGACCTATTAGCATCACTCCCTAGTACAATTGTTGTTGGAATAGGTAATAAGGTTGCTAAATACCCAATTGAATATGAAGATCTGCCTACATATTGTTCACATTGTAAGATCACTGGACATAGCAACAATAGGTGTAACTTCCTGCACCCTGAACTAAGAAAAAAGATGGAGAAAAAGTTGCAAGGTATAGAACATAAGGTTGCTAAAGGGTTAGAATCTGTTCCTCAAAAAGACTTAATTAATCTAGAAGGCTCCTCTGCCTTAACAGTATCACAAAAAGAAAAGGATGTCCAGGAACAAAAAATCAACTCAAAAGGAAATAGTGATCTAAACACTGATATTTTTACAATTAGCACTAAGAAAAAAGGCTCTCCATTCTATTCTCTTGATGACATTTCTAAGCCAATAACCACAACCTTTTGGAGGAAAAAAAAGATACACCCTGATCTTGTCCCAATTAAGGAAAATGCTGAAATAACAAACACAGTGTCAATTTCTAATGCTTTCCAAACATTAGATAACCTTGCTGAGGAGCAGGATAGTGAGATTGTAGAGATTCTTCATGAATCCTTGGAATCTCATGACATTCCAGTAATCATAAATTCTGATGATCAGATTAACATAAATACAGAATCAGGTTCATATATTGAGCTAGAAAAATTAGGAACTGATCAGGAAACATCCACTGTGTTGGTAACATGCCTGAGCCAGAGTCTTTATACCTCTGATCATAACACTTTAGTGGAGGATAACTTGAGGAATAAGGTAAATCAAAGCCCTGCTATAGGGAAGAGTGAAAAAGAATCTGGTAAATCAGGGAACAAAGGAAAAAATTCTGCAAAGACTGGTAGGAACCTCAGATCCACACAAAAAGCCACCCCCAAAGTTTTTAAATGATTAAACACACAATTATAGGAAATATACTTGTTTGGAATGTTAGGGGAATTGGTACATCTGTGGATAGACTTAAGATCCTAAAAAGCAAGCATAAAATAGACATTATGTGCATAATAGAACCTTGGAAGGATAAACATAAACTACCAGAATTTAGACATACTCTTGGTTACAGATATGCTTATCCAGCTCAGCATGCAAAAATATGGATACTATGGAATCAAGCTTTCAGTATCTCAATCTTAGGTGAAACAGACCAATTTGTGAATGTTAAAATAACTGATTCTGTTTCTTCTTGCTCATGGAACTGCTTTTTCATTTATGCCAGTGTTCATAGGCAAATAAGGGAACTTTTATGGAATGATTTAAAAGGAAAGCAGGATAATCATACATTATATATAGGGGACTTTAACACTGTGACATCAGTAAATGAATATAAAGGAAGAAAGTCCACTCCAAAAAAAAACATGAAGCAGTTTAATGATTTTCTTAGTTCTATGGACTTGCATGAAATCCAAACTGTGGGAAACTCCTTCACATGGAGTAACAACAGATATAAAGATAAATGTAAGGATCTAATTTTTCAAAGGTTAGATAGGGGAGTTGTTACTCTAGACTGGTTTGATCAATTTCCTAATAGCTCTATTCAGGTTTTAAATAGGATGTCCTCAGATCATGCTCCTCTTTTTCTTTCAGTTCAAATTGCTGAAGAACAAGCACCTAGGCCTTTTAGGTACCAGGAAATGTGGTCAAATAGACAGGAATTTCAGAAATTAGTAGTATCTAACTGGTCTTTAGTTACTCCTTTTAGTGGTATGTTGAGGTTAGTTGCTAAACTAAAGAGGCTAAAGTTGGAAATTAAAAATTGGAACAAATCACAGTTTGGTAATGTGGATCAAAATCTGGCCCAACAGGAAAATAGAGTTAATGATCTGGAAATTGCTTTTCAGCAAAACCAGGACCAACTTATCCTAGCAGAACTTAATAAATCTAAACAAATGTTGATGAGGGCTCAAAAAGAAAAAAATATATTCCTCAGGCAAAAGGCTAGGTTAAATTGGCTAAAATATGGTGATGCTAATACTAAATACTTTCATCATGCTATTAAGGAGAGGAGAGCAAAAGCCAGAATCTGCAAAATAAGAGATAATCATGGAAACTGGATTACTGATCCCACCCTGATAAAAGAGGAAGCTGTGAGATATTATAAAGAACTTCTGAATGAGGATGTTTCTCAAAAACAAGGAACTTATTTTCAACATTTCCTCAATGAGATTCCAAATGTGATAACAGATCAGGAAAATTTATCTCTTCTGTCTCCATTTATAATTCAGGAACTTCAAAGTGCAGTTTTTGATCTTAACAGAAATAGTTCCTCAGGTCCTGATGGTTTTTCTAGTTCTTTCTACACTACTTTTTGGGATACGATTAAGGATGATCTTCTAGATGCTGCAAATGACTTTTTAAGAACTGGAAATATTCCTAATGCAATCTCCAGCACTTGGTTATTTTTAATCCCCAAAAAACCTGTTCCAATAAACTTTACTGACTTTAGGCCAATAAGTCTCTCAAATTTTGTGAACAAGGTCTTCTCTAAGTTGCTAATGGACAGGATTAAACCTTATATGTCACAAATAATATCTCTGGAACAGAGTGCCTTCATGAAAGGGAGAGATATATCTGATAACACCATAATGATGCAGGAAATGACCAGATTACTCTCTAGGAAATCTAAAGCTTCAAATATTATTGTTAAGTTAGACATGCAGAAGGCTTTTGATAGGGTTTCCTGGTCTTTTCTTAATTCAATTCTTCTGAAATTCGGTTTTAATGGCATCTTTGTTCACAGAATTATGCAGAATATATCTTCAGCTCATTTTTCGGTTTTAATTAATGGAACAGTTTCAGGATTCTTTGCTTCTAATAGAGGAATCAAACAAGGAGATCCCCTATCTCCTTTTCTGTATAACATCCTTTCTGAGGCTTTCTCCTGTGGTTTAAAAAAACTTTTTAGTTTAGGCTATCTAAAATATTTTAGCTTGCCTAACAACTGTCCTCAGATTACTCATCTTATGTATGCGGATGATACGGCTGTTTTCCTTAATGGAAATAAAAAAAATTTGGACGGGTTTAAAAGGTTTCTCACAGCATATGAACAAACAACGGGCCAAAAAGTAAACTTTGCAAAATCTAACTTTTTTGTAGCTCACAATACCTCTGTGGACAGAGTACATGCTCTGAGCAGGAACTTAAGCATGATCAGAGGTAGTTTCCCTTTTATTTATCTAGGAATTCCCATTTTTCCAGGAAGGAATAAGCAGAGATATTATTACCCTATCTTAGAAAGAATGGAAAAAGCCATTAGTAATTGGAAGAATAGGTGGTTAAATACTTCAGGCAAAATCATTCTAATTAACCACTGTTTTCTTTCAATTCCTACTTATATGTTTTCAGTTTTGAATCCACCTAAAGCAATATTAAGGAAAATGGAGAATATGGCTTCTGGTTTTTTCTGGGGAGGTAGTGAGTACATAGAAAATAGGAAAAGATGGAGGTCATGGCTTAGAATGAGTTTCCCTGTCCAAGAGAATGGCACGGATTTCAGAGATTTACAAGCAACAGTTAATGCCTTCTCTTACAAACTGTGGTGGAAGCTGCAAATGAATAACTCTCTTTGGGCACATCATTTATGGACACTGCCTGATTCCTATAAGAAATCTAATGTATGGAAAAGAATCTGTAAAATAACTGAATTAGCTAATGGTTTTTCAAAGGTTATTTATGGAAAAGGAGATTGTTCATTCTGGAATGCAAACTGGTCAGGAAAAGGTGCTCTGATTTATGAATGGCCCCAAGATGAGGAAGTTCCTTTCCCAGACATATCTCTCAATTATTTTATAATGAACAAAAACTCTTACCTGAATATCTTGGAGCCACACTTGGCTACCAGTACAATGCTAATCTTGCAGGATGCAAAAATCACTCACTTACATGAGGATAGGCTGATCTAGACTGTTTCAGTTGATGGTGAATTTAATACTGCCTCTGCTTATAAGATTTGCAGACAGAAAGGAGCAATTGTAAGACAATTACATAAGGTATGGTCACACTTTATTCCTGCAAAAATGTCTGTTTTAGTTTGGAGAGCACTTAATGGAATCTTACCTTTTGACAATATCCTCTGTAAGATAGGCTTTTCTCTAGCTTCAATATGCCCTATGTGTAGGAAGCATTCAGATTCTCTAAATCATTATTTTAACTCATGTCCTTTTGCTATTGCAATCTGGAACAAAGTGAACTTACTTTTGCAGATTAATCAATCAGTTTTTGGGAGCTTTAAGAGCAGAATTGACTTCTATTTGTCTATCAGAGCTGAATCTTTGATCTGGTCCAACTTGATAACAGCATTTATAATGGTCACATCTTGGTCAATATGGACATATAGGAACAAGAAAATGTTTGAAAATCTATCTTTCTCTGTGGAAACATGTTTTCTGAATGTTAAAGATCAGGTTTACCAAATTTTTAATGCTAATCCACAAAAAGGTAATTTTGATAAACATAAGTATTTAATACAAAATGGAATCATTCCTGTCCCCCATCAGAAAAATAAGAAGTTGATCACAGCAGTAAGATGGGAAAAACCAACTGTTGGGTACAAACTCAACACAGATGCAACATGGAAACCTGATTGTGAGTCAACATGTGCGGTTATAATTAGGGACTGGAGGGGAGATGTGATTAAGTTAAGAGTGAACCATTTTAATGCTGACTCACCTTTACATGCAGAACTTATTGGTATCCACTTTGCTTATCAATTAGGTTTAGAACTTGAACTATATTCTTTCACAATTGAGACAGATTGTCTTACTGCTGTTAAAGGAATTCAAAATCCAAAAGGAAGTCCCTGGAAAGTCTTCTCACTATGCAGCACCCTGAATGAATGGAATGAAGGAGCTCTGATTCATTATATCCCTAGGGAGGCTAACTGAGCAGCAGATTTTATGGCTAAACATGCTAAGGAAAAAAAACTATCTGGTGATCTAGATTTAGGAAATATACCTCCTTTTCTTAGAGGCCTGTTACTGTTAGATAAATCTGGGGTGCATGGAATCAGAATAGGAACCTAATAGTGCATAGCTAGTGGTTACAGTATTTATGGTAGGAGCTGATGTTTATACTATAAAATCTCTTTTCGACTGGATACTGCTCTCTATTGTTTGCTATTTTTCAGATGAGGTGGCCATGAATATACACAGCTTAGGAAGGTTACAAACTGATCAGTGGAAATGGAAAAAAAGCTTGTTAGGAAGGATTATATCTCAACTCAAAGAAAATCAAGTGAGGAAGATACATTGAGGCTTACTATCTGAGGCTTCTTCTCTAAGTTCTATGATATCATAGGAAATTTTACATTACAAAGACCCTTCTGTTTGGCAGGAACATTATCGACAAATAGGAGTCTCGTTTTTGTACGATTCTTCGACCTGTTTGTGATGTTTCTGCTTCAATTTTAGGGTACATTGGGGCTCTTTAAGCCATTTTTTGCTTTAATGATGATATTCACATACCTATTAGATATAAGTGAACTTTACTTTGAATATACATTCCTTGGAATGACTGTTGGTTAATTATCGATGTAATGTAACAATTAGTGCCTATTTGGCTCATTTTATCGGTTTGGGGAGCCAATATATTCCCCCCATCTTAGGATGGTTTAAATTAAAAAAAAAAAGAATTTGAAATGGATATTTTAGTGTTGCCCTCATTTAGCATGCTGTCTTTTCATATACTAGTGTTGTCTCGATATAAGGAAAAGGTAACTTGTTTTTTGTGTCAGATTATCATCATTGCATTTTATGAGCTAATTATTTTCCTCGATCTTGCCATTTCTTGTTAAAATTTAAGTATCTTTTCTCATTGTCTTTTTAGTTTATCTCCTCTGTTGCTCAAGCTTTCATCCTCTCTGAGCACTCCTAGGTTTTCTGCGTATCATCTTCCTTCATCCTCTTCAAGAGTAAGTTTTGTCAGTAACTTAATTTCCAATTTCTTTGATGCATATTTTGAACTTTATACGTTGAGGTTCTTCTTCAGTTTCTAGTAATTTTAGATGTTGTGTTTCTAACTATTTTCCAGTCATCTTCTCTGGCTTGTTTTCTGTTAATCTTTGCTCTGAAAAGCTTTTATCTGCAATATTTAACCCTAATTAAGGTTGTTACTTCCAAATCTAGGACCCTCGCTTATCCATATGTCTTCCTCTAAGCATGTAGAGTCTCTCGTAAAAGATGCTCATTCCGACGGGAATTTTGGTTAAATCACCAAATACTCTACCATACGCAGTATGCTATCTAGGTCGTATTTAGATGAGTTGAAGAATTATTTCCCATTTCTAGTTCCCTTTTAGCTTTACGCTCCTGCGAATTATGAGTGTGTTCGCACTCCTCCTACTAGCCGTATTTTATGTTATTTTGCCTACCTAAACTTTGGCCTTTATTTTCCTCTCCCTAAACATGTGATTGAACTTCTCTGTTCATACAAGGTTGCGTTGTCCCAATTTCACCCCAAGGGCATCGCTATCATGATTGGTTTCTTCAGGTTTGTACGAAAGCAGATGTTCGTTTCTATCTTGAGTTGTTTTGCAACTTATCTTGTGCGAAAATTTAAAACTAAAGTAGATGAATTCACCTTTTACCCTGTAATCGCTGAGGTTGAGCTTGTTAGTGGTTTCCCTAATAATGTGGGTCTGTGGCATATGGAATATTGTTTCATAAAATTAAAACTAACTGCCGAAGTAGTTGTGTCTTCTTGGAACTACAAGGTTCCCAAGTCTAAGCTTCCTGGTCTGAGTGTTCGTTTTACTGCTGAGATGGAAATCGTGGCCACACTTCGTGCTCATACCCAACATCTTTGCCATGCTGACTCTAATGCTAAAGGTGTTTTGTTCATTATTGTTTTGATGAGTTTGATCTGTATTCTCTCTTATGTTGGTGAACAATTATATTTTATTTCCAGGTGTTTGTTTGATCTATGATTTTCTTTTTATCTCAGACATGGATCCATCTAAAGGAGAGATTAACATATCGTTTTTTGATGGCAATGATAAGGAAGTTGCTGAAACGTTTGTTCAGCCTGATAATGCTTCTGGAAGCAACACCACCCGGCTGGGTGGTAACAAAACAAGCACTGGCAATAAGGGTAAGTATTCTGAAGGCGGGGAGACAGGTGGTCATTTTTCCGTTGGTGGGCATAAAGAGAAAAATCACAAGAGGGATAAGAGTGAAGGTCCTTTAGGACATTCACTTTCTCCCGTGAAAAAAAGGGGTGTGGTCCCAATACATCTCACACTCAAAATTTGGCACGAATCAAGGATTCTCTAGTGGAGGGAATGATATCTGACATTCTCTCAAACCTCTCTCTTCTTGATACATGAGTTGTGGTAAGTTCACGGCTAGATTTTAGTGGCTTTTGCTGTACTCTGATATTTTCTATGTAATATGTTGATTATCATTGTCCTTTCCGTTATCATTTTGTAAAGTCGGTGAGAGCCTTCACATCGTGGTGAGTGGCTATCTAAGTTTCCTTCAGTGGTGCCCAGTAGTTTAGCACCGGTGGAGAAATTTATGTCGGTGTATAAAAATTTTACACCGGTTGTTTATACAACGTTTATTTGTACACTTGTTGTCTATGCACCGGTTGTTCTTACACCATCTGTGTAAATCGTCCTATGAGTGTTGGTTTTATATCACTATTGTTTATTTTACACAGGTGTTATAATTTTTAGCACCAATTGTATATATGTTTGACCGGTGTAGCATTTTATTTTGATTTACAATGCAGGATTTTAATTTGCAGGAGCACTTCTGGATCAATTCTGAGGCAATTTCAGACAGGAATCAGATAGCAACTATTATAAATGTAGAATTTTATTAAAATGATGTAAACATATAAAAAATGAAATCGTGAAAAGAAGCAATTGAAACAAGTAATCTGGAAAATTGTTATCCAAAATCTGACAACAATCAACCCTCAATCAAACAACAATATTAGTCATTGTAAACTGGAAGTAAAACCAACAATCAACATAGTAAGTCGTTCATATCGTCCAGGAGGTCCAAGGAAGTCTTCACTTTTTCCACATATTCATCTACCCAAGCCTTGCACCATCTGTTGGCAAAATTTTGCATTTCATAGGTATGTTATAATTTTTGTCCCTCCGGAAAGATCTGTGATTTGTAAACGTACAATGTTAGTAAAGAATTTCTATGTATTGAAAATTGAATGTCCGATTGTGACATGTGCGATTTACCTCAAGGATATTTATAGACTCTATTTGGAGCACGAGTTATTCCATGAAGAGTATGACATGGTACCCGCATTCCCATGAACTAACCTGAGGTCGGTACAGCAAAAAAATAAGTTATTGGTAACAATTCGTAAATTTATTCATTGATGAACTTGAAATTTTAACCTTTATATTCAATAACTTACTTTTATGTTCGTGATTTTCCAAGTGTAATCGGGTTCCGATTTTGTCTTCTTCTCCCTTTGGCAAGTAAGCCTGTAAATATAGAAATTTGAAGTGTTGCGTTCTTTGACTAGACTAGATAAATAATTTTGAATTAAAATGATTCAATTGCCTGGATATCACCGGTTGTCAATCATATTTTTTGGTTTGATACACCCCATCATTATGTCTAGTGTAAACCTCATCCGTACTAGGATGGATGATGATGAGGTACCAATGATCGCTACAGGAAAATGGAACTAGTAAATTACTTAAAATCCAATGAAGAGGTTAAAAATCTATACAGGAATTAGAAATTGATCCTTACATTCTAAGGTAGGGCACCAAATACAACTCAGCTTCAACTTCCTTCATAGTCCCCCAAATAGCGTCAACAAGTTTTTGGATTTCATATTCCTCCCACCCCAGCACCTTCATCAGGCCTCACAAGTTTGAACACAATTGGATTTGCCCCCTCGTTAGTTTCATATATTGTTTCCTAGAGGTGCCTATAGATAGTTAACGAAGAGAATCATAATGGACATCAAAACGAAGAAACAATGTAATGCGCAAAACTTACCCCATCCACACATACATCTGTTCATCCGCTATCCAAGTCATTAAGTTGAAGTTCACTAACTTGTTGCTGAACTCGACCATCTGATCTATACTAATACCACATGTATGCTTCCGGGAAAAGGTAAGTGGTCAGAATTGTGGGAATAATGTCATCTTTCCATTTAATTGCATGTCCCTCATAGCCTCGTTGCAAGACTCAACATACCTTTCCATCATCGAATAGTCAGTGAATTTGCACTTATTATTATGAACCTGTGCTGCCAAAGTTAAAATATTGGTAAAAATATGGTTGTTGGTTTATATATGTACATGTTTGAGAGGCTTTTCTAGCATTTCTATTTTCCTTGATGGCTAGAAACTAATACTAAAATTTAAAAGATAAAAATGCCCTATACCTCCACCACCTCTGTTGCCACCTCCTCCACCACCAGCTTGTCGCTGCCCCACCACCACAACCACTACCCAGCCAGCCCCGCCCTTCCACCACCTTCCACCCCCGTAACCACCACTAACCATCCCGTTACCACCACCCAGCCAACCCACCACCTTCCACCCCCCATCACTAGAAATCCACCACTCGAGTTAACAATCTCTGATGCTCAGCCAATTTCAGGAGCCTCTCGGCACATCATTAATCTGGTGGAGCTCTGCATCAGTTTTTGAATCTCAAAGTAAGAAAAAGAAGAAAAATAAACGGTATGGTTCTATAAATCTATAGGTTCATTTGGATTTTTTGGTGGGAAATACAAGATGAGAAGGATAAGAGGGGTCAGGGGTATGTGAACCCAATCGTTGGGTTTATTTGGAGGCGGAAGTGAACCCAATCAGGGGTCTCTGATTCTGGGCATTAGAAGAAAGATGGCTAGAGAGGAAAGAGACTAGGTTTAGGGATTTCTAGATTAAAATAGTGAATTCATTTTTTTTTTTTTTAAAATCAGAAGGCTAATCTATCTTTTACCCTAATTTTGGCATCAAATTGTCGAAAAAGGTTGTATTTGCATATAAACTAAATATATAGGGTTCTATTTGAACTTTCAATTATTGCAGGGTTCTATCTGCACTTTTGTCAATTATATAGGGTTATACATGCATATTTATTTATTTATTTATTATATTAGGGTTTTAGAATGATAACACTGTGCTCTTTTTTACATTGGATTTTTTAGTGAGGTTTTGTGATCATTTGTAATTTATTTCGTTTTGGAATAAGGCCCATTAACTTGGCCATGTTGGCATTGGAAGAGTTAATTTCGGCCATGCCTTTATTTAAGGGTTTAGAATATTCAGTTTTGATTTGATTAGAATTAGATTTGGTAAGTATAGATATGACAGATTAATTCAAATATTCAACCAATATTTAGCTTGATTTACTTGGATGAGTATGGTCATCATTTAGATTTAAATTAGGTATTGTAGTTATATATGGTTTTAACTTCTTAAAACTGCCATAAGTTTTTTCAGTTTCTGACGGGAATTACCAAATCATATTTTTTTCTGCTTTGTACTGGCCGAATTATAACATAGGGGATTCCTTGGACGAATTTTATACATCCTTTATCAATCATATATTTAGAATTTGAGTTATTACTCTTTGCTTGCGAGCATTTCATGTTGCGTAATCCTATGGGCTGATTAAGTTAGCAATACTTTTCAAATCTGTGAGCTAATCTTGTGGGCTAGTTAGTAAGCAATTTGTGTAGTTGTGGTTAGGGTTGTTCGATGTTACGAATTTTATACATCTTTTATCAATCATATATTTAGAATTTGAGTTATTACTCTTTGCTTGCGAGCATTTCATGTTGCGTAATCCTATGGGCTGATTAAGTTAGCAATACTTTTCAAATATGTGAGCTAATCTTGTGGGCTAGTTAGTAAGCAATTTGTGTAGTTGTGGTTAGGGTTTTTCGATATTACCATTGGTTATAGTCAAGAAATTATAAAAATTCCGCAATTTAAAGTTTTTGCAAGGAGATTCATATCAGTTAGTATCAGAGTGAAGTAAAAGTTTCTTTGACCATTATATTAGTCGGCATCAATTGGCATTGTAGGGAGATATGAGTTGGTACCACCATATTTTATTTTTGAAATTGAAAAAAAAAATCAAAATCAGATATCGGACCACCATAGGATATCTTGCCGCCTCCGCTCAAGTTCAGTTTCGATGACCTTTGTTGTCTTTCGTTGCTCCGATCATCTTCGCCTATCATCTCCGTCCAACCACCGTTCTATTCTCCGTCAATTGTAGCTTCAATCTCTGTCTTGCTCTGACTAAATATTTGTCGTCAAAGCTTTGTTGTTCTTCTCAACGTAGCACCGTTTGCCGCCATTTTTTCCACACCTCATTCTCTGCAGCCGATAATCCTTGACATTTTAGTACTTTTCGATCGCCACTATAGGGTCCGCGTAACTTCAGTGAAGAGAAGTCTGCATAGAAGGTTTCTAACAAAGAAGACAACTGGCGCATGTCCTTAACTGCAAGCTCACATAATGCGCGTGATATCCATGTGCGAGTCACTTGAGACGCGTCT
The DNA here is from genome assembly GCA_037428765.1 of Rubia yunnanensis. Classification (NCBI taxonomy): domain Eukaryota; kingdom Viridiplantae; phylum Streptophyta; class Magnoliopsida; order Gentianales; family Rubiaceae; genus Rubia; species Rubia yunnanensis. Next base: position 33,022,878 of record CM075067.1, on the reverse strand, counting down.
GTCACATGCGCGAGGGAAGGTTCATATAGCGAGTTGGTCATATTATCGTGAGTTATTCAATTTATCAAGAGTTTCCCACCAGTTCTCTTTATCTCACTAGTCAGTGCCTCCTCAGCATCCCAGTCTGCACCCACTCATTGCCTAGTCAGCATCCAATCACCGTTTATTAGCAGAATTTTGCAGGGATGTCATGGGACATTTATCTCTGTTACTTTTTTGAAGATCATTCACATTTTGAGGAAGAAACTTTTTGACTACGGGGGGAATGATGCAAATTACATTTTTAATTTTTTAATTATATTAGTGTTTTAGGAGGATAACACTATATTCTTTTTCTCATTGGATTTTTTTAGTGAGTTAGTGTGATCATTTGTAATATATTCCATTTTAGAATAAGTCTCATTAACTCGGCCATGTGGGCATTGGAAAGTTTAATTTCAGCAATGTCTTTATTTTAGGGTTTAGAATATTCATTTTTTTATTTTAATAGAATTAGATTTCGTAAGTTTATATATGGCAGATTCATTCAGGAATTGAACCAATATTTAGATTGATTTACTTGGATGAATATGGTCAGCATTTAGATTTAAATTAGGTATTGTAGTTAGATATGATTTTAACTTCTTAAAGTTGTTATGAGTCTTTTCAGTTTCTGACGGGAATTACCAAATCTTATTTTCTTTCTACTTTGTTCTTGCCAAATTACACCATATAAATAGGGGAGGCCTTGGACAATATTTATACATCTTTTATCAATTATATATTCTGAGTTATTACTCTTTGCTTGCGAGCATTTCATTGTTGCTTAATCCCGCGGATTAATTAACTTAGCAATACTCTTCAAATCTAGAAGCTAATCATGCGGGCTAGTCAGTGAGCTATTTATGCAATTGTGGTTAAGGTTGTGTGAGATTACTCTTAGTTACAGTTACGAAATTATCAAAATTCCACAATCCAGAGTCTTCCCAAGGAGATTCATATCAGTTGGTATCAGAGCAAAGCAAAAGTTTCTGTGACAATCATAATAGTCGGCATCAATCGGTATCGTAGGGCGATATCAGTTGGTACCTTCATATTCGTATTTTATTTTTGAAATTAAATAAAATCAAAATCAGATATTGGACCACCACAGGATATCTCGCCACCACTACTCAAGTTCAATTCTAATGACCGTTGCTCCGATCATCTCCGCCTATCATCTTCGTCCAACCGCCATTCTGTTCTCCGTTAATTGTAGCTTCAATATCTTTCATTGCTCGGAGTGAATCCTTGTCGTTGTAGCTTTTTGGTTCTTCTCAATGTAGCTCTGTTTGCTACTGTCTTCTCCGCAACTGGTAATCCTTAACGTTTCAGTACTCTTCGTTCATTTCTACAGGGTCCATGCAACTCCGAAGAAGAGAATTCCACCCAAAAGGTTTCCAACAAAGAAGACAGCTGGCACACATCCTTCACGCACAAGCTCACACAAAGTGTGTGAGAGCCACGCGAGAGTCACTTGAGACACGTCTGACACACGCACGAGGCAAGGTTCATATAGCAAGTTGGTCATATTCTCATGAGTTATTCAATTTATCGCAATTTTCTTGCCAGTTATTCTTATCTCACGAGTCAGTTCCACCTTAGCATCCCAGTACACCCAATTGCTGCCTAGTTAGCATCCAGTCACCGTTTATTAGTATAATTTTGCAGGGATGGCGTGGGACATTTATCTCCGTTAATTTTTTTGAAGATCATTCATGTTTTAAGGATGAAACTTTTCTACTACGGAAGGAATGATGTGAATTAGGATTTCTTTATATATTTATTCTATTAGGGTTGGAAGGATAACACTATATTCTTTTTCCCATTGGGTTTTTTGGTGAGGTAGTGAGATCATTTGTAATTTATTCATTTTAGAAAAAAAACCCATTAACTCGGCCATGTTGGCGTAAGAAGAGTTAATTTTGGTCATGCCTTTAATTTAGGGTATAGAGTATTCAATTTTGATTTGATTAGAATTAGAATTGGTAAGTTTAGATATGTCAGATTCATTCAATAATTCAACCAATATTTGGATTGATTTAATTGGATGAATATGGTAATCATTTAGATTTAAGTTAGTATTGTAGTTAGATATGATTTTAGCTTCTTAAAGCTGCTATAAGTCTTGTCATTTTCTGAAGGGAATTACCAAATCATCTTTTCTTTCTACTTTGTAAAGGTGAAATTATACCCTACAAATAGGGTAGGCCTTGGGCGAATTTTATACATATTTTATCAATCATATATTCAGAATTTGAGTTATTACTCTTTTCTTGTGAGCGATTCATTGTTGCTTAATCTTGCGGGTTAATTAAGTTAGCAATACTCTTTAAATTTGTGAGTTAATCCCACGGGCTAGTTAGTCAGCAATTTGTGCAGTTGTGGTTAGGGTTGTGCGAGATTACCCTTAGTCACAGTCAAGAAATTATCAAAATTTGGCAATTCGGAGTTTTCGTAAGGAGATTCATATTAGTTAGTATCAGAGCAAAGAAAAAGTTTGTGACCATCATATCAGTCAACTTCAATTGGTATCGTAGGGAGATATCAGTTGGTACCTTCATATCCAAAATTTATTTTTGAAATTAAAACAAAATCAAAATCAGATATCGCACCACCACAAGACATTTCGCCGCCGCCACTCAAGCTCAGTTCCGGCGATCGTTATTGTCGGTCGTTGCTCCCATCATCTCTGTATATCATCTCCATTCAGCCGTGTTTTGTTCTCCGTCAATTGTAGTTTAAATATCTATCATTGCTTCGACCGAATATTTTTCATCGAAGCTTGACCGTTCTTCTCAATGTAGCTCCATTTGTAGATGTATTATCCACACCTCATATTCCACAGTCGATAACCCTCAACGTTTTAGTACTCTCTGTCACCGCTACATGGTCTGCACAACTCCGACAAAAAGAAGTCCGCACAGAAGGTTTCTAGCAAAGAAATAACTTACGTGTTTCCTTGACGTGCAAGCTCACATAAAGCGCGTGAGATACACGAGCGAGTCCCTTGAAGCACGTCTAACACACACACTAGGCAAGGTTCATATAGCAAGTTGGTCATATTATCATGATTTATTCAATTTATCCCAAGTTTCTTGCCAGTTTTCCTTATCTCTCTAGTCATTACCATCTCACCATCCCAGTCTGCACCCAGTCACTGCCTAGTCAGCATCCAGTCACCGTTTATTAGCAAAATTTGCAGGGATGGAGTGGGACGTTTATTTCTGTTACTTTTTTTTTAAATCATTCATGTTTTGAGGATGAAACTTTTAAAATAAGGAGGGAATGATGCGAATTAGGATTTCTTAATTTATTTATTATATTAGGGTTTTAGGAGGATAACACTATACTCTATTTCCCATTGGGTCTTTTAGTGAGGTAGTTTGATCATTTGTAATTTATTTCATTTTATAATAATGCCCATTAACTCAGTCATGTTGGCATTGTAAGAGTTAATTTCAGCCATTCCTCTATTTTAGGGTTTAGACTATTCAGCATTGATTAGAATTAGATTTGTTAAGTTTAATATGGCAGATTAATTCAAGAACTAAACCAATATTTGGATTGATTTACTTGGATGAATATGGTCATCATTTAGATTTTGGTGTATACCTAGCCCATAAGGTTGGGCTTAAGCCCAACCCAGAAGTTAGTTTCAAGCTAGCTAGTCGGGCATGCTAACCGATAAAATAGGATTCAGGTAGGAATAAACTGGGTCATAAACCAAGAGAAGAGGATACTACGATCAGGCGACATCCACAATAATAGACACAAACTGGCTTTATAGGACTATGACACGACCCACGTTCACGACCCCTTATAATGCGAAGCCACGATGATAACTGGTTATAAATACAAGAAGAAAGACATCAGTCCGGGTAAGTGCAACTATACTGAGAAATCCTAATTCTCAAGATAAAAAATACTACTTAAGCGTCAGAGTCTTTTCCCCGAAATCACTTCCGGGATCTCTTTTGCATGAGCATTACAGTGAATAAAGGTCACTTGGGCAAATCAGGAATACCACAACATTTGGCACCGCCTGTGGGGATGGGAATTGTTTTTGGTACTCCACCCTGTAAAGTTGACAATGGTGTTCACCAGAAGCGAAAGAAGCCAAAACCAGCATACACAAGAGCAAACGGCTGGGCGTAGTAGGAACATGAATCCCAACAAAGATCAGGAATATGTTACTAGCAGAGAACGGGAACGCAGTAAAGAAGACACTGAAGATGAGGAAGGAGTAGAGTCTCCTAACACGAATAAATAAAAATGAAGATGAGCATTTACATCATTTCTAGAAGAAAACATAGAACAACTGTATAATCAGTTTTTAGCCACTCTCAAGCTGAAGTTCCCAAGTGTAAGTAAAAAATTGAGTCAAAAGAACGAAGATCTTAAATATGGGGACGAACTAAGAGATATAGCGGCAGACGACGATGCGGATAAGTCACTGTTAGCATCACCTCTTCGCGAGTTCAAGATGCAAAAGACTTCAAGTTGCTATTGCACATCAAAATTTACGATGGGACTACTGACCCAAAAGAATTCTTACATTCCTATTGTAACAACATGAGATTTCGCGATGTGGAAATTGAGTTGGTGTGTAAGGATTTCCCTATCTTATGGTTGGGAACATCGATTACATGGTATGAGGATTTGCCAAACGGAAGTATTACATCTTGGGCACAACTCTCGCATCTGTTCTTGGGGCACTTCTACCAAAAGCAAAAATTCACCAAGACAATAGTAGACCTAAACAATATAGCTCAATGATGTAATGAAAGTTTGGAAGAGTATCAGAGTAGGTTCGTCATGGAGAGTTTGCGAGTTTGTGGCATGTCCTTTCAATCATCCTTGGGTGCATTCACAGGAGGTATGTGATCAGGAGAATTTTACATAGAACTCACAAAGAACATGCCAGATGACCCAATAGAGTTATAAAAAATGATTGAGCAGCATGTGTGAACTAAAGAAGCAAACAACGAAAAAAACTAGAGTGTGAGTAGGGAGAGAAAAGTGTAATGGAGGACTCACAAAGAAATTTGGCGAAGAAGGGAAAAGAAAGTCTCCCTTTCAAGGGAAGAGAAGTGGGAATACAAAGAATTATGTCTCAAGAAACAGTGCTAACAAAGTCACGAAAGGAAATCTGGCAAGCGAACAGAGATCTATTTTGTGAACCTGCACCAATGTAGCACCTCCAGACAAAAGATTAAGAGAATACAATTGTGTCTTCCATAAAGATCATGGCCATGATGTTGAATATTGCAGATATCTGAGGAGGAAAATAGAGGAGAACTTGAGGAATGGATATCTAAGCTAGTACAAGAAATAAGATGGTGGGAATCGATACAAAAAAGCAAACAAGGAGGGAAGATCCATGGCCAAGAACCACGCTGTAACGAACACTCAGAACAAGAATCAAAAGATGACAGCAGTGGTGGAATATGAAAAAGACGTATCTAATTATGCTCTAGATAGGATAGTCTTATCCATACATGGGTTAACTGAGTCTTTATCAAATAATTCTTGGAAAGCTAAGGCCAAGTATTCAGTGTCACGAGACCCTTGATAGAGGTTGAGCCAAAGAAGGGCATTGGGTTGTAGATGTGGCAATCCAATTAGGGTATTATTTAATGCTCTAGAGTAATTACCGTATTCATGAGTAATTAAGGGCGATAATTAAGAAAGAATTTATATAGGACATGGAGTATAAATACAAGGCGAGCGTTTATTCATTATCCATTCTCTCTTAATCGCATTGGACTCTTGGACTGACTTAGGCATTAGAGAACTGACCCCTGGAACCCCCAGGGACAGTTTTATTGCAGGTTAGTTTGAAAGGAGCTCAAGCCTAAGAACTTGCCAGTCGCTCAAGATGCATCAAGTTGCACCGTCTGTGGGGACGACTAAACCAGATCAAGGGTTTTGGGGGTTTATGTCCACGGTTATTCAAAGGAGTGAAAGGTTGAGGTTGATAGGTACGTCTGGGTCTCCATAAAGGTCAAGAATGGAGGATTCAAGGGCAGGAAATGAAGCATGTGTTGAGAATATCAGGATGGCTAACCTTCAAACGTCAGGAACCAAGTCGCGTGTAGAGCCCGATACAGTAGTAGACTATGAAAGGGAGGCAAACTTCAGCAGCATTCATCTCAAATACCCTAGCACCAATCCAGGATGATGTGCCAGGGTCCTTGAGGAGATTGGAAGTGATGGGAGACCAAGAATAGAGAAACCCTAATCCCTTGCTTGAGGGCGTAGTGACCCAAGGGACAGAAGGTTTACGAATGTTTCGGGAGATTTGTATATAGAAGCATATGGCCAGCACATACAAGGAAATCAGAACGCGGGGAAGGTAACCCTAAACCAAGATGTAGAGCGGGCAGCTCAGGTCCTGGCTACCACAGGCTATCGAGTTACCCCTTTTCCGAGGGATGACAAGATTACGCACAGAGTACTGCCACCCTCACTTGAAGGAATAACTATGGGATGGGCCTCTCAGCCTACAATGGCCTACCCTTATCACACATATTCTAGAGAGCCATTGAAAGCTATGTCCTAGCCTACCATGCCATGTTACTCACAGGGCCCAGTATATTCCTTACCTCCATTAGCCTCATCTATTCCTGCCCTCAACCTGCCCGGTCCAGGGACGATATATGGGATAATGGCTTCCTCTACCATGCAAGGATATGGAATTATGGGAATTTAAGGAATGGTGATTAGTCAGGGGCCTTACGGTCTCTATGGCCAACTACCACTGCCACTAGCATACTTTGGTTTTGGACAGCCTTGGACGAACCCTGGGTACGAGGCAACTCAACCTCCTTATCTACCACAGCTGGGGGTCATGACAGGGGGTTGAAACTGATAGGGAGACAATAGGAACCCCCCTCGAATGCAAGAAAATTGTTAAAAATTGAGTTGGATAGGTTGATCGGGCCCTTGGGCCAAGCTGGAAGGGTCTCCTTTTAGCTCGGTGATTGCAGGGGTTCGATGGCCAATATAAGTAAAACCTTCTGAAGGACTTCCCACATACAGTGGTGAGACCAACCCTTGAGAATTCATCCAGATGTTCATGGGCTTGATGAGTTCGAGGGATTTCGATGAGAAGTTGACAGTAAGCTGGTAGGAAGCTCTCTGCGAAGAAAGGCACAAGAGTGGTTTAATAAGTTACCAAGAGGATTACTCTGATCATACCGAGACTTCAGTGGGGCATTGTTGAGCCAATATGCGCAGAAGAAGAAGTTCACAAAAACTCTATTAGAACTCTATCAGACGAAGCAAAGGGCATTGGAGAGCGCAGAGGCTTTCTATCATCGGTATGTGGACAAGAGCTTGGGAGTGATAGAAACAATGAAGAATGAAGTGATACAGGGTTACCTGTTGGGGATATAGGGCTTGGAATTATACAGGAAACCGAGTACTAATACCCCTAAGACTTTGCAAAAACTTCAAGAGGTTGTAGAGCAATACTCGAGGGTAGAGGATGCAATGAGAAAGAAAATAGATAGCCTTACAGAGAAAATGGGAAGAAATGTATAACTTAGGGGAAAAGGCCAGTCGAACCCATAAGAACACCAATTGAGAGATACGTTTCATTGCTACCAACACTCACAGGGAGAACTCTTGCACAGATCTTAAGTATACATAGAGGGTTTTTCCGATCACCCCCACCTTTGGAGAGTTTGCATAACTCAGTGGTGGCCTGGAGAGTAACAAATTGGTATTGCAATCATCACAGGGATTACAACCATGATACAAATGATTGCATGCAGTTGAGGATAGAGATCGATAGGTGTGAGCGAGAAGGACAATTTCGAGGGCAAGAACTCAAGAACCAGGTTGATCCCTCGAGGTCTCGAATGAAACACTGGCAACCTTATAGAAGGAAAAATTAGAACAATGGGGGTAGAGGAGATAGAAGGCCTCGAGAGTAGGCGGTTTGAGATGGGGGGAAAAGAAGGAAGGCATGATAGGCTCCAGGAGAAACAAGGGGGTAATCAAGACAACCAAAATAGGGAAAACCCGCCCATTCAAAGAGTGATTAATGTCATCAATGGCATGGTGGGAGATATATCTTCAAATGTTGTGATAAAATCATAGGATCGAAAGGTCCCTGCTGAAGAACCTAGTCACAAGAGGTTTCAACCGGATGAGACGGTTAATTTCTCAGAAGCGGACGCAGTGCCATATCAAACACCTCATATGGATCCTATGGTAATTTTAGCCATTATTGGAACATCTTTGATTAGAAGAGTATTCATTGTTGGTGGAAGTGAGGTAGAAGTGATGTTTGCTGAGTGTTTTGATCAGTTTGATATGGAACACGACAACTTGAAAAAGTCAGCTTCTTCTTATTCTGGATTCACGAGAAACCCAATATTCCCCCCCTAGGAGAGATAACCATGTCCGTTCACGTAGTGGATGGTGACAAAGGGGGTGACTATCAGGTGTAACTTCACTTTCATGGATGCCCCTTCCCCTTACAATGTGATTTTAGGAAGACCATGGATGTGTCAGGCTCAAGCGGTCTGATCACCCTATCACCTTTTGATGAAGTTCTTGACTGAAAAGGGAGTGGCATCCATTTGAAGAGAACAGACTGTGGCTAAAAAATGCAACCTTACTACGGTACGAGAAGAGAGAAAGCAAAGAGATGTAGCAATGGTGCATATAGATGTGGGATTAGCCGATACAATACAGATGCCTATTTGAGACATGGGATCAGTAGATCCAGGGAAGCTAATTCCTATAGACATTAAAGAAAGATTGAAAGACTTATTGTGAGAATATGGGGATGTGTTCTCATGGGATACTTCTGACCTAACAGGAGTACCTTCGATTCTTGCACTGCACCGACTGAATATTGACCCCTCAATAAAGCCAGTGAAGTAGAAGAGAAAGGTGTTTGCTCCCGAAAGAGCTGAAGCAACTAAAGAAGAGGTGGAGAAATTGTTAAAGGCGGATGTCATCGAGGAGGTGTTCTACCCTGAATAGATTGCTAACCCAGTTATGGTTCCAAAGCATGATGGAACCTGGCGAATGTGTATAGACTTCACCAATTTGAATAAATGCTGCCCCAAAGATAGTTACCCATTGCAACTAATCGAAAAGTTGGTGGAAGCCATCACTAGATATCATTTTCTTTTTTTTCTTTGAAGCATATAAAGAGTATCACCAAATACTCATGGCGGAAGAAGACAAGGAAAAAACATCATTTATTACAGATGTGGGCACATACTGTTATAAGAAGATGTCTTTTGGGTTAAAAAATGCTAAGGCTACTTACCAGAGGCTGGTTGATAAGTTGTTCTGAGGGGAAGATAGGGAAGAATATGGAGATTTATGTGGATGATACGGTTGTCAAAAGCATAAGTCATGGAGAATTCTAAAAAGATCTGGAAGAAACATTTGGCAGGCTTCGAGGGGCTAGTCCAATTGTGTTATCAGTGTGGGAGCAGAGAAGTTCCTCGGATTCATGGTCTCGGAGAGGGGTATTGATGTAAACCCAGAGAAGGTTGAAGCTTTAAAGAGAATGAAAACCCCACAATTAATAAAAAAATGTACAAAAAGCTTACAGGGTCTTTAGCAGCGTTGAGTAGGTACCTATCGAAGGGGGCATAGTAACACCTACCTTTCTTCAATTTCCTTTGAAGAGCAAAGAAATTCGAGTAGAATGACAAATGTGACGAGGTATTCAAGCAATTGAATGAGCACTTGGAGACACTGTCTACCCTGATGAAGCCAGATAAAGATGAGACATTATATCTGTACATTTTTGCGTCTCTTTTGGCAATTAGTGTGACCCTAGTAAAAGAGAAAGAAAAGGTGTAGCACCCAATTTACTTTTTCAGTCGTGCCTTGCAAGGGCCGAAGATGAGATACACTGTCCTCGAGAGGTTGATTCTAGCCCTTGTACATGCAGCCAGAAGACTGAGACCCTACTTCCAGGGACATAAGATAGTGGCGCTCACGAACCACCCGATTAGGCAGATCCTATTAAAACCAAAGATTTTAGGAAGAATGATGAATTTGGCAGTGGAATTGGGAGAACACGATAGCCAGTATCAACCTTGAGTTGCAATTAAGGGTCAGGCGCTGGCAGACTTCATAGTGGAAACTACAGAGCCCCTCAAGGTGTGTCTGTACCCCGTTCGAAAAGTGGAAGAAAGCCAAAGGGAGGTATAGAAGCTATATGTGGACAGTTTGTCTCATTCAGGAGGAAGTGAAGCTGGGGTTCAATTAACCATCCCCAACGGCAATGATTACCCTTACGCGTTAAACTGTGCATTTAAAGCAACTAACAATGAGGTTGAGTACGAAGCACTGATAACTGGACTGCGCCTGGAAAGGGAGTTGCATGTGGAGGAATTGGAGGTTTTTAGTAACTCTCAAATTGTGGTTCAACAGGTGAACGGGGAATACGAGGCCAAAGAGCGTAACATGCAAAGACACCTCGAGGTAGTGAAAAACATTTTAAAAACTTTTAAATCTTACACTTTAACTCAGGTCCCAAGGGAAAGCAATCATAAAGCAGATGCTCTAGCAAGCTCGCTTCTTCGAATTTGGGAACCCAATCCCAGAAGAAATTACTATTAGAAACTTTGAACAAACGAATTGAAGAACTTATAGTTATGATGGTGGAAGCGGAAGACTCTTGGGTGACACCATTCGTGGAATATCTTCGAGAGGGTGTCCTACCAGAAAATGAAGGGGATACTAGAAAGGTAAGGTTGAAAGCTCCAATGTATGAATTTCAAGAAGGAGTGTTATACAAAAGGGGTCATTTGCAACCATTGCGTTGGTGCGTTAACCCTCATGAAGCTGATTATCTCATAAGGGAAGTCCACAAGGGAATAAACGGCAGCCACCATGGAGCTAGATCCGTGGCGAGGAGGCTTATTTGAGCAGGATTTTACTGGCCAACAATGTTCGATGATGCAAATCGATACATTCAGGCTTGCCATCAGTGTCAGAGACATGACCCCATAACACATGTCCCCCAGGAGGAGATGAGAATAATCTATAGTTCATGGCCATTTGATAAATGGGGGATCAACCTGATGGGTCCTTTTCCAAAAGCACCAGGAAAATTCAGATTCCAAATATTGGTCATTGGCTATTTCATGAAGTGGGTAGAGGCCAAGCCCCTAACGAACATATGGGGAAAGACAATTATTTCCTTTTGCTGGAAGAATATTGTATGTCATTTTGGAATCCCAAGGACGATGATCATGGATAACGGAACACAGTTTGCTCAAGATCCCTTCAAGATATGGTGCTAGGAGTACCTGATTAAGAAAAATGTGACATCATTTTACCACCCCCAAGCTAATGGGCAGGTGGAGGTAACCAACAGGATGATAGTAAATGGCATATGAGCACGGCTCGAGGGAGAAGAAGGTAATTGGATATGGGAATTACCTAATGTGTTGTGGGCGTATCGAATAGCTGAGTCTTCCACTGCTGGTGAAATGCCTTATGGCCTTGTATTTGGCTCAGAGGCAGTAATCCCTGTGGAGATAGGTGTTCCTAGCCCAAGGATAATGACTATTGTAGATGAGATAAGTAATCAGTATAATTGATGTCTAAGTTTGGACATGGTGGAAGAAAAGAGAGAACTAGCTTCTTTACACGAGGCTAAAGTAACACAACAAGGGTACTATGATAGGAGGGTGAAAAAGGTGTTGTTTAACCTGGGAGACTTGGTAATGAGAAAAAAATGAGAAAATCAGAAAGGAACCTGAAGGGAATTTAGCTACAAATTGAGAAGGACCCTACAGGGTGATCGAATCGTACCCGGGAGGAAGCTACATCCTTGAAGAGATGAATGGGATTCGAGTACCAAGGAGGTAGAACATCGCCAACCTGAGAAAGTACTACCAACTATGACGAGTGGGTTTCTCTTAAGCGGCACTCTAGATGATGTTCAAGTGGTTTGCTCTTAAGAGGCACTCTAGATGATGTTCGAGTGGTTTTCTCTTAAGTAGCACTCTATATGATATTCGAGTGGTTTTCTCTTAAGTGGCACTCTAGATAATGTTCGAGTGGTTTTCACTTAAGCGGCACTCTAGATGATGTTCGAGTGGTTTGCTCTTAAGCGGCACTCTAGATGATGTTCGAGTGGTTTACTCTTAAGCAGCACTCTAGATGATGTTCAAGTGGTTTGCTCTTAAGCGGCACTCTAGGTGATGTTCGAGTTGTTTGCTCCTAAGTGGCACTCTAGATAATATTTCAAGCTACAGCTGATGTTCGAGTAGGTTGCTCTTAAACCGCACTCTTGGAAATGTTTCCAGCTAAGGCTGAGTTCAAGTGGTATACTTTTAAGTGGCACTCGTGGGCTACTTTTCTAATCCTTAAATCATTAACTAGTGGATAAAATTGGCAGGATGTAGTTAGAAACACCGAACCTCGATAAAATGCTTGTGTCTTTAAACTTTTTAATTCCTAGTTATCGAAGGTGTTCATAATATCTTTTTGTAAGAAAGTTGTGCGTGGCACTAATATTCAGGACATAAAATTTTTGAAGAAGTATCCGTACGTGCAAATTCATTCATTTAAATGGGGGGAAACCTTTCCCGAAACAAATCTTTGGTGTAAGGAGCTAGCCCCTTCACCTTTGTCTCTAGATGTTAGAGCTCTTCTAGCTTGATGCCATCGGCTCTCCTAATATCCTTCATTTGTTCTTCCATGGGGTACTCAGAAGGATCTAGGGGAGCAATGGTCTTACCCCGCTTCTTCATGGAGGGGTTGAATAGGCCCTTCGAGGAAGACCCAACACTCTTACAACATTTTGTGTAAGATCCCTTGGTAGCTTTTCTCGAGGGTGCAAGATACTTTTCAACTTCTTTAATATCAGAATTCTTTGACCGAGGAGCGGAACAATAACTCGAGGGGGTAAATCCCTTTACCTTCAATTCTGCCAACCAATCAAGAATAAGGTCAAAGGCCTTTTTCTGGCGTGGGGTTCCATTCTCATGGACATTGACTTCCTCCATCCAGTATCGAGCGGATTTGAGTAGAAATTTTGGAAGCTGATCATTTCCAATTAAATATGAGGAAAGAATTTCGTTAGAAAGCATGTGGGCATGGAGGCTTACTTCGTGGGTAGCTATTTTTTATTCAAAATTGGCAATGCGCTCCTCGACCTCTTTGGCATGTACCTTCCAAGCCTCGATCTCCCCCGCCAGCCGTGTATTCTTGGATAAGAGAGATTCTACCAAAGAACCATCCTCGGCCGGGGTGTTCCTTGCTGGGGGCTCGCTCGAAGAGAGAGGGTCTTTGCTAGTTATGTTCCAAGTGAGCAGTTCCTCTTCAAGACTGGAAATTTTGCTCTGAGCCACCAAATGTTGTTCGGAAATCAACTCCCATTGGGACACTAACCTGTGATTTTTGCCCATGCAACCAGTTAGGCACCCTTCCACTACAAGAAGCCTAGTCGCATTAGCAATGCATAATTTCATAGAACCAAATTTTAGATATATTTGATGCAACAGCTCTTCAAATATTTTATCCGCGAGATCACAATCTTCAACTACCTCTAAAGGATATGTACCGTTAAATTCTCTGGTCAAGAAATCCCTGACAAACCCCTTACAGGTTGAATGGTCTTTGGACTGCCACATCTTTATCTCAACTTTGAGCTGATTAAGTTTATCCTTCAACTACTCCCTATCTTGGTTACAAATAGATAAATCCCTTGTGGCTTTCTATATTTTTTTTGTGCATCTCACTCAATTCTTTTTTAGCATTCAAAAGCTCCTCACATGCGCCTTCTAACACTCTCTTCAACGAGTTAAACTACGAAAAAAGATCAAAGGTAAAATTAATAAATAAGTCATAAAAATTCCAAAAAAATTATTATATTGAAGTTTTAAAAAGTTAAAACATGAGGCCCTAATTGGATGAGTTACAATCAAGAATGAACCCTAGAGTTATCCTCCTTCAAGGTGGATGCGATCATTCCTTCCATTCTGGCATCAACTGAGTTCTGCTCGGGGGATGCGTATGTGGCCTTGGGAAGGGGGATCGCTCGAATCCCCTCAGCAATGAATAACTACCCCTTGGAATTAATGAAATCTATCAGAGAAAAACAAAGGCCATCGTTCTTGATTGCCTCTTTCCATTTTGCATCCAGAGTAGCCTCGAGCTCTGGCTGGACCAGGTCATCCACCTTCTTAGCGAGTTCTTCGGATATGGAGGCGGACAGTTGAGGTTTTAGGAATTCTTCAGCTAGATCGCTGCAACCAAGATACTTGGCCACCTCAAGGAGGTCCACAAACATTTGAAACAGTTTGAAGCTGTTCAAAAGTTTGCTTTTAAATGCCTCGAGCAGCTGAACCTGTTTGGCTGGGTCCTCAGCTGCCTGAACCCTCTTCTCGAGGGTATCTTTCTCCAGTATCCACTGAAGCTTCTTGGCATTAAAATCAGTCATCTTCTGCCTCTCCTCTTCCAAGGTTTTCTGGCCCTCCTCGAGTGCCATGTCCTTCTTTTTGAGAAGCCTCTTCAACTCCAAAATCTTAGCATCTTTCTGGCCTAACTTCTCTTTGAAAGAACCATGGCCAGAATTACAGGTGTGTGCGAAGGTATCCATCTTTGAGTGGCCTCACATAAAAGTTGGGAGACCAAGAAAAATAGTTAAACTTAGATCAATGCTTAAAAAATAGCTTACTAAAATGAATTTTACAATGGAGCAGATGAAAACCTAGGGGTTAGAGACCATTCTCACAAGATGATGCTCATCTAGAGTTAGAGCATTGGATATGGACACCGCATCACTTGAAGGGGGTGTCAGGGATGCCGATTGTTAATGGGAGTTGTCACTGTCACCGCTGCTTGCTCCTATTAATGGTGGTTGAGGGAATTACCAATGTTGCCACCATTTTCCCTCGTCTTCTGGCGAACATTCCTGGTGTGGGGGGCTAGCCATTATCCACAATCTAAGTATGCCTTCCATCACCTATTGGAGGTGTGGAAGCCTGGTTCGAGGGGGTAGGGGTCCCTTTAGGAAGACCCTGGCCCTGCTTCGAGTGTGTCTTCTTGATCCTTAAGCCGCTAGCGAGACCCACTAAAAATAGGGAAGAGAGGAACGACATCAGTAAAGGTAAGTGCAACGGCACAAAAGATAGAAGAAATAGAATTCCATTAAGCCACCTTCAGAGGCTTTCGAGTGCCTAAAACCACTAACGAGCATCTCAAGGGAAGGGCCTTCTTTGGGGCCCTCAGGTTCTCTTCTCCTCTTCCTGATATTCTTCTGAAGTACTTTATACACATACTTCTCATAGATTTTAGGAGAACAAAGCCTCAAATCCTGGGGTTAGGATTATTGAAAAGGATGTAGTCAAGAGACCTGGACAACAGTTTTTGCGTATCCCTCTCGAGGGCATCCGGAAAAATATACTCCCCTGGTTTAGGAGACTTAACTAGCACATCCCAGTTCCACTGGGGGACTCGATACCTCCTGCTGTCAAACAAAATCCCCTTCTTCTAATTTCTCCAATCACCCGAATTACCAGGAATCGCAAAAACCTTGTGATGTGCCTCCTGCCTGGTAAATGTGATAATCATGTAGGTGGATCACCCACTATAAGACACGTAGTACAATAAGCGGAGCAGCTTATACCTTAGCTTAATACCAAACTCGTCACATTGTGTCAAGAATATCATAATAATTACTAAGACGTTGGGATGAACTTGTGCAGGGCTCACCTGGAATTGCTTAAGAAGTTTGGAAAAGAGAGGCAGAAAGAGAAATGTGAGCCCACAATGAAGATGTCTAAGATAAATAACCGATCTTCCCTCGGGGAGGTAATGGGGGGTATCTTCTTCTCGAAAGGGGTGAAAATCTGCATCTAGAGCTATTCGTTGCCCAATAGGGATCAAGTCCAAAATCTTTGAGATAACCTTCCCTACTGCTGGAGCCGGGGATTCCTTCCCGGAAACCCTCAACCTTACCCCTCGAGATATCTTCTCTTTCTTCTTCTAAGAGGATTTAGCTCAAGAAGATGCTTTAGTGCTTTCAAGGTTGCTTCCTCCTCCTCGAGGGACGCCCTCTCCCTCAAAGGAGATCCATTCTCCTCCTCCTCTATGGCTTCGAGGGACACTTCCTTGCTCTCCAGAGATGCATTTGCCTCCCCTAGGACCTCAAGTTTTGGATTGGGAGAGGTAGAAGTCAATTTTGCCACTGGTAAGGGATCTCCTTATATATGGCTTGCCCATGCCTAGTGGACAATTCTCAATGGGCCCTCGAGGAGGGATATCAGTTAATGAGAAAACCATCCCTTCCTTATAACTATTAGTAATATGGTCAAACACACCTCCTTAGGCATTAGAATCACACTGGGATTCTTTGGAATGAGTGCATTCCGAGTCAGTAATAGTCATCTCTAACGTACTAACTTCCATGCCACCTACCCTAATCTCACTAGGAAATCTCTCGGAGGCGGAACCTTCATCAAAATGGGCATGATTGTAAGGTGAGGAAAGAAAAAATTAGAATAAGGAGAGAAAGGAATTTACTTATGGGTTTTCGAGGAATGACGATGAAAATTAGATCGCTCGAGAGAGAAAGGGAAAATGAGTGCTTCTGAGAAGTTCCTGTAAATGAGTAAAAGTGAAAGAAGGAAGAGAGGTTGAGGGATAATAATGGGGGCTGAAACGGGGGAATGATTAATAACCGTCTTGGAACTATAAAAAGTTTTATAAATACTAAACTACTTTTTTATCTTCTGACAACACGCCATTTAGGAAACAACAACATGTGTGGTTGTATAGCATGCGCGTGCCTTTTGAAATCCTAGCGGTGAGAATTGGTCAGAAAACCATATTCCTTCCCACGAAGGCATGAGCAACGAAGTACAAGGTCCGTTTAGATTCTTTGGAGTCCTCGAACTGTCTCATGCACTCGAGGTCTCGAAGAACACTTGTACTGTTCCAGTCCCTCGAGGTCGAGAACCTTGTTTTTTGGGGACTCTTGATAGAGGTTGAGCACAAGAAGGGCATTGGGTTGTAGATGTAGTGGCCCAATGAGGGTATTATTTAATACTCTAGAGTAATTAGCGTATTAGTGAGTAATAAGGGTGATAATTAAGGAAGACGTTATTGAGGACACAGAGTATAAATACAAAGTACGAATTTATTCATTATTCATTCTGTCTTAATTGCATTGGACCCTTGGACTGACTTAGGCATTGGAGAGCTGACACCTGGAACACCCAGGGACAGTTTTATTGCAAGTTAGTTCAAGAGGGACTCAAGCCCAAGAACTGGTCGGTCGTTCGTTCGAGACATATCAAACATGTAGACAAAAGATAGTGTGTGAATGAAACAATCTCATTCAGCGAAGAGGGTGCAGTTTCTAACGCTTCACCTCACAACGATCCAATGGTCATTATTGCTAGGATCGGGAATACAACAGTTCATAAAGTGTTCGTAGATGATGGGAGTGCAGTGGGAATCCTTTTTGTAGATTACTTTGACAGATTGGGATTCAAGAGGAATGGCTGGAAAAGGTCCACATCATTGCTTGTAGGATTTACTAGGCGAGTAGAGACATCGTTGGGCAGTAAACAACTACCTATAACAATTGGTCAAAATGATATAAATTGCACTATCATTTGTGACTTTGTTGTCATTGATGCACCAAGTTCGTTTAATGCTATCATTGATAGACCTTGGATGAATAGAGCAGAGGTGATATAGTCTCCATACCATTTGGTCATGAAGCTCCCAGACCCAACAGGAATTACGATGGTGAGAGGAAACCAAAAAATATCCAGACAATGTATGGTTATCGTAATAAAAGCAGGAAAGAATGCGGATCAAACAAAGATGGTTAGTACTATCACAGATAGTGACTCGTTCAACCAATTGTACCCTCCAATAGATCTAGGAGAAGAGACGGAAGATATCATTTTGGATGACAAAGATACCTCTAAGTCTGTCAAAGTAGGGAAACATCTTCCAAACTTGGAGAAAGAGAAGGTATACAAATCTTGCAAGATCACAAAGACACATTCGCATGGAAAATACAAAACATGGGAGGAGTCAACGTAAGCATTGCAACTCATTCATTGAATATCGGTGATGCAATCAAACCGGTCAAGCAGAAACAAAGAAGCTTTGCTAGTGATAAACAAAAAGTGATTGAAAAATAAGTAAAAGCGTTATTACAGGTTGGCATCATAAAGGAAGTGATCTACCCAAAATGGCTAGCGAACCCAGTGATGGTGAAGAAGGCATATTTTGGGTGGAGAATGTGTATAGACTTCACTTATCTAAACAAAGCATGTCCAAAGGAATGTTATCCCTTGCCCAAGATTGATCAGTTGGTTGAAGCGATTTCTGGATACGAGGTCCTGGCTTTCTTGGATGCATATAAGGGAATCACCAGATATTGATGAACCTAGAAGATGCATAAAAAATGGCCTTTATAATAGGATTTGGGATATTTTGTTATATAAAGATGTTGTTTGGCCTAAAAAATACAGGGGCAACATATCATAGGGTGGTCGACAAGGAATTTTGCAGCCAAATAGGGCAAAATATAGAAGCATATGTTGACGACATAATCATAAAAAGCAAAAGAATATGAAATTTTGTGCAAGAAATAGGGAAACCTTGGATACATTGTGAAGTACAATCCCAAAAAATGCTTAGTCGAGGTAGGTGCAGGAAAATTCTTAGGAATTGAAAGGAATTGAAGCTAATCCAGAGATTTTGATGGGATCGTTAGCATCGATTAGCAGGTTCATTTCAAAGGCGTCCAAGATACATTTCCCACTCTTCGAAGTCCTTAAGAAGGTTAAAAAGTTTAGCCGGAGTGAAGATTGTCAAAAGGCATATGAGTCCTTAAAGAAGCAGAAGCAGATTCGAACATTGCCAACGTTAAAATTACCAATTCCATGAGAAACATTGTATTTATACTTGGAGGTTTCAACAAACGCAGTGAGCTCAATTTTGGTGTGACAAGAAGGCCAGAAGTAAAAAACTAGTGTTCTACACCAGCAGAATACTACAAAATGCAGAAAGGGCATATCTACCAATTGAGAGATTTACTCTAGCTTTAATATATTCAGTAAGAGGACTGCAAACCTATTTCCACAGCCATAGGATTGTAACCTATACTGACTACCCAATCAAGAACATTCTGAGCAAGCCCGAGTCATCTGGGAGAATGACCAAGTGGGCTCTTGAATTGGGGCAGTATGAGATTCAATTTTAACCACAAACTACAATCAAAGCACAGGCTTTGGCAGTCTTCATCACAGAGATGACAAATGCAGGGACACATGAAGCGAACACACAACAAAATCTTAAAATAAATAAGGGGAAATCAAAGTGGGAAGATATTGCATGGAAATTGTTCTTTGATGGGGCATCTAGCAAGGAAGGTTGTGGTGCAGGACAGCTATTGGTCAACCCAGAAGGAGGATAACATAGATACTCACTTCGTTTTGACTTCCTACTCACTAACAATGAAGCTAAGTATGGAGCATTAATATGTGGCTTAGATTTCACAGTAAAGATAAAGTTCAAGAGCATTCAGGCCTTTAGTGATTCACATATAGTAGTCCAGCAAGTACGGGGAGATTACAAAGTACGAGAAGAGAAAATGGTGAAATACCTAACAAGGGTTTGTCAGCTCACCGCTCACCTCGAATACTTCAATATCCAGCATGTTCCAAGAAGTGAAAACACTGAAGCAGATGCCTTAAGAAGACTGGAAACAGCTGGGTTTGAATCATTATCCAAACACAAGGATGTGAAAGTGGAGGTCATTACAGTTAGGAGCACAACAATGACAACCGTTTCAATAGTTCATACAGAAGAAGTAAACTGGATGAAACCATTAATAGATTACTTTGAAAAGGGAAAGCTGCCAAAAGACAGGGTACAAGCCAAGATGTTAGAATTGTGATCTCACAACTACGTTTATGAAGAAGAGATCTGGTATAAGAAAGGATTCTTTTCCTGTGGATAAAGTGTGTGGGGCCATCGCAAGCAAGTGAAATCTTGAAGGAAGTGCACGAAGAAGTATGAGGAATGCACTAAGGGTCTCGAACGGTCGAAAAAAAATCATTTGAGCTGGATAATACTGGCCAACCATGTTTAATGATGCATACAACTTCATCCTAAAATGCAAAAGTTTCCAGATCAACACCTTAATATCGCACAAGCCACAGGGTGTTGGCATTCGATAAATGGGGAATCGATCTTATCAGACCTTTTCCAAAGGGTGTTGGCAGTGCAAAATTTCTGATTGTGGCTATTGATTACTTTACAAAGTGGGTAGAAGAAAAGACATTAGGAAGAGTTACAGCAAAAGTAACAAGAAAGTTTGTTTGGCAGAATATAGTTTGTCGCTTCGGGGGGCCACAAACCATTGTCACCGATAATGGCACACAATACACAAGTAGACCCCGTACTGAATGGTGCTCGAAGCTAGGAATTGCACCAAAATTCACATCAGGCAAATGGTCAGGTGGAGGTAAAAAACTGAACAATCGTTCAAGGTATCCAAAAAAAACTAGAGGGAAAGCAAACTAGCTGGGTCAATGAGGTGGCAAACACCTTGTGGTCGTACAGAAAAATGGTGTGGCAACCAATAGAAGAAACACCATACAATTCTTTCTATGGGCACAAAGCATAATACCAGTGGAAATCGGGAACTCAAGCCTTCGAGTACAAGTATACAAGGAGGATGATAATCTCAAAATGATGAGGTTGGACTTAGATGAACATGAAGAAAAAATACAAAGCGCAGTAATCACGGAAGCAAAATACAAGGAAATGATGGCTAGACCATACAATCAAAAAGTTAAAGAAAAAAAATTTCAAATTTAGTGATCTAGTGCTAAGAAAGAATGAAGCCAGCCAGACAGAAGAAACGGGCAAGTTGAGCCCAAAAAGGGAAACAACCGTACAATAACGAAGACACACTGATCTAACTGCTATGAGCTAGAGAGAATGGATGGCAGAAGCGTTCCCAATACTTGGCATGTAATCAACTTAAGAAAGTTTTATGTGTAAGATCAGCGAAGAAGGTAGGAGAAATCTAGTTGATTGTATATTCACCATGGCATGATCATTGGTGATGTTCATGCCCTTTTTTTGTTTCGGAGGTGATATTATCATAATATAAATATTAAAAAACCATCCTTTGGGACAGATTACTTTTTATCCTTTACTTACATAACTATGCCTTGTAATCGAATAAAATCCAGTGTGATCAAGTACGATACAACATACTACGAAGTCATCTATTAGGAGATCTTAAAAGAAAATATTTAAAGAACACATGATTACAGCAATAAAAAATTTTGATTATGTAAGCGATAGAGCTTGCAACTTTTCACAACACAAATCTTCAATCTGCAAGCTATTGATCTTGCTATTAGGCAGATATGCCTACAAAGCAACGACAAAAGATAAGCGATGGATCTTGCTTTGCACAATACAAACTTTTAATTAAGAAAGCTATAGATCTTCCTATCAGGAAAACATGCTGAAAAAACAGTGACACAAGTAAGCAATAGATCTTGCGGCTTCGCACATTACAAACTTTTAATTAAGCAAGCTATAGATCTTGCTATCAGGAAAACAAGGCCACAAAATAGCGACATAAGCAAGCAATAGATCTTGAGGCTTTGTGCAATACAATTAAAAGCAAGCTATAGATCTTGCAATAAGGTAGATGCCTCTACAGAAAAGCGATGGAAGCAATCAAAAGACATTACAAATTTACAATAAGTAAACTGTCCAATATTGTACTCATGTCTAAAACGATTATAAAAGAGATTGATCTTCAAAAGAAAGATATGATCACGCAAGAAGAAGTGCATCGACCATAGAGTTTAGTATTATTTTTAAAAAATGCAACAACTTCTAGAAGCTTGAAAAAGAAGAAAATAGTACTTGATGCATTCAAAGGGAGACTTATGACATCATAAATTATCTATACCTTGAGGTGTGAGAAGACCCAGATAATGAGGAAACACCATAACAACAAGAGTGCGAAGCCTAATGCTCTTCAACCATGACATGATCGTAGCGCCATTTCATATGCAAGTAAGCAGGATGTCGAATTCGACCACTTCGCTCCATGCGATCGAAATACATGGCATAGTAAGCTTTAAAATCAGTTATGGGACCAAATTCTTCTCTATCAAGCTGTTTACTCATTAGGTTAACAGTTTCCTCATAACTCTTATTTGCATCCTCCAAATTTGAATTTCACCCTGTAGATTACAAATATGCGATTGAACAACCTCAGACAAATTGACCTTCTGACCACCAATATTCATAGTCAAATCACCCTAACCACTAGACCTGCAAGAACTAGCATTACGGACTTTGGTTCATCTTTATAATCATAATAAGCTTGCTCAAGTTAATGAACACACAAATCAAGACGTGTGCACTCAGCACGAAGGTGATCATTATCACTACGAATTTGGATATTCAAAGCAACTTGTTTGTCAAACTTGCTTTGCCACTCTATGGAATAGCTAGAAAGATGATCACATTCATCTTGTTTCTTTTTCAACCGATCAAATAGATGATCGATATGAGAACATTGTTTGTCTATGATACCGGTCTTCTGATAAGCTTTGCGCTCTTTACTGGCAACAAAATTCTTTGCCTCTTCTAGTTGATGAATCATCTTGACCAAATTGAGCTGTTGATGATGAATAAGATTATTTTACTCTGAACAAAACTGTTTCATTTCACAAATATGGTGTTGATTCTCAATAAGAGTTTTCTTCTATGTGAGCTCTAAGTCCTTCACACCAAGGAGCATATATTTTAGACTAAGGTCCAAGACATTACCCATTTTTCAACACGTTCAGAGAGCTTAAGCAAACGGACATAGGCGTCAACAGATTCAAGGTCAACCAAGGTATGGACGATATCTTTCCCAAGAGACTTGAGGTTATAACCATCAGGTATAAACTTTTTGCACGGACAATCTTTAGAAGAAGATGAAGGGATCAAAGGAGTATAAGTATACCTTCCAATACATAAAGGGATGGAGTTTAAATCTGAATCTCCAATGTTAGACAAGCGACTACCAGAAAATAGCGCAAGATGTAGAGCTAGAAGCTTCAATTATCATACTAGGACACCAAGTATCAGAAGACATAGATCCGAGAGGATGCCCAAAACAATCATTAGATCCAAACAAGGCACAAAGATTCAAAATTTTATAGTCGATGAAAATATCAAAAGTGTGCATGCGAGCAATTATGAAACAAGGGCATAAAATCGTAATAGAAGAAATGAGTCAAAGACAAACAAAATATACAGTGCGAAAATACAAAATAGTGCCATAAAATATTACAGACAAAGGTTAATATTGTTTCACAACAAATCACAACTCTAGGATTTAACTAACTTCGTTATGAGGGGGTTGAACACTCTAGACAGCAAGGGCACTTTCTCCCTAGATTACATCCTGGATAGGATTCTCCGCTTGCACATCAGACTCTGGGATGGGGGTCGGTGTAGCATCTGGAGAAGCGAAAGAAAGATCTTCACATTAATCAACCAGGCAGCTTTAAAGCTCTAGGATGGAAAGCAACGAAACAAGACCTGTGAGATGTGATAGTAAAATATAGGGATGCCCACCATCAAAAATCTTTTCAATGAAACCATCATTCAGCATACCCTTACGCTTCGCCAACACTGAAGTAGATTTGGCCAAAGAAGGCAAGTTCTTCACCTTCGCATTCGGGTTCAACTAGTGCAAATCTTTCATAGCCTCGCAATAACCAACTGCACGAGCAAAGCTGGGAACATCCTCAAACAACTTTAAAAAGGAATTCCTTTTGCTAAGCCAATTGACCAGAAGTTGGGGATACTTAGGAGAAGCAGGGTCATTCGTACGCATCCCCCCCAGCTCAGAGCGAAGCTTAGAAGCTTCTTCCTTAGCAGCCTTTGCACGCTCCTCTACAGTCTTCACAGGATCCTCAGCTATCTTAAGGGAATTTACTAGATCCTCGCACCTCTTCTCCTTAGCCTTGTGCTTCGCCAAAAGTGAATCGTCTCCCTAAGAAAATTTTGAATGTCCCTCGCTGGCGAGGTGAAGACTCTCACCAACCTTACCAAAAAATATGCATATAAATGAGATAACCATTCATTTAAATAAAGAATATCAAAGTATAACAAAAATTACTTGGAACTCATAGCCAACTTACCACAACCAAAGAAAGAGAGAATTTGGAGAGAGTATCAGGAATAGTCCCCTCCACCAGTAATTTGTCAGTTCACAACAGAGCTCTTGATACGAATATCATATACTTTGATGTGCTTTAAATGCTTTGATGGATCAAATTTATGATGAAGAATTGAAGGAGTCACCACCGATATCTTGGATTCATTATTCAACATTGTCGACGAACTGAAGACATCATGAAGAACACTATACTCTTTTTTCCCACTGGGTTTTTAATGAGGTAGTGTGATCATTGTAAAATATTGTAAAATTATTTCATTTTGGGTTTATTGGACTGATAGCTTGGTCATGTGGCATTTGAAGAGCTGAATTTCAAAAATACAGTCCATTAAGGTTTAGTATATTCAGTTTTATTCTGATTAGAATTAGATTTGATAAGAATAGATAAGGTAATATTCTTCAAGGTTACTTCTTGAAGAATTCAACATGATTGCCTTATATTACTATTTATTTTAGGTATTTTAGTTAGATATGGTTTTAGCTTCTTAAAGCTGCCATAAGTCGATTCAGTTTCCATTTGTGATTAGGATTTGATGCAAGATTGTAACCCTATAAAATGGGAGGCCTTATGGACGAAAATAACAACCTTTCATAATATACAATCTTTTGAGTTCATACTCTTTGCTTGTGAGCTATTCCATTGTTGCTTAACCTCGAGGGCTAGTTAAGTATCAATAAACCTTGTAATCTGATCCTGAGGGCTAGTTAGAGAGCAAGTCGAAGTTAGGCGTACCCCGAGGGCTAGACTCCTGAATTTCGTGCGAGATAGTGTGGGTTTGCAGATCCCTTCACTAGATCAAAGATATTAATTCTGCAAATCGCGAGTCTTCGCAAGGAGATTCATATTATTTGGTATCAGAGCAAAGCAAAAGATCTACTGAGGCCGAAAAAAGGGGGTTTCGAGTTTTGCATTAATTTATTTTTGAATTTATATATATATATTCTTTCGTGTCGTGTTTTAACTGTGTCATCTTAAAAAAATAATTGTATATCAACGTCCCAAGCCATCCCTGTGAAGAACTGCTAATAAAACGCTGACCGTGCGCAGACTAGGCAAAAATTGCCTGAACTCGCGAGACAATGAGTGCTGGCGATAAACTGGAATGACTCGCGAGAAGCTGGTTCCGCCCGTGAGAATTTTAAAATATCACGAGATGAAGAGATGGACCGGCTTGTGTCTCGTGCGTGCGGAAGACGCGCCTTCAATGCGGCGTGCGCGTGGTATTCACGCGCCTGAGGTGTGAGTCGCGCGTTTAGTCACGCGCCAACCTTCTTCTTCACAAACTTCAAGTAGCCGGACTTTCTTCTTCCCTGGAGTCCTGCTCTGAACTTTATTCTGCACGGATCTGGGACTTCAGATGCAACCGGAGAATATCGGAGATGCCGTGGAACAGTCGGAGGAGAACGATGTGGAGGTGGATTCGTCGGCGGTAGAGAACGCTATGGAGCAGTTGGAGATGAGCGGAGATTACTGGAACGGTGAAAAGTCTTGGCTGTGGAGAACTCAAAACTGAAGAAAATGGCGGCGGCAGAGGTACGTTGAGAAGAACGGTAGTTCTTCAACGGTGAAGATTTGGTCGGGCAACAGCGATGATTGGAGCGGCAATGGAGCTTCTGTAGATGGTGAGCAGAACGGTAGCTTCGGATGGTCGGTCAGAGATGGAGCTGAGCGGCGGCAGCAGTGAGATGACGAGTTGCCGGCGATGAAGCTTACCAGCGGCAGTGTTGAAGACTGGCGGCGGAACTCTAAGATTTTTTTATTTTGTTTTTGAAAATAAATTCAAACAAAACTTGAAATCCCAAAGATTTTTTGCTTTGCTCTAATACGAACTGATATCAATAAACCTTGTATCAATAAACCTTGTAATCTGATCATGAGGGCTAGTTAGAGAGCAAGTCGAAGTTAGGCGTACCCCGAGGGCTAGACTCCTGAATTTTGTGCGAGATAGTGTGGGTTTGCAGATCCCTTCACTAGATCAAAGATATTAATTCCGTAAATCATGAGTCTTCGCAAGGAGATTCATATCAGTTGGTATCAGAGCAAAGCAAAAGATCTACTGTGACCGGAAAAAAACAAAAAAAGGGTTTCGAGTTTTGCATTAATTTATTTTCGAATTTATATATATATATACTCTTTCATGTAATGTTTTAACTTTATTGTTTGATCTTTCTTACCAGGAGGATTGAATCTAGAGTCGAAGGACGTCGAAGGGTCCGAGAGTTAGAATACTTCGGTATTAGTCTTCGCCTTCACTTTCATCAATCGAGTCAGGAGGACGTCAAAGGGTCTGAGCGTTAACAAGTATTATCCGCCTTCACCTCCCGGTCAATTTTGTAGTTTTAAGTAGCTTAAACAATTTATGTGCTTGTGATATTTTCGTCAACTCTTCTGAAAATTATTGCATGCTCATGATCCTATTTGTTTTCTTTATCGTTCTTTGATTCCGTGATCTAGAATTGTTCTTTGATTCTTGATTACACCTTATTTTAAAAAAAAAAGAGACTTGTTTCATTTTCCATATATACAGTGTCATATTCTTGATCCTTACGATCTTGAATACCTCGAAGTTCATTAGAATCAAGAGGAAGTTGCCGTAGTTTTCTTATTCCAAGTTTTGTATAGGCGATTCTTGTTCCAAAACTTTTCGAAAATAAAAAAATAGAAGGTAGCATATTTTTGGGTTTCAAAATTGGAATTTAGGATTTGAAATCTGAAACTTGGGGCAGATTTGCAATTTCCAAAAGTTTGGGGCAGATTTGCAATTTCCAAAAATTTTGGTAATTGTGACCGAAATTTTTTTTGGGGAATAAGATTCTGGTTGTGAGTTTTTTAGTACAAAAAAAAGGGAGAAAATGAATTGTGGCTGGGAAAAAAAAGGAAAGAAAAAGGAATCCGATTTGAAAAAGGAAAAGTTTCTTGAATTTTCGGAACCTATTTGTCGCGTATATAAAGCAATCTTGTTTTAGTCATAATTCATTCAATACAGCTCCGATTTGTGCCAATCAAATTGCTTTTTGTTCCTTATTCTTTGTAGAATTCGGAATTCCAGATTGTAGAGCCAAAATTTGAGTTTATATATTTAAAAATTTCGAAATAAGTTCTGCATTACTCATCTCCATAGTTTGCTTTGAATTGCGGTGAATTAATCAATTTCCCTCGAATTAGCCTTCGCCTTGTGATTTGTGAGTGTTATACACTTGGTGAGTGACCTTACTAAACAAAGGGGAAGGGGGACATTTATTCCTGACGGTTTGTTTCTTCTTAGCAGGGATGGCAGACGATCCATTCGTCCCACCATTTGTTGGCAATCCCAACAATAAACCAAAAATGAATTCCATGAATGTCATAAATGCCATAATGAGCGAGGTTCAGAGATTGAATAGGAAGGTAGATGAGTTATCAAATCCAACAACACCTCGTTCTGCAAGACATGTTGAATATGCTCGTGACATCAAAGGTTTCAAGGATGATATTCCAAAATTTGAAGGTCGACACAATCCTGTGAAATACTTGGATTGGGAGAGGCAGATCGAGAACCTATTTAATCTTTACAACTACTGTGAGAAAGAGAAGATCAAGATTGCACAGTATTCTTTCACCCATTATGCCACAGAGTGGTGGGAGAACTTGAAAGAATCAAGACAGCTTGCTGGTAAAGGACCTATCTCTAACTGGGAGAGATTGAAAACCAAGCTTCGATTACATCATGTTCCACGAACATATTTGATGGAGCAACATTCGTATCTCAATAATATGAAGCAAGGAAATCGTAGTGTAGATGAATGCTGGCAAGATCTTGAATTAGCTATGAGAAGAGTTGGCATGAGAGAAAATGATGCCTTTATAATGAATCAGTTTATTGAAGGTTTAAGAGAAAATCTGCATGTTCCGGTTAAGCTCCAGTATTATGTTTCCATGCAAGATTTATTGTTCAAGGCCAGGTTGGTTGAGTCGACATTAAGGCTCAGGGGAAGCTCTAATTTCAACTATGACAGTCAAAGGCAAGTCTCTGAGTTCAGAAGCCCAAATTCGACCAGGGGTTGTAGCAATGCGAACATAGGTGGCCAAGGAAACCCTAATTCAACCAAAACCTATTCAAATCCACCATTGCAACCCACTAATCAAAGAATGATCGCAACTAATCAGTCTCTTAGCCAAGATACAGGTAAATCATTTTCTACTTTGTCAGATACAGTTTCTTCTAACACTCCTACATGTTTTCATTGTAATGAACGAGGACATGTTCACAATAACTGTCCCCATGAACGAATCATAAAAATAATGGAGGAGGAAGAAGATGATGATATGCCTGCACAGTATGACACCGAAGAAGAACAAATAGATGATGAAATCATCATTGTTGACAGAGGTGAGAAAGGTCCTGAAACACAAGAATTTTTTTAGGCGTATTCCACAGATGTTGCTGAAATTACTCCTCCACAAGGAGCAAGTAATTTTGACCAAAATAGTTTCAATTCCACCAAAAAGACAGTAAATATCACCATAGACAAGTTCCAGGTCGATCATAAGGTAGATAAGACAGGTAAGTTGCAGAATGATTATGAAAAGTCGCATAAATTCTTGTCTTCACATCTTAGTCCTTTACTTTCTATTTATATGATGAGGCATGAACTATCTACTGACTCTGATAAATTATTTTATGCTTCAATAAGATATGTGAATCGATCTTTGACTAATCATTCTTTTGTTCTTATAATGTCCTTTAAAGAAAGTTACTATTCCAAAGAAGATATTCCTGTAGATATGTTTTCACGGTTTGTTAAGTTGTTACAGGAGTTCAATGATGTTATTATAGGTTATATGCTTCCAGTTTCGAGGATGAAACTTTTCGATCCGGGAGGGAATGATACGAATATCATATGCTTTGATGTGCTTTAAATACTTTGATGGATCAAATTTATGATGAAGAATTGAAGGAGTCACCACCGACATCTTGGATTTATTATTCAACATTGTCGACGAACTGAAGACATCATGAAGAACACTATACTCTTTTTTCCCACTGGGTTTTTAATGAGGTAGTGTGATCATTGTAAAATATTGTAAAATTATTTCATTTTGGGTTTATTGGACTGATAGCTCAGCCATGTGGGCTTTGAAGAGCTGAACTTCAAAAATACAGTCAATTAAGGTTTAGTATATTCAGTTTTATTCTGATTAGAATTAGATTTGGTAAGATTAGATAAGGTAATATTCTTCAAGGTTACTTCTTGAAGAATTCAACCTGATTACCTTAGATTACCATTTATTTTAGGTATTTTAGTTAGATATGGTTTTAGCTTCTTAAAGCTGCAATAAGTCGATTCAGTTTCCATTTGTGATTAGGGTTTGAGGCAAGATTGTAACCCTATAAAAAGGGAGGCCTTATGGACGAAAATAACAACCTTTCATCAATAAAATATACAACCTTTTGAGTTCATACTCTTTGCTTGCAAGCTATTCCATTGTTGCTTAACCCCGAGAGCTAGTTAAGTATCAATAAACCTTGTAATCTGATCCTGAGGGCTAGTTAGAGAGCAAGTCGAAGTTAGGCGTACCTCGAGGGCTAGACTTCTGAATTTCGTGCGAGATAGTGTGGGTTTGCAGATCCTTTCACTAGATCAAAGATATTAATTCCGCAAATCGTGAGTCTTCGCAAAGAGATTCATATCAGCTCTAGAGCGAGGTTGGTTACAACGTCTTTTTCCCAGGAGGTGGTAAATGAGTTGATGATTCATCGGTCCTCTCCTTCTTCTTTTTCTTCTCCTTGGAGTCACCAGAGGTGCAGTCACCACCCACCTCTCCACCCTCAGTTGTCTTACCCTTAGTAAGTGCAATTTGAGAGTTAGATTTATTGATATCCTCATGGAGAATAGCATTTACAGTAGCATTATTGTGGTGGACAACCATTTCAGCCACCTCTTCATCATCTTCATCAAAAAGCGATCTATTAGAAGCACCTCTAGCTAGATCCATATCTTTATAAAAATGTGTAATACACATCAAACGAAGGCATAAAAGTGATAAATGATCAGACAAATGCGTAAAAATAGCAAAGCAATGTCAAAAACGGATGGAAAAGGCAGGTACAACAAGATGAAACAATAACATAAAAAATAAAGCATAACACCTTCAAAATCAGAATCAGCATAATGGAGATGTTGTGTATGTTTGCGGAGGGTTACTAAAATCTCTGAATTAGCAATAAGACAAACCCTCGAATGAGGAAACTTCAACTTAGGAACATTATAGTTCCAAGATGGAATGGCCCCATCAGATTCTTGATTTACTTTCACATAAAAATATTTGCTACGCTAGGTACCAACACTACTAGGAAAACCACCGACAAGCTCAACACCATGAATGACAGGGTAGTACGTGAACTCATCAATAGTATTTTTTGCTTTGCGAAGATGACAGAAGTTACGAAATAAATCGAGCATAAAATAAATGTTTGCATTTTCACCTACATGGTGGAATCCCATCATAATAGCAACGCACTTGGGATGAAACTGAGACAAAACGACCTTATACGAAGAAAGGAGATCAACAAGATGTTGAGAAAGGGGAAAGTAAAGACCGAAGTTAAGGTATGCTAAGTAGTATGATATGTAACCAAGAGGAGGAGTGCGAACACACTCAGATTTGTAGGAGCTCGAAGTTCGAATGAACAAAGAAAAGGGAAGTAGCTCTTTAAACCTTCCAAAGAGCGGTCAGAAAAAACACAGCTCACAATGGAACATCTGATAACATGACCGAAATTCTCATCGGAGTGAGCATCCTCTATAGGGTTGTTAATATGGTTAGAAGAAGACATATGGTTACATAAGAGTCATAGAATTCAAGACAGTAGTAAAGATTAGAGCAACAAAGCGTAGATTCGGATACTTCACCAGAAGATATAAAGAAAAAGGGAAAACACCGGAGAAACAAATTGGAGAATAAGATTCAACTTTAAATGGTAAGCAACCAAGAAGAAGAAGAAGAAGAAGAAATACTATATAAATTAGCAGTTTCAAAAAAGAGAAAAGAAGAAGAGCTAGACGTACTTACTTTTATAGAGGATGAAGAACAATTGATTCCCAGAGAGATTAGGAAGATCAGAGAAGATGAAAAATTGAACAACAGAGAAGGTGAACCAAAAAGAAATAAATGTTAGTATTTATACCGCAACACAGGGATGTACAAAAATGGAGAGTTTAATATATTCAAAAACATCATGATTATAGTTTGACATAAAAGCATAATACCTTTTGCAAAAATCGAGATGGCGGCGGAATTTGATCAGGCAATACAATGAATATTGATGGAGTTAAATCAATCGATTCAAATTCCTTATTTAAGAGATAGGACGACAAGGGAAGTCAGGAAAATCATAATAGTATAGCGAAGTAAGGGGAAACAATCACGGTTCATTTAAATAGAATCCCAACAATTTAGCCTATCACAAAGAGTACATCGGTGATGAAGATTCAAAATTCAAAACAAAAATCAACAAACACAACAAGTATGGCCAACAAGCAAACGTCGCGATGGCGATTGATAAATATTAATAACAAAAGGATTGCTTGAGTTTTTAACTCGTACAACATCAGTTTGCATTTATTCCACAATTAATTTCTTCGCTTCATGTCTCTTAGTTTTCTTGGTTGGGGGGCTTATGGTGTATACCTAGTCCATGAGGTTGGGCTTAAGCCCATCCCAAAAGTTAGTTTCAAGCTAGTTGGGCATGCAAACTGATATAATAGGAATCAGGTCGGAATGAACTGGGCCACAAACCAAGGGAAGCGGAGACCACGATCAGGCACCAGCCACAATAATAGACACGAATCGGATTTATAGGACCATGACATGACCCACGATCATGGTCTCTGATAATGCGGAGCCACGATGATAACTAGTTATAAATACAAGAAGAAGGGCACCAGTCCAAGTAAGTGCAACTATACTGAGAAATCCTAATTCTCAAGAGAAAAGCTATTGATTTAAGCGTCGGAGTCATTTCCCCGGAATCACTTTTGGGATCTCTTTTACAAGAGCACTACGGTGAACGAAGGTCACTTGGACAAATCGGGAATGCGACAACAGATTTAAATTAGGTATTGTAGTGCTTTATCTTCTTAAAGCTGTCATAAGTCTTTTCAGTTTCTGACGGGAATTACAAAATCCTATTTTCTTTCTGCTTAGTACTGGCCGAATTATACTCTATAAATAAGGGAGGCCTTAGACGAATTTTATACATATTTTATCAATCATATATTCATAATTTGAGTTATTACTCTTTGCTTGCGAGCTTTTCATTGTTGCTTAATCCTACGGGTTAATTAAGTTAGAAATACTCTTCAAATCTGTGAGCTGATCATGCAGGCTAGTTAGTGAGCAATTTGTGCAGCTGTGGTTAGGGTTGTGCGATATTACCCTTAGTTACACTCAAGAAACTATCAATATTCCACAATTCAGAGTTTTCGCAAGAACATCCATATCTACAACGATAAACTATATCCATCTAACTGTGTTATGAATAATTTATTGAATGGGTGTATAGACCCAACGAAATAATAATCTGCTTTTATTTCACACCTAGTTATTTAAATTATTTTCCTCTTATATAAATATGGTCAGTCATATAGGTATGTAATTACGTACTTCATCTGAATTTCTGATCAGCGTTATGGAAGACCGAAAAACAAGTGAGGGGGGAAACCAAAGAAGCTTGCAGGCCAGCTCGTGAAGGATGAAACTAAAGAGGAAGGTAAGAAAAATGATGGGGTTACCAATGATCTGAACAAAGGTGAAGAAGGAGTAGTGATTGAAACAATGGTGAAGAATTATGAAGAAAACAAATTCGGGCTACAGATCCAGGGAGCTCAGACCCCAATCCAAAACCTAGATTTGGGGGAAACATACAAGAAAATGTGGAGCGTAAAAGAATTCCGTGGGGAGATCTGGTAGAGGAAGAGAAATCACAAAAATGGGTATCACTCTTTGATAATCAACAAGAGGTGAGACAGTGTGAAACAATCAACATTGACGGTATGAAGCTTGGTGAAAACACATATGGTAAAACTATGGGAAAATTGTATTGTCTGCAAAACAATGGGATGTTATCCCCCATTTAAGGTACTGGACGGCTTTCTGTTTAGAATCTAGGGTAAAAAAGTTAATCTGGCAACTGCAGCGGGAGGTGTTTATGGTGAAATTAAACTCTAATTCAGTTTGTGAAGAAATAGTGGAAAATGGTATGATTATATTTGATGGGAAACCTATGATTGTGAAAAAATGATAGAGGCATAGATTTGAATGAACCTGATATTGTGTCTGTCGGGATACACTCCCTAATCTCCCACTGATTTACTGGAAGACTAAAACTATCAACAAAATAGAGAGCCCCTTAGGAAAGCCTATTTGTTTGGATAGAGGTACAACTGAAAAGGAAAGACTAACACCTACCAAAATCCAATTAGGAGTGAAAATTGGTGAAACAATTCCTGATAAGGTTTTGTATGTGAATGAAAGGAAAGTTGTTGTTCAGCAGGAAATTATGTATGAAAGGAAACCTGTTCTTTGTTCAGAATGTAAAATATATGGGCATCAAGGTTCTGAATGCGGGAAGAAACCAGTTCAGGGTGGAAAAAACTCAGATTTATTTGAAGGAGGTGAATGCAAATCTACGTCAAGGAATAGGTGATGAGGGAAAGGATCTGATGCAGGCTAATTCCAATCAGGGGAATGGAGAAACTCATAAAGATATTAACAGTGATGTGGCATAAAATTCAAATCATTCACCGGGAGAAAAGGAGATCGGAATGGAGTTGATCAGGAAACGGAGGAAGGAAAAAATGCCTAATAATGAATAGCATCTCAACATGGAACATTAGAGGGTTTAATAAAAGGTCTAAGCATAATGAGGTGACGAAGTTTTGTCAGAGACTACATTGGCTTGATGGGAATTTTAGAAACGAAAATTCAACAAGAAAAAGAGGTGGGTGTTCGGAGAAGAGTGAGTCTTGGCTGGAACTTAGTAACTAATAGTACAGGTGAAAAAAAAGGTAGGATCTGGGCAAGACACAGATCATATGTACATGATGTCAAGGTTTTAAATGTTGATGTCAGTTTATTGTCTTGGAGTGTAGTCTGAAATTTGATAATAGTGTATTCTTCTGCACTATGATTTATGGTTTTAATACAGTATTGAAGAGAAAGAATCTATGGAGTTTTCTGAATAGGCAGGATAGAATGGGTAAATCTTGGCTGATATTGGGTGATTTTGATTCCCCATTGAAACCCGAAGATAGATTTAGAGGAAACCAGATAGAGGAAAAAGAAATGGAGGATTTTCAATTGACAGTTGAAAATTTGGAGCTGAGTGAAACCAGAAAATTAGGTTCAATCTACACTTGGTGCAATAGAAGAAATGGTGATGAAAGGGTAATGAGTAGAATTTCCAGATGTTTAGTGAATAATGCTTGGATATTGAAATCTCAGGATGCATTCTGTGATGTCAAAATTGAATTAATCTCTGATCACTTACCCCTAGTGATTAAATTCAATTATAAGAGGGAAACTGTGAGGAAACCCTTCATATTTTTCAACATGTGGACCAATTCAGTAAACTACAAGGAGATTGTGATGAAAATTTGGAGAATTAAACCAGTAAGAAGTATGATGGATGGAGCTAATGCACTGAATAGAGTGGAGAAACCCCTAAAAATACTAAACCGATCTGAGTTTGATGACATCAGTAAAAAACCTGAAGAAGCATAAATTGAAAGGGAGAAAAACAGGAGTAACTGATTGAAAGCAGTTTACAGGATAGATTTACAGGATAGGGAGCAGAAAGCAAGACATGAAGCTAAGAGATTAAAAGAAGCTGAATTTAGTTTTCTTCAACAAAAAATTAATTTCAGTGGTTACTTGATGGAGATAGACCAACTAAAGTCTTCTATGACTCTTTGAAGAAAAGGCAGTATCAGAGCAGGATCATTTCTCCGAAAATTGATGGAAATCAAGTATCAGGTCAGGGGAGAATAGAAAAAAGTGGTAACAGGTATGGAGGATGGAATTGTACGGGAAGGAAATGTGTAAAACTTGAGCCAACAAATGAGATTGATTAAACTTGTTGACAAAACTGAGATCATAAAGGCATTACGGAGAATCAGTACATCTAAAAGTCCTGGAAAAGATGGTTTTTCAAGCCATTTGTTCACAAACACGTGGGATGACAATGGAGATGATATAACATTGGCAGAGCAGGGCTTCTCCCGAGGTGATGATATTCCAGCGATCTTCATAAATGCGGTTATCTCTCTGATCCCAAAAGTTGAACATCCTCAGGTACCATATGATTTTAGGTCAATTGCCTCCTGTTATGTACTTTATAAGATAGTTACAAAAATCTTAAGTGACGGAATTGGAGAAGTTTTTCCTGTTTTGATTAGCAATAATCAAAGTAAGTTTGTTAAAGGTAGATACATCTCATATAATATGCTCCTAGCCCTGGAATTGCTTAACAGATTTGGAATTGAGTCAATTAGACCAAGTTGTGTAGCTCAAATAAACATTAGTAAATCATTTGATAGTATAAACAGGAAATTTCTGATTGAATTGTTGAGACTATTGAAGTTCCCTTACACAATTTTGGGCTGGATTCAGATGAGTACTATGAAGTCAGAACTGTGCTTATCTGTTAATGGTAGATTTACGAAATCTTTTATGGCTAAAAGGGGAGTCAAACAAGGTGATCATGTTTCTCCTCTTTTATTCGTAATTTGAATGGAGTATTCTATGAGATTGATGAAGAAGGAGATTCAACTGGGAAGGATTGATGAATGGTGTGAAGGAAGTTATGAGAAAATTCAGGGAAACAACGGGCTTAGCAATAAATGATAGAAAGTCTAAAGTTATTTTCTCAGAGATGGATGAGGCTGAAAAAAAAATTCTGGCTCAATACTGAATATAGCTAGAGGGGATTTTTCTGTGAAGTATTTAGGATTACATTCGTCATCAGTTAAATGGGGGAAAATGATGGCAAATACTCATAGAGAAAATCATAATCAAGGTACAAGGTGGAGCTCAAGAAACATAACTCGGGTCGGGAAAATGCAGATTACAAATGGAGTTTTGATGATTCAAACTGGGTACTGGAGCAGTCTTTTGAGCATACCTGAGAGTGTGCACAAAAACATTACATAGATTTTTACATGTTACCTTTGGGGTAGAGATGAAGGAACAAGAGGTTTCTCGGCTGCAGCATGGAGCTACTTATGTAACAGTAAGAAAACCGGTGGTATGGGTATAAAAGAATCGAGCCTATGGGACAAAGCAATGCTGAGTAAACATTTGTGGGACATACTCCATAAGAAATATTTTTTATAGGTAAAATGGATACAAGTATACTACATAGAAGGAAGATATTTGAAAGATTGTGCTTATTCATACACTTATAGCTCGCCTTGGAGAAATTTGAGGAAGCTGAAGGAGACCGCATATATAATGCTTGAAAGTAGCACTAGCAAGAATGGTAAACTCAAAATTTTGATGGTTTATGACAGAATGAAGGGTGGAAAGCTAAGCAGAAGCAAGGAAATGATTGTTTGGCATAAAAATGTTCAGCCTAAACACATTCTTTTTATTTGGTTGCTACTGAATGGTAAATTGGTGACGAAAGACAGGTTATACAGTTTTGGTATACTGAAAGAAGAACAAACGGCTTGCTGTTTCTGTGATCACGATGAAAGTGCTCAGCATTTATTTGTTGAATGCAGTTTTGGGAAGGAACTACTCAGCTGATTATGACTGTAAAAATTCAGGAACACAGGGGATTTGAAGAAGATTTCATTCGTGTTGGCGGGAAGGAAGAAAATTGTGAAAATGATGCTACCGGTTGCTAGTTTGTAGAGGCTATTGCTTGAAAGAAATAGTCGGGTTTTTGGCAATGATGAATTGAAGGCTGAAACAATAGCCTTTCAATTGGAAGAAGAATGGAGGGGTAAAGCTAAAGGGTAGAAATTATAGTTTGTAAAGATAGCAAAATTTTTGTGATGTAAAACACTTAGAAGGATGGTCTAAAGTTGTAAGCTTGTTATTCATCTGGTTACTATATAAAAGAAATCCTCCCAAAACAAATGGTTGACACAACTGTCGTCAGGGGCGTAGTGGTCATTTTGCATGGCTGCCTAGCATGTGCCCCTACAGATGCTCTCAAGCGGCTGCCCAAAATGACGTCGTTTTGGTCATCATTTTTGTCATTTTGTGCATCCCCTTTTTCAAAAGTTGCGGCGCTGCCATGTGCGTCTATAGGTGCTGTCAGGTGGTTGCCCAAAATGACGACGTTTTGGCCATTGGACGCTTCGAGAGGTGAAGGTACTAGTGGAGGGGTTCGAGAGGTACGTGTTAGAGAGGTGAAGGGTTTAAGAGGTACGTATTTCCGAGGGTTTCGAGAGTTAATGGTTCAAGAGTTACCAATTCTATATGTGAAGGTTCAGGTGGAGGGGTTCGAGAGGTACCAATTAGAGAGGTGAAGGTTCAGGTGGAGATGGTTCAATTGGAAGGGTTCGAGAGGTAGAGATTCGAGAGGTGAAGGTTCTAGTGGAGAGGGTTCCATTGGAGGGTTCGAGAGGTAATGATTCGAGATGTGAAGGTTCTATTGGATGTTCGAGAGGTGAGGGTTCCAGTGGAGATTCGAGAGGTGAGAGTTTGAGTGGAGGGTTCGAGAGGTAATGGTTCGAGAGTTACCACTTTGAGTGTTACTGATTCGATACGTAAGGGTTTGAGAAGTACGTATTCCCGAGGCTTTCAAGAGTTAATGGTTCGAGAGTTAATGGTTCGAGAGTTACCAATTCGATAGGTGAAGGTTCAGGTGGAGGGGTTCGAGAGGTACCGATTCGAGAGGTGAAGATTCAGGTGGAGAGGGTTCAATTGGAGGGGTTCGAGAGGTAGATATTCGAGAGGTGAAGGTTCTGGTGGAGATCCATAGGAGGGTTCGAGAGGTAACGGTTCGAGATGTGAAGGTTCCATTGGATGTTCGAGAGGTGAGGGTTCCAGTGGAGATTCGAGAGGTGAGAGTTTGAGTGGGGGGTTCGAGAGGTAATGGTTCGAGAGTTACCACTTCGAGAGTTACCGATTCGATACGTGAAATTTCAGGTGGAGAGGTTCGAGAGGTGAAGGTTCAGTTGTAGAGGTTCAAGTGGAGGGGTACCCATTCGAGAGGTAATGGTTCGAGGGGTGAAGGTTAGGGGTTCCATTAGAGGGGCTCGAGAGGTATCCATTCGAAAGGTAATGGTTCGAGAGGTAAGAGTTCGAATGGGGGGTTCGAGAGGTGAAGGTTCTAGTGGAGATTCGAGAGGTTAGAGTTCGAGTGGAAGGTTTCGAGAGCTAATGGTTCGAGAGTTACCTATTCGATAGGTTAAGGTTCAGGTGGAGGGGTTCGAGAGATACTAATTCGAAAGGTGAAGGTTCAGGTGGGGAGGGTTTAATTGGATGGGTTCGAGAGGTAGAGATTTGAGAGGTGAAGTTTCTGGTGGAGAAGGTTCCATTGGAGGCTTCGAGAGGTAACGATTCGAGATATGAAGGCTCCATTGGAGGTTCGAGAGGTGAGGGTTCCAATGGAGATTTGAGAGGTGAGTGTTGGAAAATGATGGTTAAAAGGTTGAAATTCGTCAACTTTTTGGGCTTCGTTTAGAGTGGGACCCGAACGAATTTTGGGTCAATGGATGTCATTTTTGGGTTCTCCTCCGCGAGTACTATAAAATCGACTATTTAAACTCTCAAAACGGATCAAGGGTGAATGAGATATGAATGTTTTAATTTCACTCTTGAAAGAGGAAAAAAATGGGCGAAAATTGGCCCAGGTAATTTTCTCTAGACTGTCCAAAATGCGTATGGACCGCATGGAAGTCTCTGGAAGGCCCAACCGCATAATATATATATGGAATTGCTTGTGTGTAATTCTTAAGAGATAAAAACAAAATACTTCCATATTTTGTGAGATATCTTGTCTTAAATAAATATGCGGTTTACCATGTTTAATATGATGAAGAATATTTGTACAAATATTTCTTCTTTTTCCAGCAGATTTGATTCGAGTATTCATGGAATGTCTCGGATTTGATGAGTTGGTGATTGGAGAATATTCTTCTCTAATTACAGAAAATCAGAATATCATGTTTCCATGATTAGGGTCTCTTAGAGTAGTATAAATAGAGCCTCTAAGTCAGTCAGAAAATACACACCATTTCTCAAGTTCCTCCATATTCTAAACTTGAGTCTTCTGTCTGTCTTTCTCGAAGTTTCCAGTTGATGCTCTGTCAAGGTGATAGTCCTTTGGGCCTTGCGTGAATCCGAGGTAACTCTTACGTGTTAATTGTTACCTTCGATGGTTTTATCCTAGGGAACGATGTCCACGACGGGACTCATTCGTTTCAAGGGCAGCGAGTGTTACTCGTGACTCCATCAATTTGTAATTACTTGAAACATGATTTATGCTTTGATTATTTGTAATTTAAGCTTTTCGATTGTATGCTTGAATAATTAATAAAAATTATTATTCTTGCATATATTAATTGCTCGTTCAATTTTGTTATTTGATTTTCCGTATGATATAATCAATATATGTCCAACAGTCTTGAAACGAATGATATTTGTTGATTTATATTGATAAGATGCATGCGGAAGGATATATATATTCAAATTAATTAGTATGCATGCGTGAATAATCATTAGTCAAATTCTCCATGCAATCAGGAAGTATGCATGAATAATGTTGGAGTCAAAAATATGTAGTCAAAATAATCATGCTGGAAAGAATGCTTGCATACCATATTTATGCATGTATGGTAATAATGCATTAGAATGAAGTCACCAGTTTGACGAAAATATGTTGTAATTGGTATGTGCATAATTGGTATGTGCATAATTGGTATGTGCATAATAGGTATGTGCATAATAGGTATGTGCATAATTGGTATGTGCATAGTTACGAAAAATTTGTTAAATTTGTTCCGTAAACTTGCCTGATATACTTATTAATTGGCATACCATATCTATCCGATCTGTTTGCAAAATTATGCATACGATTTGTAATTCTGGGCAAATCATGGAAATTGTATGTTTGTGAAAATATGCATGCTAATGGTTTTGCTTATTTACAACAAAATCATATTGAGCAATTTGTTATGTATAATTATTTAAAATATTATACTACGATATTTGAGATTTGTACATATATTTAACGATGGAAATCTTTTGTATGTACGCATTGGTGAATCCGAGTATACAGGTTGTATATCTCTTATGGAAGGGAAACTAGGCATGGAGATACGGCAGGATTTGCTTGGCAACATGAAAGAATCAAGAGTGTAACCACGGTTTTGCAACTATGGTACGTATACACGTTAATTAAAGTGAATCATGGCATATGCTATATATACATATATTGCTTGGATTATATTTGATAACCATTTGCGTGAATCTGGACGTAAACATGACTTTGTTACAAAGAGAGTTATGTGAATAATATTTGCACATATATGTCCAGTACACTAAGGCTATCAAATTTGATAGTAAATGGATTTGGTTATATTAATCCCTTGATTATGTGGAAAACTGAGTTAAGCATGTATGTTAAATTACATGGCATAATTATGGAAATATGCTAATTCCGTGATATTCATGCTTATGAGATTAAATGTTGATATGGTAAGAAATCATATTTGATTCTTTGCATGAAAGATTGAATTAAATTTACGGGGAAAAATGCCATGAGTTTAGAATATGGGATCAGACATTATTATTCAATTACATGAAAGCAGTACATATGTTTGGAAATTATGAGACGTGTTTAATTTCCGAAGCCCTTGAAATGTTAGAGTATTTGCTTAAATACTTAATCAAATGTTGAAATACCTATTTTGCATGGTATAATAATTTGGTGATGTGGGCTGCTCATGTTGGTTAAAGATTAAACCATATTTGTGTGCAAATGTGCTGCTAGTGATTCATGACTTTTATATGCTTGGTCTGAGAATCGCATGCGAAAAATTGGTAAACTTCATTTGCACTTAAACATGACATCTCTCGCCAAGAGTGAAATATATTCGTGCATGAATGAAGTATTTGACATTGGGTTATTTGATCCATGATGTATTCTCGTTCATTTAGGGACTTGATTTAGCTGCATATACAAAAATTTTAGATTTATGTTGTGTCTAAAATTGTGTTATGCTTTATATGCTATAATTATATTAATTGTTTGGGAAAGTGCCCTTTTGATGCAATGAAAGGTTTGACAAGGCTTGTCCCGATAATTGGCTATCTTGATTGATCGCTTACGAGCATATGGCTCACGAGTGACAACTGTTAGACTGCACATATAGAGCATATGAGCTCGAAGTTTGACATATTCTGGTTATTTTGTATGACCTGATAAATGTGAACGTGAAGACATTAGTTTACAACTATGTCTAGGGTATTGGTTCTTGTGAACCATGGTATAAACCCTAAAGCATGAGTTATCATAACTATGCTAAAAACCTTTGATTATTTGTAATCAAAGAATTGAGGGGAAAATCTCAAGAATTTGGTTGAGAAAACTAAGAATCCTGAGAATGGGAATCCCGAGACTTTTGGTCAAATCTCTTGATTTATGGTTGAAAAATCTAAGAATCATGAGATATGGAATCCCAAGACATTTGGTCAATTCTCTAGATTTTTGGTTGGAAAGCCTTAGAATTCTGAGATGAGTAATCCTAAGACATTTGGTCTAGGAACCCCAAGACACGAGTTTTTGAGAAACTTAATATGTGTGGGGATATTTAATAAAACCAGCCCAATGTGGGGGGTAGACGAAAACCTAAAAATTCAACGACGATATGAATTTTGATAGGTACTTGAAGTGAAAAAGTAACCACGAGAGATTTGAATCAAGTTGATCAAGTCGGGAGGACTTTAACTCGAACCAAAAGGGTAAACTCGAAATCAAGTCGAGCAGTGCACTCAAAATTGAGTTGAGCAATGGACTTGAATGTGTTTCGAGCATAAAGACACTCAAGTTTGATTTGAGTAGTCTGAAAGTAAAGTACAGTTGTACTGAAGCTTGGCTTTAAAATGGGCATGAAATTGTGTGGAGTTGGTAAACTCACACTGCGCCCTAGTGAGAGTTAATCGAATCCTCGATTGATTGATACTGCATCGGTTGTGGTATTGGTCATGCGAGGAAGAACGATTAATTGAGATTGGAAAGTTTAGTTATCTCTAATTCCAAGGGAGTTGAAGGAATAAGAGAGACTTTCACGATAAAAGATCAATACATGAAGGTGTTTTGATCAAGCCCTAAAAGAAATTTATGGGTAAGAATCTAGTGTTCGATTCATTATTGAACACACGGACTTTTAGTAAGTTGGGTTTGTATATTAACAAAACCACTTACGTGATGCATAGAAAACATATGAGGTTATCTGTGACCATGATGTGAATACATAGAATCCTATGGGGAATGTGATTCACAATGTAGACATTTGCAAGGTCATTTGGTGATTGAAGGAAATTGCTAGAAATGATCAAGCGTTGTGGGGGAGCCTTTAAGTTGGCTGGTGATCTTTTAAATAAGATACCCCAAGAAGGAGAAAAATAAAGCTCCTCATAGAGCCATCCTAAAAGTTCTTTCGAATGTGTGGGTTGGCATATTGCGAATGTAGTAAAAGTAATACTTAAACAGTATCTTTACTAGATATGCACAATGTTGAAGTGCTATCAATTTCTTGAAATTCACAAGAAATATTATGCAGAAACTAGAAGTATATCTTGATGGAAAGTGTATTTTGTGGAAGTTTCTGTTAAAGATCTTGATTTATCTTAAATGGACTTAAGAGTCAATAGATGAAATCATTAAGGATCAGAGATAAACCAACGAAGGAAACGAGATTCCATGAAATAATTTTTGTGGAAAGTGGTGATCAATAGAGAGATTGATCTACCATGAGTGCAAATCACTAGAGTACTAGTAGATTTGAACAATTAGTAAGTATATTTGTGTACTTGATGGGTGTTCTCTAGATGTGAGAATAAGTCCAAGGGTGATGGTACTTGCTATCAAGGCTTTGTGAAAGCTAGAAGTACATCTAATGG
Source organism: Rubia yunnanensis (assembly GCA_037428765.1). NCBI lineage: Eukaryota > Viridiplantae > Streptophyta > Magnoliopsida > Gentianales > Rubiaceae > Rubia > Rubia yunnanensis. Next base: position 32,979,496 of record CM075067.1, on the reverse strand, counting down.
ACCTAAATGGTTATTTGGAGATTTAGATATTAAAATCTGAATAGAACAAAATGATAAGCTCAATGCTCCTAAATGACCCATCATGTGACCAAACTAATTGTTATTTAGCCAGTGATATTAAATCAATGAGTTTGATGAAGGCGGATATGCTAAGGGACACGGAAAATGACCATGTCATTTATGTCTTTGATTTATGATTTTCTCATTGATAGTAAAATTGATACGATGATTGAGTCTCTTGGAGATATGTCGTATTCAATGGAATGACTCTAAACATTATGAGTTACCTTTTTGTAAAGGTGAGGTGTCTCTTAAGAAGAGAACTCAAGAGTCATTGATAGTCTGTTGTACTTATTAAAGTGCACATTAGACTATTCTTACAATGGATAGTAAGATGATACACGAGTAATTTAGAAAAGATCACTGGAAACAAGCTGTGTGTGAGACTCGTGGATATGGCTTGAGTTGTCTAGAGAAATGGTTCTCTCATGCTAGATTCATAGAGGAATCTATGTCCATTGTGTTGGAAAAAATTGGGAAAGATATACCCTAGGATGACCAAAGCACTTGTATGCTTATTGGTGTAGCGTAAAGCTTGTAGCTTAAAGCCATATCGATGATGGTGTGTCTCGACATAGACACTTTACCATTGGACGACTACTCTCTACGAGAATTATCGATGTTGACTACGTAAGGTCAATTGATAAGAGTTGTTATTCTTTGACGAAAGGATTCAATCGATTTCTTGACGAAGAAATTGAATCGAGAGTTAGTTGAGAACTCATCGAAAGGAATATGACTAAGTCTAATAAATGGTGGGTTACGTACGTGGACACCCAACCTATGTGACTGGAGATCCCAAGATCTAGGTTCAAAGGGACAACTAAACTGCAAAGACCCATCGCGATCACTGTAGGGGTTTCATACCTCCTGTCGCATTCCTATGATGAAGAAACAGTGATGTGAATGGAGGTTAAGCATTAGGTTGCTTTTAATGATTCAAGGCATCGAGTATGTAGTACTCGAAAGAGCGCAATAGTTTACGGAACTGCTCTTACACCAAGAATCACCTATGTAAGCGAGAAGTGTGGCCGCTTCGAAAGGGAATTGTTGGGACGCAATTCTTTAGAAACCTTACAGAACTAGGCGTGTGCCATGGCCTGATTAATGGACACAACCGAGGAAAGCGCAAGGGCTAGGAAAGATGTCTGTGGGAAGTGCATTGTCGTTCACACAAGCGGTTGGGGAAGTTCAAGGACATCGCGTCTACTTCCTAACCAGTGGGCTAAGTGTACTCTCTCAAGGGAAAGTTCAAAGGGTGACACCTACTTATCCTATGCAGCATCTATGCCGTCGAAATGAATCTATCACCAAGTCAAACTCTGTGTCTGATGTGATTGTTCTGATTCCTACATCAATATCTATTCATGTGGGGGATTGTTGGAAAATGATGGTTAAAAGGTTGAAATTCGTCAACTTTTTGGGCTTCGTTTAGAGTGGGACCCGAACGAATTTTGGGTCAATGGATGTCATTTTTGGGTTCTCCTCCGCGAGTACTATAAAATCGACTATTTAAACTCTCAAAACGGATCAAGGGTGAATGAGATATGAATGTTTTAATTTCACTCTTGAAAGAGGAAAAAAATGGGCGAAAATTGGCCCAGGTAATTTTCTCTGGACTGTCCAAAATGCGTATGGACCGCATGGAAGTCTCTGGAAGGCCCAACCGCATAATATATATATGGAATTGCTTGTGTGTAATTCTTAAGAGATAAAAACAAAATACTTCCATATTTTGTGAGATATCTTGTCTTAAATAAATATGCGGTTTACCATGTTTAATATGATGAAGAATATTTGTACAAATATTTCTTCTTTTTCCAGCAGATTTGATTCGAGTATTCATGGAATGTCTCGGATTTGATGAGTTGGTGATTGGAGAATATTCTTCTCTAATTACAGAAAATCAGAATATCATGTTTCCATGATTAGGGTCTCTTAGAGTAGTATAAATAGAGCCTCTAAGTCAGTCAGAAAATACACACCATTTCTCAAGTTCCTCCATATTCTAAACTTGAGTCTTCTGTCTGTCTTTCTCGAAGTTTCCAGTTGATGCTCTGTCAAGGTGATAGTCCTTTGGGCCTTGCGTGAATCCGAGGTAACTCTTACGTGTTAATTGTTACCTTCGATGGTTTTATCCTAGGGAACGATGTCCACGACGGGACTCATTCGTTTCAAGGGCAGCGAGTGTTACTCGTGACTCCATCAATTTGTAATTACTTGAAACATGATTTATGCTTTGATTATTTGTAATTTAAGCTTTTCGATTGTATGCTTGAATAATTAATAAAAATTATTATTCTTGCATATATTAATTGCTCGTTCAATTTTATTATTTGATTTTCCGTATGATATAATCAATATATGTCCAACAGTGAGAGTTCGAGTGGGGGGTTCGAGAGGTAAGGGTTCGAGAGTTACCTCTTTGAGAGTTACCGATTCGATACGTGAGGGTTCAGGTGGAGAGGTTCGAGAGGTAACCATTCGAGAGGTGAAGGTTCAGTTTTAGAGGGTTCAAGTGGAGGGGTTCCATTTGAGGGGCTCGAGAGGTACCCATTCGAGAGGTAATGGTTCGAGAGGTGAAAGTCAGGGGTTCCATTCGAGGGGCTTGGGAGGTACCCATTCGAGAGGTGAAGGTTCAGGTGGAGAGGTTCCGTTGGATGGGTTGGAGAGGTAAGGATTCAAGATGTGAGGGTTCCATTGGATGGGTTGGAGAGGTAACCATTCGACATGTGAAGGTTCAGTGGTAGAGGGTTCAAGTGGAAGGGTTCGAGAGGTAATGGTTCGAGAGGTGAGAGTTCGAATGGGGGGTTCGAGAGGTGAAGGTTCCAATGGAGATTTGAGAGGTGAGAGTTCGAGTGGAGGGTTTCGAGAGTTAATGGTTCGAGAGTTAAGCGAGGGGCATTTAGTTGTAGAGAAGCATTGATGGCGTAGATTCGAGCAGAGGCACGGTGGTGGCGTGGTTACGTTGTGTTGTGAGGGTTGAGAATTTGAAAGGCGAAGCGAAGAGTTTGAGCGGTATTGAGGGGAGGTGCGGTGGCATCGATGGAAAAGCGTTGAAATTGTGGTGGTAGGGCGAAATTGAAATAAATAATATTATTTTATAATTATATAGTATAAATTAAGTAGTAATGTCATACTTTAACTTAAATAAATTTAAGACAAAAAATTAATTTCATACTAAAATAATAATATTATAATTTTACTTTTTGAGCTGTATATGGATCAAATATTAATAAAATTAATATTAATATTGTTTAATAAAACTATTATTGATATTATTTTTAAAAGATAATAGTATTTCATATTTTATACTATAGATGATAATTATAATATTTCAATATGAATTTATTATTTCTTATATTAATTTTTTTTATTGTAAACAAAAATTATATTATTTTTAATATAAATGTTATTATATTATAAAGCTCAAATGGAATATCTTACATCAGTCCTACTTAGTTGAAAATCTGATATGTGATGTCTTTACTTGCTTCTAATGGTGGTGGTGATATTTAGGTTTAGTATGGTTCTTAATATTGAATAATTTATGTTTGATTTTTAAATTTTAACTATTTTATTAGAAATCAATATTTGTTTCCCTAGTTTGAACCAAACAGTAACAAAGAGAATGAGAACGAATTTGATTCACTTTCCATAACTGAACCAAATATATTTAAAAAATCATAGTTATACATTTCCTTTCTTTTCCTTTCCCATTCCTGATTCCTTTGATCTCTTTCCATACTTGAACCAAACGGCCCCTCATTCTTTGTTTTCTAAATACAAATTTTTATGCAAAATTTTATACATAACTAGAAATATTGACGGTCAAACATGATCATTGGAGATCGTGAAAAAGTAAATATGTCTTTTTTACTGGGATGTGGGGTGTATATGAGAAGAATTTTTTGTCTATAATATGGCCAAAATTTTTTCTGACCAAATAGTTCAACCGCATTGTATGTAGCAATAGGGTCGGTCTCCAAAATATAAGAAGATGCATTTGTTCAATTTTAATCTTTACTTGATAGATTGAAGATAAATTAATGCCATAAATTGGTGATTTTAATCTTGGTGATTTTAATGTCATAAATTCCATAACAGAATATAAGGGTCTCAATAACCCTAACGGAAAAAGTATTAGAGATTTCTCTAATTTCATAGTAAGCCAAAAACTATCACATCTTTATACAGTGGGAAATACCTTCACTTGGTCAAACAAGAGAAGACCTCCTACATTAGAAAGACTTGACAGGGCTCTAAATGACCATGACTGGAATGAAAATTTTCCAAACAACTCAGTGCACACACTCAACAAACACACCTCTGATCACTGCCCATTACTACTAACCATATGGAGTAAAATTGCTTCATCACCTAAGCCATTTAGATTCCTAGATGCTTGGATAAATAGACCTCAACTGAAACAGATCATTGAAACTAACTAGTCACAAACCATATCAGAAACTGGCATGCTAAAATTCTTTCTGAAATTAAAAAGACTGAAGCAGGTTTTAAAAACATGGAATAAGGAAGTTTTTGGTAACATAAATGATAATGTCAAAAAGGCTGAAGAGGAACTCAGAATACATTCAGAATCTGACCTCATAGAGCTTAATCATAAAAATGCACTGCTACTGAGAGCACTAACTGAAGAAAAAATGTTTTGGAAACAGAAAGTTAACATAAAATGGCTTAAAGAAGGAGATGAAAATACTAAGTATTTTCACTCAACTCTAAACCAGAGAAGACAGAAACAAAACATCTCAAAGATAAAAAAAACTCAGAAGGTGTATGGACAAACAGTCCATTGGAGATTGAAAAGGAAGCAATTCAGTTTTACCAAGACCTACTGACTGATGACTCTAACCCTAGAGATGAAAATTTTCAAGGGCACTTTTTAAGCCAGATCTCCCAGATCCTTGATAGTAGTGACAATTCACAAATGCTCAAAACGACAACTTTGGATGAAATCAGGGAAATAGTCTTCTCCTTGAATCAGAGTGGAGCCCCTGGCCCTGATGGATTCTCAGCCAACTTTTTAAAACTTTCTGGGACATAATAGGGCCTGATCTGCTATCAGCAGTCTCTGATTTCATGTCAGGCACAAAAATTCCTGCTGGAATTTCAAGTACCTGGATATGCCTGATACCAAAAAAGGATATCCCTATATCCTTTGCTGATTTCAGACCCATATCACTTTCTAACTTCACTAACAAAATTTTCTATAAACTTTTTGTTCAAAGAATAACTGTTATCTTGCCAAAACTGATCTCACAAAATCAGTCAGCCTTTCTAAACAACAGAGAAATAGCTGACAATGTCATCTATGTCAAAGAAATGGCAAGATACATAAATAATAAACAAGGAGCCCCTAACTTTATCCTAAAATTAGATCTAACAAAGGCTATTGACAGGGTTAAATGGTCTTTTCTTAGTCAAAATTTAAGGAAATTTGGATTCCAGGACCAATTCATCAATTTGATCCTAAATAACTTATCTAGTGCATGGTTCTCTATTATTATCAATTCCAAACCAGTAGGTTTTTTCCAAGCTTCAAGGGGAATCAAACAGGGAGACCCTTTATCCCCCTTACTATTCAATATTTTTTCAGAATCCTTCTCTAGAAGCTTGACTTTTTGTTTCCAAAATAAGAAGATAAATCTTTTTAAAAATCCTGCATATGAAAACACTGTCTCACATCTATGCTATGCAAATGACACAATCATCTTCTTTCAGGCCACTAAGACTTCCATAAAAAGAATCAAAGCATTCTTACATGTTTTTGAGGAATGCAGTGGCCAGTAGATTAACTATGGAAAAAGTAATTTCTTTCATAAGTAAACATACCTCTTTAACACATCTAAGGATGATCAGAAATTCCTTAGGAATGTCCAGAGGTGTTTTTCCATTTACATATCTAGGGTGCCCTATCTACACTGGCATTACAAAAGAGATACATTTTCAGCCCCTAATGGAAAAATATGAGATAAAACTGAAATCTTGGAAAAACAAATGGCTTAGTACTACTGGAAGACTCACACTTATAAAATCTGTCATTTTTGCTCTCCCACAGCATCTATGGGTTGTCATGTCCCCAACACAATCAGTAATAAAGAAACTAAACAAGAAAATATCCAATTTCTTCTGGGGAGAGCATGAATATGATCCTAAAAAAGTGTGGAGAAGCATTACAAAGATGAGTTATCCAGTAAACAAGGATAATACATGGCAATGGTTTAGCAAATCTTTTCACTGCCAACTGGACTGGTATGGAACCACTGCAAGACTATGTAGACCCATCTATATATACAGTGGTTCCACCCTACACTACAATCCAACATTTTTTAAACATGAAGTCAAGTTTCCTAGATTTTTTTAATACATTACCTAATCACATATTCCACTTGATGATGGAGCTGCAGGTACACCCATTCAGACATGATAGATTAATATGGAAGCCATCAAACAATGGAGAGTTCAGTTTCAAGTCTGCATACAAGATAGTTGCCTCACAAAAAATAAGAAATTAGAATTCTGAAGAAGGTATGGTTCTCAAAACTGGCAAAGAAATTTTTTATGTTTATGTGGAAACTTTCAAATGCAATTTTACCTTTTGATGACGTACTCAATTTCAGCAATATTTCACTTGCACCTAAATGCCGACTTTGCAACAACATTGACACACTTAGCCACTACTTCAATGATTGTTCTCTAGCCATAGACTTGTGGATATTCTTTGACCAGATGATAGGACTGAGGCACCAACATTTCAACTCCATCTTTGACAGACTTTCACATTACTGGTCTTATAATGGAGAGAAAAAAATACACTTCACATTAATCACTATCTTTCCCTCTCTCATCTGTTGGCAAATCTGGAAAGCTAGAAACAGTTTCATTTTTTATAATATTAGACCAAATAGGGAAAAATGATTGATAACATCAAAAGAGACATGTTCCTCATCTTCTATACCAAACCAGAGGTTAGTACAGAGATAAATGATCATCACTGGGTTCAAATTGGTCTAATCCCACCTATGAAAAAACCAACAGTACCCAAAATTAAATGCATCACATGGTCTAAACCTAAACTGGAATACAAAATCAACTTTGATGCATCATGGAAGCAGGGGGTAGACTGTGGTATTGGGATAGTTATCAGGAATACATATGGAACATTTCTTAAGGCATGCCATAAATCAGTTAGAGCAAAAACTAGTTTCCAAGCTGAACTCCTAAGTCTAAAAGAAGGACTAATTTTTGCAGCTGATCTGGGCCTAAACGCTTTCTCCCTTGAAACTAATTGTGCCAATATTCTGGAACTAATGAAAGACCCTACTAAAGCCCCATGAGAACTGTATCATTTAGCATATGAAATCAAACAAAGGATGGGGGATCTCATAATTACACACACTCTAAGAGAAGGAAATATTGTTGCTGATAGATTAAGTAAACTAGGAAGGAATAAGGAACCAAAAGTTCTAAACTACCATGACCTTGATCAGAAAACCAAGGGACTTCTAGCTCTTGACAAACAACAGATACCTGCCATTAGAATCTTGAATGGATACTACTGATTTTAAAATGAAAATGCGGGTTGGAACCATCGAGCACTCGAGCCCTCGAGCCATCAAGCCATCGAGCATCAAGCCCTCGAGCCATCAAGCCATCGAGCATCAAGCCCTCGAGCCTACAAATCATCAAGCACTCGAGCCTCGACCACTAGAACCTCGAGCACTCGAATCAATTGGTGGCGGCAAAGGTAACGAAACACAAGATGGAACATTGGTGGAATCCAGGTCTACCGCACACCAGGGTGTATCTACCGCACACCAGAACTCGAACCATCAGGCCTCGAGGTTCGAACCATCAGGCCCTCGAACCTCCAGGCTCGAGGACACTCCTCGAGCCCAAGAACCTCCTGACTCGTGCCACGATCACTCGAGCACTCGACCCCTGAGACATTGAGCACCGAGCATCGAGCAATCAAGCCCCGATCCATTAACCCCTAGAGTCCATGAGCCTCGAGCCCACAAGCCCTCGATCCCCGAGCACTCGAACTAGGTGGCAGAGAAGATGACGAGACACAAGATGGAAACCAGATTTCCAGCACTCGAACCATTTTTTACATAGAGCCTTTTTGGAGATCTGGCCATTTACCCATGTTAACACGAGGGGTGGAGACATGGAAAATGGAATCATCGACAAAAAGACCCTAAGTAGATTTTCGGTCAGAAATTTTGACAACTACATATTATCTTTTTGTACAAAGTTTTCAAAATTATTTTGAAGCAAAACTTTGTAAAAGAATCTTTTACCGTTTTTAGGTTTGGGGAACCTAATACATATCCCTCCTATTAATATGGGTTAATTTTTTAAAAAAAATCATTAAGCATCACGAAAGAATTGTTGTTGGAAGACATTGCTCATTTTCATAATTCTATTATATTTATTTATCTGTTTGATAAGGACATCAATATACTTATTCAAGTAATTTTATTTTTCTTGCATGATAAACGATTGTATAGTGAAAAGAGAAATGTGCACTTACATAGAGCTTCTTCTTCCACGAAGATTCAGACAAAAACGAGTTTGGATGAAGTTTAAACTAGTATCTTCTAGCTAAGACCATCTTATGATAAGATTGGACCAAAATATAATTAGACTAAATTATTTTTTTGATCCTCTAAATAGCATCTTGAAATATTTTTGATCTCGAAGATCAATACTGTGTTCGTTCAACAACCAACAAATACAAAATGATTTATTTGGTCCCCGAATGTGTTTTTCAGGTAAATTCAATAGTAAAACTGGTCAAAGTATGTAAATAACCATTATACCCCTGTTGTGTTAAAAAATCAAACACCTTCTCGATTCCAACTTCACCATTGCCTGATGCGAAGCCGGCGGCGCGGTGGCGCCGCCCTAGAAGTGCGCCAGCTCTGCGAAGCTCCGGTGGGCGAGCCACACTCCACCATCTCTCCGTCGTTCAATTTTCTCACACTCCACCACCTCTCCGCCGCTCGTCCAACCAGGCCAGCCAGTGGCCTAAAACCAATTGCGGTTGCATTCCCTAGGGCCCTACGGTTGTGCGAAGGAGCGATTGTATTCCCAACGACGAGTGGGTAGGGCCCGACGGTGGTGCATTCTCCAACGACATCTTCGGAAGCAAAGAGCTCCTCTGTCAGGTTGTGGTTGGAGAAGCCGCGCTTCCGGGTGCCGTAGGTGAAGATAAGAGCAGCAGAACGAAGGGAAGAAGGACGCTCGTGAAATCCACACGCGGGCAGAGGAAGAAGACGCATGTGGATTCACGCGTGTTTTAGGACTAAATTTTGCGCTCATGATGATTTTATGGCTAAATGTCATTTTTCAGGTTTTTTAATAAGTAAAATTATGAAAATACCCTCCAGGTATATCTGAAAATCACCTTAGGAACCAAACAAATAATTTGTATTTGTTAGTTTCTGGAAAAATACGGCATTGGCCTTGGGAACCAAATGATGATATTTCATCAAATGTTAGGGACCAAAAAATAATTTAGTCATATAATTAACAAAAATCCTAATACACGTGAAGTATTTAGGTAATGTTTTTATTTATAGGATTAACTATGTGATTAATGAAAATTTTGTGGGATTTTATTAAAATTTTTTTTCTAAATCTGACCTTTCTCCCTTCCCTCTGAAATTTTCAAAGTTCAGAATAGATACTTAGACATGGGTAGTAAGTAACGGTTTTGTTGTACGACAATTCTTTTTTTTTTTCAAAATTGTTGACTATTGATGTTCCGAAGTTGGAACCTTTTATTTCAAATGTCAATTCTTATATGATACAGTGGAATACAATGTTCACGGTATCCCCATTAATTAATTAGTGAGCATATCGGTATTTTTTATTTTAAACAATTAAAAGATAAAATCAAATCCACTATCCTTGTTTTTAGGGATGAGAGGGTCAGACGGTCTATTCTTAATCTTATGGATAAACAACTTTTTTTTACCTTATATATTACATTTCTTAAATTACATACTTCTTATGAAGTACTAAATTTAGATATTTTAAAAATATTTTTATATCATATATTTTTATTTTCACATTAAAATACATATTATTACTTGTTTTAACTAGTAAAATATAATACTTAAATTTTATAAAAAATTTATAATATTTAAGATAAAAACTACTATGTACTGTCTATAAATTTATAAAAAAAATTGTATTTCCAGAATCTCTCTCTACAACCATAGTTTCTAAACTACTGAGAATATGGCTTGAAAAGTGCACCGGGGGATAGGATATAATTTACATTCAAATTCAAATGTAATAATTTTTAACGGCGGTTCAACCGCCATTATTCTACAGCCGTTAATCCGTTCTACATCTAACCAGCTATTGATAGATAATCTCTATTGTTCTTATTTCAAATTTTCTCTCCTAGATTTCTTTAGATTTCCCTCTGGTTTCCTTCTATTTCTCTCCCTGATTGCCTTAAATTTCTGTGATTTTCCCTGTCTCAAATCCCAAATTTCCAGATTTTGTAGTTTCTTATCCCAAGTCCGTACCACTCTTATCACAATTTCTTCTCTCCCAACTTTCCTTAGATTTCTCTCCGAGACTGCCTTAGATTCTCCCGGTTTTGTCTCACAAATCCCAAATTATTCCATTCACTGATCGAATCCTCACCAAAATTCTCTCCATTACCGAGCGACTATGATTCATCGGCACCGCAATGTTTCCCCGCCCAGAAGACGTCGGCGACGCGATGATGATGGAGAGTTGAACGGAAGCCAACATTAATACATTGGTACAGAAAGATTAATTTCAAAATATTTTAGGAATATGGGTGTTGTTTATTAGTCGTATTGTTGGTTCATATATTGGTGGTATTTATTGATGGGTATGATGGTGGTGGTGTTTACTGATGGGTACGATGGTGGTGGTGTTTACTGATGGGTATGATGGTGAAGGTTCTGAAATGATGTTAAAAAATGATGTTAAAAATTGATGATGGCGTTGACTCTCTAAATGAGCTGGTTTCAGAATTATTATTTTTCTATCAATTTTCCGGAGCTGCAAAAATGGTGGTGTCAAAACCGATGTTCAACTGATGGCTAGACCGGAGACGAAGTCAAAATCGTCGTCCAATGGCCAGAAAATTCACCGTTAATCTCGTCACCACCCACTAAGTTATCGTCCATTTTTTATAATTATTTTATTCTTAACATTAACTATGTTCTCATTGAATACAAAAACAGGTCTATTGGAACACTTATCTAAGAACATTTTAATAAGAAGCGTCCTAATAGATATGAATTAGGACGCGATTCTGAAAAGTGTTCCAATATATATACAATATAACAATAAAATTCGATCCAATATATTAGCAATGAAGAAACATTTCCACTTTAAATTGCTTATTTACTTTTTGAGAGTTAAAGTTTGTAAATTTTGACCATAAATATAAATTAATATATTCGCGCGATATTTTTAATAAAATATTTTAATTTGAATAAAATTTATTTTTAGATTTCAGAGATTAAGTATAGACAAAGTCTTGGGAAAGACAGGGTTTAACTAGAATAATAAAAGGTAAAAGATCTTAGTTGCAATATTAAAATTTTATTATACAACGTGTAGAAGGTATAAAGTTTAGAGTGCGTCTCTTGAAAGACGGTCTTTCCATAAGTCATGGAAAGACCAGGGTTTAAAGTATAAATTTCATAACTTTTACATGTTGCATACTAAATTTTTAATGTTGCAACTAAGACCTTTTATCTTTTATTATTCAAATTAAACCCCGTCTTTCCATAAGCTTATGGAAAGACCGTCTTTCCCAAGACTTTGCCTAAAGTTTATAACTCAATTCATGCAACCCAAAAAATGTATCTTGATTTTTTCTAATTTGCACTTTAAACCTTGATCTTTCCATGGCTTATGGAAAGACCGTCTTTCAAGAGACGGACTCTTAAGTATAAACTAAAATAAAATTTTAAATATAATGAGTCCATCTCTTGAAAGACGGTCTTTCCAACTACCAAGGTTTAAAGTGAAAATTAGAATTAATAAACTTTGTTAGTCAGTCTAGTATGAAATATTATCTTTTATTTTTATTATAATAATCCGTCTATGAGTTTCTCAAATAAATCAAGTAGTACTTGATTAAGTTAAAAGAATAATTAAAAAGGTAAACATTATAGTAATTAAGAGGAAATTTATTCTCTAACTAATGCAATCAATACATATCTCATCATTCTGTTAGTAAAAAAATGTATATAATTATTCATTAAAAAAAGGAAACTAAAATTAAAAAGATAAATATGATTCAAATTAAACTCAAAACAATAAACTAAAATGGAATAGAGAAATAGAGAAATATGAAATAGACAAATATAATGGAATAAGGATCATCCTCGATAATGGATAAATTTTGAAACCTATGTCATCGATATTGTCCTTGAGTTTGGTTGCTCCTCATCTTTACTTTCAAGTTCATCACTTTCAAGACTTGACATCAAATTAAGTTGGACCTTTTTATTTCTTCCTCTTGAGTTTTGACTATGTAACAATAAAGAAACAAACTATTAGCTTATTAAAAAGAAATTTGTATAACATATTGGTTTAAGAATTTACCTTTAGAATCTTTTTGTATATCATAAACTTGTTTAATTAGAACTCCATCTTCTAATTCCAGCATGTCATTTTCTTCTTCTTCAATTTCAACCTTGTCTCCGAGAGATATAATGTTGTATCTTGGTTCAATTTCACCCTCTCTCATAGCAACTTTTACTTGAACTATGTATTCAGTATTTGCAATTTCATTATTGCGTTTCTCAATATAATCCTATTAAAAATGAATAAGTGTAGATACAGTTGGTAAGTAGATTTAAAAATATTACATATGTAATGTATAAATTTATGAAAAATTTATCAAACCTTAGTAACATTGTTTATTGCTTGTTCAGCAGTGAAATCCAATAATTTTTCTGCATTTTCACCAAAAAAAGAAGCTGTGATCTTTCCACTCTCATATATTATGTGAGATTGAAATCGACACCTAAACAATACAAGTTAGGGATAAGTGCCAATATAACCCTATCTACTTGAGTAAGTGCCAATATAACCCTATGATAATTTTTAGTGCAAATATAACCCGAACTAGTTAATGAAAGTGTCAATATAACCCTTAGACCCTATTTTTGGCATTGACCTCAATTTTTTGGCATTGACTCTATGTAAATTAACCAAAAGACCCTTTGGGCTAACTCTGAAATGAGGTGGACAATTTTACCCTCATAGTTCGCCGGACCGTCGCCGGAACATGTAGGGTTATATCAGCACATTATGCAATCTTATTGGGTTATATCAGCACATTCCTAATGTTTGTAGGGTTATATCAGCACATTTCTAATGTTTGTAGGGTTATATCAGCACATCCTTAAAACTTATAGGGTTATATTGGCACTTTCACTAACTAGATAGAGTTATATTGGCACTTTCGAATATTGAAAGGTTATATTAGCACTTATATCAATTAGGTAGGGTTATAAAAACACTTTTTTTCTAAAAGTTAACTTGTTATGATATCCATTGTACAGACCAATATACAAAAATTATTCAATGTATGTTAATTTTAAAAATTCGTTATAATTAGATATTCCATGTACGTGATATAAAAAGAAGAATAAAATGTAACGTTCATATTAAAGGCTAAATGGATATTTTGAGGACAAACGTGAACATTGCGAGTAGAGACTTTCTGGTTTGCTGATCAGATGGTATTGTAGCTCAAAAGATCTTGTTTTACTACTTAATAAGCTTGAAATTTATAGAAAATTTGTACAATGATATATTATCAATGGTACTGGTAGTTACAAATTTACAAAGTTGTTTTCTTAAGTTGAAGTCGAAATGAAGGATAATTTGTCCAACTGTAATTTGCTACTCATAGTGGATAATATTTTATTGAACATTATCCCCTCGGCCCTAGCACTCTACAAAAAGAAAATTTAAAAAACATTAAGGTCTCAAAAGGTGAATATGAAGTATAAAACATACAGATTTGTACGGATATCATAGTTCAAATATTGTACCAAGTATGGCCAACAAAAAATTCCACATTGTTGCATAAATTTCAATTGCATGACAAGTCCAATACAAATAATTAATGAGAACCTCAACAAAGGAATAAACCATACAATACCCACAGTAACAAAGCAAAATTCAAATAGCATAATAAAAAAACATTAGATTTTGTGTTATCCAATTATTTTATTGCCTAACTAAATAGCTTATAAGGGCATAATGGAAAAATAAAGTTAATAAGGTTTCAAACTTCAAAGTTTGAATTTTTGCAGTAGTTATTAGATGTATTGCAAAAGGCAAAGAAGCTATATAAAAATAATTACTTTGCAAGGAACCAAACAAAGAAATAACATCATATAAATATGATAAATCACATATAATGTGAATATATATATATATATATATATATATATATATTCATATTCAAAAGATGTTCATACCATATAAAAATGGAATTGTGTGTGCTGTAGTTCCCTTTTAGTTTAGGTTGAAGATGTAAACTGATTGTCTTCTCGTAATATATAATCTGACTGTTACTACAGATTAACACATAAACCAAGAACCAAAACATGACAAGACAAGTGAACTCCAAAAACACCTCACATATTGGAAAAATAAGCAAAACCAACAAATTCAAATTGCAAAAGAGCCAAAATGAGTGATCACTCAGTGCACGTGTCACTCTATTTCAAATAAAAACAATTACAACCTCTGTTTTCTTATGTTTGGCACACTTAAACCTATGGTGCCAAACATAGTGAAACAGAGAGAGTACTAAACCATCAGAAACTGTCCCAAGCAGTATAGAAGTAATCTTACCCATGCACAATAAATTTCACTAATTTGTAACAAAACGCAATTGGATGAAAATAGCAAGAAACATAGGCAATTGATGTTTACCTCATCATCTGCAAATGTGAATTTTTGCAATTTGGTGAATTTGCTAGGGTTTTGGTATGGAGACAATTTAGAGAAAAGTGCATATATAACTCTATATAATTGATGAAAGTGCATATATAACCCTGCAATAATGAAAGTGCAGATATAACCCTAGTCAGTCAATGGCGGAAATAATGGCTTTAGGGTTATATTTGCACATATGTATAATAGTTAGGATTATATTTGCACTAAAAAACAACTCAGGGTTATATTTTCACTTTCTCCAACATATAGGGTTATATTTGCATATTGCCCGAGAATTTATCTTTGTTTGTAATGGTTCAAACCCAAGGTTTATCGGCATTTTTGAGTTCATCAATTGCCTTGTCTGTAGCCATTGCGTTTTTGTAGTTGTAGCATCTAGACCATGAAAACAAATATTAGTTGTTGTAAAATATTCTACAACGTATGCAAAAAAAATGAAATAAAGATTTATCTCACCTTTAATATTATAAGAATTGAATTATGTGATTTTTATGTTTTTAACTACTGGTATTTATATACTTTGGTATGGAATGTTTGTGGTTTTAAATATATTTTTAGAAGTTGTATATATTTTAAGAAGTCATTATTGAATATATATATATATATATATATTCATATTTATATTTCGTTTCCCAAAATGTATCTTTTTAACCAAAAATAGTGTAGTAATTAAATCCGTACCATGTAAAATTTTGATTAAGTTATTTTTAACAATAAATGTAGCATTCATTATTTTTCAACTTACCATAGTTTATGTATTTATTTTTTTGAGATAAAGATATACTGTGATATTTTACTTGATTTTTTGTTACCAAATATGAAAGTAACTTATCATAATTAATTGGTACTTCCATAAATTTAATATTATTAGAATGTTATTCATATATAGTACTTCCAATTACCTAATTTCATTACCACACGGGGTCGAGTGGAGAGGGTTCGAATGGAGAGGGTTCGAATGGAGAGGTTTCGAGTGGAGATGGTTCGAGTCAAGTGGTTCGAGTAATAGAAGTTCGAGTGGTACTGGGTTTCAGTGTAGAGGGTTTTAGTGTAGAGGGTTCAAATAGAGGGTTCAAGTGGAGAGGGTTTGAGTAGAGTGGGTCCGAAAGAGGTTCAAGGGATACTATGTTTGAGGGGAGAGGGTTCGAGTGAAGAAGTTCGAATGGAGAGGTTCGAGCGAAGAGGTTCTAGTGGTGAGGTTCAAGTGATGAGGAATCAATTGAAGAGGGTTTGAGTGGGGAGGTTTTGAGTAGAGAGGTTCGAGTGATACTATGTTCGAGTGGTACTGGGTTCATGTGGAAAGAGTTCAAGTAGAGGAGGTTCAAGGGTTCGAGTGGAAAGGCTTCGACTATAAGGTTAGAGTGGAGAGGTCTGGGTGGAGAAGTTCGAGTGGTGAGGGTTCTAGTGGTGAGAGTCGAGTGGTGAGGGTACCATCCACCATTGGAGAGAATACGATCCACCCCTCGAGAGGAATATATCATCCACCACTGGAGAGAGTATTATCCACCCCTCAAGAAGTTTGTTAACCACCCTTCGAGGGTACACCATCTACCTCTCGAAAGGGTAAACCATCCACCACTGGAGAGAGTACACCTTCCACCCCTCGAGGGTACGCCATCAACGTCTCGAGAGAGGTGTACCAGCCCTTGAGGGTACACCACCCCTCGAGAGGTCACACATCCACCGCTCTAGAGTACACCAGTCCTCGAGGGTACACCACCCCTCGAGAAAGCAACCACCCCTTGAGAAAATATACCAATAAGAGCGTCAAACCATTCACATTACCTCTCAAACCATGAACCACTCGAGGCATATACCCCTCGAACCATCCACGACACCACCATTCGAACCTCCTATCCCTCAAACACCAATCATCCATTCCTGGAACCATCACCCCTGGAACCATCAGCTCTTGAACATCCACCACACCACCACTCAAACCATCCACCTCTCAAACATCAACCATTCGCCTCGAGGCCTCCCTACCACTCAAACCTCTTCACTCTAACCTCTACTCGAACCCTCACCACTCGAACCAATACCACTCGAACCCTTTCCATTCGAATCCCCTATTCGAACCCTCTCCACTTGACCCTCACCACTCGACCTCTCACCACTCGAACCCTCTTCACTCGAACCCAGTGCTACTCGAACCTCTTTACTTGAACCCCTTACCACTCGAACCCAGTACCCCACTCGAACCTCTCTATCTATTCATTAACCCTCGAGGTCCTGGAACCATCAACAATCATCCTTGAGGTATAACCCCTCGATCCATCAACCATCTACCTCGGTACCACTAAAACCATCCACCCCTAGAACATCAACTATCCACCTCAACTCAAACCTCTGTACTCGAACCCAGTACCACTCGAACCTCTCCGCTCGAACCCAGTACCACTCGAGCCCATTCCACTCAAACCCAGTACCACTCAAACCCAGTACCACTCAAACCCAGTCCACTCGAACCCAGTACCACTCGAACCCTCTCTACTCGAACCCAGTTCCACTCGAACCCTCTCCACTCGAACCTAATACCACTCGAACCCTCTCCACTCGAACCCTCTCTACTTAAACCCAGTACTACTCAAACCTCTCCACTCGAATCTTGACTTGAACTCTCTCCACTCGAACCCTCACCACCCGAACTCTCTCGCTCGAACCATCACCATCCGAACTCTTTACGCTCGAACCATCACCACCCGAACTCTCTTCACTTGAGCCCAGTACCACTCGAACCCAGTACTACTCGAACCCCTCCACTCGAACCCGGTACTACTCAAACCCTCTCCACTCGAACCCAGTACCACTCGAACCTCTCCACTCGAACCCAGTATCACCCGAACCCTCTTCACTCAAACCCAGTACCACCCGAACCCTCTTCACTCAAACCCAGTACCACTCAAACCTAGTATTACTCGAACCCTCTCCACTCGAACCCAGTACTACTCAAACCCCCTCCACTCGAACTCTTACCACTCGGACCAGTACCACTCGAACCAGTACCACTCGAACCAGTACCACTCGAACCCTTCCACTCGAACCCATTACCACTCGAACCCTCTCCAATGGAACCTCTCTACTCACGTAACAATTTCCTTACTTCACGAGCTCTTGTTTTTTGTCTGATTTGATAAACGTAAGTTGATTGATTAATGTTAGTTGGATCTATGAATCTCGGGAAACATATCTAAACCATGTGAAGACAATGGTAGGTGTGGAGAAAATATATGCACTAATTAAATTAAACATATTGCTATAAATCTAATTATATATATCATAATTGACAGTTACCTTATATAAATTTTACATTATTAGATTGTTCTTAATAATCATTAATTATTATTTATTTATTAATTAGAATATTTTTATTGAATGAATTGAAGTGTAGATAACCTCTAGAGAAGTAGTTGAAAAATTCAAGAAAGTATTATGTATATGTCATTTATAGAATAAAGTATTGTTCACATAAATTATTTTAAGACATAAAATAGTTATATTAATTGAATGTGTTGTGCAAAATAAATATTCATCCTATATATGTTTAGTTAATATATTATATTTTTGAAATATTTGTTTTAGTTTTATATGGAAATTTGTCTGATCTATGCTTTCAAGGAAATCCTTATAAATTTGTTGCTCAATTCATTCGCTAAACATACATAAATATTCAGTGGAAATTATACTATTTAGCAGTTCATGATGATTTATCCAAGTTTTTTATTTGAGCCAAAAATTGAGAAGCAGTTTGTTATTGTAAGTTTTTTTTATTGGTTTATATTTTGCAATATTTTTTTAATTTTCAATGATTAAAGCCAACGTATTGATCTTGTTGGAAAAACCGTGCTCAAAAATGGAGGGAACCCAT
Organism: Rubia yunnanensis; assembly: GCA_037428765.1. Taxonomy (NCBI): domain Eukaryota; kingdom Viridiplantae; phylum Streptophyta; class Magnoliopsida; order Gentianales; family Rubiaceae; genus Rubia; species Rubia yunnanensis. The sequence goes on along the minus strand of CM075067.1, from coordinate 32,960,556 downwards.
ATTTAATGAAAATAAAAATGCAAACAACATAGAACATATTCAGTAGCTTATTCTGATCTAAGTTAAAAAGTCTAGTAAGTCAAGGGAGAGCTCCTCCTCTCCAAGGAAGGGAGATGAGCATCTCATGAATTGTTCTCATATTTATCCTATAGATGCATAGAAAGGTTGAACCTTGAATGTGGTTTGTTCTATGGTTAGCCTAGTAAATGCTTTGTTTGGTTAAATGACTATGTCTTTGGTAGAAGACTTCTCGTTATCAACCCTATGGTCCTTCATGTGAAATGCCATTGATGAAATACCTCTATGGTGTTGTTTGTCTAGGGTGATTATCAATGAGGTTTGCAAATGGTCGTTGTGTGTCTTTGCAAATTACTATAAAGGAGGAATGAATGTTGATCTTCGAATGAGAAGTGATAACATTAGACAATAAATGTAATTGAATGAGTGAATGAACCTATGATCTATAGGAAGATAGGAAGTGGAAGTCGATTGCCCCCAAGGCTCTGTTAATTGTTGTTTTAATCATCTATTCAGTTGTTGTTGCATGATTATTATAGTTCTATTGCTTTGCTAGTTGTTTTCTTTCAATTTTATAACTTAGGATCAAAAACCAACCAAACCCCCTCCCCCCATTTTTACATGCTTTTATATGTATCTATATATGCTTATATCTAGTATGTTTTCTCCTATATGTGTTTAAATACTTGGAAAGATCCCTCTGCTCGTGGATGACCCCGACTTGCCATTATCTACTTAATTATAGATAGGAAGCATTAGGGCTTAAAAATATAAATTTGAGAGGTACGATGACGACCTCCCAAATTTTGGCACCACTGGCGGGGAAGGGACGTTTATTTTTTTAAGTGTTTGGGCATATTATGTGTGATTATGCACTATTTGTAGATATTTTTTTAGTTTTCTTTTGTTTTGATTTCTTAGTTGACTAGCCATTTTCGCTTGGCTTGGAGACGTATTGTTCAAGTTCTTTGATTTTGTACGCGATCCTCTTCACAAGAACTCCTACACTACGGCCCCGAGTTAGAGTTGAATTTGAGATGGGCTAGGAGGCTTTCTTTGGAAAGTGTGATTAACACCCCTCCTAGTGACCATTTTGTGGATACTTCTACTTCTATGGAGCATCAACACAAGCACGAAGATGAGCATCCGAGAGGAGGGCCTCAATATTCTCCTCTCTAAAGGAGAGCTCCTCCTCTCCAAGGAAGGGAGATTCCTTTGGGGCAAGCCTTGTTGAGGGACATTATGTCTCCTAACCTTGATCAACAACTGATGTACATTGAGTATCCTTTGGTTGGACCTAATGGACACTTTGAGCTCAAGGCTGGGTTTATAAACATGCTACTTATTTTCCTGGGGAGAATGCCAACAAGCATCTCACCGAGTTTCATTTTTTGTGTGGTGGTACGGTCCCCCACGGAGTAGATGAAGACTTCTACAAGTTAAAGGCATTCCCATTCACATTGAGGGATGGTGCAAGGGATTGGCTCCACTACCTACCACCCAAAAGCATCAAAAGTTGGCTTAACATGAAGACAAAATTTCTATCCAAGTACTTCCCAGCCTCAAAATCCGCCGCTTTGAAGAAGGACATAAGTAACATTCTCCAATGGAATGAAGAGTCCATTTTCGACTATTGAGAGAGATTCAAGAAGCTACTCATAAGTTACCCGTACCACGAATATTTGGAGGGAGACTTGGTCTACTATTTCTACAATGTTCTTCTTGATGAGGACCAACGACTAGTGAGGAGTTCTTGTGGTGGTACCCTTGGGAACAAAACTTCAACGGAGGTTATGCAATTATACGAGGAGCTAGCAGAGGAGTCAAGGAACTTTAGCTCGAGGGCCAATTTGATAAGAAGAAATCCAATGCCCACAAGTGACCCTTCCAACAGTGGAAAGCTTGAGGACCAAGTCTCGGCCCTTACTTCTATGGTGAAATCGTTGATGACCAAGCCCAAAAATGTGCCACATGTTAAATCTTGTGAAATTTATTACTCGACGCATCCTACGGATTCTTTTCCTACTTTGCAAGATGATTATGTCGAGGAGACGAGTGCCATGAGGTATCAAGGTAACCAAGGCTATTAAGGTAACCAAAACTATCAAGGCTATCAAGGTGTGCAGGGATATCAAAGAAATCAAGGGTACCAATGTGGCCAAGGCTACTAAAACTGGCCTTACAATGCGAGTAATAGAGATCACCCAAATCTCCGGTATGAAAACCCTCAAGGAGACCAAAATGCTCAACATTACCGGCCACCTCAACAACAATACCAAAGGCTTCAAGACAAGCCCTAAAACCAAGGGGAGAGCTGGGTACCTGAGCTCTCCCCTTGGTCTTAGGGCTTGTCTTGAAGCCATTCACCGGTTGAGCATGTGTGTGGAGAAAGGTGAAAAATTCCAAGATGAAAAATTGGAAAGCTTTTCAAGCCATTCACTGGCTGAGGTTGTGTGCGGAGAAAGCCATTCATCGGTTGAGGTGATGCAAGCCATTCACCAGTTGAGCATGTGTGCAGAGAAAGGTGAAAAATTCCAAGATGACGCCAAGACGAGCATCAAGAACTTGGAAACTCAAGTGAGCCAAATAGCTCAAGTGGTGAATCGGATGGAGGTCCTGGAAAAGGGAAAAATTCTCTCCCAACCAGAGATCAATCCTTGACAAAATGTGAGTGCAATATCATTAAGAAGTGGAAAGGAAGTAAAGGAGCTCCAAACAAGGGTTGTTGTTGAGCAGGTGGTCGAAAAAGAAGAAGGCCTTGACAAGAATGCCGAGGAGTTGGCCAAAGAGAGCAAAGAAGAAGAAATTGAGGTGGAGACATTTGTGCCAAGACCGGGATCAAATCCCGAAACCTCATCCCCACTGCACAAGAAGTCAAGAGGGGTGGAGATCCCTATCTATGCGCTAGAACCACCATTTCCGGAGGCATTATAGGATATGAGGACCAAGGAGGACACTAAGGGTATCTACAAAGTCTTTCGTAGATACGAGGTAAATATTCCACTATTAAATGCTCTAAATAAGGTTCCTAGGTATGCTAAATTTCTGAAGAAATTGTGTAGCGTCAATAGGAAACAACAATTGAAAAGTAAGAAAAAGAGTGTGAAGAGTGAATATGTCTCCGTCGTGTTTGATGATGAAATGCCTCATAAATGTGATGATTCGGGAATATTTACAATCCCTTGTGAGATAGGAGGCATATGTGTTAACAAGGCCATGTTAGACTTAGGTGCTTCAATCAATGTGATCCCATATTCCTTGTATGAAAGTCTAAATCTAGGCACTTTGCACGAAACCGGGGTTCTTATCCAACTAGCCGATCACTCTAGCACATACCCAAAAGGTATTGTGAAGGATGTATTGGTGAAAGTGGATTCTTTGACATTCCCCGCTGACTTTTATGTTATTGAAATGGGATGTGACAATAGTGCTAAACCTATTATTTTTGGAAGGCCATTTCTAAAGATTTCAAGGACCATAATTGACGTGCACAGAGGAACATTGACCATGGAATTTAGTGGGCGGAAGGTAGAATTTGACACTAATAATTCTATTGATCGTCCTAGTATATACCATTCTTGCCAAGCTATTAATGTTGTGGAAGATAAAGAGAAAGATGTAATTGAGCCCAAAGATGGTAGTTCCTTATATGTTTCCATAGATGATGTTTTGAGTGATGCTTTGATTTCAAATGTTGTTAGTACTAACTTGAAGGAAAGCAACAATGGCGAATACACTCTTGGGATAGCAACATCCAACACTTTTCATGTGTCCACGGGTAAGCCAATAAGGGTGGTTTTCCCTCCTTTTCTTGAGAAGACTTCGGTGGAAAAGTGTAAACCACCACCGAAAGATCTTAAATGTTCACCCCTTGGAGAAGAAGAGAAACCCACAAATGCCCACATGCTTGCGATCATCATGGAGCAAAAAGGTGAGTTGTTGGAAATGTTGAGGGAACATGAAGAAACCCTAAGCTGTTTGAAGAAGGTTTTGTTGGGGGATGATGTGAATCTCGATTGTTTTGACCCGGATCAGGGAAAGGGGACTGATCATCTCGGTTCATTTTGTGAGTAAGCTCCAAGAAGGGGAGTAAGTCGTGCTGACGACATTAAATAAACTTGGTTTTGATCATCCAGATCGTCATTCGTGACTTTTTGTCGATGTTATCGCAATTTGATGTCATTTTTCATTGTTTTAATTTATTTCTATCACAGTTGTGTTTTCTATGATTTTGTAGCAAAATAGTTCGAGCATTGGAGAATCAGCGACAATTTTGGAACGGAAAAATTGGCCATGAAGAAAAAGGGGATGAAGAATAGGGCTGGCCACGGATGCTGGGAGCATTCCCGCCCAAGCGGTCAAGCCCTGCTCACGCGACATGAGCGGGCACTATTCAATTTATTTATTTATTTTAACATTTATGATTTCTCTCCCAAAATTCTCCTCTTTCCATTTATTTCTTCTCCATCTCATCTCTTCTCCATTTCAAGAACCCCCCCAAATAACCCATCTCAATCTTCCAAATTTCACCATTCCTATCCAACATTCAATCATTTCCATTCATCAAATCCATCCTCCAACCCATTAAATCTTCAAATCCAAAAATTTATCCAAGAACCATAACTTTTCGGGATTTGTTCTTGGGTTGAATTGGTCGCTTGGGAAGCAACGAATTGCTTGGACTCACTTGGAAAGGTGTTCTTCCTAGTTATCCTCTTCACAATCACTGGTGTTTGTGCTTAGTTGATTTGAGGTGTGGGAATTTTTGTGGCGATGTGCTATTGTCAATTGTTCGTTGGACTCTTGGAGCTAGTTTGTTCTTGGAGCTTGGGGTAATCGTTGCATCAAGAGTTTGTAAGTTATTTTTCCTTTGTCTCTATACTTGAAACGTGTTGCCTTATGTGTTTTACATTGAGGGAAATGTATGATTTTAAGTGTGGGGAGGGGGGGGGGGTTAATGATTGACATGTATATAATTAGCTACTTTGGATTGGAAAAATACAGAAAAAATTGATTTTTTAAAAAAAATAGAAAATGAATTTGTTTTATAAATATATATATATAAAGAAACCCACAAAGTTAAAAATCCGAGAGGGAAATTTAGGCAACATTGGGGGCCCGGATAGGCCAAAATTCCAAAAGGGCGGCCTAGGCAAAAATGAGAGGCTAAAAGTCTAGAAAAAGGTGAGATGTGAGCAAAGAAACATGATGTGTGGTTAGGATGAAAACCCAAAAGGGCTCCTAGGCAAAATGAGAGAAGGAAAGAAAAAAAATGCTACAATTTTACTCATTTACCGGCGTTGAAGTTATAAGGTTGCGGTTGATACATGGATGGATCGGGTAGCCTAACATCATGGAACATCTTGGTGTTGGAAAATTTAGCGGGGAAAACGAAGTAAGTTATGAAATTCTTGATTGTTGATATACTTCGTTTTTAGGATGATATATTGGTATAAAGAGGAGTATGTATTTGAAATTTATGCATGTTTTTGGCTTCACCTTGTACCATTGGATTTGGGATTGTCAATTCGGGATTTGGAGATGTTTTAGAGATATCAATGAATTGATAGGTTGATATAGTTTGGGTAGATTTAGGAATGGGGGTTGTGGGAAACTTCTCATTTAAACTTAACGTTGAGATGTGTGATATTGAGAGTTTTGTGAGGTATTAACTTGGGGGAATAATAGTTAGGATGTGGATACGTCAATTCTTTCGTGCGCTTGGATATTTTCTTACTCGAGGGCGAGTAAGGTTTAAGTTCAGGGAGGTTTGATGTGTCCATTTTATGTGCATATTTTAGGACTTTTTAGGATCACTTTTGTGCTCTTTTTTTAATCAAGAGCTTGTGTTTTACCTTGAAATTCTCTTAGAAGATGTAAGAGCGACTTTGCATTCTTTTACCTTTTTCTAAGTGGATTTTGTGTGACAAAGGAAGAGCATCGAGATTTGAAGATCGGAGACCATTGAAGATCACATTTTGAAGACTTTGAAGATTTGAATACTAGCTTTGAATATTTAAGACAAGAAGAATCGAGGATTTGAAGGCAAGGCGACAAAGCAAAGAGGAATCGACACAAGGGTGAAAATGGGCTGCCCGCCCGGGCGGGGTCTTACTACGCTTTTGCCTTTTGCCTTTTCTTTTCCTCTCTCTTGTACTATAAAAGGAATTTTTGGCCACCCACTTCTCATCTTCTCCCTTTTGGCCGAACTTCCTCATCTCCAAACCCTAGTTCTCCATTTTCTTTCACCTTTTCCCTCTTTGTTTATGTGTGAATTCATCCATGAAGGTTAGTATGATTTGTATTAGCTAAAATAGTTCTTGGGAGCAATTGATTGAAGCTTCCAAACTTATGTGGTGAGATTCTCTATTTGCTCATTTATGAACATTTATTGGAGAGCATTTATTATTTCATTAATGTTGTGTTTTGCCTCATTTATACCATGGGTTATTTGATTATATGAAATTTTGGCATGATTGAAGTGTTAGAGTTTTAGGAAAGTTGAAAATTTCTTAGCTCGTTTGACATGAAATCCAAGAGCATTGATTTAGAACTTCTTGTGTACAATGAGTGGTGATTCTTGCTAGATAAGTATGTTAATGTGGATTTTTCTCATATTTATCCTACAGATGCAAAGAAAGATTGAACCTTGAATGTGGTTTGTTCTAGGGTTAGCCTAGTAAATGCTTTATTTGGTTAAATGACTATATCTTTGGTTGAAGACTTGTTGTTATCAAACATATGGCCCTTCGTGTGAAATGTCATTGATGAAATACCTCTATGGTGATGTTTTTCTAGGGTGATCATCAATGAGGTTTGCAAATGGTCGTTGTTTGTCTTTGCAAATTACTATTAAGGAGGAATTAATGTTGATCTTCAAATGAGAATTGATAACATTTTTCATGGACAATAAATGTAATTGAATGAGTGAATGAACCTATGATCTATAGGAAGTTTGGAAGTGGAAGTCGATTACCCCCTAGGCTCTGTTAATTGTTGTTTTTATCATCTATTTAGTTGTTGCATGATTAGCATAATTCTCTTGCTTTTCTAGTTTTTAACTTTCAATTTTATAACTTAGGGCCAAAAACAAACTACCCCCCCCCCCCCTTTACATGCTTTTATATGTATCTATATGTGCTTATATCTAGTATATTTTCTCCTATATATGTTTAAACACTTGGAAAGATCTCTCTTCTCGTGGACGACCCCGACTTGCCTTTATCTACCTAATTGTAGATAGGAAGCATTAGGGCCTTAAAATATAACTTTGAGAGGTACGCCGATGACCTCCCAGTGGTGGCGGTGGTGGTGGATTGGTGGTGGGATTGCGGGGCTGGTGGCAAAGTTGGGCGGTGGGTGGTAGTGGATTAGTGGTGGGGGTGTTTTTGTCTTTTAAAATTTTGTATTAGGTTAGAAGGGCATTTTGGTTATTTTGGTCGATCAATGGCCGGAAATGGCCAATCAATGGCGGAATAGTGGCTTTAGGGTTATGTTTGCACTTATGTATAATTGTTAGGCTTATATTTGTACTAAAAAACAACTTAGGGTTATATTTGCACTTTCTCCAACATATAGAGTTATATTTGCATATTACCCTTAGAAAAATAAGGAAATCTCTTGAACCAAAATTTAAAGAAGTCGAATTTCAAAATACACCATTATTTTTTATCACTACTTCTGACCAAATGGATAACAAAGGTAATAACTATTTTCTTAATATCATATTCATGTCGTAATTCATATTAATTATTATTTGAGAATCATACGTTTAAAATACCATGCAAATATAAAAATCGATCATTCAAATGAAGAATAAAAAGAGAAATGGTTTTTCAATGGTTCAATTTTATGTGTTGATTCAACAAGAATTGAATGTTGCCTTGATTTAGACTTGGACAATTTTGGTATATAAATAGAAAATTAGTGTTAAAGTTTAGGTGTTAAATTGATGATTACATTAAATATTCATTTCTCCAAATTTTTTTCTTCTCTCTACAAATATAGAGAACCAAACTCTCCATTTTAGAGAATGGGATGGAGAATCTGTTGGAGAATCTGTTGGAGATGAATTGATGTCTAAAATTTCTAAAATCAATTAAAATCTCCATTATAGAGAACCTGTTGTACTTGCTCTTACTTAATTATTGGGACATTCACTAATAAGTGACTGACTAAATATCTTATCTAATGCATCAATTAAAATAGCAATCCATTATAACTATGATTTATTGTGACTCATAATAACATGTTAACACTTATGCTCTCATAAGGGTCTAATGCTACAAGCGTTTCAATACAAGATCTATTACAACATACTAGAGGAGCAAGATATACATCAATATCATTACCAGGTCGGACCAGATATCATCAAAGATAGCAACACATACTTACGTTTCATGGTCGACCAAGACGGGAGGTTGTATATGATCAACATATCAGGCCAAGAGCTATGTGTGCTACTTATGTCACCAAAAGGATTCATACTGTCTGTACACTACTCTAACCTCAAATGCCGAGAATCTTTGACAGACTCAGGGTACCTAGCATCGACTTTCTTCCATTACTCCTAGTCTGAAGTATATCTTATGACATCATCCAGTCGGCCTCTATCTGCATGTCAACGCAACAACTTGGCATCTTTCTTACAAGCATACAACTTTTTCAAACGGGGAATGATAGGGAGGTACCATAAAACTTTTACTGGTGTCCTTTTCTTCGATTTGAATGGAACTTCCGCACCCACCACAATCACACTTCTCTTCAACTTGTATTGAGACTCACCACATACCCGAAAAGTTTCTCGATCTTTATCTAATTCCCCTCTATACAACGTACAATTGTTCGGGCATGCATGGATTTTTTGCAATTCCAATCCCATCGGGCATAGTATTTTTTGCAGCATATAACCTATTGGCCATTAAATTTCCCTCTGGAAGCAAATCCCTAAAAATATCCAGAGCCTCGGTCATCGACTTGCCTGTCCATCCAAACTTTTCCTTCAAGTTTATTATCCACATAGTTGCATTCAGAACCAAGATTTTCGAACCATTGTACAAAGGCGCCCCTTTATTGTCAATCAAATCTTGTAATGCCTCCGGTTTACCTTTGAATTCCCTCACAATATCTTCAACCATTTCGTCAAACTCCGCGTTACAATCTAATTCATCAACCGTGGTCATGTCCTCCAATTCATTGGAATGAGAGGCTTCCACAACTTCTCTATGCTATACCCAATGAGTGTAGCTAGTTTGGAACCCTCTCATTATAAGGTGTTCCTGCAATTTTTTCCTCCCAAAATATGCATCATTTTTACATTCCTTACAAGGGCATCTTGCCCACGAAGAACCATTTTAGAAAGCATGTTCAAACGCAAACGAAACAAATGATTCAACCAATGGCATGTACGCAGGTGATTTCCTAAGATCATTACCAATAGTTCATCTCGATCCATTCTCCTAAAAGTCAATTAATATGCAACACATGAGGATCCATTCAACAAGAAGCATAAACATAGTTAATCTCAAAACCTAATTGTAAATATGGATATATAGGAAGAATCAAATACACATTCAATTATTTCGTGAAACTGAAAAACAAGATAATTTGGATTAAAATAAACTTCTCCAATCCGATTTGATGATTTCTCAAGCACGACAATGGGTAATGAATAATGGGTATTGAATGAATGAGCTTCTTCTTCAAAGTTTTAGGATTTAGTGGCATTTAATGGAAATGAGCGCATTTTTTATATACATGGTCGCTTCCGAACTCAGAAACTTGGTCCCTCAACTTCAAAAGATAAGCTTGATAACATTTTGAACTCGGAAATAGGACACTACGCATTTCCACGTTCGAAAAACGTTTCTTTTCTTAGCACTGCCCACATAATGGGATTTTCAATTTTGGAAATCCTATCGTTCCCCATTTTTGAGTTCGTAAAGTATCATATTTAAAAGCGGTTAGACATAACCACCTTTAATTAGAGCTAATTAAAGGCGGTTATGCCTTGAATCGTCTTAAAACATCAAAAACCGCATTGATAATTTATTAGGGGACACGATCGGAATTTTCCGAAATCGGAAGTCCAAATTAAAGGCAGCTTTACGTATGCTTCCTTCCTTTGCTGCCTGTAGTAGAAGTCTCTCTACTAGTTTTGGGTCATTTCTGATCAGTCAATGGCCAAAAATGATAGTTAATACTGGAATATAGTCTTTGGGTTATATTTGCACTTTCGTTAAGTAGTTTGTATTTTGAATTATCTTAGGGTTATATGTGCACTTACTGAAGTATATAGGGTGATATTTGTATGTATCCCAAAGTTTTATTGCCAGCCTGCAATCAAGCATCTTAATAATTTTCAATTTTGCTCTTATTATATACTGTGTATATAGATACTCAGCATAAATTGCACATAATATTTTTTACGATTTTCAAAAAATATGTTTGACGGTTATATGTTTAACTACAAATAATAACGGCAAATAAAAAATAAATATTTCAAAACTACTTATTACGATGAATCCAACAATTCACAATAGTATTGTTGTTTATATATTTAATTAAATATGTGGTCAAAGTTTGAACATGTTAACTACCAAATAGTAGGTGTGCAGTTTATGATGGAATGACGAAAGTATATATTTTTTGTTACGTCTAAATTATTGTTTTCTTTTATCAAAAATTTTAAAATAAATAAAATAGCTTCATATGTAAATGGAAAAAAATAGATTCAAATAAAATATATTTGGGAAATATATTAATACTAAAAAAATATCCATACGAATGATCCTGACATATGCGATATCAAGCTTCCATTCACTAACTACCACGTACATTAATTTAGTTAACGTAATTAATTTATTTACCATTCCTTTTAACCATCTTTCTATCGCTCTCATTTTTACTATTTTCTTTCCTCGCATGGTCGCATTATATCAATCTCCATCGTCCCACTCCCGTTTCATATTGAAAATACTATGAATACATAATCCAAGTGCAATCCTTCCAACACATGTATTCTGGGTTACCAAAATATGCAGATGCAGAAACCCCATAAGATATCTTAATCATCGAAACCAATAACACAAACACTATGAATCATAATATAAAAACGCACAAACCCCAAAAGTAAAAGAGGAAAGATTCAAGAAAAATTATAGCGCGCAACGCACAAGAAATCTTTTGAACAGGGGGATTAGATGGAGTAAGTAGGTACAAATAATTAGGCTAACCGTGGGAGAAATGTGACTGGTGGTGGTGGAGAGACGAGAGTATGACGATGAGGAAAGAAAGTAGTAAAAATGAGAGCGAGAGAAAGATTGTTAAAAGGAATAGTAAATTAATTAATTGCATTAAGTAAATTAATGTACGTGGAAATTAGTGATTGGATGCCTGATATCGCCTCTATCACGATCATCCGTATAGATTTTTTTATGATATAAATATAACCCTATATACTTGAGAAAGTGTAAATATAACTCTGAGATAACTTTTAGTGCAAACAAAAAAAATCCTAACTACTTTACATAAGTGCATATATAACCCTAAAAACTATAATTCGGCATTGGCTGGCCATTTTCGGCCATTGATCAACTAGAAATGACCAAAATGCCCTTTGGGCCAAAAAAATTTAAAAGATAAATACAAAAATGTTTTGCAGCTTGAGTGGCCTAAGAAATGACCACATAGCCTTGGTGGCAGAGCTCTCCTATGGCGGTGTCGCTTCTTCTCCCACTGTCAAGCTCTCAGACCACTAATGTGAAAACAACCCACCCACCACCTTCTCGTCTCACCTGAAAATGCTCCACCCACCACCCACCCCTCCCGGCTCCACCCGGCCACCATCAGCAGCCAACCTCGACACCACGCCATTGATCCTTCCCCACTTGCATTTTTGCCGCCCCCACTTGCATTTTTGCCGCCCCCACTGCAGCACCACCATCCATCACAGACGCCGTCTCGATCCAGACCTACAATCCAGCCCTACAATCCAGCCCTACAATCCAGCCAGCCCCTGCCACCATGTCAACGATCCTCCCCCACCCACATTTTCGCCACCCGTTGCTGCCCTGTTTTGCCTTGTGGTCCCCGCCACCCAGATCCGGCGCTTCCAACCAAAATGAAATAAAGGAGAACGGCTCTTACAATTAGGGTTTGCAACCGAATCTGGCAAAAAAATCAAATAGAAGAGCACAACGATGTGAAGGAGAACGCCCAAGGATCAAATTAATGAAGAAGAAGCATTAGGGTTTGGGGGTTAAAATAGCAAATGCATTTTTTTTTTGTTTTTTGTTTTCTTCATAGGGGTAAAATTGACTTTTCACTAAATTCCAGCTTGAATCTGCCAAAAAACGTTATATTTGCTCAAATACTATCTTAGGTTATATTTACACTTTCAATTATCAAAGGGTTATGATTGCACTTATATAAATTATGTAGGATTATTTATGCATTTCACTCAATATATTTACATCTTATCCACTAATTATTTAGTGAATAATTAATTCATTCCTGTCATAAAATATTGATCGAGTGTGTGGTGCGTCAACAAAATGAACACGACCCGAAAAGTACCCGGACTTATTCATTTGAACAAGTCTCCGCACGACAATTCAGTTGATTAATACAAAATGCCATCAAAATTTGATGTAAGAACTCACCAACTAAACATATGGATTTCTAAACTCCAACTTTCCTTCTCTCGATCTTCATCCTGATACCCATATCTTCTTCATCCTTCCCCATAGCGAAGCCTGGCTGCCCAATGTGATCATCCCGTATCCATGGGGCATCGGCAGCCAGGGGCAGAACCAGTGGTACGCGTGGTAGGGCTTTACCCCTACCAAAATCGTCGGCCGTATGTAGTAGTGGTGGAAGGAATCGATTTCCGGTGAGATACGCGTCTTCCACCCCTGCTTCCGCGTCTTCCGGTGATGGCGGCGAGAAGCTCAGAGAAGAAGGCCGCTTTGCGGGATTTTTTTTGCAACTTAACTACTAAAACGACGCCGTTTCATTTGTCATAAGAGCAAAAAAACGAAAAATGGAGTTTAAGATGTATCGGATTGGGCCAATTTCTCGATCCAATTTCATTTCGTCCAAAATCCAATTACGGGAAGAAGCTGAAGAGAGGAAGTGGCCAGTGGCCAAATCTCAGGAGCTCATCTCCCTCCGTCCAGGCCTCTGCCTCCTTACGCCGGATGCCACCATCATCATGTTGGCGCAGCTGACGCCGGTGCCACGGCCCACCACCGTTCAGCCTCCCCTAATAAAATTTTCTGGTTTTGCCACTGTCGACAACGGTTGCTACATGGACACACAGTTCTACATCGACTACGACAGCGAAACGAAGATGTCCTCGTACGACTACTCCGAAATTCGAAGCATATCCTTACAAGGTCAGATGCGCGTTTCGTAAAAGGTTTCTTACGACTGCATACGCCAGTCCGCGACTGGTGATGTCCAATGTCATGGTCCTAAACCATACAGCGAATAAGTTCACAGCTATCAGCTGTGATACACACGCCTGGATCGAAGCTAGCAGCTCGAAACTCCGGTACATCAGTACTGGATCCAAAGACGATATCGTGAATGGTTCTTGTTCAGGCGTTGGATATTGCCAGACGTCTATAGCCGGCGGACCTTGGGTGGTTGATACGCCGTTGAGAAGCTTCTACAATCACAACAGTGTCTTGGACTTCAATCCTTGCAGCTATGCTTTTGTGGTGGAAGAATTGGCTTTTCGGTTTTCTGTAAACTATCTTACCAGTATTGACAAAAACTCGAGTGTTCCGGCAGTGGTGGAATGGGTCGGTGCGTTTAACTTCACGTGTGAAATGTTGCAACGGAACAACATGACTTACGCTTGCAAAAATGTGGCGAATAGTGAGTGTTATGACCTGGATGGAGCTACTGGTTACTGTTGTAGATGCAAGGATGGCTTTGAAGGAAACCCTTACCTCCCGGATTATGGTTGCCAAGGTAACTTATTCATCCTCTTCATCCATTACTTCAGTTCTTAAGCAGAAGGCGTTTCTCAGGGAAAAACGGAAGTTAGCGTCCACTGCTTTCAAAAATAAGTCAGCTTTACTTTTACTTATAAACACAACTCTACGAAACATAGTCTGATTATACCAGATGAAAATGACAAAACCGAACAAATTTGAGTAGTATTTTGCTAGGTAGAAGTGTTTTCAAGAGTTTAATAGCCTACATTCTATATTTATAATACTTTGCAGATATTGATGAGTGTGCAAGTCATTTGACTCACAATTGTGGAAGCAACAGTGTCTGTGGGGAAGTTATAGATGTGATTGCAATCCAGGGTTCCACTTAAAAACAATAAGTGGTAGAAATGGTACAGATGCATTTTGTCAGCCACCACATAAGAAAAATTACAGGCTTGTTATTGCAGGTTAGTTCATCCTAAATTCAATTTTCGACAGCTGCAACTGTGTCTTGGTTTGAAAGTTTTATACTAGCTATATTGCTGCTGCAGGTGTAGCCTCAGTGGTTGGGATGTTGTTTTTCGTGGCAGCGATTTTCACCTTCTTCACAGTGATAAAGAAGTGGTAAAAGAATAAGCAGAGAGAGAAGTTCTTCAAGCGAAATGGGGGTCTTTTATTGCAAGGACAGTTATCAAGCAACGAGAAACTTGTTCACAGAACCAAAATTTTCAGTGCCAAGGAATTGAGAAAAGCCAGTGATGGGTTCAACCCCAATAGAGTTCTAGGCAAAGGAGGCCAGGGGACGTTGTACAAAGGATGCTAATGGATGGAACCATTGTAGCCACAAAGAAGTCAAAGAGGGTCGATGAACATCAACTACAACAGTTCATAAATGAGGTAGTCATTATCTCACAAGTCATACATAAGAATGTGGTAAACCTGTTGGGATGTTGTCTGGAGACAAAAGTGCCGATCCTAGTTTACGAGTTTGTGCCGAATGGAACCACTTAGAGCCTTATTCACAATGGTGATGATGAAGTTGAGCCCCTGTGTTGTGCGGAATGGAGAAAGAACAGAAAATATGAACGAAAATAACAAGACACAAGATTTACGTGGTTCACCAATTTGGCTACATCCACGGGAGACAGATTCACTAATTTTGTGCGGAACAGAATTCAACACAATTCGGCTCAAATCAACAGCAGTCCAATAAAGAGACAAGCTATACCATCGGATAGCTTGTCCAAATCAACAGCAGCCCAAATCAACAGCAGCGAGACCCCCGTTTGTTTCCCGGGGGCGACTGCCGCCCCCCGGACCCCCAGGCCAGGGTCACAGAAGCGGCTATTACAGTATTCAAAGCATACCAACAAATCTCCACCTTGACTTGAATCCTCAAAGTAGAAAACTCCAGATGCACCATTACAGTGCCAGATGAGTAGACTTCGCCCTCCACTCCCGGGACTGCCCATAGAGCACCTAATCAGCTATGATGTTCAGCAAGTCCAAACAATGTTGAAACTTGCTATGTGGAACAGATTTGGTGAACATATCAGCGGGGTTATCTGCAGTTCCCACTTTCTTCACCCTGATTCTCCTCTCACTCCTCAAGAAATGATATCTGACATCAATATGCTTGGTCCTCTCATGATGGACCTGATCCTTGGCTAGGCAGATTGCACTCAAGCTGTCACAGTACACAGTAGCCTGATCATGATGTAGACCAAGATCACTAACTAGCCCTTTCATCCATATTCCCTCCTGTGCAGCCTCTGTCAGAGGCATGTACTCTGCTTCCATAGTAGACAATGTCACTGTAGGTTGCAAAGTCGCCTTCCAGCTAACCACAGAATCTCCCAAAGTGAATACATAACCAGTCATCGATCTCCTCGTGTCAACATCACCAGCATAATCAGAATCAGAGTAGCCTGTAACTAAGCACTCCGTATCACCTCCATAAATGAGACCCACATCAGACGTACCTCTAAGATACCTGAAGATCCTCTTCACAGCTTGCCAATGTTCCTTTCCCGGTTGCCCCATGAACCTGCTCACAACACTGGCTGTCTGTGCTAAATCTGGCCTCGTCCAAACCATAGCATACATCAAGCTCCCCACCGCGCTGGCATAAGGAACCCGAGACATATACTCCTTCTCCTCGTCTGACTGAGGAGCAAACATAGTGGTGAGGTGAATATTTGCAGCACTAGGAGTGTCTATAGGCTTGGCTATAGACATGCCAAACCTAGCCAACACTTTCTGAATGTAGCCTTTCTGTGACAAGAAAAGCTTCCGCTGACTTCGATCCCTAAGTTCTCTCCATTCCTAGTATCTTCCGAGCTGCACCCAGATCCTTCATCTCAAACTCAGCACTAAGAAGTCCTTTCAACTTCTGAACCTCGTGCATACTCTTTGCGGCTACCAGCATGTCATCTACATAAAGCACCAGATAGATGAATGACCCATCTCTCAACCTGCTGTAGTAGACATAACAGTCATAAACACACCTCGTATATCCCAGCTGAAGCATGTAACTGTCAAATTTCTTGTACCACTGCCTCGGAGACTGCTTAAGTCCATACAAAGACTTCTTCAACTTGCAAACATACTTTTCCTTGCTAGGAACCTGGAAACCATCTGGCTGATTCATGTACAACTCTTCCTCCAACTCTCCATGTAGAAAAGTGGTCTTCACATCAAGTTGCTCGAGCTCCAAATCCTGATGTGTCACTAAGGCTAGCAACACTCTGATGGAAGTGTGTCTGACCACTGGTGAGAAAATCTCATTATAGTCTACCCCCTCCCTTTGACTGAAACCTCTTGCAACAACTCTTGCCTTGTACTTGACTCCCTCTGCAGGTGATATTCCTTCCTTCTTCTTGAAAACCCATTTGCAACTAATTACCTTTCTCCCTTGAGGCTGTTTGACCAATTCTCATGTCTGATTCTTCTGAAGAGACTCCATCTCATCTCCCATTGCAGCAAGCCATTTATCAGCATCAGTACATGAAGTAGCCTCTCTGAAGGTTGATGGCTCTTCAGTATCCACTTCCTCGGCAACTGACAGTGCATAACCCACCATATCGTTAAACCCATATCTCTTTGGCGCCCCAACTCCAACCCTCCTGGGTCGGTCCTGAGCTAAACTGCGGACTGTAGCTCCTGATGGTTGAGGATCTGGTGGTGGAGATTCCGGTATCTCAGATTCTGTCTGTGGCTCTTGATCCACCTCACAGTGTTCCAATCTATTTTCACCTTGAGTGACTTCAAGCTCCACCTGTTTATCAACTCCACTAGTTTCTGGCACAACTGTGGGCTTCACCATAGATCTAAGCAAATAATTTTCATCAAAGACAACGTCCCTGCTCAGAATAACCCTCTTCTCAGATGGAGACCATATCCTGGAGCCTTTAACTCCATCTCCATAACCCATAAAGACACCCTTCTTGGCTCGGGGCTCTAACTTACCATCACTAACATGATAATAAGATGTACAACCAAAAACTTTTAACTTGGAGTAATCAACAACTTTACCTGACCACAACTCCATAGGTATTTTTCACTCTATACCCGTGTGAGGCCTGCGGTTGATCAGGTAACAAGCTGTACTCACCGCCTCTGCCCAGAATCTCGTTTCCAAACCAGCATTAGAGAGCATGCACCTTGCTCTCACCAGCAATGTCTGATTCATCCGCTCAGCTACGCCATTCTGCTGTGGCGTATTCCTGACTGTATGATGACGAGCAATCCCTTCATCCCTACAAAACTGATCAAACTCAGACGAGCAGAATTCTAGCCCATTATCAGTTCGAAGCCTCTTGATCTTCTTCCTGGTCTGATTCTCCACCAAAGCTTTCCACTCCTTGAACTTCGAGAAAGCTTCACTCTTATGTTTCATCATGATAACCCAATTCATCCTTGAGTAATCATCAATTAGAGAAACAAAGTACCTGTGACCTCCCAGTGACTCAACTCGGGAAGGTCCCCAACAATCAGAATGGATGTAATCCAATATGCCCTTTGTTCTATAAATCGCCTTAGGAAACTTGCTGCGGTGATGCTTCCCAAAAATGCAATGCTCACAGAAGTCCATGCTCTTGACCTTGTGGCCACCAAGAAGATCATATTTTGACAGAATCTGCATCCCTCTTTCACCCATGTAACCAAGCCTCATATGCCATAACTTAGTCATATCATCCTGGTGAACCTCCGAAGATGCAACATTAACAGAATCCATAACCGTGGAACCTTGTAGAAAATACAAAGTACCATGCAGAACACCTTTCAGAACCAGCCTAGAACCTTTGCAGACACACAGAACTCTATCACTCCCTGAGTAGACGAAACCCTTTCTATCCAACGTAGGAAGAGAAATCAGATTCTTTGTCATCGATGGAACATGCCTGACATCGTTCAAAGTACAGAAACTACCATCATGCGTCCTGATCTTGATTGAACCAATCCCAACTACCTTGCACGCAACACCATTTGCCGTAGTAATGATGCCCTCAGCTTGCTCATAAGTTGAGAAATAATCTCTCCTTGGGCATATATGGTAAGATGCCCCAGAATCAAGAAACCACGCATTAGAATGATTATTTTGCCCAGTAACAGATAGAGGAAAATCATCTTCAGAACTGAAATCCCCTTCAGCCACAGTAGCAGTACCAGATGTACTCCCAGATTTACTAGCCTTCTTCGGACACTCCTTTTTCCAATGCCCCTTCTCCTTACAGTAGTTACAAACATCATTGGCCTTGGGACCCTTTGAAGATGACTTCTTGCCCTTCTTCTTATTGCCAGTTTCCTTGCCTATTGTGTTTCTGTCACTAGCAAACAAGCCAGTGGCCTGACTTTCTATACCTGTACTGTTTACCCTATGTCGCAACTCTCTACTATGGAGAGAGGATCTTACTTCCTCCAGAGACACAGAATCTTTACCAACAATAAATGACTGAACAAAATTCTCATACGAAAGTGGTAAAGAAACTAGCAAAATCAAAGCAGCATCTTCATCTTCAATTTTCACATCTATATTTCGCAATTCTAATAACAAAGTATTCAATTGCTCTAGATGGTATCTGAGTTGCGTACCTTCCTGCATTCGGAGACCGAAGAGGTGTTGTTTTAGAAGCAACTTATTGGTTAGAGATTTCATCATATACAAACTCTCCAACTTCAGCCACAGTTGTGCAGCAGTCTCCTGATCTGAGACTTCAGTGATGATTTCGTCCGCGAGACACAGCATAATCATCGAGTGTGCCTTTTCTTCCAGACTCACAACATCGCCAGAACTGCTCGCGAAATCCTTTGTCAGCGGAGTCCACAAACCTTGCTATTTCAGCAAAGCTCGCATCTTGATCTGCCATAAACTGAAACTGTTTCTCCCAGTAAACTTATCGATCTTCACGTTCAACCCAGACATCTTTCTCCCCGATCAGCCCCGATCTGATGAGCCCAGAATCCGATATACCCACTACGGATATCGCTGGAAAAAGAAACCGCACTGATACCAGTTTGTTGTACGGAATGGAGAAAGAACAGAAAATATGAACGAAAATAACAAGACACAAGATTTACGTGGTTCACCAATTTGGCTACATCCACGGGAGACAGATTCACTAATTTTATGCGGAACATAATTCAACACAATTTGGCCCAAATCAACAGCAGTCCAATAAAGAGACAAGCTATACCGTCGGATAGCTTGTCCAAATCAACAGCAGCCCAAATCAACAGCAGCGAGACCCCCGTTTGTTTCTCGGGGGCGACTGCCGCCCCCCCCCCCCCGGACCCCCAGGCCAGGGTCGCAGAGGCGGCTATTACAGTATTCAAGGCATACCAACACCCTGACATGGAGCACCAAATTGAGAATCGCTCGGGAGTTAGCAAGCGCTCTAGCATATCTCCACTCCTATCTAATACAAAGACACCAAGTCTCTAAATATCCTTATGGATGTGAATTTTAGAGCTCAGGTTTCTGATTTTGGAACTTCGAGGTCAGTTTTAAGCCAACAAGACTCACTTGACAACCCGTGCACAAGGGACTTTCGGATACATTGATCCTGAATTCTTCCAATCCAACCAATTGTAAAATATTGTAAAATATGAACGTGTGATTTATTGATGATACAAGGGTGCTATATAAAGGCACCATATATAGAAGTATACATGGAAAAGGATTCTAACTATGGTACAAGATATATATAGAATATAACAAAATATCTCATTAACACTCATTCTCAAGTTGGAGCATGTGGATCATGAATTCCTAACTTACCGAGAAGAGTCTGAAATGACTTTCATCCAAGAGCTTTATTAAATAAATCTGCAGATTGACTGGAAGTGTGAATATGATGAGTAGCAACTTCACTGGACTGTACCAAATCACGAACAAAATGACAGTCAATCTCAATGTGCTTTCGTCCTCTTATGAAACACGGGATTGGCTGCAATATGGAGGGCGGTCTGGCTGTCACAATATAAACGCATTGGAGAAGAATGACCAACCCCCAAATCTCAAAGAAGGGACTTAAGCCATATCAACTCACAACAAACTACAACCATGGCCCGATACTCAGCTTCAGTGGAAGAACGAGAAACCGTCGGTTGCTTCTTAGTATTCCACGATATGGGTGATTCACCAAGCATAACAAAATATCCTATCAAGGAACGTCGAGTAATAAGACAAGCAGCCCAATCCGAGTTGCAGAAAGCTGACAGCTGTAGAGAACTCTGAGCAGAAAGAAATAAACATTGACCAGGAAAACTCTTCAAATAATGCAAGACGTGGAGGGCAGCATGCCAATGTGTGATGTGCGGCTTCTCCATAAATTGTGCTAAAGTATGGGCCGAATAACTGAGTTTTGTCCGTTTAATAGTCAAATAAATGAGTTTTCCAATCAAACGATGGTATTGCACAGGATCAGGATGTGGAGGACTCGTCGAACGGGCCAAATTGTGCTGTTGTTCCATCGAAAAATCTGTAGGCTTTGCAGCTAGCAATCCGGCTTCATGTAAGATGTCAAGAGTATATTTCCGTTGTGAAAGAAACATACCATCTGGTCTCCTAGCAATCTCAATACCCAGAAAATACTTCAGAGCACCAAGATCCTTCATATGGAAGCATGAGCTGAGATACTTCTTGAACTCGATCATCAAGTCCGAGGAAGAGCCAGCAATAATCAGATCATCAACATAAACCAGGCCATGCAGGGTAACACCGTTACGTGATAAGTGAACAAAGAGTAATCTGCTTTATTCTGAATAAACCCAAAAGTACGTAGAGCAGTAGCAATTTTTGTAAACCAATTGCGGGGAGCCTGTCGTAGACCATACAGGGATTTGTGAAGCTTACAGACCAAACCCGGAACAGGAACGGAGTAACCCAGTGGAGGACGCATATAGACTTCCTCATCCAAGTCACCATGTAAGAAAGCATTGTGAACATTCATTTGATGAATGTCCCAATTCCGAATTGCAGCAGCGGCCAAGAATAAACTAACAGAGCTCATCTTGGAGACCGGGGCAAAAGTCTCAGTAAAATTTGTTCCTTCAATCTGTCGATTTCCAAGAACAACGAGGTGAGCTTTACAGTGCTCAATAGAGCCACCAGACTTGAACTTGGTCTGATACACCCATTTGCAACCAATGGTATATTTGTCAGCAGGGAGAGGAGACAGAACCTAGGTATTGTTCCGCCCAAGGTCACTAAGTTCATCAGACATGGCCTCTTGCCAGTGGGAATGACGAGAAGCCTCGGAATAGGTAGCAGGGTCTGAGCTATCAGTCACTGCAGCAAAAAATACAGTATGTGAAACCAAAAAAATATTACAAGTAAGATAATCAATAATAGAGTAACGAGTACCTGAGGATAGATCAGACAGAGTAGCGAGACCAGGAAGGGAGGGTTTATTTCTTGAGTAGCAGTGCAGATATAATCTTGTAATTTAATTGGAGCACGACAGAATCGAGTACTCGGTGGTCGAAGAGGCAGCGAAAACTCAGAACCCATGGAAGCAAGCTCCGACACCGGGATCAACTCGATCGATAGAGCAATAAAGTCTGATTGTGGCTCAGACGTACACGGTCACGGTACCATAGGTGCTGGCGGCGCAGAGGCGGAGGTCGGCTGGAAGGCCGGCGGAGATGTCTTGGCCAGAATCTAGTGAATCACCGATGGATTGGCCGGAGTTTGGTCGATCAACAACGAGTTAGCCAGAATTCGACGGGTAATCGACGGGTTGGTCGGAATCTGGTCGGTCACCGATGGAGAAATCTAGCTGGTCACCGGTGAGATGATCAAAATCTGGCCGATCGCTAGTGAGTTGGCCAGAATCTGGTGTGTCACCGGTGAGTTGGCTGAAATCTGGCTGGTCACCGGCTGGCTTGCTGGAATCTGGCTGGTCAACGGTATGAAGGTGGTAGGGTCTGGCGGCAGCATCTCAAGAGGCAGCAGCGCGGCTTGCTCTTCGAAGGATTCGACGGGAACAAGATTTTCAGGAACCGGAGCAAATGGAAAATAGCCTTCATAAAACACAACATCTCGGCTGTCAAACACAGTGCGGGACTCCAAGTCATAGAGATGCCATAATTTCTTGGTAAGAGGATATCCAAGAAATAAACACTTGCGACTTCTGGATGCACACTTATCTCACAGCTCGGGAAGTTGGGATGCAAAGCACAAACAACCGAACTCACGGAGATGGCTGGAACTGGGCGCGCGGCCATGAAACATTTAATAGGGTGAACGGCCATTCAACACCGGTGTAGGAGTGCGATTGATCAAGTAGGTAGCGGTAAGAATGCATTCTCCCCAGAAGTCAATAGACAAATGGGCCAGGAACCAAAGAGCACAAGCCACATTGAGAATATGGTGGTTCTTTCGTTCCACATGCTCATTTGTTGCTGCGTGTAGATGGTGGATATCTCGAACTAGATTACTTTCTCATCAAAGTAATGTTTGAGAGGAATAAATTCAGTTCCATTGTTAGCACGAACTTTTTGAACTGACTGACGGAACTATGTTTGAGCAAGAGCAAGAAACTATTCATCTTGGCAGGTACTTCAGTTTTGGATACTAATAAATAAACCCAAACAGCTCAGGAATAATCATCTAGTATAGTCAAAAGGGAAAAATCTCCACTAGAGAATAGTGAGCTATAAGGTCCCCAAACACTACAATGAACAAGTACAAACAAATAACTAGCCTTAAAAGTACTTAAAGGAAAGCTAGATCTAGACTGTTTTGCCCGATGACAAACGGAACAAGGAACGGTTTTATTTGAATGACTATGGTTGGAAGAAATATCTGGTATAGAAGACAACACCGAACTGGAAGGATGACCAAATCGCTGGTGCCATAATGACGGGGAAACGGCGGCGGCAGTAAAGCAGGATGGCGGCAACGGCTTTGGCGATCTCCTAAGGCTGCACAACCAATAAACCCCACCCTGCTGATCACCCGTGCCAATCACCGTCCTCGTGCTGATATCCTGAATGATACATAATTTTTCAGTAAGCAAGACTAAGTATTTTAAGACTGCAGTTAACTTAGCAACAGACAATAAATTGCAAATAAATAGAGCATGAGTAACAAGTATGTCTAAAAAATATAGGTTCCCATGATGAGAAGCAGTAGATATAGAGCCATCAGGAAGAATAACATCAACATGATCAGCAAGTTCAATATCATGTAGAAGATTCTTGTCACCGGTCATATGATATGACGTGTCGGTATCAAGAATCTAACGTAAAACATTCTTACCGCACGCATTGTCAGAACAAGTCAACTTAGAGAACATGCTAATAACCGAGATCCACTGCTTTTTGGACAAAGCGGGATCGAATGTTGTCCGATAAGAATCGAAGAGAACGGTCGCGGTATTGGTGGCAGGTGGATTCGCGGCGCCGGCGGCAGATGCGACGACGGCGAATGGAGCGGCAGCAGGGACGCGAGTTCGCTGGGGCTGAACTCTCTGACCAGAATTTTGTTGTCGTTATTGCTCAACCTATTCGGGATAACTGTGAATTTTGAAACAGGTAGCAGCATCATGACCCTTGTGGTTGCAATGAGTACAAATGAGAGATTTTCGATGCGGCAGGGGTGGGCGTGCTAGGACTTTGGGCGGCGGCGGATGGCTTCTGCTGAGGTCGATGCACTGCATATGCCATATTGTCCGGGGCAGACTCACGAGCATGAACAACAGTCTTGTGATGCACCTCCTGAATGGCAAGCGAGTGAACACGACCAATATGAGGCAAAGGATAAAGTGTCAAGATGTGAGATCTCAACAAATGGTACTCTTCATCCAATCCTATGAGAAATTGATGAATCATCTCCATCTCACGGGATTCGGCAGCAGTATGAGCTGCAGGACAAACACATGTCTGAGCAGGCAAGTAAGAAATTCATCCCACAACTTCTTACATTTAGTATAATATGCAGCAACAAATTGACCATTCTGGTGACAAGTATAAATGGCCGCACGAAGTTCACACATGCGCGGACCATCACCAAGGGCAAAACGCTGTTTAAGATCATCCCAATGATCCTTAATAGATGTACGATAAGTAATACCATAACGGATGATAGGATCAAGAGTTTGAACCACCCAACCAACAAGCATAGAATTCACACTATTCTAGTCATTATAAAAAGGTTCAGTAGGCAAAGGCTTAACAACATAACCATCAAGAAAACCCTCCTTATTTGCAGAAAAAGCATTAAACAAGGAAGCACTCCATTCATTATAGTTATCACCCTTAAAGATCTCAGGACAGATTCTCAAACCTGGATGATCTGATGGATGAACGTAGTAGGGATGATTAGTAGGCAAAGCATGAAAAGAGTCACCAGAGGACGGGTGAATGGCCTGAGCAGCGGCCATCGCTGCGGCTTGCACGGCTGCCTAGAAGATGGCAGAATCTAAGGCAGGAAAGGCAGATTGATGCAGAGGCATCGGGAGGATCACAGGTGGAGGTGCAGCGGCATCGACATCACCAGCAAGAGGCGGAACGGCTCCGACGAGTGGGCATGGCGGTGGCAGCACGAAATCCAATGGTCCAACGGTGGCTGCATCATAAACAACAAGATTGAGGGCAACGACAATATCTTCAATTTTAACATGATCAAGAGGATCCATGATGACAGGAAAATGAGCGACAACCGGACGACCTTGAACGGCGGCAGCGCGTGAAGGCGGTGGCAAGTGGAAGATCGGCGTGTGAGGCGCTGTTATGGTGGTGGAAAAATTTAGGATTTAGTTTTTCTAGATTTTAGCTCTGATACCATGTAAAATATGAATGTGTGATTTTATTGATGGTACAAGGGTGCTATAGAAATGCACCATATACAGAAGTACAAATTGAAAAGGATTCTAACTATGGTACAAGATATACATAGAATATAACATAATATCTCCTTAATACCAATTCACTGATAAAAGCGATGTTTGCAACTTCGGGGTGGTTCTCATGGAACTCTTGACAAGACAGAAGCCGGATTCAGCACGAAAGGGAGAGGATGACAGTGATTTGAGTCTAGTAAGAAGGTTTTTGGAATGCATGGAAAATAATTGTCTTAAAACGGTTCTTGATCCTGAAATTATCGAGGAGAGGACTGAAGAAGAGGTGGTTGCTGTCGCAGGCCTCGCGGGGCACTGTGTCAACCTGAATGGAAGAAGGCGGCCGAGCATGAAAGAATTAGTCACAGAGTTTGAAAACATCAAGGAATCGAAGCTGGATTCAAAACTTCAGCTGCGGTATACTCCAAGTTTAAGCTATGTTGAGGAAGATTATGGCGACATGTCCACATTCACAAGTGAGAGCACTGTACCTGAATCATACACCTCCCCCTTATTGTATGATACATTCTGATAAAACTAGAGTTCTTGATTTACCTAGGGTTTTTATTTTAATGTTGGAGGCTGTTGTGGTGGTGCTGGTAAATGGAAGAGAAGGTGGAGGACGCATTACCATAATGCGTCCTCATGAAGTCCGTTTTAATTTTTTTGGTCACAATTTAATAGAGGAATGCGTCCTCATCACCCGTTATTTTATTTTTTTTTTTTGCAATTTAATAGAGAACGCATAAGCTATATGCGTTCTCATCATCCGTTAATTTTTTTTTTTTGCAATTTAATAGAGGACACATAATCTATATGCGTCCTCATGAAGCCTTTAATTTTTTTTTTCGCAATTGTTTTTTGTCAATATTCGCTAAATTGGCTAAAATAAGCGTGTGGGGAATTTTAATTTTCTGGCAAAATGCTTATTCCCAAGAGTCCGTCTCTTGAAAGACGGTCTTTCCATAAGTTATGGAAAGACCAAGGTTTAAAGTGTAAATTAAAAGAAATGAACATAAAATTTTCGAGTTGCATGAATCGGGTTATAAATTTTATAACTACTACATGTTGCATACTAAAATTTTATTACTGCAACCAAGACCTTTCACCTTTTATTATTTTAATTAAACCCGTCTTTCCATAAGTTTATGAAAAGACCGTCTTTCCCAAGACTTTGCCTATTCCCAAAGACAGTTATGCGGGATTTTTTTTTAATTGCAGCAATGTTTTCTCAGTTTTTTTTTAATTGCAGCGATTTATTTTTTTTAAATTGTAGCGATTTTTTCTCAGTTTTTTTTTAATTGCAGCGATTTTTTCTCAGTTTTTTCCCGATTATGAAATCGTAGAGTGCTTGATTTCAGTTGGTAATTATTTGAAGGTTGTGGGAAATGGAGGAAAGGGTGGAAAATCCTCATGGGTGAAATTTTTATTTATTTATTTATGCATTTTCTATGTGCGTCCTCCCATTCTCTTCGTACATAGAATTTTCTCGACAAAACAATGCATTGCACCAATATACCATTAGATAAATATACCATTAGATAAATCATTAAATGCTGAAGACTTTTTAGAGCCTTCATTCAAGAAGATAAAGCACACAAAATAGATTACAGTAATGGCTGACAAAGCAGATTGCATGTTTGATAAGATCAGATGTTGCAATAACTCCAAGTGCCAAATAAACAACAGAGTTCCTACCTAAACATCAATGGAAGTCTCCTACTTGTAATCGGGAGATATTAGGCTCTCTCTAAAGCTTAATTCTGTTCCGAGACCGATGTTTTTAGGAGCACCATCTACGACCAAATACCTACGAACTCCACTTCTCCAATTATATCTGACAAATCCACTTCTCCAATTATATCTGACAAATCTGCTGCACGTCTGCTGCTCCTCATGCAAAACTATCCCATTTTCATGCAAAACTATCTCATCTTCACCCAAAAAATAAAGAGGTCTCATACTATTGCTAATGGTAAATTTGGTCCAAGAATCTTGGCCGCCGTACTCTTTCATGAACCAAAAATCTAATGAATCCGAAGCACCAACCATCATAGCGAGGCATCCTCCAACAACAGCGAATTCATCAGAGAATAGTCTAAGACTCCCAAATCCTTTGGGATACGGCACGGTTTTGAATTCCTCAGTTGCCACATTGAAAGCCGCTAAAACAAACGTGGCATTGAAAGCCGCTTCAAACGTTTGTTCAACATCTACAGTAGAGGATATGAAATTCAGGCGGCCGTCGACAAAAGCCCTTGTAGTACAATTTCTGTAAAAATAAGAAAAGGGGGAAGAACTCGGCGAAGTCTTCCAAGTTTTGGTTTTCACGCTATAAATATTCACCTCATCTTTTTGGATTGAGACAACTTTAAAAATCATCCGTACAACTATCATACCCCAGACCAAACTGGATCCGGACCCCTTCCTTGCAGTCCGGGATTTTCACGGCTTTTTCAGTAATCGGATTCCACAAAAGTAAACCCTGATAAGAAAGGAGCAGAACCAAACCATGGCATGAACCTAGCGGCTGGGGAAACTCTCTGTCGAAAAACTTTACCTTTGTGGCGACGCCGTCATTGCCGCAGCTTGTAGGAGTGAGGGTTGCGACGTAAGGCGGGCAATTCGGGGGATCTTCATAAGTACAATCGGAAAAGATGTTTTGAGGGACATCAAGGGGGGATTTCCTAAACTCGGGTCCGGACAAAAGAGATCGCCATGTCTTTGTGACGCACTTGCATCGCCCAATGGATTTCACGCTTCGAACGGATTTCATGTTTTGAAGGCGTAACACTATTTCAATGATGAGATCTTCCGGCAATTTTGGGAGGTTTTCAGAAATTTCAGCCATCGCTGGGAAGGTAGTATAGGCACGTTGATGAAACAATATAATGGACATGGAAACAGGAAAATAATTATGGATACTGCGGATTTTATACAGTTACAGAAATCTTTGATGGTTAATTTACTAAGAAATCTTAATGTAGTTTTAATCACAATTAAATTCTATTTCTAATTCTAATTCTGATCAAATTTTATTTATAAAACTTTAGTTCTCATCCAATTCTAATTCTGAATACTAGCAAGAATCACACTGCGCGTTGCGCGATGCTTTTAGTTGAAATTTTTTGTTTAACTTACATGTAATATTTGCATCTCAAATTTTAATTGAAATCAACAAATAAATTATAAAGTTAATTCATCTAAAAAGAACTATAAAAATTATATAGTGAAATAATCAAAATTAGGTTATAAATTATTAAAATACATTTTTTTAACCTTTGATGATGGAGTATAACCTTTGAAAAATAATATTTTAAGTATATAAAATAAATAAAATATACTACTTCCTCCGTCCCATGAGAATCTGCACACTTTCCTTTTAGGGCTGTCCCAGACAAATCTGCACACTTTTAAAATTTCCCTCACTTGGCAAAGAATTTTATCAGAAATTCCCACATTACCCATACTAGTTTTATCATTTACATAAATGTCATTGTTTTAACAACCAAATCAGCCCAATTTAACTTTAACAAACCCAAATTCACTAATCCTAATCCCACTAATTCATAATTTGTAACAACCAAATTTCCAACTGCCCATTTCAAATTCTTCACTCCTCTTTTACTCCACCCAACCGACAAAAGTGGTCAATTAATGGATCTTGGGCAGTAAATTCACATGTCTTACTCTCTGGATTTTCAACGCTCCTCATTCATTCTTCATCTCCTCATCTTCTCACATTCTCTCCCTCTACTCCTCAAAACCCTAGTTCAGATCTGCTCAAATCCATCCAAAATTTTGGATCGATCTTGCCATTTTTTTGTCTCATCATCTTCCCCCATCCCTGTTCTTCGTTTAGAATGTTGATTTCCACCATTTCTTCCAGTCAATCATGCCGGAAATGCTCATTGTGTTATGTGTCCAACACCTTTAGTCCGTCAGAGGTGGTCCCCGAGACCGAGGCGGATGATGTGACCTCAATTTAGAGGCCTGACACCATCCTCGGGGAAGCGACAATGGCGGATGATGCGACCTCAATTTGGAGTCCTGACACCATCCTTGGGGAAGCGATAATGACATCAAAGGTCAGATGTCGCCGATGTTTTAGAGGTCATGGTGTCATCTCCGGTGTTTTAGAGGCCATGGTGTCATCTCCGGTGATGCATGTTCATCCTGACCACCGTCCTCGCCGTGGTGATGTTGTTTTCGGCGGTGGGTCGCAAAATCCTAACATTAGGGTCGGTGGCGCTGGACCAACAGCCTCAAAAGGCGAGTCCACATCGATGCCGCAGACGGAGGGCAATGACTCCGACGACACCCACCATGGGAACAATGAGATGTTGTATTTGCTTTATCCTTGGATGGGGGAAGCCAGGAATGAGAAGTGTCGGTGCTGGAAGTGATGAACTTCCTTCTCTCGATTATGAATGGCCGAGAACTTTTTCAAAACATCCTTTTCTCACTGACTGTGTTCCTTGTAGGGTATGGAATTGTCTGTCCACTACCATGAATGCTTGGAAAAAGATAAGTGGCTTTATGATTTTGATATATTAGGGTTTCGACCATGTCTTGATTTATACTCTATTTGTGGCTAACTTATTTACTTACTTCTTGATACTTCAGTTATGGATGTATGGCTGCTTGGAAAAATGCTTCATACTATGTGAAGGGGGAAACCCTAGACCCTCTTATTGTGATGCAAGTTCCGAAGAACTGTTCGTGGCTGCAAATTAGGTGATTTTGCTCTATCCCTGGCTTGATTTTTTTATCTGAAGGTCTTTTGGTGCCACTGATATTGTGAATGTTTGGCCTTGTGTTGATGTTGTGCCTGTGTCATTTAGTTGCATCTTCCCTTCTTGTATGGTTTTTTTATGCTCGGTATATGTGCTCCTTTGTCATATGGTGAACCTGTGCTCCCCTGTCAGTTGTTTGTGTGCTCATTAATCTTCCCCAATTAGTATGCATCTTCCTTGATCAGTGGCTAAACATGATCAGTGGATTTTGTGTGCTCATTATTTGTGTTGCACTGTTTTGTGGGTTTTTGTGTGACTGTACCTGATCAGTATGCATCTTCCCCCTTTTATGGGTGAACCTAATCAGTATGCATCTTCCCTCTCTAGTATACATCTTCCCTAATCAGTGGCTGAACTTGATCAGTGGATTTTGTGCTCATTATTTGTGATGCATTGTTTTGTGGGTTTTTCTATGACTGTATCAGTAAGCATCTTCCCTCTTTTATGGGTGAACCTGATCAGTATGCATCTTTCCTCTATAGTGTGCACCTTCCATGATCAGTGGCTGAACCCGATCAGTGGATTTTGTGTGCTCATTATTTGTGCTGCACTCTTTTGTGGGCTTTTATGTGACTCTACCTGATCAGTATGCATCTTCCCTCTTTTATGGGTGAACCTGATCAGTATGCATCTTACCTCTGTAGTATGCATCTTCCCTGATTAGTGGCTGAAACTAATCAACGGATTTTGTGTGCTCATTATTTGTGTTGCACTGTTTTTGTTGGGTTTTTCTGTTTAACAAGTGGTTGAACCTGGTCAGTGGATTTTGTGTGTTCATTGTTTGTGGTTGAACTATTTTTGTGGGTTTTTTAGTTTAACAAGTATGCATCTCCACTTAGATCATTGATGAATTAGTGTTGTGTCATGCATTTTCGTTAAAATGAAAACATGATAATAGAGGCACAAACATACAGCTTTAAAATGACATTAGCAATAATGTGCATTTATCCGGAGTTGGTCTTGGAACATCTCATTCACACCAAAAGTGGAATGTTCTGGCTTACAAAATTTTCCAATTAACCAATCCCCAAAATGTTTTAAACTTGTGCACTCACGGTCTATAACCTAGGGCATGCATCAATGGTATGCTGGTTTCATCCAGTGCCCTCTTGTTGATTAGATGTTCAATGCTGCCCCTCACCACCTCTTCATCTACCTGCAGTAACCTTGGTAGAGTCTCATTCCTTATGTGTATGTCCTTGTTCATGTGTGACATCTTGTACTTGTTTGATCCACGTGCTTTCAGTATCTCTATCATTAATTGCTGATGAGTGACAAACACTTTGTTCAAAGTGACTGCATTCCCTTTCATATGCTAATTGCACTGCTTCAATTAGTTGCCCCACATTTGCTGATTCTCGTTCTTGCTGTAAGCTATGAATTGAGTTTAAAAAAACCCAAGTCAAGTATGTTGCTAGTTGGCTAACTAGTTTCATATAGAAGCCATTTGTTTCTGCTACTGCCCTAAAATCTGGATCATGATTGGAAATATGTGACTTTGCTTTGTGTTGTTAAATGTGGATGAACTTTCCTAGTAAATGTGTTGGCCACCTTGCTTTGATTGCTGGAATTACTTCTTGTATTATCTTGGCTCTTGTCACATCTCTTGTGATCTTTGGTGTTGGCACCTTTTCCATTGTCCATGCTGGCCTATTTTTGTTGTTATTGATTGCAACTTGATCTTGCACGAATAGAAATATGCCTAGTTTCCCATCAAAAAGTAGTTCGCCATCTTCCCCCCAAATTGGCCTACTTACTGCACACATGAACATCAATTTTGGTATGTGGGACTTGTGTTTACATGTTCGGTAGGGCTCTTGTTCATCTGGGGCTAGTAGGTACGTAACAGTGGGTTGAATCAAATAGAACCATTTTTCATCTATGTGAATAACATGGTCCATGGACCTGAATCTAAGATATGGATCTAACTTTTCTAAAAACAAACCACATACGAGATACTTTATTATGTTCGGTGAGGGCATGTTTGATGATATTTGTATGACTTCTTATGACCTTGACGACACGTTAAACGCTGCTCTACCCTATGCGTAATGCTTTGGCTCTACCCCTTATGGTTCTTCTTTCTATTGCAGGCAACATTCTCAAAGCATCAATATTCGATGCTTTTCTTATTTTTTGGAGGATGGCCCGTCATCTGATGACGCATGTCCAGTGAGCCTCCGGCTGCCATTTGAGCTCTAGTCAACGCCCCATTTGTGCTGACAGTACGAATGCTGCAATCGAACATAGCTGGTGCCTCTTCCCTTTTTGAGTGCTGGATCTTTCCATTTTCGTGGTGCTCCAACAAAAACTCTGTCATGTGCTGCCTCTCTTCATTTGTTAGATTCTTGACCCGCATCGCCCCGCAAAAAAGAAAAACCCGATGATGGTGGGAAGATGCACAAATGAGAGCAAAATTTGAGAAGAGAATTCTCTCTCCGCAGGTTTCCCTAGGATGGAGGGAGTAGTAAAAAAAATTCATTTTGTAGAAAAATAAGATTTATCTTTAAAAATACAACTAATTAACTCAAAACAATGAATACAATGTTAAGGAAAACATATTCCCAAAATGTCCTAAAAAATCAATAGAATACAATGTTATCCTACAACTTTTCCAACAGATAACTGGACATCTTCATATAGCTTTTGTGCAACTCACTTAGTAATTGCTTTAGCAAAGTTGAGCTTGTTTGCAGCATCTTACTGAAGCGTGGATGTTATGTATGGGTTGGGAGGATTTCTTCTACTCTTGCTTTTCTTAGAGGCAATGTAGCTTGAAAGATGGTGAGATAATGTGTTGTTCTACCAAATCTGCCTCTGAGTAGGAGCCAATATACAACTGGTTAAACTTTTTGAAGTCTTTTTCTTTTTCTTTTTTTTTCATTAATATATCACTGCCATTCACACGCCGACATTGTATAGTGAGACAAACAAGGCTGTCCATCCTCTCTCAACACCTGATGATCACAATCATGTTTGCAAGGTTAAAAATGATGGTAAAACTCGATACTTTCAGACAAGTAACATGTAGGACTTATCTAAACATTCAAACGAGATATAGCATCCCACCGATTGTATGATCCCCTGCTGTCTTCCATCCAGTTACCAGAACCATACCCAACCACAAAGAAGGAATAGCCATCCAACTGAAAGCAATGTGGAATAGTGTCATTTTTCTGCAATGCGATTTCAATGAATCCCTTGTATGTTGCAATCATAACTGACTGGTCCAACTTATATGACATGTCAACAGGTTGGCTTGGGAAATCGAGGTATAAAAATATTCGCATGCCCAGACAGATAAGGGCCAGTGGCGGAACCAATGGGACGCGAGGTAGGGCTCCAGTCCTACCTAGATCGCCGGCCGGAGGTAGCAGGAGGCGGTCCGGTTCGCCGAGCACGTCTTTCGGCGAACTCCAGCACGTCTCCGACGAATATCCGACGTTTGCTCGGAGAAGAAGGCCGTGTTGCGGCCTTCTTTTTTTTAACCCCTAAGTACTAAAACGATGTCATTTCACGTTAGTGAAATGACGTCGTTTCAATTACTGAAAATGAAAAAAAACGGAATTGGAATGAATTGGGCCAAAAACGAAGCTCAATCCAATAATCCAAACACAAACAAAAACATTGGCCATTTCCCTCTCCCTCCACCATTTCCAAAATTCCAAAAACAGAGCCCTCTCCCTCCGTCATTTCACTCAGCCGCAGCAGTCCGCCACCGCCGTCCGCCACCAGGTCTCCGCCGCGGCGCCGCCGGAATCTGCCTCGTCCCGCCACCTCTGCACGCCGGACGCCGCCTCTCCAAACCACCGGTAGACTTCTTCTCTTTTTGCCATGCTAAGATAGTAAGATTTATTAATTTTAGGGTTTATTTATTTTTATTTATTTTTGCTTCAAAACTTAAATTTATGTGAACATGATTTTTAGATTGGATGTCGAATTGAAGTTATATTGTTGTATTATATATGATTGTTGAAATTTAGTTGAATTGCATATTTGAATTTAGTTGAATTGCATATTTAGTTGAAATTTAGTTGTTTGATTTATTTTGTATAATTGTATGTGAAAATGAAATTGTCAATTTGTCATAATCGGTTTATGGAATTATTAATTAGGGATATTTGTTAAATTGAATTTAGATGATTATGATTTTATAAATTTTTTGTTATCTCAATTTGATATTGTTTCGTAACTCTTTTAAATTTTTTAAAAATAAATTAATTTGTTATTGTTATCTCATTTTTTTTGTTATTGTTATTGTTTTCCATGGGCGGAACCAGAAAAATTTTCCCAGGGGCAAAAATTTTTCAGCCTCCCCTAAAATAAATTTCTGGTTTCGCCCCTGATAAGGGCTTTATACATTAATTTGTTATGCATGTACAAAGCATAATATAACATTTTTGAAACTTCACAGTATTTCTTCTTCACTTACAATGTAAGCAGTAAATCCTCAACTAGGTTGTTCGTCACATTCACAACAATATTGTAATTTGTTGTAACATTAAGAACCAGACCTGGAAACGAGCCACTGACAGCTATACTCTGCAAAATTTCAAATTGGGACACAAGCCTGTCAAATTATAGCAATTTAGATGGTGATCAACAAGTAAACATCAAGAATTACGATTTGTATCACAAAAAAAAGAAAAAGAGAGACAGAGTTCAATTAAATACAAACCTGTTGCAGTAAAAATTGGGTATTAACTCAAATGAGCCCCCAATAAAATCCCTCCCCTCCCCTTACCCTTGGTGGGAATTCTTACCCTTGGTGGGAATTGAACCATGGCCTCATGGTAGTAGCACTAGACTTCAACCGCTAGACTAACATTCAACTCCCAACCCAATAGGATAACAATGCTAATTAAGAACATGGCCGCTTCCCTCATACTTCCATGGTATGACCACAAAAAAACTACTTCCTTCTATTTACAAAAATCAGAACTTATTGTAAATATAGGACCATATATTCAAAAGGTGTAAAAACTGCATTAAAACATATACAGAGACCTAATCAACTCATATATCTTCTACAGAGATTTAAAATATATACAAACAATCAATGATCACAGTGATCCACTTCTTAGCCATTACCTCCATCCTGCGCTTCTTCATGATCATAGTGGTTAAACACTTCATAACCAAGCAAAAAAGAGGGGAAAAAAGCATCTCAAGTTAGCAAGAAAAAGGGAAAAAAACTCTTCCTTTTGTTATTATTTAGTCAAGCATATTAAGCATGAAATGACAAAAATAATAAACTTATATTCTTTGGCAATTTCCTCAATGTAAAGAGAGAGTAGAATGAACAATAGGATACATAATATGATCTGCACACTTCACATATCTTGTACATCTTATATCTGTCACGACTATGTTATTCCATGTGATAATATACTTACTTTATATCAACAAAACTCCAGTTTGAGTTGGACAGGACCAGAGGCAGTACATATCAATACCAATACACTTATTTAGCTGACTCCCCCTCTCAGGTTCCAGGATAAATATAATAACTTATTCAAATGATTAAAAAAACAATAACAAAAGAACTCATGCATCCAATATCCAAACACTACATAAACCAAACTGAGTCAATTATGAAAGTCAAGATAAAGGAGTAATAGAAGTCAACATCCAAATTTTGTTGGTGTAGTGATTCTCAAACACAGATAAGAACAGCATATGCATATTCTGCAATTAAGCTTTTGAGACTTTTCTTCAGCTTAGTTTTCTTTTACCAATTAAAATTAAGGTCATCTTCTCCACCTGAATAATGTCAATACGAGGCTGGGTTTCGGATTATATCTTCTTTACTAATTTCAGATGTTGCCTTTACTGAGGGGTCTAATCTGTTGGACATTATATTCTTAGAAAATCAGAAGCATAAAAGCAACGAATAATTTGTCGCAATAACTTCCTATACTTTTACCTTTTTGGCCTACCCAGAAGCGCAGCATCAATAGAGGGTGCAAGTTCAGATAATCCTGATTTTGTTTCTTGATATGGCTCTTATCAGTCGAAGTGGGATTCAAGGGCTCTCCTCCCCTCTGTACGTTTTGAGTATTTAAAGAGCTAGCATTTATCTCTGAATCACTCAAATGGCTAGTATTGTTCTCACAATCAACACTGGTGTTCAAAGACTCAGGCTTTGTCGACAAAGTCATATCACTAACCGTCAGTCTTGGAATAGCCCAAGAGACTACTTTTACCCTCACTATCGGCACCAATGTTCAGAGGCTCAGGCTTCTTCGACAGAGCCATATCACTAACAGTAGTTTGGGAATCACCCCGATAGCTACTTACACCCTCACTGTAAGCCGATTCAGCACCATCACTCAGAGGCTCGGGCTTCTTCAACAATGTCATATCACTAACATTAGCTTGAGAATCGCCCAAATGGCTACTTACACTCTCACTATCAGCACCATCGCTCAGAGGCTTGGGCTTCTGCAACAATGTCCTATCACTAACATTAGCCTGAGAATCACCCGAATGGCTACTTTCACCCTCACTTTCAGCATCAACATTGAGAGGCTCAGGCTTCTTCAACAATGTCATATCACTAAACCTGTCCTTTTGTTGTTCTTTCATCATTCCCAGTGACAAATTTGGCCTAAAGCTGAACCTTGATGAATCCTCACTATCATCCCTATATGATGTTGGTTTCCTCAATATTACACTAGGCACATTGCGAGCACTGTTCTTGACTACCTTTTTAATTGGTTTAGTTGGCCTCATATCCTGATCCTCAACAGGCTTCTCATTGGTCTCAAAGTTCACTTTTTTCCTGGTCACAGGCCGAACTAAGTTTATCCCGCCCGAACTAAGTTTATCCCGCCAATGGAACTGACTGCCTTTCTTTCCCATTCAATATCACTGTCTGCCTTTCTTTCCCAATCAATATCAACTGAAACCTCCTCTACCTCATCTTTTTTCGATTTCCCCTTTTTCTTCTTCTTCTCAAGTAACTTTTCAACTTCTAGAGGAGTCATCTCTGGATTAGCCTTCCTAGCCATTATCTAGCAAGTAAACTTTCCTTTGAATCAGAATCATATTCAAGACATACATAGAATATATCAAACAACCGATGAACAGTTAAAGACACATTCAAATAAATTGCAGCAAGGTAAGTGAGTGAGTGACCCAATACAGGACTTGCATATTACTAAACTCAAAATCAAGCATATCCACAGATCATACCATGGACAAATAACACTAATTCATGAATAAAACCACATCACACCCGCAGTAGCAGAGTCGCAGTACCTACAAAATTATGAACGTCCAATCCAAGCCTAGTAATTAGCTTCCATGTCGGTTAGCACACGAGGAGCTCGTTCAGTCCGCCGAAACTTAACATGTCGGTTTTTTATGTTGTGATATTGATCTTACGGGGAGAACGAAATAAAAACATCAGATTGAAACACACATTACCTTGGGAAAAAACTTGATCCAAATTGCAGGCCGAAACTTGATCGAAACACACCCAACTTTATTCCGGCGGTTTCAATCGTGATGGTTATCGGAGTTCTGCTGGAACGAGACAGCTCCGGGAGGCGGCTTTTTACACACCGGCAATGCTGCTAGAGCAGGGGCCTCTTGCGATCTCAAGCGGGTTTGGGATATCGGGAGGGCTTGCGCAGCGAATCAGAATAACAGAAAAAGGAAAAAGCGATTGAAAATCTGGATTGTAACGGCGTCATTTTTTTAAAAAAGGGTATCAAAATAACGAATATACCCCCGGTAGACACCATTAAGCAAACAATCATTATTATATAACGATTTGCATTTTTCTATGTTAGTATAAACTTGATAATACCCGTGCCGATCCACATATTATGAAAGAAAATTATAAATATAATAATATAATTTATAATTTGAATAAGTAATACAAAGTTTTATACCTATATTAAACTACAAACACTGCATTCAAAATAAATTAATATATTTATTAATATAATATTATTTTATATAAAAATATTAGTTGTTGTATAGAAATACCTCAATTTATTAAAGATATAGCATTGCGAATATGAAGTATCTGTTGATAATGAATTAATAATTATTAAATTAAAGTTATAAATTTAGGCAAAGTCTTGGGAAAGACCGTCTTTCCATAGGCTTATGGGAAGATGAGATTTAATTAGAATAATAAAAGGTGTCAGTTCTTAGTTACAGTATTAAAAATTTATTATGCAACGCGTAGTAGTTATAAAGTTTATAACTCAATTCATGTAATCCGATCTTCCGCCTATCACCGCCTTCACGCGCCACCGTCCCCGTTCAAGGCCGTCCGACTGTCGCTCCTTTTCCTATCATCATGGATCCTCTTGATCATGTTGAAATTGAAGATATTGTCATTGCCCTTAATCACATTTTTTCTGATGCCGCCGCCACCAGACCATTGGGTTTCGTGTCGCTGTCTCCACGCCCACTCACCGGAGTCATTCTGCCTCCCGCCAGTGACGTCGACGCTTCCGCACCTCCACCGGTGATCCCCCCGATGCCACCGCATCTATCTGCCTCTCCTGCCTTATATTCTGCCATCTTCTAGGCAGCCGTGCAAGCCGCAGTGATGGCCGCTGCTCAGGCCATTCGACAGTCCTCTAGTGACTCTTCTCATGCTTTGCCTACTAATCATCCCTACTACGTTCATCTGTCAGATCATCCAGGTTTGAGAATCTGTACTGAGATCTTTAAGGGTGATAACTATAATGAATGGAGTGCTTCCCTGTTTAATGTTTTTTCTGCAAAGCATAAGGAGGGTTTTCTTGATGGTTCTATTGTTAAGCCTTTGCCTACTAAACCTTTTTATGAGGACTGGAATAATGTGAATTCTATACTTGTTAGTTGGGTGGTTCAAACTCTCCATTCATCCATTTGTTATGGTATTACTTATCGTGCGTCTATTAAGGATCTTTGGGATGATCTTAAACAGCGTTTTGCCCTTGGTAATGGCCTGCGCATGTGTGAACTTCGTGCGGCCATTTATACATGTCGCCTGAATGAACAATCTGTTGCTGCATATTATACTAAATGTAAGAAGTTGTGGGATGAATTGATTACTTACTTTCCTGCTCAGACATGTGTTGTCCTGCTACTCATACTGCTGCTGAATCCCGTGAGATGGAGATGATTCATCAATTTCTCATAGGATTGGATGAAGAATACCATTCGTTGAGATCTCACATCTTGACACTTGACCCTTTGGCTACTATTGGTCATGTTCACTCGCTTACCATTCAGGAGGAGTATCACAAGAGTGTTGTTCATGCTAGTGAGTCTTCCCTAAACAATGTGGACTATGCAGCATGTCGACCTCAGCCACAACCGAAGCCATCCGCCGCCGCCCAAAGTTCTGGCCCGCTCGTCCCTACCGTTGATAAAAAAATCTCTCATTTGTACTCACTGCAACCGCGAGGGTCATGATGTTGCTACCTATTTCAAAATTCACGGTTATCCCGAATGGTTTGAGCAACAACGACAACAAAATTCTGGTCAGAGAGCTCAGCCCCAGCGAACTCGTGCCCTAGCTGCTGTGCCATTCGCCGAAGCCGCACCTGCCGTCGTTGCCGAGACTCCACCTGCCGCCAATGTCGCGACCGTTCTCTCCGATGCTGATCGGTCAGCTTTCGGCCCCGCCTTGTCCAAAAAGCAGTGGAACTCAGTTATTAACATGTTCTCTAAGTTGACTAGTTCTTACAATGTGTCAGGTAAGTAAGTTTTACCTTGGATTCTTGATACCAACACATCATATCATATGACTAGTGACAAGAATCTTCTACATGGTATTGAACCTGCTGATCATGTTGATGTTATTCTTCCTGATGGCTCTATATCTACTGCTTCTCTTCATGGGAACCTATATTTTAGAGAGATACTTGTTACTCATGTTCTATTTATTCCGGAATTGCGTTGTAATCTATTGTCTTTTGCTAAGTTAACTGCAGCCTTAAAATGCTTTTTCTTGCTTACTGAAAAATTATATATCATTCAGGATATTAGCACGAGGACAGTGATTGGCGCGGGTGATCAGCAGGGTGGGGTTTATTGGTTGCGCAGCCTTGGGAGATCGCCAAAGCCATTTCTACCGTCCTCCTTTACTGTCGCCGTTGTTTCCTTGTCATAATGGCACCAGCGATTTGGTCATCCTTCTAGTTCGATGTTGTCTTCTATACCAGATATTTTTTCCAGCCATAGTCATTTAAATAAAACTATTCCTTCTTCCATTTGTCATCTGGCAAAACAGCCTAGATTTATCTTTTCTAAGTACTTTTAAGGCAAGTTATTTGTTTGAACTTGTTCATTGTGATGTTTGGGGGCCTCATAGCTCACCATATTCTAATGGAGTTTTTTCCTTTTTGACTATATTAGATGATTATTTTCGAGTTGCTATGGTTTATTTATTAGTATCCAAGACTGAAGTACCTGCCAAGATGAAAGAGTTTCTTGCTCTTACTCAGACACAGTTCCATCGGTCAGTTCAGAAAGTTCGCGCTAACAATAAAACCAAATTTCTTCCTCTCAGACGTTACTTTAATGAGAAAGGAATTTGGTTCGAGATATCCACCATCTACACACGGCAACAAAATGGGCACGTGGAATAAAAACACCGTTATATTCTCAACGTGGCTCGTGCTGTTCGGTTCCAGGGCCATTTGCCTATTGACTTCCGGGGAGAAGCATTCTTACTGCTACCTACCTGATCAATCACACTCCTACACTGGTGTTGAATGGTCGTTCGCCCTATCAAATGCTTCATGGCCGCACAAGTTCCATCCATCTCCGTGTGTTCGGTTGTTTGTGCTTTGCATCCCAACTTCCAAAGCCGCAAGATAAGTTTGCATCCAGAAGTCGCAAGTGTGTCTTTCTTGGGTATCCTCTTACCAAGAAAGCATGGCGCCTTTATGACTCTGAGTCTCGCACTGTGTTTGACAGCCGAGATGTTGTGTTTTATGAAGACTGTATTCCATTTGCTCCGGTTCCTAAAAATCCTATTCCCATCGAGTCCGCCGAGGAAAAAGCTGCGCCGCCACCGGGTTCCGTTGACCTTACCACCTTCATACCGTTAACAGGCTGGATTTTGGCCAACTCACCGATGACCGGCCAGATTCCGGCAGCTCAACCGGTAACTGCCCAGATTCTGACCAACCAGCTGGTGGCCCACCAGATTCCGGCCAACTCGCCGTCAGCGAACCAAACTCTTACCAGCCCGCTGATGATTCACCGAATTCTAGCCGAGACATCTCCGTTGGCCTTCCAGCCGGTCTCCACGTCTGCACCGCCAGCACCTACGGTGCCACGACCGTGTACGTCTGAGCCACAATCGGACTTTATTGCTCCACCGATCGAGTTTATCTCGGCGCTAGAGCCTGCTTCCATGGGTTCTGAGTCTCCACCGCCTCTTCGACCGCCGAGTATGCATTTGTCGCGCTCCAGTTAAATTACAAGATTATATCTGCACTTCTACTCAAGAAATAAACCCCCATCTGCTGCTCTAGCTACTCCGTCTTATCTGTCCTCAGGTACTCGTTATTCTATTGCTTATTATCTTACTTATCATAATTTTTCAGTTTTGCATACTGCATTTTTGGCTGAAGTGACTGATAGCTCAGACCCTGTTACCTATTCCGAGGCTTCTTGCCATTCCCACTAGCAAGAGGCTATGTCTGATGAACTTAGTGCCCTTGAGCGGAATAATACCTAGGTTCTGTCTCCCCTCCTTGCTAACAAACATGCCATTGGTTGCAAATGGGTGTATCAGACCAAGTTCAAGTCTGATGGCTCTATTGAGCGCTATAAAGCTCGCCTTGTTGTTCTTAGCAATCGACATATTGAAGGAACTGATTTTACTGAGACTTTTGCCTCGGTCGCCAAGATGAGCTCTGTTCATTTATTCTTGGTCGTTGCTGCAATTCGAAATTGGGACATTCATCAAATGGATGTTCACAATGCTTTCTTACATGGTGACTTAGATGAGGAAGTCTATATGCGTCCTCCACCGGTTTAATCCATTCATGTTCTGGGTTTGGTCTACAAGCTTCACAATTCCCTGTATGGTCTACGAAAGGCTCCCCGCAATTGGTTTGTGAAACTTGCTCTGCTGTACGTACTTTTGGGTTTTTTCAGAGTAAAGCAGATTACTCTTTGTTCATTTATTTGCATAATGGTGTTACCCTGCATGTCATGGTTTATGTTAATGATCTGATTATTGTTGGCTCTTCCTCGGACTTGATGATCGAGTTTAAAAGTATCTCAGCTTATGCTTCCATATGAAGGATCTTGGTGCTCTGAAGTATTTTTTTGGGTATTGAGATTGCTAGGAGACCTGATGGTATGTTTCTTTCAAAACGAAAATAAACTCTTGACATCTTACATGAAGCTGGATTGCTAGCTGCAAAGCCTACATATTTTTCGATAGAACAACAGCATAATTTGGCTCGTTCGACGAGTCTTCCACATCCTGATCCTGCGCAATACCGCTGTTTGATTGTGAAACTTATTTATTTGACTATTACATGACCGAAACTCAGTTATTCGGTCCATACTTTAGCACAATTTATGGAGAAACCACGTGTCACACATTGGCATGCTGCCCTCTGTGTCTTGCACTATTTGAAGATTCATCCTAATCAAGGTTTATTTCTTTTTGCTCAGAGTTCTCTACAGCTGTCATCTTTCTAT
This sequence comes from Rubia yunnanensis, assembly GCA_037428765.1. NCBI lineage: Eukaryota > Viridiplantae > Streptophyta > Magnoliopsida > Gentianales > Rubiaceae > Rubia > Rubia yunnanensis. Next base: position 32,917,770 of record CM075067.1, on the reverse strand, counting down.
GACTCAGATTGGGCTGCTTGTCCAATTACTCGACGTTCCTTGACAGGATATTTTGTTATGCTTGGTGAATCACCCATATCGTAAAAGACTAAGAAGAAACCGATGGTTTCTCATTCTTACACTGAAGCTGATTATTGGGCCATGGCTATAGTTTGTTGTGAGTTGATATGGCTTAAGTCCCTTCTTTGAGTTTCGGGGGTTGGTCATTCTTCTCCAATGTGTTTATATTGTGATAGCCAGGCGGCCTTCCATATTGCAGTCAATCTTGTGTTTCATGAGAGGACGAAACACATTGAGATTGACTGTCATTTTGTTCGTGGTTTGGTACAGTCTAGAGAAGTTTCTACTCATTATATTCGCATTTCGAATCAACCTGCAGATTTATTTACTAAAGCTCTTAGACGACAGTCATTTCAGACTCTTCTCGGCAAGTTGGGCATTCGTGATCCACATGCTCCAACTTGAGGAGGAGTGTTAAAGAGATATTTTGTTATATTTTATATATATCTTGTACCATAATTAGAATCATTTTCCATTTGTACTTCTGTATATGGTGCTTTTTTATAGCACCCTTGTACCATTAATAAAATCACACATTCATATTTTACAATATTTTACAACGTTGCATAATAAATTTTTAATATTTCAATTAAAATTTTTTACCTTTTTATTATTTTAATTAAACCCCGTCTTTCCATAAGCCTTTGAAAAATGGTCTTTCCCAAAAAATTGCCCTAATTAATAACATCAAGCTAAAAATATATAAAGTCGAATACAATCTTTAAATTATCAAATAAAATAATAAATATGCATCAAAATAGTTTAATATGAAATAAAAATTAAAAATACACTACATTAAAACTAGTTGAAAATTAAATAATACACTAAACATATGAAATAAATAATAATAAATATTAAATATAATACTAAATATAAAAATCAAATATATATCCTCAAAAATACACATCAAAATTTAAAAAGTTAGACATCAAATAAAAAAATTAAAAAGTACACATCAAATTTAAATAATTAAACATCAAATGCAAACAATACAAACACATATTAAAATAGTTAAACATCACATTATATAATATAAAAATTGTATGTTAAATGACTATAGTGAAAAAATAAATAAATACATTAAGAAATATAGCATACTAAAATAATTTAACATCAAATAAAAATACATATGAATCTTAAAACATCAAAGTATGCAAAAAAACGTGACACTAATATCGGGAAAAATATAACACCAGTACTTAAATTTAAAAAAATCAAGTCACACTATCAAATCATCAAGCATACATCAAATAAAAATATATTTAAAAATACAGAAACATCAATATTAATTTTTATAATGACACAATGAAAGGCTAAAACATCAACCAAAATAAAATTCTAAGTTTAAAATACAAAATTAAGATAGTAAAATATCACTAACTAAGGTCAAAATGTATGTGTAAAAAATTTGACATGTAAACACAATTTTTGAACAATAAAAGATCAACACTTAACTTTAAAACAAATGATATACTGAAAATATAGTTTCATTCTAAAACATTGTAAGGTTTTGTTGAAACATCAAATACTGAAAATGGAACATCAAGTCTGGTAGTAAAATTCGGGCATTGCGCGGAAATGAGGAAAAAACTTGATCCGCGAATTTCTCCGATCCGAATTCTTGACTCGTGAGATTCTTATGAACCAAAATGATTAATTCCGCACCCCCAAAAATTGGTATTTTCACCCAAACCCTTCCTCCCTCTCACAAACTTTCTTAAATTATATTTGGAACCCCTTCTCTAATTAAACTTCATAATATTGCACAATAATCATTGGTCTCACTGTGAGACGGTTTCACACAAGACTTTGTTTTGAAGAATACATGATGCATGAAATCCAACAATATTATATCATATAGTCCCTCTGTCCCAGTCATATCTGCAGAGAGAGAAATGGTTGGGACCTTAAGGACATATAAAATGTGTCTTTATGCAAGAGGAAAAAAGTCCCAAATGCATTTCACCCCTACCACTGCCTCTGCAAACTCCACCACTGTTTCTGCAACGAGGAAACTGATGAAAACAACAACCCAAACAACAAATCCAAAAATCCAAACTCAAACAATAATCACAAACCCAAACTCCATAAAAAATTCGAAAGTAAAAAATAGGGGAAATGATTTTCAGAGACCTAGAAACCCATCTCCCTCGCTACCATCTCCATCGTGCCATAACCACATGGAAATGTCGTCACCGATAATCAGAAACCCAGAACCCATCTTTGCCGTCGCTGCCATCTTTGCCTTCGCTGCCATCTTTGCTGCCGCTTCCATCTTTGCCACCGCTACCATCTCCGTCGTGCCTTGGCCGCATAGAAATGTCATTGTCGTGCCTTGAACCCCGTCCTCATCGTCTAATTTTTCCACAGCGGAGACCCACGTAGCCATCTCCTCCACGACGTACACCTCACCTACATCAGAGAGGAAAGTTGTGCGTGTGTGTGACATCAAAAAAATTGAAGGAGTGGAAAGTTGTGTGTTTGTGAAATCAGAGAAATCAGAGGAGAAGAGAGATGGGTGGAAAAGTAGATCGGTGGTAAGGGTAAAATAGATCTATGGAGAAGAGAGACGGGAGAGAGGGTGAGAGAGGAAAGAGAGGAGGCGGAGTGTGGTGAGAGTGGAAATAGGGGTGGATTAGGTTTTATGTAATATTTTGTTATTCCAAGGGTATTTTTGTCTTATGACATTAAGGATATTTTTAAATAAGGAAAGTGTGCATATATAGTTGGGACACCTATAAAATGAAAGTGTGCAGACATGGGTGGGACAGAGGGAGTAATAATATTGATGTCTATATACTAATTGAAATTTATGGGCAAATGTGTCATGAGAAAATTGATCAAAAAGTGTGCAGATTCGACTGGGACAGAGAGAGTATAACATATAAAAAAACCTAAATATAATTTTAAAAATATGTTAACTAACTTTAAAAGTTTAATGTATAATTTAAGTAATACATCGTATAAGTGAAAATATATGGTGGGTAGTTCTTAACTTAATGTGAGGTCATATGTCAGGAGATATTCTCAGAGAAGAATAAATTATAATTCAATAATTTATTTAAACTATACTATATATTTCTTTTATTAAAATAAATAATTATTTGTTTACTAATTGTTATTTGTGAATTTAAAATATTTATTATATTATTAATAAAAATAATAACTCTATTAAATTACGTTTTCAGTAAATGTACACAAAGTTGAGAGATAATTAACATTATAAAATGCTAGTGTGAGTCCCACCGCGCAACGCGCGGTATTTTTTATTTTAAAATCTTTGTTTAATTAAAATGTAATATTTATGTTTCATATTTAAAGAACCATATACACAATCTTCAGAACATTGCCTCCTGATCTAATGTGGGAATAAAAACAATAAATAAAGACTAAATTATTATTTTGGTCTCAAAAATAACATCTAAAATTTGTTTGGTCCCCAAGGCCAATACATGGTTTGTTCAATAATCAACAAATACAAAATAATTTATTTGGTCCCCAAAGGCGGTTTTCAGGTAAAGTCAATGGTAAAATTGGTCAAAATATTTAAAATGGCCATTGTACCCCTAATTTTAGAAAAAAACTAGAAAAAGAAAATAATCCTTCTGCCGTTCAGTCACGCGCACCAGAACATGAAACCCAAATTGAGCGCGTGAAACTCACGCGCTTATCTTCCTCCTCTGTCATCTTCCACCTCGACGGTGGAATCTGATCGGTGTAGATGAACCGGAAGTGATGGGGCTTCTCGACGCTGAAGTAGTGTTCTTGATCGGAGTAGTGTTCTTGATTGGAGTAGTTGTTCTCGAAAGCTCCTGGCTGACCGTCGGAGTCATCTTCATGCCTATATCGCGAACGCATATCGATCTGACAATCGGAATGGATCCCGATGAATGCTGTTGATTCTCCACACAAATTCATCCATGTTCTTCGTCTCACTGTCATTGTTCTCACCATTTTCAGGCTTCTGTTCTTCATCGTCTTCATTGGTGAGGTATTCCTCCTTGGCACAGGCATGATGAGCCCCCGGTCATCAGCGTTCGTGTTTCTCGGCTTCACCTGGTTCTTCTCCGCGGTGGTCCTCATCTTCAATCGCAATCGGTGGAGATGGGTTTCTTTGAAAATTGGTGGTCCTCATCCTCATCTTCATCAATCGTTCCTCTGTTCGAGTTCGAAGACGAAGCAGCGGTGTTTGAGTTCGAAAATGAGCTGGTAGTGGTTGGCAGCAGTGGTGGTCGGCAGAATAGGTTTCAAAGGAAAAGGGTTTAAGATAAATTTTAAAAGAAAACTAAATTAAAAGGAAAAATTAAAATGTTTTTAATTAGTAAAATTATGAAAATACCCCTGGTTATATTGAAAAACAACTTTGGTTTACCTGAAAACCGCCTTAGGGACCGAACAAATCATTTTGAGTTTGTTAATTGCTGAACAAACGTGGTATTGGCCTTGGGGACCAATGGGTGGTATTGGATCTTGTGTTGGGGAAAAACAATTTAATCATAAACAAATATGACAAAATTTCACAATCATGAAAAATTATTACCATGAAATTGCATTTGGTTGTCGTATATACAAGCACTCCTAACCAGTAATGCAAAATGTTGTGTTTCTTTTTCAATTAAGAAAAACCATTTTAGTCTAAACTATCATAGTGACACATTCTCATAATTCGGTATATGCATACTTATAAGGATATAGAATGCACAAAAAATTATAGGACAATAAACTGCTATAATAAAACAAGTAAATAATGTAGAATACTAAAATAATAGGTTCACTATTACGGAAAGTATAATCTCACAATTAACTAACAAAGCCATAGATATGAAAATAAATAATAGAATCATAAGTTTGCTCCCCTAAATTGTTTAAGATAATAAATAGAGAAATATAATGGAATATGGATCATCCTCGACAATGAATAAATTTTGAAGCCTATGTAATCCTCCTCGTATTTGATTTTGATTGCTCTCCAACTTCACTTTCAATGATTGACATCAAATTAAGTTGCAACTCTTTTAGAGGAAGCGCATGAGGGACTTTTTGTTGTATACGTCTCTGAACCTAGAAATGCAGGTATCATCCCACGAGAGATAGTTACAAGTTGAGAGGCTAAAGCTCAATCTACGATTAAAGATTAAAACCCGCTGGACCACCCTAATGATCGAAAGTCTATGAACATTGAGTTTTTTCAACACCTCTATGACAATAAGACAAAGAAGAATAGATAGAAACTAAATGTAGGTCGTGCCGAGTTTAGTTTAGCTGTAAAGTAAGCTAAGAAAATCAATCCTGGACAGAATGGGGAAATGATAAAAGAAGACCCTTATTTTGTAAAAGTTGATTGATGCTTCCAGCCTCATAGCTAAATGGAACAAAAGAAGACATTTAATCAACAAAACATCAGGTCATTTACCAGTTTCTCTCGGCACAGTGAAGTATTTAAGGTGTCTTCTGGTATGCAATCGAAAACAAATGTAATAGATGAATCCTGACCCACATCGAACATTCGTAAAAATATAATCAATGCATATGAAAGTAGCTTTATTGAATGTATAAAAGTAAAACAAGTTCACAGCCATGAAACCAGATACGAACACTGCACATTTCTATTATGATCGAAGCTTACTCTACTTGAATAATGAACATACAGTATAATAACTATATAAATTAGATCACATCTCATAAATGAACTCAGATTTCAGTGTGTGAGACAGAAAACCTACAGTTTGTTTTCTTATAAACAATTTGTTTTTCAGTATAGAATCCTGACCAGTAGTTTATATCTATATACAAGATGTATACTAATTCGACCTCAACACGATGGAAAACCTCCTCTAGTTGAAAAGGTTTTTCGGCATCCAAACCTGGAAGACCAGTGGAAATCCCCAATTCTCAAACCCACCACACCTAAAAGCTTGGATCCAGAGCAAACAACATCAACAAACTGTAAAGTTATATGGTTTTGATTGATTAATTGATTGATATTTGTGAACTGATTTGGAAAAGAAAAACGTTCCATGTTGTAACATACGGAAAGCTGGAGCCCAAAAGATTTTAACCAAAAGTAGAATATTGCGGTGTTAGACTTATAGATGTATATTCCGAAATATGGTATTTTAGGCGTGTGTTAGAAGCATACCGGGTTCATGTAAAATCCCTATAAATATGGAATTGGAATTATGGATATTTGAAATAAGGAAAATTCTTTTATTTATGGGATTTGGATATGCTTCAGAAGCAGATAAGGAAAAAGAATATTGTGGAGATAATCATGGGAGTTCCAATCTGCTTATGGACTATATAAAGAGGACATCACGGCTGCATTAAACTGACGAACTTAATTGTGAAAATCTGCACATATTTTCTATCTTTCCGAGAGTACTGCAAGAGCCAGCATACATATGTTCCAACATACGTAACCTGTTGTTCAAAGTTCAGAATCATATACCTTAATTCCTCGGGAGTAGGAGATCCAACATCGACGATTTTTTAGTTCAGAGGGAGTTTGATTAAGGCGGATCGATAGCAATGAGAGCTTACAAAATTCTCACATCATAATTAGATAGATAGGTATAATTGTATGGTGTACTTTGTACTGTATCTTTCTAATTAGTGGATTCATTCTAAATTGGGCCAAGCCCGGAGATGTAAGTGATTTTCACTGAACTGCGTAACCAAGTCTCGTGTCTCTAAGTTTTTACTTTATTGCATACTAGGTTAAATAGGTTATGTTGGAACATAGTAGTAATAATTAAGATTATTGGGCAAAACCAAATTTTATTTGGTATCAAAACTAAGTCACTTACTCATACCTTGGTTGTGTCAAGGAAAGCGTGATCCAGTTTTACCATGGTGGCCAAAGAAGGAGCTTGAGCGTCTCGACCACCACTAATGGAGGGTACCAACTACAATTACTAGAAGGCATGCATGAGAGTATTCATCAACTCACTAGATGAACTAACATGTCATTTCGTTGAAACGGGATGGAATCATCCTACTGAAGATGTTCAAACTAGCTCAAAGGAGAAAGAAGGTGAATCAAGTACAAAGAAGCAGAAACTCAAAGACAAGTCTACTTGGTCTTTAGATGAATTTAAGGCTTCATTGGTAAATTCAAAGGCGTTGAATGCTATCTTCGCGGAAGTGGACGAAAATCAGTTTAAACTCATCTCAACATGTCATCAGGCAAAGAAAGCTTGTGATATTTTGCAAATTGTCCACGTAGGAACAAGCCGTGTACGTGAATCCAAACTACAGATGTTGGCTACAAAGTTTGAGGAACTGAAGATGGAGGAGGATGAAATTATTGCTGTATTCAATGGAAAACTCATAGACATCTTCAATATGTATCAACTTGGGAGAGTTTACAAAGAAGCAAAATTGGTGAAGAAGACTTTGAAATCACTTCCTTAAAGGTTTGTAATGAAAGTTGCAGCAATATAAGAAGCAAGAGATTTAGCCACCATGACCTTAAATGAACTGATGGAATCTTCACAGACCTTTGAAATAACATTGCAACAGCCTGCAAAGAAAGTCCAGAAGAAGTTGGCCTTCAAAAAATCGTCACCAAAGGTCAATAACTAATCTGACACCGATGATATTTTTAAAAAACTTGCTCTTATCACGAAGAATTTCTCAAGAATGCTGAAGAAGGTAGTAAACAAGAAATCACAAGAGAGATTTGGTTGAAGTAGACCTCGGGCACAAGACCTTAGTAATAATTGTGGGACACGATTGGAATAAAGAAATTAGAAGTTTTCTAGAAATCAAAGTGTTGAAGCAAAGCAGCCTGGAAGAATTCAATACAGAGAATGTGAAGGATATGATCATATTTAGGCTGAATATGCAAATACCCGAAAGAGGAAAGGAAAATCATATGTCACCTCATGGAGTGAAGCTGAGAAGATGAAAAAGATGAAGAGGAACTTACAAGAAATTATGAGGCATTTGGAGCAAAATTTCACGGTGGATCAGTTGAGGTATGTTCCAACATGTCAGAAAAAGACTAAGCTATATGTTCTAACACAGGTTCTGATGACACGTCCAGTAATAGTGACGGAATAGTTGTGAGTGATGAGGGGATCTATAGTACATATGAGAAAATGTATGACATGTGGCTTCAAGTTGTTGATACAAACAAATTGTTGAAGGAAGAGAAAAATCATCTGGGCTGAGAAGGAGAAGGAGTTGCTAGTTCTAGTTGTTGAACTCAGAAGAGAGATTGAAGAATTAAATTTAAATATAATCTTGACTTGCCCTCAACCCTAGTGTTGTTAAAACACGAGCTGAGGGACTTATGGGTCAAAGATAGAGATTTATATTCTGCACCCTGATCTCACTACAATGCTACCTAGAGGGTATTTAGCAGCAAGCCCTGGGTTTTTCCACAAGGATGTTAGGCCTCAATTACTAGTTAAAAGACAACCTCGTGCAGGTCGTCAATCCGCACGAGTGAAAGGAACAACTAGACATACAACTGGGGGGTTGGTATTTTCAACTAACAACTACAAAGCATGCAATTAACAAACGAGAGACTATTTATACTTGGCACTTAGGAATCCTTTAGAAACATGGTAGTTCTAATGCTTCAATCCTAGATTCATTCACATAAAGACTTACAAAAGACCTATCAATGTGTTCACAACACGTGGTGTGGCCGATGACATACACTTCCCAACCCTGTCATGGTGGGTGCGCTCACAACCCTCTATCGGATAACAGTTATGAAGTCAGCTAAGACTGGTGCGGTGGAAAATAGGTTAGAGCATTCTCGAATCCCTCGTGCACACACCTACACGTACGCGTTCTCCCTTACCCATTCTAACATTGAGGTTTCTCTTCCTAAGAGGGCATCAATAATTGCACCATACATGAATATAGACCAAAGTGTGTTCTTATATGTGGTGTAGTATTTATGCATATATAACATTCAAGAACAATCCCAATAATGTCATAAACACAAGGATAGGGTGAATCTAATGAATCTCATAAAGGAAATAGAACATACTAAGTGCCAAGATGAATCCCAGACAAAAATCTACTCTACAAAGGTTAGATCCATGGAAAATTTTAGATTAGATTCCATGGATCTAGAAAATAAGATGAAAGGAAAAGAGAAAGGAAAAGAAGAAGGAAGGAGAAGAAAAACTCGCCTCTTCCTTCTCTCTAAACTAGAAAGAGAATCAACTCCACATTATGCCTAGGTTCTATTCTAATTCCTAATAGTTTAGTAGAATACTAAGGCCACTATATATAGTAGTAGGAGATTTAGCATAAAAATCATGGGTCAAAGATAGGCCAAAGATAGCAAAATCCTGGGTCAGCCGCCAAGCCTTCATGGACCGGCACGGATATCATGGTCCATGAAGCATGCAAGGCCGGGGCATGGGATCTGACGCGGACTGTGAAGTATTCATAGTCGCAGTTTGTGGGATCTAGCAAGGTTCATGAAGCTTCTCTCGTGCCATGGCCAGTGAAGGTTTTCACATATTGCGAACAGTACACGATTTTTGCTCTGAGTTTTCCCACGTTCTGTGAAGGTTTTCATGGACCACGAATAGTACATGGTCTCGCTCAGGAATTCTTCATGGTCCGTGAAGGTTTTCATGGCTCGGCTCCATACTTAGCTAAATCTTCAATTCTTCATCTCCAAGCTCCACGGTCCGGGGTCTTTGTCATGGCCTGGCGTCTTTGCCTCATGAAGGTCTTGTAATGGTCTTCACAGATCCTCTGGTGTCCCTCGTGTAGTGTGGTCCATTTTCTTTGTCATAGGCCGCTGGTGATTTACTATGTGCGGTCCGTGAAGTGTCGTCGGTGCTTCGTCTACTGAACTTTGTTTTCTTGCAATGGGTGAACCGTTAGTCCAAATTGGGAGTTCTGGTAGTCAATTTTGTAGTAATCGAGAAGAACAATCCAGTGGAACCAACCTTGAATTCTAAATCCTCCTGGATCATTACCGGTCCGAGGAAACACTCCTAGAACCACGACTCACTGTTTTCTCCTTTAGCCGTCTTGAACTTCAAAGCTTCCTATCTTTAGATTCAATCTCCTTCTACCATGTATTGATGTTTGTGGCCTTCATCTTCTACCATTCTAATGTCAATGACCTTCGCCTCTTCTACCGTTCTTACGAATGGCCTTCAATCTTTTATCGCTCTTGCGAACGGCCTTCACATAGAATGTAACCAAAAAGTACCCATATGCAACCTACTAAAGATGATCACGAGGAAGATCAAGAAGCCCGTGGATACAAGATGTCCATTAGCTCCAATTAAGTCTACAAAATGCGGGATTTAGACAAGAAAACTAAACATGGGCATCTAAACCCTTGTCACATAACCTCAACTAATACTAGCAATCCACCAACTAAAACGAACTAAAAACTATGTCAAATGCATTAGTTAAAGCATGCGTAATGGTGGAGATCAAATCTCAACAACTAAGAGAGCTGAGATGGTTGAAGTAGCTATTACCAAGTTAAACACTGGTAAGGTAAAACTTGATGACATACTGAACATGGGAAATTTTGGAGATCAACATGGAATCGAGTATGAAAACCCACCAGGTCGCACTATCAATCTCAAGTCGAAGATTCAAGAGATAAAAAGAAATTTTATCAAGACTCATTAAAGGAAACCTCTCATCTATAGCTACTGCATTTATCAAGGTCATACACAGGAATTTTATCAAGGTCATACACAGGTACGAGGTATGGCTACACTTACAAGAAAAAATGGAATTGTGTACGGTCCATGTCAACAAGGTAAATAAATTTGATCTCCCCACTCTTCAGTTTAGTATATAACTACCTCAAGAAATATGGAATTACTCCATGTGGATTTAATGGGTCCAATCAATACAACCAGTGTGAGTGGCAAGAAGTATATCTTTGTATGTGTTGATGATTTCTCTAGATACACTTGGGTAGATTTTCTAAAAGAAAAATCTGATGTTGTGGACGAGTTTAGAATTTTGGTGATAAAATTGCAGACAGAAAAAAGAAGTCCAGTTAGAAAGATTGTTTGAATTCATAGTGATCAAGGCAGGGAATTTGAAAATTCTTAGTTCAGTGATATCTGTAATGAACTTGGCATTCAACATGAATTCTCTACTCCAATCACTCCTTAGCAGAATGACATTGTGGAAAGAAAGAACATAACTCTTTAGGAGATGGCTCAAATCATGCTAGCAGAGAAAGGAATCCACAAAAAATGGTGGGCAGAAGCCATTAATACAACTTGTTATATGATCAATCATGTGTATCTTCATCCATTCAGAAGCAAAACATCATACAAGATTTGGAAGGGCAGGAAGCCAAATGTCTCATACTTTCATGTGTTTGGAAGCAAGTGTTACATTCTCCGAGATAGAGAGCAATTGGCAAAATTTGACAATCGTAGTAATGTTGGGGTTTTTCTTGGTTATTCTGTGAACAACCAAGCTTATTGTGTTTACAATATTTCGACAAATGCTCTCATGGAATCCATAAATGTCACTGTGGATGATTTTGATGATCGAAAAGTATCAGTTGATAGAGAAGATGAACCAGATGAAGGCTACGTTCCAACAAAGAGCAGTCAACCTGATGAGCCAGACTATGTTGGAACATCAAAACAGACTAACAATCCTAATGAACCTGAAGAAGTTGAGAATGTTGGAACATCTTCCACCACTGTACCATCGCATGTTCCAACACAGGTGCATCCAGAACTAGGCATTTGGAGATCTCGATCAATCCCTCGGGTAAATTATAAAGAACTAGAAGGATTACAATGTTTCATCTCTCTTATTGAACCTAAAAACTACAAGGAAGCTTTACTTGATGAATATTGGATTGCAGCAATGCAAGAAAAACTTGGCCAGTTTGCACGCAAGGATGTATGGTATCTCACTCTTCACCCTAAAAGTGTAATTGTTATTGGCACTAAGTGGAATTCAAGGACAAATCTGATACTGATGGTTGAATCACTCGAAATAAGGCCAGACTGGTTGCTCAAGGATATACTCAGGTTGAAGGAGTTGATTTTGATGAGACATTAGCACCACTTGCCATGTTAGATTCAATTCAAATTTTACTTACTATTGCCTGCACTATGAATTTTACTCTATGCCCGATGGATGTCAAAAGTGTTTTTATGAATGGTATGGTTATTGAAGAAGTGATAAGATGTATTTGCGTAAATAATATTGTATTGCTGATAGGAATGTATAGAGTTAAATAAGTAATAGAATATGAGTAGAACTCTAGCTTAGTCAACATGACTTATCCAGAATCAATTATAATCTAATAAGAAACATGATTTACTCTAACACCCCCTCAAGCGAAGCGTCAGATGTTCAGCGAGGCAAAGCTTGGACAGGAAGAACTCAAAGAGGGGACGAGAAAGTCCTTTGGTGAAAATGTCAGCAATTTGAAGACCAGTGGAGACATGGACAACACGTAGCTTGCCAGATGCCACAAACTCACGAACAAATTGATAGTTGATATCAATATGCTTGGCCCACTTGTGAGCAACCAGATTTTGAGCCAAGAAAATGGCACTACTGTTGTCACATAACAACAATGGGGAGCTCGAAAGCGGAAGACAAAGGTCACGAAGTAAATGAGTTAACTAGACCATCTCTGAGGCAGTGTTGGCAAGAGCCCTATACTTAGACTCAGTGCTGGACCAAGAGATGGAATGCTGCTTCTTGTTCTTGGCACTCTAGGAAACAAGATTTCCACTAAGAAAGACTGCATATCTATATGTAGATCGGTGAGTCTCAAGACAATGAGCCCGATCAGCATCCGAATACCCCCAAAACCTCAGGAGTACTGGCCGAGCGAAAAGTGAGGCCGAAATGGAGAGTGCCTCTGACGTAGTAAAGAATCCGAGTGACTGTAGCATAATGCTCAGCATGAGGATCCTGAAGAAATGGATTGACTGTGTTGACCGTAAATGCCAGATCAGGGCGAGTAATCGCCAGTACTGGAGGGCACCAACAAGGGATCGATACAACTTTAGATTCTGAAATGACGGACTGGTGGAGATGTGTAGCTGCGGACCAGGAACAAATGGGGTAGAGATTGGGGTCGCATCGGACATGCCGGCACGAGTGAGAATATCCCGAGCATACTTAGTTTGACCGAGAAGCAGACCCGAGGAAGTGGGTGATACTTCTAAGCCAAGAAAGTAATGGAGAGCACCCAAATACTTAATATCAAACTCACGATGTGTCTGATCAATAAACTTTCAAAGAAGCTCAGAGTCATTGCCTGTGAGAATGATATCATGAACATAGACCGGGAGATAAAGCAATGACGAGCCTAGAGAGAGAACAAAAAGGGAAGTGTCAGCAGAATTGCACCAAAACCCGAGTTGAGATAAATAGGTGCTGAACCGCTAGAACCATGCTCGAGGTGCTTGCTCAAGACCATAAATGGCCTTTCGCAAGCGGCAGACATAATCAGGATGAAGAGAGTTCTTGTAACCAACCAGTTGCGCCATATAGACCGGAGTATCAAGAATACCGTTCAAGAAAACATTCTTGACATCCAACTGATGAAGAGACCAGGATCGCAGAGTTGTAATGGCAAGAACGGTCCGGACAGTGGAGGCCTCGACTACCAGACTAAAAGTATGATCGAAATCGAAGCCCAGAATCTGAGAGAACCCCTACACAACAAGGCAAGCTTTGTGATTATCAATCGTACCATCAGGATAATACTTCATCTGATAAACCCATTTGGAGCCAACAACGTTAATACCAGAAGGGCATGGAATAAGATCCCAAGTATGCTGGCCCCGTAAGGAAGCAATCTACTCATTCATAGCAGCAACCCAAGACGGATCCTTCAACGCCGAACGATAATTTGTGGGCTTCAAATGGGCAAGAAGGGCAACAAAAAGCCCATGAGCCATAAGACTAGAATAGTATAGATGGAGAACAACCCCAGTGGAAGATCTAGTGGCCATGGGATTAGTACGACGCGGCAAAGAAGAAGACGAAAGAGAAGGAGCCGGAGAGGATGACAGGGACTGAATATTGGAGGTGGTCGGAGATGATGCCACAAAGGGAGGAGAACTGTCCACCGGTGACTGTGATGGAGTGGATAGGTCAACAGTCAGTGGAACAGAGTTCGACCAGCAAATAGTGCCGGGCATAGGAGACGAATGATCAGAGGTCGAGATGGGCAGACCAGAGCTGCCATCAGCGTCCAGAAAAATAGAAATGCCCAAATTCAAGAGAGCAAAGCCAGTGGCCGAGGTTGAAGACAAGGCAAAAGGAAAATGGCTTCATCAAAGTGCGCATGACGAGTGACAAAAATCTTGCCAGTGGCTGGATCAAGGCAATGAAAGCCCTTATAATGACAGCTGTAATTGTTGAAAATACAAGGAATGCTCAGAGGGGATAACTTGTGAGGGGCCATAGGACGAACATAAGGAAATACTCGACAACCAAAAGGATAGAAGTTCGAGTAGGTCGGTTCACGATGATAAAGAAGTCCATAAGGAGAAGTCCCTTGTAACACCGGAGTGGGAAGCCGATTAATGGTGTAAACTGCAGTAGCAAAGGCACCATCCCATCTCGACAAGGGTAGATAGGAATGAAAGAGCATAGTGAGACCCATTTCGGCAACATGTCTGTGCTTGCGCTCAGCCCGACCATTTTGCTGCGGGGTGTAAGGGCACAAAACTTGATGATGAATGCCTTTGGAGGCAAAATGGGAGCGTAAGCGCGTATTTAAGAACTCAGTGCCACCGTTACTTTGAAAAAAACCTTAATTTTGGACGTAAATTGATTCTCAACTAAGGCCTCGAACTGCAAGTAAGTGTCGACAAACTCAAATTTTCGATGCAAGGAAAAAAACCAGGTAAAGCGAGAATAATCATCCACAAACAAGTCATAATAAGAGAAACCATTTGAAGACAAAACCGGGGAAGGCCCCCACAAATCATAATGAATCAAATCCAGGACCTGCGCAGCACGCTTATTATTTTCAACAAAATCTAACCGCTGCCCCTTTGCCATAACATATGGAGCGCAAGTATGTTGTTTGGGTAATGAAGAAGAAACTGACAGGATACCGGACTTCTGTAAACTAGAGATGATAGAAGCTGGAACATGCCCCAGCCAAGCATGCTAAAGCTCAAAAGATGCCTGTCCATTATTCTGCTGCAAGAAGGAAACGAGTGTTGCGCCACCCTTGTCTAATACGTACAGGCCGCCTTAACAGTGGTCCTTGCCTACGACTTCCTTGGAAACTTTGTTCTGAGTCACAAAGTTTCGATCATCAAAAGTAACAAAGACATTCAAATCCCTGGTCAGTTTACTAATGGACAGTAAATTTTTAGTGATGGCAGGAACAACCAGAACATTAGACAGTGTCAAAGTATCAGAAATCTGAGAATCACCAATGTGAGAAATTGGAACAGGAACACCATTACCAACAGAAACATAGGAATTACCAGAGTAAGGTGCGACATTGTCAAGTCCAGACACACCATATGACTGGTGGCACCCAATCAATGTACCAGTCGGATGCACGAGAGTGTGGCTCTATCTGTAGTGAAGCCCAAAAATTGTCAGCCAAGTACATGGAGTCGAAACAACGAGTCTGTGCTAACATCATGTAACAAGTAGCCGCATAATGGCCCGGATGACCACACCAGGTACAATGGGGACGGCCGCATCCAGAACTGGCCGCAGCTGGGAACTGACCAGGACCAGAGCCAAAACGGCCACCTCTGCGACCACTAGATCGGTCACCACGGATGGCATGAGAACGACATACGTCGTTGCCCCTGGCCGGCACGTGATCCCAAGCACGCTCGACAGGGAACTGCTCACCTACAGAGAATGTCACTGCGCCAGAAGCAGGTACCGAATTGCCTTGAAGATTTTTTAAAAAGGCCTCATGATTCTTGGCGCGAGACAAAACATCAGCATAAAGCAGGATAGGGGAAGAATTAATCAGAGGGGCAGAAAAATCCTTGAACTCAGACCCGAGAGTAGTTAAAAACCAGATGATTTTCATTATCATTAGAAACAGGAGAACCCATAAGGGATAAATGCTCAAAAATGTCTTTAAATTTTAAGTGAATTTCATGAACAATACCACTCTTACGTATATCGTGGGCATCGGCACGAAGACGAAGAATGGTGGAAGTGCTACTATTCTGAAAAGTGGCACAAAAACTGTCCCAGATATCCTTTGTAGTCACACATGAGGTCGAAAATTCGAAGAGGGCCTCAGGAGAAAGAGAGGAGAACAGTATACTACAGACCCTCTGATCTTCATCCATCCAGAGATCATAGACGTCCTTGGCCATATTGTAAGCTGCCTGAGTAGCTGCACGATCAGGGGGAGGAATGTGGAGGGCAGTGGCAAATGCGGAAGACGTTGAACTGACCATCGGTAGAGTGGGGAGAGGAGGGCATGGAATTGACCCATCGAGATATCCAAAAATCCTCTGAGGGTGAAGAACGTATTCAATCTGGCATTTCCAAAGAAGAAAATTGGTCTTATTGAGTTTAATATGTAGAATCTGGAGAAGGGTATTAAACAATAATTTTTCACTGGCCATGATGAGAACGGGGGAAGGAGTTCAGTCGCTAGAGGAAGAAGAAGGAGCGGCGGTCAGAAAAAAATTTGGTTTTAGAAGGTAAATCAGAACACTGCTCTGATACCATGATAAGATGTATGTGCGTAAATAATATTGTATTGCTGATAGGAATATATAGAGTACAATAAGGTAACGGAATATGAGTAGAACCCTAGCTTAGTCAACTTGACTTATCCAGAATCAATTATAATATAATTAGAAACATGATTTACTCTAATAAGAAGTTTATATTGAACAACCTAAAGGATTTGAGGATCCTCATTACCCTCATGTGTATCGCCTCAAGAAGGCATTTTATGGTCTAAAACAAGCACCTAGGGCATGGTATGAATGACTTACTAACTTTCTTATTTAGAAAGGTTATCGTTGAAGAGAGTAGATCGTACGTTATTTGTGCTTGAAAAATCATCAAAGATTTTGATTGCTTAAATCTATGTTGATGATATTATTTATTGCTATACTTCATCATCTACGGTATAAGATTTCGTGAATTTGATGCAGGCCAAATTTGTGATGAGTATGGTTGGAGAACTCACATATTTTCTAGGGCTTCAAGTCAAGCTAGAAAAGAATGGCCTATTTGTAAATTAGAGTAAGTATGCCCTGAATTTAGTAAAGAGATTTGGACTAAGAAATTCTCGAGCGGTCCAAACACCTATGTGGGTGTCTGATAAATTGGTGAAAGACAAGAAAGGAGTCGAAGTTGATTAGAAACTGTACAGGGGCATGTTTGAGAATCTATTGTATTTGACAACAAGTAGACCAGATATATGTTTCATCGTTGGAATATGTGCAAGATTTTTGGCTGATCCGAAGGAAACTCACATGACTGCAGCCAAAAGGATTATTCAATATGTTAGTGAGACTTCTGAGTATGGTATCTTGTATTCCAAGAATAAACAATCTGATCTGATTGGGTACAGTGACTCTGATTGGGCTGGTAATGCAGATGATCGCAAATGCACCATTGGTGGATGTTTCTTTATTGGTATGAATCTAGTATCCTAGTATAGTAAGAAACAAAATTCGATCTCATTATCAACTGCTGAAAATGAATACCTTGCTGCTGGAAGTTGTTGTGCACAATTATTATGGATGAAACAAATGCTAAAAGATTAAGGAATTCATCAAGGGCCTCTGAAGATTCTATGTGACAGCACAAGTGCTATTGACATTTCCAAAAGTCCAGTCTAGCACTCTCGAACAAAGCACATTGATATAAGGAACCATTTTATTTTAGATCTTGTTGAAAGGAAGGAAGTGGTGGTTGCCTATATTCCAACATCTGAGCAATTTACAGATATTTTCACAAAGCCATTGGACACTGCCATGTTTGAGCTTCTCACACAACACTTGGTGTTTGTCAGATTTTAGGTATTTCTTTAAAGCTTTTATTTAGCTAAAGAATATTTATTTATTTATTTATTGTACAGAAAATCAGAAAAGCACAAAAAAATAGAAAGAAGAAAATGTGAACAAAAAAAATAAGTTTTGGAGTTATGTTGGAAGTTCAAAGAGTTTTGACAAGAGTTGGCAACTAGGAAAAGAAAATCATGGCTTCTCTTGGAAAGGTAAAGAGTATACACGGATATTAAGGTGAAAAAGAGGGAGAGTTAATTCGTGGTTCAAATTATATTCCATCTCTCCACCTCCCCTCTCTTTTTGGCCTCTATACCTTTACTTCTTGGGATTTTTTCGGTTTTTAGAAGCTTGTGTTGAGAGATTTTCGCCACAAATTTTGGGATTTCCTTTTGGAGCGTTCAAGTTGATTCGAAACATAAGTTTTCCTCACGAGAAAACCCTTCTTGGCGAGAAAATTCTCACACCCAAAACAGTTACAATGGCCGAAAGCAAGAACCATGAGAATCCTCGTCTTCCTGAGATCACCTTTAGTAGCAAACCTAAGAAGGATGCAACTTCAGCCAAGGGCAAATTTCCCTGCCAAAAGTTAACCGGTCCGGATGCTCCACCCCTTAGCTTGCATGGTAGATAATTAACTCTTTAGATGAGCTCTTTGAATGGGTTCAAGCAAATAAAATTACTCTAGATTTGTCTACGTTGAAAAACTTGAAAGGGGATGTACTAGATGTGGATGTTAAAGAATTATTTACTGGGGACATTGGTGACATTAATGAAGTAGAGAAGCTAAACCCTAGGTTGCTTAGAGGAGCCTATACCATGCACAATGGTAAAGATATGTTTCATGTTTATTGCTATGCTCCATGTCCTAACTATGTTTTCATTGAGGAGATTGATGATTCTAAGGCTGAGGGCTTGGAAGTGGTAAAATCCACTGATCAGGTGCCATTAGGATTTTATGATGTTGATGCTTCCAATAGGATTGAAGAGCTTACAAGGCCTCTAGTTATCGTACTGACAGAAAGTGATAGAGAGGAGAGTGTTGGGTATGTTCCAACATATAGAGCATAATCGAAGCTGCAGAGGAGATGGAGATTGATGAACCAGTTTTGGGGTTCATAGATGTTGATATGGGTGGTTAAGATCATGGTTTTAATGATTACACTGGTAGTGCTTATGATGATGTAGAGTACTCAGAGGTAGGATAAACAGGGGGAGATGAGCTGCTACATGAGGAGTCAGAACATGTTGGAACACAGAGTGGAGCTGCTGCGGATACTGAGCAGGATAATGAAGAGGTTGATCAGTCTAAGCATGTTCCAACACCGGAACCAAACCTGACCTACTCAGTTAATGAGGTCTTGGATGAGTTCATCCAGACCCGATTAAGAAAGGCTAAGAGGAAGGAGCCTGAAACTCAGTCATTCTCACCAGCCAAGAAATTCAAGAAGAAGACCCTTGCTTCACCAAAGAAGAAATTTGTGTTGCCACCTCCTCCTGTAAGTGATGCTCTTTCTGATATTTACTTTGATGATGACTGTGAAGAGATGGACAAAGTCTTTCCTGAGAGGAAGATTATTTTTGAGAGGCCAATGGACCTAGTTGCATACATGACAAGCGGCTTTTCTGATTTTTTTTTTAGAATTGATTGGGATGAAGAAGGCAGCCTCTATGTTTCTTGAGTATAAAAATCAGTTAGTGTATGAGGTGTACTCAAACTTGATGGATGAGAATTTAGAGGATGATTCCCCTTGGAGTGACACGGTCTATATCAGGGGGAAGATAATTAATTTTTTGTCTGCTAAAATAAATAAGCTAATGGGGTTGAAAACTCTAGAATTTGACGGGGTATTCTCCGAGGAATTGAGGTTTACTAATGACCATATCTTAGAAGAAATATCTGGAGGAGTTAATATCCAGTGGCCAGCTATAGGTAACTCTCAAGCCTTATGCTTATCTTCAAAGTTTTTCTGCTTGTATCATATGGCTGTTCACTGTTGGATTCCATCAACCAACACTACTGCCCTCACAAGAGAAATGGTCAAACTACTGTACTGTGTTGAAACACGGAAACCAGATAATCTGGGGTTTCTTATACAACAGAGCATTGTGAGACAAGTTATTGCTCCCAAGGCTAAACATGCACTAGTTTATCCATGTCTTATTTCTGCATTGGCTAGAAGTGAAATGCTAAATGCTAAGGCTAAGGATGTGATTGTGGAGATTGAGTTTCTCTGCCCAATAAGAAGACCTTTGGTATGAGGTAGGTGCATGATTTACCTTGGAATCCGGAGGCTTCTATATCTTCTAGTGATGAGACAAAGGCAAAGCTGGTGGCTCTAAATGCAAGGTTGGGAGCTATTACTATTTAGATTGCGACTCAGGAAGCAGAAAAGGCAAAAATCGAAGGTCAGAATGCTCAAATTGAAGCACAGTCTCCTGCTCCTGAACAGGATTGATGGTTCTAAACTGACTATGTTCCAAAATAGATCAGTGGTTGATTTTAGGAGAGGAGATTTTATTGCCACTTTTTGGTTATTTCTGTGTTTTTATTGCCTTTGGTATATTCATGGCCCCAGGGGGAGAATATTTTGGAGTATTTTTTATATTAATTTGTGGATTTGTGGTGCTATAATCTAAATTATTATGTTATGGATTTCTAATTTTCTTGGTATTCTTATGTACTCAGATTTAGTACTTAGCATATGTTCTAACATAAGGGGATTTCTGGAATACTTATGTTGTGAGATTGGAAGTTTTTCTTTATGCTCTTAATTCCAAAATGATTGGGTCCACAAAATGCCAAAGGGGGAGATTGTAAAGAGATGTGGTTTTTGTTGATTAATTAATTGACATTTGTGAACTGATTTGGAAAAGAAAAACGTTCCATGTTGGAACATACAGAAAGCTGGAGCCTAAGAGGTTTTAACCAAAAACAAAATATTGCGGTGTTAGACTTATGGAAGGATGTATATTATGCAATATGGTAATTTAGGCGTGTGTTAGAAGCATACTGAGTTTATGGAAATCCCTATAAATATGGAATTTGATTTATGGAATATTATGAGATATTTGAAATAAGGAAAATCCATTCATTTATGTGATTTAGATATGCTTCAGAAGAAGATAAGTAATAGGAATATTATGGAGATAATCACGGGAGTTCCAATCTGCACATGAATTATATAAAGAGGATGTCACAACTGCATTAAACTCACAAACTTAATTGCGAAAATCTGCACGCAGATTTTCAATCTTTTCGAGAGTACTGCGAGAGCCAGCATACATATGTTCCAACATACGCTACCTGTTCTTCAAAGTTTAGAATCATATACCTTAATTCCTCGAGAGTAGGGGATCTAGCTTCGACGAGTTTCAAGGTCAGAGGGAGTCTGATCAAGGTGGATCGGTAGCAAGGGGAGCTTGCAGAATTCGCACGTCATAATTAGATAGATAAGTATAATTGTATGATGTACTTTGTACTATATCTTTCTGATTAGTGGATTCGTTCTGAACTGGGTCAGGCCCCACAGATGTAGGTGATTTTCATCGAACTGCATAACCTAGTCTCGTGTCTCTAGGTTTTTACTTTATTGCATACTTGGTTAAATAGGTTATGTTGGAACATAGTAGTAATAATTAAGATAATTCGGTAAAATCAAATTTCACAAACAATAACATTCCCTTCATATTTTTCCCTGGTTGGTTCTGCCTCCTGAATGAATAGGCTTTCCTATCTCCCAGTATAAGAATTTATTTCTTCAAGAGAAGCCTCACATTACAAAAGAAATGCTTTGGAACAGGAAGGCATCAGGCAACCACAACTCACACCGAGGAAGATGTTAAGAAGAAAAGCAGATTGTAAAGTCAAGAGATATGCATTGAATATTTAATTGGCAGTTTTTTTGTGAAAATATTTGGAAACGAAAAACTTTCCATGTTGGAACATGCGAAAACAACATATTTACGCCAAGGATGTTTACAGAAAAAGAGGACATGTTATTATGGTATATGTGAGTTATGGAAATATGAATATTCTACTATATATTAGGCGTATGGAAGCATAGTTGATTTATGAAAAATCCCTATAAATATGGAGTTGATATTATCGAATATATGGGATATATTGTGATAAGGAAAATCCTTTATTTATGGGATTTGGATATGCTTCAAGAAGCAGATATGGAATACGAATATTATGGAAATAATCAGGGAGCATTCTGATCTGCTCATGGCTATAAAAGAGGACAACGCTGCATTGATCACAGATATAACAGAGAAAACTGCACACAAAATTTCAATCTTTTGAGAGAATTGCAAAGAGCCAGAATTCTATGTTCCAACATACTTGACCTGCTGTTCAAAGTTCAGAATCATATTCCTTAATTCCTTGGGAGGAGGAGATCCAGCGTCGATGAGTTTCGAGGTCAGAGGGAGTCCAATCAAGGCAGATCGGTAGCAAAGGGAGCATGCAGAATTCACACGTTTAGCTAGTAAAAATAAGTATTCTGTATGATGTACTTTGTACTGTATCTTTCTAATTAGTGAATTCATTCTGAACTGGGCCAGGCCCCGCAGATGTAGGTGGAATTTCTCGAATTGAGTAACCAAGTCTTGTGTCGTTAATGCTTTAAATTATTGTATACTTTGTTAGATAGATCATGTTGGAACATACTAATAAGAATTAGAAAAATTCGGTACAACCAAATTTCAATTAGTATCAGAGCTTGGTCACTTATTATTCCCTTGGTTGTGTCAAGGAAAGTGTGATCCGATTTTACCATGGCAACTAAAGAAGGAGCTTCGGTGTCTCGGTCACCTATGCTAGAAGGCAACAACTACAACTATTGGAAGGCACGCTTGAGAGTTTTCATCAACTCTCTGGATGAACTTGCGTGGTTCTATGTTGAGAATGAGTGGAATCACCCTACGGAAGATGCTGATACAAGCTCTAAGGCGATAGAAGGAGAGCCAAGTCAAAGGGAACAGAAACTCAAAGACAAATCTAATTGAACTCCTGATGACCTCAAACATCTCTGGCGAATTCAAAGGCACTAAATGCAATCTTCACTGCTGTTGATGAAAACCAGTTCAAACTCATCTCTACATGTCATCAAGCTAAGAAAGCATGAGATATTTTACAAACTATTCATGAAGGAACTAGTCGAGTTCGTGAGTCTAAACTACAGATGTTGGCTACAAAGTTCGAGGAACTCAAGATGGAGGAGGTTGCACAGTTGCTATATTCAACGAAAAAATCAGGGACATCTCCAACATAGCATATCAACTTGGAAAGGTTTATGAAGAGACAAAGTTGGTGAAAAAGACCTTAAGATCACTTCCTAAGAGATTTGCAATGAAGGTTGCGGCAATAGAAGAAGCAAGGGACGTAGCCACCACGAGCCTAGATGAACTAATGGGATCATTACAGACATATGAGATGACGTTCCAACGAGCTGCAAAAAGAGTCCCTGAGGAGTTGCCATTCAAAACATCTTTATCAAAGGACAATCACTAGTCTGATAGTGATGATGAATTTGAAAAACTTACACTTATCATGAAGAACTTCTCAAGGATGCTGAAGAAAGTAGTTAACAAGAAATCTCAGGAGAGGTTTGGTGGAAATAGACCAAGGCCACGGGATTCTAGAAATATTCGTGGAACGAGGTTTGAGCAAGGAAATCAGCAGTTCTTCAGAAATAAAAGTAGTGAACCAAAACAACCTGGGTGAATTCAATGCAGAGAATGTGAAGGATATGGTCATATTCAGGCTGAATGTGTAAATACCTGGAAGATACAGGGAAAATCATATGTCACCTCATAGAGTGAAGATGAAGAAGATTAAAAGGACAAAGAGGAACTTACAAGCAACTATGTGGCATTTGGAGAAAAATTCATGATGCATCGGAGGATGGATGTTCCAACACACTGGACAAAGTCGAAGCCGTATGTTCCAACATAGATCCGTATGAAGCACCCAGTGATGAAGACGATGGACTTTCTGTAAGTAATGAAGAAATCTACAGCACTTATGAAAATATGTACGCTATGTGGCTTCAAGTAGTTGATACAAACAAAGAGCTAAAGGAAGAAAAAATGAATTTGATGGAAATAGAAAGAGAATTGCGTGTGAAAGTTGCTGAACTTGGAAAGGAGAATGAAGAAATATATGGGAAGCTAATATTAGCAATCAATAGAGCTGAGACTTATGAAGCAGTAATTTCTAAGCTCTGGAAAAGCAAAGCGTGACGATCTTCTAGACATGGGAAGGAACTTTGGTGATCGACACAGTATTGGGTATTACAACCCCACTCAAGGCTGACGCACACAAGATACTTAAGAGTCCATTAACTCTCAAGACCAAGATTCGAGAGGTAAAATGGAAGTTTGGCAAGCCTCATCAAAGGAAACCGCTCATCTGTAGCTACTGCTCATATCAAGGTCATTCACAGGAACAATGCAGGAAACTGATCAGAGATCAAATGTCAGGACGATAACTCTTGGTATGTTCCAACATAGGCGAAGTCCAGAAAACAAAACTGGTCAGAAAGGTATGGTTTGTCAAACGATCTGGCACATGTTTGGTTGCACATACTTCGCTTATATTATATTCCAGAGATTCATGGTACTTTGATAGTGGTTGTTCTCACCACATGATTGGCACTCAATAATTTCTCAAAAATATCACACCATACGATGGCGGGTATGTGACTTTCGGTGATGGAAAGAAGAGTAGAGTAATTGGAAAAGGTGAATTAAAGATTGAAGGTTTTCCAGTATTCACTAGTGTGCTGTTTGTTGAAGATTTGAAGGAAAATATATTAAGCATAAGTCAGTTGTGTGATGACAATATGACGGTGGAATTTCAAAAAGATAAAATGCGTTGTGAGACACGGAGAAACCAATGTTCTTTCAGGCATAAGATCATCAGATAATTGTTATCTGCTGGAACAGGAAGTATGATGTATGATCTCGAAGTAGGATGAAGGAGTTCTGTGGCATAGGAAGCTCGGTCACATCAATTTCAAAACATTGTTGAAAATTGCAAATGCAAAAGTTGTATAAGGTATGCCTATCTTAACCAGCAAGGACGAAATTGTGTGTGGACCATGTCAACAAGGTAAACAAATTCGATCTCCTCATTCTTCAGTTCAATATATAACCACCACTAGAAATCTGGGATTATTGCATATGGATTTGATTGGTCCAGTCAATACACCTAATATAGGTGGAAAGAAATATATCTTTGTATGTGTTGATGATTTCTCCAGATTTACGTGGGTAGTATTTTTAAAAATATAAATCTGATACGTTGGAAGTATTTAGAAGTGTGGTAATAAAGTTACAAACTGAAAAGGGAAGTCCAGTTGGAAAGATTGTTTGAATTCGTGGTGATCATGGTAGAGAGTTTGAGAATTCTCAATTCAGTGATTTTTGTGACGAGCTCGGGATTCAACATGAATTTTTTGCACCTATCACCCCTTAGCAGAATGGTATTGTAGAACGGAAAAATAGAACCTTGCAGGAGATGGCTCGAGTTATGTTAGCTGAGAAAGAAATTCACAAGAAATGGTGGGCAGAAGCTATTAATACAGCTTGTTATACAATTAATCGAGTATATCTGTGGCCATTCACCTGCAAAACATCCTACGAGATTTGGAAGGGCAAGAAACCTAAAGTCTCATACTTCCATGTGTTCAGAATCAAGTGCTACATTCTCAGAGACAGAGAGCAGTTGGCAAAATTCGACAATCGCAGTGATACTAGAATTTTTTCTTGGTTATTTTGTCAACAACCGTGCTTATAGAATTTATAATCATCGAACCAACACTCTCATTGAGTCTATAAATATTATTGTGGATGATTCAGAAGAAGGACAGAAGTCCGAGGTTGTAGAAGAAGAACCTGGTAACACTCATGTTCCAACACAGCTTCATCAACCTGGCATGGCAGATCCATTAGTTGAAGTTGAACCTCGTCAACATGCTGGAACATTTGAGCAGACTGGTGTTGAACCTGTCGAAGCTGAACATGTTGGAACATCATCCCCCACTACCGAACCCTATGTTCCAACATAGGATCAACCTGAATCAATCATAAGGAGTACTCAATTGGTTCCTCGAGTGGATTACAGAAGGCTAGCTGGATTGCATTGCTTTGTCTCTTTCATTGAACCCAAGAACTACAAAGAAGCCTTGAGTATTGGATTGCTGCTATGCAAGAAGAACTAGGTCAGTTTGTACGTAATGACGTATGGTATCTTACTCCTCGCCCCAAAGGCATTAATGTCATTGGCATGAAGTGGATCTTCAAGAATAAATATGATGCTAATGGTTAAGTTACTCGAAATAAGGCCAGACTAGTAGCTCAAGGATATACACAGGTGGAAGGAGTCGACTTTGATGAGACATTCGCACCAGTTGCCAGGTTAGAATCAATTCGAATATTACTTGATGTTGCCTGCTCTATGAACTTTATGTTGTATCAAATGGATGTCAAGAGTACATTTATAAATGGAGTGGTGAATGAAAAGGTCTATGTGGAACAACCTAAAGGCTTTGAGGATCCTCATTATCCACATCATGTGTATCGTCTCAAGAAGACTCTATATGGTCTAAAGCAAGCACCCAGGGTGTGGTATGAACAACTTAATAACTTTCTTCTTCAGAAAGGTTATCGTTGAGGGGGAGCAAATCACACTTTATTTGTGCTTGAAAAGGCGTCAACATTTCTGATTGCTTAAATCTATGTTGATGATATAGTATTCGGCTCTACTTCATCTTCTATGGTACATGATTTTGTCACCATCATGCAAGCTGAATTTGAAATGAGCATGATTGGAGAGCTCATATACTTTCTAGGATTGCAATTCAAGCAAGGAATGAATTGTTTGTTTATAAATCAGAGTAAGTATGCTCTAAATTTAATTAAGAGGTTTGGTCTGAGCAATGGTCGAGCAGTTCAAACTCCTATGGGTGTTTCTGACAAACTAGTAAAAGATGAGAAAGGAGTCACAGTTGATCAAAAATTATACAGAGGCATGATTGGAACTTTATTGTATTTAACAGCTAGTAGACCAGATATCTGTTTCAGCGTAGGGATATGTGCAAGACTTCAGCCTGATCCAAAGGAGTCTCATCTCACCGCAGTTAAACGAGTTATTCGATATTTAAGTGGGACTTCTGAGTATGATGTCTGGTATTCTAAGAATCAAGATTCTGTGTTGATTGGGTACAGTGATTCTGATTGGGCTGGTAATGCTGATGATCGAAAAAACACTGCAGGTGGATGTTTATTTATTGGTACGAACTTAGTGTCTTGGTATAGTAAGAAACAGAATTCGATCTCTTTGTCTACTGCAGAAGTTGAATATCTTGCAACAGGAAGCTGTTGTGCACAATTATTATGGATGAAACAAATGTTGAAAGACTATGGAATCCATCAAGGCCCTTTGAAGATCTTATGTGACAACACAAGTGCTATTGATATTTCAAAAAATCTAGTCCAACACTCTCGCACGAAGCATATTGACATAAGGCATCATTTTATTAGAGATCTTGTTGAAAGAAAGGAAGTTGTGGTAGTCTATGTTCCAACACACGAGAAATTTGTTGATGTCTTCACAAAACCATTGGACACCGCCACTTTTGAAAGCCTTCGACAACACTTAGGTGTATGTCAAATTTGAGGTAATTCTTGCCTTTATTTTGCTGTAAATATTCTGTTTTATTCTTGTTTAGAAAATCGAAAAAAAACAAAAATAGAAAGAAGAAAAGTTTACAAAAATTGAAGTTGGATGCTATGGTATGTTGGAAGTTGGTAGTCTTGAGTTGACAAGAGAGAATAATTACAAATCTTGGAAAAGGAAAAAGGTTTACGCAGTAAATCAGGAAGTAATGTGAAGAGTTGGTGTTGGTTTCTAAGTTGTCCAAATCCTTCCAAATCCCCCTCTTTTCAGCTATTGTCACATACATCTTGATTTCTCTTCCGAATCCTCTTGTCAAACTACTTCCCGATCTCTCTACTCATCAAATCCCTGTGGAAAATGCCTTCTAGCCCTAACTCTCCCACACTAGAAGAAGAAATTCTAGGAACCTCTCAACCTTCAGAAATCATGGAGGATGAACAGATGACTGACAATATCGAGGCCGAAGTCTTGCCCGAAGAAAATAACAGTCAATGTGAAAAGAATGTCGAGGCCGAGGTAAAAGATGGTGGTGAGGAGAATAAAGAGACCAATGGTTCAGGCGGCAATGGCGATGGTCAGGAGGAACACACCAGCGCCAAAAGAAAGGGTTCATATAGGAAGGTAGCGGGTCCTGATCCCCCTACTTTAAACATTATGGGAATGGAGTTCAAAACTGTAGATGAAATATTTGAATGGTTAGAAGCCAATAGAGTTACAGTAGACCTAACCAAGATTAAGAGTATAGAAGGGGAATGCTTGACAGTTAAGGTTAAAGAATTAGTGACTGGTGATATTGGAGATATATGGGATGTTCAAAATTATGAAATCAATTTTCTGAGGGGGGGGTATGGTAAGTACAGAGGAAAGGACAAATTTCATTTTTATTGTCAAATGCCCTGTTTGAGTTCTGTGTTTATAAGGGAGATTAGTGATCTAGAAGTAGAAGGAAGGGAGGTTATTAAGTCAACAGACAGGTTACCTCTAGGATTCTTTTATCCAAATGCTGCACAGAAAATGGAAGAACTAAGGAAGCTAGTGATAATCAAGTTGTCTGATAGTGATGAAGAAGACAGGGCTGCCTATGTTCCAACACAGCAGGTAAAATCTGAAAATACTGAAGAGGTGGATGTCAATGATGAGGATATGGGGGGAGAAGATCTGATGTCAAGTGATGCTGAGCAACCTGGAGAGCCAATGTCTGGACAAATGATCCAAATCAAGACCAGCATTGTGGGACACAGTCTGCTGAAGAAGAAGAAGATGATGATAGTACTAAGTATGTTCCAACACAGGAACTTCCTGATATCAACTACTCGAGTGATGAGGTGCTGGATGACTTTTTCCAGCTGGCAAAGGGCAGGAGGAAGGTGACTGCTTCAGAGGTTTCCCCACCAGCTAAAAAGGCCAAGACGGATCAGAAAGTTCCCAAGAGAAAGGTGCTACAACCTTTACATGTAAGTGATGCTTTGTCATTCACATATTTTGATTTAAAATGTGAGGAGATGGGTGAAGTATTTACTGAGAGGAAGTTTATCTCTGAGAGACCCATAGACCTAGAGGCCTATAGGGCAAGTGGTTTTTCTGATTATCTGGAGCTAATTGGAATAAAGAGAGCTGCAACTGTACAACTTCAATATAACAGACAGGTGGTAGTTGAGGTGTATGCAAACCTGATGGCTGGAAATATAGAAGTTGAATCACCTTGGGTTGAAAGAGTATATTTGAGGGGAAAGATTGTGGACTTCTCGGCTACTAGAATAAACAAGATTTTGGGGTTGCAGACACCAGAGTTTGATGGGGTGTTTCCTGAGGATTTAGGAGTATCAGATGATCAAATTATGGAAACCATCTCGGGAGGATACAAACTAAGTGGCCTGAAACAGGGTATTCACAAGCTTCGTGCTTGTCTTCAAGATTCTTTGGCTTGTATTAGATTGATGTTAATTGCTGGATGCCATCTTCGAACACGACTGCTCTAACCAGA
Organism: Rubia yunnanensis; assembly: GCA_037428765.1. Taxonomy (NCBI): domain Eukaryota; kingdom Viridiplantae; phylum Streptophyta; class Magnoliopsida; order Gentianales; family Rubiaceae; genus Rubia; species Rubia yunnanensis. The sequence goes on along the minus strand of CM075067.1, from coordinate 32,888,072 downwards.
GAAATGGCAAAATTGTTGTTCTGTGTTGGAACACAGAAGCCAGTAAGTCTTGGCATGTTTATTCAGCAAAACTTAGTGTGGCAAGCTACAGCTCCCAAGGCTAAACATGCCATTGTGTACCCCTGTTTGATCTCAACGATGGCTAAAAGTGCAAAGGTGAGGGGCAAGGCAAAAGACTTGATCATAGATACGAAATTTCTGAAGCCGAACAAGAAAACTTTTGGGATGAGGCATGTCCATGACTTACCTTGGAAGCCTGGAGGCTCTACATTAGCAGCAGCAGACAAGAAGGCTAAACTGGTGGTTCTGAATGCGAGACTGGGTGCAATAGTCATCCAAATGGCATCGCTAGAGGAAGAAAAGGCAAATCTAGAGGAAGAGAAAGTGCGGTTGGAGGCCTGTTCCTTAACTGAATTTCTTCTCTATGTTTCAACATAGATGTCAAAGTCAGGGGGAGCCTACTTGCTACTTATGTTTTTTTTGCTTTTAATTGCATTTGGCATGTTTATGGCCCCAAGGGGGAGAATTTTGGATTTTGGAGTAAATTTGGCTATGTTGAAGTTTATGTTTGATGAAATTCCTGGATTTCTAGTATCGGTATTCATGTTTTGATGGAATTCTGGTATTCAATTTTTGTTTAGATTCAGTATTGTGCATATTTTACATATGTTCCAACATAGGTGGAGTTGGGAAAGCCTATGTGTATGATGACAAGTTTTTCGTTGTGTGATTAATGACCAAAAAGTTTTGGGTCCACAAAATGCCAAAGGGGGAGATTTTAAAGTCAAGAGATATGCATTGAATATTTAATTGACAGTTTTTTGTGAACATATTTGGAAACAAAAAACTTTTCATGTTAGAACATGCGAAAACAGCATATTTACGCCAAAGATGTTTACGGAAAAAGAATACAAAATATTATGGTATTTATGAGTTACGGAAATCTGAATATTCTACTATATATTAGGCGTATGTAAGCATAGTTGATTTAAGGAAAAACCCTACAAATATGGACTTGATATTATCGAATATATGAGATATATTGTGATAAGGAAAATTCCTTTATTTATGGGATTTGGATATGCTTCAAGAAGCAGATATGGAATAGGAATATTATGGAGATAATCAGGGAGTATTCCGATCTGCTCATGGCTATTAAAGGGGACAACCACGGCTGCATTGATCACGGATTTAACAGAGAAAAATCTGCACACAGATTTTCAATCTTTTGAGAGAATTGCAAAGAGCCAGAATTCTATGTTCCAACATAATTGACCTGCTTTCAAAGTTCAGAACCATATGTCTTAATTTCTCGGGAGGAGGAGATCTAGCGTCGACGAGTTTCGAGGTCAGAGAGAGTCTGATCAAGGCAGATCGGCAGCAAGGGGAACTTGCAGAATTCACACGTTATAGTTAGTAAAGATAAGTATTCTGTATGATGTACTTTGCACTGTATCTTTCTAACTAGTTGATTCATTCTGAACTGGGCCAGCCCCGCATATGTAAGTGAATTTCACCGAACTGTATAACCAAGTCTTGTGTCGGTAATGCTTTAAATTATTGCATACTTGGTTAGATATGTCATATTGGAACATACTAATAAGAATTTAAAAAATTCGGTAAAATCAAATTTCACATATGACTAAATCCAAAAACGATGGTAATATTGTGTTATCCTTACATTTCACCACAAATTTGAACTCATATTTACTTCCAGTCCCCAAGTTTTGAATCAGACTGTCTAATTGCTGTTAGGGGTATTGTCAACCCCTCATGCTGTCCTTGGAAACTTTTCTCTCTCTGTAGTACACTTCACAAAGAACAGCTCACAACCCCAATCCAATATATCCCTAGGGAAGCTAATCTATATGTAGATTTCTTGGCTAAATTTGCTATGGAAAATAATCTTCAGGGGGATGTAGATATCATGTCCAAGTTTTCTTCACGGTCTCCTTTCACTGGATAATATCGGATTCCCAGGGATTAGAATAGGAGCCTCTTAGCTCAATCGTATTCTTTCATAGGCTGATCCATTGACTCAGGAACAATTGCTAAATTTACAGCTGCCTCTATCACTTCTCCTTATCTTTTCTGGTTGCTGTACTTTCAATTCTTTTCACTATTAGTATATATACTGCTGTTTTCTTCATGCTGATTCTCAGGTATCTAGGGGTTTAGCTCGGCTAGGACAAAATGGATTCATGTCGACATTTTGCTGAAGATGATGCTGCAAGGAAGTTTAATTACGCTACCAGGAAGCTGAGAGGATACTGCTGTAATTTTGCTAAGATGATGCTCGCACTGCAGTCCAAGTGCTGCTACAAAACTCGCCTAAAAAATGGTCTGCTTATCTATGTTCCTATTGTCTGAATATCATTGACAAACAGGGGTTTCGACAACCTCGATTCCCCGACTCGTTCGTGATATTACAGTACATCGGAATAATAAGATAAACCTCTTCTGCAACTTTGACTCATTCTTAGTATTAGTTTCTTTTTGTATAGGTGTATACAACGCTTTTGTAAGCAATTTCTTAATTGCTTCAAGAGCTCTTAGGGCTCTTGGATCATCAATTGGCTCATCTTTTGTAACGAACAAACTCATGCGGTGCTATTTTGACTTTTAATTATAACGGTTAGGGGAGCCTAATATATTTTCCCCCATCCTCGGATGGTCTTCAAGTTAAAAAAAAAAGCCGTCGATCAAATTGCTTATCTTTTAGCCTTCACCATTCTTCTCACCAGCATCCAACCCATTCTATGAGGTCCAAGTAACACTTTTTCATATCAGTTTAAGGGTTTGTGTTTCATACTTCAATATTACATAAAACATTATTGATTATACATATTTTTAATAATTCTATACTTATAACTTTTAGCTGTACTTCCGCCGTCCTATTTCAAACTCTAATTTAACTATTTATTTAGTAAAAAAAACTCTTAACGTTGATTGTGTGGTCCGAGAAACCTGGAAAAAAGAAAACTAAAACGGAACTCAAATACTAATTAAAACAGAACTCAAGAACAGAACCACTCTAGCTCGCTGTATTGAAGCATGTAAGTTCCTCTATTCCTATTAGCACTGGACTTAGCGACCTATCATATCTTTTCTCCACTCCTGCACCCCCACCAAACCCGCTATTTCATGCTTTCCTTTCGTATTGGTTTTCACAAGTTTGACCGTCAACAATCTTTATAACATAGCTCTGACCAACAGTTATTTAACATGGAATCCATCATCTATCGCAATGACTTGTCTTTCATAATTTTGTGTTATTCAATTGCAAACAAAAGGAAAACGTTGTTTTAAAATGGCTAAAAGGCGATCAATCCGCTCGCCCTCAGCGGCCCATACCAGCCCACACCCAGGCCATCGTATGAGAGGTAAATCACGGTAGCCCAGCACCAGGACCCATGGGCTTGGCATTGCCTCGGTGCGCACAAGGGAGCCTTGCAAAGCAAGAACTCCCCACACTGCCGCTGCCGAGGATCGAACCTGGGATTATTGGCTTACCCACCCATGTCCCAACCACTGGGGTACACCCGTGGGTGTACGTTGTTTTAAAATGGGCTTTACCACGATGCGGGGAAAATTGATTGCAGCAAGAATTCCAAGGGCATTAAAATTTTTTTTGTTCTATCACCGATCTTTTCATTAAAAAAAAAATTGGTGCCTAACTAACTGATGAAACGATTTCATCGATTAGAAAAAAAAAAAAAAAAAAATCAGTGCTAAATTCCTACTTTTAGCATCAATTTTTTTGTTAGCACCAGTTTTTCAACCGATTCTAATTTAACACTAGTTTTTTTTTTGTTAGCACCGATTTTTCAATCGGTGCTAATTTAGCACCGATTTTTCAATCGGTGCTAATTTAGCACCGATTTTTCAATCGGTGCTAATTTAGCACCGGTTCCCCAAATCCAAAATTCACTGCTACAGAGACCCCCTCTAACATTAATTTTTTTTTGTTCTAGTACTGATTTTTTCGTAAAAAAAAATCGGTGTCTAAGTAACCGATGAAACGGTTTCACCTGTTAGAAACAAATCAGTGCTAAATTCCTACTTTTAGCACCGGATTTTTTGTTAGCACCGGTTTTTCAACTGGTTCTAATTTAGCAACGGTTTTTCAACCGGTTCTAATTTAGCACTGATTTTTTTGTTAGCACCGGTTTTTCAATCAGTGCTAATTTAGCACCGGTTCCCCAAATCCAAAATTCACTGCCACAGAGACTCCCCACTAGCATTAATTTTTTTTGTTCTAGCACCGAATTTTTCATAAAAAAAAATTGGTGCCTAAGTAACCGATGAAACGGTTTCACCGGTTAGAAAAAAATCAGTGCTAAATTCCTATTTTTAGCACCGATTTTTTGTTAGCACTGGTTTTTCAACCGGTTCTAATATAGCACCGATTTGTTTTGTTAGCACCAGTTTTTCAATCCGAGCTAATTTAGCATCTTTTTTTTGTTAGCACCAAATTTTTTTGTTAGCACCGATTTCTTAACCGGTGCTAATTTTAGCACCAGTATTTTTTCTTAGCACCGGTTAAATCAGTGCTAAATTATTTACAACGATGAAAAAAATATCCCTCCCTCAGAAAGCGGGAAGGGAAAAAGACCAGAAATTAACAATTTATTTCCACATTAATTTAATAATAAAATCAACTTCACAAAATTGATAGTATAGAAATAAAACCGAAAAAAAGTTATGATACAAAATTAATAATCAATGGAACTAAACATAACTATCACAAACATAACTATCTACGGGACTAAACATAATTTTACCTTGAACTAGCAATTAAATCATGTGGCGTATACACATCAAATCACAAGACTATGCCACACAACTAATCTTCAATCTATGATCCTTAAAAATGCTAGATGTACCGTTCCATATGCATCTACAAGACCATACAACTACAAACTTCAATTTAGTTTGCAAAAATGGTAGGGGGGAAAGGTAAATGTAACTAAATGAGTAAATCTTACCTTGGAAGGCTTATTGTATGTTCAGAAGCCAATGCCTGGAACATACTTAAGGCAAATTGGAAATCCTCTGTATATTCAAACAGACAAAGGAATCAAACATACACACAAAGGGGCTACGTAGTTTAGATCTAAATAAACACGGAGAAAAAAAAAGAGTAATCAAAACTCCACTCAGCACACAAGTCTATCTCATTATGTTTACCTTACGATTTGAAAATAATGTCACAAGCAGCCTATATAAATAAGAAAAAGGTTTAGTGAATGCCTACTGACTAGCTCCGCCAAGTCAATCCCTATGTTTAGCAATACCCAAATGTTTAGCAAGAAACAATAACAAAACAATTATGGTGTGATACCTCTGCCTTTGATTTCTTATATGCATTTTCAAGCTGTTTAAGGGCTTCTTCATTTGCATGAGCAATACTTTTATACTGACATAATAAATAGGAAAAATTAGCATATGCTTGATTCATGCTATAACGACAGAGTCATTCGGTACCTGAAGCATGTGATCTTTATTCATTTGTGCCTCCTCCACCAACTTTGCAATTTCTTCGTTCTGTGGAGCAACTACATAGTTCACAATGAACCCGATAATTAACAGTACCTTGAACTATTTAGCAGAACATGAAATGAATCACAAATATAAGTATAGGTTTAAATTCAAAGCTTCTCTGATGCGTAAAAAGTGACACACGTATCATGTATGGTCTACTAGCACTATTGTAATAATTTAGAAAGATTAAGCTTCTATATAGATGCTCCGAACCAATGCCGGAGGTTTTCAAGCAAGTCTTTAGTTATATCTACTGTCCATTCTACTACCAAATACAATACTATGCATGAACAATCACAAGGGGAAAAGGGAAATGGTTCATTCAGTATCATTGACTTTACTAATGCCCTTATTGCTTTACTCAAGACTAAGAAGGGTTCACAATTTGAATTGACATCCAATTTACCAATTAAATAGAACGCTAACCTTCCACCGGGTCTAATGTATGCATCCCATGCTCTTCGAACCTGCATACAAATGGCAAAAGTCAGTGATCAACTGGAAAAATCTTAGTCATCTTGCTCTACCGAAGCTTTCTTGCCTAGTTTTTAGAGATGATGCTCGTTAGAACATTGAAATTTATTCAAGCTTTCTCAGCACATTTTTGCAACAAAAAGAACTGGCATGTTGCTCCTTTAAATTTTCATATACAGATCCTAAGGCACATTACGGTTTCCTTCCAGGAACAAGAAGTGGAAGTAATATCTTAATTACAAAACTAAGAAAATTCAGTACTCTAAGAAATTCACCACATTAAGATTCTCAATCAAAACACGAAAAGGCATCAACGACATCAGATTATTCGAACAACCAAGCAAAGCATCTACAAGCAGAAAAAACTACAAAGAATCCAGTGATCATTACCTTTCCTCGGGCAACTTCCTTGGCTATCTGTCTAGCTCTCCACTCATCCGCTTCTTTGTCATATTTCTCAAACTCCTCGAGCTTCTGAATATACAAAAAACAAAACAATTTAATCAAAATCACAACCAACTCTAGAAACAACAACCAACTCTAGAAACAACAAGCATTGCAATCAGAAAGCAACATATAAAAGACCTTCGCTTTCTTCTCAGCAATCTGCTTCCTCCTTCTCTTCCTCCATAGTTTATTCCTCTTGTGCTGCTACAACTTATCTCCCAATCTCACCACCGCACATTTCTCCTCCCATAGAGATTTCTCATCCGCCGAAACTCAAAACAGTCCGAGTTGAACACTGAGTTTCGACATCAAAGCATTCGCAGCTTCTAGAACAAGCGATTCATGAGAGTCCAAATCTATCCTATTTTCTACCAGTAGTTCCTTAAACCTATTAACAAAACCATCATCATTTACACTCATTTCACCGTTTTCACCATGTTTAACATCTCCAGCTCTTTCTCCCTGCAGACCGATCGAAATTAAGCCTGGAATTTGAGAAATATAATTTGATTGAAACATTTTACTATTTTGAACAGTTTCTTACAGTGCTTTAGCAAGGCTAAAGGTTTCATGCAAGTTTTTAAGGGTCTCGCAGACATTGCTGGTGTTCCAGAAGGCGCTTGACGTCGAGGAATATAGAAGGTGCTCCTAGCTCTGCCCTAGCTCTGCCACCCCCTAGCTCTGCCATAGCCCTGTCACCCCTAGCTCCGCCAGAAACTCTATCCCCCGCCACACCGCGCCGCTTTGCCGCCACTGCTCCACAACTGCTCCAATCGAACCACCGTCGTGCCGCCGCTAACTCATCTCTAATCGAACCACCGTCAATCATCGATTAGTCGAGCAGCGGCGAGGAAAATGCGAAGGATGAATTTTGGGAAGAAAGAAAATGAAGAAATGAGGGTAGGGTTTCCTTTTTATTTTTTTTCACAGGGGTATAATAGTTATTTCACTTATTTCCAGCCATTTTTTATTTGTATTTATATATACTAATTCAGATGAAGTTTAACTGTGGATTAGTTAAAGTCAGCTTAGTTATTAGTGTTTAAATATTGAAAATTGAGTAAAGTTTGACTGTTGATTAGTTAAAGTCAGCTTAGTCACTAGTGTTTACAGAGAGAGAGTCAAGTAAAGTTTGACCGTTGATTAGTTAAAGTCAACTTAGTCACTAGTATTTATATATAGAAAGTCAAGTAAGGTTAAACTGTTGATTAGACAAAGTCAAAATTATTATTAGTATTTAATATATACTAATTCAAATAAAGTTTGACCGTTAATTGGTTAAAGTCAACTTTTTTATTAGTGTTTATTTATTGAAAGTCATGTGAAGCTTGACCGTTAATTAGACAAAGTCAACCTAGTTGTTAGTGTTTATATATTAAAAGTCGAGTAAAGTTTTACCGTTGATTAGTTAAAGTCAGCTTAGTCACTAGTATTTCTATATGGAGAGGGAGTCAAGTAAAGTTTGACCATTTTTTAGACAAAGTCAACCTAGTTATTAGTGTTTAAATTTTGAAAGTCGAGTAACGTTTGACTGTTGATTAGTTAAAGTCAACTTAGTTACTAGTATTTCTATATAGAGAGAGAGTAGAGTAAAGTTTGACCTTTGATTAGACAAAGTCAACCTAGTTATTAGTGTTTATATATTGAAAGTCGAGTAAAAATTGATTGTTGATTAGTTAAAGTCAGCTTAGTCTCTAGTGTTTCTATAGAGAGAGAGAGTCAAGTAAAGTTTGACTGTTGTTTAGTTAAAGTTAGCTTAGTCACTAGTGTTTTCATATAGTGATGGCCAAGTAAAGTTTGACCGTTGATTAGTTAAAATCAACTTAGTCACTAGTATTTATATATAGAAAGTCAAGTAAGGTTTGACCATTGATTAGACAAAGTCAAACATTTTTATTAATATTTATTATATACTATTTCAAATAAGTTTGATCGTCAATTAGTTAAAGTCAACTTTGTTATTAGTGTTTATTTATTGAAAGTCAAGTAAAGCTTGACTGTTGATTAGACAAAGTCTACCTACTTATTAGTGTTTAAATATTGAAAGTCGAGTAAAGTTTGACCGTTGATTAGTTAAAGTCAGCTTAGTCACTAATATTTTTATATACAGTCAAATAAGGAGGTTCGAGTCCTCGAGGCAGGAGGTTCGAGGGCTCGAGGCAGGAGGTTCGAGGGCTAGAGCGTGAAGTGGTTGAAAATCACCACATTTGGGCTCGAGGCTCGAGGCAGGAGGTTCGAGGCAGGAGATTCAAGGCTCGAGGCAAGAGGTTCGAGGCCTCGAGGCTCGAGAGTTCAAGGGCTCGATCGTGAAGTGGTTGAAAATCCCCAAATCAGAATCGAGGCTCGAGGCAGGAGGTTCGAGGAATCGAGGCTCGCGGCAGGAGGTTCGAGGAATCGAGGCTCGCGGCAGGAGGTTCGAGGAATCGAGGCTCGCGGCAGGAGGCAGGAGGCAGGAGGTTCGAGGGCTCGCGGTAGGAGGCAGGAGGTTCGAGGGTCGATGGCTCGAGGCAGGATGTTTAAGGGCTTGAGGGCTCTAGGGCTCGAGCGTGAAGTTGTCAAAAATCCAAAAAAAATTAAAATTAGGATTTTTTTAATTGAAAATATTTGCTCATTAGTAAAATTACCATTATACCCCCTGACTATACCGAAAAACTATTTAGTCTTACCTGAAAACAACCTTTGGGGACCAAACAAATTATTTTGAATTTGTTAGGTACCGTCTAAGGGTTGATTTGCAAATGGGGACCAAAACATGGTATAAGATACTATGTAGGGGACTAAAAAAATAATTTAGTCTTGTATTTATGTATACTAAATCAATTAAGGGTTGAACGTTAATTGGTTAATGTAAACAAATTTCATTCTTATTTGTATATATTAGGTCAGTAAAAGTTGAGCGTTGATTAATTTAACTTAACTTAGTTTTAAGTTAAAGTCAACAAAAGAAGTAAACGATTTTGAAAGTTAAAAAAAATCTTATAGCGGTTGCGCAGCTCATGAAATTTCTCGGAATATTATTTGAAAATTTTGGCGAATTTTTTGAATTCATTGGCGGAAAAATTGAACTTTAAAAAATTTTGACGAATATTTAGAATTTTTTTGGCAGGAAGATTGAATTTTAAAAAATTTTGACGATTTCTTTGGTGGGAAAATTTTTTTGGCGATTTCTTTGACGGGAAAATTAAATTTTTTAAAATTTTTTAGCACCGGTTTAAACCAAAGCTATTTTCTTCCAAAACCGGTGCTATTTTTTTAAAATTTTGGTGCTAATGTTTTCAAAACCGGTGCTATTTTAAAATTATGGCTATTTCTTTGGCGGGAAAATGAATTTTGAAATTTTTTAGCACCGATTTTTAAAAATGGGTGCTATTTTTAGAAAATCGGTGCTATTTCTTAATTTTAGCATCGGTTTTTAAAACCGGTGCTATTTGTTTTAGCACCGGTTTTTAAAACCGGTGCTATTTTTTAAGAAAATCGGTGCTATTTTAATTTTTTTGCGGGAAGATAGAATTTACATGTCTTTAGCACCGGTTTTTAAAAATCGGCGCTAATATTTTCAAAACCGGTGCTATTTTAAAATTTTTGGATATTTCTTTGACGGGAAAAGTGAAATTTTCAAATTTTTTGAACCGATTTTTAAATATTGGTGTTAAAATTTTAAAAAAATCGATGTTAAATTAACACCAATTTTTAAAATCGGTATTAAAATTAAAAAAATTGATGCTATTAGATTTTTAGCATCAATTTTAAAAATCGGTGCTAGATGGAGGTAGTGAATTTTCTGTACACTGACACCAAAACTAACCTTCAGTAATGTAGATGATTTCTACAATGCAGTACAACAAACGAAAGAAAGTTAAACAAAAGAAAGCAAATACTTCTGTCCCATGAAAAGAGTCCACAAATAGACAGTATAAGGGCATGGGCAGTGGTGGTCTCTTAAAATTAAAAGACCGTTTAAAAGACTGAAAACCACCACAGTGGTGGGGTCTTGAGTGGTCTCTTGTTAAGAGACCACTCACCGGGCTCTTGGTAAGGGCATGGGCAGTGGTGGTCTCTTAAAATTAAAAGACCGTTTAAGAGACCGAAAACCACCACAGTGGTGGTCTCTTGAGTGGTCTCTTGTTAAGAGACCACTCACCGGGCTCTTGGTAAGAGCCCGATCAAGAGACCGAGTGGCCTGATAAGCACATGGCTCCGCCCAGCCTTTGTGCGCCTTCTTTTTTTTTCCATGAGTGGGACACGTGTCGCCACCTAAGTGGGCCACGTGTCCCACTCAGCCACAATTTTTTTTAAAAATTTTGTTGCGGACACGTGTCACCCATAGATTGGGCCACGTGTCCGCAACGGTACTTTTTTGGAAAAGGCTGAATTTTTTTTAATGGGACACGTGTCCCATTCTGGTGGCGACACGTGTCCCAATCGTATTTTTTCTAATTTTTTTTCAAATTTTTTTTCCAATTTTTTAAAAATTCAAAATTTAATATATTTTTAATTTTCAAATTGTAATAATTGGTCGGACTAGATCAATATTTTATTTAGTATTGTCTGTAATTTTTATAGTTGTTATAATGGTTTTTATATAATTTTAAAAACATGGAATTATCTTATTATTTATTTTTTAATTTCATTTTAATAATTATATTAAAATTTACATTCAACTTATTTTTTGTGGACAAATTTATTTAAAATAATATTTAATGGTCAAATTAATTATTGTTATATTTGGTTTTGCGCACTTTTAAATTTAAAAACGAATTTTAATTTTAAAAACGAATTTAAATTTAAATATTTAGACTTATTTTTGGTGGACAAATTTATTTAAAATAATATGTAATGGTCAAATTAATGAGTAGGATAGAGAAAATCAAGTGGGTTCCATGAATAATGTACAGTGGTCTCTTAACCATTGTGGAGAAAAAAAAGGGGTTGTCTCTTAAGTGGTCTCTTAAGCTGAGGTGGAAGAGAGGGGGAGAAAAATAATATATTTAATTGGTAAGAGACCGGTAGTGGTCTCTACCACTGCCCATGGCCTAAGGGCATGGGCAGTGGTGGTCTCTTAAAATTAAAAGACCGCTTAAGAGACCGAAAACCACCACAGAGGTGGTCTTTTAAGCGGTCTCTTGTTAAGAGACCGCGGACCGAGCTCTTACTAAGAGCCCGGCCTCTTGCATCCAACTGGGACACGCCTCTGACCAAAGCACATGGGACGCCCGCAATTTTTGATTTTTCAACGGGTGGGACACGTGTCGCCACCTGAGTGGGCCACGTGTCCCACTCAGCCACTTTCTTTTTTTTTTGAATTTCTTTTGCTGACACGTGGCACCCATAGATTGGGCCACGTGTCCGCAACGGTATTTTTCAAAAGCAGGCTGAATTTTTTTCCTAATGGGACACGTGTCCCATTCTGGTGGTGACACGTGTCCCAATAGTGTTTTTCTAATTTTTTTTTCATTTTTTTTTCAATTTTTTAAGAATTCAAAATTTAATATATTTTTTTCTTATTAGTTATTTTTTTATTTCATTTTAATAATTATATTAAATTTTACATTCAACTTATTTTTTTTGGAAAAATTTATTTAAAATAATATTTAATGGTCAAATTAATTATTGTTATATTTGGTTTTTCGCACTGTTGTGCGGAATGGAGAAAGAACAGAAGATATGAACGAAAATAACAAGACACAAGATTTACGTGGTTCACCAAATTTGGCTACATCCACGGGAGACGGATTCACTTTTTATGGTTTCCATATTATTTTATAGAAAAAATGAATTCTCATAATATTTATTTATTTAATTTCGTTTTAATAGTTTCTTCAAAAAAATTGAAATTCATTTTATTTTTTACACTGAAGCATCGTATTGACAAGAACGGGAAAAACAAATTATTTAACATATTTTAAAAAATGAATTTAAATTTAAATATTTAAACATTATATTAAAATAATATGGAAACGAATTTAAATTCAAAAACGTTACAAAATTTAAATTTTAAAACGAATTTAAATTTAAAAACGAATTTAAATTTAAAAACGAATTTAAATTTTGTAACGAATTTAAATTTTGTAACGAATTTAAATGTAAAAACGAATTTAAATTTAAATATTTAAACTTATTTTGGTGGACAAATTTATTTAAAATAATATGTAATGGTCAAATTAATGAGTAGGATAGAGAAAATCAAGTGGGTTCCATGAATAGTGTACAGTGGTCTCTTAACCATTGTGGAGAAAAAAAGGGGGTGTCTCTTAAGTGGTCTCTTAAACTGAGGTGGAAGAGAGAGAGGGAGAAAAATAATATATTTAATTGGTAAGAGACCGGTAGCGGTCTCTACCACTGCCCATGGCCTAAGCAACTAATCATAGTTGCTTATTGATCTCCGTAAGAGATTAGAGGACAGATCATATGGGAGAGGTATTTTTTTCCTTTTGTTGCAGAGATCTTTCACACTCTCAGATGTTGCTACCTCCCAATACGCGCGCTCTTATGGATCGAAAATTCTTTTTACATTTAGCACGTAAGGTTGGTGTTAGAATAAAGAAGGTTGATGATTAGATAAAATTTTATACTTGATGACTAGGCTAGAGTTATGTTTAGATTAGTCTACTTGGTACTCCATTTATACTTTTCTTAATCAATCAGAATCATTATGAGAAATCACTCTTTCATGGTATTAGAGCAAATGCTGATCCTAAACCCTAATTATTTCTTTTAATTTTCAGCCTCCCTCCAAAATCTTTTTTTTCCGGCCGATTGCTGGAAATCGGTGAATTCCGGCCAAGTTCCGGCATCTTTTCTCAGATCTCCGGTGTCTTCAGGTCCGCAGTGGTTCCTTCCAGCGGTGGTCTTCTTCAGTTCCAGCCACTTGTCCGGCGTCGTATCCACCGACAATTCTGGCATCAGATTCATCTTCGTCAGCAGTGGCTCTGCCTCTAGTGGCTATCCTCGTCATCTCCACAGAATCGTTTCTTCGTTTGCTATACTTTTCCATCGGCAATTCTTCGGCTGCAGATTCTGGCCTTTTCCATTTTTACAGGCGTATATTTTGTCTTCTCCGGTGTAATCTTCGGTGACCACCTCCAGATTTTTTAGGGGCCTCTCCTCTTGCCTTTCTGGATCCCTCTACGGTTGTCCTTCTCCGTTCGAGGCAAAGCTCAGTTCAACCATTCGCCGGCAACGGTTTGCACAGGCAGCATCAAGTCTGACAATTTGCAGTGGCGAGTCTTTCTCCAGGCACATGCTCTCAACCACACAATTCCTCCTAGTGCGTGAACCCACTTGCGTGTGCCCTTCACGCGCCAGCAGCCTTCCCTTTGGCCAGTGTCTTGCGCGTCACTATATTTCAGCCCTCCCACTTTACCAATTTGCAGTATAGCCCCTTCTATTGGTATCTCAGAATTTAGGCATTCTGGCCATCGGTGGATTGTAGATTCGGGCGCTACAAAGCACATGACATCATCTCCTGCTGCTGTTGATTATGTGAGACCTTACCATGGCTCTTCCCACGTCTATGTTGGTAATGGTTCTCAACTCCTTATTACCCATGTTGGTGAATCTCGGATTTCTAAGTCTTTGCCTATTTATGATGTGCTTATTGTGCCTGATATTACTAAAAATTTTCTTTCTATTAGCAAATTAACTCGAGATTTAAATGTTGTTGTCTGCCTTGATGATCGCTCTTTTATTATTCAGCATAAAACCACTAGGGAAACCTTGGGTCACGGTCATATTGAGGATAGTCTTTATGTCTTAGACTATGGTGCATCTGCTTTAATGTCAACTGTGGAGTTAAATAAGTCGCGAGCATCATTTGAAATCTGGCATGCTAGACTTGGTCATGTTCCACATTCCATTATTTCTAGTTTACGTGCTTCCGGATCCTTAGCTGTGTCGTCGGTTTTTCCTAAACCCACCATTTGTGAAGCGTGTGAAAAAGCTAAAAGGAAACGTTTATCTTTTCATACAAATGATAAACATGCTGCTAGGGTACTTGATATAGTTCATTGTGACTTATGGGGGCCCTCTCCTATTAAACCTGCTGATGGTTTCTCCTACTATGCCATTTTCCTTGATGTTCATTCCCGACTCTCATGGTTTTACCCACTTCGTCGTAAATTTGATTTTTGGGATGTCTATCGCCAGTTTGACGCCTTTGTGGAGAACCATTTTTCTCCCACCATTAAAGTGTTTCAGAGTGATGGGGGGATTGAGTTCGTAAATGATCGTTTACGCTCTCACTTTCAGACAAAAGGCATTAACCATCAGATTTCTTGTCCATATACTCCTAAGAAGAACGGTCAAGCTGAGCGCAAGCACCACCACATTACTGAGATAGGCTTGTCTATGTCGTACCACTCTCATGTTCCTCTCTCTCACTGGCCACACGCCTTTGCTGCAGCTACTTATACTATAAATAGGTTGCCCACCCTGGTTCTTAGCGGACGATCACCATTTGAGGTTGTTAAGGGTTGGGTTCCCATACACACGAACTTTCATGTATTTGGTTGTCGTGTGTACCCTTATCTTCGTCCATATGCAACTCACAAACTCGCTCCTCGCAGTTTGCCCTGTATCTTTCTTGGGTACGACTCCCAGTACAAGGGTTATTGATGTTTGGATCCTAAGTCTGGAAAGATATATGTCACCAGACATGCTCGGTTTAATGATACTTTCTTCCCTTATGCCGATGGTTCTACTTCAATGTCTTCGTTCTCTTTGGATGTCTCTACTTTTTTTGATCCTGCTGATACATCAGCTGATACTCCTACTTCTTCCACGGTGGCATCTCCTCCTACCCGGTCTGTCACATTGGTTGCCAGCCCTCCTGGTTCATCGATGATGTCGTCCTCACCGACTACAACACCATGTTCTGACTGCTCTACGATTTGGACCATCCAGTGGCCTCTCAGACTCATCCTGCTCTGTCCATCCCGCTATCAACCAGCTTATCTGGTCCACCGATCAGCCTATCCGATTCTCTGGCCACTTCACCGGCCCCTTTGCCGACCACCTCACCAGCTCCTTCTCTAGTCACCTCACCGGCCCTTTTGCCTGTTGTGTCTGCTCCTCCAGTTTCTCCACCTCGGCTACGCACTCATTGTATGACTACTCGATCGTTGACTAGAGCTATTCAGTGCAAAGATTATTATGATATCATTTCTCATGGTCTTATTGATGCCTTACTTACTCAGTCAAAGCCCACAGATTACAGCACTGCTCTTCAGGATCCGGCTTAGGTTTCTGCCATGCATGACGAGATGGCAGCTCTTCGTGGACAGCACACTTGGGATTTGGTGCCTCGCCCATCGGACATCAATATTATTGGCTTCAAATGTGTTTACAGACTGAAGTATCGACCAGATGGCACTATTAAGCGTCATAAAGCTAAGCTTGTAGAACATGGTTTCTCACAAATTCCGAGTTTTGACTTTGACCACACTTTCAGTCCAGCGGTCAAATCCTCCATTGTTCGGACAGTCCTCGCCATAGCCACCATGCGTTCCTAGCCACTTCATTAGTTGGACGTCAAGAACGATTTCTTAATGGTGTTCTTGATGCTCCAGTCTATATGAAGCAGCCCATTGGTTATCAGGATTCTGCTTATCCTGACTATGTTTGTTACTTGCGGAAAGCCATTTATGGTCTTAAGCAGGTTCCTCGGGCTTGGTTCCAGTGCTTCAGCAGTTATCTGACACAGCTTGGTTTTCAGTGCAGCTCCGCCGATACTTCTTTATTTTTTCTCTCGAGAGGGTCATTGTTACTGTATCTACTTGTGTATGTGGATGATATCATTCTTACAGGCAACGACTTGACTCTTCTTTGTTAGTTCATTGATCGGACACACAGAGGGTTTGCGATCATGGATCTTGGTGCTCTCCATTACTTTCTTGACCTTGAAGTTTCGCCTACCTCCTCAGGGATACTTCTTGGCCAAGCAAAGTATGTTAAGGATATTTTGACTCAGGCTGGTATGTCTAACGTGACCCCTGTTTCTACGCCATTTGTCTCCGGTTCTTAGCTTCACAGCTCTACCTGTCCTCCATTCTGGGATTCTACGCTTTATCGTTCCCTTGTTGGTGCCCTCCGGTATCTCACCATCACTCGTCCGAATTTGGCTTTCTCGATCAACAAGGTGACCTAGTATCTTTAGGATCCCAGATGCAGTGACATTGATTTTGCGGTATGTTCATGACACCCTTCATTTTGGTTTTAGTTTTCGTTCTGCTAGTACTCCCGAGGTGTTAGGGTACTCTGATGCTGACTGGGCCCGCTGTTTGGAGACTCGACGGTCCACTTATGGTTACACAGTTTATCTTGGTGGGAATCTAGTTTCTTGGAGTGCCAAGAAACAACCCATTGTTTCTCACTCCAGCACTGATTCTGAATACCGTGCTCTCACTAACACTGCTTTAGATGTGGTTTGGCTCACTCATTTGCTTCGTGATCTTAGGGTTCCACTTTCTGGTGCTCCATTGCTATTATGCGATAATTGCAGTGATATTTTCTTGGCTCAGAATTCTGTGGCGCACAAGCGGGCGAAGTAAATCGACATTGACTATCATTTTGTTCATGAGTTGGTGACATCTAGCAAGCTGCGCGTTGCTCATGTCCTAACTTCTCTTCAGATTGCGGACATCTTCACCAAAGGACTCTCTCGTCCACTGTTCGAGTTCTTCAGGTCCAAGCTGTGCATTGGCGAGCATCTGATGCTTCGCTTGAGGGGGGTATTAGAATAAAGCAAGTTGATGATTAGATAATATTTTATTCTTGATGACTAGGCTAGAGTTATGTTTAGACCAGTCTACTTGGTACTCTATTTATACTCTTCTTAATCAATCAGAATCATTATGGAAAATCACTCCTTCAGTTGGCCTCATGGATGTCAAGCATTCTAGATTCAAACACTAATATCTCAACTTAATACTCCTATAAGATACATTACTATAATAATCAGCAAGCCTTTGTGCAACTCTAGAGGTCGTTTAGAAAGTGCCATACAAAGTAGTTGACACCTGCAAAAACCCTCCCATTCGTAAGTAGTTTTGAAAGTTCAATTGAAATACATCTAATCATACTATAGGAAAGGGGTACACTACAGTTTGTTAAATTAGCAAGTGGTCCCCCCTATAATCATAACAAAGGAACTGAAAAAAAGACCTAAACAAAAGGTATCATAGATGATTTAGTAGGTGGAAAAAGAAAAATTATACAAACCAGTGTCAATGAAAATAGGGTAATATGCAAATATAACGTTGGAGAAAGTGTAACCCTGAGTTATTTTTTAGTGCAAATATAACCCTAACTATTATACATATGTGCAAATATAACCCTAACTATTATACATATATGCAAATATAACCCTAAAGCCATTATTTCCGGCATTGACTGACCAGGGTTATATTTGCACTTTTAATTATCGCGGGGTTATATCTGCACTTTCATTATTGCAGGGTTATATCTGCACTTTCATCAATTATATAGGGTTACACATGCACTTTTCTCATGAAAATATTGGTAGCAGTACAAGAGTATTCTGTGAAGAATTTCCAATTGACATTGGAGGTAAACGAAACTTCCCTCTCAGAACAAGAGTATCATTGTATCTATACTCTATAAGGCCACTTGCCGTTAATCAGAACATCATCAGGCATATTTGAAGCAAAAATAAATGATTAGAACAACATATATAAATGATAAAGTAGCGATTAAAATAGTGATTAATAATATGTTCAGAGAAAATTTATTTGTGTAAACGGTAAAAAAATTTAGATAGGAGAGGGGAAAATGAAAGAGAACAAAAAAAAAAGAAAGAATAGAAAGGAAAGGGAAATAATCCACATTTTGGAAACAACATCATAAAAGATGTGTAAACTCAAGTGGTTTTCATTGATCATTTAATTGACAATTTGTGAACTACTTTGGAAACAAAAAACATTCCATGTTGGAACATACGAACAGTAACCACAACCGCCTAAAAGGATTTTATGGAAGAACGGAATATTGCAATTATGTTGATTTATGGAAGTTTGAATATTCTGCAATATATATTAGGCGGTGATAGAATCATATTAGGTTTATGAAAAATTCCTACAAATATGGAATTGCTTTTATGTAATATATGGGATATGTGGTGATAAGTAAAGTCTCTTTATTTATGTGATTGGGATATGCTTTAGAAGCTGATAAGGAATAGGAATATTATGAAGATAATCATGGAGAGTTCTGATCTGCTCATAGACTTTAAAATGGGACATCACGGCTGCATTATACTCACGAACTTAATTGTAAAAATCTGCATAGATTTTCTATCTTTCCGAGAGTCTTGCGAGAGCTAGTATTTATATTTTCCAACATAAGTGACTTGCCGTTCAAAGTTCAGAAATGTATACCTTAATTCCTCGGGAGGAGGAGATCCATCGTCGATGAGTTTCGAGGTCAGAGGGAGTCTGATCAAGGCGGATTGGTAGCAATGGGAGCTTGCAGAATCCACACGACATAATTAGATAGATAAGTATATTTGTATGGTGTACTTTGTACTGTATCTTTCTGATTAGTGGATTCATTATGAACTGGGTCAAGCTGCGCATATGTAGGTGGATTTCACCGAACTCTGTAACCAAGTCTTGTGTCTTTATGCTTTACTCTATTGCATACTTGGTTCGATAGGTTATGTTGGAACATAGTAGTACTAATTAAGTTAATTCTGTAAAACCAAATTTCATTTGGTATCAGAGCTTGGTAACTTATTTTTTTCCTTGGTTGTGTCAAGGAAAGTGATCCAGTTTTACCATGGCAACCAAAGAAGGAGTTTCGGTGTCTCGGCCACCTTTGTTGGAAGACAACAACTATAATTATTGGAAGGCACGCATGGGAGTATTCATCAACACATTGGATGAACTTACATTGCACTTTCTTGAAATGAGTGGAATCACCCTACTGAAGATGCTGAAACAAGCTCTAATGCAAATGAAGGAGAGCCAAGTCAAAGGGAGCAGAAACTCAAAGGCAAATCTACTTGGTATCCTGATGAACTTAAGGCTTCATTGGAAAATTCAAAAGCATCGAATGCTATCTTCATGGCAGTTGATGAAAATCAGTTCAAACTCATTTCAACTTGCCATCAGGCCAAAAAAGCTTGGGATATTCTGCAAACTGTCCATGAAGGAACTAGTCGAGTTCGAGAATCCAAATTACAGATGTTGGCTACAAATTTTGAGGAACTAAAGATGGAGGGAGGTGACACTATTGTTGTTTTCAATGAGAAACTTAGAGACATCTCCAATATGGCGTATCAACTTGGAAAAGTTTACAAGGAGGAAAAATTGGTGAAGAAGACCTTAAGATCACTTCCTAAAAAGTTTGCAATGAAGGTTGTAGTAATAGAAGAAGCAAGAGATGTAGCCACCATGAGCTTAGATGAATTAATGGGATCATTACAGACTTATAATATGACATTCCAACATACTAAAAAAGGGTTCAAAAGGAGTTGGCGTTTAGAACATTGTCATCCAAGGACAATCACGAATTTGACAGTGACGATGAATTTGAAAAACTTGCACTTATCACGAAAAATTTCTCAAGAATTCTAAAGAAAGTAGTAAACAAGAAATCACAGGAAAGGTTTGGTGGAAATAGATCAAGGCCGCAAGAATTTGGAAATAACTGTGGGATACGGTTTGAACAAGGAAATCAATAGCTCCCCAAAAATAAAAGTGGTGAATTAAAACAGCCTGGACAAATTCAATGCAAGGAAACGGGCAGCCAAATGCGCAAATACCCAGAAGAAACAGGGAAATCATATTTCACCTCATGGAGTGAAAATAAAGAAGACAATAAAGATGAAGAGGAACTTACGAGAAACCATGTGGCATTTGGAGCAAAAATTCATGGTGGATCAGGTGATGAATGTTCCAACATATCAGAAAAAATTGAAGTTGTATGTTCTTACATAGATTCAGATGATGTGTATAGTGATGTTGACGGACTTGCTGTGAGTGATGAAGAAATCTACAGTACATACGAGAAGATGTATGCCATGTGGCTTCAAGTTGTTAATACAAACAAAGTACTGAAGGAAGAAAAAAAACCACCTGGTTGAGATAGAAAAGGAGTTGCGATTGTTAGTTGTTGAACTCAGAAAAGAGAATGATGAGTTAAATTAAAGCTAATTTCAGCAACCAAGAGAGTTGAGACATCTAAAGCGGCTATTACCAAGTTGAACACTGGAAATGTGAGACTTGATGATATTCTAATCATGGGAAAGAGCTTTGGAGATAGACACAAAATTGGGCATGACAACCCACCTAGGAGCACATTCACGCTCAAGTCGAAGATCCAAGAATTAAAGAGAAAGTTCTGAAAACCTCATCAAAGGAAACCCCTCATTTGTAGCTACTGTACATATCAAGGTCACATAGAGGAACAATGCCAGAAATTGCTCAGAGATATTTTGACGGGACGATAACTCTCGGTATGTTCCAACATAGACGAGGTCCAGAGATCAAAGATGGTCAGAAAGGTATGGGTTGTTAAAAGCTCTAGTACTTACCTTGTTGCACATACTTCTCTTATAGCACATTCCAGAGATTCGTGGTACTTTGATAGTGGTTATTCTCGCCACATGACTGGCACTTAGGAATTTCCCACAAACACCACACCGTATAATGATGGCTCTGTTACTTTTGGAAATGGAAAGAAGAGTAGAGTAGTTGGAAAAGGAGAACTGCAAATTGAAGGATTTCCACTATTTGAAGACTTAAAGGTAAATCTGCTGAGCATCTGCCAATTGTGTGATGACAATATGCCTGTGGAATTTCAGAAAGATAAATGTATAGTGAAACACGGTGAAGCCAAAGTCCTTTCAGTCGTTCAATCATCAGATAATTGTTATTTTTTGGAGCAGGAAGTGAAATGTGTAAGTTCAAAACAAGATGAAGGATTTCCGTGGCACGGAAAGCTCTGTCACATCAACTACAAAACCTTGGTGAAAATTGTAAATACTAAGGCAGTACGAGGTATGCCTACATTGACGAGCAAAAGTGGAATTGTCTGTGGACCGTGCCAACAAGGTAAACAAATTTGATCTCCCCACTCTTCAGTTCAGTATATAACTACCTCAGGAAATTTAGAATTGCTGCACATGTATTTGATGGGGCCAACCAATACACCTAGTATAGGCGGCAAGAAATATATCTTTGTATGTGTTGATGATTTCTCTAGATTTACCTGGGTAGCTTTTCTAAAAGAAAAATATGATACTGTGGAAGTGTTTAGAAGTCTTGTGATAAAATTACAGACAGAAAAGGGAAGTCCAGTTAGGAAGATTTTTAGAATTCGCAGTGATCATGATATGGAATTTGAAAACTCTGAATTCAATGACTTATGTGATGAACTTAGAATTCAACATGAGCTCTCTGCAACAATCACTCCTTAGCAGAATGACGTTATGTAAAGAAAGAACAAGACTCTTCAGGAGATGACTCGAGTCATTTTAACCGAGAAAAAATTCACAAAAAATGGTGGGCAGAAGCCGTTAATACAACTTGTTATACAATCAACCGAATGTATCTACATCCATTCACAAGCAAAACATCCCGTGAGATTTGGAAGGGCAGGAAGCCAAATGTCTCATACTTTCATGTGTTTGGAAGCAAGTGCTACATTCCCAGAGATAGAGAGCAAATTGTGAAATTCGACAATCGTAGTGATATTAGAATTTTTCTTGGTTATTCTGTGAATAGTCGGGCTTATCGTGTCTACAATCTTCGGACAAATACTCTCATGGAATCCATAAATGTCATTGTCGATGATTCTAACGAAGGATAAGTATCAGGTGATGGAGAAGATGAACCAGATAAAGACCATGTTCCAACACAGCACAGTCGACCTGATGAGCCAGCCAATGTTGGAACATTCGAGTAGATTGTCTATCCTGCTGAACTTGAAGATATTGAGTATGTTGGAAAATCATCCCCCACTGACTCATCGCATGTGCTAACACAGGTACAACCAGAACCTATGACAAGGAGTACTCGTTCAATCCCTCGGATTGATTACAGAAACTTAGCAGGATTACAATGTTTCATCTCTCTCATTGAACCCAAGAACTACAAGGAGGCTTTACTTGATGAATACTAGATTGCGGAAATGCAAGAAGAACTTGGTCGGCTCGCACGAAATGATGTATGGTATCTCACTCCTCGTCCTAAATGTGTGAATGTCATTGGCACAAAGTGGATCTTAAAGAATAAATCAGATGCTGATGAAAAAATCACTTGAAACAAGGCCAGATTGGTAGCTCAAGGATATACTTAGTTTGAAAGAGTGGATTTTGATGAGACATTCGCATCAGTTGCCAGGTTATAGTCGATTCAAATTTTAATTGCTAT
This sequence comes from Rubia yunnanensis, assembly GCA_037428765.1. Taxonomy (NCBI): domain Eukaryota; kingdom Viridiplantae; phylum Streptophyta; class Magnoliopsida; order Gentianales; family Rubiaceae; genus Rubia; species Rubia yunnanensis. The sequence continues at coordinate 32,865,216 of CM075067.1, read as the reverse complement.
TGTATGCTCTATGAACTTTACTCTATGTCAAATGGATGTCAAACGTGCATTTCTAAATGGTGTGGTCAATGAAAAAGTGTATGATGAACAACCTAAAGGATTTGAGGATCCTCATTACCCTCACCATGTGTTTTGACTCCAGAAGGGGTTGTATGGCCTGAAACAAGCACCAAGGGCATGGTATGAATAACTTACTAACTTTCTAATTCAGAAGGGTTATTGTCCACGGGGAGTAGATCGCACATTATTTATGCTAAAAAAAAGGCCTCAAAGATTTTGATTGCTCAAATCTATGTTGATGATATTGTGTTTGGTTCTAATTCTTCATCTATGGTGCATGATTTTGTTACTGTGATGCAAGCCAAATTCGAGATGAGTATGGTTGGAGAACTCACGTACTTTATAGGGCTGCAAGTTAAGAAAGAAAAGAATGGCCTATTTATAAATCAGAGTAAGTATGCCCTGAACATAGTGAAGAGATTTGGACTAAGAAATTTTCGTGTAGTTCGAACACCTATGAGGGTATCTGATAAACAGGTGAAAGATTTGAGAGGAGTTGGAGTTGATCAGAAATTATACAGGGGCGTGATTGGGAGTCTATTGTATTTTACAGCTAGTAGACCAGATATATGTTTCAGTGTAGGAATGTGTGCGAGATTTCAGGATGACCCAAAGAAATCTCATTTAACTACGGCCAAAAGAATTATTCGATATGTGAGTCGGATTTCTGAGTATGATGTCTAGTATTCTAAGAATCAAGACTCTGATCTGATTGGGTATAGTGACTCTGATTGGGCTGGTAATGCAGATGATCGTTAAAGCACTACAGGTGGGTGTTTCTTTATTGGCATCAATCTAGTTTCTTGGTATAGTAAGAAACAAAATTCGATCTCTCTGTCTACTGCAGAAGATGAATACCTTGCTGCTGGAAGTTGTTGTGCACAACTTTATGGATGAAGAAAATGTTGAAAGATTATGGAATTCATCAAGGGTCTTTAAATATCTTATGTGACAACACAAGTGCTATTGATATTTCTAAAAATCCAGTTCAGCACTCTCAAACCAAGCATATTGACATTAAGCATAATTTTATTCGAGATCTTGTTGAAAGAAAGGAAATGGTAGTGGTCTATGTTCCAACATCTGAGCAATTTGAAGATATTTTCACAAAACTGTTGGATACTGCCACGTTTGAGCTTCTTAGACAGCACTTAGGTGTTTTTTTGAGGTATTTCTTTATATAGCTTTTATTTAGCTATAAATATTTTTTTCCGCTTTATTTTTGTATATAGAAAATCAGAAAAATAAAAAAATAGAAAGAAGAAATATGCTACAAAAATAGAAGTTGTGAAGAAAGGTGGATTTCACCGAACTGCGCAACCAAGTCTCGTGTCTTTATGCTTTACTTTATTGCATACTTGGTTAGATAGGTTATGTTGGAATAAAATAGTACTAATTAAGATAATTCGGTAAAACCAAATTTCAAGATGTATATCAAATGAGTAAATCAAGGAAGGGATATGTATTAATTGATGCATTTTAAGTCTTTTAGAATTCTTATCTGTCATAAATACGCTTCATTGTAAAAAGATGAATTAAATTTGGAAATAATATTTTTAGCTAGCTGACATGTCAAGTTTACGAGATGCCACTCCTCAAAATTGTGAAAGCTTATGTGGATAAATCATGTGTCAAATTTTAAGAATGTCATTTGTGAAAAGAGTTGGTCTTCTAATATATAGTATAGATTAATGAAAAGTTTGGAACTTCATGAAAAAAATTGTTTCTCCTATCCACCTTTCCTCTCTTTCCTCAAAAATCTAGTCCTCATCTCCAGCAGCTTGATCCGGGGCTTGCTCTGCTGCATTAGGATAGCTGTTTATCGATATTATATATTCAGTTTCTTAATTTCTCACAAAATTTTATTTTGGATTGACAAATTGTTAGATTAGGTCATTTTATAATTAGTATAACTTATGGGGTGATTTGATTTTTTTCTTCGGTTTATTGCAATGAGATACATGATATAGTTATGAAAATATCATAAAATAAATTTCTACATACTACCTCCATTTCGTTGGATGTGACACCACATGTTTAGGTGTTTGGATTTATGTGAATGAAATGAGAGAATGGAATTGAATGTAAAAAGGGAAAAATAGAATGAGCGGATGAAATTGAATGAATCTTGTCATAAAAGGAAAATGTGCTAAATTCACAAAAACAACCAAAAATAGAAAGTGTGTCACATCCAATGAAACAGAGGGAGTATATATAATTATAATCCTACCTTAAGATAGCCGATTGTCTTATTTCTCTGTTTGGTATGATATTAAAAGACATATTTATTCTATGAGTGGGTTTACTAACATGCATCCTATTCATAAATTTATGGACAGGCCAAGGCCTAATTGCAATTGTAGAGAGTGAACAAACTTTGCGGGTTGGGTTGGTGTATTCTACGTGTCGAATCATTTGCAAAAATTTTGAATCCCCGATTTTCCCTTCTGAACCTCTCGTAATCTATCTCTATTCCAGCCTCGCACCACCGCCATACCTATAGGCAAAATATCACCAATCGTATCACCGTTTCTCCAACCCAGTATTAGCAATGAAATTCCCCTCGCAATCTTTTGAATTTTGTTCGAAATCGCAATGAACATAGTTAAGGATTACGATCAGGGTTAATTTTGCCATTCTTCTCCGTGCTGATGAAGCAATTGGTTTGTTAAGGAATTGGAATTGGATTTATATTCTTACCATAATTATGGATGTAATTGTATTATGTTATCTTTTCCTAGCTTGTATAGGTATCGTGTACTACTATATAATGTATCCTGAATTCATGAATACAGACACACAATTATTACCCTTATTTTCTTCATGGTATCAGAGCCTAAAATCCCAAAACCTTAAAATACCATCCTAAATTTTCTGCCATCATCAGTGCGTGACTTCCACGCGCCGCCGATCTGGACTACCTTTCTTTTGCCAAAAAAAAATCTTCTTCTTCAGCCCCTCGCCGGTCCTGCTCACCACCATGCCGCCGTTCTTCTTCCGCCGCTAGTTTTGCTCCCGCTCCGCCGGCCTTCACCTGCTTCCGCTCCAGACTCCGTCCGCCGGCCTGCACCTGCTCCCGCTCCAGTCTTCCTTCAGTTTCGTCCGGCCTGCTTCGCTCCGACCGGCGAGCTCCCGAATCACTTGGTTAGTTCTTGCTCCGATCCGTCCGGTCTACTCACCATTCCGGCCGAATAGCTCTACTCCGCTCTTAACTCCGGCTAGGTTCCATTGGTTCCGGCGACGTGAGATGCGCAGACAAAGTGAGGCGCGCGTGAGATTCACGCGCTCGACCTTCCAGAAGCGCGTGAGTCCACACGCGGGTGCACCAGACATGCAGTTTCCCTTCACAGCTTGTGACCTGCATGCGCCACACGGTAGGCGCGCGTCAATTGCCTCTTTCGGCTTTGGTTCAACAAATTTTCTCCCTTCTCTTACTTTAATTGTTCTTTCCATTTGTTTTATGGCTCTTTTCGCCGGCGTAGTGACGTCGCTGTAAGGGTTTGCGGTGGCCACCTCCTCTGGCTTACCTACACGATCTGATTTTGGCCCTGCTCTGTCTGACGACCAATGGAGTACGACCATACATTTATTTAATCAGTTTGATTCGTTATCTGACCGTGGGTCAGGTAAGTCTAATTTACCTTGGATTCTTGATTCGGGAGCCTCATATCACATGACTGGTGACAAAGGTTCTCTTACTGATATTACTACTGCTACCAATACTATGAATGTTATACTGCCTGATGGATCTATGTCGTCTGCTACACAATATGGGTCTATTTATTTTGGTGATGTCACCCTTAATCATGTGCTCTACATACCTACTTTGCGATGTAATTTATTATCATGCTCTAGATTGTTATCTGCCTTAAAATGTCTAGCCTTGTTTACTGAAAATTATTGCATTTTACAGAAAATCAGTACGGGGATTGTGATTGGCGTGGGTGAACAGAAGGGGGGGGGGGTTTATTAGCTTCGTCTATTGGATACTCGCATTCGTCTTCATATCCTGCAGTCTATTCCGACAGTTGCTTTGGTTTCTTCATCTGATTTATGTCATCAGCGTTTTGGTCATCCATCATCTACGATGTTGTCTTCTATTCCAACTCTTGATTTTAGCACAAATAATACTACTATACCTTGCTCTATATGTTATAGAGCAAAACAGACTAAACATAGTTTTTCATTGAGTTCTACAAATGCTACTACATTATTTGAATTAGTACATTGTGATGTTTGGGGACCTTATCGAACTCCATCCTTTAGTGGTGCATTTTATTTTTTGACAATAGTCGAAGATTATTCCCGAGATGTTTGGGTTTATTTATTGGTCACTAAGTCTGAGGTAGCCTATAGATTTTTAGAATTTAGTGCCTTAGTGAAGAACCAGTGGGGCCGAACCATAAAACGTGTTCGGGATGATAATGGGACTGAATTTATGCCTTTGCGATCTCATTTTGCTACATCTGGGATCATCTTTGAGACATCTATGGTTGACACACCACAACAGAATGACCGGGTTGAAAGAAAGCATCGCCATTTACTCAATGTGGCGCGTGCTTTACGGTTCCAAGCCAGTCTTCTTATTGAATTTTGGGGAGAATGTGTTCTTACTGCTGCCTACCTGATCAACCGAACACCAACTTAGCATCTCAACGGTCGTACTCCCTTTGAGTTGCTTTATAGGCAAGCTCCAAATTATTCATCCTTAAGGGTTTTTGGATGCTTGTGTTTTACTGCTCATGTTCCCAGATATCGTGATAAGTTTGCACCACAAAGTCGGCGGTGTCTGTTTCTTGGTTACCCTGCCGGAAAGAAAGACTATCGTTTTTTTGACTTGGAATCCCGAGTGATCTTTAACAGTCGGGATGCTGATTTCTTTGAAGACCAATTCCCGTACTCTGTAACTCCGACATCTACTTTATCTAATGAACCTGGCGGCGCCACCACACCACCACCGGATTCCTCCTCCTTTTCGCCGGAGTCGCACGGAGTTTTTGTTCAGCCTTCTGCTATCGATCCACCGCCAGTTATTCTCCGCCAGTTGCCGTCGATGCTACATCCTCGGTATCTACTTTACCGGCTTCTCTGGTACCAGACAGTTCCACTGCTGAGTTGCCACCTACCAGACAGAGTGTTCGATCTCGTCGTCCTCCATCATACTTGGTAGATTGCGACTGTGAAGATCATGCTTGTGCTCTTACTACTGAAGACCCCTTCTTCGACTACGTTCCCTCATGCGTCATCACTTTCCTCAGGTGTTCTCTATCCTTTTACTGATTATGTAAATTGTGATAATTTTTCTAGTATGCATTCTAGATTTTTGGGTGCTGTAACTTCTAGTGCAGATCCCACTACTTACCCTGAGGCTTCCCGTCATTCTCATTAGCGAGATGCTATGGTTGAGGAACTTACTGCCCTGGAGCGAAATTAGACATGGACTTTGTCTCCTTTGCCTGCGCATAAGAAGACTATTGGGTGCAAATGGGTATACCGGCCGAAGTTTCGTTCAGATGGTACTATTGAACGTCACAAGGCACGCCTAATGGTTCTTGGAAATCGCCAGGTTGAAGGAATTTATTACACTGAGACCTTTGCTCCAGTTGCGAAGATGTATTCTATTAGATTGTTCTTGTTTGTTGCTGTTATAAAAGGTTGGGAACTACATCAGGTGGATGTTCATAATGCCTTCCTGCATGGTGATTTGCATGAGGAAGTGTTCATGCTTCCTCCGCCTGGCTATGCTGTACCTCCTGGTCAGGTTTGTCGCCTTCAGAAATCTCTTTAAGGTCTTCGTCAGGCTCCTCAAAATTGGTTTGCTAAACTGTCTCAGGCTTTACGGGCTTTTGGTTTTGTTCAGAGTAAGGCCGATTACTCTTCATTTGTCTATTTCCGTGGATCAGTTTCTTTACATGTTCTGGTTTATGTGGATGATTTGGTTATTACTGGTAGTTCTTCTTCGCTCATCTCTGAGTTCAAGAAATACCTGGGTTCTTGTTTTCACATGAAGGACCTTGGTTTGCTTAAGTATTTTTTGGGCATAGAGATTGCTAGAAGACCGGAGGGGATGTTTCTCTCACAAAGGAAATATGCTTTGGACATCCTATCTGATACAGGTTTATCTGCTTCCAAACCAATTGATTTTTCGATGGAGCAACAACTTGATTTGGTACGTGTTGAAGGTCCAGTCTACCATGACCTGGAGCAGTATCGCCGTTTGGTTGGGCGCCTGATATATCTATTACTCGTCATGAACTTAGTTATTCAGTTCATACTTTTGTGCAATTCATGAAGTCTCCTTGTGTTCCTCACTGGCAAGCTGCGGTTCGTGTGTTGCACTACCTGAAGAGTTATCCTGGTCAAGGTTTATTTCTTTCTTCCCGTAGTACTCTACAATTGACTGCTTATTGTGATTCAGATTGGGCCGCCTGTCCAATTACTAGGCGTTCTTTATTTGGTTATTTTGTTATGATTGGTGATTCTCCGGTTTCCTGGAAGACTAAGAAGCAACCTACTGTTTCTTGGTCTTTTGCTGAAGCAGAGTATCGTGCTATAGCAGTTACCTGCTGTGAGTTGTTATGGCTTAGGTCCTTACTGAAGGACTTAGGGGTTTCTCACTCTTTTCCTATGAAATCGTTTTATGATAGTCATTCTGCTCTCCACGTAACAGCCAACCCGGTTTTTCATGAACGCACGAAGCACATTGAAGTTGATTGTCATTTTGTCCGAGATTTTGTCCAATCTGGCACTATTGTTACTCAACATATCCGCACGACAGACCAACCAGCGGATTTGTTCACTAAAGCTCCCAGGCGTAACCAGTTTCATTCTTTACTTGGCAAGTTGGGCATTTTCGATCCCCATGCTCCAACTTGAGGATGAGTGTTAAGGAATTGGAATTGGATTTGTATTCTTATCATAATTATAGATGTAATTGTATTCTGTTACCATTTACTAGCTTGTAGAGGTATTTTGTATTACTGTATCTTGAATTCATGAATATAGACACACAATTATTACCCTTATTTTCGTGTTGGTTGAATTTTATTCGAAATCGCAACGAACACAATTAGAAATTGGTCGCGTCCGCGAGAGAGCTACTTGACTGACGACGGCGATGCTCTTCCTCTTCCAATGACCTATCCCGACACCAGTCCCTGTACGCCGGAAGAAATCGACCGGCGTCTCCAATGCGACCAGGAAATTGAGGTTATTGAAATCATTTTTAATTTCAATTTACTTTTCCTGTTCATTATTTACTTGAGAATTTTAGTTTAAATTTACATGATTTTTAGGATATTATTTTGAGTTTTTTTTTTTTGGAAGTGTTAAGCTTGTTGAATTGTTTATTTTTACTGTTTGTGCTGGACTGTAGGGAAGTTGTATATGAATGGACTGGGAAATGTGATAGTTGCCAAGGGAGTGGATATGTCAGCTACTATAACTGCTCTTCATGATGACTGGAATATTTCTTCTGAGCTGCAGATTGGTGAAGTAGAAGTACCGGTTCGAGAACCTCGAGGAAGATACTGTCGCTCGCGCTGAAGGAGAAACATAAGGAGCTTAGCGATGGCATGAAAAACATCAAAAAGGGTCTCCTTGCTGAAGCGGCTTTGGACCCAACCGGTCGCTTCACTGACTGTCTCCACTGCCTCTCCGGTGGCAGCAAATGAACCACTGCAAGTATTTTTACCTATGTAGAGTAAACCTTGGCTTTTATCTCGGCGTCTCCGCTATCGTTGTCCTCCTTACTTGGATCACCTGGTGAGTAAATGGTTACTCTTTTGGGTGTGATTCTTTCTGTTTGTTTGAATTTGGGGATTGGAGTTACTTTCTGTATTTAGTATAGTTCTTCCTTGTGGTTTTTTTATTTGATTTGAACTAGATTTGTGTTTAAATCCTCCCGTGAATGGTCTAATGCCATCATAGTTATAGATCTTGCAATTTTCTCATTTCTGTATATGCATAGAGTGTGCAATGTGGAGAGTTTTGTTCCACAAAAGAGTTGTTCTTTCACCCAAATTACTAAAATTGTAGATTGTAGGTTGTAACTTGAAAGAAAGAAATAGGGCTCTTCATGTAAAATGTAGGGAGTATGTGTAACTTTAAGCTCACTTGGATCAGTTTGTTGTCTTGTTGAGATCTCCTGATCTCTGTAAATGATTTAATTTGATCAGAAAGAAGTTGAATTACGTAGCTTAGAATTTGAGAATGGAATGTATGTTTGTGTTGGCATAATATTGATCTGCCTAGCATTAGTAATGTATAATGTAGAGAGATTAGTTTAAAAATTAGCAGGTTATAAGGTTATCTATCTTGGTGATGTCGGATGGTAACTAGACACTCAGTTGATCAGTTCTTGTCAAAGCACTCTTCATCTGAACGCATTATTGCAGTATTTCTTACCTGTGGTAGGAAACTATTGACTCTCATGTTTTCGATTCCAAGTTATATTCGGAAACTATCGAAGTGTAAAAGGACAGTTATGTGCTGGTGGATCTTCACAGGGATCACTCATATGTTCCTTGAAGGTTCCTTGAAGTTTATTTTGTATTCACTCCAGATTTCTACTAGAAAGCTTCCCCTATTTATACCTTGCCGAAGTTTGTAAATGCTTAAAATCCGAAATTCTTCTTCCATGAAAGTTTTCTATCTTATTCCCTTGTTTTCTACTAGGTATGCCTCACGTGATTCTACAATTGACTGCAGAATAAAACTCAGGGCAGGAATGAGCGAGTCCAGAAGTGCTATGGAGAGCTTGGGCATTTTGACTGCAGAAATTGACTCTCTCAATTCTATTTGGCGACCTCAAGTGTAAATGTTAAGTTTAAGTCTTGGAACTATCCATGATTCTCTGGTGCATTTTTGACATATCTTTTCCTAATCTCACATATATCATCGATAATGCTGTTCAAATAAGTTTTCCTGAGCTTGTCTGTACCTCTCCGCATGCACAAATCTAAGAAATGGTGAATCCTGATATATGGTATACTTTATAGGGCTGTATGAATCTAGTTCCGCTGAGCTATAACTTATGTTCTTTCTGTTGATGTAGTATTAATTTTGATTGTTAGCCTGCCGTTGACATCAGGATGGTGTTATCTTCTCAACTCATGGACAAATTGTCAAATTATGCCGCCTCTAGTCCAGAAATTAAGTCACTCTTTTTTTTGACTGTTTTGCATATGGCTTTTGATTTTATTTATTCCTTTCCCTTGTGTATTCAGGTTTTACCAGAATTTTTGCAAGTTGAAGCATTTCCTAAGCTAAGTAAGGTCTCATCAAGGATATTGATGGTACCACGACAAGGTGCAGATGATTGTACTAACATATTGATATGCTTAAGCTTAACAAAGAAGAGTTACTGGACAACACGAAACAAGGCATTCAGTGTCTCTCTGCAGGCTGTTTTGTCTATTAGGAGTTACTACTCATTACATCACCAAAGCTCTGACTCAGAAAGCAAATCAATGACTCCATTAGTCCATTGTAGTGAACCATTTGGTCGCTCTAACGGAGAAAGCAAACCAGTGACTCCATTAGTCCATTGTAGTGAACCATTTGGTAGCTATCAAATTAGGGATTTCATTTCAATAAACATGTATATGGTAGCTTCTGCACTCCTTATTTCAGAGTTAAGAAATATATAATTTCAGTTTCAGAAAAGAAAAAACTACTAAGTGCTGCTATTGTGTAGCAAATCTGCTGTTGTGATGTACCAAATTAGCTTGTATTATCATTTTAAAAAACCAGACTTCTTTTTTAAGCAAATGACTAAGTTTGTATCAACTAACCAAATACAACAATGAAAACAAGTAAATATTAAATTCTAACAAATGCAGCATATAACTGAACAAATGTAATTCCTAATTCAAAATGAACGATCAACAACAACTGATAATAAAAAGTCATGTATAACTAACTAGTACCAACTGAATACTAACAAATTCAACATTTAAGTAAATTAATGCAGTTCATAATTCAAAATGGATCAACAACAATTGAATATAAAAAGTCATATACAACTAGCTAATACCAACTGAATACTAATGAATTCAACATTTAAGTAAACAAACGCAGTTCTTAATTCAAAATGAATGATCAACAACAACTGAAAATAAAAAGTCATATACAACTAACTAGTACCAACTGAATACTAACAAATTCTACATTTAAGTAAACAAACGCAGTTCCTAATTCAAAATGAACGATCAATAACAATTGAAACTAAAAATTCATATACAACTAACTAGTACCAACTGAATACTAACTAATGCAACATTTAAGTAAATAAATGCAATTCTTAATTCAAAATGAACGATCAACAACAACTGAAAATAAAAAGTCATATACAACTAGCTAGTATATACATAATACTACGTTACTAACGAATGCAACATGTAAGTAAAAGAATGCAGTTTCTAATTTGTAATGAATGATACACAGTACAACTAGCAAGTAAACACTGAATACTTACAAATGCAATATATAAGTGAACAAATGCAGTTCCTAATTCAAAATGAAAAATCAACAACAAATGAAAATAAAGTCATATACAACTAGCTAGTACATACGCAATGCTAACGAATTCAACATTTAAGTAAACGAATGTTAGCCACATTTTTCAGCTTCTCTCCTCCCTGCTGCTATTCATCATCCCTACTGTTACATACTAATGGCTAAATCACAGATCCCTCACCGGAACCCTCACTCACGCAACCACCTTTTAACCTTGTCGAATCTACAAGGCGTCACTATGGCAGCTACCACCATCAAAAGCTTTGCCCAAGCACTCCAAACTCGAAACCCTCCAATCTCCACAAATCTCCCTTTCACTCAAAATCTGAAACCAATTCTCCAATACAAGGGAGAATCAGCCATGCTCTTCTCTCATGAGCAAGTATCGGAGCTATCCACTCACTACGCAAATGCTCTAATTGGAAATTTTCCAAGAGGAAGGCCGACAATGGATAAGCTAGAAGCTGATTGCAAGACTGTGGGTTTCAGCGGAAGCTACCAACTGGGAGCAGTTGATTTCAAAAACATCCTAATCAGGTTCCAAGTGAAGGAAGACTTCTAACGTTGCTGGATCAAGGGGGCTTGATCGCTTAATGGCACCACCATGAGGATCCTCAGATGGACGCCGGACTTCAAACCAAATGCAGAATCTTCGATTGTCCCGGCCTGGGTCACCATTAGACAAGTGCCTCTCTACTATTACAATGTCCCGACCATAGAAGCAATTGGAAACCAGATTGAAAAAGTCATCAAGATGGATCAAGCAACAAAAAGGCTAACAAAGCCATCTGCCCTCAAGATTTGTGTGGAAATTGACCTCCAATCCCAACTGTTGAGCCACATCAGGTTAGGAACTTCCCCAGAAAATGAAAAGTATGCCATAGAATATAAGGATTTACCTATATACTATTGTGGCTGTAAGAAGGTTGGTCATCATGTGGATATGTGTACAATAATTAACCCTGAACTGAGAATTCCTAAATCTACCACCACAATGAATAGAGCCCCCAAACAGATAGTTACTAAACAGACTAATAGGAACGAACCCCAGCAAACAAATGCAACAGAGAAACCAAAGCCTGGCAACAAACACAGCAAAGAACCAATAATAGTTGCCCGTACTGATGTTCTGGCTAAATGGCAGCCAGTACACAAAAACATTGATCCACACACTTCAGGGATAACAATAAGCCAGAAACAAAGAGAATCTCAACACAAACCTCCACAAAAAACACCAGATAAAATAGAAAGCCCTCATATAGACATTGAGACACCACAACTGGAACCCCAAGGGGAAGAAATTACCAACCAAGAGTCTTTACATACTCACAATGCTGGGGAGAAGCAACATGATGTGACCCCACAACCTCAAAATGCAGTCTTTAAAAGCAACAACAATGAGGCTGAACTGCAAAAAGGGGAAACCTAACAATTAATTGATCTTACAGAAGAAACAGACAAACACAAGGAATATACCAAAGATGACCTATCAGGTATCATCCCAAACTCTCCTTTAAATGAACGAGGTACTGATCCTTTTCACTCACCATCCTGCAGATCCAGCCCCAAAAGCTCAAACAGGTTCCAGCTACTAGGAGAGGAACTTCAGTCTGACACAACAGACTGTAGCTCAAGTACTAAAGAGCTTTGGCTGGATCAGGTAAGTACCCAAAAATTCTCTAGTATGTTGGCTGGTAGAACATCCAGGAAGAGGACATTCTTTAACAGGTTAAATAGGATGAATTTAAGGTCTAATTCAAAAAGCAACTCTGGAAAGTCTAAATGATAGATACACACCTTAATATTAGAGCCCTTGTCTGGAACCTTAGAGAAATCGAAACATCCCTGGATAGGTTAAAAAGAATAATCAGGACTCATAATATACAGTTACTTTGTATATTTGAACCTAAGCATCATTATTAGCAATGTGACACATACATGATTAAATTAAATTTTCAGTGTCACTATAGCTCAGATAGAAATAACATTTGGCTAATGTGGAACTCGTGTTGTAATGTTAACATCTTATCTGAGACTGATCAATATACAAAACTGCCATTTCTTCACCCCTGCTTAGTGCTGAAATGTGTGCATATTTCATTCATGCATCAACCTTAAGAACAGACATGAAAAAAACATGGTAGCAGATCACCTCACATTAGACAACAATAAACTTCTAATTTGTGATTTTAATGCCATAAATTCCATAATAGAATATAAGGGTCCCAATAAGCTTGATGTAAAAAGCATTTGAGACTTCTCTAATTTCATAGTAAGCCAAAAACTAACACATCTTTATACTGTCAGAAATACCTTCACTTGGTTAAACAAGAGAAGAACTCCTACATTAGAAAGACTTGACAGGGCTCTAATTGACCATGACTGGAATGAAAATTTTCCAAACAACTCACTGCACACACTCAACAAACACACCTCTGATCACTGCCCATTACTACTAACCATAGGGAGTAAAATTGCTTCATCGCCTAAGCCATTTAGATTCCTAGATGCTTGGATAAATAGGCCTCAACTGAAACAGATCATTGAAACAAACTAGTCACAAACCATATAAAAAACTGGCATGCTAAAATTCTTTATGAAATTAAAAAGACTGAAGCTGGTTTTAAAAACATAGAATAAGGAAGTTTTTGGTAACATAAATGATAATGTTAAAAAGGCAGAAGTGGAACTCAAAATACAGGAAATTAACTATGAGACAACAAATTCAGAATCTGACCTCATAGACCTTGATCATGAAAATGCACTGCTACTAAGAGCGCTAACAGAGGAAAAAATGTTTTGGAAACAGAAAGCTAACATAAAATGGCTTAAAGAAGGAGATGAAAATACTAAGTATTTTCACTCAACTGTAAAACAGAGAAGACAAACAAAACATCTCAAAGATAAAAAAAACTAAGAAGGAGCATGAATAGACAGTCCATTGGAGATTGAAAAAGAAGTAATTAGTTTTACCAAAACCTACTGACTGATGACTCTAACCTTAGAGATGAAAAATTTCAAGGCCACTTTTTAAGCCAAATCCCTCAGATCCTTGACAGTAGTGACAATTCACATATGCTCAAAAAGCCAACTTTGGATGAAATCAGGGAAATAGTTTTCTCCTTGAATAAGAATGGAGCACCTGGACCTGATGGATTCTCAACCAACTTTTTTAGAACTTTCTGGGACATAATAGGGCCTGATCTGCTATCAGCAGTCTCTGATTTCATGTCAGGCACAAAAACTCCTGCTGGAATTTCAAGTACCTGGATATGCATGATACCAAAAGAGGAGAGCATGAATATGGTCCTAAAAATGTCCGGAGAAGCATTACAAAGATGAGTTATCCAGTAAACCAAAATGGTATTGGGATTAGAAACATTAAAGACATAATCAGGACTTTCTTCCTTAAATTGTGGTGAAAACTACAAAAAGGAGAGACATTATGGGCTAAATTCTTATGGTCCACCCCTGAAAATCAAAGAAAATCCCAAATATGGAAAAGGATTAAGAAAGTAAACCAGCTAGCTGAAAGCCAAACAAGGATAATGCATGGCAATGGTTTAGCAAATCTTCTCACTGCAAACTGGACTGGTTTGGGATCACTGCAATGGAGAGTTCAGTTTCAAGTCTGCATACAAGATAGTTGCCTCACAAAAATCAGAAATCAAAGTTCTAAAGAAGGCATGGTTATTAAAACTACTAAAGAAAATTTCTATGTTTATGTGGAAACTTTCAAATGCAATTTTACCTTTTGATGACATACTCATTTTCAGCAATTTTTCACTTGCTTCTAAATGCCCACTTTGCAACAACACTGACACACTTAGCCACTGCTTCAATGATTGTTCTCTAGCCATAGACCTGTGGATATTTTTTGACCAGATGATAGGACTGAGGCACCGACATTTCAACTCCATCTTTGACAGACTTTCACATTACTGGTCTTATAATGGAGAGACAAAAATACACTCCACATTAATCACCATCTTTCCCCCTCTCATTTGTTGGTAAATCTAGAAAGCTAGAAACAGTTTCATTTTTGAAAATATTAGACCAAATAGTAAAAAAAATGATCCATAACATCAAAAGAGACATGTTCCTTATCTTCTATACCAATCCAGAGGTTAGTACAGAGATAAATGATCATCACTGGGTTCAAATTGGTCTAATCCCACACATGAAAAAACCAACAGTACCCAAAATTAAATGCATCACATGGTCTAAACCAAAACTGAAATACAAAATTAATTTTGATGCATCATGGAAGCAGGAGGTAGACTGTAGTATTGCGATCGTTATCAGGAATACATATGGATCTTTTATTAAGGCATGCCATAAATCAGTTAGAGAAAAAACTAGTTTCCAAGCTGAACTCCTAAGTCTAAAAGAAGGACTAATTTTTGTAGCTGATCTTGGCCTAAATGCTTTTTTCCCTTGAAACGGATTGTGCCAATATGCTGGAAGTAATGAGAGACCCCACCAAAGCCCCATGGGAACTGTATCATTTAGTATCTGAAATCAAACAAAGGATGACGGACATCATAATTACACACACTCTAAGAGAAGGAAATATGGTTGCTGATAGATTAAGTAAACTAGGAAGGAATAAGGAGCCTAAAGTTTTGAATTACCATGACCTTGATCAGATAACTAAAGGACTTCTATCTCTTGACAAACAACAGATACCTGTCATTAGAATCTTGAATGGATACTGCTGATTTTAAAATGAAAATGCAGGCTAGAACCATCGAGCACTCGAGCCTCGAGCCCTCGAGCACTCAAGCTCTTGAGCTCTCGAGCCCTCGAGCTATCAAGCCCTCGAGCCTTCTAGCTCTCGACCCGTTGAGACCTTGAGCCATCAAGTCATCGAGCATCAATCCCTCGAGCCTACAAACCATCAAGCACTTGTTCCTCAACCACTAGAACCGCGAGCACTCGAATCAAGTGGCGGCGGCAAAGAGAAGGAGACACAAGATGGAACACTGGTGGAATCCAGGTCTACTGCACACTATGGTGTATTTTCTGCACACCAAAACTCAAACCATAAGGCCTCGAGTATCGAACCATCAGGCCCTCGAACCTCAAGACTGGAGGACAGTCGAGCACTCAAACCTTCAGACTTAAGCACTCGATCCTCGAGCACTCGAACCAGGAGGCAAAGAAGATGACGAGACACAAGATACAAACAGGATTTCTAGCTTGAACCATTTTTACTTAGAGCCTTTTGGAGATCTGGTCATTTACCCATGTTAACACGAGGGGTGGAGACATGGAAAATGGAATCATCTACAAAAACGCCATAAGTAGACTTCCGGTCAGAAATTTTGACAAATACATTTTATCTTTTGGTACAAAGTCTTCAAAATTATTTGAAGCAAAGTTTTGTAAAAGAATATTTTACCATTTTTAGGTTTGGGGAACCTAATATATATCCCTCCCATTTATATGGGTTCATTTTTTTAAAAAAGTAAACGAATGTTGTTTCTAATTCAAAATGAACGATCAACAACAAATGAAAATAAAAAAATCATATACAACTAATTATTGAATACTGAGTACTAACGAATGAAACAAATAATTAAACAAGTGCATATCATAACAGCTAAACAAACGCTTCTATTTTCTTGACACGGATTGCAGAGACCTTTTCCTCATCCCTTGATAAGCTGGATGAACTCTGTAACCATGGAATGGTTACACATGCTGCCTCTCTTATTTCAACCAGTAACGCTGGAGGCGGTCAAGCATCGTTGAGCACTTCTACATACACGGTAAGTTTGGCACTTCTGAGCTCATTCTCAGACAGTTTATCATTTGATTTAGTTTTAACCTTATGGAGTATGCAGTGTTTGATCAAACTTCTTTCTATATGTGCAAGCGGCTCTTATCTTAGAGTCAAAACCTTACTACTCCTGGGAATAAGTGGGATTCTTAAGGACATTCTATCCAGTTCTAATCTGGTTGCTGACATGTCTGTGCCATCGGAGCAGGTTGTTGCCTTTCCCTAGTTATCTTTGTTTTGCCATTGCTCTTATATTAAACATGCTAATGTTAACATCATACTCCAACAGAATTACACCGGCTAACCTATTGGTTTCCTCTCTTATGATGAACACCCCTTGGAAGATCAGTCTTCCACTCCAGCAGAGCGCCCGAGACCTATCGATAACACTGATTTGGTGTCATTCCAAACTGATGTTAATGATCCTCAACTCCTCAGAACTGTTGAAGAAGGAAGTGACTATGTCTTGCTTTTGGAAGAAGCTTGGGAAAGGCTTTATGAATGGTAATGCTTCTGTTGCAGTTTCCATAGGCTGTCACATCCACATCTCTGTTGAACCTCTTCTGCACCGTAATGCAATCCGGCTTCACCGACTTCATCTAAGCTACTATACCATCTGGAAATGTATAACAACGACCACCTTAACAAACTTGCAGAAAACAACTTCCTCAACCTGTAGAAAATAGAAACCAAGCAAATCGAACCTTTCAGTTGAAATAATAGTCGATCTGAAGATTTAATTCACAAGATGAAGAGCGGGGTGAAGAGAGTATTGAATTTATGGATGGTGGTGGAGCTTAGCCATGGAGACGATGAGCGGATTGAATTGAGGGATGATGGTGGAGAGGATTGAATTGAGGGATGATGGTGGAGCGGATTGAATTGAGGGATTGATAAAGACGGCGTCTATTCTGTCTCTATTTTCTTCTTTGAATAAATACTATATGAAATACTCCATTTATTTTGTTAAATACAAAATATACCCCATTTTATTATCAATTCCCTGACCCATCCTTAGACTTATTGACTTGCCGCCTTTCACGAAACTTTCCCTTATTCAATTAATTTCCTTGTCTTGTATGATGAGCAATCGATTGTAAATCTAAAAAATGAAATGTATACTTACATGGATTAATAAATCCAAAAGTTATCCTTTAAAAATATCCAAAAAAATATTACCCAGCTAAAGAAGCACTACACATTACACATTTATTGATTATTGGTACTATAACTAATTATATGGTTTCATAAGAAATCACCAATTTGAAGTTTTACCGTTGGCATGGAGAGTAAAGTTTTGAAATTATAAAAATTCAATGTATAGTTTACTCATAAATTTTGTTTTATTATGTCTAATTATTAGATGAGATAAATTTATAATGGGATAAGAGCCAATATAATCCTATCTACTTGAGTAAGTGCCAATATAAACCTATGATAATTTTTAGTGCAAATATAACCCTAACTAGTTAATGAAAGTGTCAATATAACCCTCAGACCTCATTTCTAGCATTGACCTCAATTTTTCAGCGTTGTCTCTATGTAAATTAACCAAAATACCCTTTGGGCTAACTCTGAAATGGGGTGGACAATTTTACCCTCATAGTTAGCCGGAACGCCATAGTTCATTGAAATTAGGTAGGGTTATATCAGCACATTATGTAATCTTATTGGGTTATATCAGCACATTATGCAATCTTATTGGGTTATATCAGCACGTTCCTAATGTTTGTAGGGTTATATCAGTACATTTCTAATGTTTGTTGGGTTATATCAGCACATTCTTAAAACTTGTAGGGTTATATTGGCACTTTCACTAACTATATAGGGTTATATTGGCACTTTCGAATATTGAAAGGTTATATTGGCCCTTATGTCAACTATGTAGGGTTATAAAAGCACTTTTTTCATTTATAATTAATATATAAAAGTCTCAGGAAAGACGGTCTGTCCATAAACTTATGGACAGACCAGGAACTTGCTTGCAATTAATTGAAATCTATCCAAATTCGTGGGCCAAGACCATTTGTTCATATCTAAAAATCTAAAAGCAATCGTCAACTCCTTCTTCATCGTCTTCCTTCCCCTCCCTAACGTCACCTCTTTCGATGCCCCCACCACCGCTTGTGGTGCCCTTTGAAATCACCGCTTGTGGTGCTCTTCGAAATCCCGGTGGTGCCCCTTAAAAATTATTGGCGGTGCCCTTCGACAGGTTGTGCTCTTCGAGATTGGCTTCGAAATCCCGGCGGAGGTAATCATCAATCCCAGTGGTGGCCTTAGAACAAGGTGGCCGTGTCCCTCCCAAAGTTGCCAACGATGGTGTCCTTCGATCATTGACTGTGTTGCATATCGTGTTTGACATTTTCAGTTAGAAGAAATTCGTAAAAAATGAGCGGCAGAGCAATTAAGCAAAGCAGCATCGGGACCTGATCTCACCCAAATCCCGATCTCTAGCTCAAATGCTGCCGGTAAGAATATCTAATTACCTAAGTTTTTGCATTAGCTTCTGAAATTTGATTTTTTAAAAGTTATCATGTTATCGACATAACATCCTTATGTGTTGTTTTCCTCCCACAAGATGATGTCTCGATGAAGAAGTCAGAGAGCGAAGCTCGATTAAATGAAGTGCATGCATTATTTTTTGTAGAGCTAAATGTCATTAGAGTTTCAAAGGTTGCATTTCGTGTTTTTAATGTTTGGAGTGTTTATTGATTAATTTTTGGATTGATTTTAGTAGCATGGTATCTCAACTAAAAGATATGTAGAAGAGGAACATGAATTTGGATGAGGAGAACTGGATACTATCTTTAAAGCTGTGTAGCTTTCTTTGTTCATTCATTATTTTCGTGACATTGTGCTAGTGTGTTGCTCGTAGTTTTTTATTCTTACAGCTGTAATCGATGGATACTGAGAATGAGATGCTACAGAAGAGGTTAAATGATCTGGTAATTTATTTGCATAATGCTCTTCTTCTTGCATTTCACGGTTATTGCTTATTTAAGAAATGGTTAAGGATTCACCTCATATACCATCTCTTCCATTCTATCATCAACAAGGGCATCAATTTCAGGAGATGACTCATGCTGATCTTTCTGCTTACCATAATCAGTGACTTGATCATCCGAGCTTTGGTAAGGGGATTCAAGAATTGTCTTGATAAGGCCCATAGTATGGATTGAGAAATTTGACATGATAGTGTTAGCGTCATCACATTGAGATTCAGAAATCTGTCCACAAATGTTTCTTGGTAAAATTATTAGGAATTATTTTTCTGGACTTCTGTTCAGGCATGGCAATTGTTCTCATAGTTCTCGTAGTTTTGAATTACGAGTTGCATCCGTTTACTTATATGTTGCATATGTTAGTATTCAATGTGTACTTGTTAGTTGTACTGTCTATAGACCTTTTCTGAATGACTTTTTTCTTCCTTTCTTTTTTGCTGATCGTTCGTTTTGAATTACGAGTTGTATCTGTTTACTTATATGTTGCATATGTTAGTATTCATTGTGTACTTCTTAGTAATACTGTCTATGATATTTTGTTTTCATTTGTTATTAGTTGTACGTTTTGAACAAAAAGTTACATCTGTTTACTTATATGTTGCATCTATTAGTATCTATTGTGTACTTGTTAGTTATGTTGTGTGTGAATTTTTTAAAAATAAAATTGTTGCTGGTTGTTCGTTATGAATTAGAAACTGCATTTGTTTACTTATATATTTCATGTGTTAGTATCCAATATGTACTTGTTAATTTTATTGTATTTGACTTTTATTTTCATTGTTGATTATATTGTTTGTTTTGAATTACAAATTGTATCTGTTTGCTTATATGCTGCAACTGTTAATATCCAATGTGTATGACTTTTTACAGGAATTGGATCTAAACTTGAAGTGGTATGGAATCACACACTATTGAACATTAGACTCCACAAGACATTTCGACACGAGCTTTATTTAGATGAAGCTGACATTGAACTCAAGGAAGTCGAAGATTATCTACCTTTGAAGTAGTATGGATTGAGGAGTTTGACTTGATCGTGTTACTATCATCAAATGGGGATTCAAATATCTTTCCACGAGCATTTTTCTTGGTAAAATTATTAGGAATTGGTTTTTTGGACCTTTGTTCAGGCATGGCAATTGTTCTCATAGTTCCCGTAGTTTTGAATTACGAGTTGCACATGTTTACTTATATGTTGCATATGTTAGTATTTAATGTGTACATGTTAGTTGTAATGTCTATAGACCTTTTGTGAATGACTTTTTTTCTTCTCCTTTTTGCTGATCGTTTGTTTTGAAATACGAGCTGCATCTGTTTACTTATATGTTGCATATGTTAGTATCCATTGTGTACTTCTTAGTTGTACTGTCTATGACATTTTGTTTTCATTTGTTGTTAGTTGTACATTTTGAATAACAAGTTACATCTGTTTACTTATGTGTTGCATATGTTAGTATCCATTGTGTACTTTGTTAGTTGTGTTGTGTATGACTATTTTTTATATAAAAAAACTGTTGCTGGTTGTTTTGAATTAGAAACTGCATCTGTTTACTTATATATTTCATGTGTCAGTATTCAATATGTACTAGTTAGTTTTATTGTATTTGAATTTTATTTTCACTGTGATTATATTGTTTGTTTTGAATTACAAATTGTATCTATTTGCTTATATGCTGCAACTGTTAATATCCAATGTGTATGACTTTTTGTAGAAGTTGGATCTAAACTTGAAGTGGTATGGAATCACACAATATTGAACATTGGAATCCACAAGTCATTTCGACACGAGCTTTATTTGGATGAAGCTGACATTGAACTCAAGGAATTCGAAGATGATCTACCTTTGAAGATTAATAATTGATTCATTGTATTAGAGGTTGTTAGTTAATCTAGATAAGAACAATGTTATAATTGTAAGTTGCATAATATAAGATTTTTGTTATGAGCACTTATAGGATTTATCCCGTATCTTGCCCTTTGTTCAAGTGTTGAGAGTTCTCCTTCTGTATGAAACCAACAAAATTTGCTTGATTTTTATACAAACTATGCAGTGCATTTACATTTGTTTTTTTCATGCTGACAAGACTTTTAGTGGAAAAATTACTCCCGTGTTTGAAAACAAATAAATTTTTTAATATAATTAGTACACATTGTAAGGTATCAAATGAAGTTCATGTGAAACTTTTTTAAAAAATTACAAAATCATGTTACCTCTGTTCTTTAGTATATACTATAAGAAATACTAGTTGTAGGCTAACATATGCATGTTTTAATATATTTAGTACACATTGTAAGGTATCAAATGAGGTTCATATGATTTAAAAAAAAAAACAAAATCACGTTACCTCTTTTCTTTAGTATATATTATAAGAAATACAAGTGGTAGGCTAATATATGCATGTTTTAACAAAAACACTACTACTCATAAGGTAACTTATGTAGTACTACCTCCTAAAAAACTTTTGCTATTCATAAAAGAAATTGATATTTTTAAATCAAGTGCGTGTTTTTGTTTAAACAATACATGTTGTAAAGTAATAAATGAACAATTAATATGAAAATTTTAAATTGTCAAATTTTAACTTAACTTATACATGATATCATGAAAAAGTTTCATAATTCATATTCACAGTTTTTATAATAGGTGCATGTTTTAAGACAAACGATACGTATTGTAAGGTAACAGATGCATAGTATAAACAAAAATTTTCAGCAGCATTTAATTCATTTTTAGAATAATAAATTCATTACAAATAACAGTCTATCTATACATATTGTCTTCATATGAGAGAATCTTTAAGCTATCTAACGTTATCCCAATACTAAAGAACAGGCCAAGAACTAAGCCATGAGATGCCAATTTCGGCCCTCTATGTACTGGGGATAGCAACTTATACTAGAACTGTACAGTCGCTCACTACTAAGATAAATGAAATGCCTCGAGGATCATATTAGCTCCTCTCGATAGCCTCAGTTGGCTTGTTAAGATTGATACTCAGGCTACCTTGCGAGAGTCCATTTCTAGCGCGCTTCCTAGGAGAGTACCCGCTTGTATCAGAGGTTCCAATTGCTTCCATCGTGTCACCTTATAAATTAGAAGTATGAATCATTTACAAATGGCATCTCGTGTTATAACAAACCATAACTACCTTGTATAAAGTTACCTTGATACTCAACAAATCAAAGGAAGCACAACATAGACTATAGTAAAAATTTACATCATCTGCTTAACTGAAGACAATATGCATATTTACCAGATATTAATGGTTTGTTACTATAAATTCAAGCATTGACTAAAGATATAGTCTTAGGTTATTGAAAATTCTGCATTGCAGAACTAGTGCCACTTACCCAGAATCTTTAACATACATATTATGACACCCAAATGTAAGCGAGAAGGTTCAATAAGACCTACCACTTGTATTGTCATCATCTTAATATAGCTCAAAGATCTGAACTTTAAGTTTCTCTTTTTGACAAAGAATCTAAAACAACACACATCAAAGATCAGAATCTATATTATAGATTACAATGTTGAACTGATTCAAGAAAGAACAATAACATTAAAACATGACCAAATACATCAGAATGTTCCAATCATAAATGATAAAATTCACAATTAATAGAGGAAAACTGACCGTGAAGCAAGAAAGATAGGCTGCCGGCGGGCATGAAATTGGAGACGAGCAATTTCTCATCCCTGGAATAATAATAAGCTCTCAAAGGCCATGTAGGTGCTAGGATAGATTGTATGGCAGCATGGTTCGTCGTTTGCTCCTCTTCTCCGGCGAGCTTCGTCGTTGTTTCAGTTCTGGTTCCCTTCTTCGACCATCTGCCGCTTCTAAAATTGCCACCGTTGAAGAAGTTGAAGTTGCCCTCTGAAATCACGGCGTCAGGGCTATGCATTCTATCTCCGGCGGTGGGGCGCTTCACCGCTTTAACCAGGTCCAATATGAAGAACTGCTAGGAATAAGGGAGTCTCACCGTCGTGGTTGAGGTTGATGAGCAAGGCCCATTTTTCCTCTTATAACCGGCCCGCAAATTCTTCAACTTTCCCCTGATTTGCAAATCGGTCCCTGGCATGTCCATAAGCTTATGGACAGGCCGCATGTCAGGAGACCTACTCAATTAATATAACTGATGATATGATTAGATGTTTCTTTTAATTAATTGCAATAATGACTCCACAATTTTATTTTTAAAAAAATAATAATAATATAAATAATTATAATCCGACTCTAAAAATTATAAATAGGAGATTTGTCATAATTGATCTAAATGTTAGGCAGTATGATAAGAGACATTCTCATAGCTTACAAGTAAATGTTCAGAATGATACCCACTTTCAATTATGATTCACAATTAGTACCTTGTTTTTAAATTTATTCATAAAAGGTATTCTTTATATGTCTCTAATGAGTGATTTTTTTGAGTGATTTTTAATTGATAGCGGCTTCCATTTAAAATCAAGATAGTAATCATTTTTTTAAACTAAAAAACACCTCTTGGGACAAGAATAAAATTGAATATTTTTTTAGGGACACATTCAAGAAGATACCAAATAGTAAATTTCAATTAAAAGCGATTATTATTTTAAATATTTCCTCCATACTTTATAAAGAGAAAGTCTTTTGTGAGACTGTCTCACCATAGGCTATGGTGAGACGAGGGGCCAATATGCAATTTATGTAAAACTAGACCCTTAAATTCACGGGTCATTTATTGGAGAAAATGGGTCATAACACTAACTGGTTCGCCCAAAATAAGTAAGAATCCCCAAATCTGCAAATTCTTCAGTTGCGAACAAAGCTCTAAACAACTTCAATCGCGATCTTCAATTCAAGCTCAGATCGAATTAGGTAGTTTTTCTGATTCAGATTTGGGTAGTTTGGCTGAATTCTTGAGAATTTGCTCTGTTTGATTCTTGGTGGGAAACGGTTGAGAAGAAGAAGAAAACCGTGGAAGGGGTGAATAACGGGAGTGGATTCAATTCATTTTTCAAAAATCAAGCTTAATCTTGTGTGTGCGAAACTATAACTTTGTTGAGGACTTTTGTGGAACAGATTATTACAATGAAGTTCCAATCCTCATATCTTTTTAGATAGTGTATATGGGTGTGTTTTTATCTTATGCGTGTACTTATTCATTTGCTTGGAACTACAGAATTGCAGCAGCTCACTAGCATTGCTAAGATACTAAGGCTTCCTCTGCTTGAATTTGATGATATTGAGAAGTAATAGTAGCAAAAAAAAAGAATATGAAGTATGAAGTAATATGTTAAATGCACAATGTAACCGCATAAACATATTACTTCATGTGTTCATGCATGTTAGGGAATTTGATTAGATGTATTTTGTTAAGAAGATTTTGGTGTTTTTTAAATTTTCCGGAACGTATGAAGTATTATATTAAACACACGATGTAACTGCATGAACATATGAAGAAACATGTTCATATTTTTCTAGATGATTTGTCAAGGTCTGGAATTTGATTAAAAGCATTTTGTTAAGAAAAAAAATGGTATTTTTAAATTTGCAAGGACAAATGATGTAACATGATAAACGAACGATGTAATTGCATGAAAACATGAAGTAACATGTTCATATTTATAGATAATTTGTAAGAGTTTGGAATTTGATTATACGCATTTTGTTAAGAATATTTTGATGTGTTTTGATTTGCTAGAACACATGAATTATTATGTTAAACGCACGATGTAACTGTAGAAACACATGAAGTAACATGTTGATGTGTGTTATATTGTGTTCATATTTTGTGGGATTATTATGATTTTATTGAGATATAATTTGCACTTTAAGGTGTTTTTGGTGCAGGAATTCATTGATTGCGAAGAATTGAGAGGGAGCTATACATTGTACTCTTTTTCCCTTAACCAACGGTTTTTTCCCAATGGATTTTCCAGGTTAAGGTTTTTAATGAAGCGATGTGCTCCAATGGAAAATGTTCTTATCTTATAAGACATTTTTCCAGGGATGAAGGAAGAGAGACAAAAGAAGAATTGTTGAAGTTATGGGGTGAAAAGTGAATTATTGAAGAGATGCAGATTTGAAGAAAATAAATATATTCACTTCCCATATTGATAAGAATTGTATTATCTCCTTCCATTTAAAATTCCTTAACTGTAGGAATTAGTTATTTATAATTAGAATAGATATTATCTTATTTCCTTATTTCTTCCATAAGAAGAAAAGTAATTAGAAGTTGATTTGGATTTGGTTTTGGTTTGGTGTATATAAATATATATACACGCCAGAGAGGCCAGGAGAAGCGGACATACATATTAATATGAGACAGTGCGCAGACTTGAAGCTTCTCCCGTGAATTTACATGCAAACATATGCCTGGTTTTATTTTTTTGGTTTTCGTTAGTATATTATTATTTTGATTATGTTTTGTTATTATATTATTTATTTATTTAGTTTAATTATTATGAGTAGCTAATTTATATATCGGCATGGAATAACAAGCATTAGTTTATGAATCGTGAGGCCTAATTGTTTTATAATTGATTCTTATGTGTTCTTGATTGTTCTTGGTTTATTTTATTCTTGATATATTTAAGCCTGATCAACTTGAATATTATTGGGATAATGCTATCTAATTCCACCAATACGTAATCGTTGGAAAGGGTTAGTAAGTAGCGAGTTCTTGTGAAAAACAGCTAACTAGCTAAGACTGTAATAGCAAGATGTGGAACAATTAAGTGTGCATTACTACTTGCGAATACTTGGGTAATTGCTATATCAGGTTCTTTTCATTCTTAATGCTATCGAGGTGTGTATCTGGTTCAGCGAATACTTTCCGGGACCATCTTGGTAAGAGAAACAATTAATTAATTATAATTGGTTAATTGTCGATAAAGTACGAAAGAATTGGGGAGGTTAAGCGTACCTACTTTCCTATAACTGATAGATGCATATGAATTGATTTATCTTTGCGCCTATGATCGATGCTTAACTAATGTGAGTTATTCCGAGCCGATTGCATTAATCATATATTTACTAGATTTTTATATCTGTTAGTTTGCATTATTATTTCATATTTTATATTAGTTAGTTGCATTATTAGTTGTTAGATAAATCTAAAAATTAAGGCGTGGTTGCTAAACCAAACCCTGTTAGTAGTTTAAATTTGATAGAAATTACACTGTTCCTCGTGGGATCGACTCTGCTTGCTACTATACTAATTTCATCATTAGAGTTTGCAGATTATTTTGGTGAGTGAAACGACGCCCACCACATGTTCATATTTTGCAAGATACATCGTTAAGGTTTGGAATTTGATTAAATGCATTTTGTTAAAAAGATTTTGGTATTTTAAAATTTTCTGGATTGTATGAAGTAATATGTTAAATGCACGATGTAACCGCATGACACATGAAGTAATGTGTATCAAAATTTCTAGATGATTCATCAAGGACTGTGAAAATGAAATGTGTGATATTTCATAAGATGAATGTTTTAATGAAAATTTTGATATTTAATTTTTTGCTGAAACATATGAAATAAGATGATATATGCACGATTAAAATGTCCAAACACATGAAGTGATTTATTTATATATTGGTAGATGAATCATGAAAGTGTATATTTTATTAGATGAATTTTGTTATGAAACGTCTGAAATAAGATGGTGTGTAGCCGATGAAACTGTTTAAACACCTAAACTTGTGTGTTTATATATTTTAAAATTAACCATCAAAAGCTTAATTTAATAAGATGAATTTTGTTATGAGGAGTTTCATACCTTAAAGTTTATTGAAATGTTTGAAGTAACTGGATATATACACGATGTAAATATGTAAACACATGAAGAAATGTGTGTATATATTCATCAATCTAGATAACTGGTTAAGATGGTTGAACTAAGCCCTCCAATACACAAACTAACTGCATAACAACCAATTTATTATTGTTCTACATTCATCTATTAAATTAAGAGCACTATTTTATAGACACAATGTAAGCAGTACAACTAACACTTTAGACTGCTCGTTTAATGCTCTAAAAACTTGAACTAAAGTGCAAACCAACAATATGTTCAAATCTGTAAATTACAGCCAATAGTATGCTTAAACTAATGGTTCCAATAAATAAACTAATGGCATATATACATGAACTAAACATACAGTAAGAAATTTAAATTATAAACGTAGGAACTATTTTTATAAAATTTCATCATTATCTTAAAAAAATAAAATTCTAAACAACATGAGTATCTATTTGATGTGACCTTAAGCAACTGCGGTACATACACCTCCAAGTAGGACAAAAGCAAAGACTATCTATTTTTCATGCAACTCTTTCTTCTTCTAATACCATTTTGATCAATTTCACTTTTTTAGCCAATTTATCATTTCCACTTAATAGCAAGATGGCTTCTTGTGAAGGTAAATCGACAATAAAAAGTCGAGTGGATATCGGTATACGTGCGGATCGATCATCCCTTGCTCACAGAGAGTTGTAGTAACAAACAAAACCATCTTGTGGAGTACTAACATGAATTTTACTTTCTTCCAGCATTTTTCTTCCTGGTGTTGTTGAGTTTTAGCCTGGAGATAAGATCAAAACGAGAAAAATGCAGATCATATGCCTAAGAAAATGAGAAGAAGAAATTAAGAATATCATATTTAAGCTTCATGGTTTTGATTCTTTAGACATTTCTGTTGAGATAGCAAGGCATCTATATGTAGTTGAGATGTGGTATCTTCGTGATTAGTTGGTGAATACCATTTAGATTATAAGTATAGGATTTTATTTAAACATACCTTTAGTTTGTAATTTGGTCGGATTACAACATACTTCTACAAATTGTAGAGAAAGGAAAACTTTAAGACAATGTAACACTTCCAAAATAACTGTTGGACAAGCTTCTCTGCACAACTTATTTTCAAAATAACATCTCTAAGAAACTTCAAATATAGCAGAACAAACCACTTAAAACAATAAATAAACGAAATATACATAAATTAACTGATACAATTCAGTTCAAATATCCTAAATGCAATACAAAATCAGACCTTAATACATAAATAAAGTAATAAAAATATCAAACTTACAAAATGTAAACAACATCAATATATAGTAGAACAAGCCCTTTAAATAAACTAACGATGATAATCAAATAGATGATTAAGTAGCCGAGATTAGTAAGCAAAGTATTGACATTAATACATAAACAAAGTACTGAATATATCAAACTAATGAAACACAAACAAAATATCATAAAACAAAAAAAAAACAACTATGTTTGTGAATATGTAAGAAAATTACAGAATTTACCTCCTCAGTTACCAACGAGAACATCCTTGTAGACAATTCTTTCTGTTAGATGCAACTTACCATAGTCATGAGCCTAACAAGTAAATTGTAATGAATTAGATACTTGCTTTAGTCTTTCCTCATCACAAATAAAAATCTCATCACAAGACTTTAACTAAAGCAGTCAAGCTGCAAACTAAATCTATAAACCATTAAACTAACAACTAATAAGTATAAACTTTCAGTTTTGATACCACAAAAGGTACTTTACATAAATTTGTGAAAATAGACTAAACTAACAAATCTTAGACATGAAAACTAATACTTTTAAATGCTAATCTAATAACTTAAATACACTAACTCTAAATTCTAAATTCTCAAAATTTTCAACTGATAAGCAAACCACAATATTTAGCTCATGTAACTTTGCTACACTTTCTACCAAATGGGCCCAAAATATCCATCACATTGCTTTCTCTCATGCATTGTAGTTACAGTACTGACTTAGCACTTACAACATTCAATAAAAGCACACCAAATTAATTGAGTATTTGGTAGTAATAACACAATTTGCCTTCTTTGGCTATTTGCTTTTAGTGAATTAAAATGGCAAGATCTGTAGCATTGGCCTCCATGCAAGCCTTTGTTGGCACCTCAACAAGAAAATAGTAGCATGGTTAGTTAGTTCATTCAACAACGTCCAGATTTAGAACAAACATGATGAAAATCAAGACCATTCCTTGTAAATCTATTAAGCCACATGTAATACTCATAGTTCATTAATCTATTGAGACGTACATTATAAATATATAGACTATATAAATGAACAACATCAATATGTAGTAGAACAATCCAACTAAATCGGTAAACTAATGAAAACTATCCAATGCGTTGTATACATTCCAAATCATTTGGACAAAAAATCAACCTATTGACATGTGTTAATTATGTTGTTTATTTTATTGGGATTAACTGTGATTTTACGTGATTAATATGCACTTTAGGTGTTTTATTTGTAATAGATCACAGTTTTCAGGCTCAAGAGGAATTTGGAGGAGAGTGAGGAGTATTGGGCAATTATTGCAAATGAAGCAATCAAATGGAGAGCAGATATTTGGAGCTGATTTGGGCTTTTAAGAAGATATTTGTGGAGATATCTTTTGGGGATAATTTAGATATTTAATTAGACCTTATCTCTTCAAATCAGAATTCAAATTTGGAGAGGTTTATGTTTTATTTGGAAGAGTCCAATATGGACATGATTTGTAATTGCTGCGTATATATATATACACACACGCAGACGCAGACAGGGGAGGCAGAGTTTAGCCTAAGTTTTGATATTTTTGGATACATTAGTTAGGAAGCAGTACATGAGTTTGAGTTTTAATTCCGTAGACAACAATCTTTCTTTTGGGTGAATTTTGGTTTGAGTGACCAGGAAGGATGTTAGTTCTTCTTGGTTTTCGACTTTTTCTGCATAAGAAACATTGAATCTTGCCTTGGTTTTCGTGCCAAATTAATCACTTGCATTTGCTTTCATTGTTTTCCTTGTGCATGCAGACTGCTACTGTCTTTGGTTTTTGATTTGATTATCTTCGTTTCATTTTTATATAATTGCACTTAATATGTTTTCTGTTTATATTTTTTATTTGTTTAGTTTAGTTATCATGAGTAGCTAATTCATATATCAGCAGAGAATAACAAATGTTAGTTTATAAATCGTGAGGCCTAATTACATTATAATTGATTCTTGCATGTTCTTGATTGTTCTTGGTTGAATTTTATTTCTAATATGTTTAAGCCTGATCAACCTAAATGTTTTTAGAATACTGCTATCTAATTTTCGCCAATACGTAATTGTTGGATGGGATTAGTAAGTAGCACAGTCTTGTGAAAAACAGCTAACTAGCTAAGACTGTAATAGCAAGATAGGGAATAATTGAGCGTGCGCTATTATTTGCTTTTACTTTGGTAATTGCTATATCAGGTTCTTTTAATACTTAATGCTATCAAAATATGTTCTGGTTTAGCGAATACTTTCTTGGAACATTTTGGTAAGGGAAACAGTTAATTAATCATAATTAGTTGACTGTCGATAAAGTAAGAAAGAATTGGGGGGGGGGGGGTTAAGCGTACCTACTTCCCTATAACTGGTAAATGTGTATGAATTGATTTATTATTGCGCCAATGATCGATATTAACTGGCATGAGTTATTCTTAGCTGATATTATTCATTTATATATATATTTATTTCTCATATTTTTAAAGTCGTCATTTGCATTTTAAAATTAGTAAAATCAATATATTTGAGGCGTGGTGGCATCACTGAAAAAGGTCTTAAAAAATCAGTAGGAAAAATAATTATTAATTATTGCTTTTGTTCCTCGTGGGATCGACCCTGCTTATCATTGTACAAATTAGTATTAATCTGAATTTGCAGGTTATTTGGCGAGTAAAACGACGCTCACCACCTATAAACACATAAAATAAGAAATTAAAGCATATTAGCAAGTTCATAAGGGGGAAATATCATGAGCATAAATTTCAGAAATATTAGGAAATCAGTACGTATAAATTGAATAAGAGCTTTATGAATAATCCTTAGAGCATGACGGTAGAGAGCTTTAACACTCGAGCTCGGAGAAGAAAATCCCCCAAAGCTAGAAACATTTTTCAATTCTGATTCAGAAACTGCCTCAGTTCACATAAACCGATTGAATAACCACGTCAAAGTCGCAAATCAACAATTAAAGCTGGAAAACAAGAAAATATAAGCAATCAACCAACCTAAGGTATTAGAAGAAGAGAAGCAAAGCGGAGGATGAGCGAGGCTGAAGAGGAGCCGGGCGGAAGAGGCGCGACAGAGGAGGAGGAGGCGTGATGGAGGTGTGGCAGAGAGGAAGAGCTGTGGAGGAGGAGCAGTGTAGCAATGGAGGGTACTGTAGACGCAATTGGTGTAATTAGGGGGAAATAGCTTATATACAATCTATATAACTATATACAAGGCCTCTATCTTTTTTTTTTTAATTTTTAAATAGATCCCTGGTCTCACTATAATCTTGGGTGAGATGGCCTCACCCAAGCCTTTGTATTACATAAAAACGAGGCCCTATAAATTTAAATATGTACCCAAAATTTATATTGGAAATATTCTTTTAGATTCTCTTAACAAAATTTATATTTGAAATATCCTTTGAGATTTTCTTAGCAAATCTGTTGATATCTTATAAATGAGCCGTCTCTTGAAAGATGATATTTTCATAAATCATGGAACGACCAAGGTTTGAATTGCAAATTAGAAGAAATGAATATAAAATTTTTGAGTTTCATGAATCGAGTTATAAACTTTATAACTACTACGCGTTGTATAATAAATTTATAATATTGCAACCAAAACCTTTTACCTTTTATTATTCTAATTAAATCCCATCTTTCTATAAGTGTATGAAAATACCGAATTTCCCAAGACTTTGGCCCAACAAATTGAATTTATATTTTTACCCCGCTGTTAACAAACAAATTTATTGGTATCCTATCATTACCTGATACTTTTAAATAATTCTGATTCATTGCTTTATGATTCTAGAGTCCGTCTAATGGAAACATGATCTTTTCATAAGGCATGGATAGATTAAGGTTTAAATTGTAAATAAGAAGAAATTAAGATAAAATTTTTGGGTTGCATTAATCGGGTTATAAACTTTATAAATATAACATGTTGCATGATAATTTTTTTATATTGCAACTAAAATCTTTTACTTTTTTATTATTAGAATTAAACCCCATCTTTCATACACCTATGGAAATACGGTCTTTCCCAAAACTTTGCTGTAATTCTATTAATTGCTTGAAAAGCATATAATTTTTCAAAATGTTTGTAACAATCCATTATCTAACATCATCTCCAATTCTACAGGAGTCTTTTATTTATATATATATATATATATATATATATATATATATATATATATATATATATATATATATATATATATATATATATATATATATATATATATATATATATATATATATATATATATATATATATATATATATATATATATATATATATATGACACATATCAAATTGTAATACGACTACGGTATGACGTATTTGGAACTCGTTGGTTTAAGAAATTTTGTTCTCCAACAATCATTGGCTCATTTTCATACTTTAACCCAACATTTAATAAATGATTTTAAACACTCCAGAATTACAATCACGTGTAATTACTGATCTGAATGCTTGATAATGTGATGTGAGGGTATAAATTATATTATTACATTGTAAAAATAATAAAAATAAATTTATATATAAGGCAAAGTTTTAGGAAAGACCGTATATGAAAAGACGAGTTGAATTAGAATTATAGAAAGGTAAAAAGTTTTAGTTGCAGTATTAAAAATTTATTATGCAACATGCAATATTTATAAGTTTATGACCTATTAATGCAACCCAAATTTTATCATGACTTCTTCTAATTTGCAGTTTAAACCTTAGTCTTTCCATAACTTATGAAAATACCGTCTTTCAAGAGACGAACTCTATATTTAATATCATTTAATTCATATCCAAATAATTTTTAAAATTTAAAATTTATTTATTTAATTCATGATCACTATAAATTATACTCATAATTTACAATTACATTCTCAATTTAATTATTTTTAATTATTAAATGTAAATTAATTGGGCGTAAAATATGTATGAAATATATAGTTCATGTTCTTTGTTAATTATCTTTAACAATGAAGTCTTAATTTTAAATATATTTAATCAAGTATTAAAAATTTTACTATGAATTTTATAGGATTTTGAATGCGGTTAAAATTAGTATGCATGTAATGTAAAGATAAATTTTGATTAGATGTTCATACGTTTTAAAGTGAGGGATTCGATATGGGGTCTGAATACAGAAGCTCTATTAGAGGGGGTCAATCAAATTTGCATCTACGTCCGATTCGAAGCTTCCAATGACTCTTGCATTCGAGAACCTCTCACGGGACTTAATTGGGTGAATGTTGATTGCCACGTAATACAAAGAGACTCTTGAACCAAAATAATGTCTCGTAGTGTCTCCAACGCAGAGAATTATTTGAAGCCTTCAATCTGACTAAGTACAAGTAGTAATAATTGGTGTAAGTAGATAATACCCGTGCCGATGCACAGATTTATAAACGAAAAATAAACAACATAATTGTTGTGGTGAGCTCCAATCCAGCTAGTTGATCGCGGTCCACCCAGTTGTGCCTGCAAAAGAGATCACAGAGGTGGCTCCGGAAAAACAACTCTGACGCTCAAGTCAGTAACCTCATTTCAAGAATCTCTGCTTCTCTAGTTTAGTCGTGCTTACCTTAGCTCCTTCAAATTGTATTTATAGCTAATCATAGTCGTGGTCCCTTGAATTTAAGGATGAAGATCGTGGGCATACCACGATCACCACTTTCTTCATTCGTGGCTTTCATGCTTGTTACTTATGCTGCATATCTCGGTCCACGTACCCTGCCACGAATGGAAGCTTCTCATGCAGCTTATCCTCATCTTGGGCTGAAACATGTTCGTTTGTGGTACATTGTTGGGTTGGGCCAAACCATCATCAGCCTGTTGATGGCTGGGCCCTATATACACCATAAGCCCTCTCAGCAATGAAGGCTAAAAGGAACAGAATAATGGCATTGCTTTGCAGTTTAAATGCGAGCAGTTGTTGCTTGTCCGAAGACTGTTCGTCATTTAATACTGCATTCGTCGTCATTGCAAAGTGACATTAGCTTTGTGGCTTTAACTTAAACCCCGATCATTCTTCAAATTTGAATATTTGAATTTTGAGCTCCTTGTGATGAGGTTATTCCTGCGATAATTTTGTTTCTAGAACTCGAAATTTGCTCCTCACCCTTTCGTATTCTATTATGCATTTTCCTGACATTTGTTTTTGTTATACCTCTTAAATGAGGAATTTGAAACCAATGATTAAATACTACCTTCAATCAGTGTGCTGTCTTTTCATCTACCGCAGTCGTCTCGATATAAGCAAAATGTACTTTGCTTTTTGTGTAAGATTACCATCATTGTACTTATGTGAACTAGTTGTCTTCCTAGATCTTCCCATTTATTGTTGATTTTTAAGCGTCTTTTCTGCTTTTGTTTCAGTTCTTTCTCTCTGTTGCCCAAGCTCTCATCCTCCCCGAATATCCATAGGTTTTTTGCGTATCTCCTTCCGTCATCCCCTTCAAGAGTAAGTTCTATTACAAATTTAATTTCCAATTCCTTTGCATCATATTCTGGACTTAATATGTTGTAATTGTTCCTTATTTTGTAATAATTTCGTTGGGTGTGTTCTATCTATTTTTCGGTCATCTTCTCCGGCTTGTCTTTTGTGAAACTTTATTCTTCAAAACTTGTGTCCACAGTGTTTGACCCTAATTAAAGTTGTTACTTTCCACTCTAGGACCATATGTCTTCCTCTAACCGCGTTAAGTCCCCCCGTAGAATATGCTCCTTCCGACGAGGATTCCGGTCATGCTGCCGGATCTTCCACCATTCCCAGTATTCTGACTGCCTCATATGTAAATGGTCAAAAAGAATTTCCTTTCCCTAACCTCTTATGAGCTTCGTTCGCCTGCAAAGTCTGAGTGTGTTCACACTCCTCCACCCAGCTACATTATGTTACTTAGCATACATAAACTCCGGCCTTTATTTCCCTCTTCCTGCGCATGTGATTGAACTTCTTTGTTCGTATAAGGTTGCGTTGTTCCAATTTCATCCCTAGGGCATCACTATCATAATGGAGTTTCATTGGGTGTGTCCTTTCACTCTTGAGTTGTCTCGAAACTTATATCCCCCCGAAAGGTGAAAAACACTGTAAATGAATTCACCTTTTATCCCGTGATTTCAGGGGTTGAGCTCGTAAGTGGTTTCCCTTGTAATGTTGGTGATTGGCAAACAAGATACCTTTTTTTATACAAAAGTAAAACAAGCTCCTGAAGCTGATGTACCAACTTGGAACTACAAAGTTCCCATGTCTAAGCTTCTTGGTCTGAGTGTCCATTTTATTGAAGAGACAGAGATTGTGGCCACACTTCGTGTGCATACGCAACATCTTCGCCATGCTCACTCTGATGCTGAAGGTGTCCTGTTTGTTTTTGTTTTGATGTGCTCTATCTATATGTTTCATATTTTGACAAACTGTTATTCTCTTCACTTTTTGCACGTATTCATGTTGATATATTATGTTCATTTTGTCTCAGATATGGACCTATCTAAAGGTGAGATTGACCCATCGTTCTTCGAAGGTGAAGATGAGGAGTTAGATGCAGCTGTTGTACATGCCGATAATGCTGCTGGGAGTAGCACTGCGCCCCAGGGTACGAACCCTACGGGCTCCAATGACAAAGGTAAATGTATTAAGGGAGGGAAGATGAGTGGTCGTCGCCGAGCTGATGAGCCAAAGGAGAAGAAGAACAAGGGGACCATATCCTTGCATATATATATATATATATATATATATATAAGCGCTTTGGGTCAAACCCCCCGCATACATAAGCGCTAAAGGATCAAAATCCTTTCACGCACTCGACATGAAAATCCTCGACTGGGGTGTAGCACACCCAACACAAGCGTTGCTATAGGTCGTAGGGCGCTCCCTACTTTTAAGGAAGCCGAAGCCATCTTTGTCAAACGCCCACTAAACACTTTGGGGACAAAATTCCCTTAACACCCAAGGCACATACCTTGTAAATATTCGTAGGGCCAACAAAGCCTATCGAACATTTTAGGGCTAAAATTGCCTCAACGTGTATCAAACGCCACTCTCCTCAAATATGAGCAGTATATATTCGTAGGGACAAAAAAGTCCATCGAACATTTTGGGGCTAAAATTGCATCAATGCACATCAAGCGCCACTCTCCTCAAATCGGAGCAGTACATATTTCGCAAGGCCAAAAAAATCCATGGAACATTTTGGGGCTAAAATCACCTCAACGCGCATAAGCACCAATCTTCTCAAATCCAAGCAGTACATATTCAAAGGGCCAACACAGCCCATCGAACCCGCATCAAGCACCACTCTCCCCAAATTGAGGCAGTATATATTCGAAGGTCCAACACAGCCAACGTGCATCAAGCGCCACTCTTCTCAAATCAGACTAGTACATATTTGTAGGGCCAACAAAGGCTATCGAACATTTTGGGGCTAAAATAATATTGGGCCACAAACTAAAATAATGTATAGTCATATAATGCTGACAATTGGGCCTACTTAGCTCAATAGGGTTGTAGGGTAGCCCAATTAAAACCCTAGAATTGCTAGAGTATATTTACTCACGTATGTCTCCTATTGTAGATTATGCTATGTTATTCCTCATTACTTATATTGGGGCTGACTTTACAATTGGAGACTCTCCCCCCGGGTAACCCCCGAGGGCTTTGTTTTGCAGGCCACGGTGAAGGGATAAGTGACGCTGCGTAATCGGGTTTCATGTAGCATCACTCCGATTCTTGAACATTGGCACCAAACAAAAGATACTATATATTTATAATATCAGCTTCTTACATTCAACATTTTGTATATTTTACAAAAAGACACTTATATGGCTCATTAGAGAAGTAAGTTGTTAGAAAAATAAGTATACTAAAAAAAATATCGTCATGCATGTGTTCTTCTATTTATGTTTAAAGCAAGGATAATGAAGAAGTGCAATCATTGCTGATATAGCATGCTTTAGGTACCTCTAGATTCCTGGGATCTTGGGATTCTTTATAAATTTTTCCTATATTATTATATAAATTATCATGAGATCTAAGGATTAAAAACTATACATGCATTACAGAGATCAGTTATATAATTCATTGTACCATACACCAAAGAAACTACTGCTTATTGGCGGAACTACTTGATTGCCCTAAGATCTCATACAACACTTTTGTAAATGTATTTTTATGAAGTTCAAAAGACTCTGTTTGTGAACAATGTTCTCCTCTGTACAAACCATATTTTCCCTACACAAATTGGTGTAATGAACAACAAAAATAATGATAAGCATATATTCAAAAATATGATGAACATTAAAAAATTGTAAATATATTGTGTGCCACAAGCAGTAGTTGTTCACGAGCTAAAAAAAAGAAGTTAAAATTAAGACTTACTATTAGAAATGACTGGATTATACAGAGTGGATACTTAGAGGTGAATGTTCCAACTTAAACAGTTTCATCCGGTAGCAAAGTCACAATTTCTCATCACCACATCTCAACAAGCAATCATTTTGATATCAAAACCAAATCAAACATGCATATGAAATCATAACAAACAACAATAAAAGTTAAATATCACACCAAAATTCAAAGTCAAAGTAACACATTTATAATCAAGTCAACACTCCTGTTAGCGGTATTTCAGCTACAGGTTATCCATAGGGTGAATACTTTTGCACGGGGATAAACTATTTATAGAATAGGGACATCCACTGCTTTGGTTAGCAATTTCTTTTGCTTCAGGAGTTTCTGCTGAGCTCTTGGATCATGATTTGGATGATCAACTTGTAATATTCGTATACTATCAGCGCCTAATTTTGGCTAACTTATTCGGCCTGGGGAGCCTAATGAACACCCCCCATCCTCAGATGGTTTAATTTTAAAAAAAATTATAATCAAGTCAACATTAATTCAATAGAACCTAAATTTGAATAACTTAACCTCTAAGTATTCACCTAAAGTTCACAGCCTATAAAAGGTATAAATCGTGAAAGGTAAAGGCCGAAGCCTGGGGCAATTGTTTAGAGATTGGACTGAAGAAAACTCGCATCGAGATCTTCGCTGCGCTTACCGAGTTGGAGTTAGAGAGAGTAGTGGCGACGTCCTCAACCTTACCCTCGCTGGATACTATGCTCTCGCGTAGTGCTTTCAGCTGTGAAACAATGGTTTCACGGGTGGTGGCACTGATGACGCGTCCTTCGGGATCATTCTAGGAGGCCTTGCAGCAATTACAATATCCACAAAAACACTCCTTCAATTGTAAGAACATTACCCTTATGGCAGATGCAGGGAAGATGACAGCGGCAGGAATGTCACTCACCCAATCGACAACCATAATGTCATTGCATATGGGCTTGACATAGTCTTTGACGCTGGCGATCCCCCGAGGTGCGCCAAGTAGGTGTCGGGTCGATCTTGGATGCACAACGCGAGTAGAGCATGTGGGAGAAGCTCCAGCAGCGAAGGAAAACCCCAACAATGATGTGGCCATACATGAAACGCCGTTGTTTCATATATCTAAGTTAATATAAAATAATCAGCAACAATGTCGTTTAAGTTTTTTAGGGTAGTCAAAATTACTTGAATACCCTCAGTTGACACCACCAAAATACCAAAATAGAAAGCAAAGAGTTTCTATTGTATTGTGCTTGGGATTATTGGATAACATTTTAAAAAAGAATATATTGCAAGTACATGAATTAAACATCCTCACTATTGCGTATACTCTTTTTTAATGAAAAACTAGCACTAAAGGTGAGAGAGAGATTGATTTATTGGGTATCCTATGCCAACAAAACAAAATAAAAGATACTAAATGGTGAGGTGATGTAGAGTTTTTGCAGTCAATCCGAAAAGGCGTAAACCTATCCATGTAGTAAGTGGTTTACTTGGATATGTTTCCTTGCGTTGAGTCTCTACCCCTGTGTTAACACGACGTAGGAAATTGTGTATACTCGTACGATTTGTTGTTTAGGGCTGGAGCATTTCGAAATGAAATGTTTTTTTATAACCAATGCCAAAGAGGAGGCCTCTGGATTCCAGATGATATTCACAGGTGCCTCTTGATCTTTACAGAGTTCCAGAGACATTAAGGAGCTGTATAAGACTTGTACTCTACGCATGCACTGACCTAAATTACATATTTTGAGCTAACATGAAAATTTACCCAGACAAAATTTACACTGGCTCAATGATGTTACACATTAATACTCACAGGGGAAAAGACACTTACATTAAAAAGCCCCATACTGTAATGAAACACTATGATCTCAGGTGTACCCATTCTTTTAACATACTCCGAGGTCAGCCAACCCATAATAAAGGTGTAATATGCTACGAAGAAGTGAGCACGCTTGCAGCTGATCAGAAATGGAGCGACAATTACCACCATAAGGTAGACACAATCTGTCGCAAAGTTGAAAGCATGACAATTATTATCAGGGAAGTAGCGAATCCAATGATAAGTTTTGCAATAACGTTTAATGTCCAGCGATCAAAAGATATGAAGATTGTAAACCAAGATGTCAGTATCCTCAGAGACCTGGGAAAAGAAGAAGATGCAGTTTTAGCACAGGATGTGGATTGAAATGCAATATATGATATATAGAAGTCTTACAACATCTTCCACAAGAGACGAAGTAGAATCTTTGATGCCTGGGCAGACCAAAACCAAAAAGGACTGTAAGGCAGAACTAAATTCAAAGTTGTGCTACGGAACTATGGTTCATCATTAATCAAAATTGAAAAGTAATTTTGCAATTCAGTGAGAGAAATTATAGCAATAATAAAAAAAATCAATGAACGTGAAATACATAATATAGACAAGCATAAAAGGAAAGAGATCTTGAACCAGAAGAAATAGCACACTTATTGCTATAAAAGATCAGCATACATTGAGCAGAACTTATATACCATCAGAAATCATCCGCCATAAAGCTAAAAAAAATAAAATAATGGACACATGAATAGTTTACTTGATATACCATGACTGTTGATTTTGAAAGAAAACCAGAGCACAAAGAAAAGGTTTGGTGCAGTCAAAAAACTTACTGCTTTTCTTCATTCATTTGGCTATAAAAAGAGTTGAAAAATAAGTTACAAATGTAGGAATAACTACAGCTCCTAAATACTCCTAAATGCTCCTAAATGAGAAGGAGAACATGGGTGAATTGCATGCACCTCCTAAATGCTCCTAAATGCTCCTAAATGAAATGGAGAACATGGGTGAACTAAATGAAAATAGAAAAAACTGACAAGGTTATTAATATAACAAATCACCCCCTAATCTTGTCGTTGCTTATGTTGTGTCGGCAACACCAATCTTGCTCCTTAGCTCCTGGAAACGAACTCGTCCAAGTGACTTCGTCAGTAAGTCGGCAAGCTGAGCTTCAGTGTTGACGTGATCGATTTCAAGTTCACCTTGCTCCACGTAATTTCAAATCAAATGGTATCGGGTGTCGATGTGTTTGCTCCGATCATGAAACACTGGATTTCGGCTGAGATCAATTGCCGATTTGTTGTCCACCAGCAGCCTTGGTACTTGTGGTGGCTCGTTTTTCAGCTCTCCTAACAGCCTGCTAATCCATATTCCTTGACAAGCTGCAGTTGCAACTGCGATATACTCCGATTCACAGGATGATATTGCTACCACCCTTTGCTTTTGCGACTGCCAACTTACAGGACCTTGGTCGAGGAAGTAAATTAAGCCCGTCGTGCTCTTTCGATCGTCTACATCTCCTGCCAAATCAGCGTCGCTATATCCTGTCAAACTCAGAACTCCATCTCCTCTCCTGTAAGAAATTCCAAAATTTAGAGTTCCTGCCACATAACGAAGTAGATGTTTCACTGCTGCATAGTGATCCGAGTGAGGCTCCTCCATAAATCGACTAACGCAGCCGACTGCATATGTGATGTCTGGCCTTGTGTGCACCAGATATCTCAAACTCCCCACTAAGCTTCTGTATAATGTGGCGTCAACTAAACTTCCTTCACCAACTTTGCGCAGCTTGAGTCTTGCCTCCATTGGAGCAGCACATGGATTGCAATCAGCTATTCCCACTCTCTGCAATAACTTCTTCACATAAGCTGCTTGACAGAGAGTAATTTCACCATCCTTTCTCTGTACCTGAATCCCTAGATAATAACTAAGATTTCCGAGATCACTCATATTGAACAAACTGATCATCTCTGCTTTGAACTTGGTCACTTCTAGGATTGAGGCTCCAGTGATTATTAGGTCGTCGACATAAACACCAACTAGGAGCAGCAGCTCTCCATTACCTCGACGATAGACTGCGTGTTCAGCTTCACTACGCTCAAAACCGAGATCGCGAAGACTAGCATCAAGCTTCGCGTTCCAAGCTCTCGGAGCCTGACGAAGGCCATAGAGAGCCTTTTGAAGTCGTAAAACTTTGTGCTCCTCGCCTTGAATTACAAACCCTGGTGGCTGTTGAACGTAAACCTCCTCGGTCAGTTCACCGTTGAGAAAGGAGGTCTTCACGTCCATATGGTGAATGGGCCAGCCATGGTGAGCAGCGAGTGCGATCAGTACTCACACTGTTTCCAACCTCACGACAGGAGCGAAAACCTCATCGAAGTCCACCCCCTGACGCTGCACATAGCCTTTCGCGACCAATCGCGCCTTCCGTTTCATCACCTCTCCATTTTCGTCGCGTTTGAGTTTATAAACCCATTTCAGTCCGATCGCTCATTTTCCTGCAGGTAGCACGGAAAGATACCATGTTTGATTCGTCTCAATGCTAGCCAGCTCTTCCACCATCGCTGCTCGCCACCCCTCATCCTTCTCGGCTTCAGTGAAAGACGCCGGTTCGTCAGCGATGAGGAGACACAGTTCATCATCTCTGGTTTCAACAGGGATTGTCGAGTTAAGTAGATTATCCATCGTGCGATACCGTCGAGGCGCCTCCTCGCCCGGAGATGACTCCGTTGCAGCAGTTGGCGGGGATACAAGCTCGACCGTTGGTGCAGTCGGTGGTGCAGTCGGTGTTGACGGTTCCTTGTTCGTGTCTTGTTCATCGGTTCCGGTGAAACTCCGGACATGCGAGGACGAGCCATTTTCTGTCGTGTGGTTACCTGCAACAGTTGAGACAAAACGATCGACAGAAAATGTCTCCATTATCGGCGGATTGCGCTTCTCTTTGCCGTCTGCTAAGTTACTCCAATCCCATGCGGTGTCCTCGTCAAAAACAACATCGCGGGAGCACTTCACTCGATCCGTGGTCGGGTCATAGACACGGTACGCCACTGTACCTGGTTCATACCCAAACAGAACCATTGGCTTGCTCCTGTCGTCCAATTTCTTCATGTGTGGGTCGGTGGTCTTGACGTGAGCTAGGCACCCAAAAACACGCAGGTGTTGCACACTTGGCCGACGTCCGTGCCAAGCTTCGTAGGGTGTCTTGCCCGCTACACTTTTCGTCGTTCCACGGTTCAGCAAATAGACCGCCGTCATCACTGCTTCTCCCCAGAACTTCATCGGCATCTCCTTAGCCTTCAAAAGGCAGCGAGCCATTCCAACCACGGTTTGGTTTCGTCGCTCAACTACGCCGTTTTGCTGCGGTGTATATGGTGCCGTGAGTTGCCGATGAATGCCGTGCTCCGAGAAGTAATCACCAAGACTATGGGCGGTGAATTCACCACCGCGGTCAGTGCGCAGTGCCTTCAGTTTGCATCCACTCTCGAGTTCAGCTGCTGCAACTATCTTCTTGATCGCGTCCGCGGCTTGATCCTTTGAGGCAAGCAAAGAAATCCACATATATCGACTATGGTCATCTACCATTAGAAGAAAATATCGTTTACCTCCTGGCGTGGGTGGATCGATCGGCCCGCATAAGTCCGCATGCACCAAGCCGAGTCGCTCATTTGCACGATTCCAAGCCTGCTTAGGGAATGTTGCTCGCTTCTGCTTCCCCGCGAGACAGGCGTCGCACAGCCGCTCCGCGTCATCAATCATTGGGAGACCATGCACTAGGTTGTCACGCGACAAACGCTGGAGTGCCTCAAAATGCATGTGCCCGTAACGTGCGTGCCATCTCCATCCATCTTCGGAGCCGTGCACGGCTAGACACACAGGGTGCGCCAGGTTGAGGTGCAACACGTAGAGACGCCCGCAGTTTCTCGGCACCCGCGCGAGCAAATGCCCGTCCTGGTCACGTAGATGGAGCCATCCGTGCCGAATTGCGCGTCGTACCCGAGTTCGTCCAGCTGCCCCAGGGAGACGATGTTGCTGTGTAGTCGGGGTATGTAGTACACCTCCGTGAGCGTGAGGTGTTCACCATTTCGGCACGTGAAGAGGATCGTACCAATGCCTTCAATTTCCACTGAGGTGTCATCTCCAAGTTTGACGGAGCCTCGCACATTTGTGTCCAACTCGGAGAAGTGATCACGTCTTCCGCACATGTGGGCACTTGCTCCTGAATCCAGGAACCACGTTATGTCACATTGGCGGCTTGCTTTGTCGACCTAGCTTGTGACCGAACCTCGTTGAGCAACACATGACCGTCGGTTGCCTGAGTCCCGGTTGTGAGAGAGTGTAGTCTCGCCACAAGTAGTGATGCCTCCTCTTCTTGATCTTGCACAAGGTTTGCTCGTCCCTTCCGTTCACGCCGTGGTTCGGGGCAATCCTTGGAGATATGGCCGGCATACTTGTTACAATTGTAACACTTCACATTCGTCATGTCACGATCGCCGCTCGAAGCACGCTGGCCACCGTCTCGCCCGCCGTTTGTTAGCTTCTTCCATTTTCGGAAACCCTTGCCTTTTCCGCTACTCCCGGGGTTGTTGCTCTTACCACGTGCAATCCATTCCTGTTCCGTGAGGAGGACTTGACCACTTGCGTTGCCCGTGGAATTTATGAAGCACCGCTCAGAAGCCGACCGTAGCCTCCCGATTAGCTCCTCAACAGTCATGCCGTCCAGCTCGAGGAGTATCTCAATCGAG
Organism: Rubia yunnanensis; assembly: GCA_037428765.1. Taxonomy (NCBI): domain Eukaryota; kingdom Viridiplantae; phylum Streptophyta; class Magnoliopsida; order Gentianales; family Rubiaceae; genus Rubia; species Rubia yunnanensis. The sequence continues at coordinate 32,820,857 of CM075067.1, read as the reverse complement.
CACGCAATCTGAGCGTACTGGCTCGGAACCTCCTGCAGGAACTTCTGAACCACCTTCACCTCCTCGACGGCGTCACCCAAAGAGCGGAGGTTATTGACAATGGCTGTGATGCGCATGCCAAAAGCATCGAGTGATTCACCTTCCTTGAACGCAATCTGTTCAAATTCTTTGCGTAGTCGTTGCGCCGTCGCTTCTCGCACGCGATCCACTCCGACTCGCATCATTCTAATTGCCTCCCAAGCTTCATGAGCCGTGTTTTTCACGGCTAGGGCTGGCACCATCTCAGGCAGGACTGCTCGTATCAGCGCCGACAACGCCGCCATGTCCTCGCGCTCATCTGGTTCGCCTTCGCCGAAAACTGCCTGCCACAACCCTTGGGCGCGTAGATTGATCTTCATCACAAGGGACCATTCAATGTAATTGGTTGCTGTCAGCGTAGGATACACAATGTTGCCGCCAAGATTTGTCCGTTCGTGGATGATCACTTCGTTATGGTTCCGCCGTGCCATGCTCCATCCACGCTGCCTTCCACGTCCCCGCGGTAGCGACAGCGAAATCTCGTTCTCGCCAGACATTGTCGCCGTGATCGTGCGTGCTCTGATACCAAATGTTGGTTTTGAAAGAAAACCAGAGCACAAAGAAAAGGTTTGGTGCAGTCAAAAAACTTACTGCTTTTCTTCATTCATTTGGCTATAAAAAGAGTTGAAAATAAGTTACAAATGTAGGAATAACTACAGCTCCTAAATACTCCTAAATGCTCCTAAATGAGAAGGAGAACATGGGTGAATTGCATGCACCTCCTACATGCTCCTAAATGCTCCTAAATGAAATGGAGAACATGGGTGAACTAAATGAAAATAGAAAAAACTGACAAGGTTATTAATATAAGAATGACATGTGAGTTTACACACTAATCAAATTTCATTCAGTGGGATAAAAGCAGAAATCGAAAAACTCATCGGAAAAAACTATTTATCATCGGGAGTTTTTTTCCAGGGCGTCGACTTACGAGCAAGAGTGCAAGGAGATAATTAACCTGAGAAAGAAGTACTTGTATTTGTATGTAGCAGAGCTGGAAAACTTATAAATTTCTGACCATTCAACAATATCAAATTTCATTCAGGTTAGGTTTCATTCAGTAATACCAACAGTCTCAAATAAATATAAGAAATTCACTTTAATCAAACAAGACTTACAATATGACACATTGTCTAAGCATCTCAACAGCCGATGGGTCATTAGCCTGGCAGTTGAGAAGACCACCATGTTCTATGTTAACTTCTGAAATTCCCAATGCATACCACTGATACCAGCAACCATAGGTGGTATTCACCTTAAATCTGTCTTTGATAAACCATGGCGCACCGAAACTCGGCCGACAGATTAAAGGGAGGGATACATGCATCAGAGACAGCGGCGGAACTAGGGGGGGGCGAGGGGGTGCTAGCGCCTCCCCTAAGATCCGGCGGCCCGGAAATTAGGCCTAGAGCCACCGGAAGCCGCCGGATTCCGCCCCCCTTGAGCTGTAGTCGTTGCCGGAGCGAGGAACGGAGGAAGTGGCATTGGAGGCGGAGGCGCGGCGCAGAGGAAGAGGTGAAGAAGATGATGTTTTTTCATTTTTTTTTGGTATAACTAAACAAAACGACGTCGTTTTGGCTAAGTGAAACGACGTCGTTTTGCTTGGCTGGTGGGGAAAAAAAAGAAGGCCAATTGGGCTGACGAAAGCCTAACCTAATTAATACAGCAAACGCATTTGCCACTTTGCCTCCAACTCCAAGCTCACTTTGCCTCCAACTCCAAGCTCCACCTCCACCGCCCAGGCTCCGCCTTCCACCGCCGCCGCTGCCTGCCGCATTCGAGAAAAATTTTTTGCCTCTCTTATTCAGCCCCCCCTTACATTAAGCCCTGGTTCCGCCACTGATCAGAGAAAAAGAATGTATTCTCCCAGCACAAAGCCTCCACCATCGCTCCGAACTAGAAGAACATTCTCGAAGCTGCTGTTGTGTGTAATGATCAGTTCCAACGGTAATAAAAAGGCAACACCAACGGTAAATCGGCATTTACCATCGGCGAGGAGAATGAAGCGGGGTGAAATTAGAGCGGTAGGCAAACGAATAGAAACAATGTCGTTTTAGGTGATTAGGGAAGTCAATATTTACTTAAATAGCCCCTGTTGATGCCCAAATGCAAATAATCACTATTATATGGTACTTTGCGATTTATTAAATTATGTGTATATTAAATTTTAAAAGTAAGAAAATTACTCATAATTATAAATAGAGGTATATCATATAACATATGAAAATTGCTAAATCTAATTTTATAATAGGTTAGTTAATTGCAAAATTACAAATAGCTCATTGAAAAATTACAAATAGTTGTTAGCATTCATTCTTTTAAAAAAATTATGACAATAATAGTGATTTGAATTTTTTATTATAAGTAAATCAACTCTCAACTTAAAGAATATTGATGAAATTTGTAAAAAACAAAATCTAATTTAAAATCATAATAATGTATGGATAGTTTAAGAATTAAATAATTCAAATCTTGGAATAATCATTTTCAAAAATCATAACAATTAAAATCTATAAAAAATTTTATATTATTATATAGTAATCACGTAAATGCTTATTATTATCTTATTGAACATAAAATTAAATGATTTTTTCTAAAAATAATTTAAATTTAAGATCCCAACTAAAAATTTTGAGGTATTGCATGCAATACCTTTGACTTAAAAGATTTTTTTTAGACATTCGTTATTCACTTTTAAGAAAAATAATTGCATTTTTTATTTTAAATGTTATTGACCTTTAAATAAACTATAATTACTTTCAAAATGTTACTGACCTTAAAATAAACTGTAGATAATTTTATTTTTTATTTGAAATGTTATAGACATTTTAATGTTTGAAATGTTCAATATACTGTAGTTACTTTCGATTGGTTATCATTTAAATTATGGGTATGGGTTTTTTTTAAAGTTTGGGAAAGATTGTTCAATACTATAGGACTATCAATGAGCTTTAAAAAGTTTGGAAGTAGGTTGCTTTTATTTTCTACTTTGGATTCTTAAAAGCTTGGCTATTCACAGACATGGCTTATGTGCGAAATTTAATGTACTATTTAATTTTCTTATGTAGAATGGAAAATGACTATTCATATCAATAATAATGCATTAATTGAAGTAATTATTACCCCATTCACTTGTTAAGAAATACATTGGAAGCCAAGTATTCTAACATTTTAAATATGATTTTTATTCAAATTAATACTTTGAAAGGCTGATGTGGCAAGTAATGGAGTTTCACTTGTCAAAATGGTTGCTCTTTTGGTTATATTTATAGATAATATGTGTTTAGATAAAATATTAAAATTATTGATCAAAGGTTTGGTGGAAGTAAGAAAATGTACGACTACAACTTTAGCATTGGAGAATAATGTTTCTAAAACAAACCATCTCTAAATACGTCAAACCGACAGTCATATTATAATTTATCGTGTGGCTACGATATTTATGGGAGACCCTCATAGCATTGAAAATGCTCTAATATACACTAGTATGAGAATGCCTTATTTACAACAGTGAAACTAGTTATGGGATGAACCGCGGCAGTTTGTACCCCTTCATAAGACGGTGGTGACTTTGTAATGTTATTTTTTACATTTCATGGTGCTGCTGAATGCGATTTTATATTGCATTCCATTATTTTTATTTAAAATATCTTTCGATATCGGATCCTAAATTTGATTCTCTGGCATATGATGAATGATCTAACTTCGAAAACTATTTCGGAAACATTGAAAATTCTTCAAACAGCTCTATTCATAATAGAACCTCACAATCCACATTCAATGACCAATACAAATATTGTAACGCCCCGGTAAAGTACTACAAGTACTATTATTACAATTCTAAAAGTTAATTATAACTATCACATTGAAAGTTTAGAATCTTAACATAGAGTTAATTCATAATCAACTGAAAGTCTTCAAATAAACTAAACAAAATGAATGGAAATGGCTTTGCGCGCCCGTCACACTTTATTCTTCACGCCCACACCATACCCAGTGCTTAACCTAAACGACTTTAGGAAAATTCAGGGCGAGCTTTTTTCCATGAGGATTCCAAGTTTCAAAACATTTCATGACATGTATATAATACAATGCATAAATGATATTTCTATAAAACATTATGTATTAAAATGCGATGGTCAATAAACATTTCATGTAAAAACACTAATTTACCAAAAGAAATGCAGAAAATATTAATCAGGAAACAGTGAACAATAACAGTCTTATGGGACACAGAGTGACCCATAAATCAGTATTCAATAATAGTAACAGTCCTATGGGTCACAAAAGGAACCCATAGTATCATTATTCAGTAACAGTCTTATGGATCACGGAATGAACCCATAGTATCAGCATTCAGTAAAAGTCCTATGGGTCACAAAGTTAATTCCATAGTATTAGTATTTAGTAACAGCCTATGGGTCACAAAGTAAACCCATAAAATTTATATTAAATACTATTTTATGCAGTGAAATATGAAAATTTCAGTGACTGGAAATTAAACCTAAGTGAATATGCAAAGAACCTCTCTAAGAATCCCCTTCCACATCAACCGTACGCTTAGCACTTCCATGATCCCCCCTCAAGCGACTGGTTTGATGACGGATAATATATGTGCTTGCATCTTGATCATGAAGTAAGGATTTTGTTAAGACGCAAAACCTCACTACTGCAAAACTAATAAAACATCAATAAAATCACATAGGTTTCAATTTACAAAATGATACAAAGCAATACCTTGAGAACTAGTAAGGCACCCAACTTCTACGATAAGAGCGAATTTTAGAGACTTTGGACTATCCGAACATATACTTCGGGAAATGGTTCATGCATGTTTGTTGCCAGGAGCAACAAGATCTAGTCGGTAAGGATTAACTTTTGATTTATACAGAATGGTAAAGGGGGATCCCCCACTGGAACTGCTCCCAAATAAATCTTCCCATCTGAAGCCCCTTCCCTCACCGCCCTCGGCTGCTCCTGAGCCAGAGGCCCCCGAAGGATCCATCATGTTACACTACCTCACATTTCCCTTAGGAAATCTAGCCTTCCCTTCCACTTCATTTCTTGATCTAGGTCAATGTTTTCATTCAATATTGGAATTGCCTTTTGGTCTAAACATTTCAATTGCATGAAATTATTTTCCCAATCCCCATAATCTTCATGAGAAATCTTTACAATTTCAACACTTTCAATAACTAACTTGAATGATACCATAGACTCACCAACATCTATTTCACAAAACTTATGTAAGCACTAAACAATGACATGCTGAAATCAATAGCTATTTCATGACATAAAAGTTCAAAACCAGCCCGTAAGGCTATTCTCTGAGGATGTATCTGAGCAAGAGCAACACAATAAGCCTCCAAAACACTCATAGCATATTTCGGTACAGGGAGCGACAAACCATGTTGCAACTAACATGGATATACACTAAACATATTAGGCGGTGGCCTCATTACGACTCCCTCAGTAGGAGGAATCATAATTTCACATGAAGATGAACAAGAGATTTTTTAGCAAATCTAAATCACCTAGCGTAAGAATACTATCACCAAAAGACATGTTTTCAAATGATTTACGGATAGTGCACTACTAATAAGTTCAGTTTTTAACCACCTTTATATATTGAAAAATCACCTAATATGTTCGGTCCACTAATAGAGAACTCCCGAAAAATGATGTAAATATAGAATTACATTTATACTTTCTTACCCAAGCAGCCAATGCATACTTTGCTACGCCTTATTACTTCATCAAGAACGCGCCCCAATAAAATGATACCATTATTATTCATCTTTTTCCTATATATAATTACCAAAACTACATACACATTAACCACTTGGCTGGGGGGATGGGGGCTTACGGTATACACCTCCCCTAGTCATATGAAGCCCAAATTAAGGATAGCAATCCAGTCCAATGAACCAAGTAAAATAATTTTTTCTAGAGAAAAAAAGGACCTCGCTAAACTGCAGTGCTGTTCGTCGAAGATAAAAGGTAACAATGCTAATAGCAGCATCTTGTTTACACTGAGCCAATGAAGCAAACCCAGAAGAAGGAATTGTTCTCACCTATAACCATGCCACTAAAACCATGATCTATGAACATGGCCCATGACCCACAAGGATTGCGGAATACACCAAACATATATAAGTGGTCCGAACAGAAAAAAGTAATGACATCTTTCCTAGAGATGATCCCTACGTTATTCAGAAACTAACTTAGGCATTGGAAGAAGATCTCGGGGACTTCCCAGGATCTTATTCTGTAGGTCTCATGGAGTTAGCATAGAGCGTTGGGACGATTCCAGAAACTATGATGGTCAGAAAAGAATTCCCCGCATCAATATCCTACTAGCCGTGAACTATATATCTAAGTGGGTGGATGCCAAGGCCACGAGAAATGATGATTAAAATATAGTGGCAGAGTTCCTAAAAACTAACATTTTCTCTCAGCTTGGGGTTTCCCAAATTCTGATTAGTGATATGGGATCTCATTTTGCAATTGAATCATCAAAGCTTTGATAAAGAAACATGACATCACCCACAAGGCATACACCGCTTACCACCCTCGAAGAAATGGGAAAGCCGAGGTGTCCAATCGAGAAATTAAAGCCATACTTGAGAAGACAGTAAACCTTTCAAGGAAAGATTGGAGCGCCTAGCTAGATGATGCACTTTGGAATACTGGATCTCCTGTAAGAGCCCAATAGATATGTCACCTTTTCGACTCCTTTTAGGTAAGGGATGCCACCTCCTGGTTGAAATCAATCACAAAGAATATTAGGTCATTAAAAGCCTAAATATAACCTTAGATGAAGCCGGAGTACATAGGAAGTTGCAAATACAAGAAGTCAAAGAAATTTGATGCAACTCTTTTGAGAATGCAAATATTTACAAGGAAATGGAGAAAGCATGTCACGGTAACAGAATCGTGAAGAAGGACTTCGAAGTAAGACAAAAGATCCTTTTTTTTAATCTCAACTTTTCCTCTTTCCGGGTAAATTACGCTCAAGGTGGCTGGGTCCGCATGTTGTCAAGAAAAATTTCCCCCATGGAGTGGTAGAAGTGGAATGTGAAAAAGACGACCATAGGATAAAGGTCAATGGGCAACGGTTAGAACCCCATTTGAGTTAGGTACTTTGGGATTATTTGAGGAGAATCTCATCCTCAAAAATTGGATCTATGAATGAATCCTCTCGAGGTAATAAGTCGTGAGGATGATACTAAATTTTTTTAGCAATTTTGTTCTTTTAGAATATTTTTTTGGAACCCGATTACACTTGGTCCTATGTTGTTTTATAGGGAACACTCAGATTTGAGGAACAAATAAAGGGTCAACGATGGAGTCCTAATGCTATTGTTTCAAGCACCGAAATGCTCCTTACCATCCCCTTGAATACCAAAGGAGGTTTGCTATGATCATTTATTCACCATCCATAGGAATTGGAGATTATGTTACTAGGCATAATTTGGGTGCTCACCTTTCCATGCTAAGTACTTCCTTACCACTTCTCCCACTTGTTTTCTCACATCGTTATGCATTGAGGACAATGTAACGTTTAAGTGTGTGTGTGTGTGTGTGTATGGGGGTGGGGGTAGGGGTGGGAGTTAGATGTTACTTAGCGGTGTTTGTTTTGTTTCATGTAGTGCGAAGATTACTTTTCAGAGAAATTTGTGTTACTTGAAAATCCTTTTTTTGAAAAAATGGAAAATAATCCCGCTAAGTCGAAAACCCAAAAGGCCAACTTGGGAAAAATTTGGAGGCTCAAATAGGTTGATAAGTCAAAATGGAAACCTATGCAAAATTGAGAGGCCAAGAGGTGAGGAAAAAGGTTGTTGTGAGATTTGAAAGAAAATGAGATACTAGGATGAAAACCCGAGAGGGCTTCTAGGCAAAATGAGAGAAATTGAAAAAAAAAAATTTATCATATGCTTCTCTTGTTGTGTCTTTTTGGTAAATGTTAAGGTAGAGTAAACTAGTTCTCATACCTTCTTTGGAAATGATGCCCCATTCTTATTATTGGTTTGTTGGTTGGTTTAGAACACCTTAGGTTTGGGATGTTAATGTTTCATATTCTTGTATCTTGAGTTTAGGGTAGTTCTCGAAATAAAAAGTTAGATGTTTTTGGGAAATAACATGCTTAGTATACTCTTAATGAGTAAATGTTTAAGTGTGAGAGATTCGATGAGATGTGAAATGCATGTTTTTTTAGAGCATTTAACATATCTTTTTTAATTCTTATGTTGGGGGTTAGTTAGGTTTAGATAGGTTTTTCAGAATAGGTAGTTAGAGCCATCATCTTTGGTTTCCTTATGTAACTTTATTTTTCAAGCCAATTGTGAGCCTAATGAGATTTTTCCCTTGTTGGTATGCAGATCTTTTTTTTGTGAGCTTTGAATCGTAGATTAATCACGATTGAAGGCCATCTGAAACGGTGGTAGTAGATTGAAGGCTAATCGCAATATTGGTATAAAATGGAAGGCCGTTGAGCTTAAAATGGTAGAAGGTCGAAGGCCGCGGAAGAAGGAAGGAAAAGTTTGGAAAAGGTTTAAGGGGGCATGGACTGTGCAATTTTGGTAGGGAAATCCCGAGAAAATTAATGGATGGAGATTATAAATCGAAATTGGTTGAACAAGTAGAGCATCTACTTCGTGGGAAGGATAAATTAGAGGTGAATGTTGCCGACTAATGATGGGGATTTAGGATTAAAAGGTCTAATATGACGAGGAACATGATTTATCAGTTTAACTTTTAGCGAAGTATGAGAGACTAAAGGGAAATGTTGAGCATGAGTAACTGAAATGTTTTAGGGGTAAAGAAAGGTGTCAGGAGCTAGAGACTTAACTAGAGAAATAACATGAGGTGATTCGTAACCTTCGTGCTGAAATTACTAAGGCTTTACGTACTAATCTTAGTGCTACTGAGGAAGGTTGGAAGATTCATTTTTGTTGCTTCAAACAACATGTATAAGGTTTAAAGTGATACCTAGAGACTTATGCATACTCAATCTACTGAATGAGTAAGCAGCTAGGTCACTCAGACTACAGACCTATTATCAATTGTAAGTCCTATTACGTGCAATATATTCGGCATATAGAGGCTTCTAGTGCTACATGGAACGAGGTGTATATACACATGGGATGGAAGCTAGAGGATATTCTTGAAAATAAGTGGGACAAGTGAGTTTTCTAGACTATAGGATGTTTTCAGAGGTTCTAGCTAGTTCCTTTGTACTGAAAGCATTTATCATGTTCTAAGTCCTTTCTTAGCTAAATATTTTGTAACTAATTCCGAATGGGAGATGTGTAATTGTTTCTTGTTGTCAAGTATGCGTTTCCTAGTTTTTCTTAGAAGTTATATATATGTTTGTTCCTAAGACTTTACAATTGTACTGTTTCTACTTAGTTAAAGATTGTAATGCTTGAACTGTGCTTGAAATGATAATAGTTATAATTATTGGTGCTTTATATTGGGAGGTACATTAGTATTTGGGATGTTTGAAGGCATGCGTAGGTATGGTTTACAGAGAATGGGGTGAGTTTATGCTTGTGTCGCGGGGCAGGTGATTTTCCAGGCGCATGCGAAGCCGCAATAACCTCGTCGTCTCCGTATGGTAGGTTTTGGTTTTTAAAAGTTGGTGTTTTTTGGACAGAGAATGGGTTTAGTTTGTACTTGTGTCATGGGGCTTGTGATTTTCGAAGCATATGCAAAGCCGCAATATCCTCGCTATCTTTGTAGGGTAGATGTTGGTTTTTCATAATTGGTGTTGGTTGGACGGAGAACTAGGTGAGTTTGTTATTGTGTCATGTGGCTGGTAATATTCTAGGCATATGTGTAGTCACAGTATCCTCGATGTCCCTATAACATGGATTGGTGTATTCCATGCTTAGAAAATCTGTGGGTAATTTTCCCACTTGTGTCATTCCCAATATGGGGAATGAAGAAATGTGGGTATTTTGCATTTGCAAGGTAATTAATTATTACAAGGTGGTGGTTGTATGGGCCTTATGTGGGTATGTGGGCATGGTCTATATTGGTGAGGTAGTTAAGGGATAGGTAGTCACGTAGGCAAGTGTTTTCATATTATTAATGTTGCATTGTTTACTGCATTCCTTTTCATAAGGTTAAATAAGTGCTCAATTAGTTATGGAGAGGTGTAAAATTGCATCTCTTTGGATATTCTCTTAATTTCATTTACATTTACTATGCATGTATCTTTCCTATATAAAAGGCAAAGCTATTGGGGGGTATCCTCAATTGTAGTTTGTTTGTGATTCAACTATACTTAGATTCTAGTTAGGCTGCTTGTGTTTTATGTTTTCCATGTTGTCATTGAAGTTGTTGTGAATGTGTGTAAGTTGTAAACTTCCTATAGGGAATATAAAGTGGGATGATGAGGGTGTTTATGGTGTGTGCCTAGAACCCTGTTAGTTCCGTGATAATCCTTCATTGATGAGTTGTTTGGGTGAATTATCTCTATTGCCGGAAAAGCAGGCTTGAGTTACGTCCCTTGTGGGATATTCTTGGAATGCTCATACGACCTGTAGGTGAACTGCCTAATCATTTTTTAGCTATTTCGTTTGTGAATTATCTAATTCTTATTGATGTCTTCTATCCTATTTTTGCTAGGATTGGAAATTGGGATCACCAAATGTGAGGTGGGTGATGATGATGAATCTCCATCTATTCGGCCATCTTTCATAAGGGCCGAGAGAAACTGGAGCGAGGAGAAGTCTAGACTCGCAATAACTTCACTCATGGAGACAGATAGGTTGCACAGTTGATAAACTTGCCTGATTAAACTGGCTTCAAAAGTTCATTCAACTGTGTACGGACAGGCTAAATTATTCCAAGAGTATTTAACTAGCATGCTTTCCTACTTTCAGGTTAGGTGCCTTTCTTATGAAGGGGCACTTTAGGTGACGTTGTGGTGTTTTGCTTAGAGCTGCATGATGAGGCTCTAGCACCACCGCGTCATTGCACTGCCATCAAAGGTGGACTAGCTTACAGTTTGGAACATAGTCAACTATCCTATCTATGTAGTAGGTTTACTATTTGGAACGATGTAATATTCCTCAACGTAATCTAATAGCTTAGGACGGGAGTTATATTACTGTAATTCATGGTTTTCATTCATGTCTTGGATCTTCTGAGCCTAAGACTAATTATTTCTTTTTGGGTCTCTTGAGCCAAATCCTTGTTTAATTTTTTTTATTGTCGTACTCCGCTCGGTTTTGTTAGTACTTTATTATAGACATAATTTACATGGCTACTTTGTTTTCGTAGCTACGCCCTCGAAGTATAAGGGATAGAGGAGTAGTGAACATTTTATAGTTTACTTATTAATACTTAGATTAATGTATTATGTGTTGTTAGAGTAAATCACGTTTCTGATTAGATATTGATTGATTCTGGATAAGTCATGTTGACAAACCAAAGTTTTACTCATATTATGTTTCCTTATTGTACTTTATATATTCTTGTCAGCAATACAATAATTCATTACGGCCGCCATCATGGTATCAGAGCAGCGTTTTGATTCACCTTCCAAAACCTAGATTTTTTTTTCTTCGGCCGATATCCTTCTTCTTCCTCTAGCGGCCGAATGATGCAAATGATGCAAATTATCGTTTAATGATAAAAATTATCGTTTAATACCCTTCTCCAAATGATGCAAATTAAGCTCAATAAGTCCAACTTTCTTCTCTGGAAACGTCAGATTGAATACGTCTTCAGGCCTCAGAAGCTTTTTGAATATCTCGATGGGTCGACTCCATGCCCACCTCTCCCCACTTTGCCGCCGGCCGGCTCATCGTCTTCCACTTTTACCGCCGCCCTTTGTGCTCCTCCCACTGACTGTGTGGTGGCTCAGGCGGCTTAGAAATTGGCCAAGGACATCTATGACCTCTAGATTGATGAAGATCAGAGGGTTTGTAGTCTGCTGTTCTCCTCTCTCTCTCTCTCTCTCTCTCTCTCTCCCGAGGCTCTTTCCGAACTCCGGCCTCGTGTGTGACTGCCAAGGACATCTGAGATAGTTTTTGTACCACTTTTTAGAATAGTAGAACATCTACCATTCTCCACCTTTGTGTAGATGCTCACGGTATACGTAAGAGCGGTACCATTCATGAATTCCATTTACAATTCAAAGATATTTTTGAGCAGTTATCCCTTATGGGTTCTCCAGTTTCTAATGATGATCAAATAATTTGGTTTTTAACTGCTCTTGGTTCTGAGTTCAAAGATTTTTCTGCCCCCCTGATTAATTCTTCCCCTATACCGCTTTGTGCTGACGTTTTGTCACTTTCTAAGAATCATGATGCATTTTTGAAAAATCTCCAAGGAAATTTAGTACCTGCGTCTGGCCCAGTAGTATTTTCTGCAGGAGAGCACCCCCCAGCCGGGCGTGCATGGGATCATGTGCCGTCTAGGGGTGGCAGCGCATGGGGTTCACGTGCCACTAGAAACGGCTGAACTGGTGGCCGCAGAGGTGGTCGGTTTGGTTCTGGTCTTAGTCAGTTCACGGCTGGGGCTAGTTCCGGACATGGCCATCCTCATTATACTTTGTGTGGTCATCCGAGCCATTATGCCGCTACCTATTACAAGATCTTAGCGCAGACTCGTCATTCAGACCCCACACACTTGGCTAAAAATTTTCAGACTTCCTGCAGATAGAGCCAATTTCTAGCGCATCCAACTGATATGTTGATTCTGGTGCTACCAGTCATATGGCGTCTTCAGCCTCTGGCCTTGAAAATGTCGCACCTTATTGTGGTAATTCCTGTGTTTCTGTTGGTAATGGTGCTTCTATTCCAATTTTTCACATTGGTGATTCTCGGATTTCTGATACCTTGACACTGTCTGATGTTTTGGTCGTTCCTGCGATCACTAAAAATTTACTGTCTATTAGTAAACTGACCAAGGATTTAAATGTATTTGTTACTTTTGATGATCAAAACTTTTTTTTTCAGAAAAATGTTTCCAAGGCATTCGTGGGCAAGGGCCAGAGTGATGGAGGACTGTAAATGTTAGACAAGGGTGACACAACACTAGTTTCCTTCTTGCAACAGAATAAAGGACGGGTATCGTTTGAGCTTTGGCATGCTCAACTGGATCATGTGCCAGCAACTATCATCTCTGGTTTACATAGGTCCGGTCTTCTGTCAGTTTCCTCTTTACTACCTAAACCGCACACTTGCGCTCCTTGTGTTATGGCAAAAGGGCAGCGGTTAGCCTTTGTTGAGAATCATAAGCGTGCTGCGCACGTCTTAGACTTGATACATTGCAATTTTTGGGGGCCTTCCTCAGCTTTGTTTGCAAATGGTTTTTCTTATATTGGCTCGTTTATGGATGATTACTCTCGTTTTACCTGGTTTTTTCCGCTGCGTCGAAAATCTGAGTTTGTTGACACTTATTTACAGTTTGAGGCCTTAGTCAAGAATCAACTTACATCCAAAATAATAGTTTTTCAAAGTGACGGGGGCACTAAGTTCTTAAATATGTGCCTACAATCCCATTTTGCCTCCAAAGGCATTCATCATCAAGTTTTGTGCCCATACACCCCGCAACAAAATGGTCGGGCCGAGCGAAAACACAGACATGTTGCAGAAATGGGCCTCACTATGATTTTTTATTCGCATCTACCCTCGTCAAGTTGGGATGATGCTTTTTCCATTACAGTTTACACTATTAATCGGCTTCCCACTCCGGTGTTACAAGGGACTTCTCCTTATGGCCTTCTTTATCACCGTGATCTAATATACTCAAAATTCCATCCTTTTGGTTGTTGATTGTTTCCTTATGTTCTTCCTATGGCCCCTCATAAGTTATCTCCTCGAAGCATTCCTTGTGTTTTCATCGGTTACAGCTGTCATTATAAGGGTTTCCGTTTCCTTGATCCTTCCACTAGCAACATGTATGTCACCCGTCATGCTCGTTTCGACGAAGGCTGCTTTCCTTTTACCTCTTCGGCTTCGGGCACTGGTTTTTCTCTCTCAAACTTGGATGTTTCTGCTTTTCTGGACACTGACAGTAGTTCTATCCCGCCACTCTCAACTCTTGATCAGCCGTCACCTATGCCCTTCACTATTTGCTCGTCGGACTCTGTTCTACCATCTATTAACCTGTCAACCCCACCACAGTCACTGATGGCCATTCCTACTCCCCCTACGACATCATCACCAGCCACCTCGGTTATTCAGTCCCCGCCCTCCTCTTCGGCTCCTTCTCCTCCGGACTCTTCATCGCAACGGCGTACACATTGTATGGCCACTAGATTATCCACTGAAGCTATTCAGCATCGAGATTATTCTGGTCTTGTGGCTCATGGTCTTCTTGCTCTCGCCCAGTTAGAGTCCACCGATTATCGTTCGACGTTGAAGGACCCATCTTGGGTTGCTGTTATGAATGAGGAGATTGCTTCTTTAAGGGGCCAGCACACTTGGGATCTTGTTCCACACCCTTCTGGTGTCAACATTGTTGGTTCCAAATGGGTTTATCGGCTGAAGTATCATCCTGATGGTACAGTTGATCATCACAAAACTTGCCTTGTTGTGCAGGGGTTCTCTCAGATTTCGGGCTTTGATTTCGATTATACTTTTAGTTTGGTGGTTAAGGCCTCCACTGTCCAGGCTGTTCTTGCCATTGCCACTATGCGCTCCTGGCATTTTCATCAGTTGGATGTAAAGAATACCTTTCTGAATGGTATTCTTGATACTCTAGTCTATATGGGACAACCAGTTTGTTACAAGGACTCTCTTCATCCAGATTATGTTTGCCGCTTGCGAAATGCCATCTATGGTCTTAAGTAAGCACCTCGAGCATGGTTTTAGCGGCTCAGCACCTATCTTTCTCAGCTCGGGGTTCGGTGCAGTTCTATAGACACTTCTCTTTTTGTTCTCTCCTACGACTCGTCATTCCTCTATCTCCTGGTCTATGTCGATTATATCATCCTCACAGACAATGCCTCTGGGCTACTTCGACAGTTTATTGATTAGACACATCGGGAGTTTTCTATTAAGGATTTGGGTGTCCTCCACTACTTTATTGGCTTAGAAGTATCACCCACTTCTTCAAGTTTTCTTCTTGGTCAAGCTAAGTATGCTCGGGATATTCTCACTTGTGCCGGTATGTCCGATGCGGCCTCGGTCTCTACCCCCTTTGTTCCTGGTTCACAGCTACACAGCTCCACCAGTCTGGCATTTCAGAATCTGACACTGTATCGATCCCTTGTTGGTGCTCTACAGTATCTTACGATTACTAGACCTGATCTGGCATTTGTGATTAACACCGTCAGTCAGTTTCTTCAGGATCCTAGTGATGACCATTATACTGCAGTCACTCGGATTCTTCACTACGTCAGAGGCACTCTGCATTTTGGCCTCACCTTTTGCTCGGCCAGTACTCCTGATGTCTTGGGGTATTCGGATGTTGATTGGGCTCGTTGTCTCGAGACTCATCGCTCAACATATGGCTATGCAGTCTTTCTTGGTGGAAATATTGTTTCCTGGAGTGCCAAGAAGCAGCTTACCGTATCTCATTCCAGCACTGAGTCAGAGTATCGAGCTCTTGTCAACACTGCCTCGGAGATGGTCTGGATAACTCATTTTCTTTGTCACCTTCATGTTCAACTTTTGAGCTCTCCATTCCAGTTATGTGACAACAGTAGTGCCATTTTCTTAGCCCATAATCTGGTTGCTCACAAGCGGGCCAAGTATATTGACATCGACTATCACTTTGTCTGTGAGTTGGTGACTTCTAGCAAGCTGCGTGTTGCCTATGTCTCCACTGGTTTTCAGATTGCTGACATTTTCACCAAAGAACTTTCTCGTCCACTGTTTTAGTTCTTTCGGTCCAAGCTTTACTTCGCTGAAAATCCGACACTTTGCTTAAGGGGGGTGTTAGAGTAAATCACATTTCTGATTAGATATTGATTGATTATGGATAATTCATGTTGACAAACCAGAGTTCTACTCATATTATGTTTCCTTATTGTACTCTATATATTCTTGTCAGCAATACAATAATTCATTATGGCAAATACATCTTATCATGTGTAGAGTTTGATGTGTTACGACATACCTTGTCTCTAAGGGTAACGTTTATCTGTGCATGTATGATACCTTTTGATTTTGTAATCATCCTTTCTCCTCAGGTACACATTCGTACTGCTTTGTTGTAAATCATTCAGTTCATATGAGTGGATGTAGCTTCCATAATTGCGTCATGTAATGATATTTTTGGTTAAAACTCCCAGCCTTTCCCAGGTATTATGAAGGTCTAAAACTCCCCCACAAACGGTGCAACTGATACGGGGAATTCCTTCCAGGCCACCATAATCCCCAGGGTCGGCATAAGTCAGCTTGATTATCCCGTACACATGTAAATAAGGTCCCAGAGAGTTCTCATGACTAAGCTTCGACGCTCAAGTAAGTCTTAGCTTCTATCCACTATTTTTTCTGAAAAAATGCCCTTACCTTCAAAGTTATTCCTTGCCTTTATACACAGCTGATGGATCGTGTCATCATGGTCCACATTGTGTACCTTTTATAATAGGATCGTGTTCCTGTTCAGATGATCATGGGTATTGATCCTCTCTCTTCTCTGGGCGAGATGCACCTCGCATTCTGCAGACTGTGGTCACTGCTCTGGTTTGCTAATGCAAGGTGTTAACTTTGGTTTTTGACTTTGCTTGGTTTGGGGATGTGTATACCAAAGAAAATGTTAGGGGTGATGGGCATAGAGATGATGTCATTCAAGAGGATGATGTTCAACCATAAATTGGTAAAACTAAAGACGATGACGTTGTTTTTGAGAAAATGATAATTCTAAAGTTATTGGAGGAAATAATATTTCAAGTTTTTCTATTGAAGTTTCAGGGGATGCATTTGTTTAGCTAGATTTTGCATTAATTTAGTTAAATGTTGCATTTTTATAGTTATTAGTTTGATTATTTTTTAGGTACAGTACGACAAGGTGTTGTGCATGAACATGATAATGGTATTGCTGGAGCTGGAGCTGGGGTTCAGGAACTTCAACCTGATAATGTTGTTGATAAAGGGAATAGAAATTTTAGTGTTTCCATTAAAGTTTCAAGTGATGCATTTATTTGGTTAAAGATTGTATTATATTAGTTAAATGTTTCATTTTTTATAGTTATTGTGTTTATTTAATATATTTTTTGGGTACAGTGCCACAAAATGTAGTGGTTGAACCTGATAATGGTACTGCTGGAGCTGGGATTTAGGATGAAGTTCTTGAACTTGATAATATTGTTGATGAAGGAAATATGATTTCAAGTGTTTTCGTTGAAGTTTCAGGTGTTGCATTTGTTTAGCTAGATATTCATTATATTAGTTAAATGTTACATTTGTTATAGTTATTGTGTTGATTTTTATTTTATGTACAGTGCTAGAGAATGTTGTTGCTGAAACTTCAGGCAATGTTAACGAGGATGATCATATTGGAAGGATTATTGATGATGATATAGATGAAACTGGAAAAATTTATGAGGCATTTCATGATAATGGTGTCCAAGCTAATGATGTTGTTCAAACTGAAGTTCAATATATAGATATTGAAGAAGAAGTTGAAAAGGAGACTGAAAAGAAAAAGAAGAACGAGCTGTGGAAGAAAAAGTCTCTTGTGGAACATAAGAAATTGGTGAAGAAGTGTATGGAGAGAAGAAGAAAAACAAGAAGGATCTGTTAAAGAAAAAGTCTCTTGTGGGACATAAGAAATTTGCGAAGAAGTGCAATGGAGGGAAGAAGAAAAAGAAGAAGAATGAAGCTAGAGAACAAGATGATTTAGTTAGAGTTGGTGAGAGAAAGAGAAAGGTTGTGGATGACGGAATCCCGTCCTTCAAAAAAGAAAAGAACTGGTTGTGAAGAAATTCCAAGGTGAAAATGAGGTTTTGTTGATAAGAAGCAGGACAATCGTTTGTATAACAAGTTTATACAACATGTTGATGATGACGGCAATACGTAAGTTTTTGTCTTTTTAAAATTCAATATTTAGTATTTTATTATGATATGTATCCTTTTACTTACATGTTTCTGATGTGCCCATTTTATATGGTTATATTAGGACTTTTAGGACTCACTTTTGTACACTTTTGTGCTCTAGATATGACAATTTACCTTGAAATTCTCTAAGGAGAGTTAAAAGAAACTTTTACACTTTTATTACTTTTCTAGAGGATATTGTGTGACAAGGAAATTTTTTTTTGAAGACTTTAAGAATACCTTTGAGGATTTAAAGACTTGAAGACATGTGTTTGAGCTTTTGAAGACTTGAAGAATTGAAGATAAGTGAAGTAAAGAGGAGGACTTGAAACAAAAAGAAGAAAGAAATCAAGAAGTTGAAACTGGGCTCGGTCGCGACTCGCGACGAACCCATTGCGACTCGCGACAAACGTATAGCTAGAAACTTTCTTACTTTTTGTACTATAAAATACTCACCTTATCCTCTCCTCTTCACAACCTTCTTCTTCCTGCGATTTTTCTGGGTTCAAAACCCTGGTTTTTCTTTCTTTTCTTAGTTTTTGTAGGATAATCACGTCTTTTCAACATCCAGGCTAGTTTAATCTTGGGAGTAAGTGATTGAGACCTCCTTGCTAATGTTTTGAGAACATATCTATCTATTTATTGCTTTTTCTATTGTGCATTTATTGAGCTTTGAATGTGAGTTATTAATGACATTAATGTTGTTGGAAGTTTGAGCATATGCATTGCTTGTATGATTACTTGTTAGGGTTGAGAGAAAGTAGCTAATTCTCCCCTCTTTTAATATGGAATTCAAGAGCATGAGTTAGAGCTTCTTAATGATGTTGATAGGTTGATAATTTCTAGATTAATGTGATAATGTTGAACTCATTGTCATGTTTGTTGCTTGTAGCAAATGAGATGCGTTTATGAATATCGACCGTTCTTGACTAATCTTGTGTAAATGCATGAATAGGTTAAATGCTTAGACACGGTGTAGTATTTATATTTGTTGCCAAGCTTGTTGATTCTTCGGGTTAAATGCCATCAATGGGATACTTCTAGTCGTGTTTTGACTAAGGGAGTCATTGGTGAGGTTTGACAAGAGATGTCAAATTCACTCTTACAAACTACTATCTAAGAAGGATGGAAGATTTATCTTCACAACAAGTAGTGAAAGTAGTGACTAGATTATTCCACTCATTCTTGAAGTCTTTGTTATTAAGTATTCATGTGTACTTAATGCTATGTTTTACTTCATTTATTCCATGATTTGTTTGAGAATAGAAAGTGCTTGTATGATTGAAGTGTTAGGGTGTTAGGAAAGTGACGAATTCCTTAGCTCTTTGGCATGAAAATCCAAGAACATTAAATTATAATTTCTCGTGCATAATGTGTTGTGATTCTTGTTAGATAGGTAACAAATGTGGTAGAATCAGTGAATGGTTCAATGATCTATATTTGATTTGGAAGTGGATGTCAATTTCCCCCAAGACTTTGTCTTTTGTAGTTTTTACCCCTTTTTCTTAGTTTGTTGCATGATTAGCATAGTTACATGACTTTGCTAGTTATCTTGTCTTTTAATTTCATAGCTTAGGAAAACCAACCCCCCTCCATTTACTTGCTTTTTATATATCAATATATATATATATATATTTACTTCTAGCGTAATATCGACCTTATATATTTAAACGCTTAAGAAAATCCCCGTTCTTCGTGGACGACCCTGATTTGGCACTATCTACTTAATTTTATTTGGTAAGCATAAAAGGCTTATAAATTATAACTTTGAGGGGTACGGTGAAGACCTCCTAAATTTTGGCGCCGCTGCTGGGGAAGAGGCATTTATTTTTAAGTGTTTGGGAATATTTGGTTGCATATTAGCTAGTTGTTTTTATTTTCCATTCCTTGGTGATTGTTTTTGTTCGGAGTAGGTATTGCTTGAGTTCTTGGTGAATTTTTATCGAGAATCCTTGCAATATGATTTTGGACTTTTGAAAAATAAAAATGAAATTAAAAAAAATGGAGCGTCTCACCTTGAGGGAACTCATGATGAGAAGAGAGCCTCAACAAGCAAGGTTTTGTAGGATGTGTCATTCCGACCATCCTACTGAGACTTGCTATTTGTTGTGGGAGGAGCACTATGAGGGGTAAAGAACCATTGGTTTCCAAAACCAAAGGTATTATGAAGAGTGCTACCAAGAGGTAGGAGATATTGGTTTTCATGGGCAAGAAACCCAAGAATGGTATCCATACCACAATTCTTAGAATCTGGAATGGAGTGGTAATCTGGATTGGTGGTATGAGAATGAGCTATAAAACCAACGATACGAGCAAAATAGTTGGCCATCACCATCTAATACCATACCCCAAAACCAAGCCCAACAAGGAAGTTCAAGTTTGACATGTAAGGGAGTCATGGTGAGGTTTGACGAGAGATGTCGAATTCACTCTTGCAAACTACTATCTAAGAAGAATGGAAGATTTATCTTCACAACAAGTAGTGAAAGTAGTGAATAGATTGTTTCACTCATTCTTGAAGCCTTTGTTATTAAGTATTCATGTGTTCTTAATGCCATGTTTTACTTCATTTATGCCATGGGTTTTTTGAGAATATGAATTGTTTGTATGATTGAAGTGTTAGGGTGTTAGGAAAGTGACGAATTCCTTACCTCTTTGGCATGAAAATCCAAGAAAATGAACTTAGAATTTCTCGTGCATAATGTGTTGTAATTCTTGTTAGATAGGTAACTATATAATTGTATTTAGCAAGCATAAATGACTTATAAATTATAACTTTGAGAGGTACGGCCACGACCTCCCAATTTCATTAGTTATATTTCAGTGTATAGTAGTTAGTAATAATGTGTGTGATTGCTGGTTTGATTTTTAATTAGATTTGCACTTGTTTATTTGAATATTGTGTTTTTTAGTATCCGGTATATAGTAGTTAATAATATTATGTGTTATTGTTGTTTAGTTTATAAATAGAATTGCATTTGTTTGTTTGCATATTGCATTACTTAGCATTCAATGTGTACCAGTTATTAATATTGTCCGTGACTGTTGGGTTTGGTTTCTAATTAGATTTTCCTGTGTTATTTAAATGTTGCGTTTCTTATCATCTACTATGCTGAAGTTATTAGTATTGTATGTGAATATTTTATTAGATTTGCATTTATTTACTTATATATTACATGAGTTTGCATTCATGATGCAATAGTTACTTATTCTATGTTTATTTGAAATTAAAAAAAATAGTTTGCATAAATTTGGAATATGTTAGTGTTTACTCTGTAGATATTCTTATTTGATTCTAGGATTGTGAAGAAATTTACTATAAGTTTCTCTCCTTCAAAATTAAGTAGCTTGATAAGTTGCTTAACTCCACATCAGAAGTAGGATGTTAAAGACATTGATTTTGGTGCGCTTCTTGAATTTCAGATTTTGTAGTTGCCTACAAGGATCATTCCTTGGTTTATGGATAGATTTGATCATGTTGGTTGTGTGTAACAAGTGTCTCAGTACAATTACATAATTAACCATGGAAGTGTGTTTGACATATTTTGCATTCTACAGGTTCCTAGACGTTCTATGCATGTTGTGAAAAATAATGTAGGGGTGTGTTGAAGGAGGTTAAGATAAGAGAGGGGTGGAGGGCTGAGATTAAAGCTGATAATACATGTTAACATCTCATCTATTACACTTTAAGAAGAAATCAAGAAATTGAGTGATAGTGGTGTTTTCTTTAATAAATAGTTTGTTATATACATTACGTGCACTTGTCTTGCTCCAACTAGTTGAAATATTATTAATATGAAACTCGTTGGGGCGTTGGAGAATGTAGTTTTTATTTTGGAGCTGGATTGGTGTAGTCATGTTCTAGAGCATCTATGTGAAGGTGTTGGGAATTTTAGGTGTGGAATTGATGCGGGGGATCTTTCTGGGTCAACATAATAACCAAAATCAGAGTGGTGCAGCATACTCGCTTGGTTAACCTGCAAAACAAGGTCTCGGGATGTCTCTGGGATTAGACTCCAACACCTAAGTCAGTATTTTGATTTACATTGAATTGTGTCCTATAAAAATGCCATTACCTATCTTCTTGTCCTTAATCTCTATTTATAGCCGGTGAGTTGTGTGATCTCCCTTCATCGTGGTACATGTTGTTCCTATCATTACTAGATCATGGACTTTTTGAGATGATCATGGATGTAGGACCATCTTCCTTTTCAAGGTGGAGTTCTTCCCATACCATGCGAGTTGTACTCTATGTTCGCTTAGTCAGCTCGTTGGTTATGAGGTGTTGTCTTTTTGCTTGGACTTCATGTGGTTCAGGGAGGTTTATACCATAAACCCCTCTAGGCAAGGAGTCGTTGCAAGCTAAACTGTCATATTTTGTATTGAAATGTGGAAATCGTAATTACGATAAAGTGAATATTAAATTCATTTTGAGTAGCGAGGATATGAACTTGGGGGAGAAGTGAGCATGACCATCTTGGGTGAAAATATATGGGAAGATGTAACTATGCCTTTGAGTTATCTCCTATTTTAGGCAACAATAGTTAATGGCCTGAGAATATAGGGTTAAATTTCAGATATAAAAGGGGAGGTAAAGATTTACATAACGACAGTGCATTAAACATTATTAAGTGTATGTCCTTAAGTTTCTTCGTAAGGTAATACAAAAAGTATTTCTATTCATCTGTTTTTCTGGTTTTAGTAGTGGCGTGTTGTAGCAGTGTTCTTACATTGGCTGATGTAAATATGATAAAATAATATCATTCTTGTTTGTCTACTTTTGGGGTTACAATTCATTGTGTGGTA
This sequence comes from Rubia yunnanensis, assembly GCA_037428765.1. Classification (NCBI taxonomy): domain Eukaryota; kingdom Viridiplantae; phylum Streptophyta; class Magnoliopsida; order Gentianales; family Rubiaceae; genus Rubia; species Rubia yunnanensis. The sequence continues at coordinate 32,797,968 of CM075067.1, read as the reverse complement.
ATGTTGTGGTGAGGCCATCACCTGGTATGATTAGTGTGTGAATGCCAGTTGTAGTATGGTATGTCCCTCCATATTCTAGATTACTTCATGAGCATTTTGGAGGCTTATGGGGTTGCTCTTGCTCCAATGCATTCGCAGGGGGTGGCCATACTAGTTGGTTTTGAGGTGTATGTAGTGGGATTGTGTTAGATTTTAGTTTGTAGTTGTTTAGTGCTTAGTATACTCTACATATGGTAAGCACGGAGGGGTATTAGGTGACATTTAAGCCTATTATGGCAAATGTCAAAATTATGAAGGTTATTCATGATGGTTATGGGGACTGGGAAGAGAGGTTTCTGCATATGAGTTGTTGTGGCAGTGGGACAATGGTGTCGTGGATTGAAAATGTCTCCCAAGGTCGGGAGCTAAAATGGGGGAGAAAGCTGGATCATATGAAAGGATTGTGTGCCCATGCGGTGAAGGTAGAGAGGCCCTCTGGCTAGCGACCTATGACACTTTATCTGAATTATTTGTTTATGTTTACAGTTCCAAATTTTTTTATTGCACTTGTGAGGTTTTATAGTCTGATAGAATCATTGTCCCGTGATCAGCATGCAAGTGCATTCAATAGCTATCATGAGGACAAGTGTGTTAGGGCTGAACAAGAGGGAGTTGTTTCCGCTAAGAACAAATCTAGTGAGAGAGAGGGATCGTGCGAGGGTCCTTCCGAGGTGATGAAGTCAAAGGTTGCTATAATGGTTGTGGATATCGGGGATATTCACATCTTTGCTATCGTAGTTAGTTCCGCTAAAGAGGTATGCTAATTTTCTAATTATTTGACACACAGGTTTATTCCTGATATTCCTCTAATTGTAATGCTACGGGTTGGTGATGACTTGATCGGTGCTTCTCAATGTGTTGTTGAGTATGCTAACAAAGCAAAGGATTTCAAGAAGTAGTTTGGGTCGTTAGAATTTTTGTTGGGAAGGGGGATGACGGTGAATAATGAAGTGGAAATGGAGTTAGGCACGTTGCGTGCTCTTTGTGAGGAGAAGGATGCTGCTAACCTCAATTTGCGTGAGAAACTAAGGTCTCTGTCGAGAATAGGCCTGCTTGTCCAGTCTATCCCCGTATGCTAGTTGATAGACGGATTGGCACACAATATTTTTGAGGTTTACTTGGGGATATATATGTTAAGATGGTCGAGGTTGGGAGATGTGGGCTATGTTCCAGGTTTGCAAGCAGAACCTAGAATTAGACTTAGTCGGGCTAAGGTAGGGGCACTGGAGAGGGCTAAGGCAGTTGTAGATGAAGGCCTAATCCAAGTGGTGCAAGCTGGGGTACTACCTTCTGTTTGATTAGGGAGCTAGAGGGGATGGATGTGCTTCCTACCTTGGCGGGGTCAAAAGGTTGCAAGGTTGACCAGTGTGCAGCTAGTATTGGGCCTGGTTGGGTTAATGATGGGTTGTGGGATGGTACTGCTCTTGAGTCTTTCGGTGCTAATGTGATTGTAGAGGGGGGGAAGAGGTTTGCCTAGTAGTTCTGATGGCAAGGATGAGACCTCTAGTCCTAAGGTAGAATAGTTATTAATGTACCTAGACTTAAAATATAATGATAACTATGTTGATTGTTACATATTGTCAGAATTTATGAATCTAATTAATTTTGTATTTTTAACGGATATTCGTTTGATGTATAGGCATGAAGATCATTTATAAGGAGTCTTGTGACTCATGTGCGTCCTCAAGATATGGTTTGGTCAACAGGGTTACCTCAAATAGGCTATGGGAATATACCTCGTATCGATGAATCCTATGCTGATTTAACTGATCCTGTTAGAGTTTGTGTGTAGGACCTAGACCAAGTTCATGAATACCTTAATAGTTCATGGATCTCACCTAAAGTCGAGGAGTGGCAAATAACATTTGGTAGTCAAATAAAAGGACTACTTTTTAGATTTATTGGTGTTGTATAGGGGTGGAAATTACGCATGAAGAATAATCTTATGTATTTAAATGAATACGATGCTCATCTTTTTTTAGCGAGGTTCTCAGATCCAAAGATAAAAAATTGAGCTGACGGTTGTAATGCGGCGTGAAGAATGGATAAAGTGTTTTACGAAGAAATTTCGTGAGAATGATCGAATGGAGGATATCATTTGAAGCAAGCTAATTATTTTGATGATGTTCTTCAACGTAAATAAAAACTGGAGGTTAAATGTCACCAATTGGCAGAGGAAATTCAAGAATGGATGAGGCGCTATAGTGAAGAACGTGAATTCTCACCTTAACTCTTAACAAAGTACGAGAAGTTAGAAAGTCGAGTAGAGGTTGAGGAACTTCGCTGCATTTAGGCAAATGTGAGGTGTCGAGAACTTGAAGGTCTATTGAAGGGACTGTCTGAGGTTAATTGTAACCTTCCTGCCTAAATTAGTAAGACTTTACGCAAGAATCTTAATGCTAATGAGGATTGTTGGAAGGATCGTGTTCGTATTTTGGAACAATAGATAGATGGTTTAAAACGAGACCCAGAGACTTAGGCATATTCTATGTACCTAATGAGTATGCAGCTAGGCAGGTCAGAGTGCAGACATATTGTTGATTGCAAGCCGTACTATCTGAAGCATTTGCGGCGTATGGAGGCCGCTGGTTCCACATGAGACGAGATTTATCTCCACATACGATGAAAGCTTGAAGAAATTCTGGATACAGAATCCGAGCCCACAAATACAGTGGAATAGGATTACCCTAATTGTTTTGACTAGTGTTTTAATATGTACTAATTTTGTTCCTATGGATTTATTTGTAACGTCTCAAGAATTTTCTATTTATTGCATATGTTTTCTCCTATGGCTATTGTGGCATATGTCTTATAGTTGTGGTTGTTTTAGGTCGGGGTATACACCGAGGGTGGAGGTACATGAGGTGATGTATGTATGTTAGACGAAGAACAGGGGAAATGGTTTTGCTTATGTTGCGAGGTTGGTGATTTTCCAGGATTATGCAAAATTGTACCTTCCTTATCATCTCTATGTAGTAGGTGTGTGTTATGTTCAATTGGTAGATGGTTTGTCAAATATGAGTTGAATTTCAGCTCGTGTCGGGTGGTGGTGATGTTCCAGACGTATGCGAAGTCGCAATATTCTCTCTGTCTTTGTGGGTGTTGGACAGATAGAGGGGGAGATGTGTATCTATTTTTGTTGCAAGGCTGGTGATTTTCCAGACATATGTAAAACTGTGGTACTCTCGTTGCCTTTGTCGCATAGATTGGTTTATTTCCTAATGAGCGAAGCTACAGAAAATTTTCCTACTTATGTCGCGTCCAGTAGGTTAGAGAGTGTTGTATTAACATTTCAAAGTGGTTGCTGTATAGGCTATTTATGTGTACATGTACTTGGATTTCTATATTAAAGGATAAGTATGCCACATGGGCAAGTCGTTTCATATTATCTAGGCCATGGTGTTTAACTTTTTTTATTTTTCAAGGCTAGGATATGGAGTGAAGTTGTGGGGAGGTATAAAGTCGCAACTTCTTAGATACTATCTTAGTGCTATTTACTTTTTCTATGTGCATATTGTCTCCATATTTTTGGAAGATAACCTCGGTTGTAGTTTGTTTGTGACTGATTTGTGCCAAGTTCTCTTGTGTGTCTGCTCTAGTGGTTGTGTGTTGTGTATTTCATGTTGTTATTGAAACGGTTGCGAATGTGTGTAAGTAGTAAACTTCTTATGGTAAACATAGTGTGGGACTCTAGGGTGGTTGGATCTTGTGCAAAAGACCTTATTGGTTTGGTGATAATCTGTATTGGATGGGTTGTGTAGAGGAATTATCTCCATTGTTGGTGGTGTATGATGGGTTAACGTTTCTTACGGGATTTTCTAAGAAAGCTCAAGTTGGGTTAATTTTTCTTAAGGCGTAAATGTGAAGTTTGACTATTATATTTTTTATCTATTGTTATGAACCATATGTGTTTTTCTATGTTGTTTTCTTGTGTTTGCAAGGATCGGTGATTGGGATCAACGAATGATGAGGTGGAGGATGATGGTGAACCTCCATCTATCCGACCACCTTTAGCGGGGGCCGAGGGGAACCAATGAGAGGAGATGCCTAGATTCGCGGTGGTTTGGCTCTAGGGGACAACTAGGTTGTATAGTCAACGAACGCACCTGATTGGATTAGCTCCAGGGCTTTATTCAACTTTGAAAGGCAGCGGAAAGTATGTCAATGGGGTGACGAATGCTTAATCAACATATTTGCTCGATGGGGCAGTGGCAACTGATCGACGAAGCGAGCTTGTCTGCCACGATAGGCTTTGTTTCTTATTCTTTCTATTGTAATAGGTTTTCTATTTGGAACAATGAGACATTCTTTGATCTAGTCTTGTAGATTAAGAGAAATGTTTTAGGACTAGAGGTCTTGTAGATCTAGTCACCACCACCACACAGCCACCAGTTAACCCCACCACACATCTACCATTCCTTCCAATAAACTAGCTCACCATATGTGTTTACCTACAGCGCCAAGACCGGTGGTTTTGGGGAGAAGAAACCATGGAAGTCGACGACGTCATTGGAGTCGACAATGCCATTGGATGAGTGCGGAGGATTCTAGTGAGGGATCTACTTCGCTGCAAAAGGTGGGTAAATGAGTGCGGAGGATTCCGGTAGGGTATCTACTTCGCCGGTGAGGGATCTATGGATGTGTGTTGTGTCGCTGTGATGAGTTTGTGAATTTAAGAAAATATTTTTCATGCTGAAGAAAACAAGTGTAATTGTTAGAGTAAGTGGGTGTGTAATTGATGGAGTAAATGGAGTTCGTGAGGAGGAAGATGGAGTAAATTGGTGCGTAATTAATGAAGAAAATAAATAGGGCAGAAAAGTAGGGATTTAGGAATGAATTGGGTTTGAGATGGGTTGACTCAAATGTAAATTCTTTATGTTTTAGGGGTAATTTAGTCATTCAATAGGTTGAATATTTCTAAGAGTTAATATACAAATATAATCATATAAAGGGCAGATATAATTTTGAGTCATTTTTTTAGTATAAAAACAACCCTAACAATGAAAGAGCAAATATTATCATTTGACCATATTTTCGATGTTGACTAAGAATTTCCGGTCATTAATCCACTTGAAAAAATTAAAATACCCTTATACTGAAAGCTTTACATGAGATGGATAATTATACTCTCCACCAACCACCATCACCACCCCACCCGTCTGGCCCCACCTCCACCACCCCACCCGTTAGTCCCCAACTCCACTGCCAGGCCGCCACCACCCGCTCAATCTTACCAATTCCTTCCAAAAATTAAAAAAATCTGTTTCTTTCCTTCCTTCTTTCTCAGGTGTGATATGGCTCTGCCTAAAATCTTGCCCTCCACGTCCTCCTCCGTAATCCCACTTAAAACCCTGCAATCGCAACCCCATTAAACCCTTCCTCACTTCGTTGCTCCGCCGCCGCCAATGGTGGCGCAGCCTCCGCTGCTCTGCCTCCTCCTTCTCCGAGAAGCACCACAGCAACACCAACCTGTCAAAATCAAGAGAACTCATAGAGCTCCCACTCTTCCCCCTCCCCCACGACCTCTTTCCCGGCACCATCCTCCCGCTTCAGATCTTTGAGTTCCGGTACCGGATAATGTTGCACATGCTCCTGTAAACCGACCTCTTCGACGTAATCTGCACTGATGCCGCCACCGGCGTCGGCGACTTTGGCTACGTCGGCGAGTTCGTCAAGCACGAGCGCCTCGTCAACGACCGCTTCTTCCTCATCTGCAAGGGCCAGGAGGTTTCACGTGACAAAGCTTGTGCGGAACAAAATCTACCTTGTCGAGGAGATCGCCTGGCTGGAGAACCGCCCGCCTCCGCTGGCGAACGGCGGCAGAGGCGCCGCCGAGGAGGACCTTAACATTTTAGCGGACGAGGTGGAGGCATACATGAAGGACCCCGCTTGCCACTCGCACATCCACCCCCACAGCCCCACGCCACCCCCGCCACTATTCGCAACCATTTCGGTGCCGCTCAGCCAAACGCCGGAAAATCGAGACCCACCGCCCCCTCCCCGCTCGCTAAATAAAACCCTAGACCAATATAGAGTAAAAAATTTCCAATCATTCAAGGAAAATGATCAAATTTCGAAACCTAATTCAAAGGCTGAATTTCAGTAAGGAAGAAGAAGAGATTCGTTTGCCAGGAAGAAGATATTGTTTGAAGGTAAGAAAGAAGAAAGAGAGCTACTGGCTAACGAATTGTTTGAAGGAAGAAGAAGAGAGCTGGAAGGCAAAAACTTGGAAACGAAAAATTAGGGCTTAGGGTGGAGGAGGTATGAATGTAATTTGAATGCTTTTTTATTTTTTATTTTTTACGGAGGGGCAAAATAGTCTTTTCACTGAATTCCAGCCTTAAACTGCCAAAAAATGTTATATTTGCACACAACCTAAACATCTAGTATTATATTTGCGCTTTCAATTATCGCAAGATTATATCTGCACTTTCGTCAATTATGTATGATTATATATGCACTTTGCTCTATTTCTAAAAATGGAAAGTATGGTGATTTCCATGAGACGGGCTAACATGAAAAATGTGCAAAGCCAATTGGGACGGAGGGAGGAAAATCATCAACCTCTATACCACAAAATTTTGACTTTCAGGAATCACTTATGTGGAAGTCCCTATGGAACAACATCCCGGAACATATAAAATTTCTCATTTGGAGAATGATCCAAGGGGCATGCCCAACCAACCAAAACCTAAGGAAAAGAGGCATGCATATATCATCTAAGTGCCAAATGTGCTTTACAGCGGACGAAACGATCCAACCCATGATCTTTGAATGCAACATAGCAAAGAAGGTTTAGAAGCAGAGCAGATTAAGACTAGACTTCAACTCAGGTACGCAAATTTCACTAAAGAACTGGCTACAACAGTGGTTCAGACTAGCACCTGAAAAGGAGGATAAAGAGCTAGCATGCTTCATAATTTGGTCGATTTGGTGCGCTAGGAATACTGCCACTTTTGATCAGACATCCATACCATCCTTTCAGCATATTCGGGCTGAAATTGCATCACTAACATACAGGGCGAGAGAAAGGGATCTCAATCGAGAATCATCCAATCAAGGATCAGACATTGTCCCACAAACAACAGATCAACAAATGGACAACAACGTAGATCCAATCAAGGCGGAGATCAAGGCTGGTGACATAAACCTATTGTGGCTAAAGAAAGGAAAGAGTGTGGACCACCTATTTCAGGATTGTACCACAATTATCATAGATGCGGCCTTCTGTAAAAACAAGGGTGATGGAGTTGTGGCCTGGTGTTCCAAACCTACGCCTACTGAAGTAAGCTGGGAAGGTACAATGCCACTACATGCAATCTCGGCTGTCCAAGCGGAATTAATGGCTATCTTACAGGCCATGAAGCAAGCAAGTATCAGAGGGAAAATGCGCCTCCTAGTCAAGACGGATTGTGAAAGCGCACTACGTTATATAACTAATTACCCTGAGACACCACTAGATGTGAGAAATTGTTAAGGAGATCCTAGTCTTAGGTATGGTATTTTACAATCTATCCATTGTTAAAGTGGATAGAGTAGAAGTAGCAGTAGCACACAACTTGACACGCGCTAATATGACTTGTAATATGGTTCCTACTTATTAATGAAAGTGATGTATTTCCGGAAAAAAAAATTTGGGACGGAGGGAGTAAATGACTTAGAAACACTATTTATATTATTCTAACAGACCCTAAGTATGAAAACGTGATATTATGATTATCTTTAATCATAGTGAAATATTCTCCAATCAATAACACATCAAATCTGAAATTATTCCAAGAATTTTTTAAATTAAATCTACTAGAAAAGAAAGAAACATTTTCACAATATTTTCCAGCGTAAGATACATGGTAAACCACTTATTTAATTAAGATACAAAATTGTACAAACATGAAAGACTTATGTTCTTATCTCAAGCAAATTACACACAAGAAATGTCATAAATATTTAAAACTTTCATGCAGTCCATGTGCATTTCGAATAGTACAAAATAATTTTTCAAGTGTGACACTTTGAGCATCCATATCTCATTCACCCTCAACCATTTTAAAGTTTAAATAGTCAATTTTATAGTACTCAAAGAGGAGGATCCAAAAACGACACCCACCCATCCCAAATCAATTTGGTTTCCACTAAAAATGATGCCCAAAAGTGGACGAAACTCAACTATTTAACCATCATTTCCCACAATTTTTAAGGATTAGAAAAGGTCACATTTTCATCTCTAATGGTCCAATTCCCTGTACAGAAGCACATCGAATCAAAACCATGAATTCTAGGAAATGATCATAATAACTTCAAGATACAAAAGGCAAAAGGCAAGCTCATCTCATCAAAGCTTCAGATTAAGATCCGGTATGGATGAGTCCGTCCTAGGAGGTGGTTGCATTGCTACGAAATTTATGCTCGAAGTCTGGCCTGAATTATAAGCTACACTCCCACCAACTCCTTCAACTTGTCGAAAGCTACCAGGCCAGTACATTTCCACTTCATCATCTTCCATATATACACCCGGCATACTAAAATAACCCTGTTCAAACCTTGCTCCTCCTCTTATTGCCTGGTAAGGCCTGTCTGAGGGCATTATTGGCTGGTGCACCGAAGCATGAGCTTCAATGCCAAGCGAACGAAATGCAGAACCGTGAAGGGGAAGTGATGCCAAGCTTGCATACCTGTCAGACAACATGTTCATTCGCATTGCTCTCTTTGCCAGCGTTCTCTCCCTCTTATGTGCGTTTTGGTGACCTCCTAAAGCCTGCGAACTGTAGAATTTGCGCCTGCAATAGTTGCACGAGAACACCCTTGTTCCTCCTGGTGCTGGAGGATGGGGAAATACCTCACAGCCAGTTTCATCTGCATCCTTAACCATCTCAATTTCATTATTGCTGTTGAAGCCAAGAGTTAAGTCCAAAGTAATTTGCCTGGAATCTTTGTGAATATCAATACAGTTCGTAAGAGATGGTGAAGATGTAGTAGCGCTTTCTTTGGAAGCACCGGGTGAGACTTCTTGGGTGGATAAGTTGGAGGCAACTTGACTTGTCACTTCAGAATCTTCTTCAGATTCAAGGTTAATTGTTCGAGACTTCATCATGAGTCAATGAACAAGAAACTATTTTTTGTGACAAGCAAGAGAAGAGGCAGATGCAATATCTATAACAGGAGGCTCTTGATATTGAACCTGAAAATATTATACCAAGTGTTACTTGATGTAGCGTGAAGTGTCTGAAAAGATAGAGGAAATGCAGAAAAGTACAGAAATGAAGGCAAGACAACATTTCGATTGCAGACAGGAAGCTGGTGTTTCAGGTTAGTCCAAATGCCTTAATGTTTTCAAAAAAAGATTGCACAGCCAATTTCCACGTGCACAAGGCAAGTAGCATTTATCAACTAGGAACACAAGTTTCTGACTGGTACAAAGACAGAATCACAAAAAGTGTAAACTACTAGTCATGTAACTATGGCAAGTAGCATTAATCAACTATAGCAAATTTTGTGTTTTTCCTGCACCGAAAGGTGTGCATCAGGTCATGTAACCTAACATGACCATACACATCCTAACATTCAGAAGGATACAGTAATTTATCTCTTTGGCCGACAGCAGAGAATATAAGACGTGCTATTTGCGTCTGAACTTCATCTTTGTGTTTCAGGAGCCTGATTTCACATAATGGGGCAACCAGAGGAGCACATGTGCTATTTGTTCGTTCATTATCTATTACATGATCAAACTCTTTACGAAATGTACTTTCTGCAGTTGTCCGTTTTCTTATTTCAGAATAAACAATACCAGTGGCAAGTTAAAAGATAAAGTCCTAGAATCAGAATAGCTCTGGTTCTAGACTGGGAAAACAAATCATGTTCAGTATTTAGTTTTGCAGGAAAAATACTCACATGCTGGTCTCATTTTCTAGGGCATTCTAAAATGAGCGGCAGAGCCAGGACTGGAGGAGCGCCTTTAGAACAATAATAAATATGCAGAAAATTAAAGTGATTAAACCTGTCTTCAACTTAATGAAGTATGTAGGGTTTCTTCTCTAGATGGCTAGCTGAAGCTCTAGAATAAGAACCAAGAAGCATGAACATCACATCCTATTCAACAACATTATTGGGATTTTCACTTTGAGTAAACGTAGCAGCTTTTGTATGATGATGACCATATACAAGCACATGTGTTTACCTTTTCTGTGCACAATTGAACATATTCATTGGTGTTGTTCTTGGAAGGAGTTATCCTTTTAGTAAAGTTTCAAGAACCTTCCACTGCTTCACAATAACACATGCCTTCAGCATAGCACATGACTAGTTAGTACTAGTTAGATTAGAGTCACGGTTGCCACTACTGCTGAACAGATTTCAAATATATTTGTTGACATGCCAAACAACACAAACTTCTTATGTGATTAAAAATATGGGGCCAAAGTGAATGACAAATCTACATTCAAGTTAAGCACAGAAGGTAAAGATGCTAATTGCTTCAGAACTAAGTAAATATAAGCATATGCATCCATGTATTATGATTTTGTCAATAAGGCACATACCTAAATGGAAATGTTCAGAAAAATACAAAACAAGCATATGTTGAAGCACAACTTCTCTGGCAACAATGAACCTGAACTGGGGGCAAAACAAAAACAATAACCAAATTATTAATCTGAAAATGGATCAATGAGAGCAGTAAGAAACAAGGAAGTGGGCATAAGAATGGCATAATATGAAGCCATAAAGGAGGAATTTTATTTTCTTGTTTCTCAACCAAACGATTATATTAGGCCAATAAGAATGAATAGATCTATTTTGATCACTTATTTACCAGAAACTCACCCAAAATGGAGACATATATGTATAACTATTATTGTTCCCAATTTCAGAAAGAGAATTCAAGTGAAATGGCGAGGCTTGCTTTCGGTTTAAGGATAAAAATTCTTAGATCAGTAGCACAAGTACATTAAGCTTTGCATTTAAATTAAAGAATTACGGATCATGGTATCGTACAGACTTAACTAGATGAATATCTTGAATATTGATTGACATTCGCTGATCTTGGTTATAGGCCTAATTAGATGCACATATAAAGATGGACAAGATATGGAAGAAACTTATGACTAAATTATTAATTCAAAAACTATAACGAAAACTTTGGTCAGGACCTGAAATTTTTTCCCCCAGGCATCTATATTGCCTACCACGTCAAAGGACTACTAAAAACTATAAGTTGTATATAGCTCAATTAGAACAGGATCATAACAGCATTAAATGTAACTACTCGGCAGAATAGGGCTGAAATGCATCAAAGTAGAAATGAGGCATTTTCATGTTGCACAAGTTCGCAAAATTCGAACTGCACAACTTATTTTTATCATGAGCTTGCATTGCATGGAATTGCATACCTCTTCCAAACTAATTCAAAAGTTGGTCCTCAATGATTACATGAAACATACTACTAGAGCTAGGACACAATATGAAAAGTGCATCACACAACACCACATCTGGAGGAAGAGTAGAATGGCTCAATGAATGTAAACCATGTTGACAATGGATCTATTCATAGATGGCTACCAAATAATGATGCAATAACAATGTCCTTCTCCCTTCCACAATAATCCTTCGTAATCTGTGCTGCTTATTCATGAGAACAATTGCTTCAACTTTCCAATTGAGGAAAGTAGGACTAATAACTATAACAAGTTCGCAGGTGTAACAGACAAGGAAACAAAAAAAAAAAAAAATCAATTGCAGTTTTCAGTGATTTAGTGCAGAAATTTCAAGGATCCAACACTACGGATGGAACATTGCATGATTCTAAGGTAAAGAGAAAGAAGGTAACATCAAAAGCCTTTGTTTTTGAACAAATAAAAACCACAGCTAAATAATCTAAAGAAACATTCACAAATGTAGGACAGCGATCTTCTAATGAGCTAGACAGGTGGAAAGTTCACACAGAAAATGTATCACTAAAACTACATAAGGCTACGAAAACTGTTTACAAATGCTTGGTTTTATCTCCACATAACCTTTTCCAAGTGGCTGTGGAAAAGAAACCAGAAATGTGTTCTTGTACAGTTTTTCTCTCTTCAAAAACAACTAATTATTTACATGTCAGCTTAGGCCTAGTAGATTCCAGATGATAAATGTAAGGATATAAAATAAAGTTCAGAGATGGGAAAGGAATAATAAAGATAGATTCTTTTGAGAGTAAATTTCAAATAAAACTCATAACCTGAAGGGATTTGTTCTCCAAATTTAGAAATGGTAATAGATAGAAGTTCCATGCATGTTCCTTACTAGCAGTTGAAGTTAATAGAGAATGGGGAAAAATAAAGCATTTAGACTGCTATTTTTCCCAAGCAGCTTTACTATATTCTATATAAGAAAGAAAGCTATCATCTCCGGTAGTCCTTTTACTTCAAAAAATGAGCTAACAGAATCCTATACACAGCAAAAACGGAGCATCTAATTTTCTAACATGTCATATCAACTACGTTTACGAGCAATATGTTCTGGTATCTGGAAGGCTTGAGTTTCTTAAAGTCATATAAACCACATGTTCCACACCTCAAGTCATCCACAATGAGGCACCATGGATATGTGTACCATCTGTAGTAGAAAGAGGAGTCACATAGATAATATGGTCTTCGAACAACATATTGTGGAACTGCATTTATAGAGAACCTTCTCAATCTTGAGGTTAGAAAACTATAAATAGTTACAAACAAAATCAAGGAAAGAATAAGGGAGTGCAACAACTATCTAAAAAAAACTGAAATTAAAATTTTAAAAAAAGTAAAGCAGGCAAAGGGATCATATCTTGCCACATAGCAACAGTAGGCCGGTTGAGCAACTTTCAGAATCACAAATTTTAAGGCTAAGAAGAAGGAAAAGTAGTATACTTCCACACAACCCAGAAAACTTCAGGTAAAAAAACAACCAATACCAAATATAAATCCCATATCAGTAGTAGTACCATCAAGCACCAAAGTAAACCAGAATAAGGAAATGACAAAACCACTACCTAAATTCACACACAAATATGAAGAAAAGACCACAAAACAGCAGGAAGACACTAAGCTAAAACAGCTTCAAGAAAAGCAAAATGAAAATTAAATGATAAACAGAGAAAGAAAACAGCATACACTTGGATATGGGAATTTCTAAAAGCTGCAAGAATCAGCTGGTGACATGACTGTCAAGAGAGTTCCTTTCCTCGTTGTAGTTTCTAGTTTTTGCCAAAAATGGTGGCAACTAAAAAGAAGAGATAACAAGTAGAGCAGAGAAGATGGGGATAAGATCATGAGTGAGAGAGAGAAAGTGAAGACATTAACAAGAAAAAGAAGATGGTGGTGAGACGTCAGACAAGAAGCCAATAAGAAGGAGAGAAAAAATAAGAAGAAAAAGAAACAGACTTGACACTATTTTTGTTGGCTGATGCATTACAACAAGACAGAGTGAGAAAAGGAAACTAATTCCTACAGTATTGTAAGACCCACAAAAAAGTGTCTTTTTCTGCTGTTCCCCTGTTCATTCATTAATTAAAATAAAAGAAAAAACTAGTGATCATAGTGTGACGGATTCTGGAAATAACTCGCACTTCATCTACCTCGACATTATAGAAATAGATTTAGTTCTGATAGAAATTAAGTGGGAAGAAGATTACAGGTGTGTTTGGTCTGACTTATAAACGGTTCTTTTAATGTTTGTTAAATTTTTAAAAATTTGCTTATTTTAAAAGTAGAAGTTGTTTTCAAGTGAAAAACATAAACTAGTGTTTTTAATACGTATGTAATAATAAATTACCAAGTATTAAGTAGCAAGTAGAGTACTTATTTGGAGTGTTTTTAATACGTATGTAATAATAAATTACCAAGTATTAAGTAGCAAGTAGAGTACTTATTTGGAGTGTTTTTAATACGTATGTAATAATAAATTACCAAGTATTAAGTAGCAAGTAGAGTACTTATTTGGTGCCATCATGTTCCAGTGTATAGTCCACCCCATTAACCAACTATGCAATATTTTATGTTGAGTGTTCAGCCCCTTTTGCCAATCTTCTTTTGTCTGTGGTCAGATGGACACCCATAACCATTCCCATCCTTGTTCACAGATTGCAAATTGGGTCTGGGGAATATGAGTTGACATGGGGCACCAACATATCACATTTTTGAGCACCCAGTCAGGCCATTCAGCAAACAGACAATGGGCATGGTCCACTGCCACTTTCTTAAAGCATCTATGTGCATGGGCCCTCTCCATAAAGCCATTTGACAAATCAAATCTATCAATAGATTCATTTCCAGTTTAACTAATCAACTGGCCCTGAAATACACGTCCCATATGGTTCAACTTTTCCTTCCAAATTAGATAATAATTCATCCAATCCCCTAATAGAGGTCAAGTCCAACAAGGTCTTTGGGCCAAAAATGTATCAGTCCAGTTAGGAGAATATTTAAAATCTTAATATAATTATCGTATTTGTGGATAATTAGTGGTGATAATTAAAGAGAACGTTATTTAGGACATGGAGTATAAATACAAGGTACGCATTTACTTATCATTCATTATGTCTTAATCATATTGGATGCTTGGACTAACTTAGGCATCCGAGTGCTGGCCCCTGAAACCCCCAATGACAGTTTTGTTACAGGTTAGTTTGAGAGGAACCCAAGCCCACGAACCGATTGGTTGTCGGAGACGCATCAAGTGGCGCCGTCTGTGGGGACGACTAAATCAGATCAAGGGTTTTAAGAGTTTATGTCCACGGTTGTTCGAAGGAGTGAAATGTTGAGGTCAATAGGTATGGGGGCTAGATCTCCGCCAAGGTTAACAATGGAGAATCCAGGAGTAGGAAACGAAGCCTGTGTCGAGGACATCAAAATGGCTAACTTTCAAACGTCGGGAACGGAGTTGCGTGCGAAGCCTATTACAGGCATAGGCCATGACAAACCTCAGTGGTGTTTGTCGCAAATACCCTGGCGCCAATCTAGAACGATGTGCCAGGGCTCTCGAGAACCCTTAGACTAACTTAGGCATCGGAGTGCTGACCCCTGGAACCCCCAGGGGTAGTTTTGTTGCAGGTTAGTTCGAGAGGAACCCAAGCCCACAAACACGCTTTTTGGAATCCTAACGACAGAGTTAATTTGAAAACCAATTTCTCTTCCTTGAAGTCAAGAGTAACGAAGTGCAAAGTTCATTTAGAGTATTCAAAGCCCTCGAACTGTCCCATGCATTCGAGACCTCGAAGAACCATCGTGACGTTCCAGCCTTCTGAGGTCGAGAACCTATTTTTCTGGGGGCTCTTGATAGAGGTCAAGTCCGAGAAGGTTATTGGGCCGAAAATGTGGCAGCCCAGTTAGGAGAATATTTAATACCCTAACATAATTATCGCATTCGTGGGTAATTATGGGTGATAAATAATGAGAATGTTATTTAGGACATGGAGTATAAAAATAGGGTACACATTTACTTATCATTCATTATGTCTTAATCATATTGGATGCTTAGACTAACTTAGGTATCATAGTGCTGAACCCTAGAACCCCCAGGGACAGTTTTGTTGCAGGCTAGTTCGAGAGGAACCCAAGCCCACGAACCGGTCAGTTGTCAAAGACGCATCAAAGGATTTGAATAACATTTTGGTGTCATTTTCTTCTCATTATGGATTCTTTCCTCCAATGTTTTATCAGTTTTAGCACAATCCCGTTGAAGATTTTTTTTGTGTCATATTCCATTTCTAATTCTGGGTTTAAGTGTTGGGAATACTCACAGTGTAACCATCAACTAATTTACACCAATTCCAACTAAAGGTCATGTTTTCCTACAGAAGTTCCGAACTCGGGACCCTTTCATAGTTGTCTAGTAAATCTCTTCCCAAGTCGGGTGTATATTTGAAATACAAACTGGGCCTCAATTATAAATATCTAATTTAACATCCATCTTTTTGACTGTAGTTCCTCAATCAGAAACTATGAGAGAAACTGGTGTTTCTAACTCCAAATTTTGTTCTGAATTCAAAAACATGTCAGACTAACTTAATTTCAAGGAATAGCCCTGGCCCACCAAACAAAATATCATACCCACAGCTACCCCACTGCAGTTCAACCGCTACTCGGCCTTAATTCTCGTCCACTTACTAGAAATGCACATCTTACATCATAACCAAATGGCTACAAACTCGATAAAAGTGGAAACAATTGTACGGAGGACAAAGCAGATAATGCAAAGAAGGAATAGCGATTGTTTTATGATCATTATTTTTCAACAAGGAATACGAGGTCATGTACAACAATTATGTTCAATCTACTAAGATGTTGGATTCATACAATTTTCAAATAAATGATATAATTAGCTTAGGCATGTTTGATGGATTTGTAAATTTGAACAACAATGTTACAAGGAATTACTGCGTATAACAAATTTGACATATTTTGATGAGGTTTGTGAATTATATGCAAATTTCACTGAAGCGGGAGGTGGTTCATACACGACCAAGGTCTACAATAAGGACATTGTAGCTAGCCCTTGGACTATTAATGCATTGTTGGGTGTTGACTAAAAAAGTCCTGATAACATTTACACAATGAATTTGGATGGCCCCCTCGACATATACCATGTCAATAAGTGGTCAGACCATGTTGACCCACTATTGTTGTATCCCTTAAAGGTTCATTGTATTTCAGTTGTGGGGAGAATGATTTGGATAAAGTTGAGTCCTAGAGGTTAAATTTCATGACGATTGAATAAGGTATTGTGTACGAGATGGTTGCAAGGAGTATTGTACCAACATGAAGCCATATCTCCAAACTAATGGTCACAACCATTATGTTATTCTACTATGTTATCCAAAGGAGAAAAATCAATCTCGGGTACACTATATTGCAGCACGTGGTGGCGTTAGTCATAAACTCCAAGAAGTGTGCAAAGAACTTGCTTGATGGAAGTCTCATTACTAGGATAAAAAACATGATCAGATCATTGGTTAAGGAGCCAGGAGGTGCCGTGAGAGTTGTATGACCGAAAGTATTTTGAGAAGAAGAAATGGGTACTCAACCACGGGATGTGGGAGCTAAAAGCAAGGAATGACAATAACAAAAGGCCTTGTGTCACAATCCTGATTTGTAAATGTCAAAAAACTTCAGTGTAATATCGTTAAAAAATAACTAAATTAATGCAACTTACTATTTATCTCGTGCCCTTTAGCCGACACTCGGATGAACGCATTAGTGAATGTGCGATGGAATGAAGGCCAAATTGAAGGAATTGATTTAGTTCTAGAAGGACATTCGTTTTACCGTGAAGGAGTTCCAAGCAAATATCAAACAAGAGGGAATCAGTTCTTCAACTACTAAGGATCACACTCTAACTAGATTTGGTCTAGCATGTCTTGTACAATTACCAATAATGTTTTAATGTGGATTCTTAAGTACATTGGTTCGAACCAACTTTATTTTTCTCCAACACATTTACAAGTTTTTAATCGCTAATTATATCTTTTGATGATTTGGTGTTGCCTCTAAGGAACTACTCCCTCCGTCCCAGCTATTTTTGCAGAGAGCGAAAGTGCATATCAAAATAGTGACCATGTGAAATGACAATAATACCCTCCATCTATCTCCCTTAACCACCACCACCACTGTCACTGTAACACCCCAAACCCAACGTACAGTGTCGGGTCGGGTTTGGCCGTGCTATTGAAAATGATAATAGTAACAAGCAGATAGATTATATGCGGAAGCGATTTAGATAAGTTCAAATCCTAACTTACTATTACAGTGAAAGTGTTAATGTTAAATGAAAGTTTCACCTAACTATTACAGATTCAAAATTCATATTAAAGTTCATCCAGGATCTCTCTCAAAGTAAGTAAAGACATTAAAGGGCTTTTCTCTTACAGTTCCTCTTCACCTGAAAAAGGGTTGTTAACTAGGTAAGCTCCTTGTTTAGTGAGGTTTCATTGCCAGTATTTACCCAGATGAGTTTTAGTGATCACAGAATAACAATTAACAATTAGCCATGTATGTCCTAGCACATAGTAAAAAAGATACGGGTGGTTAATGTCGAGTTGCTGCCAAGTGCCTATATGGAAACTGTGACTAACATACACAACATAACCAAGTCAGTGATGCCCGTAGGCTATCAGCTCAGAATTCACTTTCCCATTCACGCTGGTGTTCAATTACGAGCTTGTATCAGTCAGGTGGTTATTGATGTGTCCATTTTAGATGGTTATTTTAGGCTTTTTAGGATTAGGTTTTGTGCAATTTTGTGCTCTACATGTGGCATTTTGCCTTGAAATCATCTAAGGAGGGATAAAGGCGGCTTTGACGTTTTTATCACTTTTTAGATGATTTTGTGTGACAAGGTGATTTGTTTGAAGACTTTGAAGATTTGAAGACTTTGAAGATTTATCTTTGAAGATTTGAAGACCTTTACATTTGAGCTTTGTGAAGATTTGAAGAAGTGAAGAGATGAAGAAAGGAGAGCAAAGCAACGGGTGAAAGATGGTCCGGGGTTCTCAGAATTTTCAGAGAAGAATCAGCCTTCAAGAGTGGCACCATTGGATTCCTCTTCTCGAGCACTATAAAATCGACTACAAGAACTCCCGAAACGGATCAACGGTTCACCCGGAGGAAGCAAAACAAAACAGCAAGGCTGAGTTACTGATTTGGTCGCGAGTCGCGACCAAGCTCGTCGCGACGACAGCTTAAAATCAGCCCTGTAGCAGCGTTTTCTCCCCTTTTTCTTCCCCCTATAAATACCCCTTCACTCCCTCTTCTCCACAGTTTTTTTTCCCTCTTCTTCTTGCATTTTAGGGCTTGAAAACCCTTGGTTTTCTTCTCTTTCTTTTCTTAGTTTTTGTAGTTTAATTATGTCTCTTGTTATTCTAGAGTAGTTTTTGTTCTTGGGAGCAAAGGATTGAAGCTTCCACTTCTATGTATTGAGAACCATTTCTATCTATCTATTTGGTGTTTTTGCTATTGTGCTCTTATTGTGCTTTGAATGTTAATTGTTGATTCCATTGATGTTGTTGGGAGCTTGAGGATATGAATGCTTGTATGAATTGCTAGCTAGGGTTTGGGGGATTTGGGTTAATTTCCCCCATGTTCTTGTTAGGAATGTATGAGTGTGAATTAGAGCTTTTGATTGTGTTAGTGTGTTGACAATGTGCTAAACGAATGTGATTGATGTTGAACTCTTCGTCATGTTCGTTTGTGTAGCAAACGAGAGAGTCATATGCTCGTGGATGAATGTGCGTTGCACGTTCATCCAATCTCGTGTAATTGCATGAATTGGTTTAATGCTTAGTCACGGTGCAGTGGTCATAGGCATTGCCAAACTTGTTGGTCCTTCGTGCTAAATGCCACCAATGACACCATGAGTCGTGGTCGCGACTCGGGAGTCATTGGTGAGGTTTGACGAGAGATGTCGAACTCACTCTCGCAAACTACGAACTAAGAAGGATAGGAGTTTAGTCTCCACGACAAGTAGTTGAAGTATTGAATAGATGATTTAAATTCATTCTTGAAGCATTTGTTATTTGGCATTTATGTATTCTTGACGGTGTGTTTCACTGCATGTATGCCATGAGTTGTTTGAGCATAGGTAGTGCTTGTGTGGTTGAATTGTTTAGGTGTAGGAACGTGACGAATTCCGTAGTGCCTTTGCATGAAGATCTATGAGCATGAACTTAGAACTCCTTGTGATGTGTGTGTTGTGGTACTTGCTAGATGGGTGTGTGAGTGTTGGGTCCTGAATGCTATATGATGGAATGTGTGAATGATTCGATGAACTACATTAGATGTGGAAGTGGATATCCGTTGCCCCCAAGGCATTTTATCTTTGTAGTTTAAAACCCCTTTTCTTTAGTTTCGTTTGATGATTAGCATAGTCACTTGACCTTGCTAGTTATCTTGTCTTTTTATCTTTGTTAGTTTAGGAAACCAACCAACCAACCCCCCCCCCTTTTTACTTGCTTTTATGTGTGTGTATATATATTTACTCCTAGCCTAATATCAACCATTGTGTGCTTAGATGCTTAGGAAGATCCCTCTTCTCTTTGGACGACCCCGATTTGCCACTATCTACCTAGTTGTAGAAAGTAAGCATTTAGGGCTTATAAATTATCTTTTGCACGGCGGGCGCGACGACCGCCCGCCCGTCAGTTATACTAGCATACCAAACTCCACGTGTAGCCGGTCTAATCAGATGGTCCGGTCAGTACCGTTCCCCGTCGACTTCGACCAAACTACAATCGCGCCGGGGTCCCCGAAATTCACAGACAGGTAATCAGGTAGCAGATAATTCACATTTGACACGGCAAGATAAAGTACAAGCCGGTCATCCACATAACATATCAGAGCAGTATGTAATTCAAGTTTGACACAGCAAGACAAAGTACAAGCCGGCCATTCACAAAACAATATCGAAGCATTTCGTAATTCAGTTTCACGATAATTGAACACAGTAATATAAACACTCAGTTTAACATTCAGTATATATTATCAATTTAAGTCTAACATGTATGTCCATTTATAATGGAGTTTGAGTACAGGTTCGAGTGTGTATTTTGAGTACAGGGGTTTGAGGGCAGAAGCAGGGGTTTGAGGGCAAAGACAGGGGTTTGAGGGCAAAGCAGGGGTTTGAGGGCAAAGCAGGGGTTCGAGGGCAAAGCAGGGGTTCGAGGGCAAATAAGGGGTTCGAGGGCAAAGGCAGGGGTTCGAGGGCAAAGAAGGGGTTCGAGGGCAAAGCAGGGGTTCGAGGGCAAAGCAGGGGTTCAAGGGCAAAGGCAGAGGTTCGAGGGCACGGGTTCGAGGACAAAGGCAGGGGGTTCGAGGGAAAAGCAGGGGTTCGAGGGCAAAGTAGGGTTTCGAGGGCAAAGGCAGAGGTTCTAGGGCAGAAGCATGGGTTCGAGGGTAGAAGCATGGGTTCAAGGGCAGAAGCATGGGTTCGAGGGCAGAAGCATGGGTTCGAGGGCAGAAGCATGGGTTCAAGGGAAGAAGCAGAGGTTCGAGGGCAAAGCAGGGGTTCGAGGGCAGAAGCAGGGGTTCGAGGGCAAAGCAGGGGTTCGAGGGCAGAGGCAGGGGTTCGAGGGCAAAGCAGGGGTTCGAGGGCAGAGGCAGGGGTTCAAGGACAAAGCAGGGGTTTGAGGGCAAAGGCAGAGGTTCAAGGGAAAAGCATGGGTTCGAGGGCAAAGGCAGGGATTCGAGGGCAAAGGCAGGGGTTCAAGGGCAAAGCAGGGGTTTGAGGGCAGAAGCACGAGTTCTAGGGCAGCCTGTACCCATACAAGATAAATATATATTTTACTTCAATTCATGCTAAGGCAATAAAAACACTCACTGTGGTTAGACTTGGGCTTGGCAACTTCCGTCTCCTGCTTTATCACTGCTCACCACTATTCTTTTGGGAGGAAATTTTTCTTAAGGTTGTGTGAGAAGTAAGAACTGAGGATCAACTATTTATACTGGATAAAAGCCTAGGTTCTGACACCTACCAATATGAAATTTTATCCTGTAACCTATGTCCACTTCCCCAAAAAATTACTTTGGAAAATTCTCCCCCACGTCCGCCGTTCATTTCCTCTTCCCAGTAATTCCATTTATCCAAAATTACTTTGGATAAAATCTTGAGTCCGCCGTCCACTTGCCAAAATTACTTTGGATTAAATTCTTACGTCCGCCATTTATTTTCTCTTCCCAAAAATTCCATTTGCCAAATTACTTTGGATAAATTTCCTTACGTCCGCCGTCCATTTATCCTTAATTTTTCCTCACTTGTTCATCCATTCACTTATTTATTTATTTGTTATTATTATTATTGTATATATATATATTTATACACACAATATATATATATATTTATATCTTCTTGACAACACTAACTCTTAGCATATAATTATAATTAGTCAACATATGTATAGTGGTAATATACCAGCTATAAACGGCTATATTCCCAACGGTAATACAACAGTTATAAACGACTATATCTTATAGTATATATACATGAATTTATCCGACATTTCAAAACCACATTTCCTTTTCTATCTTATATCCTTCTAAAATTTTGCTTGATAACATGTCGAGACTAATTTTAGTCTTTATTGTGGTAATTATCGTGGTACTGCATGTTAGTATTCTCAATGGGGATCTTACGCCGGAAGAATTTTGTTACTCTTCAATAATGATTGGATTCATTTATTACCTTTTATTTTTCACAATCATAATAGATTTTTGTATTTCTAATTATAGTTAATAAATTATTTGATTTCCCTATCATACAGTAACACAAATTGTTAGTTTTGTAGACAAGGTTCAACTATTACGGTTGGGGTTTTCACAATCTCCCCTCCTTAATGAATTTCGTCCCCGAAATTCCCATTTCCCGTGAACAACTCTGGGTAAGTACTCCTCATGTCTGCTTCCAACTCCTAAGTTGCTTCTTCGACCTTATGATTTCTCCACAATACCAAAACCATAGGGATCTCCCTGGTTCGCAATGTCTTGATTTTTCAATCAAATATTTTTACAGGATTTTCCTCATACATCAATTTTTCATTCACTTCTAAGTCTTCATGGTTTAGCACGTGTTCGGGATCAGGGTGGTACCTCTTCAGAAGTGACACATGGAAAATATCATGTAATTTCCCCAACTGGCTAGGTAGGTTAAGTTGATATGCAACTGGCCCGACTCGTTATACGACTTCAAAAGGGCCAATGTACCTAGGGCTCAGTTTTCCTTTCTTGCCATGCCGGACGAGACCCTTGTGAGGGGTTACCTTCAAGAACACTTGGTTACCTACTCCAAACTCCAAATTCCTCCTCCGATGATCCGCGTAACTCTTCTGTCGACTTTGAGTCGTCTGTAAGCGCTGTTTTATCTGTTTGACCTTATCCATGGATTCCTCAACCCAAGGTATAGTGGTAATTGGAAAAGTCTTTTTCTCTCCCACTTCATCCCAAAAGAGGGGTGTTCGACACTTTCTACCATAGATCACTTCATATGGAGCCATACCAATGGACTATGGTAACTGTTGTTATAAGCGAATTCTACCAAGGGTAAATGGGTGTCCTAACTTCCCCCAAAATCCATAACACAATTTCAGAGCATGTCCTCCAAAGTTTGAATCGTTCACTCCAACTGCCCGTCTGTCTGTGGATGGGCACTTGTACTAAAGTTTAATTTGGTTCCCAATGCAGCTTGCAGTGGCCTCCAGAAATGGGAAGTGAATCTTCGGTCCCTATCAGACATGATAGTTATCAGCACCCCATGCAATCTTACTATTTCCTGGATGTACATGACATTCAGTCTTTCCAAGGAGTATTTAATGTTGATTGGTAGGAAATGAGCCGACTTGGTCAACCTATCAACCACCACCCATATTGCATCAAATTCTTCGATGTTTGAGGTAGTCCTGTCATAAATTCCATCGTGGTGTGATCCCATTTCCACTCGGGAATTTACAGTGGTTGTAACAACCCAAATGGTTTCTGATGTTCGGCCTTAACCTGTTGACACACCAAACAACATGCCACATATTCTGCTATATCCCTCCTCACATTATCCCAGCAGTATCGTTGTTTCAGGTCTTGGTACATTTTGGTTCCTCCTGGGTGCACCGTATACTTGGATCGGTGAGCTTCCTCCAACACTCTTTGGGTGATTGTTGAATTCCGGGGTAGCCAAAACATACCTTTACAGGTTATCACTCATTCACTGTCTACTTCAAAATCTGGCAATTTCGCTTCAGCAACAAGCTTTTTCTTCTTTACCAATGATTCATCTGTCTCTTGAGCTTTCTTAATCTCTGTGGGTAACTCAACTTGTACCCTTAGATTGAAGAATACAAGTCGTTCAGGTTTGGTCTCGCATTCCCAATTCTCTGCTTGCAATAACATCTCTGTCTCCTTTATCCAGATATGCGCCAAATTCACCTTTCGGCTTATTGCATCCGCCACCACATTTGCCTTGCCAGGATGATAATTGATCACATAGTCATAATCCCCCAATAAACTCCATTCACCGATGCTAGCGCATATTCAGGTCTTTTTGGGAAAATTGGCACTTCTGGTTCTTATGATCTGACATTACTTCAAACGTGACGCCATATAAGTAATGTCTCAATTTCTTTAAGGCAAATACCACTGCAGCTAGTTCTAGGTCATGGGTGGGGTAATTCTTTTCATAAGGTTTCAACTTTTTGGATGCATAAGAAATCACACGGCCCCTTTGCATTTATACACACCCTAGACCTTCTCCTGAAGCATCGTTATACAATATGAATCCATCCCTTCCATCAGGTAGGGCAAGAATTGGGGCAGAGGTCAGACGCTTCTTCAATTCCTGAAAAATGGATTCAGTCATCTCATTCCATTATACTTAACTCCTTTCTGAGTTAAGCAGAACAAAGGGGTTGCAAACTTAGAGAAGTCTTTAATAAAACGCCTATAGTACCCTGCTAGTCCAAGAAAACTTCGAACTTCAGTACTATTGTTTGGCACTCTCCAGTTTTGAACTGTCTCAACTTTAGATGGATCCATGGATATTCCTTCCCTGCTAATCACGTGCCCCAAAAAGTTCACCTGGTTTAGCCAGAATTCACATTTGCTAAACTTGGCGTACAACTTGTGCTCCTCAAACAGTTGTAATACTTTCCTTAGGTGCCCTTCATGCTCCTGCTGAGATTTGGAATAGACCAGGATGTCATCGATGAAGATGACAACAAAATCATCTAAGTATGGCTGAAATACTCGATGCATGAGGTCCATAAAAGCAGCTGGTGCATTGGTCACCCCAAATGGCATTACTAGGAATTCATAATGACCATATCGAGTATTGAAAGCAGTCTTGGGTATATCCTCCTCCTTCACTCGCAACTGGTAGTACCCTTGCCGTAAGTTCAGTTTGGAAAATACAACTGCTCCTTGGAGTTAATCGAACAACTCTTCAATAATGGGAAGGGGGTATTTATTCTTAATCATCACATTATTTAAGCCCCGATAATCGATACACATTCGAAGAGAGCCATCCTTCTTTTTAACAAACAATACCGGGGCTCCCCAGGGAGAGATACTTGGTTGAATGAATCCTCGAGTTAACAAGTTTTCAAGTTGTAGCTTCAACTCATGTAGCTCTAACGACGCCATACAATATGGGGTTTGAGAAATAGGTGTGGCCCCAGGTACCAGATCAATGGTAAAATCGGTCTCCCTTTCAGAAGGTAAACTTATGAGTTCCTATAGAAATACCTTAGGGAAGTCTTGGACCACGTTTATATTTTCTCCTTTTAACTGGTCCACTGGCTTATTTAAGATATAAGCCAATATTTCAGTCGCCCCTTTACAAATCATTCGTCGAGCCTTGACTCCAGCAACTAATAATGAGGAGAATCCGTTCCTTCCTACATCTACTTCAATCGGAGGTTCCCCTGGTCGACACAGCTTAACTTCTTTCGTATGACAGTTTAACTGGGCGTGATTTTTAGCAAGCCAATCCATTCCAAGTATTACCTCATAGCCCTTTAAGGGTAGAGAAATTAGATCTATGGGTAATTCCTTATGCCCTACAATTACCCTACAGTTTCTATATACTCGTCCAGTTAGGATTTTAGCATCGTTTGTGGGAGTGCTAACTTCTTACTTATAGGGTAAATTCTCTATCTTATCGTCCACATTTTCAAGAAAGGAATAACTAGCAAAAGAATGAGAAGCACCAGGATCTATCAAAACTTTAGCTAGTTTACCCAAAATAGAAAGGGTACCTTCAATGACCTCAGTTGAATCTGGGGCTTCATTATCTTCCATCGCAAAAACACGAGCCTGCACTTTTGGTTGACTGCCCCTGCTTGCTCCTCCCTTCTGAGCAGGTTTGGCGACCGATGCCTGGGATCCTATGGGTTGAGACAAGCGACTCGGCTGAGCTTGCGAGCATTAAGATATTCTATGTTCAGCACTTCCACACCGTAGACACTTATTTGCCCTCTTCCAGTAATCCTTCTCATCATGGCCCCCCTTTCCAAAGTACGTCCAATGTACTTGAGTCGTTCCTCTCGAGACAAAGCTCGAGCTCCTTGACGTGGTCGAGGGTCGGCATGTGTCTCCCCTAGGGACTTTGTTTTGCTCAAAATTTACTCCACGTGGACCGGGAATGTATACTGATTGGGACCTCGCATTTGTCCTTCTCAATTGGTGTGTGGCTCGTAAGGCATTCTTAGTTTCCTCCACTCTACAAGTGAATTTGATGGCTGCAGCATAACTGTGCTGATAGGTGGGGGCTAAGGCATCCTTCAATTCCAGCCTTAACCCTTGGATAACTCTCCTCTTGGGTTCCTTGTCCGTCGAGACATCTTCTCTGAAAATTTAGAGAGGCGGGAAAACTTTACCTTATACTCCGTTACGCTCATCAGTCATTGTTTCAAGTTTTTAAACTCTGCTTCTTTCCTTTTGATAACTATGAGTGGTATGAACTTCTTCTTAAACTCTCTTCCAAAATTTTCCCAGGTCTTGGGAGTCTCCTCCATGTTCCACTTCCTTTTGACTAGGTTCCACCAATCTAGTGTGGTGCCTTCCAATGGGAATATAGCGAAATTCACCTTCCACCCATTCGTATATCCCAAGGCTCGGAAGGTTTGAGCTATTATTTTAATCCAATTTTCGGCGACTTCATCATCTAGGCCGCCGCTGAACCTGGGTGGATGAAACTTCTGGAATCGTTCCAAGGCCGCGTCCTAAGTCTCTGGTCTATGACTTTGATCCCTGACCGGAGATCGAGCTCAATTGTCCCTCTCTATCATGTGGCTTAAAATTTCAATGAATTGACTTGCGAATAATTCCATCCCAGCGGTTGGGGGATTCTGTCTCGTGGGTGAGTTCGAACTTTCTCCTTGATCCCTTTCCATTGTCCTACATTCAATAAGTTAGTTCCACGGATTGAACCAATCCTTATTGGATTTCCTGACTAAAAGAATACAATTCACAAAATATTTTTATATTATCACAAAACTTTTTACAGTAGTGGTTGTAAGATATTTTTAATAGTCCTCTAGCGTCGTCTCTCGACGTAAAAAATTGGGACTCATTTCTTGTTCTAATGTTTATTCTATGAACGGTTAGTATCTTAGTTGTAAGGTTTTCCTCCAAAAGTTGGCTTCCAATTTTATTCGACTCTTGAATCCTTGGTGGAGTCACCTCCTTCTTCTTGCTTTACTCTAGGGTATGATTGGTCCATTAAATCATCCCGCAACGTAGTGAGAGATTGCTCCATCGTGCCTCTAGTTTCTCTAATATGCCTCCAACGTGCTTCCGTTGGTTGTCGACGATAGGCAGTCAAACCACCCTGTAGCTCCTGGGTATTTACCATGACCGAGCCTACTTCTCGGATGGTTTCTTGTCGTTTGGCAAGCCATTTCCCGAGCCTACTTCTCGGATGGTTTCTTGTCGTTTGGCAAGCCATTTCCCGAGCTCCCTACATCTTTGGTTCTTCAGTCGATGGTTTTCAGCAATCGCTGTGTTTGGCCTCGCTTCTTCTGCGTTGGAACGCAGGTGCTGCTCCCACATTGCATCATTCATCAACTGTGCATGGGTCTCGAGGCTAAAGACCCTGTTCATTAATTCCACTTATTCCATAATCAAAGCATGTACTACCCAATTTGGATAGGCGTGAGTTTCCACCCACTGAGAATCGTCAACAATTTCTGCCCAAGGAAAGAATACCTCCGGGAAGGCTCCGACATATCTTTTTACCTCAATAACTTCTTGAAAAGTATTACTTGCGATTTCTACATTATGGTCCATCTATCGAAATAGCAAACTTGTCAGTTTGATAATTTATACACAACTAACTCTCCTTGCTTTTTCCACAATTCATTTAATTTCCTCTAGAATATTTTATTAAGGTAAGTATGAGTTTGCCTTTACTTAGTTTGAGAATGCTCTGATACCACATCTGCAACACCCAAAACCCAATGTACAGTATCGGGTCGGGTTTGGTTGTGCTACCGAAAATGATAACAGTAACAAGCAGATGGATTATATGCGGAAGCGATTTAGATAAGTTCAAATCCTAACTTACTATTACAGTGAAAGTGTTAATGTTAAATGAAAGTTTCACCTAACTATTACAGATTCAAAATTCATATTAAAGTTCATCCAGGATCTCTCTCAAAGTAAGTAAAGACATCAAAATGCTTTTCTCTTACAGTTCCTCTTCACCTGAAAAAGGGTTGTTAACTAGGTAAGCTCCTTGATTAGTGAGGTTTCATTGCCAGTATTTATCCAGTTGAGTTTTAGTGATCACAGAATAACAATTAACAATTAGCCATGTATGTCCTACCTAGCACATAGTAAAAAGGATAAGGTAGTTAATGTCGAGTTGCTGCCAAGTGCTTATATGGCAACTGTGACTAACATACACAACATAACCCAGTCAGTGATTCCCGTAGGCTATCAACTCAGAATTCACTTTCCCATTCAAGCCGGTGTTCAATTACGAGCTCGTATCAATCAGGCAGTTATGCTAGCATACCAAACTCCACGTGTAGCCAGTCTAATCAAACGGTCCAGTCAGTACCGTTCCCCGCCGACTTTGACCAAACTACAATCGCGCCGGGGCCCCAAAATTCAAAGACAGGTAATCAGGTAGCAGATAATTCACGTTTGACACGGCAAGATAATGTACAAGCCGATCATCCACATAACATATCAGAGCAGTATATAATTCAAGTTTGACACAGCAAGATAAAGTACAAGCACGTTATTCACAGAAAAAATCAGAGCAATTCATAATTCAGTTTCACGATAATTGAACACAGTAATATACACACTCAGTTTAAAATTCAGTATATATTATCAATTTAAGTCTAACATGTATGTCCCTTTATAATGGAGTTTGAGTATAGGTTCGAGTGTGTATTTTGAGTACAGGGGTTTGAGGGCAGAAGCAGGGGTTCGAGGGCAAAGGCAAGGGTTCGAGGGCAAAGTAGGGGTTTGAGGGCAAAGCAGGGGTTCGAGGGCAAAGCAGGGGTTCGAGGGCAAAGCAGGGGTTCGAGGGCAAAGCAGGGGTTCGAGGGCATAACAGGGATTCGAGGGCAAAGTAGGGGTTCGAGGGTAAAGCAGGGGTTCAAGGGTAAAGCAGGGGTTCAAGGGCAAAGGCAGGGGTGCGAGGGCAGAAGCAGGGGTTCGAGGGCAAAAGCAGGGTTCAAGGGCAGACGCAGGGATTTGAGGGCAAAGCAGGGGTTCGAGGGCAAAGCAGGGGTTCGAGGGCAAAGGCAAGGGTTCGGAGACAAAGCAAGGGTTCGAGGGAAAAGGCAGGGGTTAGAGGGCAAAGCAGGGATTCGAGGGCAAAGCAGGGGTTCGAGGGCAAAACAGGGGTTTGAGGGCAGAAGCCCGGGTTCGAGGGCAGCCTGTACCCATACAAGATAAATATATATATATATACATATATATATTTACTTCAATTCATGCTAAGGCAATGAAAACACTCACTGTGGTTAGACTTGGGCTTGGCAACTTCCGTCTCCTGCTTTATCACTCCTCACCACTATTCTTTTGGGAGGAAATTTTTCTTAAGGTTATGTGAGAAGTAAGAACTGGGGATCAACTATTTATACTGGATAAAAGCCTAGGTTCTGACACCTACTAACTTGAAATTTTATCCTGTAACCTATGTCCATTTGCCCAAAAAATTACTTTGGAAAATTCTCCCTCACGTCCGTCGTTCATTTCCTCTTCCCAGTAATTCCATTTGTCCAAAATTACTTTGGATAAAATCTTGCGTCCACCGTCCACTTGCCAAAATTACTTTGGATTAAATTCTTACGTCCGCCATTTATTTTCTCTTCCCAACAATTCCATTTTCCAAATTACTTTGGATAAATTTCCTTACGCCCGCCGTCCATTTATCCTTAATTTTTCCTTACTTGTTCATCCATTCACTTATTTATTTATTTGTTGTTATTATTATTGTATATATATATTTATACACACAATATATATATATATATATATTTATATCTTCTTGATAACACTAACTCTTAGCATTTAATTATAATTAGTCAACATATATATAGTGGTAATATACCGGCTATATTCCCAACGGTAATACAACAGTTATAAACGGCTATATCTTATAGTGTATATACATGAATTTATCCGATATTTCAAAACCACATTTCCTCTTCTATCTTATATCCTTCTAAAATTTTGCTTGATAACATGTCGAGACTAATTTTAGTCTTTATTGTGGTAATTATTGTGGTAATTATCGTGGTACTGCATGTTAGTATTCTCAATGGGGATCTTACGCCGGAAGAGTTTTGTTACTCTTTACTAATGATTGGATTCATTTATTACCTTTTATTTTTCACAATCATCATAGATTTTTGTATTTCTAATTATATTTAATAAATTATTTGATTTCCCTATCATACAGTAACACAAATTGTTAGTTTTGTAGACGAGGTTCAACTATTCTGGTTGGGGTTTTTCACAGTCACCACCTTCAACACACCACCACTTCCACCACTACTGCTACCACCGCCACCACCACCACTGCCACTATTACCACACTTTTGCCACCACCTTCAACACACCGCCACCATTGCCACCACCACCGCCAACACCACCACCACCACTGTCACACAACCATTGTCACACCACCACCACTGTCACACAACCATTGTCACACCACCACCACCACCACACCACCGTCACCTTTGCCACCACCCCACCACCACTATCACCCCCTTCACCACACCACCACCGCCACCCCCTTCTCCACATCACCACCGCTACCACCTTATTTACACCACCACCACCACCCTCTTCACTACACCACCACCGCCACCACACAACCACCTTCATATACACAAACAAAATCAAAACCCTCAATCAATTCCAAAAATGAAACCCTCATTCCAAACTCACCAAAATTGAAGCCCACCAAATTCGAAAATGCCTAGTCAGAGAAGAAGATGGGAGAAGAAAGAATTGGGATAGGGCGGGAGAAGGAGGAGACACGACAAAAAAAATAGGGGGCTGGCTGAGAAGAGATGTAAAGAAAAGGACGGCCAAAAATGGGGGAAAGAGATGGAAAGCTCAAAGAGAACTAAGGAAGGCCAAAAATGGGGGGAAGAGTAAATGTTTAGAATGTTAGGGGTATTGAAGTCTTTAACATTATATTTTTTTCTCCAAAATGGTAAGAGTGAAAAAACAGCTGGGACGTCCCTAAGGAGAAATAGTGCAAAAATAGCTGGGACAGAGTACTTATTAACCAAAATTTTCCGATGAACAACTCCGATAACGGAAGCTGGCAAGTCCAACCATTTCAAGCCGTTTATTCATGGATTATAGGTTACTATGTGGCCAAATACATTGTGGCTACATGCTCCTATATGAACTAACCTCCACAAAGGTATTTCATGATTTCGTACTACTTTTGAAATCAGAAGTAATAGCCAAGTGACCACATGTTGTCATTACCCTTGTTCCTGCATGGGAAAAAGGGCAGAACCATGACGGTGAACATTAATTGACGCCTAATGACAACCTACACGTAGGTTAATAATTAACCATCATGGTTTTATTGTTAATACACTGCAGTTCATATAGAACCGTCATAGTTTTCTAGCATGTTGCCATCATTCTAAACAGCAACTCCACGAGAACATGTATCAATATCCGAACTATAAAACAATGGCGGTTCCAAGGTACAAATGAGAAATCATCGTGTAATGGTGCCGTTAATGGCTATTCCTATACTAGTGACACAACATGGAGTGGAATATTTGATACATTCAATATAAGTTTCGTTGACAAGGATTCAGGAACAATACCTCTAGCACGCTTCAAGATTATGTGTACACATTTCCAAATCTAAGAACTAAAAAAGTGTACGGATTCCTTCCCAATTTGAATGTTGATTAGAAAACCAACACTTAGATTACATTAATGGCCATATTGCCACCATTGGTGGTCTTATTTAGAATATGAGCCACATACGATGTTTTCACTGTTGTCTAATTGCACTGATTCCAAAATCAGAAAACATAATCATCGGATTTTGGAAAATCCCATGTAATTTCCTACATCGATCACGCGGTTGAAACTACTCTGTCTAAGACTGAGTAATTTTTTACGTTTATAAAATAAATAGACAAAGCCGACTTATCTTATAGAGTTGTAACACACCACAACATTTTTGGCCACGGTATCAACCATCTTTCGACCTTGGAATATGTACTAATACACATCCTTTGGGAAATGGCATCGTTTATTTACTCAATCCACAGTGGTGAAACATTAACCGCTATTAAGCATTACACATTGCATGCCGGTTAATAAATAACTATCGAGTTTTTTCTTTCTGCAGTTGTGGCTTGTGGGATTTTGAATCAGACAATATTTTCATATATTGTAAGTTCTTTCAAAATAGTTCCGGGCTATAATTCCATGAACACTACGCAATCGAGTCGTTAATGGCCGATTCTTCACTAGTGTTACTTGGGAGCGTTTGTACACATATTTTAACACTTGATTTGTCAGACTCTTAGATTTCCTGTATTGAATGCTTCTGCTAACGAATTATATGGTCCTTGAACTATCACCATCATCCACCTTTGGCCCTCAATATTTTCCAACACTTTTGGCCCCTGAACTACCCAAATTGTCAACTTATAAAACTCATGTCGCTTGAGCTCGTTAAATCTGACAAACATTAATACATGTGCAATCCACACAACTTTTTGAGGGAAAAATATTTTCAAATTTAACCTCTCAAAATATCATACCTTTGACCAATTCGCACAAATCCGTTATCGTTTCACCGCTCAGATATATATCCCCTTTATAATTGTGAATTCACATATACCCTTTGTCGTCTTTAGCCCAACACCTCTCTTCGTCGGCACCCTTTAATAGGGTAGAACTCTAGTTTCAATTTAAATTTAACTTCTAATGAGTCATAGTGTTGATACTGGAAGCAACGAAAATAATTGGCATAGACGGAGAAGTGACCATGGCCTGGAGCATCGCAGTCAGAATGCAACTTGTAATTGCCGGCTCGGGTGATGTTTTTTACCTTTTGGACTGATAAAAAATCCAGGAAGGCATTTCATCCATTATCAATGGTTGAAGGTGAGTCAAATTAGGGCATTTTAAATTCATAAGTTGCTATGTTGATTATCTAAAGTGTTTGGTATTTTGATTGATTTGGGGTCTAGGGTGATAGTTGTGGTTTTTGGGAGTGGGTGGATCCATAAATGTGTCCCAGATCGGTCGAAGTTATTTTTGGCATGGTTAAGAGGATCAATTTTGTGGAGAAAGAAGTTAATGAGTTGGAAAAAATAAAGGAAGCAGCATGTCGAGCGGTCTTATTGGAGAGAGTGAATTGCAAGAATTGGAATGTGAAGTACTGTGTTTAGATGACTATGAGTTTAGTTGGTGTTGTTGTAGTTAGTTTAGTTTGTGTTTAGTTTTGTTTTAGAATATAAGAGCAAGTAGTTTGTTTTGATGGATGAAGATCATGAGCCCGGGATGTAGCTTTTGTGTTATTGTAAGCAATATTTTGCTGGATGAAGATGACTGGTATTGGAAGTTTGTTTTTGTTGATTTAAAACTTGTGTGTTAATTAGAGTTGTACCACAGATTATTGTTGGGAAAAAAAACATGAACATGCAATTTGTTAAAAAAACCGGAAGCATAGCAAAATACCATAAACATGAAAACAATTGAAAATAAATGTGAATTGAAATTAAAAAACTCACTATCAAACTTGCAAATACTAACATTACATTTCATTGAATTGAACATTGAATAACCTAACCAACACTGCCATTTTCTATTGTTTTGTGAGATTATAGTATCTTCTATTAGTGATGATGTAATGTAGCCACCTACTGGAATGGTCTGTGTTTACGCGTGTTAGCTTCAATATGGTTTAACTTTTCCCATTAACGAGTATATTTTGTGTGTGTTGGATTCGTATCAAATTGCTCTCGCCCACTTGCACCCACATGGGGTGGCAATGTTGATTGGTTTCGAGCATATACACCCTGAGGTCGGTATTTTTTAGCCTACGATTTTTTTCTATCAACTATCACTTAGATTGGGTCCCTGAAACCAAGCCTTGGGTGACCTTTAAGCTCATCAGTTTAGTGATTGATATTGTACGGTGTTTGTCTGATGTATGTGAAGAATGAGAGGCCAATTATCTTTTTATTTCTTATAGGAAGTCTACTATAATGCTATCTTGTAATAATAATATATCTTTAGGCCAGGAACTAATGTAGGGGAGTAAGTTGGGTCCTTTTTCTGAATTGTGTCTTCATGCAGTAGTAGTAGAGAGCCCTACCAAACAGGAAGGTATAGTGTTTTACATTATAATTTTTTATAAAAATTTTAGTAACTTATTTAATATTTTACCTTTTCTTCTTTATGTTTTGAATTAGGTTTGGGGGTGGTTTTCTTGGTGATCAGGGAATGGGTGTACCAGGAAATCATCATGGTGGTAATGGTTCTGGTAGTGAACCTAGTGGTGTTTCTCTTAAATTGGCTTGGATGGAGTTGCAATGGAAAAGGATGCATTCTATGCGAGGAAAAGAAATCCTGATTTTGGCTCCTCGTCAAGAGTTGGGGGTTTTAGAAGTGGGTAGGTATGATGGAGATGAGTATTGTGGATGATAGGTTGGTTTTAGGGGCGGGTTCTAGAGTGACATGGCTTCGTAATTTTTAATCTATTGTCGGGCCTTGAACTTATGACCCTTGTAATTATTCATTTTTAATGTTTTATTATGTTTTTCTTTTCATGCTAATGAATATCATAATTTTTGACTTTGTACATATGTGGTTTACTCAAAGTTTGCTAAAACCTTCATGGGTTTATAGAAGTAGAAATAGTATATGACTCCTCGTGGACCTACGAGGTATGGTGTTGCTAATCAATCGAGGCCAAAATAATATGAGCTTTATTTCTAAATATGCTAAAACTTTAAAGGTTGATTCTTGGGGGTCTAAATGACATCTTGTGGTCCTACGAGGCGTGATCTTGTTTTAACTGAATGGCCTAGATATTTAAGCCATATATAATTTTGAAGCTAAGTATGTGCTTATCTTGGTTGTGTAATAGGAAATTCAAATCCTTTGCTACTACTAGTGAGGATGCTAAATCATGTTGTGAGAAATGAGTTGTCTTTTGATTCCTATTATCAAGGTGTATTATGTTTATTTTGTAAGGTTGATCCTACCTTTAATCGCTAATGGGGGGAATAGTGTTAGTTGTGTTCTAGAAATGTGCATGGTTGTGGTATGGTGGCTTGGGATTTCTCATCTGTTAAGATTGGAATGGGTTTTTACTAATTGTTGGTTCCTCGAGGTCTAAACTTGTTTGGGTTGCCTATTTTCATTCTAGTTGTGTGGTGGCTTGTACTAATACTGGTTATTATACTGCAAATGCTAATATACTAAAAACTATACATCAAGGTCCTATGGTTTCATACGGGGATGATGTAGGTATTTGGATCTACTAGTATGTTAGTATCCCTAGTTGTCAAGGAATAAGTAATACCATAGTTTTCTAAGAGTTGTAAGTTTGTGATCTTTAGGTGCAAACTTTATGCACTGCTACTTTTATTTACTTTTGGGATGTAATTTGTTATCTTTGTGATTGATATATGCTATGATGTGTGTGATATGTGTTTGTGATCTTTGTGATTTGTGTTTCTGAAGAACCATCTTGTGCTTGTAAGAGTTTGCCTTCTCTAAGAAGTGCACTGATACCCTAGAGAACAAGAGGGCTGAACTGAATCAATCCTTTATCCAGAAGAACGCTGATGGGGGGCATCCGTATGCTTTGCTTTCGCATCTTGCTAGCCTTCCCAGTCTTCCTTCTGTGGCAAAGCTGAAAGAATGTGAGGTGGATTATTTTGAAGATATTCCATTCAACCCTAGCACTGACGTTGCAATTCCTAATCCAGATGCTAGTGTGGCTAGTGCGAGCACTGAATCTTCCATCCAGCAGCCTAACGAGGAGAACTCTACTCAGCAGCCAAGCCAAGAAGCCGGTGTGATCGTTGCTCAACTTCTGCCTAACCCTGACCCCAAAGTTAGTTGATTCTTAGAATTTTCGTTTATTGAATTTTTGGATTGTAATATTAAAACAATATTTTAATGTTTTGAATGTACTGTTTGTGCGACTTTAGTTATGAAATTTGATCCATCTGCTGTCCCATTTTTTCTTATTACCCTTACTTGTGTGCAAGGTTTCAATATATTTATTGATCGTAAATTCCTAAAAAGCTTTAATTTTATGGGACATAGTGACCCTCTTTCTGAGCCCGTTAGTTTTCTTTGTGCTACCCTGTATCCTTTACTGAAGAATGTGTTTGGGTTGTTTCTTCTAATCTGTTTACACCTATGTAATCACTTCCTTTGTGTATTGGGTGGAAACTGTCCATCTCTTCTTCATCTCCATCTTCGTCCACAAATTTCCCATGGAGTAAGCTCATTCCTAATGGATACAATGTTGAATCGCTTGGCAAGGAAATTATTCATTGTTTAGTCGATCTTGAGTCTGCTGGTACGTATATACGATTGCTTAACCTTCATGTTTGTGTTCAACAGTGGCTCTATGTTTGGGTATTCGTTTGAAGTATATGTTTCTAGGTATCAATGAACTTGAAAGGAAGTGGGGTGCAACTGTAAAGGACACCCATGATGCTTTGCAAGATCTACGTAGGATTCTAAGTGAGCTGAATGGTCTTATTCATTGTCAGCAACTGAACCTTGCAAAGATGCTTTGATTGCAAGTAGAGGCTAGGGAATATGTCACGCAAGACTCACGAAGCTCATCAGAAGATGCTAATTATTGATAAGCAATGTGTTCGTATTGATGATTTGCTAGTAAAGCTTAAGAAAAAGAAGGATAAGTGTGATCACTTCTCATCTTCTGCCGTTGGTTGTCAAAATAAATTTGATGAACAACTTGCCATAAACACACAGTTTTGAGGAGAAAATGAAGATCTTCATACTGAATGTAGTCGTCTTGATTCGTATGTGCACCAACTGGAGCAAGCTTGTGCTGATTATATGGATTGGCTTCAAGCTCTCCCTTCGTCATCACGTCTATCCACTAACCATGGTAATTTGACTGTTGGAAGTAGCGGGCAAAGGATTAAATTATTTGGCACTGCCTGATCGCATATTTGCTGTCTTGAAGAGGAAGTCCAGAATTTGAAGGCTAGAATGGAATAGTACGAGGAAACAGTTAATGTTTTAAGTATGCAGTTGGATCGCAAGGAATTCGGCCCTATAACTGACTTCAAGGAATATTATGCTAGATATCTTGGTCATATAGGGCAAAGGGGTATGACCCACCATCCCGCGCACTTACTGATGAAATGGAAATATGAGCACTTAGTTAGCAAGGAGTGTGAGGCAGAGGAAAAGCGTCGTAGAGTTGAGCAGCATCTGTACGATGATAAACATTCATCTCGTGAAGCCGATAACTCACCTTACGAGGCTAAACATAGTCGTCATTGTGGTGGTTCCTCTTCTTCAATACCATCACAATCATCTAGGCGTAGATAGTATGCATTGTTGCTAGCTTAATCAATGCGTCTGTCTTTATATTTTTTCTTTGTGGTACGTGTTGTACATTAAAATATTCAAGCTGGGCTATGAGTTACTGCACCTTCTTCAAATAATTTTCAAATTGCTCTTCTCGCACTTCAAAGTCCTCTCGCACTTGTTGGACAACGATTAGCGAGTCGCTGGATACTCGTACGCTTTGACTTTCATTCTGATGGTGAGGTCCAATCCACAAATCCAGACTTTAATTCTGCTTTGTTGTTTGTGAGGAGGAATTTGAAAAGCAACGCATATCTATGTTTTCCCCCTTCTGGGTCTATAAACAACAATCCTGCTCCACAACCTTCTTTGTTGGACACACCATCAACGAATAAGGTCCGTGCAACTTCTTCCCACTTCCACTTGCCTCTATCGATTTTCAAGCTCTGATACGTGTTTGCTCTTTGTTCTTCTTTGCTCGTCATTTTGGCTTTGAAATTCTACTAACACTTGAGCTTTGATTGCCTTCCTAGGCTGGAATTGAATTTCAAATTGGCCTAATTCCAAAGCACACTTCGTTAGTATTTCTGATGACTCCGGCTTACTGATGACGTTCTTGATTGGGAAACCCGTATAAACTATGATGCAATGAGCATGCAAATATGTTCGCTCCCTTCTTGTTGAGTACACCAAGGCTATGGTCAGCTTTTCCATTGGCATATACGCCTTTTCTGGGCTTTGCAATATTTTTATTATATAGTAAATTGGGACTTGTTTCTTCTCTTTGAAGTTAACCAAGACAATGCTGGCGGAGTTCTGCAAGATGGCTAAATATAAATATAGTTTTCCCTTGGAGTGGGGGATTTTAGCATTGGCAACGTTAAAAGCTCTTATTTTAAGCCACTATACACAATCTAGCACTCTTGATTCCAGCTAAACTTCTTGGCTTTCTTTAGAACTTTGAATAATGGAAAATGCTTATCTGCTGCCTTTGAGACGAACCTGCTAAGTGCTGCCAGTGACCCCATTAGGACTTGTACTTACTTGACTGTTCGTGGCTGAGTAAGGTTGATTAAGCCTTGGACTTTTTCTAGGTAGGCCTCGATTCCCTTTGAGGACACTTTGTATCCTAAGAATTTCCCTTCGCCCACCCCAAATACACATTTTTTGGGATTAAGCTTCATTCCTATGGCACTTAGTGTATCCAAAGTCTCTTGTAGATCCGCAGCAAAGCTATCCATCTTCCTGCTTTTGATGACCATGTCATCAACATACACTTCAATGTTTTTCCCTATTTGGTTGCGAACAATGTTAACTACACCTCTCTGGTATATTGCTCTCACGTTCTTGAGCCGAACGACATCTTTACATAACAAAAAGTCCCAAAGCTTGTTATGAAAACTATTTTCTCTATGTCTTCTAGGTTCATTAATATCTGATGGTAACCCTTGTACGTATCAAAAAAATGCTAGCACCTGATAGCCTAAAATTGCCTCAACTAGTTGATCGATTTTTAGTAGGGGATAGCAGTCCTTAGGACATGCCTTAATTAAATTCATGAAATCGTAGCACATTCTCCATCCAGTGTCAGACTTGCTTACCATTACTAAATTTGTGAGCCAATTTGGATATCTGACCTCTCTTACTATGCCGGCTTGGAGTAGCGCTGTAACTTCTTCTTCAATTGCTTTCTTCCTATCACTAGAGAAGTAACACTGCTTTTGTTTAACTAGTTTGACTGCATCACTTATATTCAAAGAGTGTGTTGCGATGTTTGGGTCTAATCCTCCCATGTTATGAATACTCCATGCAAAAGTGTCTCTGTGGTTTCGCAGGATCTTCACGATTCTCTTCTTTTCTTCATTAGGAAGGCATGTCCCTATTCTTACACACATTGACATGTCTTTGCTATCCAGGCTTAATAGCTCTGTTTCTTCCCCTAGGTTCACATTTAATTCTGGTTGATCTGGTGGTCCACCATTTGAGATTATGTTGACCATCTTCGTTTCTCCCTCACTCTTCCCATCTTCATTGTGATGACCATGCATTGCCTCGTTGTGTGCTAGTTTCCTCTTATAGTTACAATTTCATCTGGTGTTGGGAATTTCATGACCAAGTGGTAAGGGGACAAATAGCTTTCGCTCTATTCACCCATGGTCATCTTATTATAGCATTAAACGTGCTTGGGGTGTCAATGACTACAAAATCACACAATATTGTGCTGTTCCTTCTGCTTTCATCGACAGTGACAGGTAGTTGTATATTTCCCAGAGGAGTTTCTAATCGCCCTGTGAACTTAACAAGTGAGGATGTGGATTTTTTGAGGTCCATTCATTTGAACCCCAGTTTGTCAAAGTAATCTACAAATAGTTTTGACCGCACTATCATTGTCTACGAACATTCTGTGTACCATATCATTTCCAATTTTGCTATGATAATCATAGGATCATTGTAAAGCAAAGCGTTTGGTACTACATCCTCCTCACTGAAAGTAATTGCCTCATCCGAGTGGAGTCTTTTGTCAACAGGTTCTTGTTGGGAAGAATATTGTGCCCTAGCTTTCTAAGTGTTGTTGGACAACGATTCCGTGGATCAATGTACAAAAATGATTATTGTTTCCAGCATTTTTCCACCCTCAGCTTCTTTGTAGTCAATTTCCTCAGTCATCTTCTGATTCTTTGGCAGTGTAGATGTTATCCCCTTATTTATTACCAGGGCGTTCGCTATTTTGGTATTTTCGCCATATTGACTTCCCCCTTTCTTTCTATATTGAGTTAAGGAGCCATTCCTCAAGTTTTCCTCAATTTGTCTTCTTAGATATCTATAGTACTTGATATCATGGCCATGGTCTTTGTGAAAATCACAATAATATTCCCTTGATAATTTTTCTAGTGGTGCTAGCATGGGTGCTGGCTCTCAAAATTGATCCCCGTGTGCTTGCCATATCTTTTTCCTTGGCCTTGTCAAGGGTGTTTCCTGAAATGTCACAATCTGCGAACTTGGTTCTCTTGATTTGAAAGAGATGCTTCACTTTCCCTTCTTCATAAATCCCTTATGGGAATCTTCCATCATTCACTTCTCGCCTCTTTCCCACTCTATCTTACGATTGTTTACTTCTTCCGTTCAAACATGCTGCTTAATCATTTTCTGTAGCTCCCTCGGGTTCTCAGACCTATTTTTCATCAGTTCTTTGTAGAATTCCCCTAATCGCATGCCTCCTGTGAACACCCCCAAAGAAGACTGGAAAGACAAGTCACGAACCTGTAAGCTTTCCGTAACAAAGCGATTGTGATATTCTGCTAGGCTTTCGTCACTTCACTGGGCTATGTTATTGACATCTGCAATTGTCTTGGTGAACTTTTACTTTTGGTAGAAACAACCCAAGACCAAGTTTGACAATTGTGCCCAAGATTTGATACTCCCATTTGGAAGGTCTTCGTAACAAGTAATCGTTGTTCCTATCGAAAAGATAGGAAATGTCTTGCAAACTAACTCGATGTTCGCATCACGAAATCTCATACTATTTTTGTATGAGTGCAGAAACTCTTTTGGGTCCGTTGTCCTATCGTAGATTTTAACATGCAAGGGAAGTTTAAAATCCTTTAACATTTTAAAATCATGCAAGTGTGGAGCCAGAAGCAACTTATTAGTGTCATCGCTCGCAGAAATATCATGCAATTCCTCTTCATGGTTAAGGTTTTCACGCTTTTGGGTTACCCTTTTCTGGTTTTGTGGGCTTTTGCTTGAGCGTATTAAGGAATTTATCATAAAGGCTTTCTTTGTTCACTTTCAGGAACGTCACGAACATCTTTTTTCCCTTATCATGGTGGTTTTTTGGAGAATCTACTTCCTCCTCTGTTTCCTCTTTGTTGTGCTCTTTCTCTTTACTTGGGGTATATTCCCAATGATGATGCACTTCTTTATCGTGTCTCCATGTCTGTTCATGTGACTCATGGTTATGGCTTCTCTCACTCCTGGTGAACACCATTTTCACTTGAATGACCTAAAAATGAAAAGAAATAATTTGTCCCCACAGTCGTTGCCAAATGATGCGGGAGATCATTCAGGGAATTTGGTCATCCTCTCCAAGAGCATCCTTTGCCTACAAGGCTTATCTCGTAAGTGATTCTAGGAGAAAGGCTCTGACGATCAAGCCAGTATTCTTCTTGTAGAACTGGAATTTTTAGAGATAGTCACGCTTACCTTAGCTCCTACATAGCTTGTTGTACTTATAGACTGATATCCTTAAAATTTCCTTGATTTATGAGAGTTAAAATCGTGGGCGTGCCACGCTCTCATGTTCTTCATTCGTGGTCTTTGTATTTGCTGCTTATTCCGTGTTCTTCGGCCTACACAGTTCGGCACAACTAGAAGCCCCGCGCCTGCTTGTCCTTCGCCTTGGGCTGGACACATTCCCCTTTTCGTGAGATAACATTGGGCTGGGCCTAGTGTCCGCTGGCCTTTTGATTGATGGTCCATATATACACCATGTATTAACTCAAAACACAACCTTGGTCGTCAATCTGTACGAGTGAAAGGAATAGCTAGTAAAGCACACATGCAAGTATATGGGGTTTGGTTTTTCAAACTAACAACTTATAAACATGAAAGTAAAACACAACTACAATTTTAAGCTAGAATTTGGGGAAATAATTGAGTAACTTGGTCAATCTAATGCTTCTATCCTCGATTCTTTCACATAAAGATCTAATTAAACCTAATAGAGTGTCCATAACACGTGGTGTGACGGATGACATACCCTTCCCCATGCCTATCATGGCGG
This sequence comes from Rubia yunnanensis, assembly GCA_037428765.1. NCBI lineage: Eukaryota > Viridiplantae > Streptophyta > Magnoliopsida > Gentianales > Rubiaceae > Rubia > Rubia yunnanensis. The sequence continues at coordinate 32,755,605 of CM075067.1, read as the reverse complement.
GTGCTCTCGCAACCCTCCATTGTCACCACCATGGTAATTAAGGGAGAAAAACAAGGTCCGATCATTGTTGTAGGTCAGATTCTCTCCATGTGACACGTCTTGAGCTTCCACCACGAATGCAACTACTTCCCTCGAGTCCTATCAATTAGGCCCAAGGGTCGTAGGCACCTTATCCATGATACTAGGATTTCTTATAACCCTAGCTTGCTACTATTAAGCTATCTCTACTCGGAACCTCTCGAATCTCCCATGCACACACCCACGCAGACGCGTTCTCCTCCACACATACAAACATCCAAGTTTCTTTTTCCAATGGGGAATCAATATTTGCACCTAGCATGAATACAACCCAAAAGTGTGTGATTATATGTGGTGTAATATTCATGCATTCAAACTCAAAAGGCAAATCACAATTATATTATGAACACAAAATTAGGATGAACTAGAGAATCTCAAAAAACATATAGATAAAACCAAGTCACTACAATTATCCCCAAGCTATGGAAACTACTCCCTTGACATGAAACTCAAATAAATATTTGAATTCCACATCTTAGGATCAAAGCAAAAAAAAAGAAAAGATAAAGTTTCCTAAGGAGAGAATCTCTTATCTACTCTTCTAAAAGTGAAATCTAAGGTGTGAAAAGTATAAAAACCTAGTAGACTAAGGTTCTATATATAGTAGTAGGAGATTGAGCTTAAAAATAGGCCCAAAATAGGGTAACCCTAAATATGCCACTGCCCGGTGTGGGGCATGATGGATAACACAGCCCGTGGCATGTACTTGGTGCGGGTCGCATCGCTTCACGGGTGCGAGGTGCCTGTTCTTGAGAGTGGCACGAATCATCATCTTGGCCTTGGGTGCAAAGGCTGGCACGGGTTGCGTCTGACATTGGAGCGGGTTACATCATCTCGTGCGGGGCACCGTTAGAGTGGTGAATCTTAAAGTCTTGATCTGCGCCTGTGGTCGTTGGCGTGGACCGTGTTCAGGCTAGGTGCTTTGCTCAGAAAATTGATGCAGGCTGTGTAAATTACCACATCCCCAGTGCCGGTCTCGACATAATGAACTTGGAACAGTGCGGGATGCCTAAAATGGGATGTCCCACGCCTATACTTAGCCGCGTGGAGGAGTATTTAATTTGTACTTGGCAGCCAGTCCTATTTGGCGTGGGTCATGCCATTGCCTCGCAGTGCTCTCCTTGGTGCAAAACATCTCCTTTGGTGTGGGTCGTTGGTGCCAAACCATGCACGGCCTGTGCTGACCCATTGGTGCTTCGGCCAACTGAACCAGTTTCCTTCGTACGGGAGAACCGTTAATCAAATTTGAGGTTTTTAGTAGTCAATTTTATGAATGCAATGGAATTAGCCTTGAAGCCTAATTCTTCTTGGATCATTCTTGAACTGAAGCAAAGCTCATCGAACCACAATTCCCCATTTCTTCGTTGACCGCTATGAACTCCGTAGCCGCCTATCTTTGGCTTTAATCTCCTTCTACCATGCATTGATGATTGTGGCCTTTGTCTAGTACCATTCTAATGTGAATGGCCTTCGTCTCTACTACCGTCCTTGCGAACGACCTTCAATATCTTCTACCGCCCTTACGAACAGTCTTCACATAGAATGTAAAAAAAGTACCCCAGACAACCTACTAAAGATTATCACAAGGAAGATCAAGGAGCCCATGGATACAAGATGTCCATTAGTACCAATTAAGTCTACAAATGCGGGCTTTAGATAAGAAAACCAAACATGTCCGTCTAAACCCCTTGTCACGTAAACTCAACTAATACTAGCAATCCATCAAGTAAAGGTAACTAAAAACTATGTCAAATGCATCGGTTAACACACGTAAAATGAAGCAGATTAGACTTTATAAAAACTTCTTTTCCACCCTTGGATAATGGTTTATGTTCCCAACTGTCAATCTTTGTGCAGATTCTGTATGTTTTGCCCTCCAGTTCACTTGCTTTTGATCTTCCAAAAACAATGAGATGTCCTAAGTACTCTTCATGGGTGATTGCCTCCTTCATTTGGAGTGTAGCTAGGATGTGGGCTTTTATATGATCCCCGGTGTTTGGGTTGAACATGATTGAAGACTTATTTAAGTTGATCTTCTGTCCTGAAGCTTTTCATATAATTGTATAATATTTATTAGCATCACTGCTTCCTGATTTGTTACCTCTCTAAGAATAAGTGTATTGTCTGCAAACAGCAGATGTGATAGCGCTGGTGCATTCCTAGCAATATTTAAACCATGCAGCCTCTTTTTTCATACTATCGTCTGAATCATTTGGGAAAACACCTCACTACAAATAATGAATAAGTACAGAGAAAGTGGATCTCCCCATCTCAGTCCTTGAAGGCCCCAGGCACAACCAAGGAAGTCCAGAGCCTGAACAGAAAAATAGCGGCTATGAACCGTTTCCTGTCCAAATCCGTGGAAATGGCTCTTTCCTTTTTCAAAACGTCAAAGGGGAGTGTTGACAACAAGGGAAAGGTGCATTGGGAGAACCAGAAGAGAAAGAATTTGAGAAGCTGAAGGAATACTTGAAAAATATCCCAACGCTAACCAGCCCGCAGGAAGGGGAATCCCTATACCTATACCTAGCAGCAGGGGAGGAAGCAATCAGCGCGACTCTGGTTAGAGAATAAAACAAGGTACAATGACCTGTGTACAATGTGAACAGGGCTTTACAGGGCACTAAGCATAGGTATACCAGTCAGGAGAAGTTGGCTCTGTCACTAGTAAACGTAGCTAGGAGGTTGGGGCAGTACTTCCAAGCTCACCCAATTGTGGTCCTGACAAATCATCCTTTGAGGTCGATCTTAACATGGTCAGAAGCATCAGGAAGGTTGGTTAAGTGGGTAGTAGAATTAGGCACACATGGCATTGAGTACGCCCCCCACAAAGCAATCAAGAGGCAGATAATAGAAGATTTCCTTGTTGAAATACCAGTTGAAAAAGCCACAGTAAGAATAGAACTAGCCGCGGAGTCGGTAGGGAAAGGAAGCTTATCGGGGTCAGACGTATGGAGCCTTCATGTGGATGGAACCTCCAGAGTGGAGGGCGCAGGAGAAGGCCAAGTAATCTCCTACCCCGAGGGGGATGAGATAACCTATGCCCTTTGTTTCAAGTTCCCAGCTTCCAACAATGAAGTGGAGTATGAGACCCTGATAGTAGGAATGGCGATGGAAAAAAAGCTGGGCACTAGGAGGCTGTAAGCTTACGGAGACTCCATGTTGGTGGCCAATCAGTATAGTGGATAATATGCAGCTAAGGAGCCGACCATGATGAAATACAAGGACAAGGTCAGAAGCCTGGCAGCCACCTTTAAAAAGTTTGACATTGCCTGAGTGTCGAGATCATGGAATACAAAGGCGGATGCCCTGAGAAAGTTAGCCTCTTCGGCACACGCACACTTCACCAAGTCAGTGCTAGTGGAAGACCTAGAGAGAAGATCAACAGAGGTCGGTATTGGGTCGGTTGAAGCAATAGGAGATTCAGGGCATGGGCAGTGGTGGTCTCTTAAAATTAAAAGACTGCTCCAGAGACCGAAATCCACCACAGTGGTGGTCTCTTGAGTGGTCTCTTAACAAGAGACCACTCAGGAGTCTCTTGCTAAGAGACCGGTGCTGGGCCAAGCCACTGACACACACACATGGCCATTTTGCGCGTTTGTTTTTTTTGACCGGGTGGGACACGTGTCGCCCTCTGAGTGGGCCACGTGTCCCACTCAGCCGCAACTTTTTTTTTTGAACTTTTTGTTGCGGACACGTGTACCCAGGGATTAGGCCACATGTCCGCAACAGTTTTTTCTTGTGTGGATGTTGGAAATTTTTTAATGGGACACGTGTCCCATTCTGGTGGCGACACGTGTCCCAATCGTATTTTTCCTGAATTTTTTTCCATTTTTTTATTTTTTAAGAATTCCAATTTTAATATAATTTTGATTTTCAAATTGTAATAATTGGTCGGACTAGATCAATATTTTATTTAGTATTTTCTGTAATTTTTATAGTTGTTATAATTTATTTTTGCAATTTTAATGATTTTTATATAATTTCAAAAACATGGAATTATCTTATTATTTATTTTTTAATTTCATTTTAATAATTATATTAAATTTTACATTTAACTTATTTTTTGTGGATAAATTTATTTAAAATAATATTTAATGGTCAAATTAATGAGTAGGATAGAGAAAATCAAGTGGGTTCCATGAATAGTATATAGTGGTCTCTTAACCATTGTGGAGAAAAAAAAGGGTTGTCTCTTAAGTGGTCTCTTAAGCTGAGGTGGAAGAGAGAGAGAAAAAAATAATATATTTAATTGGTAAGAGACTGCTAGCGGTCTCTACCACTGCTCATGGCCACAATGCGTGATTGGACCACTCCAATTAGGGAATACCTCAAAAGGGAGACCTTTTTGGAGAATGAGAAAGCAGCAAGGGTGATCAAGAGGAACACGCTTAAGTATGCCATGAGAAATGACATCCTATATAAGCGCGGACACTTGGACCTTGGCTTAGATGTGCGGACCCAAACATGGCAGATGTGGTCCTAAGGGAAATGCATGAAGGAAGTTATGGCAGTCACCAAGGCTCCCGAGCTCCCACCACCGCCGGATCTGCCACACACATCGCCACTGTTCCGCCATGTGCCACCGCCGTGCTCTCTACGCACCACTACTCCGCTCCGCAGTAGCTACTCCACGCTGCCACCGATTCCGTCGCACGACCACAACTTTCCAACCTTCACGCACCACCGCTAGTTCAACGTGCTGGTATGTCCCGTCGATCTAATCTGCCACTAGTTATTGTACCTGCTTCTGATCTGTACCTGATTTTACACTATATCTGCCTCTGAAGAACAGTCTCGTATTGATGCTGCACCTGAGGTTCCGAAGCTTCAGGATATGAGTGGTTAAGATGTGATTGCAACTTTACTTAAGCAGTTGCAATTGCAATCTGGCCCTCAGACTACTTTACCTATTGGTCGTATGTCGACTGATCCTTACTTTATTGGCTCTGGTGATGGTCTAGGTTTACAGCTTATACCGAACATGCTGAAATGTCAAGAAAATTACATTGAATGGTTTGACGCGATGTGGCACACATTCCTTTCCAAGAACAAGATTGGGTTCATTGATGGATCCATTACCAAACCCCAGGATGGTTATCCCGATGCTGCTGATTGGCCTGGGGTTAATGCTACTCTTGTCTACTAGATCTTTTAAACCCTGGATCTGGTGTTGAGACCTTCTACAAGCTCGTTTCCCACAGTTAAGGATCTGTGGGATGACCTGAAGGCACAATTTATTCTTGCCGATAGTATGAAAGTTTTGCAAATGTAAGAGGCTATTCAAAGTTGCAGGCAAAATGGTCAGCCCATCGATATTTACTTTGGCAAACTGAAGATTATCACTGCATGCAGCCTCCCCTAGTTTATGACTATGAAGAAAGCAAGGCATTATGCCATTGCAATATTTCTATGAGAGTCTTCCAAGAAAGAGATAAGTATTTGATCTACCAATTCATCTCTGGTCTCGACGAAGGCTTTCACACCTTGCGATCACATATAATGAGCATTGATCCAATGCCACCTGTCACGAAAGTGTATGCCCTTGTTACCCAGGAGGAGAATCATAGAGCTATCATTCGAGCTCGTGAGCCTTCTTCGAACTCCATGGCATATGCTGCACTGCATCCACCACCAGCAAGTTCTTCGTCAGTTGTGCTTTCTGCGTCTGAGTGCAAGAATCTTGTTTGTACACATTGTCATTGCAAGGGTCATGATAAGGATTCCTGCTTCTAGATCTTTGGTGTACCAGAATGGTTCAAGGAGTTGAAGGAGAAAGCCAGCATAGCCAAGAAGCCAGCGCCAGCTTCTCGGATGTCCGCCACCGCCGCAGTGACTGGAGGTGCTGCCACGACACTTCCTCTCCCGCCGCCATTTTCCGGCTTATCCACGTCGTCGCCTGGTCTTGTGGCAGCAACTTCCTCTGGCCGTGTCCCTGCCCGATCTGAATTTAGCCCTGCTCTGTCTAATGACCAATGGAGCACAACCATGCATTTATTTAATCAGTTAATTCTCTTACTAACAATAAGTCTGGTAAGCCTACTCTACCTTGGATACTTGATTCAGGAGCCTCATATCACATGACTGGTGACAAAGGTTCTCTTACTGATCTTACTACTTCTATTGATACTGTGAATGTTGTTCTGCATGATGGCTCAGTGTTATCCACCATTCAATATGGTTCTATTTGCTTTGGTGGTGTCACTCTTTCTCATGTATTATATATACCTGCTTTGCGGTGCAACTTGTTATCATGTTCTAGATTGTTATCTACCTTGAACTGTCTAGCTTTGTTCACTGAAAATTATTGCATTTTACAGACAATCAGCACGAGGAAAGTGATTGGCGTGGGTGAACAGAAGGGGGGGTGTTTTGGCTTCGTCTGCTGGATACTCGTGTTCATCCTTCTGTCCTGCAGTCTCTTCCAACAGTTGCTTCCATGTCTTCTTTTGACTTATGGCATCAGCTTTTTGGACATTGTTGTCTTCTTTTTCTTCTATTGATATTGGCACTAATAGGAATCCAGTTCTTTGCTCTATATGCTATAGAGCAAAACAGACTAGGCATAGTTTTTCTTTGAGTTCTACAAATGCTACTGAATTATTTCAATTATTTCATTGTGATGTTTGGGGACCTTATCGAACATTATCCTCTAGTGGTGCATTTTACTTTTTGACTATAGTTGATGATTATTCCCAAGCTTTTTGGGTTTATTTATTAATGGTTAAGTCTGATGTAGCCTTTAGATTTTTAGAATTTAGTGCCTTAGTGAAGAACCAGTGGGGCCGAACCATACAACATTTTCGGGCTGATAATGGGACTAAATTTTTGCCTTTGCAATTTTATTTTGTTGCATCTGGGATAATCTTTGAGACATCTATGGTTGAAACACCACAACAGAATGGTCGGGTTGAAAGAAAACATCGCTATTTACTCAACGTGGGGCGTGCTTTACGGTTCCAAGCTAGTCTTCTTATTGAATTTTGGAGAGAATGTGTTCTTGCTGTTGCTTACTTGATTAATCGAACACCGACACAACATCTCAATAGTCGTATTCCCTTTGAGTTGCTCTACAGGCAAGCTCCAAATTACTCATCATTAAGAGTTTTTGGATGCTTGTGTTTTACTGCTCATGTTCCTAGATTTCGGGACAAGTTTTCCCCAAGCAGTTGGCGGTGTCTATTTCTTGGTTATCCTGCCGGAAAGAAAGGTTATCGCCTTTTTGACATAGAATCACGTGTGATCTTTACCAGTCGGGATGCCAATTTTTTTGAAGATCAGTTCCCGTATTCTGCAACTCCGTCATCGGCCCCTAAAGATGAACCAGGTGGCACCACCACATCACCGTCGGTCTCCTCCTCCCCGCTGCCGGAGTTGCACAGAATTTTCATTCCACCGTTCACCGTCGACCAGTCATCGCCGGCCTATCGGCATCAATTTTCGCCGGTCAGTTGCCAACAGCCCATTGCCGGTCAGTTACCGCCTATTTCCGTCGACCAGTTACCACCGGCTACGGTTAGTCATTCGTCGCCATCTATTGCCAGTCATTTGCCACCATCCGTTACCGGTCAGTCACTACCGTCCACTGCTTATCAGTCGCTGTCGTCCACCGCCGGTCAGTAGCCGCCGTTCGTAGCCGGTCAGTCGCCATCGTTCGCCGCCGGTCAATCGCCGCTGTCCATCGCCGGTCATTTACCACTGGCTGCCGCCAGTTAGTCACCGCTGGCTGCCGTCAGTCAATCGCCGCCAGCCGCTACCAAGTATTCATCACCGGCGTGTCCTTTTATAGTATCTCCGGCTCCGGATGGTTTTGCAGCCGAGTTTCCATCTATCAAACAGAGTATTCGTGCTCGTCGACCGCCTTCTTACTTGGCAGATTACGATTGTGATGATCATGCATATGCTCTTACTACTAAAGACCCCCCCCTTACGTCTCCGTTCACTCATGCATCGTCACTTTCCTCAGGTGTTCTCTATCCACTTACTGATTATGTATATTGTGATAATTTTTCTAGTATGCATTCTAGATTTTTGGGTGCAGTAACATATAGCGCAGATCCCACTACTTATTCTGAGGCTTCTCGGCATTCTCATTGGCGAGATGCTATGACTGAAGAACTTACTGCGCTAGAGCACAATCATACATGGACATTTGCCCCTCTTCCTCTGAATAAGAAGGTGATTGGGTGCAAATGGTTCTATCGGATGAAGTTCCGGTCAGATGGTACTATTGAATGTCATAAGGCGTGCCTCGTGGTTCTTGGGAAACGCTAGGTTGAAGGAATTGATTATATAGAGACCTTTGCTCTGGTGGTGCAGATGAGTTCTTTATGCTTATCTTATCCGTTGCAGTCATTCGTGGTTGGGAACTGCATCAGATAGATGTCCATAATGCCTTCCTGCATGGTGATTTGCACGAAGAGGTTTTTATGTGACCCCTACGTGGCTATGTTGTACCCCATGGACAGGTATGTCACCTTCAAAAATATCTTTATGGTCTTCTTCATGCTCCTATAAATTGGTTTTCTAAGTTGGCTCAGGCTTTATAAGTATTTGGATTTGTTCAGAGTAAGGCCGATTACTCTTTGTTTGTTTTTTCCCATGGATTAGTTTCTTTGCATGTTCTGGTTTATGTGGATGATTTGGTCATTGCTGGTAGTTTTTCTGCGCTCATTTTTGAGTTCAAGAAATACTTAAGTTCTTGTTTCCATATGAAAGACCTGGGTCTGCTTAAGTATTTTTTGGGCATAGAAGACCGGAGGGAATGTTTCTTTCGCAAAGGAAATATGCTTTGGACATTTTATCAGACACTAGTTTATCTACCTCTAAACTGACTGATTTTCCGATGGAGCAACAACATGATTTGGCACGTGTTGAAGGTCCAGTGTACCATGACCCGGAGCAGCATAGACATCTGGTTGGACACCTGATATATTTAATTATTACTTGTCCCGAACTTAGTGATTCAGTTCATACTCTTGCATAATTCATAAAGTCTCCTTGTGTTCCTCACTAGCAAGCTGTTCGTGTGTTGCACTATCTGAAGAGTCATCCTGGTCAAGGTTTATTTCTCTCTTCTCGTAGTACATTACAATTGACTGCTTACTGTGATTCAGATTGGGCTGCTTACCCGATTAATCGGCGTTCTCTTTCTGGTTATTTTGCAATGATTAGTGATTCTCCTGTTTCTTGGAAGACTAAGAAGAACCCTATTATTTATCGGTCTTCTGCTGAATCGGAGTATCGTGCTATGGTTGTTAACTGTTGTGAGTTGTTATGGCTTAAGTCTTTACTAAAGGACTTAGGGGTTTTGCACTCTTCTCCTATGCGGTTGTTATGTGACAGTCAATCTGCTCTTCATATTACAGCCAGTCCAGCTTTCCATGAATGCACAAAGTACATTGAAGTTGTTATTTTTCTGGGATCTTGTTCAATCTAGCACTATTGTTACTCAGCATATCCGCACATCAGACCAATCTGCGGACTTTTTCACTAAGTCTCTCGGACGTACCCAATTTCATTCCTTACTTGGCAAGTTGGGCATTTCAGATCCTCATGCTTCAATTTGAGGAGGGTGTTAAGAAATTAGAATATTACTTACAATTGTAATTATATTCTATTACCTTTTCCTAATTTGTACAGGATATAATGTATCCTAAGTTCACGAATAAAGATATACAATCATTACACTTATTTTCTAAATCTAAAAAAGAAAATGCAGCAAAGAGATAAACCAAAAATACAACTGGCAAAAAGGAAGACCAAGGAAAAATAGTTGAATCGCAGAAAAAAAACGAAAAGGAGCAACGCTTCGCATTTTTAAGTAAAAAGAGCGGGGGAAACATAGCACCCCAATGAAAGTTTTTCCCATAAACCAGGAACTTTCCAAAACAAAAACAAATTGTCTTATCCCTTATGGGTACTTACACATACAAATAGCAAAAGAAATATGAAAAGTGCAAACAAGCACTCAAGCTCCAGAAGTTGCCACAACCTCACCTTGTGCCTCGCCCCGAGCTTTGCCTTGCACCCCATCCCGACCTCTGTCATGCCTGCCCAATTTCTCGACTAGAACCTGCGGTGCCTTCCAGATAGACCTGCAACCAAGTTTGACGATCCCACGACATCCTATTGTAAGCTAGGAATTATAATGCTCCACATTGAGGGCTTTCAATAAGAACTCCATACGATACTGTGGCTTGCAGACAGCGGTGGAACTAGGGGGGGCGAGGGGGTGCTAGCGCCTCCCCTAAGATCCGAAGGCCCGGAATTTAGGCCTAGAGCCACCGGACGCCACCGAATTCCGCCCCCCTTGAGTCGTCAGCGCCGGAGCGAGCGGAAGTGGGGCTAGGACTTTCATGGCGAATCACTTTGATAGGCACTACTGTGGTAAGTGTGGGCTCACCTATGTTTACCAGAAGGCCCAGCGGCGGAACTAGGGGGGCGAGGGGGTGCTAGCGCCTCCCCTAAGATCCGGCGGCCCGGAATTTAGGCCTAGAGCCACCGGACGCCACTGGATTCCGCCCCCCTTGAGTCGTCGGTGCCGGAGCGAGCGGAAGTGGGGCTAGGACTTTCATGGCGAATCACTTTGATAGGCACTACTGTGGTAAGTGCAGCGGCGGAACTAGGGGGGGCGAGGGGGTGCTAGCGCCTCCCCTAAGATCCGGCGGCCCGGAATTTAGGCCTAGAGCCACCGGACGCCACCGGATTCCGCCCCCCTTGAGTCGTCGGCGCCGGAGCGAGCGGAAGTGGGGCTAGGACTTTCATGGCGAATCACTTTGATAGGCACTACTGTGGTAAGTGTGGGCTCACCTATGTTTACCAGAAGGCCCAGCGGCGGAACTAGGGGGGCGAGGGGGTGCTAGCGCCTCCCCTAAGATCCGGCGGCCCGGAATTTAGGCCTAGAGCCACCGGACGCCACCAGATTCCGCCCCCCTTGAGTCGTCGGCGCCGGTGCGAGCGGAAGTGGGGCTAGGACTTTCATGGCGAATCACTTTGATAGGCACTACTGTGGTAAGTGTGGGCTCACCTATGTTTACCAGAAGGCCGGCGGCGAGTGATTTTGAAAGCCCTAGGAGGAAATGGTTACTGTTTTATCTATGTTCTCGTAGTTTAATTAATTTACGTATACCTCAGACTATTGTGGTGTTTTTTTGGATTATGTCGTAGTAGTGACATGAGAATTGTTGGAACTGGTCTATTTATGATGAATTATTGTTCAATTTTGGTCTTCTTAATCTGCATTTGGTTTTTTTCAATTTGATTTTTGAATGTTTGTTTGATGTTTTGGAATGAGGAATAGGCTAGGGTTGTTGAATTTTCTGGAACTTGAGAACCTGTTTGCTAGGGTGTTTGGGCTTAATGTGATTTGCTAGTTTTAGGATATTCGAGATTATTGATTCTTCCTTCCATGGAAGAAAGAGTTTTGTTAGTGAGTGAGCCTGAGAGAAGCTTGTGTCCATTTAGTTTTAGGATGTTGCTTGTGATTTTGAGGTTGTTTTGCTCATGAGGACTTGAGTGAGTTTTTAGTCATATGAATGTGTTTGTTTTAACTAGTTAATAATACTGAATTGTTGTTTAGTGTGTTGTGTTTCGATTGAGAAATAGGTTTAGGTTGATTGAACTTGCTTTGTGTTTAGGTTTAAATCACCATCATGGATGTTTATGGGCCTTGTGGAAGGTTTCTTTAACATATTCAGTTTCCGATTGGTATGAACAACAGTTGTGGAGTAACATATGAGTTTTCTACTCTTATTGGTTCTTGAGTTCTCTCAATAAGTGTTTGTTTGCTTTGAACCAATAACGGATTGGAAGTGAGGCTGTTTGCAGAGACACGTTCAACTAATTTAATGAAATTGTTTGATTCTCGGTTCTTTATAGAGTTAGCAATATGCCTTCGAGTAGTTTAGGCTTTTATAAGATTCAGTACATGCAGTATATTGCCGAGAGTGTTTTAGCTTACCGGCTGTTAAACCTTTGTTAAATTTGAGTCTCCCTCTTGTACAAGAGAAGGTCAACTTAAGACATAGAGCATAAACATGGAGCTTCTGCGACTTTGCTATATACTAAATCAACCCCCTTTATCTAGTACTCGTCTTGCCCTTCTCTTGGAACCACTTCTTTGTGGACTCTTAGGATCAAGAACATCGAAGATCTTTCAATTAGCTAATGCCCATAGTTTCTGTCTTGCATTTAGGTTTTGGTAATTACCTTCATTCCTCAAAAAGCCAGCCCTACTAGCTACAGAACAAAAACATCCCGTGTCATTTCATGACTGAAACACGAAAGCAACATAGATTCATGAAAAAATTTCAGTGAAATGCCCAGATTCATGAGAGTCTTCCTTGCACAATCCAGTGAACTAGTATATAGACATATTTAATTAGACACATTTTTGAGAAATTGTGAATATTCAATAGCATATACATATTTAATTTGACATATTTTTCTTATTTTATGTCAAATAGGATATGGATAAATTATTAATTCGAAGCATTGTTGTATTTAGCGTTGCAAAAAAAAATTTCGCCCCTTTTTCGCCCCCCCTTACATAATGCCCTGGTTCCGCCACTGGGTAAGTGTGGGCTCACCTATGTTTACCAGAAGGCCGGCGGCGAGTGATTTTGAAAGCCCTAGGAGGAAATGGTTACTGTTTTATCTATGTTCTCGTAGTTTAATTAATTTACGTATACCTCAGACTATTGTGGTGTTTTTTTGGATTATGTCGTAGTAGTGACATGAGAATTGTTGGAACTGGTCTATTTATGATGAATTATTGTTCAATTTTGGTCTTCTTAATCTGCATTTGGTTTTTTTCAATTTGATTTTTGAATGTTTGTTTGATGTTTTGGAATGAGGAATAGGCTAGGGTTGTTGAATTTTCTGGAACTTGAGAACCTGTTTGCTAGGGTGTTTGGGCTTAATGTGATTTGCTAGTTTTAGGATATTCGAGATTATTGATTCTTCCTTCCATGGAAGAAAGAGTTTTGTTAGTGAGTGAGCCTGAGAGAAGCTTGTGTCCATTTAGTTTTAGGATGTTGCTTGTGATTTTGAGGTTGTTTTGCTCATGAGGACTTGAGTGAGTTTTTAGTCATATGAATGTGTTTGTTTTAACTAGTTAATAATACTGAATTGTTGTTTAGTGTGTTGTGTTTCGATTGAGAAATAGGTTTAGGTTGATTGAACTTGCTTTGTGTTTAGGTTTAAATCACCATCATGGATGTTTATGGGCCTTGTGGAAGGTTTCTTTAACATATTCAGTTTCCGATTGGTATGAACAACAGTTGTGGAGTAACATATGAGTTTTCTACTCTTATTGGTTCTTGAGTTCTCTCAATAAGTGTTTGTTTGCTTTGAACCAATAACGGATTGGAAGTGAGGCTGTTTGCAGAGACACGTTCAACTAATTTAATGAAATTGTTTGATTCTCGGTTCTTTATAGAGTTAGCAATATGCCTTCGAGTAGTTTAGGCTTTTATAAGATTCAGTACATGCAGTATATTGCCGAGAGTGTTTTAGCTTACCGGCTGTTAAACCTTTGTTAAATTTGAGTCTCCCTCTTGTACAAGAGAAGGTCAACTTAAGACATAGAGCATAAACATGGAGCTTCTGCGACTTTACTATGTACTCGTCTTGCCCTTCTATCTAGTACTCGTCTTGCCCTTCTCTTGGAACCACTTCTTTGTGGACTCTTAGGATCAAGAACATCGAAGATCTTTCAGTTAGCTAATGCCCATAGTTTCTGTCTTGCATTTAGGTTTTGGTAATTACCTTCATTCCTCAAAAAGCCAGCCCTACTAGCTACAGAACAAAAACATCCCGTGTCATTTCATGACTGAAACACGAAAGCAACATAGATTCATGAAAAAATTTCAGTGAAATGCCCAGATTCATGAGAGTCTTCCTTGCACAATCCAGTGAACTAGTATATAGACATATTTAATTAGACATATTTTTGAGAAATTGTGAATATTCAATAGCATATACATATTTAATTTAACATATTTTTCTTATTTTATGTCAAATAGGATATGGATAAATTATTAATTCGAAGCATTGTTGTATTTAGCGTTGCAAAAAAAATTTTCGCCCCTTTTTTGCCCCCCTTACATAATGCCCTGGTTCCGCCACTGCTTGATGACCCCAGACCCGGCAGTGGCACGAGAAACAGGGGTTCCCTGAGTCTGAGAATGGGTCATAAGAGTTGTGGATGAAACACGCTTGGTAGAAGGAGCGGTCAGAGGAAAAACAGGTAGAGATGAAGAAGTATTCTCAGAGACCACCTCTCAGACAAGGTCTTTCTCCTTCTTGACCAGGGTGCGGTGGCGCTTACGGACCAGCTTGTCCACATCCTTGGGAACCAGGTCAGCAAGCTCGGAGCTGTCAGAGATAGCAATGGTGCGGTCATGATGATTAACCTCTTCATCACCATCATCAACACCTAAGTTTGGATGACTGGACGGAGTGGCACGGCGACATGCTTGAAAGATCACCGATAAGGCTAGCCACCGACATGTCTGCACAAAAGAGAAATTATCAGCTAAAGGAAGACATTTGGAGGAAGCGCAGAAAAGCAAGCAGATCAAAGAATAATAATAAACATGCTGAGTTAGTCCGGTGTCCCGGAGATCACAGGGACCACCCAAGGAGGTAATACCGATAGGCAAGTAAGGCTGGCCAACAACAAAAAGAATGGAGTCACTAAGTGCAAACTCAAATTTCACCGACAACACCTCTAAGACGGAGGAAAACTAACTCAGAGGAGCCATCTCTCCATGACTAGAGCAAGCACCCCAGTTTGTTGTGGGGCCAGCATGGAAAGGTCCAGTGTGAGCTTCCCTCCATAACACCAATTCCCTATCTACATAAATAAACTTGGTTTTCCAATCAACCTGGGTAGGGAGATGGGTTATCAATTTTAAGTTCGTCTAGCTAGGGAGATTGGCAGGAGGATGGCAAAAGATCCTAAACAGGAGAATAGCGGGAGTAAAACCCACCCCAAGCACAAAACGTTAAACCCTAGGAGGATGCAAACCGAATTAGGAGGGAGATCAGTGAGGCTCGGTTTAAATACCCCAAGACAGACTGAAAAAAGGTCGATAAAGGGAAGCGGAGTCCATAGGAGGCAATGGTTTATATAGACGACTATAATATGGTCAGGGACATCTAAAATAGTTTCTTTCATCCCCGGGAGGATAATAAAATTATTAAAAACTCCAAATTCAATGCCTTCTCCAACAAACATAACCTCGCACAGACGGCAGATATAGGCGATTACCTCAGGCGCCACATCATAGAATGCGCGCTCTTTAGGTTCGCCCACAGTTCTGCCCATGACAAAAGAACAGAAAAAAGAACGCGTGTACAAAAAGAGAAGAAGAGGATACCTGATGAACGGAGGGACGAAATGCAATAAAGACGGAGAAACAAGAGAAAAAAGGGGCAAGTGAGAAAGTAAAGAAGAAGAAGATGCAGAGCTTTGAATATAAAGAGACATCAGCAGGCCCAATGGGGCGCTTTGATATCAGAGAGGCGTCTCAGAATGATTACGCTTCACCTAAAAAAGGAGAGAAGTTTATGGCACAGGGCACGCAAAGGACACGGCGGGTGGCGACAATTATGACAAAGGAGATGACAGTTCGAAACATGGCTCCACTTCTCTCGAAGTTGCGACTTTTCAAAAAAAGGGAGATTCAATTTTTCCGTCCCAAAATACTAAACAACGTGCAACTTGGCTAAGCAGGAACCAACGGAGATATCTGCGTGCTTTGTCCTGACTCTGCCTGATGCCCTGCGCGACATGCAACGGGGCTCAGGCTTGGGGACTTGATAATGTCTGGGCCTGTCAGCCCTTCCTTTACTAATTGAGGCCTAGAAGATTAAAGGGGCCTAGGATTGCGCAAAAGCCCATACTTCCCAAAGAAGGCTCCAAGAGGCAATGGTCAAAGGACTGATGGGACGTGACCTGTCCCATCACCCACCAACACGCCATATAACTAGGAAAAGAACATGGGAAGAAGGTATGTTCTCTGATACAAAGCTTCCGAACACATTGTCAAACACTATACAGGAATTCCCGATCAAACTTGATCGTCGGAGCAGGTCCGACCAACGCCGACCTGTCTTACCCTTGGGTTCTTCTTGTAGGTTTTGGAGCTGGTTCAAGGCCGATATTAGAGGACGTAGGCACGACCAAATTTCGTATCAACATATGGTAATGAGTAATTTAATACTAATTTTAAAACCTAATACGTAGATGAGTTTGCTTATTATTCGCCAGATAAATAAAGAATAGTTTCATATTGAGAATAAAGCGTTTTAATACGATGCTCCCAGTTGTAACCATCTAGCAAAACACAACGTTCTTTTTCAAGGAGAACATTTGATGAAGGAGTAGATTAGTAAACAAACCACAAATCAAAACACGCTAATTAAATTCTTGTTAGAAGATACACATTGTGTTTTTTGCTCTAACCAAGGTTCCAATATAACCTTTGAATGTCACATAAAACCAGTACATCTTAGCATACACGACCGTTATTTTTCCACACAAGAAGGTGAAGAACTCAACTAATTTCTGGAAAGAAAAATTAAGAAAACAAAGATCGATCCCACTGCAGAAACAATGAGACAGTAAAGAAAATCACACAAAATAAACTCTTGTACCAGAAAAGCACTGCATGTTTGTAATTATAAAAACACATAATTGCAAGACATGTGAGGGTTTAAAGTACATAAATTATAATGGCATGATCAATAGAAGGGTCTAAAGTACATAAATTATAATTGCATGATTAATAGAAGGGTCTAAAGTACATAAATCATATATTTAAACAGTGCATGATTAGTGAAAATCATGATTTCAATCATAAAATGCAAAAGGTACAACGTAAATTTTGGATAGGGATTTGCCTGATTATATAAGTCACCTATGGATGGTGACAGTATATTTCACAATTCTATTTTTACTTGATGAACTACTAAAAAAACAGTCATAGAAATGGCCAGGCCAATTTATGAACTATGCAAAAAATAAAAATCGACCATTTAGGATTTTAAGTTTCACAATGTTAAGAATAATTCAAGAGTTGAATTAATTTTTTTTTTCGGGAACCATCATTCGTATTAAACCATAAATATGGATATACCCTGAACTTGACCTCTTCTTGAGCATCAATATAAGCAAGTAGAACTGGAAAGAAATAATCCTTTCTTCTCTCTCCTAATCATCCTCTCTTCTGAACTCTCTCGCACCTGCCGGAAACGTCTTCCCCCTCGTCGGTAACGGCTTTCCTTCGCCGGCAATGGCTCGCCCTCCACCGGTCACTATGGCGGACAACAACTCTCTGGGTAATTCAAAATCCTTCCTTGCTGCCCTGCAATCGAAATCTCCTCCTCTCAGTTCATCCCTACCAAATAACCCTGAGCTTACCCCAAAATCTGAACACCTAGGGGAACCGGCATGCCTTTACTCAGATTAAGAAGTCACCAAGCTCTCTTCCCACTATGCTAATGCCCTAGTTGGAAAATTCACCAAAGGCCGGCTCACAATGGATCAACTAGAGGTGGCGTTCAAGACGGTAGGGTTTGGTGGGAATTACCAACTGGGCTCACTAGATTACAAGCATGTACTGATCAGGTTCGACCAAGTAAACGACTACCAACGATGCTGGATCAATTGGGCTCATGTGCAAGTCGATGATCCAGCCGTATTTGGGGAATTCGAGGAACCAAAGCTCAGGAGGCCTTGCAGAAACGCAAAGGTAAAAAATATGAAACTGGTTGGGAGGTGAGTGTTCTTGTCTTACGAGTTGCAAATATTGTTGATAGAGTTTCTCATTATTTTACTGCGATTGGTTGGACTACTTTGCTGAATTGTCCTGTTCTGCCTATGTATGAAGAGCTTGCTGAAGAATTTATTATGAGTTTTCATTTTGAGAAATCCAATGACATGACATCATCTGAGCCTAGCATATTTTTTTGTATTGGTCTGAATGTGGTGCATTTATCTGTAGATGAGTGGAATTTATCCTTGGGTTTAGCTTCTAGGGAGCAATTATTTTCAGAAGAATATGAGTCTGCTTTTTGTGGTCCTTACGTGACTTATCTGGGATTTAATCCCAATGCTGCCTGGAAATTACTTGCTCCCTCATGCCCTGATATTTATGACCCCACTATGTCTACTGTGCATTGGATTTCTGATCCTTCTTTGTGGCTTTGCCATCTTATACTTGTGAGGAATGTGTTTGGTCGTACCATTTCTTGGGCTAAGGTGAGCCAACCAACCCTTTTCGTTTTGTGGTGTATGCACACCAACAAAAAACTGAACTTAGGGTATTGGTTGGCTGAGGCTTTGCTTGACATTGCTACACACACTACTCGTCATGTCACGTTGTGCCATATTCTTGCCATGTTTCTTGAGAACAATGTGATTTTTTATGGCTTACCTCAGCTGGAATTAGTGAAAGCTCCTTCTCTTCTTAATTTGAATGCTATGGTTGAATCTAATTTGATCTATTTGGATGCTAACAAGTGCCCCCAGTTTCCTCTGCCGGGAAATCCTAGCCCGAGCTCTTCTACTCCTGCAGGTCACATCTCTCTTGTCTCCATCAATGAGGACCTCAAAAGCCTCTAACAGAAGGTGGATCGAATCATGGAGCAGAATGAGCTGATCCTTCTAGCCCTCCGGAATGTGGCTGGCCCCTCCCAATAAGTTCCCCTATCCCTGATTTTTTTTTCATTGTCTTAGTTGAGTCTAGTTTTTAGGTGGTTTTGTTCCTTCTTACATTTTTACTAAACTTGCTTGAGGGCAAGCAAGGTTTAAGTGTGAGGAGGATTATATGTTTATGTGTTATGTGTTAGTGTCATTTAATAATAATAAAAAAAATACAAAAATATTTTTGATTTTTTTTGAGTCGAGTCAAATTCAGCATACTATTCTTAATATTATTGTTTCTTGATGGACTGAACTTGCCTGTGAGAAAGCTCTTGTGTGACATATTTGGTTACTTCATACACCTCTACAATTACTTGGTAAATGAGTCTAATATAATTGGTGTAAATTGGCCTAGATGATACTTGGGATGATGAAAAAAGACAAGTAATTGAACATTTTAGCCCAGTAAATGTGAAGTTTGAGCTAGAGTAGAGCAGTCTCTACATCAATCTTTTTTCTGAGAGTCATGGCATTACTTGAATTATTTGGTGTGAAAATGATGAAAGACATTAAGATTTAACCACACAGCTTATATTGCCTACCATACATCACCCTTAGTAAACCCTTTGAGCCTTGACCTTTTTCTTTGTTTGAACCACAAAAAAATGAAGCCAAGGCCTATTTTTATCCCCTCTTTTGTGTCCCTTATATATGCATGCTTGTGATTATGAGAGGTTTCTCAGTTTATTTGCTGCTGATGTGCTTTAAATAATATCAGTGAGTACCTTGATTTTGATGTATGAAGTGACCATGTGGTACTGAGTTTAAAGGTGCAGTAGAATGATAATAAAATGAGTGATTTGGTGCTGGAAATTCATAAAAAAAATAGGGCTGATGTGCCGAGAAAAAAAATCAGAAAAAAATGAAAAAAAAGAAGAAAAAAATAAAAATAAAAATCCAGCACCAACACTTGGTAATTACAGCCAGTTCAGAGCAATTTTTTTTTACACTTTATGGAGGCTGAAAATTATCTATTTGATTGAGGAATTTTTGGGCTGAAAAGAGCATGCATGTATATTTATATTCTTAAACTTAGAACCCTTAGGACCCTACCTCGTTTTTATTCCCCCGAGCCCCGTTACAACCTTGAATAAAGACCTTTCAGATTTACATTGAATGATTTGAGTATTGCCATGTGAAATTCATATATTGAGTGACTGTCCCTTACATCTAGAGCGAATGTGTGAAACGTGAGAAATGTTAAATGCTTATATAATTTTGACTAAGTTGAGGGCTGGTTTGCATTAATTTGAGGATAAATTTACCAATGTCATTTGAAAGGTGTGAGAGTGTCAAGTGTGTTATACATGAGCATTTCTTATTAGTAAGGTAAAGTTTGTCTATGAATCAAGAAATTAATGATTGGTATGCTGAGTTTGACTGTTTGTTGGGTTGTAGTTAGTGTCTTTTTGTTATTTTTCTTTTGAGTCTTTCTTAGAGTCAGTTGGGGGATACTTGGAACTTTGTAATAAACGACATGATTTGATTCTCATTTCATACTTGAGGGCAAACATGACTCAAGTGTGAGGATATTTGATGTATGTTAATTATGTCGTTTATTTTATTGGGATTAACTGTGATTTTACGTGATTAATGTGCACTTTAAATGTTTTATTTGCAACAGATCACAGTTTTTGGGCTCGAGAGGAATTTGGAGGAGAGTAGGGAGAATTGGGCAATTATCGCAAATGAAGCAATCAAATGTAGATCAGAATCGTAGCAGTTAATTTGGAGCAGATTGGACTGATATTCTTGGAAATATTCTTGAAGATATTTGGAGATAATGTGAAGATTGGATTTTATCTTTTCAAAATCAGAAGTTAATTTTGGCAAGAATTCTATTTTATTTGGAAGAGTCCAATATGGACATGATTTTGTAATGGCAGCTATAAATTATGCGCATGAAGACAAAGAAGGGGATCTTTTTCTCTTTTTTTGGTTTTGGACGGAAGAGTGAGAATTTGGAGAAAACTCAACTTGTTTTTTTCTTCTCCCTGCTTTGTTACTTCCAGAGACGTGGATACATTACTGGGCGCCAATTTGCACGTGGTCCTGTTTTTTTTACTTGATTGTCTCCTATTAATTTAATCATGTTTATATATTATTATATATATTTGTTTAGTTTAGTTATCATGAGTAGCTAATTCATATATCGGCAGAGAATAACAAATGTTAGTTTATAAATCGTGAGGCCTAATTGCATTATAATTGATTCTTGCATGTTCTTGATTGTCCTTGGTTAAATTTATTTCGAATATGTTTAGGCCTGATCAACCTAAATGTTTTTAGAATACTGCTATCTAATTTCCGCCAATACGTAATTGTTGGATGAGATTAGTAAGTAGCACAGTCTTGTGAAAAACAGCTAACTAGCTAAAACCGTAATAGCAAGATAGAGGATAATTGAGTGTGCGTTACTATTTGCTTGTACTTTGGTAATTGCTATATCGGGTTCTTTTAATACTTAATGCTATCAAAATGTGTTCTGGTTTAGCGAATACTTTCTGGGAACATTTTGGTAAGGGAAACAGTTAATTAATCATAATTAGTTAACTGTCGATAAAGTAAGAAAGAATTGGGGGGTTAAGCGTACCTACTTCCCTATAACCGGTAGATGTGTAGGAATTGATTCATTATTGCGCCTATGATCGATATTAACTAGCATGAGTTATTCTTAGCCGATATAATTCATTCATATATTTATTTCTCATAAGTTTAAGTCTTCATTTGCATTTTTAGAGTTAATAAAATCATTACATTTAAGGCGTGGTGGCATCACCAAAAAAAGGTTTTAAAAATACTTAGTAGGAAAAATAATTATTGATTATTGCTTTTGCTTCCTATGGGATCGACCCTGCTTATCATTGTACTAATTAGTATTAATCTGAATTTGCAGGTTATTTGGCGAGTAAATCGACGCTTACCACTGCCTCTCATTGAAATTTCCCATAGCATTTGCTTGGACAAGTATCTCTACCATGGTCAGAATGCATTGCAACGTCGTATGGTTCACTGCTCCACATGTATCGCAAGACCCTTCTTGTACAGACGCAACCTTTTAAACGACCTTGGATAGAATTTTATCCATCCTTTCCATCCTTTCTTTGATCTCATATTTTTTGGGAGTAGATATCTATGCCACCTTCTTCAAGATTCGTACTTCCTGCTGATCATACTCATTCTTAGAGTCCACCAACCTTTTGAT
This sequence comes from Rubia yunnanensis, assembly GCA_037428765.1. Classification (NCBI taxonomy): domain Eukaryota; kingdom Viridiplantae; phylum Streptophyta; class Magnoliopsida; order Gentianales; family Rubiaceae; genus Rubia; species Rubia yunnanensis. The sequence continues at coordinate 32,733,607 of CM075067.1, read as the reverse complement.
GATCTCTCTAGCTTTATTCACTCTAAGGTGACAAAATCCACCACTACTGGAAGAGTTCACCAAGTCCTTGTTGCTAGATGTCATCCCTTGATAGAAGCATTGAAGCAACTGGCCTTCCATCATTCGGTGATTAGGGCAATTGTCTACCAACTTCCTGAACCTCAGCCAATACATACTCGAGGGTTCATCATACTCTTGCTTGATGCTTGTGATCTCCTTCTTCAAGGCATCTGTTCTTGTAGTACTCCAAGAACAATATCTTCAATTCTACCCATGTTGCAATGGAGTTGGGGGGCTAGCTCGAAAACCACTGATTTGCTGCTCCTGTCAAACTGAATGGGAATGCCAACAATTTAAGTTGATCTTCCATCACGGTGGATGGCATCTTTTGAACCTTACAAATCTTAATTTCAGCAGGATTTTCAGTCTCTGGCAGCTGAATAGGAGTGGGGGGGGGGTCATCTTCACTATGACCAGTAAGTTCCCACATGTATGGGTTGTTTGGGTTCTGCCTAGGGTTCGGGTTTCAGTTTGCTCCATCCATCTCAATATCAGTTCCCGAATCAAAGGTGGTTGCTGAAATCGTAACGGGTTTGGTTTGACCAAATTGAAGGGTCTTGGCAGAAATTGCTTTCCGCGCCTTTGTTCGCTTTCTGTTTAGCTTAGTTGTCTTCTTAACTTTTGAGTCGAATATTAAATTCAGTCTGGATGATCTGCTCATAAACCGAGCACACTAACACACAGATTAGTAGGAAAAAAATTGACTTACTGCTCACCGGCAGCAGCGCCAATTTGGTGAGCGTCGTTTAACTCGCTAAATAACATGCAAATTCATATTAATATTAATTAGTACAATGGTAAGCAGGGTCGATCCCACGAGGAGCAAAAGCAGTAATCCATAATTATTTTTCCTACTAATTGTGAAAACCTTTTTGGTGGTGCCACCACGCCTCAAATTTGGTGATTTTACTAGTGCTAAAAATGCAAATGATAACTCTAAAAAATGAGAAATAAATATATAAATGAATGATATCGGCTAAGAATAACTCATGCTAGTTATTATCGATCATAGGCGCAATAATGAATCAATTCCTACACATCTACCGGTTATAGGGAAGTAGGTACGCTTAACCCCCCAATTGTTTATTACTTTATCGACAGTCAACTAATTATGATTAATTAACTGTTTTCCTTACCAAAATGTTCCCAGAAAGTATTCGCTAAACCAAACACATTTTGATAGCATTAAGTATTAAAAGAATCCGATATAGCAATTACCAAAATAAAAGCAAATAGTAACGCACACTCAATTATTCCCTATCTTGCTATTACAGTCTTAGCTAATTAGCTATTTTTCACAAGATTGTGCTACTTACTAATCCCATCCAACAATTACGTATTGGCAAAAATTAGATAGCAGTATTCTCAAAACATTTAAGTTGATCAGGCTTAAACATATTAGAAATAAAATTCAACCAAGAACAATCAAGAATATGCAAAAATTAATTATAATGCAATTAGGCCTCACGATTTATAAACTAACACTTGTTATTCTCTGCCGATATATGAATTAGCCACTCATGATAATTAATTTAACCAAACAAATAATAAACATAATCATCTTAATCAAATCAAATCAAATAAAACAATGCAAACCGTAATACTGGATGCTTAGCACGAATACCAAGGAAACGAATCAAAAGCAACGTGATTAAATCCTTAGCAATGCTCCAAGATGAAAACAATGGCATGTATGATGATGTTTTCTACCCAACTAATGTCAGCTGTAAGAAAAACAAAAGACAAAGAAAAATTCTGTCTCGGTTCAGGAACAGAGAATAACAAAAATGACTCCAAAAAAAACTCCCTTTGGTATGTCTGCTTTCTGCGTATATATACCCCCGCCGGAATTACAAATCTTGTCCATATTGAACTCTTTCAAATACCATAGAATCCTTTCCAAATTTAAATTCTGATTTGAAGAGATAAAATATGATTAAAATTTTCAAAATTATCTCCAAGCATATCTCCTCAAATATCTTCTTAAATCAGCCCAATATCTTTCCACATCAGCTCCAAAATAGCTGCTATGGTTCTGCTCTCCATATTGACTGTTTCATTTGCCATAATTTCAATGCTTCTCACCAACTTCCTCCTAATTCTTCTTAAGCTCAAAAACTGTGATCTGTGACAAATAAAACACTTTTTAAAAATAAAATAAAATTGGGTAATAACTCAAATGAGCCCCCAATAAAATCCCTCCCCTCCCCTTGCCCTGGTGGGAATTGAACCCATGACCCTATGGTAGTAACACTAGACTTCAACCGCTAGGCTAACATTCAATTCCCGTGACAAATAAAACACTTAAAATGCTCATTAATCCGAAATATCACAGTTAATCCCAGTAAAATAAAAAACATAATTAACACATATCAGTAATGAAATGCTAGTATTATGTTATGACTTTAAATTTTCACTTTAGTAGCTCGAGGAGAATGACAAGATAGTTTCTCGAGAATTAAATTAGGTCAAATCAAGAAGTTTTTTCTTGTTGGGCTGAATAGTCCAATAAAGCCCAATTCTCCAACGTACTTTCCACTGTATCTAAAGAAATAGAAAACTGTAGAGAAAATGCTAGTTTAATATGACGAGATTACCTTTTCATTTTAGTGGCTCGAGGATTAAATCTAGTCAAATATAAATTGTATTTTTTGTTTGACTGAATAGTCTAATAAAGTCCGATATTTCAGCATACTTTCCACCAAGGAAATGGGAAACTTTAATAAAATGCTAGTATTCTATTATGAGTTTACCTTTTCATTTAAGTTGCTCAAAAGAGCGACATGAGAGTAGATCGAGAATTAAATAAGGTCAAATCTAAACAGTTTTTCTTGTTAGGATGAATAGTTTAAAAAAGCCCAATTCTTCAATGTACTTTCCACCAACTCTCGGGAAATGGAAAAATCGTAGTGAAATGCTAGTATTATATTATGATTTTACTTTTTTATTTTAATGGCTCGAAAAGAGTGACATAAGACAAGATCTAACATTAAATAAGGCCAAATCCAGAAATCTTTTCTTATTGGGCTTAATAATCTTTTAAAGTTCAATTCTCCAACTTACTTTCCACCGAGTATAAAAAAATCTAAAAATTGTAGTAAAATGCTAATATTATATTATGAGTTTCCTTTTTAATTTTAGTGGTTGAAGAAAATTAACACGAGACTTTATCAAGGATTAAATAAGGTCTAATCTAGACAATTTTCCAATTGGATTGAATAGTCTAATAAAGCCAGTTCTAATGAAATGGGAATATCGTAGTTAAATGGTTGCATTATACTATGAGTTTACTTTCCATTTTAGTGGTTCGAGGAAAGTCAAATGAGATTAGATTGGGGCTTAAATAAGGGCAAATCTAGATGTTTTTTTCTTGTTGGGCTGAATAGTCTAATAAAGTCCAATTCTCCAACATACATATCACAACTCTAAGGAAATAGGGATATAGTGAAATGTATGTATTATAGTATCACTTTAAGACAAAGTTTTGCGCGACACCGTCTCACAGCGAGACCAATTATTTATGTGTGTTATTATGAAGTTTAATTAGATATAGGGTTCTCGATATAATTTAAAAATGTTGGGAGGGGAAGGAGGGATTTAAGTGCAAATAGCACTTTTAGAGGGTGTTGGAAATAAACAATTGGGAATTTAATGATTCCGGGTCATAAGAATCTCGCAGGTTAAGAATCCAGGTCGGAAAATTTGTTATTCAATTTTTTACCGATTTCCGTGCAATGCGCGAGTTTTTAATACCACACTTGATGTTTAATTTCCAATACTTGATGTTTCAATCAAACCTTATGATGTTATACAAGAATTTTTTTTTCTACTAACTCACGTGTTTAAAGTTAAGCCTTGATCTTTTAGTTAAAATCTTGTGTTTATATGTTAAACTTTTCATGCTTTACTTATTTTGATAGATATTTGTGATATTTTACATCTTAATTCTTAATTTTTATTTTATACTTTCATTTTCATTGATGTGTTATGTTTTAAACTTGTTGTTTTAGAAGCTAATATTGATGTTTCTTATTTTTAATATTAGAATTTTATTTAATGTATTCTTGGTGTTTCAATAGTGAGAATTTGGTTTTAGATTTTGAAGTTGATGTTTTAATTTTTCCAATATCAGTGTCACGTTTTGGTGCACACTTTAATGTATTCGAAATTTATGTGTAGTTTGTTTAATGTATACCTTAATGTTTCACTAGTGTGAATTGATTTTTTAAATTCTAATATTGATGTTTATATATTCCGATATTATTGTCACCTATTGGAGCATTCTTTGATGTTTTAAAATTGATGAGGGTTTTAATTTGACGTATATTTTAGTGTACTTATTTAGTGTTTAACTATTTTATTTTATTCCACATTTTGATTGATGTGTTTAATTTTAGCTGTGTTGTTTTAAAAATTAATATTGATCTTTCATTTTTTTGAATATTGAATTCTTACTTAATGTATGCTTGGATGTTTCAATACTGTGAATTGATTTTTAAAATTTTAATGCTGATGTTTTGTTATTTTTTTGATATTGACGTCTCTTTCGGTGTGCACTTTGATGTTTTAAACTTGATGAGTATTTTCATTTGATGTATTTATTTAGTTTATTTATTTGATGTTCAACTATTTTATTTCATTGTCTATTTCAGTACTTTAGTTGATGTCTAGCAATTTTAATTTGATGTGTACTTATCATTTTAATTTAATGTTTAACTATTTTATTGTGATTTTCTTAGTGTTTTTATTTAATGTTTTAGCAATTTTAACTTGATGTGTATTTTAGTGCATTTATTTGATGTTTTAACTATTATGATTTGATATTATGTTTGTTGTTTATCTATTTTAATTCAGTATATTTTTAGTATTTGAATTTGATGTTTAACTATTTGAATTTAATGTTTTATTATTTTAATTTAATTGATTATAATTGTTTTATTTTTATTAGAAATAAATTAATATTACATGAAATGAAATGGGTTGATAAATGTGATGGGCATCCTAAATTTCAAATATCAAGTCTGGTCGACAGTCTACTAACTTCTGAGCATGCAGAGGAATCTCCTTTCGACAAGGATTCTAGCCCAGATTGTCTTCTTCTTCCTCGATGCAATACTATTATTGATGGTGACAATTAAAGTAAAGTTGGATCTGAGTATGGCAGAGGTGTTCCGAAACGGTGGACAACGACCGGTTTTTGGTGCTTTTCTCTACCCATCGTTTGCTAATGAACGTTGGAGATGCCAATAAGCTTCAGAATTGCAATAACATAAATCTCACCGACTAAATTTCGACGGAATTCCGACTGAATTGCAATCGTCGACTGAATTCCATCACACTAACATTAACCACACCGACAAAATTCGAGATGAATTCCAAAAAAAAAAATAAACCCCACCTCTATCGTTTAATAGCATACTGATTCACAGGTGGAATTCAGTCGTCGAATGGTGGAGACGAGGTTTTATGTTATTTTTGATAAATTGCATACCTGTCATTCAGTTTTAGTGTTTTTTCATAAAAACAACCCGAGAAAAGAATATTCGTATTTACACCCTAAATTTTAAAAGCTCCAGTTTTGTTATCTCACTGTTTATGTTTTAGCCCTGGTCTCACCACGAGACAGTCTCGCAGGAGATGGACTCCTTCTTTAGTTATTAATTTTATTTTCTTGAGGAGAGTGACATGTGAGTAAATTAATGATTAAATAAGTTCAAATCTAAATTAATTTTTTATTGGGCAGAATAGTCTAATAAAGCTCAATTCTCCATCGTGCTTTCCACCGATTCTAAATAAATGGAAATATTTATTAAAGTGCTAGTATTATATTATGAGAACTTGATCCATATAAGGATGGTCAACGGAAAGAGGATGCATTTGTGTATGTTGATATATATGGATGCAAATATGGAGGACGCATTTACAGAATGCGTCCTCACTGTTTTTTATTTTTTTCCGGCATGGTAATTAGAGGACGCATTCCATGAATGCGTCCTCATTTTTTTATATTATTTTTTAAAACGAATTTAATTAGAGGACGCATTCCATGAATGCGTCCTCATTTTTTTATATATTTAATAATTAGAGGATGCATTCCATGAATGCATCCTCATTTTTTTAAATATTTTTTTTAATAAATATAATTAGAGGATGCATTCATGGAATGCATCCTCAGATTTTATTTAATTTTTTTAATATTTTGGTTTAAAAACATTTTTACAATTTTAATAATTTATTTAACAATTTATGTAACAATTTATTTTAGAATTTTTGTGTCGAATTGTTAAATTTGTTAGAAAATAACATATTATTCATCTCCATTTTGCATTTCAAACCGGTATTGAATTTGACAAAATAATACATTTCGCATTCCGGTTAATATACCTGTTTCGCAATCCAAAATAGTATACTTTTTTTAAATCAGTGTTATTAAAAACGGGCATTGTATTTTACATGTATATTTGTACTGTACATAAATTTTTTTTAGGCCCACATGTTATTAGTGAAATATATAAATTATAATTTTAATCAGGGTTTTTTTTTAAACCATCCAAAGATGGGGGAAATTATATTAGGCATTCCCAAGCCGTGTAAATAAGCAGAAACTTAAAACAGGAAGAAAAAGATGAAGCCATGATTTAGTTGAGATATACAAGAGTGAGCCATAAGCTCTTGAAGCAACAATTGTTGCTTCCAAAATAATGTAGGGTAAGTAGTTAATAGTTAGAGGATTACAATAATTTTAATCAGTGAAATATATAATTTGTAAATTATTATTTATATTTGTTTTTGGGTGAATATAGTGCATTGGTAGAATCCGTCCTCAATTTTGTGGAATTTTTTTGAAATAAACGAATGTATTTAATTTTCATTTTTAATTTTTTTGAAATACTGTTTGAATTATACCTATTTTAAATCAGTGTTATTAAAAACGGGTATTGAATTTGACATGTATTTTATTACCGTACACAATTTATTTTCAGTCCCACATTTTATTAGAAAAATATATAAATTGTAATTATAAGCAGTAAAATATCTAATTTGTAAATTATTCTTTATATTTTTATGTTATTCTAAAAATTACAGTAATATATAGTAAGAATGAATATAATTAAACATAAATGTACAATATGTGGAGGAGACCTGTCAAACGTAAATAAATTAGTGCTAAATATCATCATGTTATCTACTAACGACGGCCTCTGTAAAGCTTTCCACCTGTTCCACATGGTGGAGGATGTATGGTGCGGGATGTGCATCTTGGGACGACCATCTCAGGAGAAAAATGGATGGCGTCATCTGGCACTCCCTCTGTACAATCCTCCTGCATATCATCTTCCGTGTTCTGCCATGAACCCTGCTGGACATGTGCAACACCACCAGTATCTAATGGAGCAGCATGCGACATGTATTGATGACTCGTACTGGGAGTAGCATATGACGTGAAATCTGTTGCAGCCATATCGAACTGTGAGGATCCACCATGTGACGGTCCGGCATGACTAGGAAGGGGTGTAAGATATGCATTGAAATCAGCCGCAGTAGTGTCATACTGTGACGGTCCACCGTGTGATGCTCCAGCGTCTGTCGGACACGCATTTTAATTTCCAGCTTATGATGAACCAATGCGGTCTGTATGGGCACGAGCACGCGATCGCCGACCACCCTGTCGACCAGGTGGAGCTGGACGGTGGCTTCTAATGCTAGTGTAACTCACACCCGGTGGAGGTTTGTCACAGTGCACAAATGGCTGGTGGAACTGCAGTCTGGAAGGTTCATGTGCATACTGTAGAGTACGGGTGGCAACATCGCGTACCTCCCTGATCATGTTCGTGATACGTGGGGGACAGTCGTCCAAATTTGTATCCAACATGATTCTCATCTGAGACATTGCTTGAAACTACATCAATGAGGTGAATATGGTAGTTAAATAATGTTGAGGAAACATATAGTATTAATTGTGAAAACTAGAGGACATGAAGGAAATACAGTATACTCCAGAGTAGCCCCATCTCAATGAAAATCCTCCGCAATTGTTTCGGCCCGGCCTGGCTGATCAACCAGGGTCACTGTTCTCCGAAAATACCATTCCATGTATTCTCGAGTGGGTGTGTACGGATCCGCTAGCACATAAACTTTTCGTTGTCCTCGATGTTCCCAAACATCGATATATCTTCTCAGTTCCACCCGCCAGTCCAATCCTGACCTCCCGCAACGGTCTCTAGTATGAAGTAGTTTTTGTTCATCCTTACTGACCAACTGGATGGGTATTGGCTGGATGAGGCCAAACTGCCTGAGAACACGATGTACGTGATGGTACTCTACGACATGCCAGCTAATGAGGTCAACAGACAATAGCCAGTTGTGGCTACCAGCTGTACAATACTGTGGGAGTTGTTGTACGACATCCTCTGTGTACGGCTGCCAAATAAACTGCAATGACAGGTAGGTCTTGTGGTTAGCTATGAGAATCCCTTATAACCATTAGTCCAAGTTCAGGAAATTCGAATGTCAATATACCTGTCTATCATGAAGAGATGTTAGCTGATCGCGGTACACTTTAAGTACATGCATAGGTGATTGGGATAAATCGTGTCGCGCTCTCCACCTGTTAGGAACATAGTGAATACTATAAGTCATTCCTAGTAATTACCTTGCAGTTAAAAGAGTAACTCCCGACGAATTCAATACGTACCTGGAACCAACAGCACTCATTGTGGCGATCACCGGTAGTCGTCCGGCCGGACGGATGCATGGGATTCGCTCCCATGCCCACAGCTGACAAAAAATGAAATGAAATTTAATATAATATATGAGGTCACGATCGAAAGTATATACAACTGACAAAATTAACCAACAATGTTACCTGTAGCAAGACTAGCGGTCCAGATATGGATTTCACTTGTGGGATGGCAGCGTCACATAAACACCTGTACAAGTGTGCCAAAATGGCACTACCCCAACTGTATTGACGTGCTGCACCGATGTCCATCAGTGAAGACAAATACAGCAAAGGGATAATGATGTGTCCATTTTAGGCGCATTATTTAGTAGTATTTAGGATCACTTTTGTGCTCTTTTATTATCGAGAGCTTGTGTTTTACCTTGAAATTCACTTAGGAGAGGTAAAAGCAACTTTGTACTCTTTTACCTCTTTTAAGTGGATTTTGTGTGACAAGGGAAGAACACGGAACCAACGAACACCGGAAGACATTGAAGATTATACTTTCGAAGACTTTTGGATACTCACTTCGAAGACATGAAGACCGGAGGCCGTTGAAGACCATTTTGGAGCTGTTGAAGACTTGAAGAGTGAGAGGGATGGCTATGAAGAAGACAAAGAAATAATGCAAAACGGTGGCTGCCGTCGCGACCCCCGTCGCGACACCATCGCGACACCATCGCGAGCCGGGGTATCGTCGCGAGTCGCGACGAACACCGTCGCGAGTCGCGACCATCGGGCGGCCAGAAATCAACTTTATTTTCTTTGCACTATAAATACCATCTTTTTCCCTCTTCTTCTCCAGTTTTGAGAGCGCGCCTTTCTCTGGTTTTTGGGCGCCAAACCTAGGTTTTTTCTCTTCTTTCTTTTCTTCTTCTTTTCTTAGTTTTTATGTGTTTTCTTGTTCTAGAGTAGTTCTTGCACTTGGGAGCAAAGGATTGAAGCTTCCACTTCTATGTATTGAGATTCATTTTATCTATCTATTTGGTGTTTTTGCTATTGTGCAATTATCGTGCTTTGAATGTTAATTGTTGATTGCATTGATGTTATTGAGAGCTTGATGATATGAAATGCTTGGATTAATTGCTAGCTAGGGTTTGGGGGATTTGGGTTAATTTCCCCCCTGTTCTTGTTAGCAATGTGAGAGTATGAATTAGAGCTTTTGATTGTGTTAGTGTGTTGACAATGTGCTAGGCGAATGTGATTGATGTCGAACTCTTCGTCATGTTCGTTTGTGTAGCAAACGAGAGAGTCATATGCTCGCGGATGAATGTGCGTTGCACGTTCATCCAATCTCGTGTAATTGCATGAATTGGTTCAATGCCTAGTCACGGTGTAGTGGTCATAGGCATTGCCAAGCTTGTTGGTCCTTCGTGCTAAATGCCACCAATGACACCTTGAGTCGTGGTCGCGACTCGGGAGCCATTGGTGAGGTTTGACGAGAGATGTCGAACTCACTCTCGCAAACTACGAACTAAGAAGGATAGGAGTTCAGTCTCCACGACAAGTAGTTGAAGTATTGAATAGATGATTTAAACTCATTCTTGAAGCATTTGTTATTTGGCGTTTATGTACTCTTGACGGTGTGTTTCGCTGCATGTGTGCCATGAGTGGTTTGAGCATAGGGAGTGCTTGTGTGGTTGAATTGCTTAGGTGTAGGAACGTGACGAATTCCGTAGCGCCTTTGCATGAAGATCTACGAGCACGAACTTAGAACTCCTTGTGGTGTGTGTGTTGTGGTACTTGCTAGATGGGGTGTGTGAGTGTTGGGTCATGAATGCTATATGATGGAATGTGTGAATGATTCGATGAACTACATTAGATGTGGAAGTGGATATCCGTTGCCCCCAAGTCATTGTACCTTTGTAGTTTAAAACCCTTTTCTTAGTTTCGTTGCCGGGGAGTAAGGTTTAAGTGTGGGGAGGTTTGATATGTCCATTTTGTGTGGTTATTTTGGGGGTTTTAGGATGTGGATATGCCATTTCCTCCGTATGCTTAAATCTTTTCTTACTCGAGGGCGAGTAAGGTTTAAGTGTGGGGAGGTTTGATGTGTCCATTTTAGGCGCATTATTTAGTAGTATTTAGGATCACTTTTGTGCTCTTTTATTATCGAGAGCTTGTGTTTTACCTTGAAATTCACTTAGGAGAGGTAAAAGCAACTTTGTACTCTTTTACCTCTTTTAAGTGGATTTTGTGTGACAAGGGAAGAACACGGAACCAACGAACACCGGAAGACATTGAAGATTATACTTTCGAAGACTTTTGGATACTCACTTCGAAGACATGAAGACCGGAGGCCGTTGAAGACCATTTTAGAGCTGTTGAAGACTTGAAGAGTGAGAGGGATGGCTATGAAGAAGACAAAGAAATAATGCAAAACGGTGGCTGCCGTCGCGACCCCCGTCGCGACACCATCGCGACACCATCGCGAGCCGGGGCATCGTCGCGAGTCGCGACGAACACCGTCGCGAGTCGCGACCATCGGGCGACCAGAAATCAACTTTATTTTATTTGCACTATAAATACCATCCTTTTCCCTCTTCTTCTCCAAGCTTTTCCAGGCGCGTTTTCTCTGGTTTTGGGCGCCAATTTTAGGTTTTTCTTCTTCTTTCTTTTCTTAGCTTTCTCTTAGTTTGATTATGTCTTTTGTTGTTGTTCTAGAGTAGTTCTTGTTCTTGGGAGCAAAGGATTGAAGCTTCCACTATCTATGTAGCAAGAACTCATTTATATCTATCTATTTGGTATTTTTGCTATTGTGCATTTATTGTGCTTTGAATGTTAATTGTTGATTGCATTGATGTTGTTGAGAGCTTGATGATATGAAATGCTTGGATTAATTGCTAGCTAGGGTTTGGGGGATTTGGGTTAATTTCCCCCTGTTCTTGTTAGCAATGTGAGAGTATGAATTAGAGCTTTTGATTGTGTTAGTGTGTTGACAATGTGCTAGGCGAATGTGATTGATGTCGAACTCTTCGTCATGTTCGTTTGTGTAGCAAACGAGAGAGTCATATGCTCGCGGATGAATGTGCGTTGCACGTTCATCCAATCTCGTGTAATTGCATGAATTGGTTCAATGCCTAGTCACGGTGTAGTGGTCATAGGCATTGCCAAGCTTGTTGGTCCTTCGTGCTAAATGCCACCAATGACACCTTGAGTCGTGGTCGCGACTCGGGAGCCATTGGTGAGGTTTGACGAGAGATGTCGAACTCACTCTCGCAAACTACGAACTAAGAAGGATAGGAGTTCAGTCTCCACGACAAGTAGTTGAAGTATTGAATAGGTGATTTAAACTCATTCCTGAAGCATTTGTTGTTTGGCGTTTATGTACTCTTGACGGTGTGTTTCGCTGCATGTGTGCCATGAGTGGTTTGAGCATAGGGAGTGCTTGTGTGGTTGAATTGCTTAGGTGTAGGAACGTGACGAATTCCGTAGCGCCTTTGCATGAAGATCTACGAGCATGAACTTAGAACTCCTTGTGGTGTGTGTGTTGTGGTACTTGCTAGATGGGGTGTGTGAGCGTTGGGTCATGAATGCTATATGAAGGAATGTGTGAATGATTCGATGAACTACATTAGATGTGGAAGTGGATATCCGTTGCCCCCAAGGCATTTTATCTTTGTAGTTTAAAACCCCTTTTCTTAGTTTTGTTTGATGATTAGTATAGTCACTTGACGTTGCTAGTTATCTTGTCTTTTTACTTTCGTAACTTAGGAACCAACCAACCAACCAACCCCCCCTTTTACTCGCTTTTATGTGTGTGTATATATATTTACTCCTAGCCTAGTATATCAACCATTTGTGTGCTTAGACGCTTAGGAAGATCCCTCTTCTCATTGGACGACCCCGATTTGCCACTATCTACCTAGTTGTAGAAAGTAAGCATTGAGGGCTTATAAATTATCTTTTGGCGCGCGGGCGTGACGACCGCCCGCGCCTGTCAAAATGGCGCCGTTGCCGGGGAGGTTTGATGAACATATCCCCGGCAACGGCGCCATTTTGACAGGCACGGGCGGTCGTCGCGCCCGCGCGCCAAATTATAATTTATAAGCCCTCAGTGCTTACTTTCTACATTAGGTAGATAGTGGCAAATCGGGGTCGTCCAAAAAGAAGAGGGATCTTCCTAAGCGTCTAAGCACAAAATTGGTTGATATACTAGGCTAGGAGTAGATATATATACACACACATAAAAGCAATGTAAAAAGGGGGGGTTGGTTGGTTGGTTCCTAAGTTAACAAAGATAACTAGCAACGTCAAGTGACTATGTTAATCATCAAACGAAACTAAGGAAAAGGGTTTTAAACTACAAAGGTACAATGACTTGGGGGCAACGGATATCCACTTCCACATCTAATGTAGTTCATCGAATCATTCACACATTCCATCATATAGCATTCATGACCCAACACTCACACACCCCATCTAGCAAGTACCACAACACACACACCACAAGGAGTTCTAAGTTCGTGCTCGTAGATCTTCATGCAAAGACGCTATGGAATTCGTCACGTTCCTACACCTAAGCAATTCAACCACACAAGCACTCCCTATGCTCAAACCACTCATGGCACACATGCAGCGAAACACACCGTCAAGAGTACATAAACGCCAAATAACAAATGCTTCAAGAATGAGTTTAAATCATCTATTCAATACTTCAACTACTTGTCGTGGAGACTGAACTCCTATCCTTCTTAGTTCGTAGTTTGCGAGAGTGAGTTCGACATCTCTCGTCAAACCTCACCAATGGCTCCCGAGTCGCGACCACGACTCAAGGTGTCATTGGTGGCATTTAGCACGAAGGACCAACAAGCTTGGCAATGCCTATGACCACTACACCGTGACTAGGCATTGAACCAATTCATGCAATTACACGAGATTGGATGAACGTGCAACGCACATTCATCCGCGAGCATATGACTCTCTCGTTTGCTACACAAACGAACATGACGAAGAGTTCGACATCAATCACATTCGCCTAGCACATTGTCAACACACTAACACAATCAAAAGCTCTAATTCATACTCTCACATTGCTAACAAGAACAGGGGGGAAATTAACCCAAATCCCCCAAACCCTAGCTAGCAATTAATCCAAGCATTTCATATCATCAAGCTCTCAATAACATCAATGCAATCAACAATTAACATTCAAAGCACGATAATTGCACAATAGCAAAAACACCAAATAGATAGATAAAATGAATCTCAATACATAGAAGTGGAAGCTTCAATCCTTTGCTCCCAAGTGCAAGAACTGCTCTAGAACAAGAAAACACATAAAAACTAAGAAAAGAAGAAGAAAAGAAAGAAGAGAAAAAAACCTAGGTTTGGCGCCCAAAAACCAGAGAAAGGCGCGCTGAGCAAAACTGGAGAAGAAGAGGGAAAAAGATGGTATTTATAGTGCAAAGAAAATAAAGTTGATTTCTGGCCGCCCGATGGTCGCGACTCGCGACGGTGTTCGTCGCGACTCGCGACGGTGTTCGTCGCGACTCGCGACGGTGTTCGTCGCGACTCGCGACGGTGTTCGTCGCGACTCGCGACGATGCCCCGGCTCGCGATGGTGTCGCGATGGTGTCGCGACGGGGTCGCGACGGCAGCCACCGTTTTGCATTATTTCTTTGTCTTCTTCATAGCCATCCCTCTCACTCTTCAAGTCTTCAACAGCTCCAAAATGGTCTTCAACGGCCTCCGGTCTTCATGTCTTCGAAGTGAGTATCCAAAAGTCTTCGAAAGTATAATCTTCAATGTCTTCTGGTGTTCGTTGGTTCCGTGTTCTTCCCTTGTCACACAAAATCCACTTAAAAGAGGTAAAAGAGTACAAAGTTGCTTTTACCTCTCCTAAGTGAATTTCAAGGTAAAACACAAGCTCTCGATAATAAAAGAGCACAAAAGTGATCCTAAATACTACTAAATAATGCGCCTAAAATGGACACATCAAACCTCCCCACACTTAAACCTTACTCGCCCTCGAGTAAGAAAAGATTTAAGCATACGGAGGAAATGGCATATCCACCTCCTAAAACCCCCAAAATAACCACACAAAATGGACACATCAAACCTCCCCACACTTAAACCTTACTCGCCCTCGAGTAAGAAGAGATTCAAGCATGCGGAGTAAATGATATATCCCAAAACCTAAACTAATCCCCCTATCAAAGCCTCACCAAAACTCTCAATCTCGAAAATCCCAAAATAAAAGCTCACATGAGAATTTTGCACACACACATCCCCAATCCTAGATCTAACCAAACCTACCACAGATCAATTCACTACCCATAAAAATATTTCACAGCCCAGAATTGATATTCCCAGAATCCAATGACACAGAATGAAGTTAAAACCATAGAGGAAGTTTTAAACACATGCTTCACCTAATGCCAATATATCAACCAAAAACGAAGTAGAAAGAGATAAGGAATTTCATAACCACACTTCGTTTCCTAACCCACTAAGCTACCCGATCCCAAGAGGTCTAAAGATATTGAGCTACCCGATTCATCCGTGTGACAACCGCAACCTTATGACTCCAACGCCGGCAAATGAGTAAAATCATAGCATTTTTCAATTTCCCTCAATTTCTCTCATTTTCCCTAGGAGCTCTTTCGAGTTTTCATCCTAGCCACACATCATGTTTCTTTAGCTCACATCTCACCTTTTTCCGCACATTGTAGCCTCTCATTTTTGCCTAGGCCGCCCTTTAAGGGTTTTCGACCTATCCGGGCCCCCAATGTTGCCTAAGTTGCCCTCTCGGGTCTTCAACTTAGCGGGTTTTCTTTTTCTTGTTTTTTTTTTCATTTCATTTTTTTTTCTTTTTGTTTTTCTATTTTTTTTTTATTCTTTTTCTCATGTTTTTCCAATGAAAAGTAGCAAAAAGCATTCCAAAACAATGTAGCATGCATGTGAATCCTCTAACCCCTCCCCACACTTAAAACATTACATTGCCCGAAATGTAAACACGTAAGGCAAGAATAATAAAAATCAAGGTAAGGGAGTTAGAGTGACACCCGTGTCTCCGCAATTCGCCGGTGATATGGCGATATCCAAGTACTTGGATGGTCCCGAGATGGGTTTCGGAACCGGAAGGGTGAGCAAAAATGCCGTAGAAGAACTCACCCCTCGAGAAAAACATTTTCTCCATGGCGCCGTTTGATCAAGACTACACCACGAAGAACACATTAAACTCACAAGTACATGAGGATATGTAATAGTAGGTTTAGCATCAAGAGTTAATAACCATAGTATTGTCAAAGAACAACCAATCGACCCTCAATCACCACTATAAGATTATGCATGAAAAATATCCAACATATATTGACATGTATACAAGCATCATCATAGGTTAAGAACTGACGGTCACAATGATGTAGTCGGCATACTACAATCAACAAATGTACTATAAAGATGCAAGAATGTTCATATGCCAATATATGTAGGATGGTGGAAGAAATGAGAGGTATGTGATGTTCTTGGGAGTGTTGGGTGGAGAAGAAGGAAGGATTATGCAATGTTTAAAATCATTTGGAAACTTGGAAGCTAGGAAATTTGAAATCCGGGCTCAAAAAATTTTCGAAAGTTTCTGAGCACGTCGCGACTCGCGACGAGGTTGGTCGCGACTCGCGACGGGCCTCGCGATGTCAGGGCGACTCGCGGAAAGTAAAGTCCGGGAGCTCAAAATGTTCTGAGCTCGTCGCGACTCGCGACGTGGTTGGTCGCGACTCGCGACGGGCCTCGCGACGGGTCTCGCGACGTCAGGGCGACTCGCGGAAAGTGGAGTCCGGGAGCTCAAAATGTTCTGAGCTCGTCGCGATTCGCGACGTGGTTGGTCGCGACTCGCGACGGGCCTCGCGACGTCAGGGCGACTCGCGGAAAGGTGAGTCCGAGAGCTCAAAATTTTCTGAGTTCGTCGCGACTCGCGACGAAGGGTGTCGCGACTCGCGACGAGCCTCGCGACGTCAGGGCGACTCGCGGAAAGTTGGCGCTGGGAGTGGACTTTGCTCCCCTGTTCGTCGCGACTCGCGACGAAGCACATCGCGACTCGCGACGGCAGGGTATCCCAGGCTTAAAATTTTTTTCTGTTTTCTTACCAACTGTCCAAGCTTGCTTCCCTCGTTCATTGATCTCGTTCCTTCATCTCCTTCATTGTAATGCACTTCATGTTGCTACAACATCATAGAAAAACATGCCATAAAAAGAACAAAACAAAACAACAACAAAAACAAACTAAGAAACACAAACTAAGAAACAAAAACTAAAAGAAATGCCGAATTTATTTAACGTCGTCGGCACGACGAAGCTCCGTATTTTTAAGGTCGTCGGCACGACCCTAATGTTATCCGTATGGTGAAGGCTTGAAGCTCTTCACCATGAGCATCCAAAATAAGAGAGGTGGGGGCACAAAACTTCCAAGAGGAAAGTCTTGTGGAGGTGAAGATGGTTCAAAGGGAATTAAGTGGTTAGGGAGCTTAGGATAGTCTTTTGGCTCCTCTCTCGTTTCCCTCAAAACTTCCGAAAATATTAGAGTTGGTTCACTAGGTGGGAGAAGGGGTGACAATGCTAATGGATAATGTAGCACTATCACCTCTTCCTCCATTTTTCTATCCTCTACAACCAACTCCTCATCCCTTTCAAACTCAAAATCATTTTTATTGGTGACGTCACTCACCGCATCATCGAGTTCAAGTTGGGATGGTGTGTTTTCGGAATCACGAGCTTCCATGCGGGCCAATACCTCTAATATGTTCCTCACATGCCCCTCAATGGCCTCAACACTAGAGGAGAGCTGGGTATCCGGCTCTTCGCTAGTAAAGGATTTCAAGTTTGCTATGGTATTTAAGACATCCTCACGTGTCAAACTTGAACTTCCTTGTTGGGCTTGGTTTTGGGGTATGGTATAGGGTGGTGATGGCCAACTAGGTTGCTCGTAATATTGGTTTTCTGGCTCATTCTCATACCACAAATCCGGACTACCACTCCATTCCGGATTGTAAGAGTTGTGGTATGGATAGCATTCATGAGCTTCTTGCCCTTGAAAACCAATATCTCCTATCTCTTGATAGCACTCTTCATAATACCCATGGTTTTGGAAACCAAGGGTTCTTTCTCGGTCATAGTGCTCCTCCCACAACAAAGGGCAAGATTCGGTAGGATGATCGGAATGACACATCCTACAAAACCTTGCTTGTTGAGCCTCTCTTCTCATCATGAGTTCCCTCAAGGTGAGACGCTCCATTAAGAAAATTGTTTTTTTTTTAAATTTTTTTTTCAAAAGTTCGGAATCATAGTGCAAGGATTCTCAATAAAATAGATTACCAAGAACTCGAGCAATACCTAATCCGAACAAAAACAACCACCAAGTAGTGGAAAATAAAAACAACTAGCTAATACACAACCAAATACACCTAAATACTTAAGAATAAACGCCTCTTCCCCGGCAACGGCGCCATTTTGACAGGCGCGGGCGGTCGTCGCGCCCGCGCGCCAAAAGATAATTTATAAGCCCTCAATGCTTACTTTCTACAACTAGGTAGATAGTGGCAAATCGGGGTCGTCCAATGAGAAGAGGGATCTTCCTAAGCGTCTAAGCACACAAATGGTTGATATACTAGGCTAGGAGTAAATATATATACACACACATAAAAGCGAGTAAAAGGGGGGGGGTTGGTTGGTTGGTTGGTTCCTAAGTTACGAAAGTAAAAAGACAAGATAACTAGCAACGTCAAGTGACTATACTAATCATCAAACAAAACTAAGAAAAGGGGTTTTAAACTACAAAGATAAAATGCCTTGGGGGCAACGGATATCCACTTCCACATCTAATGTAGTTCATCGAATCATTCACACATTCCTTCATATAGCATTCATGACCCAACGCTCACACACCCCATCTAGCAAGTACCACAACACACACACCACAAGGAGTTCTAAGTTCATGCTCGTAGATCTTCATGCAAAGGCGCTACGGAATTCGTCACGTTCCTACACCTAAGCAATTCAACCACACAAGCACTCCCTATGCTCAAACCACTCATGGAACACATGCAGCGAAACACACCGTCAAGAGTACATAAACGCCAAACAACAAATGCTTCAGGAATGAGTTTAAATCACCTATTCAATACTTCAACTACTTGTCGTGGAGACTGAACTCCTATCCTTCTTAGTTCGTAGTTTGCGAGAGTGAGTTCGACATCTCTCGTCAAACCTCACCAATGGCTCCCGAGTCGCGACCACGACTCAAGGTGTCATTGGTGGCATTTAGCACGAAGGACCAACAAGCTTGGCAATGCCTATGACCACTACACCGTGACTAGGCATTGAACCAATTCATGCAATTACACGAGATTGGATGAACGTGCAACGTACATTCATCCGCGAGCATATGACTCTCTCGTTTGCTACACAAACGAACATGACGAAGAGTTCGACATCAATCACATTCGCCTAGCACATTGTCAACACACTAACACAATCAAAAGCTCTAATTCATACTCTCACATTGCTAACAAGAACAGGGGGGAAATTAACCCAAATCCCCCAAACCCTAGCTAGCAATTAATCCAAGCATTTCATATCATCAAGCTCTCAACAACATCAATGCAATCAACAATTAACATTCAAAGCACAATAAATGCACAATAGCAAAAATACCAAATAGATAGATATAAATGAGTTCTTGCTACATAGATAGTGGAAGCTTCAATCCTTTGCTCCCAAGAACAAGAAATACTCTAGAACAACAACAAAAGACATAATCAAACTAAGAGAAAGCTAAGAAAAGAAAGAAGAAGAAAAACCTAAAATTGGCGCCCAAAACCAGAGAAAACGCGCCTGGAAAAGCTTGGAGAAGAAGAGGGAAAAGGATGGTATTTATAGTGCAAAGAAAATAAAGTTGATTTCTGGCCGCCCGATGGTCGCGACTCGCGACGGTGTTCGTCGCGACTCGCGACGATGCCCCGGCTCGCGATGGTGTCGCGATGGTGTCGCGACGGGGTCGCGACGGCAGCCACCGTTTTGCATTATTTCTTTGTCTTCTTCATAGCCATCCCTCTCACTCTTCAAGTCTTCAACAGCTCCAAAATGGTCTTCAACGGCCTCCGGTCTTCATGTCTTCGAAGTGAGTATCCAAAAGTCTTCGAAAGTATAATCTTCAATGTCTTCCGGTGTTCGTTGGTTCCGTGTTCTTCCCTTGTCACACAAAATCCACTTAAAAGAGGTAAAAGAGTACAAAGTTGCTTTTACCTCTCCTAAGTGAATTTCAATGTAAAACACATGCTCTCGATGATAAAAGAGCACAAAAGTGATCCTAAATACTACTAAATAATGCGCCTAAAATGGACACATCAGATAAGGTGTCCGGATGTGTCTGACAATAGCATTCCACCAACCAGCAGTAGAATGAAAACCCTCGCCCGTTGTTGACAATCTACCTCAGTAGCATCAACAGGGAATGGACTATGTAACAATTCTCCCAACCAGCTGGCCTTTATGCGACCTCCTCTGATAACACTCGAGTTCGGTGTAGCCCCTAGGTAGTCTCCGGATATTGTCTGCCAGTCCTCCATGCGTCGGCTAGTGTCCACTCCAGTAAGCGGCATGCCATCAATCGGTAGACCCCATAACATGCCCACATCCTGCAAAGTTATCGTAGCCTCCCCAATTGGTAGGTGAAACATGTGAGTCTTAGGTCTCCAGCGCTCCACTAAGGCTGTGACCAGAGAATGATCAATGAGAATTGGAGCAGAATCCAAAAGTCCTTGGAATCCAGCTTCACGCATGTAGCGCATGACTGGATCAGGGATTTGAGCAGTCCAACAAGCCCCATCGCACCGCCTCACCTGCAGTGCCTGATCCTCTAATTGAGCATTGTACGAGCACGTGCACGGTGCTCCTGGTGCAGGTACAGTAATGTGTCGTCAATGGGACCCGGATGATACATGGTGTATACCTGCTGATAATCACAATCACCTGGCAAATAAGCAGAATCAAGCTCTCCAAATAAGTAACAAAATTACAGGTCCACTGATATTCAAACCAAAGTTTGTAGTAGCTTCAATTTAGACAAGTACACATAATCGTAAATATTCAAATGCGCCTAAAACACACAAATACCCAAACACAAAGTAACAAATACTGTAACAAACAACTGACACTAGTCACGCCCTCTCCTACGCCGGCCTCTGGAATCACCCGGCACCCTCTCATCCATTTGATTCTTTCTCCTTCTCTCTGCATACTGCCCACGCCGCCTGTTGCGGAACTTTTCAATATCGGGAATCAGTCTCCAACTAGCACATTACCACAGTGATGGATCTCGTAAGGGCATGAAACCCTGACTATATTGCTGCAAGTAGGTAGTCGTGTGATATACCTTGTCACATAGAGTAGCAGGGTCGTCACGCCTATGCCTACAGATAGCTAACGCATGTGAACATGGGAACCAAAAAATTTGCCATTCACGACAAGTACACAACTTTCTCCGGTATTTGATCGTGTACTGGCTCTCACCGATGCTGCCATCAATGGTCCTTGTCACAACCCTATAAGTCTGTGATGCAATCCCAAAAACAGTGACAATATGTCCCTGTGCCAACGTGTCTTGCTTCTGAAATTTTTTCCAAATCCTTGAAGGGAACACAGACCTAAACATTTGAACATCATTTCAGAGCCAAGAAACTAGGACAACAATCTATAAAGAACTGTAATGAATCTAGAAAGTACCTCCAATTCGTGGCATCCATTACCCTTTGAGCAAACATTTCAACTGTTCGCTCGAAGGTCGCTTTGACACACGCAGTTATCGGAAGATGTCGTGCGCGCCTTAAACAATTGTTGAAGCTCTCTGACAAATTGGTTGTTAGAATTCCCCAACGTCGATCACCCTCATCAAATGCAAGGCACCATTTACTGGTATCATGTTTTACCAACCATTCCCAGGCAGACGGTTCGATGCTCTCCAACTCCTCCTTGTACCCCCTCCACATGCTCTCTCATTTGGCACCACCAAGCTTCCAAACTAGAGTCTTCAGAGGCGCATTCTTGAACTTCCCACTGTCAGCACTAAGGAAGCTTGATTGAAAATGATGCAAACAAAACCGGTGGTATCCAGCTGGCTCCCTCCCTCCATTCGTCTGCCTGTCTCATTGCATTTAAAATTCCATCATGGTGATCAGATATAATACAGATTGGCCTATTATCACCACCTACCACGTGGATACGTAGTCTCCGCATGAACCAGTCCCAACTCTCATTGGTTTCACCGTCAACAATGGCATAAGCAATGGGGAGTATGTAGTCGTTCGAGTCATGTGTCACGGCAACTAGCATTATGGCCTTGTATGCACCTCTCAAATGAGTGCCATCCACGCTAATCACCGGCCTGCAATGGCAAAATGCATCGATAGCCTGACCAAATGCTCAGAAGACGAACTTGAATTTCCGGCAACCACGCCCATGTATTCTATCGGGTACATCTGCCCACTCAACAACGATGCTCGGATTTGCCCTGACTAGCTCATCCATATATGTGGGCAACTGTTCGAAGGATTCCTCCCAAGTTCCGAACACCAAATCAATAGCCTTCTGTCGAGCATACCACGCCTTTTTATAGGAAAGGGTCACATTGAAATCCGTCTTCACATGCGCTTGTACATCTTTCACCGTGTAAGAAGGGTTAACGTCAATGTGGTGGTGAATTGCACGGGCGATCATCAACGATGTCAGGTTAGTGTTACCCGTCGATCGCCCAGCCCCAACACAAGAATGACTGCTTGCCCATTTGGTGATCTCCCACATGCCATGCGAAGCCTTTTTGCTGGCTCTAGCAACCCATTGACAATTTCTGGTTCCTTCAACCACATCCTTACATTTCGCATACCATGTGCGTGACCAACTCTCCACGACTCGGTGTTCCCTATTCATCATGGAACTCCACCTCGAAATAGCTTCTACCAATTCCGGCTTCGTCTGGAATCGCATACCGACATCTAATTCGCCAGTCGCTTGAACATAACGAGTAAATTCATCTCCACAATTTGTTGGGTCATAGCCATCCTCATCAGGGCCCCCATAATCCCTAAAGTAGCCCGCCGTTTCAGGATTCGCCAAATTACGAAACGACGGAGGTACAATGTCCATGCACACCACTTCTTCATCTTCGTCCCCTGGATTCGAATCAGTTGACAAGGAACGATCATCTTCACTGCCTTGTCCAAGTTCCCCTTCATCACCATCCTCATCGCTCCTAACATGACCGGCAGCATACTCGCCAATTTCGCCCACGTAATCATCATCGAACTCATTCAGGTCTACTTGATGGCCACGGTATATACCACCACTTGTGGACGGTTGGGCGCAATCGACGTGAACATACACATTGGGTTGGCTGGACTCACCATCGACAAAACCTTGGCAATCAACAGGGGATGGTAAGGTTGGCAAAGGTGTACAGTTTTGCATGTTCCTCAACAATGACACGAAAGTGCCCGAACTAATATCACCCGCACGGTCAGTAGTGCTTCTCACATTATCCAGAACCATGTACAACTCTGCTGAGGACAGGGACATTCGCTCAACAATGTTGAACAATGTCGCGGTTGACTCGTCATCCGCCACATTGTAACACTGATAGTATATGCCCAAACAAATCAGCTCCGGACAACGGTAATATAATTTCAACTGAAACCCCCCACTCGCAATACCAAGCCTTGTAAAAATTAAATTAACTAGCTCCGAGTGGCTTAACCTCCTTTTCAGAGTCACGTTCCACTCCGGTATAGGCGGGTCATAATACACACCCAAAGTGGGGTCAAACTTAATTTGACCCCCTCTATACAGGTACACAAGCAAAACCATCGAGCTACTGCATTATACAAATAAATAACATGTAACTCGATATTCATAACGACAGTACACTATTAAGCTTTTTCCATTTTCCAAACAGTAGTACCACACTAATTAAACTATTACTACAACTTTAATGCAAACAGTAGTAAACAAATCACACATAATCAATAAACGCATACTCACTCTCTTTCAACAATTTAGTACAATCAAGATACATAATCAGTCAAACAACGTACAATCTTTAAAAATATTATCATCAACAAGAACTTTACAAGTACATCATAAATAATAATTTCACGCCTAATTTGATCGAAAAAAATGGGACACCAAATCGCACATAATCAATAAACACATTCGTACGATAACGAATTTTTTAAATACCTTTACAAGATAAAAAAAATTCGCAAAGGGGACAACAACGGTTAATGGCGGTCACCGGCGATCAACGGCGGTCAACGGCGGTCAACGACGGTCAACGGTGGATCGAGAATGCTCGGGCTGCGAAGTTTGAAAACAAATCACGATAAATAAAAAAACATACAACCAAACAACAATAGGGAAGCTAGAACAATTACCCGACAACTTTGGAAACGAAGGACGACGACAAAACTCGACCAATGATGGAGCAAGATGCCGAAACAGGTTTGGATTGCAGACAACGAAAATGGTTTGAATTGCAAATGAAGAAAAGGGTTTGAATTGCATATGAAGAAGGACGAAACAGAGGAGTAAATAGCTGAAGGAGAAACGGATGGAGAGCATTATATAGAAAAGGCACGGGTTCTACAGTTGATAAACGCATGCATCGGCCAAATTTCGCATGCAATGGTGATAATGCATGCAATTGTCAAATCATTGGCATGCCTTCAATTAATTCGTATCCAATATTTGACCAAGAAAGAGATTGCATGCAGTGATTCACATGCAATGGCCCATGAGATTGCATGCATATGCAATTGTCAAATCAGGTAAATCATGCGTATTGCCCATATGCAGAAATTGCATGCATATGCAATAGTCAAATCAAATAATGCATGCATATGCAATAGTCAAATCAAATAAACCATGCGCATGCAAAATTTTGGCCAAAGAGGACGCATGAGGACAATGCGTCCTTATGCCAAGTCAAATACTTCAGGCTGGACCAAACTTTTCAGGGAGGACGCATTAGCAAAATGCGTCCTCATCCAACGTGGATTTCCAAAAACAAAATTAAATTGAGGACGCATTCCGGTAATGCGTCCTCTTCTTGCCAGAGTGGAAAAAAATTTAAATGCATTGAGGACGCATTTGCCAAATGCGTCCTCAGGGAAAAAAATGGAAAATATAGAGGATGCATTTTGAAAATGCGTCCTGTACAATTGTATCCATGGCCATGCACTGTAGCCATGGATATAAAATTTTGCCATTATATTATAGGTTTATTTTTCACTACAGTGGCTTGAGGAGAGTGAAATGATAATAAATTGAGAATTAAATAAGATCAAATCTTTGTTAGAATCTCTTTCACATATTCTCAGGACTTGATAGAGTCAAATATAGTTACTAATATTGTGGCAGTAATACCTTTAGATAGTGGTAGTCATGGGATAGTTCAGTTAGAATTCTCTCTCTATTTGAACACTTGTAAACCTTCAGTAAACATATGAATAGATTTACACATCCTATCTAGTCTTTATATGGTATCACATTAGTAAAACCCTTTTCTTTTCATGACTTCATCTTCAACAAATCAGCACCTTCTTACAGCTGCACACTTATCCAATTCCAACTTAAATATTCAGATTCCAACCATCAACATCCAATTGGATCGTGAAAATCACTCTCTATGGCATAGCACAATTGTCTCTTCCCTCGAAGCCTTTGATTTCGAATCATTCATCTTATCACCAAATCCTCCTCCTGAATTTCTCCCTTCTGATGATGGTTTTGTCCCCTATGTCAATCCCGAGTTCATAATTGGAAAAAGTGTGACTGCTTTGTTCTGCTTTGGTACATCTTCTTTCTCTCATCTACGTTTGCCAAGCATCTTTATTATTCCTAACCTCACCAAAAAACTGCTCTCTTCCTCTAAATTAACTAAAGATAGTGACGTTTACATGGAATTTTGGTCTCACTTTTGTTGTGTAAAGGATTTTCAGGGCAGGACAATCCTCCACGGTCGCGCTGATCATTGCCCCTATAGTTGGTCTCCCTCTTCAAATAAGCAAAAGCCTTCCATGGCGTTAACTGGGGTTCGCATTTCCTTGGCTGGCTGGCATAATAGGCTTGCTCATCTACATGCTCATAAGTCTAGTTTCTTCATTCAAGCTTCCAACTACCTCAAATCTTCCGCTGTGTGTGAACCATGTCAACTAGGAAAGAGCCCTATATTACCGCTTTCTCATTGACATATTTCTTCCTATAAGCCTTTTGAACTGGTGTATTATGATGTTTGGGGGCCAGCTCCTTCATTTTCATTAAATGGAAATTGTTACTACCTCCGTCCCAGCCGAATCTGCACATTTTTTGGTCAACTTTCTCAAGGCATGTTTGACCATAATTTTCAACTAGTATATAGACACCAATATCATCATGTGAGATATTGCTGGATACCCTGTATGATGTATTTTCTAAATATCAAATTTTAACATACCGTTAATATACGTAACTAAAGTTATCGTTGGTCAAACATGACCTGACAAACTTGACCAAAAAGTGTGCACATTCGGCTGGGACAGAGTAATACTTTGTTTTATTTATCAATAATTGTACTTGTTTGGATATACTTTCTCTCCCACAAATCACAAGTATTTTCCACACTTGTGCAGTTTCGTTCCATGATAAAAACCCAATTTCAATGTGATATTCAACAACTTCAAACCGATTGGGGGGCAAGTTTCGTAATGTCTCAAATTTTCTAAAAACTTGTGGTACTCACCATCTCATTTCTTGTCCTTACACACCTGCACAAAATGGGACTATAGAACGTTGGAATCACATCATTTTTTAAAAAGGTTTGGATCTCTTGGCTCAATCCTCTTTTCCACATGATTTTTGGGAGCACGCTTTCAAGACCGCAGCTAATCTTAACAATCGAATCATTACACCATCTCTTGCTTACAAATTTCCTTATTCCAGTCTCCATGATAAAAACCCAGATTACACATTCCTTTGGGTATTTGGCTTCCTTTTCCATCCATTCCTTCTTCCATATATTCCCACCCACAAAATGGATTTTCAATCCCTTCCTTGTACGTTTCTTGGATACAATACTTCTCAGAAGGGATACCTTTGCTAACATAAGCCGACGTTTAGGATCTATGTTTATCGTTATGTGGTGTTTCCATTTGCTGATGATCAGTACTCGCTAACTCCACCACACACCAATGTTGCAACCAAATCTATCAACTCCATTCTTCTTAATCATGCTGTGTCCTTCCCACCTTTTCCCACTCCATCACCTTCACCATTACCTACATCTTCTGCTACTATCACGCCTACTCCTGCCTCTCCATGTTCTCCCAAGCCATCATCAAAATCCCACGTTCAACTCTCAAGCCAAACAAACACTACCACAGAGACCACCGTCTAGCAACGATTTTTTTTATGTTGTAGCACCAGTTATTTTTGGGAAAAAAAATCGGTGCCTAAGTAACCGTTGAAACGGTTGCACCGGTTGAAAAAAATTGGTGCTAATATGTACCGAATTAGCACCAGTTTTTTTATAACCGGTGCTATAAAAAACCGATGTTAAATTTGTGTCCTAGTAACACCGATTTTTAAACCGGTGTTAAAAGTATACTTTTAGCACTTGTTTTTATTTTTAGCACCGGTTTAAAAACCGGTGCTAAAAGTACACTTTTAGCACCGATTTTTAAACCGGTGCTAATATTGTATTTTTAGCACCGGTTTTTAGCACTTGAGCCATCGAATGTCCTACTGCGAGCCCTTGAGCCTCAAGCCTTGAGCCTCCTACCTCGATCCTTGAGCCCTAGAACCCTCGAACCTCCTGCCTCAAGCCCTTGAACCTCGAACTTCCTGCCTCGAGCCTTTAGCCCTCATGCCTCTAGCCCTGGAACCTAATACCCTAACACCTTTCACCCCATGTGTGTGTAAAATTAACCCCATGTGTGTGTACGATTTAGCCAATGTGTGTGTTAAATTGGTCCCTCAACCTAATACCCCAACATATTTCCTCTTCTAAGCTCCCTCCACATGCCCCGCTCCCTCCACATGCCCCGCTCCCTCCACTATCTCCCGCTCCCTCCACTGGCAAGCTCCATCCTTGCCCCCTCCACCATCCACTCTCAATTCCACCTCCGCCAAGCTCCGTCCATTCCACCTCGGTCAGGATCCACTGTCCCACGCTCCCTCCACCTTCCGTCCTTTGTCAATCTACTATCCACCGTCTATTCACCATCCACCAAGCTGCGTCCGCCAAGCTCCCTCTGCTAACCTCTGTCCGCTAAGCACCGTCCGCCCTCCAAACACCTTTCATCCACAAACCCTTGGTCTGAACTAGAGAAGCGCATACCCTTTCATTTTTGGTTTCCTAGGGATTGACTACATTATTGGTATGTTGATTGTTTGATTTCATGAAAAAACCTAATTGTGAAAAAACCTAATTGTGATTTTGTTTTGGAAATGCGAGAGTTATTACCACTATATGCTATGCCTATGTTCTATGCGAATACAGTTCTATGCCTATGTTTGTTGAATTGGTTCTATGCCTATGTTCAAGGAACAGTTCTATGCCTCTGTTCTTCAAACAGTTCTATGCCTATGTTTTATGCGAATCCTAGTTTGCTTATGGAAATACAGTGCGAATCCTAGTTTTCTTATGGAAATACAGTTCTATGCCTATGTTATGTTACAAGAACTCAGCAGACATCTAGATGCAAATTTATTCATGTGCTGACATTCTGATGCAAATTTTACTTGTGTTAACATTTTGCTGGTGCCTTTCGTACCATACAAAATTTATGGCCCCCAAAAAAGGTGCACCCAAGGGGAAGACCAATCGCTAGACCTCTAGGAAAAAGGCCAGAGTTGGCAATATGGAGGAGCGAGACAACCAGTCTCTAATGGTGCAAGGGAACTCTGCAAAACCAATGACAGAGGCGGACTGTCATGAGGCAATAAATGTGTACAAAGAATTCATTAGCTGGGGCCTCATACTGGAGAGAGGGTTGAGACTGGAAAAGCCTTACAAGGACTATGTCAACCTGCACGTGTAGGAAGGCTTCATCGCATAACCGGATCCTGCGAATAAGACCCTAGCATGTGAGTACTTGTCCCTGATGAAGTACAAGAATTCAGCAGAGGTTTTCTTCCGTGGTTAGTTCGTTTTGCTTGCACCGGATGTGATCAACGAGTTCTACAAGATCCCACTGAAGCCTGCAAGTGACTACGAAGCCGTAGAAAAAGCTGTTGAAAAAGCTTATTAGGAACATATCAAAAAAGAAATATGTGATGATAGAGATGAAGTTATCCTGAACCTGCCACCAGAATGGTCCAACATTGAGAAGAAATACTTGAGTGACGACATGAATGTGTGGTACACATTTATAACTGCCCGCCTGCTGCCTGTGAAAATGAATAGTGAGGTTCATTGTTACCGTATGTTGTTGTTGTACAAGATCAAGAAGAACTTGAGCATCAATGTTAGGGGTACGATACTGGCGTACATCTGGATTGTGTCAATGCCCACAACTGTATAGGATTCTCTTCCCTCATCAATGCCTTATGCATGGTAGCAGGTTGCAAATTTAAAGATGATGATTACACACTGATGCCAAAGCTTCCCATCAACCCTAAAATATTCTTGAAGAACAAGAAAATTCTTGTCTCATCAAGGCTGGCAACAAGTAAATCGTCTAAGGAGAATTCAGATGGGGACATAGTAGCATTGAAAGTGAAGGTGGATCACTTGGTGCGATAGACTGAGCAGGTTGGGAAGATCCTGATAGCCATGTATGGCAACAGAATTAAGGAATTGGGTCCAATTCCTACTATAGATTCGCCATCTTCCAACACTGGGGAGGACAGCTCGCGTGGGGATTGACTACCTTCATTGTGCTCACATCTTGATTTTCTCAAGTTGTCTATTTTGCTTGGTTAATATGATCTCTGTTTTATTGGGTTTTTGATTTCCAAAACATATGTTGCTTCTCTGTGGATTTGACTTGGTACTTTATGACTGGGTAATTTTGATGCTATTAGTTGTGGGCATATATTTTCTCTGATTTTGGAAGTTCACAGTTCTAGGCTTGTAATGTATTTTGTCTTAGAAGAACTAAACGAGCAACTCAAAATAGGTAATGTGTGTGTAAAAGAGCTGCAGCGCGCTGAACCAAAAGAGTTGCAGCGCACTGCAGCTGGCAGCCGCTACCATAGGAAAATGAAGCTTATTTTGTCCAAGCTTTACCAAAAGAGCTGTAGCTGGCAACCGCTGCCATAGGAAAATGAAGCTTATTTTGTCCAAGCTTTAACAAAAGAGCTACACCGCACTGCAGCTGGCAGCTGCTACCATAGGAAAATGAAGCTTATTTTGTCCAAGCATTACTAAAAGAGCGGTAATGCGCTGCCGCTCTCAGAGCTGCTCAAAATAGGTACCAATTAGAACATAGTTCTAGAATAGTTAACAGTTATACAAAACACAACATACTACAAAAATACATAGATTTTAGCCCTCGAATTCATTGCTCTTCAACCGCTAGTCTTCAACCATCTTCCTCTTTTTGGATTGAACGCCTCCAATTTCCTGGCCATCTTCATCTATCCAAATGCCATCTTTGTGTTTCCTCCGTATTGCTCCTGCCTCAATCTCGTCGTTAATAAGTAGGGGGGAAATAGAGGGGAACTCTAACCTTTCACTTGTAACTTCAAAATCAATTTCATCACGGAAAGAGTATTTCTTACCGTGTAACACAACAGACCAACCTGCATTGCATGGATCATTAATGTAGAAAACTAGTCTTGCTTGTTCAGCCAAAATAAACTGATCACTGTCATGTGCTTCACGACGCTGGTCAACAAGGGTAAATCCCATTGGGTCATCACTTTAAACTCCAGTTGTGTTATCAAACCATTGACACTTGAAAACCGGAATCTTGAATTCCCCATAGTCAAGATCCCAAATCTCATCAATAACACCATAAAACGACATCACTTCTAGGACATGTTTATTGTCTTTCTTACTTGCTTACCACATTGTCTCAGACTCAATGTATACCCCACTTTTTGTGTTGTGCACTTTAAATCTTGGTCCCTAGTAGCAAAAGAGAAACTGTTCATGTCATATCCGGAATACCTCAAAACCGTGCAGTTAGGCTTCCTTGCAAATGCTCTAATGTTTTTGGTCGTCATCACCTACATTGCATCGATCATATAACCAATTCACAAACTTGTCATTGTGCTCCAACTAAAATTTATTTGGGGGCCACATGGGATGAGACTCTGTGATCAAATTAAGGTGCTCAGTCATATAAGCAGTAAAATTCCTCAAGACATACAAATGAACTGACATCAGATCACTATTCAATGAAGTACATAACATTCCCATTGACCTCTGTTTGCCCACCTTCCTTCCAACATGTCGATTCTGGGGAACACCAAAATTTCTATGTTCCGCCAAATAGCTAGAGAAAAATTCAATTACTTCTTCGGTAACATACTTCTCAACAATACTAGCATCCGGCTAACTCATACATTTCACGTATCCCTTGAATACTTTCACGTGACGCTCAAAAGGATACATCCAATGCATACCAACCGGACCACATATCTTTATCTCCCACACTAAATGAACAACCAAGTGAACCATTATATAAAAAAAGATGGGGGGAAATACATTTCCAACTTGCATAACACAACAACAACCTCTTTTTGTAGGATATCCTAATGGTCCCGGTCAATAGACTTCCGGCATGTGGAACCAAAAAATAAACAAAGTCAAGTGATTGAGTAACTTATGTCGGCCTCCATTACCCCGCGAATAGCAACATGTAATAGTTGTTGCATCAGAACATGACAATCATGAGATTTCAACCCTGTTATCCGACAATCGTTTGTAACTACCCTACTAACATTCAATGAATAACCAATTGGGACTTTCACTGATTTCAAACTATCACAAACTAAGAGTCTCTCCTCTTTTGACAATGTACAAGGTGCAGGGGGCATGGAAGCCCTCTTACCCTTCACTTTTGGAGCGAGGTCATTTTTGATTCCCAAATCTACCAAGTTCAACCGGGCATTCAAACTATCTTTCGTCTTCCAGGGAATATTCAAGAGGGTGTCTATCAAAATTTCACAGACATTTTTCTCAATATCCATCACGTCTAGGCAATGCCTAACCTCAAGATGCTCCAAGTATGATAGATAAACAAATATTGACCTTTTCTTCCATAGACCATCACAATGTATTCTGCCTTGCCTCTATACTTTCCCAACACCACTCTCAATTTCTTAACCTTCTTGTGAATCTGCACACCAGTTAGTGGTGTAGGAATTTCCTTCGTTCTTTCCCCCCAAAAAAATTGACCACATCATCCCGGTATTTATGGTTTCCTTGCAGCCATTTTCTATGGCCAAGATACACTGTATTTCTTCCATGTCTTAGCTGTTTGAATTATGTGTTCTTCTTACAAATAGGGCATGCTTTGTGCCCATTCACAACATACCCCAAAAAATTTCCATAGGCTGGAAAATCATTAATCGCGCAAAAAAACATGGTACACAATTGAAACTCCACATTCATATGGGCATCAAATACCAACACCCTTTTTTCTTCCCACAATATCTTCAAATAATAAATCCATGGTCTCAAATACACATCAACCTTGTTCCCAGGTTGTCTTGGACCTGAGATTAACAGGGGCATCATAACATATTTACGTTTCATGCACAAATAAGGGGGAAAATTATATATAACCAACATCATGGGCCAAGAACTATGCTTCGATGACATATTACCAAATGGATTCATCCCATCAGTACATAATGCAAGGCATAAATTTCTAACTTCCGAACCAAATGAAGGATATCGCTTGTCAAAATTTCTCCATTGTTCACCGTCTGCCGGATGTCTTATCTTGTGATCACTTGGTCTTTCCTACTCTCTATGCCATCGCAAGTTCCTTGCATCTTTTGAATTTACAAATAACCTCTTCAATCTAGGAATTAAAGGAAGATACCACATACACTTCAATGGGGCCTTCTTCTTCTTCTTAGCCAAACACCCATCATCATCATTCCTCACACCCTTATATCTTGAATGTCTGCACATGGGACATTCAATCTCGTCTTTCAAATCACCGTCATACAACACACAATCATTAGGACATGCGTGTATTTTCTTGTAATCCAAACCGAGTGGACACAATATTTTCTTAGCCTCGTAAAATTTTTTCGGTATTCCATTCCCTTCCGGAAACTTATCCTTTAGAAGCTTTAGGAGTGAATTCACACTTGTATCACTCCAAGAACTCGTAGCTTTTAAATTGAAAACCTCTATAAAAAAAGGGGATTATGGTATCCTTACTTTTACATCCCGGATACAATGGCTTCTCTTTTTCGTCAAGCAAAGCACTCAACATTTTAGGCTTCCTCTAAAAGTCTCTTACATCAAACATAGCATCAACGGTACATTTGTTTCCATCTAACTTGTCAAACCCACCACCATTATGTCGTTGCTCAACCTCTCCATGAATAGTCCATACAATGTAACCTCCATCAAATCCGTTCTTCAGCAAGTGAAATCTAACAAGCCCACGATCATCAAACCGTTCACGACACAAGCATCTTTTGCATGGACAAAGTATCCTCTCCTCTCGACCAAAGGCATAATCAAGAAACGAATCAATAAATGCAATATGTTCACCACTCCCTCTAGCTACTCTTGGATAGCTAACTATTTTTTTCTCCACGCAAGCATCGATTCTGGGTCCATTGTATCTAAACAAAATAATACAAACAATTACACAAATTTTCATTCTTCAAACATAATAAAAAAACACAATCAATTTGCTACACAATACTAAAAGTGGCATGTGTATGTGTATATGTATGTGAATCGATCAACTTGTTCTTGGGAGATATATATATATATATATATATATATATATATATATATATATATATACCAAATACCAAAACAAACACAACCATGTTTACATCCACAATCATTTACACTCTCACAACATGATACTAAACCAACTTAAAGCATAAAACCATTAATAAATGCAAATAAACTCTCTCCATGCATGCATCAATGGTTATTATAACTACTATTTGATTGAAATTCAAAAAAGTTAAGGAAAACTTACATCCATGGGTCTTCATTGCTTTGGGTTATTGCTCACCATCCAAAAATTCTTCCATCGATGAAGAGAGAAGGGAACTACAAGTTCAGATCTAATTTTTGAGGTGTAGTTCGGAGCATTAAATGCTCTATTTGGCACAGGTTTTTGTGAATAGTACGTAAAATCGGTGCCATTTTTCTCATTAGCACCGGTGTTTAACCAGTGCCATTTTTCCCGCTTTTTTTCCAGAATTATTTTAACGCCAGTATCTTTAATGTTTTAGCACCGGTTTTTAAAACCGGTGCCAAATATTTACATTTCACCGGTTTTCTTTAATTTATAGCAGCAGTTTTCAAACTGGTGCCAATTTAGCACCGGTTTTTGTAATATTTTAACACTAGTTTTAAAAATCGGTGCCAAAATTTTCAATACACTAGTTTTAGAGATTTTTAGCATCGGTTTTTTGACCGGTACTAATTTAACACCGTTTTTTTTACCGGTGATAGGTTTACACCGGTTTTATAATTTTTAGCACCAGTTTTTATACCGATGTTAAATTTACACCGGTTATTAGAAATAAAACTGGTGATACCAGTACAAAAACCGGTGTTAAATTTACACCTGTTTAGAAACTGGTGCTAACAAATAAAAAACCGGTGCTATTACAATTTTCGCACCGGTTTTAAAAATTGGTGCTAGTAGTGAAAGTTTTCCTCACCTTTATCGACCTGTTGAAGACAACCGCCATTCTATGGTTACTCGGGCCAAAACAAACTCACTCAAGCCAAAAGCACTAACCTCAACCCTCTCTGATGATTCTCATGTTGAACCTCGATATGTCACTCAAGCACTTAAAATTCCTTCTTGGCAAACTATGATGAAACAAGAATATGATGCTTTAATGAGAAATAATACCTGGCCATTAGTTCATCCTCCTTGTAATGTTAATGTTGTTGGTTGTAATTGGATTTTCAGAATTAAAAGGCATGCAGATGGTTCAAAAGAGCGCTGCAGAGCTTGGTTAGAGGCGCATGATTATAGTTAAGAAGCAAGGTGTGAAGTCATCGCCATACCTCTCAAAGTTATATTTTTAAGCCCTAATGCTTCCTATCTACAATTAAGTAGATAATGGCAAGTCGGGGCATCCACGACAAGAGGGATCTTTCCAAGTGTTTAAACATATATAGGAGAAAACATACTAGGTATAAGCATATATATAGATATACATATAAAATCATGTAAAAAGGGGGGGTTGGTTTTTTTTCTGGTCCTAAGTTATAAAATTGAAAGACAACAACTAGCAAAGCAAGAGAACTATGCTAATCATGCAACAACAACTAAGTAGATGATTAAAACAACAATTAACGGAGCCTTGGGGGTAATCGACTTCCACTTCCAAACTTCCTATAGATCATAGATTCATTCACTCATTCAATTACATTTATTGTCTATGGGAAATGTTATCACTTCTCATTCGAAGATCAACATTCATTCCATCTTAATAGTAATTTACAAAGATAAACAATGACCATTTGCAAACCTCATTGATGATCACCCTAGGCAAACAACACTATAAAGGTATTTCATCAATGGCATTTCACACGAACAAGACTTCTACCAAAGACATAGTCATATAACCAAACAAAGCATTTACTAGGTTATCCTTACAACAAACCACATTCAAGGTTCAACCTTTCTTTGCATCTATAGGATAAATATGAGAACAATCCACATTAACATACTTATCTAGCAAGAATCACCACACATTATACACAATAAGTTCTAAATCAATCCTCTTGGATTTCATGTCAAATGAGCTAAGAAATTTGCAGCATTCCTGACACCCTAACACTTCAATCATACAAACATTTCATATAATCAAACACCCTATGGTATAATTGAGGGAAAATACAACATTAATGGCATAATAAATTCTCACCAATAAATGTTCTGATATGAATCCCCTTGCGAAGAATCTGGATTGTGGAATGAAGATCTTTGACAAAACAAGGGAACTCGCAAACCCTTCAATGCCACACAAAATTCAGGAGTCTTACCCTCGGGGTACGCCTAACTTCGACTTGCTCTCTAACTAGCACCCAGGATCAGATTACAAGGTTTATTAATACTTAACTAGCCCTCGGGGTTAAGCAACAATGGAATAGCTCGCAAGAAAAGAGTATGAACTCAAAAGGTTGTATTTTGATTGATTAAAATGGTGTGAAATTCGTCTAAAAGCCTCCCCTATTTATAGGGTTACAATCTTGCCCCAAACCCTAATCACAACTTGAAACTGAATTGACTTATGACAGCTTTAAGAAGCTAAAACCAAATCTTACTAAAATACCTAAAATAAATGGTAATCTAAGGTAATATAGTTGAATTCTTCAAGAAGTAATCTTGAAGAATATTACCTTATCTAATCTTACCAAATCTAATTCTAATCAGAATAAAACTTAATATACTAAACTCTAATGGATTGTATTCAAAATTCAGCTCTTCAAAGCCCACATGGCCAATCTATTAGTCCAATAAACCTAAAATGACATAATTTTACAATATTTTACAGTGATCACACTACCTCATTAAAAAACCCAGTGGGAAAAAGAGTATAGTGTTCTTCATGATGTCTTCAGTTCTTCGACAGTCTTGAACAATAAATCCAATATGTCGATGATGACTCCTTCAATTCTTCATCACAAAGGCGATCAATCAAAGCATTTAAAGCAGCATCCCTAAGCTTATTCCTTGACCTAGTCATAGGTCCCGCCATATCTCTTAGAGGATCCCGAACATATCTTTAAATGTTTGATCAAGTCGTGGAATGTCTTCATTTATGGTGGTAGTCGTCTTGGCATCTCCATCATTCCCTTTGTGGTCGAAAGGTTTTTCCCTCGAAACTGAATCGTCTTCAAATGTAAATGGAGATAAATCAGCAATATTGAAGGTCGAACTAGCACCATAATGATCTGTTAACTCAATCTTGTAAGCACTGTCCTTCACACGATCCAACACTGTAAAAGGGCTATCTCCATGTGGACTCAACTTAGATTTTTGAGCATTTGGAAACCTCTCTTTCCGCAGATGAACACAAACATAATCTCTCACGTTGAATCTTATCAACTTGCGGCTTTGATTAGATTTATCAAATCAACATTCTGTGCATTTGTCCGTTCAATTTTCATACGCACCTTCTCATGGATTTTCTTCACAAAATATTCTTTCTTTTCTTGATCAAGGTTGTTAACCTGTTTAAAATTCAAAGGAAGTAGATCAAGAGGTGTAATAGGTAGAAAACCATAAACAATTTCAAATGGAGATAAAGAAGTAGTCGAATGAATAGTGCGATTGTAAGAAAACTCTGCAATCAGAATGTATTTTTCCCCAATTCTTTAAGTTCTTTTGAACTAGTGCACACGGGAGAGCCCATAGGGTTCAATTGGTCACTTCTGTTTATCTATCAGTTTGAGGATGACTGGCAGCCGAAAATAGCAACTTTTTCTCTAACTTGCGCCACAAGGTATTCCAAAAGTAGGATAAATATTTAACATCGCGATCAGAGACAATGGACACGGGAATTCCATGTAATCGAACTACTTCCTTCAAAAATAAATCTACAACATGCTTTGCATCATCTGTCTTCCTACAAGGAATAAAATGTGCCACTTTCGAAAATCTATCCACAACCACAAAGATAGAATCATTACCTGACTGAGATAATGGCAAACCTAGGACAAAATCCATGGAAATATCAACCTAAGGATGTGTAGGAACAGGTAATGGAGTATAAAGACCATGAGACTTAGTTTTAGACTTAGCCTTCAAGCAATCAAGATAATTCCTATAAACCCTGTCAATAGCAAGTGCCATTTTCGGCCAATAGAAGTTTTCTTGCAACAAATTATAAGTTTTAAATGCACCAAAATGTCCCATTAAACCTCCTGAATGAGCTTCTCCAACAAGTAATTCACGCATAGAACATTGAGGAATACATAACCTACTATTCATAAACAAGAAACCATCATGCAGAAAAAACTTCTCATAAGAACCATTTTCGCATGCAACATAAATAAATGAAAAATCAGAATCAGTCGCATATAAATCCTGCACGAATGAAAACCCTAACATAATGCATTCCTATCGTGTAAGTAAAACATGTCTACGACTCAAAGAATCAGCAACAACATTTTCTTTACCCTTTTTCTAACACAACACATAAGGAAAAGATTCAATGAAACTAGACAATTTAGCATGATGCTTATTCAACTTCATCTGACTCTTCAAGTATTTCAAGGATTCATGATCACTATGAATGACAAATTCTTTATGCAATAAATAATGTTGCCAAGTTTCTAATCCACACACAATTGCATAAAATTCTTTATCATACACAGGATAGTTTAGAGCACCACCCTTTAGCTTTTCACTGAAGTAAGCTATAGGTCAATTCTCTTGCATCAAAACAGCACCAATACCAACACCAGAAGCATCACAATGAATCTCAAAAGTATCATTAAAATCAGTTAAAGCAAGAACAAGAGCATTACATAATCGTACTTTCAATTCATTAAATGCATTCTCTTAACTCTCAGTCCAAACAAATTTCACATCCTTTTTAACTAGTTCATTTAGGGGTGCAGCAATAGATGAGAAATCACGCACAAATCGTCTGTAAAAA
This sequence comes from Rubia yunnanensis, assembly GCA_037428765.1. Taxonomy (NCBI): domain Eukaryota; kingdom Viridiplantae; phylum Streptophyta; class Magnoliopsida; order Gentianales; family Rubiaceae; genus Rubia; species Rubia yunnanensis. The sequence continues at coordinate 32,695,020 of CM075067.1, read as the reverse complement.
ATAGCTAAACCATGAAAAGAATGTACCTGGTTGGCATTAGTAGGACTCTGCCAGGTCTTAATGGCCTCAATTTTGGTTTTGTCGACTTTTATGCCCTTAGAGACCACAAAACTTCTGAAGCGCAAAATGCGCACTTCCTGATGTTAGCATACAAACAAGACTCATAGAGTGAAACAAGAACCATTTTAACATGCTCAATATGTTCATCAGTTGACTTAGAATAAACCAATATATCATCAAAATAGACCACAACAAATCGACCAATAAACTTCCTTAAGACATGATTTATCAATTGCATAAAAGTACTAGGTGCATTAGTTAAGCCGAAAGGTATAACAATTCATTCATACAACCCAAACTTAGTTTTAAATACAGTTTTCCATTTATCCTCCTCATTAATTCGAAGATGATGATAACCCTGAGTTAAATCAATTTTAGTATAAATCACAGATCAATGCAAATCTTCAAGCATACCATCTAACCTAGGGATAAGATGGCGATACATAATGGTAATCTTGTTAATAGCATGACAATCAATGCTCATACACCAAGTTTTATCTTTCTTAGGAACTAAAATGACAGGCACAACACAAGAAGATAGGGATTCTCACACATAACCTTTTTGAAGTAACTCCTCGACTTGTCGCTGTAGTTCTTTTGTCTCCTCGGGGTTTGCTTCATACGCCGGACGGTTTGGGATAATCGAACCTGGAATCAAGTGAATATGGTGTTCAATACCTTGCAAGGGTAGTAAATCCATAGGTAAGGCTTCCAGAAAGACATTCTCAAATTCCTGTAACATCTGAGCAAACCGTGGAGGAACATGCATAGGAATATCATCACTGGCAAAGTAGCTCTCTTTAAAATGCATGATAAGCACATAAGAATGATTAAAAAAAGAATGATTCACATCCTTAATCGATGCATAAAATGATCTACCAGAATCATTAAGAAGTTCATGTCTCATCATGTAAATTGATAGCAAAGAACTAAGATGTGAAGATAGGATTTCACGCGACTTATCAGAATCATTCTTAAACTTACCTGGCTTACCTAGGACGACCTCCCTTGATATTTGGTCCAAATAATCAAGGTTTATTCCTCCATTTTTAACCTTGTGGCCGATCTCCTTCAAACCCTAGCTAGGGTTTTGGTCGGCCATTTGCACATCAGTCGCAAACTTCTCTTTGTTGACTCTCATGCGTCCATGTGCCTCTAAAACTTCCACAGGAGATAATGGAACCAAAGTATACCTTGTTCTATCCTTAATCACAGTAATTTTGTTAGAGTAACCATCATGCATAGATTTACGATCAAACTGCCAAGGTCTCCCTAACAAAATATGACTAGCTTCCAAAGGTATAACATCACATAAGATAGAATCATGGTATTTTCCAATATTAAATTTAATCATGCATTATTTGTTAACCCTAATTTTACCACTACCATTTAACCAAATAAGTTTATATGGTGATGGATGAGTAGTCACAGGCAAAGACAATAATTTAACAAGAAGATTAGACACAATATTAGCACAAGAACCACCATCAATAATCAGTAAACAATCCTTATCTTTCACAAGGCAATGGGTATGAAAAATATTAATCCTTTATACCTGTGTTTCAACTATTTGAGAGTTTAGAACTCTTAATGAAACGAAGTAACCTTGTGTTTCAGGACCTTGTTCACCATGATCATTTATGATGATCTCTTCATCTACCTGTTCTTCACCACTTTCATACAATGGTGGCATATCAGCATATTCATCTTCTTCATCTCCTTCCTCAAGTGTTGTCAGCAATCGTGCATGAGGGCAGTTATTGCGGACATGTCTCTTTCTTTACAATGAAAACAAGTAGGAGAGTTAATAGAAACCAAACTTGATGAAGAAGTAGTGGACTTACCAAGAATTTTTTGAACTTGTTGGGATGGTGGTGCCACCCTCCTCCCAGTAGGATTATAAGTTGGATTTGAATAAGTTTGAACCTATCCTTGTCCTCCCATGAGCGAGCCCCTACAACAGCCATTACTAGGGTTTCCAGAGTCAAACCCTAGTCGTTGACTTTGAAAACTGGGTTGTGGCCTCCTTGGTCACAGGGTACTCTCAACCAACCTTGCCTTCACCAATAAATCATTTATAGATATGTGTTGAAGCTTGACTGGCATTTGAAGGTTTTCACGCAAGCCTTCAATGAATCGATTTTTGATGAATGCGTCATCTTCTTTCATTCCAACCCTTCTCATGGTTAACTCAAGATCTTTCCAGTATCCATCAACTATGCAATTTTCTTGGTTCATGTTGGACATATAAGAATGTTGTTCCATCAAGTAAGTAGGAAGAACATAATATTGGTGAAGCTCGGATCTCAATCTCTCCTATGTGGAGATAGGTTTCTTTCCGGTAAGATATCGAGAACCCCTTTTATTTTTCAACCATTCAGCCACATACTGAGTGAAAGAATACTATGCCACTTTGACTTTCTTCTTCTCTCGATAATTTTTGAGATTAAACAGATTCTCAATCTGTCGCTCCCAATTAAAGGTACTTCACTGGATTGTGTTGACCATCAAATCAAGGGATGTCATATTTTAAACCCTTGATGTCTCGAGCTTCATCAGAACCCGATTAGATCCTGAATTACTCTTCACTCTCTTTCGAGAATGAGGTTTATTGTGGTGATGCCTTCTAGAAGACCCTCAGTGTGATCTCCTTTCCGATCGATCATCAGAATAATCACCTGAACTTCCAGAACCATTGCATTGATGGACACATTTCTTGGTTTCTTCCCTCTTGACTGATGATATGGGTGTAGGTGGTGCCATGCTGTCAACTTTTCTTGCCAGCCTTTGCACCTCACTCAGAAGTGCATTTATTGCGACATCAAACCGATCGGAATCATTGGCTTCATTTGGATTAATTCGATGTCGCTCCCTACTATCTGGAGCCTTTTCACGTGGATGACTACCATGCCCGCCATTAGAGGTGTTCTTCAATGGAAAATTGTTAGGATTGCTAACAAAAGGTGGGACGAATGAATTTTCATCCCCCGTCTTCGCTAAACTGCTAAGAAAATCAAACGGTTAGTTAAAAACAATTGTCCCCCACCCTCTTCCCTTTATTTAGAAAGGTTACTCACCAAGTGTATAACACTCACAACTCACAAGGCGAAGGCTAATGCGAGGGCAACTGATCAATTCACCGCAATTCAAAGGAACCTATGGAGATGAATACTTCATAACTTATTTTGAAATTTAAAAATATATAAACTCCAAATTTGGCTCTACTATCTGGAATTCCAAATTATACAAAGAATAAGGAACAAAAAATAATTTGAATGGCACAAATCAGAGCTGTATTGAATGAATTATGACCAAAACAAGATTGCTTTATATAGGCCACAAATAGGTTCCGAAAATTCAAGAAACTTTTCCGAAAACAAATTGGAATTGGAACTCAAATCCAAATCCCTCGTGGTAAAGGATTTTAATAACTTACTTGTCCCCCAAGTCAAAAATTCAGATCAAAACCCCTCTCTCAATTGGCTTTTATTTCTTTTTTCTCTTCTGATTAGGATTTTGACTTTTCTTTTCCTTTTTCAAATCGGATTTCCTGTCTCTTTCCTTTTTTTTTCCAGCCACATTTCATTTTTTCCCTTTTTTGTACTGGAAAACTCACAATCAGAATCGTATTCCCCAAGAAAAATTTCTAGCACAATTACCAAAATATTTTGGAAATTGCAAATCTGCCCCCAAACTTTTGAAAATTGTAAATCTGCCCCAAATTTCAGATTTCAAATCCTAAATTCCAATTTTGAAACCCAAAAATCTGCTACCTTTTGTTTTTTATTTTTTAAAAAGTTGTGGAGCAAAAATCGCCGATACAAAATTTAGAATAAGAAAACTGCGAGAACTTCCTCTTGATTCAAACGAACTTCGAGGTATTCAAGATCGAAAGGATCAAGAATATGACACTATATATCTGGAAAATAACACAAGACTCTCTTTTTTTTTTGAATAAGGTGTAATCAAGAATCAAATAACAATTCAAGATCACCGAATCAAAGAACGATAAAGAAGACAAATAGGATTATGAGCATGCAATAATTTTCAGAAGGGTTGACGAAAATATCACAAGCACATAAACTATTTAAGCCACCTAAAAAATACAAAACTGACCGGGAGGTGAAGGCGGATAATACTTGTTAATGCTCAGACTCTTCGACGTCCTCCTGACTCGATTGATGAAGGTGAAGCCGAATAGTAATACCGAAGTATTCTAACTCTCGGACCCTTCGATGTCCTTCAACTCTAGATTCAATCCTCTTGGTAAGAAAGATCAAACAAACACAGTTAAAACATGAAACGAAAGAGTTTCTAAATTAAAAAAATCGAAAATAAATTATACAAAAACTCGAAACCCCTTTTTTTGTTTTTTTTCGGCCTCAGTAGATCTTTCTCTTTGCTCTAATACCAACTGATATGAATCCCCTTACGAAGAATCTTGATTGCAGAATTAAGATCTTTGACAAAACAAGGGAAAACTCAAACCCTTCAATGCCGCACAAAATTCAGGAGTCTAGGCCTCGGGGTACGCCTAACTTCGACTTGCTCTCTAACTAGCCCTTATGATAAGATTACAAGGTTTATTGATACTTAACTAGCCCTTGGAGTTAAGCAACAACGGAATAGCTCACAAGCAAAGAGTATGAACTCAAAAGGTTATATTTTGATTGATAAAAATGGTGTGAAATTCGTCCAAAGGCCTCCCCTATTAATAAGGTTACAATTTTGCCCCAAACCCTAATCACAACTGGAAACTGAATTGACTTATGACAGCTTTAAGAAGCTAAAACTAAATCTAACTAAAATTCCAAAAACAAATGGTAATCTAAGGTAATATAGTTGAATTCTTCAAGAACCTTGAAGAATATTACCTTATCTAATCTTACCAAATATAATTGCAATCAGAATAAAACTGAATATACTAAACTCTAATGGACTGTATTTTCCAAATTCAGCTCTTAAAAGTCCACATGGCTGAGCTATCAGTCCAATAAACCCAAAATGACATAATTTTACAGTTTTACAGTGATCACACTACCTCATTAAAAAACCCAGTGGGAAAAAGAGTATAGTGTTCTTCATGATGCCTTCAGTTCTTCGACAGTCTTGAGCAATAAATCCAAGATGTCGATGATGACTCCTTCTTTAATTCTTCATCATAAAGGCGATCAATCAAAGCATTTAAAGCAGCATCCCTAAGCTTAGTCCTTGACCTAGTGATAGGCCCCGCCATGTCACTTATAGGATCCTCAACATATCCTTTAAATGTTTGATCAAGTCGTGGAATATCTTCATTTATGATGGTAGTCATCTTGGCATCTCCATCATGTTCATAAATGAGAAAATAGAGAATCTCACCAAATAAGTTTGGAAGCTTCAATCAATTTCTTTCAAGAATGAGTTTAGCTACTAGAGTTCATACTAATTAATGCTAACAAACAAAACATAAAACAAGAGAAATCAAAGATGAAAATGATGGAAAACTAGGGTTTGAATAGTTCCAAATTCGAGTTCTTGAAGATGTATGAAAGATATGAAAGAAAAATGCTATTTATAGTACAAAGGGATAAGATTGTGGTCTGGCCACCCGTGTGTTGTGGCTCGCAATGGGCACAAGAATAGAACCTTGTCTTCTTTTCTTCTTCTTATAGCAAGAACTATTCTTCACAATAATTCCTCTCATTCTTCAAGTCTTCAAATGTTTGAAGCAAGTCTTCAAAGTTTTCTAAGGGTGATCTTCAACTTTTTCTGGTCTTCAAGTCTTCAAATCTTTGAAGCAAGTCTCAAAAGGTGATCTTCAACGGCCTCCGGTTTTCAAGTCTCCATGTTCTTCCTTTGCCACGCAAAATCCACTTAGAAAAGGTAAAATAGCATAAAATTGCTCTTAACTCTCCTGAGAGAATTTCAAGGTAAAACACAAGCTCTTGATAACAAAATAGCACAAAAGTGATCCCAAAAAGTACTAAAATATGCACATAAAATGGGCACATCACAAGGATTTATTTTTTGGCACATTCAGTCTAGTTATAAAGCCTACCACTACCAGGCTTGTTCTATCCATTGATCTTAATCAAGGGTGGTTTTTTCAACAGATGGGTATTAACAACACATTTCTCAATGGTGATTTGCCGGAGGTTGTGTATATGGTCCAGCCTCGTGGCTTCAAGAATCCATCTCGATCTAACCATGTGTGTAAGCTTCATAAGGCTCTTTATGGCCTTAGACAAGCCCCTCAAGCATGTTTCAATAAATTCAAAACTCATCTTGTTTCTCATGGATTTCCGGCGTGTCAGTCTAATACCTCTTTGTTTGTACATTGATTTGTCTATGTCAACTATTTGGTCATTACTGGAAGTGCACCTCACCTTACTTAGCAATTTATTTATGATTTGCATCATCAGTTTACTCTAAAGGATCTTGGAGTCTTAAACTATTTTCTTGGCATTCAAGTTGAACAATCACCTTCAAGCATTATTTTATCACAGCAACATTATATTGTTGATATACTAAGTCATTGCAAAATGCAAGTTGCCAATCCTATCTCATCTTTTGTGGATCCAACGTCTTACCTTCGGTTGCAAGGTGAACCATTTTCTCATCCTAAATTGTATGACAGGTTGTTGGTTCTCTTCAATATGCAACTATCATTCAACCCGACATTGCGTATGCAGTCAATAGAGTTTGTTAGTATATGCATTTTTTGACCACGTTGCATTGGCAGGCTGTAAAACAGATATTGAGGTATCTGGATAGAATGGTTTGCCGTAATTAATTGTATTATTGCTAACTGAATATATAGAGAGTACAATAGAGGTGTAATAAAGAAAGAACTCTAATCAGGAGTCTAATTCATTCTAACACCCCCCTCAAGCAAAGTTTCAGATGCTCTCTGATGCACAGCTTGGACATGAAGAACTTGAATAGCGGACGAGAGAGCCCCTTAGTGAAGGTGTCCGCAATCTAAAGAGAAGTCGGAACATGAACAACGTGCAGCTTTTCAGATGTCACCAGCTCACAAACAAAATTGTAGTCAATGTCGATCTGCTTCGTCCGCTTGTGAGCCACCGAATTCTGAGCCAAGAAGATAGCACTACTATTTTCGCATAACAGCAGTAGAGAACCAGAAAGCAGAACCCGAAAATCACAAAGCAAATGAGTGACCACACACTTCTAAAGTAAGGTTGGCGAGAACATGGTATTCAGACTTTGTGCTAGAGCGAGAAATTGTGGGTTGTTTCTTAGCACTCCAAGAAACCAGATTCCCACCAGGATAAACCGTATAACCATAAGTGGATTGACGAGTCTCCAGACAGCGAGCCCAATTTGCATCAAAGTACCCTATTATATCAGGAGTACTAGCAGAACAAAAACTGAGACCAAAATGAAGAGTGCCACGAACATATCGCAAAATCCATGTCACAACAGCAAAATTGTCATCTCTGGGATCCTGAAGATACTGACTCACCGTGTTGACCGAGAATGCCAAATCTAGGTGAGAGATGGTGAGATACTGGAGAGCACCAATAAGAGAACGATAAAGTGTAGGATCCAAGAATGGAGGACTGGTAGAGCTGTGAAGCTGAGAACCAGCGACAAATGAAGTAGAAATAGGTGCCGTGTCAGACATACCAGCCCGATTCAAAATATCACGAGCATACTTTGCTTGGCCAAGCAGTAACCCTAGGGAGGTAGGCGAAACTTCAAGACCAAGAAATTAGTGAAGAGCACCAAGATCCTTGATCGCAAACTCTCTGTGTGTCCGATCAATGAACTGGCGAAGAAGAGTCGATTCATTGCCTGTAAGAATGATATCATCCACATACACAAGTAGGTACAGTAACAATGACCCTATCGAAAGGAAAATTAAAGAAGTATCAGCTGAGCTGCACCGAAAACCAAGCTATGTCAGATAACTGCTAAAATGCTGGAACCAAGCCCGGGGAGCCTGCTTAAGACCATAAATGGTCTTTCGCAAGCGACAAACATAGTCTGGATGAGCAGAATCCTGATAACCAACGGGCAGCTTCATGTAGACTGGAACATCAAGAACACCATTAAGGAAAGCATTCTTGAAACCCCAATTGATGAAGTGGCCAGGAACGAATGGTGGCTACGGCGAGAACCGTGCTAACAGTGGAGGCTTTAACCACAGGACTGAAAGTGTGGTCAAAATCAAAACCCAAAATCTGCGAGAAATGTTGCACCACAAGTCTAGCTTTGTGACGCTCAATAGTGCCATCTGGTCGATACTTGAGCCTATAGACCAATTTGGAGCCAACAATGTTGACATTCAAAGGTCGAGGCACCAAATCCCAAGTGTGCTGACCAAGAAGAGCGGCCATCTCATCATCCATGGCTGAAACCCAGGCTGGATCCTGAAGGGCAAAGCGATAATCAGTGGGCTCTGTCTGAGAAAGGAGTGTGGAAGTGAGACCATGAACAATAATATATGAATAATCCTGGCGCTGAATGGCACCAGTAGTAAACCAAGTAGCCATCCGATGGGTACCAAGCTGGGGCGGCGAGGCTGGAGAAGTCAAACCAGCTGACGCGCCGAAGAAGATCGAGCTGCGCTGACCGGAGAGTGGCTGTTGGAAGTCGTTGGAGAAAGGGCGGCTAATAATGGCTGAGATGTGGTGGCCGGTGGCTGAGGCATGATGGCCGGTGGCTGAGGTGTGGTGGCCGTTGGCCGAGAAGCAGGTCCGGGTCGGCCATCCAGATGGAGCATGGTGGTGAAGGAGGGGTGGCTGGAAGAGGCACAGGCGTGGTAGCCCCAATCGGTGAAGTAACAGCTCTATCATAAAAAGATGAAATTTCCAGATCCGAAATAGAACGACTGTCTGAGGAAGATGGGACATAATGGAATAAGGTTTCATCAAAATGAACGTGGTGAGAGACATAGATACGCCCAGAAGTGGGGTCGGGACACTGGTAGCCCTTGTGATGAGGGATGTAGCCAATAAAAACACCCGGAATGGATCGCGGTGCAAACTTATCAGTAGCAGTGGTACGCAGACATGGAAATGCACGGCAGCCAAATGGGTGAAAGAGGGTACAGTTAGGCACATGACGAAAAACAACCTCAAAAGGTGATTTTTCACCAAGAACTGAACCAGGCAGACAGTTAATGATGCAAACCATGGAGGAGAAACATTCCACCCAATAACAGTGTGGCACAGAAGAGTTAAAAAATATGGCAAGACCAGTCTCTATGATGTGACGATGCTTCCGCTCAGCTCGGCCATTCTGAGCAGGTTTATAAGGCGATGGCATCTGATGATGAATGCCACATGATATGAAGTGAGCCTGAAGTCGATGATTAGTAAACTTTGTGCCACCATCGGTCTGAAATTTTTTAACCCTAGCAGAAAATTGGGTCTCAACGAATTTCTGAAACTGGATAAATGTGTCATAGAAGTCCGACTTATACCGCATGGGGAGAAACCATGTGAATCACAAAAAATTGTCGATGAAAATGGCATAATAAGAAAAACCACCTGCCGATAAAATAGGGGCTGGTCCCCACAAATCACAATGCACCTTGTGCAACAAACCAGTAGCGTGCTTGTCACTAGTGGAAAAAGGTAAACGTCTACTCTTGGCCATCTGACAAGGAGAGCAACTAACAGATGCTGGCATAGCGGAAGTGACAGTAATATGGCCACATCGGCTTAACAACAGAACAGTATCATGAGACACATGCCGAGGCGAGAGTGCCACTACTCAAAAGAAGCCTGAAGTTTTCCAGAGCGTAATTCGCCTAAAAAGCTGGAATCACTTGTCTCATGAAAATAAAGACCTGAACTATGACGACCTCTACCAATTATCTTCCCTGCATGCTTGTGCTTAATAGAAAATGTGTTGATATCAAATATAACACAGACAGGTAAATCACGAGTAAGCTTACTAATGGACACTAAACTTCTAGTAATCTTAGAGACCATAGGACATCATTAACAGAGAAACCAGAGAAATGACACTGGCCGATGTGAAAAATAGATAATGATTCACTATTTCCAACAAGAATCGAATTAGAACCACGATAACATTGTACCTTTCCAAGATGACTGGTGCGAGCAGTGATATGAGATATAGCACCTGAATCAACGATCTATTGATTCAACGAAGAATGATAGTTGGGACCATCCAAACTGGCCTGAAGCAAAACCTTGTTCGCAATCCAATTAGTGGAGCATTCTTCCTGAGATATAGGGCCCAAATAAACCATAGCAAAAGACCAAAAAATGCACAACAGACCGAATCGCACAAAAATTGACGGGGTGCTGACGAGAATTTGAGCAACTCGCGAGAAAGCGCTTCAACTCACAAGAAGTTGAGCAACTCATGAGAAAGAGCTTCAACTCATAAGAAGAAGCTTCAACTTGCTAGAAATTCCAATTTGCCAGGCACGTGAATTCATGCGCGGGAGATAGGAGACGGGCGTCAGCAACACGCGCGCGTGGGCACACGCACTTCTGGAAAGAGCCGAGGATCTGGCTGTGACTCGACCGAATGCGTGCCTTGCTGCTGGGATTCGACGAAGCCGAGACGTGATGGATCCGAATTCCACAAAGCCGCTATCGGAAGTTTTGAATTTGGTGAAGCCGCCGCACGACCTTTTCTTCGCACGAAATCGGTGCCAGAAGTTCTGAATTCGACGAAACCGCTGCACGACAGATCTGAATTCGACAAAGATGGCGATGATGAAGCCGGAGGTGAAGGGTTTGGAACTTCGGAAAGAAAAAATCTCCGACGGAGAGAAGGTTGAACGAAGAACACTGCCGGAAGATGGCCGGGAGTTGACCGGTAATTCGCCGGAATATACTGCCTTGGTCAGCCGGAGGTAAACATTAAATTAAAAACAAAAATAAATATATGATTTATGATTTAGGATCAGAACTTGTCCTGATACCATGATAGAATGATTTGCCGTAATTAATTGTATTATTGATAACTGAATATATATATAGAGTACAATAGATGTGTAATAAAGAAAGAACTCTCTAATCATAATAAATCATAATCTAATCAGGAGTCTAATTTATTCTAACATATCTTAAGGGCACTTCTACTCATCATCTTCATTTTCAACCAACTCCCTTCTTGCATACTCTAATACAGATTAGATTTCTGACTGACGATAGCCGTTCTCAGCATGGTTTTGCTGTTTTTCATGGACCAAATTTAATCAACTTGACTTCCAAAAAGCAGCACGTTGTAGCTCGTTCAAGTACATGGGTGGAATACCGTGCCTTGGCGTATACCTTGGCTGAACTTCTTTGGACCAAGCAGCTTCTATGTGATCTAAAAGTCTCTCCTATGAAACCTCCAACTCTACTCTGTGATAATGTTGCCACATTTTTCTCCAAGAACCCTATCATCGGTACGAGGCCGAAACACATAACACTTGACCTCCATTCTGTGCGAGAACAAGTTGAGTCTGGCAACCTGCATATGTCATGTCTCTTCCATTGATCAATTGGCTAAAATCTTCACAAAGCCGCTCACCAAAGACCGCATTGCTCAACTTCGATCCAAGCTATAAGTTTGTTCCAATCTTGAGTTTGTCGGGGGGTGAAAACCAGATTATTAGAAATATCTTTGACATGTTCTCAGGACTTGATCGAGTCAAATATAGTTACTGATATTGTGGTAATACTACCATAGATAGTGGTAGCCACGGGAACGTTCAGTTAGAATTCTCTCTCTATTTAAACTCGTGTAAACCTTCAGTAAACATATGAACAGATTTACACAGCCTATCTAGTCTTTATAAATCTAAATTTTTTTGTTGGTGGGCTGAATAGTCTAGTGAAGCTCAATTCTCTAACGTACTTTCCACCAACACTAAAGAAATTGGAAAATCGTAGTGAAATGCAAATATTATTCTATAAGTTTCCTTTTTTCACTTTAATGGCTCAGGTGAGTGACATGAGAGTAAACCGAGAATTAATAATGTCAAAGCTAGTTAAATTTTCTTGTTGGATTAAATAGTTTTAATAAAGCCCAATTCTTTAACATAATTTTCACCAACTCTAAAGAAATTGGAAAATCGTTGTAAAATGCTAGTATCATACTATGAGTTTACTTTTTTCATTTTTATGGTTCGAGGAAACTGAAATGAGAGTAGATCGAGGGTTAAATAAGGTTAAATACAGATAATTTTTCTTGTTGGGGTAAATAATCTTTAAGCCCAATTGGCAAACATACTTCCTCCGTTTCAAAAGAAATATAAAATTTGTAGTGAAATGCTTGTATTATATTATGAGTAAATTTTACACTTTAGTGGTTCAAAGAGAGTGACATGATTGTAGATCGAGAATTAAATAAGGTGTAATCAAGAATATTTTTCTTGTTGGGCTGGATATCTAATGAAGCCTATTTCTCCGGCGTGCTTTCCACAAACTCTGAAGAAATGGAAAATCGTAGTGAAATGTTAGTATTATATTATGAGTTTACTTTTTATCTTTAGTGGCTCGAGGGGAATGGCATGATAGTGTATTGATAATTAAATTACGTCAAATCAAGAAAATATTTCATGTTAGGTTGAATAGTCTAATAAAGCCCTATTATCAATGTACTTTCCACAATATCTAAAGAAATAGAAATATTGTAGTGAAAATACTATTTTTATATTACGAGATTACCTTTTAATTTTAATGGCTCGAGGAGAGTGACACGAAAGTAGAACGAGGATTAACTTTGGTCAAATCTAGATTTTTTTTGTTGGACTGAATAGTTTAATAAACCCGATTCTCCAACGTACATTCCACCAAATCTAATGAAATTAGAAAATTTTAGTAAAATGCTAGTATTATATTATGTATTTACTTTTTCACTTTAGTTGCTCGAAAGAGTGACATAAGAGTAGATTGAGAATTAAATAAAGTCAAATCAAGACAATTTTTCTTGTTGGGTAGAATAGTTTAATGAAACTCAATTCTTCAACGTACTTTCCACCGACTCTCAGGAAATGGAAAAATCGTAGTGAAATTCTTTTATTATATTATCAATTTATTTATTCATTTTAGTGTCTTGAGGAGAGTGATATGTGACTAGGTTGATGATTAAATAAGGTCAAATCTAAATTAATTTTTTGTTCGGTTGAATAGTCTAATAAAGTCCCCCATTGTACTTTCCACCGATTCTAAAGAAATGGAAAAAAAAATTAAAATGCTAGTATTGCATTATAACTTTATCTTTTCAATTTAGTGGCTCAAGGAGATTGAAATGATAATAGATTGAGAATTATATAAGGTCAAATCTGGACAATTTTTTTGTTGGGCTGAATAGTCTAAGGAAGGCCAATTCTCCAGCGTACTTTCCACCGACTCTTAAGAAAAGGGAAAGCTTTAGGTAAATGCTAATATTATATTATGAGTTTAAATTTTCATTTTAGTTGCCTAAAAGAGTGACATGAGAGTAGATCAAGAATTAAATAAGGTCAAATCTAGACAATTTTTCTTGTTGGGCTGAATAGTTTAATGTAGCCCAATTCTCCTACGTACTTTCCCCCAACTCTCAGGAGATGGGAAATTTGTAGTGAAATGCTAGTTTTATATTCTGAGTTTATCTTTTCATTTTATTGTCTCAAGGAGAGAGACATAAGACTAGATCCAGGATTAAATAAGGTCAAATCTAGAATTTGTTTCTTACTGGGCTGAATAGTCTTTTAAAGCCAAATACTCCAACATACTTTCCACTGTGTATAAAAAAAATTTCTAAAATTTGTAGTAAATTGCTAAGATTATATTGTGATTTTACTTTTACTATTAGTGGCTGAAGAAAATTGACATGAGACCAGATCGAGGATTTTTTTTTTAAAAAAAACACCACCTGTTATGGTGGGGGGTTTGGAAGACCCCTACCTGTTTATTAGAATAAAAAGAAAATATACAAAAAGAAGAGGGGGACGTAAAGTTTTACCTCTATGGAATAGAGTCTGTGACCTTTTTCTGTACATAATCCTTAATACTAGTCCTAAGGTTCTCAGAACTCACAAATAAGCGTGGAAGGTTACAAAAGCCAAAATCCAAGTTTAAAAAATACAAAGTGTTCAAATTCTATAAGAAAATACAAAAGACTTATTTCGATTTCCTAATGTACTGGAAGGAGATCACGATCAGCCCCTTGATGGCTTGAGGTAGACCTGCAAAAACATAGATAGAGTTTACCTTTTTGGCACTGGCCAGTCTAGCCAAAGCATTCATGACGCTATTTGCTTCTCTAAAGATGCGAGAGATATTCCATTGCAATTTTTGAAGAAGGTCCTAGATTTGTCTAATCTCGGTTGTGCATTGCCATAGTATCTTGTAAACTCTTCTCACTATCTTCACCAATATCTCTGAATCACTCTCTATTTGTAGACGCTTGATTCCATATCTTTTAGCTTCTTGAAGGCTATACCTGAGAGCTTGACATTTTGCTTGAAGACTGCTGCATTGAAGAAGTTATTTTGTTGCTTAAAGTAAGCTCCTTGTACTTGGCCTGAAACTGCACAATTGGGTTCCCATTCACCAAACCCTTCGCCATATTCGGCCACTCCACCGCCAAAACTCCTTGCTTTCCTTCCCCCATAGCTTGATGCAATCTTGCTTCTTGATTTTGGTGTTCTTTAAACTTTCTAAAAAAAGAAGTAGGAGAAGATTGGGGGGCGGAAATGTGCTGAATTGGCTCGTGGGTAGGACAAACGGAGGCGTTATCTTATTTTTGTTTATTCTTCTGCAGCCCTGTTTTATTATAACATTACACAATCATTCACTTTTTTCCTTTCTGCTTCCACAAAGAAGATCAGATAGCCAAAGGAGTTTCATTTTATAAAACCAAAACATATTACGTTTTCAGCTCAAGAACCTATGTTTATTTTGCAGCCAACACGCATAATATCAACCAAGAAAAAGCCCAAGATTATGTTGAGAAAACAACCAATCATGTCAATGCAGTCTTGTATCATAACCCATAAGCCTAATGAACTTCTAAGCATAATAATAACACAGAGGGAGTTCAGAATGAAACCTGGCCTTTCCTGTTCTTGACCTCAACACTTACTAAGCCCTTCCTCTCAGAACCAGTTATCGGGAAAATAAGAAAACATCTTTTGCTACTAAACTTAGGGGAGAAAATCGTCAGTGTGATACCACCTCCTGACATTACATATGCTCTCAATTCGGTACCAGTTAGCGGAGCACCCATAACCTCAAGAATCTGGAACAAACTCGGATAAGAGAAAGTTCTTTCTGATCACAGTGATCAGTGATCATCGAATGTGAAACATATATATCATATATATCAGCTGATTATAAAACATCGACAAAAAATAGAAGTTTCAATCATGTATAAACCACTCAATCTCAGTACAGCTGTGACCATCACAAACAAGTAAGAAGAAGAACGAAAGTAAACAAATGCTAAAAGTCACAGCAGCAGAGTCAGTTGGTTCCTTTGGGCATGATCTTGTGCTTCAACCTTGAACAAAGCATAAAAAGGCGTTCGAGCTGGAACAAATCTTCCAAGCCTTCAGAAACATAATCAATGCCGGTGTCAGAAAGGTTCAGTTCCCTCATAGCCTAACTATCATTTTAACAAAATTAAATTATTAAGAACCAACTAATTACTTACCAATTACCAAGATTCCATCACATCCATTCCACGTGACATCAAATAAATTCCTCGTCTCCAAAGCCTTCGATTCATGGGTAACAAAAGAAAGTTATTCAAGTATAAAGAAGAGATGAAAAAGAACATGAAAATTGACCAATAAAAAGAACTTACATTTATAGCCGTGCAACCAACTACGTGTAGTTATCAAAGCTTCCACATTTTCAGGAATGAAAGAACTCCTCCACTTGTTCAAAATTCTACCTCCTATGCTAAATGTTGATTCTGAAGCAACAGTTGTGAGAGGGACAGCCAATATATCTCTAGCCATATCAGAAAGCACACCATATCTCTTTTCCTGTTCTCTCCAAAAATCTAAAACATCCAGTTTGCTACTCCTGGGAACTCTAGATTCATCTAAATAAACTTGCAACGTTGACTTTTCATTAAAAGTATCCATCTCATCCACATCAAAATCCTACGGAAAAAATAAGTTACATATTATCAACTATTTAAAGTACTTAAAAATACAACAAAGCAATAAAATATAAGTTAACTAATCATAATTTATTTTAAAGACAACAAACTTACTGCGGAATAGTCACACTTGCGCTTGCGTGTATCGGTCCCATTAGAGTTGGATCTGGTTTGAGTGTTTGATGGAGAAGACATTCTACTTGATGGCCTTAAAGAATACTCATTAAATAGCATCGCCAATTTCAGAGATATGTCACTCACTTTTCTTGCCGCTTTCAACTCATCACCGTCAAACAACTTCTTATAACAATACTTGAGAAAATCAAGTTTACACTGGGGGTCAAGAATTATTGCAAAAGCAAACAAGGTGCAATAATTGTTTTCTTCATTTTCAGCCCAATATTTATCAAATTTACTTTGCATCTCTACTGCCATTCCTTTCAAAACCTCATCTTCACTTTGAACCAAGTCCTTTAACAACATAGCAATATTCCAGACATTCTCAAAGTACAAATTTGCCGTAGGATAGTCACTACCAGAAAATAACTCAGTAATAACATTAAATGGTTCCAAAGCATCTCGAATTTTCGCAACCATGTCCCACTCATAAGGTTCTGGACATTTTTTATATGTAACATCTTTAGTGTGCAAACTATCAAAAGCATCTATCTACAAAAGAGCCCTATCGAGCATCATGTACGTAGAGTTCCATCTAGTAGCAACATCCAACCACAATGACTTAGTCTCTCGTATTCTACACAAGTCCACAACTTTCCGAAAAGAAATTTTTCTTGCTTCGGAGCCCTTAACATGTTTCACACTCTCCCTAATTTTTACCACAACATTATCAGTCACCTTAAGTCCATCCTTAACGATAAGATTTAGCACATGGGCTGCACATCTAACATGAAAGTAATTACCATTATTCAACAGGAATCCCCAATCATTAAGCCTCACCCTTATGTGACTTTGCATTCTATCATTACTAGAGGCATTATCCAATGTCAAAGAAAAAAGCTTATCATCAATGCCCCAATCCTTAACTAATTTTATTATAACCTTGTAAATTTCTAGTCCAGAATGTGGTGGTGGGATATGAAAGAAGCTCAAAACTTTGCTATTCAATTTCCAATTCTCATCAACAAAATGAGCAGTCAAACACAAATATCCTTCACTAAGGCAAGAAGTCCATAAATCACTAGTTAGACTTATAAGACCTAGTGCACGCTTCAGAATGGCTTTAAGGAGATTTTTCCGAGTGTTATAAATCTTCATACAATCTGCTTTTGCAGTATTTCGACTAATACATTTAACCTTATCATTCAAGTACTTGTGAATCTCTCTATTTCCTTCATGTTCAACCCAGGAATAAGAATAACCATGTTTGATAATTGCTTTTGCTACTAAGTCTCGGTAAATCTTTTGATAAAAAAATCTAACCTGATCAACTTCTTTCTTCAAAGTCTGAAGATGAGCTTGATACGCTGCACACTTTTCAAGGTGATTCGTATGATTAGTAGTCCCTCTACTGGATTCAGCAATAATTGATCCCACCTTACAATGTTTGCATTGACTTCTCAAATATCCATCATGACTATCGGCTCTACTGATTTGAATAAACTCCTTCTAAACTTTACTCCTGCGACCAGCCCATGCTCCCTTAGATCCCACCTCAAAAGATGGAACCTCATTTCCATCAGCTCCGTGTCCTGTGACTGCATCCATTACTTCATGATTATCATCATTTAGTGGGCTCATAATTCTGTAGAAAGAGAAAGTCACATTCAATTAGTAAGAATATCCGTGTTAAAAGAGGTTTATTAACGAGTGAAAAGAACTCGGTTTAATCAACATCAAAACAATTTCAGCAGATTAAACTATCTCCATCTAGTATTAACCATCTCATACAAATTATACAATATAAACAGACAATGACTCAATGAGTATTGAAAATTACCTCTTCAATTGATGAACTAATTCAGGAATCAGAACACTTATTTGCCCTGAAAGAATATTGAATTATTTGAACTGAATACAGAATACTCCACTAGATGAAATATAAGATGTATGTATATATATAGTATATATTCCTTCAAACATAAGATTAGTTACAGATATGGGGCTGAATTCCGTCGGATTCGGAGACCATGACTTTGAGCGCCAAAATCTTATTCTTCAATGTAAAATATTGCGGGAACGAACCTTTTGGGCGCCAAGAGCCGTGCTTGTTGTTGTTGTGCGATTTCTTTCCATTCGAAAATACTGGAAGCAGATTGAAATTGATAACTTCTCCATATTTTTGGGAATCCTTACGTTGTAGCCGTTGCTTTGCTGATAGAAAGAAATTAGAATAGGAAGTCTTGAGACGGAGGAGACTCAGACTCAGAGACTCTGTCTCTCGTTTCGTTTGGTCTGGAGTTTGGACTTTGGACTGGAGTGGAGTCTGTGGAGACTTAAGATTTTTGACCTTGGACCTTATATTTCCCGTAGATAAAGTCAAAAAATAATTAGTTAATTACTAATTAGCTATTAGTTAACTAACGATCATTATTACTTATTTACTTATTAGTCTTAATTAGCTCTTAGATATATTTTGGTTTTACCTTTTAAATTTATTTTCATAAGTAGATACTAGTTAATTGAAGGGTTTAAACTGCAAATTAGAAAAAAATAAGATAAAATTTTGGGTTGCATTAATTGGGTCGTAAACTTTATAAATTATAACTACAGTATGCTGTAGAATAAATTTTTAATATTGCAATAAAAAAATTTCACCTTTTCATTATTTTAATTAAACCCGTCTTTCCGTGGACCTATGGAAAGACGATCTTTTCCTAGACTTTTCCTACATTTAAATTGGAAAAAAAGGAATTTTATTTAAAATTTTAAAGTTTAGTCAACTAAGGAAAACTATATGAGATCGTTAGAAATAGTTAAATATTGAATACATTAAAATTTGATTATTTTTATAATATTTCATTCAAATTATTTAAAAATTAATTATCTATTTGTTGATATTTATTTTAAAATTCTATCATACTTATATTATATGTATCTCACTGCAATAAATAAAAGTAAATATCAAATGACCTTATTAGTCTCACTAATTATAAAATATCCTCTTTTAACTGTTAGTCGGTCTAAAATAAGATTTTGTCATAAATAAAATAATAATATGTATACGTATTTCTATCAAAAGTACTCTATCAATGTGACAAATGACAATGTATAAAACAATTCGAACATTTTGTTTTTTCAGATTATGTATTTTTTGGATTTTCTTTAGTATGATATATATATATATATATATATATATATTATAATGAGATGTTTATGGTTTTAATTATCTTAAGAAGTTATATATTTTAACAAGTTATGAACTTATGATTGATTATATCAATATGTAGTAAATAATTAAAATCAGTGACATATTATAATATTAGTATGTTATTTTTAAACAACTTGAGTTTAGGTTAGTCAAAATGGTTTAAATATTCCGTTGACAGCACCATCCAAAGAATTTATATTATATGGTGCTTGGGATTATGAACTTAAAAGGTAATTAACATTCAAATAAAATAAAACATCACGGATATTCAAAGTAAACTCGATTATAAGAGGATATATCATATAAGCAATTAACTAGAACTAGAAAATAAAGATATTCATACTAGTTAAACAAGAGCATTACTCGTCATTATAAATATTAATAAAGCATGTAGTTAGACAATTACAATTTTTGGGTGTACGATATGATATAGAATTAACTCAGTTAAGTCATAAGTGTACATAAAATATAATAACTATTAATAAGTGCTTATAGAACTCAAATATGTATGTTAATCAAATTAGTTACGGTGGAATATAACTAAGTAAAATAGTAAGGCACAGTTATAAAAATAAATGAGGATTGATATTTATTAAAATTCCACTTCGAGGGTTGATTATATAAGTCAACAGAGTTATTGGTAATATACTAATATTTCACCTGATTAAGAAAAAATGAGCATGTTTTTAATTAGAATGTTTTCTTATCTTAATTTAATATGCTACATTTTTAAAATGTATTGCAATCATGAATATTAAGAATATATATATATATATCTCAGGAAAGACGGTCTTTCCATAAGCTTATGGACAGTTCACGATGATTTAAATATTATATTTTTATAAAATTTATGTAAGCTTTTTTATATAAAATTTAAATATTATATTTTTAAAGTTAAAACAAGTAATAATATTATTAATATGTATTTAAATGTGAATGTATAAGGTAAAAAATAAGTGGCTTGTCCATAAACTTATAGACAGACAGTCTGTCATGAGAATTACTATAATATATATATATATATATATAAATTATTATAACTTGCAAGTTAGGAGTTTTGTTCGTTATGACTTAAGAACTTATGAGTTATGATCAACATAAAATAAAATAAAAAATTAAATACAAACTATTCTATTTTGTTCTTACATTTATGCTGTAACATATACAGATCAATGTTTGCATAAATGTCATGTTCTTCCCAAGAGAAATAAATTTTTATTTCAAAAAATCGAAAGTATACATTTAAAAAGTGACTGCTAAAATTATATATATATATATATAATAGATTAGTTCAGCGAAAGCATTTTTATAAAATTAATATATTATAATTTTATGTTCATTATAAATTATAATGACAATTTGCTATATTTATTTGAACAAGACCCGGATTGAATATATTGGAATCCAACCAAACCCGACCCGAAAGATAATGTATCCGAAAAGTACCAAAACCATACTGACTCAAACCAAACCCGATCCGAACCTGATTAAAAAAATGTAAAACCGAATTGTACCTATAACCGAAACAACCTGAACCAAATTTGATCTGAACCCGATTCAAAAAAATGATACCCGAATTGTATTGAAATTGAAACAACTAGAACCAAACCCGATCCGTTCAAATATTTTTCGAAACTACCGAAAGACATCCGAACCTGAACACACCCGATCAAGACCCGATACCCGAAAATAAAAAAATCCACCGAATCATACCCGACCCAATTGGGTCTCACCCGTATCCGACCGAAGAGACCCGTTTGCCAGGTCTAATCTTAGAGTTTATAGAATTTAGGAGGCCTGGATAATGGGAGTTTTTGTTCCTTCCAGTGAAGATAGGGGATCCTAAATAACTGAAAGGAAATTTCCCCTGCATCAATAGTGTTTCCTCTTTGAAATCATTTGTTTTTCATGCAAAACAAATTGTTTTTATGCTTGTTTCTGACAGAGTGATGAAAAAAATTGGTGTTCGAATCACCTTCTGTTAGCCATTTAATTCTTGATTTTTGCCTCTAAAATGATTCCTGGTTTGCAAGAGCCCGTGTGAGTTTACCTTTAGCTTGATTAAAAGCTATCAGGTTTGGTTGATAATCTGAAAATTGTAAGTCTGCTGCAGCTTTAAGCAAAGCAACTTCATAGTTTTGGATATCTGAAAAAATATTTCCAAAGGTGTTGTGGTTCCATTGTTTTAAGGATACTTTCAATGTTTTCAACTTGATGACCATCTTTCTCATTCCATAGAGATTTGTAGGAATATTCCAGCATTCTTCAATAGTATTCATGAATGTTGGATGGTTTATCCAACAGTTCAAGAATTTGAAAGACTTACAACCTGTGGAGTAATTATTTTCAAATATGTGGAGTATCAAAGGACCATGATCTGACTGATCTCTGGCAAGTATTTGAATATGTGAATTTTGAAATAGTTGCCACCAATTGTTGTTAGATATTTCTCGATCAAGTCTTTTCCATACAATGATTCAGAGGTGGGGATGTCAGACAGATTGTTATTGGTTATGAATTTATTGAAAGCCAAGATGTTTTTACTATTTGGAACTGATGGGCCTATATACTCATCAGTGTTGGTTATGACATTTAAATATTCTATAAGGCAAAAAGAAGAGTTTTTGTATACAGATAGTGATTTCCACATTTTCTTTCTTTCCTTATTTGTGTGCTTAGGATAAAAGAAACCAATCTGGCATTCATTATGTAGCAGAGGATGTGTAAATTTGGTGATTATGAATTGCTCTTCCACTGCAGTGATATGAAGATTGATTTCATCATTCCAGGAGATCCAAATTTTGCATTTAGGATCTGAAAATTTTTGGTGAAATCCAAGTGTTTAATAGATAGAGCCAATGTCTTCATTTATGAGCATTGGCTCAATTATTACAAAGATTTCTGTTTTAAATCTCCTTTTTATGTCCCTTATTCTGGTTTGTGTAGATTTGTTGCATACACCTCTAGCATTCCAAACACAGATTTTGGACTCTATCATTGAGAAGTTTTTAAAATGTTCAATGAGGAACGACGTGAAACTGTTTTAGGAGTAGAAGTGTAGTTTTTTTTATGATATTTTTCGTGCTTGGTTCTCAGATCATTCAAGTTAGAATTGTCTGAAATGCCTTTGTCTGTGTTATCCTTAAGATTCAGCAAAGTGCTGAATTTATTGTTAGATTCAATTATACTTTGTTTGATGTCTTGAATGTTTATGGATTCTTCAATTGGTTCAAAGAACTGGACAATTTTTGGTGGTTCAGCATTTAGCCACTCAATTCTCTTGGTTGATTTATTTACAGAGGATAATAAAGGAGATCCAACAACACTTAGTTCAATGAAATCTCCTTTTACATTAGTAAAGTCTTGATTCAGGTTTGTTGAATTAAGTCTTGTTGAGCTATATTTGAGTTCTTAGTTATCCCATCAGTTTGATTTTTACTGAAGTTAGATGGATTGGCTGAGATGTTTTCCGAATTCAGACTTGTTAAGGTTATTTTCATAGAGCTTAGGGTCCGTTCTGAGTTTTCAGGCAGATTAGTAACATGTACTAAGTTTCCAATAGAAGAGACATCAGCAAGTTTAAAACATCCTGCCACAGATTCATTATGAACAACAACAGTGGCAACAACAGGCTTAATTATTTCAACAGCAGATTCAACTTCAAGCATACCAGGCTTAGCATTTTGATTCATAAGGGTGCTAGTGCTAGCATCATACAAATTAACAAAATTTGTATTAATGGCGCGAACATTAGTCACAGATTTATCATGACCAACAGCAGTGGCTACAATAGGCTTAATTATTTCAGCAGCAGAAGGCTCAGCATTTTAATTCATAAGGGTGCACGCATCAGACAAATGAACATCATTGGCATTTATAGAATGAGCACTAGTCACAGTTTGAGAAGTTACACCAGCAAGTTGTTCATGTATGGCACTTTTGACAGTATTGAGAGACATATCCTTCTAATGGAAGGTTGAGGTTCTGTCCCTTATTTAAGTGGGGAGATATTTTGTTTAACCCAGCATCCAAGAACATGACTTCCTTCACTTTCTGCTTTCTAGAGGCATTAGCATTTGGAGCTGGAACATTATCAGAAACATTTCTCTGAGCAGAGTCCTGAATAGAAGATACAGCTCGATATGAATCTCCTTGCGAAGATTCACGATTTGCGGAATTAATATCTTTGATCTATTGAAGGGATCCAGAAACCCTCACTATCTCGCATAAAATTCAGGTGTCTAGGCCTCAGGGCACGCCTAAGTTCCACTTGCTCTCTAACTAGCCCTCATGATCAGATTACAAGGTTCATTGATACTTAACTAGCCCTCGGGATCAATCAATAATGGAATAGCTCGCAAGCAAAGAGTATGCACTCAAAAGGTTGTATATTTGATTGATAAAAGTGGTTTGTCTAAAAATAATGTTGAAAACCACCCCCTATTTATAGTATATAGGTATGATCTTCAAAAATACAAACAAGAAACTGAAAAGTATTATGGCAGCTTTAAGAAGCTAAAACCATATTTAACTAGACTATCTAAAATAAATGACTATATTCTTCAAGATAAATATTGAATGATTATTGCCTTATGTAATCTTACCGAATCTAATTCTAATCAAATCATAACTGAATATTCTAAACGCTAAAATAAATGCATGACCGAAACATTAATTCTTCCAAAACCAACATGGCTAAATTAATGGGCCTTATTCTAAAATAAAATAAATGATCACACTATCTCATAAAAAAATCCAATGGTAAAAAGAGTATAGTGTTATTTTCTAAAACCCCTAATAAATAAAAATAAATAAATAAACCTAATTCGTATCACAACTTTATTCCTTACTATAGGCACATATACCTTATTTGAAATTGAAATACCAGAGGTAGAAGCCTAGCCTCCATTACATGTGATCCTTCTCTATGCATCATGAGGGGCAAGGTTCTTACACTAGATCGAGGATTAAATAAGGTCAAATCTAGACAATTTTTCTTGTTAGACTAAATAGTCTAATAAAACCAATTCTCCAACATAATTTTCACAGATCCTAAAGAAATGGAAAAATCATAGTAAATGCTAGTATTATACTATGAGTTCACTTTTTAATTTAAGTAGCTCGAGGAAAGTGAAATGAGAGTAGATCGAGGATTAAATAAGGTCAAATTTAGATATTTTTACATGTTGGACTGAATAGTCTAATAAATCCCAATTCTCCAACATAATTTCCACCGATTCTAAGGAAATGGGAAAATTGTAGCAAACATTACTGTTATACTATGAGTTTACTCTTTCATTTAAGTAGCCCGAGGAAAGTAAAATGAAAGTTGATCGAGGATTAAATAAGGTCAAATTTAGATATTTTTACTTGTTGGACTAAATAGTCTAATAAAGCTCAATTCTCCAACATAATTTCCACCGATTCTAAGGAAATGGGAAAATTGTAGCAAATAATACTGTTATACTATGAGTTTATTTTTTCATATTAGTAGCTTGAGGAAAGTGAAATGAGAGTAGATTTACGGTTAAATAAGGTCAAATCAAGATGTTTTTTCTTGCTGGGCTTTATAGTCTAATGAAGCCCAATTCTTCAATGTACTTTCCACGACTTTAAGGAAATGGAAAAATCATAGTGAAATGCTTGTATTTTATTATTACTCTACTTATTCATTTTAGTGGCTCGAGGAGAGTGACATAAGAGGTGGTAGATGATTAAATAAGGTCAAATTTAAATTAATTTTTGTTGGGTTGAATAGTCTATTAAACCCCAATTCTCCATCGTACTTTACATCGACTCAAAAGAAATGGAAAAATTTATTAAAAATGGTAGTATAAAATTATGAGTTTATTTTTTCAATGTAGTGCCTCGAGGAGAGTGAAATGATACTAGATTGAGAATTAAATATGGTCAAATTGTACAATTTTCTTGTTGGGCTGAATAGTCTAATGAATGCCAATTCTCCAGCGTACTTTCCGCCAACACTAAAGAAATGAGAAAATACTAATGAAATGCTAATATTATAATATGAGTTTTCTTTTTTCGCCTTAATGGCTACAAGAGAGTGACACGAGAGTAGATCAAGAAGTAAATAAGTTCAAATCCGGACAGAAATTTTTGTTGGGCTTAATAGTGTAATGAAACCCAATTCTCCAACATACTTTCCACCGACTCTCAGGAGTTGGGAAAATTGTAGCTTAATGCTCGTATTATATTATGAGTTACCTTTTCCTTTTAGTGGCTCTAGGAGAGTGACATGAGAATAGATCAAGGATTGAATAAGGTAAAATCTAGAAAAAAGTCTTATTCGCTAGAATAGTCTTTTAAAGGCCAATTCTCCAACGTATTTTCCACCGAATATTAAAAATCTAAAAATTGTAGTAAAATGATGATATTGTATTATGAGTTTACTTTTTCATTTTAGTGGCTGAAGAAATTTGTCATGAGGCTAGATCAAGGATTAAATAAGGTTAAATCTAGACAATTTTTCTTATTGGACTGAATAGTCTAATAAAACCCAATTCTCCAACGTACTTTCTGCTGACTCTAAAGAAACGAAAAAATAATAGTAAAATGCTAGCATTATACTATGAGTTTAATTTTTCATTTTAGTGGCTCGAGGACAGTGAAATGAGAGTAGATCGAGGGTTAAATAAGGTCAAATATAGATAGCTTTTCTTGTTGGGGTGAATAATCTTTAAGCCCAATTTTCTAACTTACTTTCCACCGTTTCTAAAGAAAATGAAATTTTTTAGCGAAATGCTTGCATTATATTATGATTTTCTTTTTTCACTTTAGTGGCTCGATCGAAGAGAGTGACATGATTGTAGATCGAGAACTAATTAAGGTCAAATCAAGAATAATTTTCTTGTTAGGCTGAATATGTAATGAAGTCCAATTCTCAAATGTGCTTTCCACCAACTCTGAAGAATCAGAAAATCGTAGTGAAATGCTAATATTATATTATGAGTTTACTTTTTTACTGTAGTGGATCAAGGTGAATGACATAAAGTAGGTCAAATCAAGAAAAATTTTCTTGTTGGGCTGAATTATATAATAAAGCCCAATTCTCCAATATACATTCCACAATATCTAATGAAATAGAAAAATGGTTGTGGAAATTATAGTATTATATTATGAGATTACTTTTTCTATTTAGTGGCTCGAGGAGAGTGACACGAGAGTAGACCGGGGACTAAATACGGTAAAATGTAGATCATTTTTTTGTTTGATTGAATAGTCTAATAAAGCCGAATTCTCCACCGTACTTTCCACTGACTCTAAGGAAAATGGAAACCTTTAATAAAATGCTAGTATTATATTATGTTTTTACTTTTCACTTTAGTTGCTCGAAAGAGTGATAGTAGATTAGATCGAGAATTAAATAAGGTCAAATCGAACCAATTTTTCCTATCGGGCTAAATAGTTTAATGAAACTCAATTCCCCAACGTACGTTCCACCAACCCTTAGGAAATTGGAAAATTGTAGTGACATTCTTGTATTATATTATCAGTTCACTTATTGATTTTAGTGGTTTGAGGAGAGTGAAATGTGAGTAAATCTATGATTAAATAAGGTCAAATCTAAATTAACTTTTTGTTGGGCTAATTTGTCTAATAAAGTCCAGTTCTCCATCGTATTTTCCACCGATTCTAAAGAAATGTTGAAATATATCAAAATACTAGTATTATATTAAGAGTTTATTTTTTCAATTTAGTGGCTCGCGGAGAGTGAAATGATAATATATTGAGAATTAAATAAGGTCAAATATGGACAATTTTGTTGTTGGGCTAGATTGTCTAACGAAGCCCGATTCTCCAGTATATACACTACAACAAACATGACCTTTTACCTCGGTTCTGTAGAACCTTTTACCTCAGTTTTTTTCCTGAAAGAACCAAGGTAAATACTGCCGGAGAAAAAAGTGGGCTAGATTGTCTAACGAAGCCCGATTCTCCAGCATATACACTACAACAAACATGACCTTTTACCTCGGTTCTGTAGAACCTTTTACCTCGGTTTTTTGTCCTGAAAGAACCAAGGTAAATACTGTCGGAGAAAAAAGTGGACTTTTTTTACAGCGGTTCGAAATCGAGGTAAAAAGTACCTTTTACTTCAATTTCTAACTGACGTCGGTAGTTTTGACGTGCGACATTGATTAAGGAAATGAGGCCCATATCGAACAGATTATGTCTGCGATGTCGTTTGGGATGGAGTATGTATCAACATTCATGCGACGTCGGTTGCCGCGGGATAGCAATCGACCAGAGATCAAATGTTGCGCCATCGATTTAGTCGACCTTGGTAAACTAATAAGCAATATTGCTTATCATTCAATGCAACATCGCTAGTTATTGGGGCCCATGTTGTTTGACTGATCACGTAAAACGTGGATGGGTATGGCATTGTTTATTGTAATAGATCGGTAACAACAAACAAGATTGGTTTATGCGACCTCGGTTAGGTTCCAATTTGGCACCGGTTCATGTGACGTTGTGGTTGCGTCGGCTATATATTACACATTATTAAAATATTTATTATTTAATGACAAAAATTATAGTTCGTCGGTAGCCATTACATGTTATTAAAAAAGTGATAAATCTTGAAATGGCTAAACATCATAAAAACAATATAATTGTGTTCATTTATTGTGTTATGGGAATGACGTGTTTAAAGCAACAAAACTATATCAACTAATACAATAACATTTTGCAACATTATTGAAATGTCAATATCAATTTGAAAAATGAATTGTATTGAATCACCATTTTCTACGTTGTACGACATTAGAATGTGAAGGCTAATGGTGACAAGTCCATCGAACTAGATGTCGGAAGTCTATCAATGACTCTCTTTGGCCCTATTACAACAAATACATAGTAAACAAAATATATGTTAGAATGAGGCAGTCCCCAAAAGAATTTCACAGAATGGAGTGAAATGTAGACAACATTAACCCCAATTTGAATAAAGTATCTAATATGGTTCCTACTGATGTTGCAAATTAGAAAAAATCACATTGTAAACACTGATTCAACAGGGACCTTGGGTTGATACTAATAGAAATGTTAAAAAGTCCTTGACATGTGCAACCTCAGCCTTGTTCGGTAACATTTTGCATGGAACGATGCAATGCGAATGACGTCGCACATTCATACTATAGTCGTACAAATCTTAGCATCATGTCTCACTCTTTACAAACATGGCATTATCTTGTAAAAAAACAAAATACAGTATATAACATGCAAAACAATCATCATATACTTATGAAATTTCAGAACCACTAATCAATGAAGAAAAAAAACATGTTCTAAGATTATAACCAAATTTGTAGATGAACATGGAATGGGTAGAAAAATACCTCAAGGGGTTTGAACCTTTAGATGCTCCACCCTTGGATCTTGTTCATGTTTGGGAGATGCAATTTGATTGAGGTATCTTTAATTATTGTAAGGTGTGAATGGATTGGATGGTGTGTTAGTTTGAGGTGTTGGGTTTGTGTTGTTGATGGGAAATGAGTGTAAGTTCTGAGTTTTATTTACTTGAAATGATGTTGGGGAGAATTTTTGGTTCAAATTTTCGCCTGAAATTTTCATTTCCCGCTGCAATTTTTGGACTAACCGATGTCGGCTTCTATTTGATTCTAGTTTCATTGTCTGCGAGTGATGAGACGTCAAATGCATGTATTTTCCAAAGAATTTAATATCTCTTTTGTCATCTTTTTGTTGTAATTTTGCTAGATTTACATAGGTTTACATCATAAGGAGTTTAGATGACCATTTTTGGTTTTCATATCTGAATCCTTTGTTTTGTAACCTATTTATAGTCTAATGGATTTTTTGTCATTATGAGCATCTAGATTCCTTTTTGTGACCTTAATTTGTAGATAGATCGTAAGCACTTCGAAGTAGTCTAGTGACTGCCACGAGCCAAAATGTGGTAGAAGATAGATAGGTCAAAGAATGAAGACAAAGAAGCAAATGAATTGTAACCCGGAACTTTGGACCAAGTTCAAAGAATGATCCAACAAGAACCAACCTTCAAGGGTGGTATCATTTTATTCATCTTCTTTAGCACTATAAAATTGACAACAAGAACTCCTAAATAAGATCAGCGGTTCACCCGTTGCAACGCAAAGAAGTTGAAGAAAAATGGACCGATGGGCTTAGGCCACTGCACTTAGGTGCCCGGCCGGGTGCCCAAAATGGGGAGCAAAATCGGCCCTTGGATGGAAAACACATGGCCCGCAAACCGAAGCACCCAGTCGGGCGCCTCTGCTACACTTTTTGACTTTTTTTACCAAATTAGATCATAAATAGCCCCCTTCTTTCTCCATTTCAAGTAAGCCCAACTTGAGGATCCAAAACCCTAGTTTTTCACCCTTTCCTTCCATTTTCTTCTTCTTTCTTTGTATATTTTTGTTCTTTGTTATGTGTTTTGGTCTAGGTTAGTTTTTTACTTGTGAGCAATTGATTGAAGCTTCCAAGCCCATGTCTTGAGAACTCTATTCATCTATTTGGTAGTCTTGCTATTGTGCATTTATTGAGTTTTGAATGTTGGTAGTTGCTATCATTAATGGTGTTGGAAGATTGAGTATATGAATTGCATTTATGATTGCTTGTTAGGGTTGGGAAAAGTAGCTAAGTTTCACCTCTTTTGATATGGAACCCGAGAGCATGAATTAGAACTTCTAATGGTGTTGATGTGTTAATGATTTTTAGATGAATGTGATACTGCTAAACTCTTTGTCATATTTTTTTATTGTATAAAATAGGAGAGGTCTATGAACAGTGAACGTTCTTGACTAATCTTGTGTAAATACATAAAATGGTTCAATGCTTAGACATGGTAATGTTTATAAGTGTTACCAAGCTTGTTAATTCTTTGTAGTCAATGCCATTAATGGGATACTTTTAGCCATTTCTCGACTAAAGGAGTCATTAGCGAGGTTTGACCAGAGATGTCGAATTCACTCTTGGAAACTACTATCTAAGAAGGATAGAAGATTTATGTTCACATCAAGTAGTTAAAGTAATGAATAGGTTGTAGATTCAAGGATAGATAAGAGGTTCGGAAGTGGATATCAATTGTCCCCAAGGCTCTGTCATTTGTAGTTTTTATCCCCTTTTCTTAGTTTGTTGCATGATTAGAATAGTTACTTAACTTTGCTAGTTAGCTTGCCTTTAAATTCATAACTTAGAAAAACTAACCACCCCCCATCTACTTGTGTTTATAAATCTATATATATATATATATATATTTACTTCTAGTCTAATATCAACCTTATAAGTTTAAACCCTTAGGAAGATCCTTCTTCTCGTGGACGACCCTGACTTGACATTATCCGCTTAATTGTGGATAGAAACCATTTAGGGATTAAAAATATTAACTTTTAGAGGTACGGCGATGACCTCCCACATTTTGGTGCCGCTGCTGGGGAACAAACGTTTATTTTTAATTGTTTGGGCATATTTGGTTGCATATTAGCAAGTTGTTTTATTTTCCACTTATTTATGGCTGTTTTTGTTCAGGGTAGATATTGCTTGAGTTCTAGGTGAATTTTTATTAAGAATCCTTGCTATATGATTCTGGAGTTTTGAAAAAAGAAAAAAGGAACATCTCACCTTGAGGTGAACTGGTGAACGTCGTTTCACTCACAAAAATAATCTGCAAACTCTAATGATGAAATTAGTACAGTAGCAAGCAGAGTCGATCCCACGAGGAACAGAACAAAATCTATAATAAAATACCTACTAATATAGAGCACTTTTGGTGTAGCCACCACACCTTAATGTTTAGATTTATCTAACAACTAATAATGCAACTATCGAATATAAAATAATAGTGCAACTAACAGATATAAATGTTTATAAAATATATGAATAAGGTAATCGGCTCGGAATAACTCACATTAGTTAAACTTCGATCATAGGCGCAAAGATAAATCAATTCATAAGCATCTATCAGTTATAGGAAAGTAGGTACGCTTAACCTCCCCAATTCTTTCGTACTTTATCGACAATTAACCAATAATAATTAATTAATTGTTTCTCTTACCAAGATGCCCCCGGAAAGTATTCGCTGAACCAGATACACACCCCGATAGCATTAAGAATGAAAAGAACCCGACATAGCAATTACCCAAGTATTCGCAAGTAGTAACGCACACTTAATTGTTCCCCATCTTGCTATTACAGTCTTAGCTAGTTAGCTGTTTTTCACAAGAACTCGCTACTTACTAACCCTTTCCAACGATTACGTATTGGTAGAATTAGATAGCATTATCCCAATAATATTCAAGTTGATCAGGCTTAAATCTATTAAGAATAAAATAAACCAAGAACAATCAAGAACACATAAGAATCAATTATAAAACAATTAGGCCTCACGATTCATAAACTAATGCTTGTTATTCCATGGCGATATATAAATTAGTTACTCATAATAATTAAACTAAACAAATATATAATATAATAATAATACATAATCAAAATAATAAATGACTAACTAACTAACGAAAACAAAAATTCAAACCAGGGAATATGTATGTTGCATGCAAAACCCAAACTTTTCTTCACTTTTCTTCTGTCTCCGTATTCATATGTCTTGGCATTAATATATATGTCTGCTGCTCAATATAAAACTAAAACTAAAACAAACAAACAAACAAACTAAGTAATTGCGGAAAAGTTTTCTTGTATTATGTGTGTTTGCGGTCTTTGCGTTCCGGCCGTGTATTTATATACACCAAACCAAAACCAAATCCAAATCAACTTCTAATTACTTTTCTTCTTATGGAAGAAATAAGGAAATAAGATAATATCTATTCTAATTCTAAATAACTAATTCCTACAATTAAGGAATTTTAAACGGAAGGAGATAATACAATCTTTATCAATATGGGAAGTGAATATCTTTAATTCTTCAAATCCAAATCTCTTCAATAATTCACTTTTCACCCCATAACTTCAGGAATTATTCTTTTTCCTCTCTTCCTTCATCCCTGGAAAAATGTCTTATAAAATAAGAACATTTTCCATTGGAGCACATCGCCTCATTAAAAACCTTAACCTGGAAAACCCAGTGGGAAAAAACTGTTGGTTAAGGGAAAAAGAGTACAATGTATAGCTCCCTCTCAATTCTCCGCAATCAATGAATTCCTGCACCAAAAACACCTTAAAGTGCAAATTATATCTCAATAAAATCATAATAATCCCACAAAATATGAACACAATATAACACACAACAAATATCCTCACACTTGAATCATGCTTGTCCTCAAGTATGAAGTGAAGAATATAAGAGCAATCAACAATCCACAGTGGTCATAAGTTCTCACTCCCTCATATGACTCTATCTAAAATGACCCTAAAAAGAAAAGGTAAGATAGAAACACAAATCACACAACTAAACAAATAAAAATTCAACATTTAAAAACTGTAGCTTCTACTCTTATAACGATAAATTTTTCCCTGCCAAGGAGTAAAGGATCTCCTTAACGCACTTGGAAAATCATCAATCCTTAAAGTAATTGGAATAAAACGTTCAAGATCAGGAAATCTAATCATCAATTCAGTCAAAATCGGACAAGCAATGAATATTTTCTCACGGTTTCACTCAATTACTCTCAATATATGAAGGACAATCACTCAAATATATAACATAGATAAATTAATATGCAAATCAGGAAGGTCTTTCTCAAGGGTTGTAACGGGGCTAGGGACCATTCAGATTGGTGAGATCCTAAGGGTTCTAAGCTCAAACAATATCAATCAAAATATTATGCATGTTTTTTTTCCTTCAACCATCATCCATGTATAGTAGACATTCACCAACAATCTTTATCTCATGGCTATTAAGAGAAAGCCAAGTAAGATCACATCAAAGTAGGTGCTATTTTATTTTTTCTTCTTTTTTTTTCTTTTCTTTTTTCTTTTCTTTTTTTTCCAGCACCATTCTTCTTCAATACAGTCCAAAACTGGTACTTTTTGAGAGAAAAATCGCAACATAACAATAAGATTTTTTCTCTTTTTTTTCACTGTTACGCCCCTCCAGTTTGGCCAAACGGAACCCCAGTGTCACTGTTCATAATAAAATTCAGCCTTCAATTTTTGAAATCGTTCAGTCTGGGCAAACTGGACACATACTCAGTAATGTCATCAACTCAAGAGAACACAATGGATGAATTCATCAACATTAACTCCAAGAACATGCATAATAGGGCCAAGAGAAAGGATAAAACAAGGCTTTGGCTAAATATATAGTAACTCATATCAAAAAACATAGTCAAAGCTTCAAAGTGTTTCACTAGGGGTTAATGTAATTGGTAGGCAATTTAAGCTGTGTGGTTCATCCTAGTGCCTTCCATCACTTTCACACATAACAACTCCAATTATAACAATGTGATCTCTCAGAACAAAGATTGATGTAGAGAGTGCTCTACTCTAGCTCAAACATCACTTTAGTAGGCTAAAATATTCAATTAAACTCGTCCTTTTTCGTCATCCTAAAAATCATATCAGTCAAATTTCACAAATCATAGAAAATTTCATTCAATAACTTCAAGGAATATTAGATTTACCAAGTTTGTTACAATGAAGTTTACAGCCGGCAGGGTACTTTTATCAAGAGCCACTAGAATTTTCTCATGTCAAATTATCGACTCAAACAACACAAAAACACGTGTTTGACTGTAAAAAAAAACTGAAATAATTTTTTTTATTTTTTCCAAAAATACAAAACAAAACACACAAGAAACCTCCTCACACTTAAACTTTGCTTGCCCTCAAGCAAATAATGCAAAGCTCTTATGAGAAAAGGTTTAACACAGAGACAACATCATAAAAAATAAAAGGGAAAGAGGGAACTTATAGTGGTGGGTATCGGAGAAAATCCCAATCAAGAGGAAAGTGTTTGATCATAATCAGGTTCTGCCGCAGGCCTCCCGTTTGGCCAAATGGAACCCTGCGAGTCCAGCCTTCCAAATGTGAATTCTCCATGGTGCAAATTCAAATACTTCAAATCTGTAGATCAAGAATTGAGATCAGATGAGACATTGAAATTCCTAAAAATAAATTTAAAAAACTTTAAAAAGAAAAGAAAATTGGGTTGCCTCCCAATTAGCGCTTTTGTTTATAGTCTTTGGCTAGACTGCCAGATGCCGTTAATTATCCATCGTATGGCAGAATGGAATTTCTTCCATTCTGCTATTTGTTGGACGAAATTCAGCTTCTGCTGCTGTAACAGGTCCCGTTTGGCCAAACATGATGCCTACGACAGAACCATGTTCCAACACCGCCTTGTTACACTTGGTTGTCTTTTCCATCTCCGGATCAAATATCAAATCTGGCTGCTCTGATCTGGTCATGTACCAAGCAGTAACACAGATTAGTAGGTAAAATTTTATAGAAATTGACAAACCGTTCCCCGGCAACGGCGCCAATTTGGTGAACGTCGTTTCACTCACCAAAATAATCTGCAAACTCTAATGATGAAATTAGTACAGTAGCAAGCAGAGTCGATCCCACGAGGAACAGAGCAAAATCTATAATGAAATACCTACTAATATAGAGCACTTTTGGTGTAGCCACCACACCTTAATTTTCAGATTTATCTAACAACTAATAATGCAACTATCGAATATAAAATAATAGTGCAACTAACAGATATAAATGTGTATAAAATATATGAATAAGGTAATCGGCTCGGAATAACTCACATTAGTTAAACATCGATCATAGGCGCAAAGATAAATCAATTCATATGCATCTATCAGTTATAGGAAAGTAGGTACGCTTAACCTCCCCAATTCTTTCGTACTTTATCGACAATTAACCAATAATAATTAATTAATTGTTTCTCTTACCAAGATGCCCCCGGAAAGTATTCGCTGAACCAGATACACACCCCGATAGCATTAAGAATGAAAAGAACCCGACATAGCAATTACCCAAGTATTCGCAAGTAGTAACGCACACTTAATTGTTCCCCATCTTGCTATTACAGTCTTAGCTAGTTAGCTGTTTTTCACAAGAACTCGCTACTTACTAACCCTTTCCAACGATTACGTATTGGTAGAATTAGATAGCATTATCCCAATAATATTCAAGTTGATCAGGCTTAAATCTATCAAGAATAAAATAAACCAAGAACAATCAAGAACACATAAGAATCAATTATAAAACAATTAGGCCTCACGATTCATAAACTAATGCTTGTTATTCCATGGCGATATATAAATTAGTTACTCATAATAATTAAACTAAACAAATATATAATATAATAATAATACATAATCAAAATAATAAATGACTAACTAACTAACGAAAACAAAAATTCAAACCAGGGAATATGTATGTTGCATGCAAAACCCAAACTTTTCTTCACTTTTCTTCTGTCTCCGTATTCATATGTCTTGGCATTAATATATATGTCTGCTGCTCAATATAAAACTAAAACTAAAACAAACAAACAAACAAACTAAGTAATTGCGGAAAAGTTTTCTTGTATTATGTGTGTTTGCGGTCTTTGCGTTCCGGCCGTGTATTTATATACACCAAACCAAAACCAAATCCAAATCAACTTCTAATTACTTTTCTTCTTATGGAAGAAATAAGGAAATAAGATAATATCTATTCTAATTCTAAATAACTAATTCCTACAATTAAGGAATTTTAAACGGAAGGAGATAATACAATCTTTATCAATATGGGAAGTGAATATCTTTAATTCTTCAAATCCAAATCTCTTCAATAATTCACTTTTCACCCCATAACTTCAGCAATTATTCTTTTTCCTCTCTTCCTTCATCCCTGGAAAAATGTCTTATAAAATAAGAACATTTTCCATTGGAGCACATCGCCTCATTAAAAACCTTAACCTGGAAAACCCAGTGGGAAAAAACTGTTGGTTAAGGGAAAAAGAGTACAATGTATAGCTCCCTCTCAATTCTCCGCAATCAATGAATTCCTGCACCAAAAACACCTTAAAGTGCAAATTATATCTCAATAAAATCATAATAATCCCACAAAATATGAACACAATATAACACACAACAAATATCCTCACACTTGAATCATGCTTGTCCTCAAGTATGAAGTGAAGAATATAAGAGCAATCAACAATCCACAGTGGTCATAAGTTCTCACTCCCTCATATGACTCTATCTAAAATGACCCTAAAAAGAAAAGGTAAGATAGAAACACAAATCACACAACTAAACAAATAAAAATTCAACATTTAAAAACTGTAGCTTCTACTCTTATAACGATAAATTTTTCCCTGCCAAGGAGTAAAGGATCTCCTTAACGCACTTGGAAAATCATCAATCCTTAAAGTAATTGGAATAAAACGTTCAAGATCAGGAAATCTAATCATCAATTCAGTCAAAATCGGACAAGCAATGAATATTTTCTCACGGTTTCACTCAATTACTCTCAATATATGAAGGACAATCACTCAAATATATAACATAGATAAATTAATATGCAAATCAGGAAGGTCTTTCTCAAGGGTTGTAACGGGGCTAGGGACCATTCAGATTGGTGAGATCCTAAGGGTTCTAAGCTCAAACAATATCAATCAAAATATTATGCATGTTTTTTTTCCTTCAACCATCATCCATGTATAGTAGACATTCACCAACAATCTTTATCTCATGGCTATTAAGAGAAAGCCAAGTAAGATCACATCAAAGTAGGTGCTATTTTATTTTTTCTTCTTTTTTTTTCTTTTCTTTTTTCTTTTCTTTTTTTTCCAGCACCATTCTTCTTCAATACAGTCCAAAACTGGTACTTTTTGAGAGAAAAATCGCAACATAACAATAAGATTTTTTCTCTTTTTTTTCACTGTTACGCCCCTCCAGTTTGGCCAAACGGAACCCCAGTGTCACTGTTCATAATAAAATTCAGCCTTCAATTTTTGAAATCGTTCAGTCTGGGCAAACTGGACACATACTCAGTAATGTCATCAACTCAAGAGAACACAATGGATGAATTCATCAACATTAACTCCAAGAACATGCATAATAGGGCCAAGAGAAAGGATAAAACAAGGCTTTGGCTAAATATATAGTAACTCATATCAAAAAACATAGTCAAAGCTTCAAAGTGTTTCACTAGGGGTTAATGTAATTGGTAGGCAATTTAAGCTGTGTGGTTCATCCTAGTGCCTTCCATCACTTTCACACATAACAACTCCAATTATAACAATGTGATCTCTCAGAACAAAGATTGATGTAGAGAGTGCTCTACTCTAGCTCAAACATCACTTTAGTAGGCTAAAATATTCAATTAAACTCGTCCTTTTTCGTCATCCTAAAAATCATATCAGTCAAATTTCACAAATCATAGAAAATTTCATTCAATAACTTCAAGGAATATTAGATTTACCAAGTTTGTTACAATGAAGTTTACAGCCGGCAGGGTACTTTTATCAAGAGCCACTAGAATTTTCTCATGTCAAATTATCGACTCAAACAACACAAAAACACGTGTTTGACTGTAAAAAAAAACTGAAATAATTTTTTTTATTTTTTCCAAAAATACAAAACAAAACACACAAGAAACCTCCTCACACTTAAACTTTGCTTGCCCTCAAGCAAATAATGCAAAGCTCTTATGAGAAAAGGTTTAACACAGAGACAACATCATAAAAAATAAAAGGGAAAGAGGGAACTTATAGTGGTGGGTATCGGAGAAAATCCCAATCAAGAGGAAAGTGTTTGATCATAATCAGGTTCTGCCGCAGGCCTCCCGTTTGGCCAAATGGAACCCTGCGAGTCCAGCCTTCCAAATGTGAATTCTCCATGGTGCAAATTCAAATACTTCAAATCTGTAGATCAAGAATTGAGATCAGATGAGACATTGAAATTCCTAAAAATAAATTTAAAAAACTTTAAAAAGAAAAGAAAATTGGGTTGCCTCCCAATTAGCGCTTTTGTTTATAGTCTTTGGCTAGACTGCCAGATGCCGTTAATTCTCCATCGTATGGCAGAATGGAATTTCTTCCATTCTGCTATTTGTTGGACGAAATTCAGCTTCTGCTGCTGTAACAGGTCCCGTTTGGCCAAACATGATGCCTACGACAGAATCATGTTCCAACACCGCCTTGTTACACTTGGTTGTCTTTTCCATCTCCGGATCAAATATCAAATCTGGCTGCTCTGATCTGGTCATGTACCAAGCAGTAACACAGATTAGTAGGTAAAATTTTATAGAAATTGACAAACCGTTCCCCGGCAACGGCGCCAATTTGGTGAACGTCGTTTCACTCACCAAAATAATCTGCAAACTCTAATGATGAAATTAGTACAGTAGCAAGCAGAGTCGATCCCACGAGGAACAGAGCAAAATCTATAATGAAATACCTACTAATATAGAGCACTTTTGGTGTAGCCACCACACCTTAATTTTCAGATTTATCTAACAACTAATAATGCAACTATCGAATATAAAATAATAGTGCAACTAACAGATATAAATGTGTATAAAATATATGAATAAGGTAATCGGCTCGGAATAACTCACATTAGTTAAACATCGATCATAGGCGCAAAGATAAATCAATTCATATGCATCTATCAGTTATAGGAAAGTAGGTACGCTTAACCTCCCCAATTCTTTCGTACTTTATCGACAATTAACCAATAATAATTAATTAATTGTTTCTCTTACCAAGATGCCCCCGGAAAGTATTCGCTGAACCAGATACACACCCCGATAGCATTAAGAATGAAAAGAACCCGACATAGCAATTACCCAAGTATTCGCAAGTAGTAACGCACACTTAATTGTTCCCCATCTTGCTATTACAGTCTTAGCTAGTTAGCTGTTTTTCACAAGAACTCGCTACTTACTAACCCTTTCCAACGATTACGTATTGGTAGAATTAGATAGCATTATCCCAATAATATTCAAGTTGATCAGGCTTAAATCTATCAAGAATAAAATAAACCAAGAACAATCAAGAACACATAAGAATCAATTATAAAACAATTAGGCCTCACGATTCATAAACTAATGCTTGTTATTCCATGGCGATATATAAATTAGTTACTCATAATAATTAAACTAAACAAATATATAATATAATAATAATACATAATCAAAATAATAAATGACTAACTAACTAACGAAAACAAAAATTCAAACCAGGGAATATGTATGTTGCATGCAAAACCCAAACTTTTCTTCACTTTTCTTCTGTCTCCGTATTCATATGTCTTGGCATTAATATATATGTCTGCTGCTCAATATAAAACTAAAACTAAAACAAACAAACAAACAAACTAAGTAATTGCGGAAAAGTTTTCTTGTATTATGTGTGTTTGCGGTCTTTGCGTTCCGGCCGTGTATTTATATACACCAAACCAAAACCAAATCCAAATCAACTTCTAATTACTTTTCTTCTTATGGAAGAAATAAGGAAATAAGATAATATCTATTCTAATTCTAAATAACTAATTCCTACAATTAAGGAATTTTAAACGGAAGGAGATAATACAATCTTTATCAATATGGGAAGTGAATATCTTTAATTCTTCAAATCCAAATCTCTTCAATAATTCACTTTTCACCCCATAACTTCAGCAATTATTCTTTTTCCTCTCTTCCTTCATCCCTGGAAAAATGTCTTATAAAATAAGAACATTTTCCATTGGAGCACATCGCCTCATTAAAAACCTTAACCTGGAAAACCCAGTGGGAAAAAACTGTTGGTTAAGGGAAAAAGAGTACAATGTATAGCTCCCTCTCAATTCTCCGCAATCAATGAATTCCTGCACCAAAAACACCTTAAAGTGCAAATTATATCTCAATAAAATCATAATAATCCCACAAAATATGAACACAATATAACACACAACAAATATCCTCACACTTGAATCATGCTTGTCCTCAAGTATGAAGTGAAGAATATAAGAGCAATCAACAATCCACAGTGGTCATAAGTTCTCACTCCCTCATATGACTCTATCTAAAATGACCCTAAAAAGAAAAGGTAAGATAGAAACACAAATCACACAACTAAACAAATAAAAATTCAACATTTAAAAACTGTAGCTTCTACTCTTATAACGATAAATTTTTCCCTGCCAAGGAGTAAAGGATCTCCTTAACGCACTTGGAAAATCATCAATCCTTAAAGTAATTGGAATAAAACGTTCAAGATCAGGAAATCTAATCATCAATTCAGTCAAAATCGGACAAGCAATGAATATTTTCTCACGGTTTCACTCAATTACTCTCAATATATGAAGGACAATCACTCAAATATATAACATAGATAAATTAATATGCAAATCAGGAAGGTCTTTCTCAAGGGTTGTAACGGGGCTAGGGACCATTCAGATTGGTGAGATCCTAAGGGTTCTAAGCTCAAACAATATCAATCAAAATATTATGCATGTTTTTTTTCCTTCAACCATCATCCATGTATAGTAGACATTCACCAACAATCTTTATCTCATGGCTATTAAGAGAAAGCCAAGTAAGATCACATCAAAGTAGGTGCTATTTTATTTTTTCTTCTTTTTTTTTCTTTTCTTTTTTCTTTTCTTTTTTTTCCAGCACCATTCTTCTTCAATACAGTCCAAAACTGGTACTTTTTGAGAGAAAAATCGCAACATAACAATAAGATTTTTTCTCTTTTTTTTCACTGTTACGCCCCTCCAGTTTGGCCAAACGGAACCCCAGTGTCACTGTTCATAATAAAATTCAGCCTTCAATTTTTGAAATCGTTCAGTCTGGGCAAACTGGACACATACTCAGTAATGTCATCAACTCAAGAGAACACAATGGATGAATTCATCAACATTAACTCCAAGAACATGCATAATAGGGCCAAGAGAAAGGATAAAACAAGGCTTTGGCTAAATATATAGTAACTCATATCAAAAAACATAGTCAAAGCTTCAAAGTGTTTCACTAGGGGTTAATGTAATTGGTAGGCAATTTAAGCTGTGTGGTTCATCCTAGTGCCTTCCATCACTTTCACACATAACAACTCCAATTATAACAATGTGATCTCTCAGAACAAAGATTGATGTAGAGAGTGCTCTACTCTAGCTCAAACATCACTTTAGTAGGCTAAAATATTCAATTAAACTCGTCCTTTTTCGTCATCCTAAAAATCATATCAGTCAAATTTCACAAATCATAGAAAATTTCATTCAATAACTTCAAGGAATATTAGATTTACCAAGTTTGTTACAATGAAGTTTACAGCCGGCAGGGTACTTTTATCAAGAGCCACTAGAATTTTCTCATGTCAAATTATCGACTCAAACAACACAAAAACACGTGTTTGACTGTAAAAAAAAACTGAAATAATTTTTTTTATTTTTTCCAAAAATACAAAACAAAACACACAAGAAACCTCCTCACACTTAAACTTTGCTTGCCCTCAAGCAAATAATGCAAAGCTCTTATGAGAAAAGGTTTAACACAGAGACAACATCATAAAAAATAAAAGGGAAAGAGGGAACTTATAGTGGTGGGTATCGGAGAAAATCCCAATCAAGAGGAAAGTGTTTGATCATAATCAGGTTCTGCCGCAGGCCTCCCGTTTGGCCAAATGGAACCCTGCGAGTCCAGCCTTCCAAATGTGAATTCTCCATGGTGCAAATTCAAATACTTCAAATCTGTAGATCAAGAATTGAGATCAGATGAGACATTGAAATTCCTAAAAATAAATTTAAAAAACTTTAAAAAGAAAAGAAAATTGGGTTGCCTCCCAATTAGCGCTTTTGTTTATAGTCTTTGGCTAGACTGCCAGATGCCGTTAATTCTCCATCGTATGGCAGAATGGAATTTCTTCCATTCTGCTATTTGTTGGACGAAATTCAGCTTCTGCTGCTGTAACAGGTCCCGTTTGGCCAAACATGATGCCTACGACAGAACCATGTTCCAACACCGCCTTGTTACACTTGGTTGTCTTTTCCATCTCCGGATCAAATATCAAATCTGGCTGCTCTGATCTGGTCATGTACCAAGCAGTAACACAGATTAGTAGGTAAAATTTTATAGAAATTGACAAACCGTTCCCCGGCAACGGCGCCAATTTGGTGAACGTCGTTTCACTCACCAAAATAATCTGCAAACTCTAATGATGAAATTAGTACAGTAGCAAGCAGAGTCGATCCCACGAGGAACAGAGCAAAATCTATAATGAAATACCTACTAATATAGAGCACTTTTGGTGTAGCCACCACACCTTAATTTTCAGATTTATCTAACAACTAATAATGCAACTATCGAATATAAAATAATAGTGCAACTAACAGATATAAATGTGTATAAAATATATGAATAAGGTAATCGGCTCGGAATAACTCACATTAGTTAAACATCGATCATAGGCGCAAAGATAAATCAATTCATATGCATCTATCAGTTATAGGAAAGTAGGTACGCTTAACCTCCCCAATTCTTTCGTACTTTATCGACAATTAACCAATAATAATTAATTAATTGTTTCTCTTACCAAGATGCCCCCGGAAAGTATTCGCTGAACCAGATACACACCCCGATAGCATTAAGAATGAAAAGAACCCGACATAGCAATTACCCAAGTATTCGCAAGTAGTAACGCACACTTAATTGTTCCCCATCTTGCTATTACAGTCTTAGCTAGTTAGCTGTTTTTCACAAGAACTCGCTACTTACTAACCCTTTCCAACGATTACGTATTGGTAGAATTAGATAGCATTATCCCAATAATATTCAAGTTGATCAGGCTTAAATCTATCAAGAATAAAATAAACCAAGAACAATCAAGAACACATAAGAATCAATTATAAAACAATTAGGCCTCACGATTCATAAACTAATGCTTGTTATTCCATGGCGATATATAAATTAGTTACTCATAATAATTAAACTAAACAAATATATAATATAATAATAATACATAATCAAAATAATAAATGACTAACTAACTAACGAAAACAAAAATTCAAACCAGGGAATATGTATGTTGCATGCAAAACCCAAACTTTTCTTCACTTTTCTTCTGTCTCCGTATTCATATGTCTTGGCATTAATATATATGTCTGCTGCTCAATATAAAACTAAAACTAAAACAAACAAACAAACAAACTAAGTAATTGCGGAAAAGTTTTCTTGTATTATGTGTGTTTGCGGTCTTTGCGTTCCGGCCGTGTATTTATATACACCAAACCAAAACCAAATCCAAATCAACTTCTAATTACTTTTCTTCTTATGGAAGAAATAAGGAAATAAGATAATATCTATTCTAATTCTAAATAACTAA
This sequence comes from Rubia yunnanensis, assembly GCA_037428765.1. Classification (NCBI taxonomy): domain Eukaryota; kingdom Viridiplantae; phylum Streptophyta; class Magnoliopsida; order Gentianales; family Rubiaceae; genus Rubia; species Rubia yunnanensis. The sequence continues at coordinate 32,651,284 of CM075067.1, read as the reverse complement.
TTCCTACAATTAAGGAATTTTAAACGGAAGGAGATAATACAATCTTTATCAATATGGGAAGTGAATATCTTTAATTCTTCAAATCCAAATCTCTTCAATAATTCACTTTTCACCCCATAACTTCAGCAATTATTCTTTTTCCTCTCTTCCTTCATCCCTGGAAAAATGTCTTATAAAATAAGAACATTTTCCATTGGAGCACATCGCCTCATTAAAAACCTTAACCTGGAAAACCCAGTGGGAAAAAACTGTTGGTTAAGGGAAAAAGAGTACAATGTATAGCTCCCTCTCAATTCTCCGCAATCAATGAATTCCTGCACCAAAAACACCTTAAAGTGCAAATTATATCTCAATAAAATCATAATAATCCCACAAAATATGAACACAATATAACACACAACAAATATCCTCACACTTGAATCATGCTTGTCCTCAAGTATGAAGTGAAGAATATAAGAGCAATCAACAATCCACAGTGGTCATAAGTTCTCACTCCCTCATATGACTCTATCTAAAATGACCCTAAAAAGAAAAGGTAAGATAGAAACACAAATCACACAACTAAACAAATAAAAATTCAACATTTAAAAACTGTAGCTTCTACTCTTATAACGATAAATTTTTCCCTGCCAAGGAGTAAAGGATCTCCTTAACGCACTTGGAAAATCATCAATCCTTAAAGTAATTGGAATAAAACGTTCAAGATCAGGAAATCTAATCATCAATTCAGTCAAAATCGGACAAGCAATGAATATTTTCTCACGGTTTCACTCAATTACTCTCAATATATGAAGGACAATCACTCAAATATATAACATAGATAAATTAATATGCAAATCAGGAAGGTCTTTCTCAAGGGTTGTAACGGGGCTAGGGACCATTCAGATTGGTGAGATCCTAAGGGTTCTAAGCTCAAACAATATCAATCAAAATATTATGCATGTTTTTTTTCCTTCAACCATCATCCATGTATAGTAGACATTCACCAACAATCTTTATCTCATGGCTATTAAGAGAAAGCCAAGTAAGATCACATCAAAGTAGGTGCTATTTTATTTTTTCTTCTTTTTTTTTCTTTTCTTTTTTCTTTTCTTTTTTTTCCAGCACCATTCTTCTTCAATACAGTCCAAAACTGGTACTTTTTGAGAGAAAAATCGCAACATAACAATAAGATTTTTTCTCTTTTTTTTCACTGTTACGCCCCTCCAGTTTGGCCAAACGGAACCCCAGTGTCACTGTTCATAATAAAATTCAGCCTTCAATTTTTGAAATCGTTCAGTCTGGGCAAACTGGACACATACTCAGTAATGTCATCAACTCAAGAGAACACAATGGATGAATTCATCAACATTAACTCCAAGAACATGCATAATAGGGCCAAGAGAAAGGATAAAACAAGGCTTTGGCTAAATATATAGTAACTCATATCAAAAAACATAGTCAAAGCTTCAAAGTGTTTCACTAGGGGTTAATGTAATTGGTAGGCAATTTAAGCTGTGTGGTTCATCCTAGTGCCTTCCATCACTTTCACACATAACAACTCCAATTATAACAATGTGATCTCTCAGAACAAAGATTGATGTAGAGAGTGCTCTACTCTAGCTCAAACATCACTTTAGTAGGCTAAAATATTCAATTAAACTCGTCCTTTTTCGTCATCCTAAAAATCATATCAGTCAAATTTCACAAATCATAGAAAATTTCATTCAATAACTTCAAGGAATATTAGATTTACCAAGTTTGTTACAATGAAGTTTACAGCCGGCAGGGTACTTTTATCAAGAGCCACTAGAATTTTCTCATGTCAAATTATCGACTCAAACAACACAAAAACACGTGTTTGACTGTAAAAAAAAACTGAAATAATTTTTTTTATTTTTTCCAAAAATACAAAACAAAACACACAAGAAACCTCCTCACACTTAAACTTTGCTTGCCCTCAAGCAAATAATGCAAAGCTCTTATGAGAAAAGGTTTAACACAGAGACAACATCATAAAAAATAAAAGGGAAAGAGGGAACTTATAGTGGTGGGTATCGGAGAAAATCCCAATCAAGAGGAAAGTGTTTGATCATAATCAGGTTCTGCCGCAGGCCTCCCGTTTGGCCAAATGGAACCCTGCGAGTCCAGCCTTCCAAATGTGAATTCTCCATGGTGCAAATTCAAATACTTCAAATCTGTAGATCAAGAATTGAGATCAGATGAGACATTGAAATTCCTAAAAATAAATTTAAAAAACTTTAAAAAGAAAAGAAAATTGGGTTGCCTCCCAATTAGCGCTTTTGTTTATAGTCTTTGGCTAGACTGCCAGATGCCGTTAATTATCCATCGTATGGCAGAATGGAATTTCTTCCATTCTGCTATTTGTTGGACGAAATTCAGCTTCTGCTGCTGTAACAGGTCCCGTTTGGCCAAACATGATGCCTACGACAGAACCATGTTCCAACACCGCCTTGTTACACTTGGTTGTCTTTTCCATCTCCGGATCAAATATCAAATCTGGCTGCTCTGATCTGGTCATGTACCAAGCAGTAACACAGATTAGTAGGTAAAATTTTATAGAAATTGACAAACCGTTCCCCGGCAACGGCGCCAATTTGGTGAACGTCGTTTCACTCACCAAAATAATCTGCAAACTCTAATGATGAAATTAGTACAGTAGCAAGCAGAGTCGATCCCACGAGGAACAGAGTAAAATCTATAATGAAATACCTACTAATATAGAGCACTTTTGGTGTAGCCACCACACCTTAATTTTCAGATTTATCTAACAACTAATAATGCAACTATCGAATATAAAATAATAGTGCAACTAACAGATATAAATGTGTATAAAATATATGAATAAGGTAATCGGCTCGGAATAACTCACATTAGTTAAACATCGATCATAGGCGCAAAGATAAATCAATTCATATGCATCTATCAGTTATAGGAAAGTAGGTACGCTTAACCTCCCCAATTCTTTCGTACTTTATCGACAATTAACCAATAATAATTAATTAATTGTTTCTCTTACCAAGATGCCCCCGGAAAGTATTCGCTGAACCAGATACACACCCCGATAGCATTAAGAATGAAAAGAACCCGACATAGCAATTACCCAAGTATTCGCAAGTAGTAACGCACACTTAATTGTTCCCCATCTTGCTATTACAGTCTTAGCTAGTTAGCTGTTTTTCACAAGAACTCGCTACTTACTAACCCTTTCCAACGATTACGTATTGGTAGAATTAGATAGCATTATCCCAATAATATTCAAGTTGATCAGGCTTAAATCTATCAAGAATAAAATAAACCAAGAACAATCAAGAACACATAAGAATCAATTATAAAACAATTAGGCCTCACGATTCATAAACTAATGCTTGTTATTCCATGGCGATATATAAATTAGTTACTCATAATAATTAAACTAAACAAATATATAATATAATAATAATACATAATCAAAATAATAAATGACTAACTAACTAACGAAAACAAAAATTCAAACCAGGGAATATGTATGTTGCATGCAAAACCCAAACTTTTCTTCACTTTTCTTCTGTCTCCGTATTCATATGTCTTGGCATTAATATATATGTCTGCTGCTCAATATAAAACTAAAACTAAAACAAACAAACAAACAAACTAAGTAATTGCGGAAAAGTTTTCTTGTATTATGTGTGTTTGCGGTCTTTGCGTTCCGGCCGTGTATTTATATACACCAAACCAAAACCAAATCCAAATCAACTTCTAATTACTTTTCTTCTTATGGAAGAAATAAGGAAATAAGATAATATCTATTCTAATTCTAAATAACTAATTCCTACAATTAAGGAATTTTAAATGGAAGGAGATAATACAATCTTTATCAATATGGGAAGTGAATATCTTTAATTCTTCAAATCCAAATCTCTTCAATAATTCACTTTTCACCCCATAACTTCAGCAATTATTCTTTTTCCTCTCTTCCTTTATCCCTGGAAAAATGTCTTATAAAATAAGAACATTTTCCATTGGAGCACATCGCCTCATTAAAAACCTTAACCTGGAAAACCCAGTGGGAAAAAACCGTTGGTTAAGGGAAAAAGAGTACAATGTATAGCTCCCTCTCAATTCTCCGCAATCAATGAATTCCTGCACCAAAAACACCTTAAAGTGCAAATTATATCTCAATAAAATCATAATAATCCCACAAAATATGAACACAATATAACACACATCATGAACTCGTGATAAGAAGAGAGGCTTAACAAGCAATATTTGGTAGGATGTGTCATTTCGACCATCCTACCGAGTCTTGCTATATGTTGAGAGAGGAGCACAATGAGGAGGAAATAACCATTGGTTTCCAAAACCAAGGGTATTATGAAAAGTGCTACTAAGAGGTTGGAGATGTTAGTTTTCAAGGGCAAGAAGCTCAAGAGTAGTATCCATACCACTATTCTCAAAATTCAGAGTGGAGTGGTAATCCAGATTGGTGGTATGGGAATGAGCTAGAAAACCAACAATAAGAGCAAAATAGTTGGTCTTCACCACCTTACACCATACCCTAAAACCAAGTCCAACAAGAAGGTTCAAGTTTGACACATTTGGAGATCATGAATGCAATAGAAAACTTGAGCAACTTGGACAAGACTAGTGAAGAATCAGACACTTAAATCTCCTCTAGTCTTGAGGCTATGGAGGGGCATGTGAGCAATATATTGGAAGTAGAGGTCCAGATGGAAGCTCGTTATTCCGAAGATACACCATCCCAAGTCTAAGTCGAAGATTCGATGAGTCAGGTCACCTTGAGAAATGAGTTTGAGTTTGTAGGGAATGAGGAGTCAGTTGTGGAAGATAAAGAATTGGAGGAACAGGCGATTTTGCTACATTCATTATTATTGCCATCATCACCCTTCCCCAACCTAGTGAACCAACTCCACCATTTTCGGAAGTTTTGAGGGAAATAAGAGAGGAACCAAAAGACGATCCCAAGCCTCCTAACCACTCTGCTCCTTTAAAACCAACTCTACCTCCAAAAGATTTTCCTCTTGAAAGTTTTGTACCCCCACCTCTCTACATTTGGATACTCATGGTGAAGGGGTTCAAACCATCACCATATGGATAACATTAGGGTTTTGCCGACGACCTTAAAAATATAGAGCTTCTCGGGAGGCAACCCGAGATTTTAAGTTAGGCTGGTATTTTTCTTTTCTTGAAAAAAAATCCTCAACCATGTCCTCAATCCCTTACCCAAAACCACAAGAAGGGGGTTTTTTTTTCATATCTAAATCCTTAACTTAGGCTCCCGGCCAGGTGCCCAAAATAGGGAGCAAAATTAGCCCTCAGATGGAATACGCACGGCCTGCACATTGGAACACCTGGCCAGGTGCCTCTGCTACACATTATGACTTCGTTTGACCAAATTAGACTATAAATAGCCCCCTTCTTCCCCATTTCAAGTAAGCCCGACTTGAGGCTCCAAAACCCTAGTTTTTCACCCTTTCCTTTCATTGTCTTCTTCTTTCTTTGTAGATTTTTGTTCTATGTTATGGGTTTTGATTATCTAGGTTTGTTTTGTACTTGGGAGCAATTTATTGAAGCTTCCAAGCTCATGTCTTTAGAACTCTATTCATCTATTTGGTACTCTTGCTATTGTACATTTATTGAGCTTTGAATGCTGGTAGTTTCTATCATTAATGGTGTTGGAAGTTTGAGTATATGAATTGCTTGTATGATTGCTTGTTAGGGTTGTGAAAAATTTGCTAAGTTTCACATCTTTTGATATGGAACCCAAGAGCATGATTTAGAACATCTAGTGGTGTTGATGTGTTGATAATTGCTAGATGAATGTGATAATGTTGAACTATTTGTCATGTTTGTTTATTGTAGCAAATAGGAGAGGTCTATGAATGGTGAATGTTCTTGACTAATCTTGTGTAAATGGATAAAATGGTTCAATGCTTAGATATGGTAGTGTTTGTAGGTGTTACCAAGCTTGTTGATTCTTCGTACTCAATGCCATTAATGAGATACTTTTAGCTGTTTCTCGACTAAAGGAGTCCTTAGTGAGGTTTGACAAGAGATATTGAATTCACTCTTGCAAACTACTATCTAAGAAGGATAGAAGATTTATGTTCACATCAAGTAGTTAAAATAATGAATAGGTTATGTTCATATCTAAGAAGAATAGTCTGTATTAGTCTGGAGAGCTCTAAACGGAATTCTGCCTTTTGATAACATTTTGTGTAAGTTTGGTTTCTCTCTAGCTTCCAAGTGCCCTTTGTGTTCGAACCACTCTGACTCAATCAATCATTTCTTTAACTCTTGTCCTAATGCAAATGCAGTATGGAATAGAGTTAACAGTCTTCTGTATCTTCAAATACCTGCTTTACGGAGTTTTAGGAATAGAGTAGAATATTATCTCTCCATTAGGCCAGACTCTAGGATTCTGAATCAAGTATATACAGCAGCTCTTATAGTCACAACATGGTCTCTTTGGATTCATAGGAACAAATTTCTATTTGACAATCTCTCTTTCTCAATTGATGCATGTTTCCAGAATGTCAAAGAATTAATGTTCTTAATTTTCACTGCTAATCCTTTGAAAGGTAATAAGGAAAAACATAAGTATCTAGTTCAGGATGGAATCATACCTAACATTACTCAGAGGAAAAAGGAAATATCCCTAACTGCAGTTAGTTGGGAAAAACCCAAATCTGGCCTCAAAATTAACACAGATGCATCATGAGTATATGGAGGTAAGTCCTCATGTGCAGTAATAGTTAGAGATTGGAGGGGAGAGGTGACCTATTTGAGAGTTAAAACTTTTCAATCAGAATCTCCCCTTCAAGCAGAGATAGTAGGTATTCAATGTGCTTATCAATTATGTTCAGAACTTGACATTAAAGGTAGTGTGCTTGAGTCAGATTGTCAACCAGCTGTTAAAGGAATACATGATCCATATGGAAGTCCATGGAGAGATTTTTCTATTTGCAGCAATTTGAATATGTTGCATAAAGATAATCCCATTCAATATGTTCCTAGGGAAGCAAACACAGCTGCAGATTTTTTGGAAAAATATGCAAGGGAGAAGTCTTTAACTGGAGACTTAAATATAAGGAATGCTCCACCATTTTTTAGAGGCTTGATTCAATTAGATAAAATTGGAGTAAAGGGAGTTAGAATTAATAAAATTTAGCTACAAAGAATACCTCTTGCTGTCCACTATTTACTTTTGCAGTCTGTTCACTGTAATTACTCCAAATACTGCTAGTTCTTTCCCCTTTCTTCTTTCAGATTTTCCAGATGCAAGCATAAAGGATGGGGAGCAAATTTTTAGTCACATCTCAACACATTTCTGCCGATTGTTCATGAGGTATTCACAGAGATTGGACACACTCTACAGGAGATGTGCCTAATCTCCTACCTATCAACCGAAGGAGCTTTCTGCAATGCAACCTCAATCTGGAACTAAATTTCCCTCTCGGCTGGTACATCGTTGACAAATAGGAGTTTTGAACTGCTCGATTCTCTGACCTGTTCGCGGGGTACTAGCTAGAAGGTTTTTTTTAGTCCATATTATAAGTTCTAGCTTCCCTTTGTAGTTATAGGAGGACTCACCGCTTTTGGAAGCTACTTGTTTCAGGAGCTTCATCTTATCATTGGGATGATTTTTTTTTTGTAAACTGTAACTTACCAAGACTTTTAGCGCCATTTTTGGCTGACTTGATCTGGCCCGGGGAGCCTAATATATTCCCCCCATCCTCGGATGGCCTTTAAATTAAAAAAAAAGAAAGAATAGGTTGTAGATTCAAGGATAGATAAAAGGTTTGGAAGTGGATATCCATTTCCCCCAAGGCTTTGTCATTTGTAGTTTTTATCCCCTTTTCTTAGTTTGTTGCATGATTGCATAGTTACTTGACTTTGCTAGTTAGCTTGAATTCATAACTTAGGAAAAACCAAACACCCCCCCATCTATTGGTTTTACATATATATATATATATATATCTACTTCTAGTCTAATATCAATCTTATATGCTTAAACCCTTAGGAATATCCTTCTTCTCGTGGACAACCCCGACTTGCCATTATCTACTTAATTGTAGATATGAAGCATTTAGGGCTTAAAATATTAACTTTGAGAGGTAAGGCGACGACCTCCCAACGAGAAGCCAGCGACGTCGCACATATTTTCCATAGTCGATAAATCATGGGTGTTAACCTTGCGGCCCTTCTGTCGAACGATTAATGGGAAAAGAGGGAATAGAATTATCATCAATATTAAAGTAAACCACCATCAACCATTGATATCTCCAAATTTATCGGAGGGAACTCTGTGTAAAAGTTTAAAAAATATACTATCAGTCCAAAACCCAATTACGATCAGTCTGAAATGAAATTTTCAAATTCGTAGTTGAACTTATACTATCCGAGTGTAAAAAAGAAACTGAGACTAATCAACATATATTTCCACAAGTTCTTCTGAAGGACACCTTGTGCACTTGTAAGTAATGTGCTATAATTTACTCATGTGCTATCGCTTTGAAAATCTTCATGGACAGAATTCTACTACATTTTTATTTACTAAAAAACCATGAATATGAAATTTCATGTGATTCTATGTGGTGGAAAATATAGTTCTCATATCTCTTATCGTAGGGGTATAAATGAAATACAAAGAAAAATGACAGACGATTACCCCGGTGTATCCGTCTATGACCGTAATGGAACATTGTGATTATCAATTGATGATTTGGTTGAGTGTATCTCTAGTTTCACATTTCAAGTTCTCCCAATTTTTTGGAGGAACCTATGTGCAAAATTTTAAAAAATACATTGTTAGTCCAAAACCCGATTACGATCGACCCAAAATGAAAGTTTCATATCCAAAGTTGAACTTATACTATCCGAGTGTAATAAAGAAACTTGGACTAATCAATATATACTTCCACAAGTTCTTCTGAATTACACCTTGTGTACTTGTAAGTAATGGGCTACAATTTACTCTAGGTTGTGTACTATCGCTTTAAAAATCTTCATGGACAGAATTCTATTACATTTTTATTTCCCAAAAAACCACGAATATGAAATTTCATGTGATTCTATGTGGTGGAAAAGATCGTTACCATAACTCTCATCGTAGGGGTATAAATGGAATACTAAAAAAAAATGACGGATGATTACCCCGGTGTATGTGTCCATGATAATAACGAAACATTTTTTTTTTCAATTAATGATTCAGTTGAGTGTATCTCCAGTTTTACATTTCAAGTTCTCCCAATTTGTCGGAGGGACCTATGTGCAATTATTTTTTTAAAATACAGTGCCAACCCAAAACCCGATTACGATCGGTCCAAAAATAAAGTTTCAGATCCGAAGTTGAACTTACACTATCCGAGTGTAATAAATAAAGTGGTACTAATCAACATATACTTCCACAAGTTCTTCTGAATGACACCTTGTGTACTTGTAAGTAATGTGCTACAATTTACTCTAGGTCATGTGCTCTCGCTTTAAAAATATTCATAGACGGAATTCTATTACATATTTATTTCCTAAAAACCACGAATATGAAATTTCATGTGTTTCTATGTGGTGGTTCCCATCAAACTAGCTAGACATTAATAAAGTTCACCGATTGTGTTAAAATCAATTCCCATCGAACTAGACGTCTATAAAGTTCAAGAAAATTTATAGACATCAATTCATAGTATATAATATACCAGTAAGCATTATTAAGGTCAGCCATGCTCGGTTTGGTCAAACTCGGGCCCAGTTATTCTACTAGTGGGCCGAAATGTTGAGGTTCGCGTTAATAGGGGTTGACGCCTGTCTTATATCTTTGGTAAATCTGTATTCCCGATGGACTTGAGACGTCTTATATGCATTTGTATTGTCATAGGCCTAACCTATGCTAATGGGCCTAAATGGTGAGACCCACAAGTAGATTACACGATGCCGTGCATGGTTCGCTACCCGGTCGATCTTATCAACTTACGTGTGACCTCGCAGTATAGGAGGCAGAATACACAAGGATCCATAATGAATATATATGGAGCCCACAACTAGACATCACTTTAAACATTCCACTTCTCGGCGAATTTCTGTACTCACCAACACTTTCTTCACAAATGTATGCTCTCTAGATTCCCTAGAATACCTTCTTTTTGTATATGTCATTAAATTTGATTTTCATTTGGTGGAAATTCCATAGTCATTTTTGTTTTTTGTATTCAAATTTCCATGGATGTTTGCTCTAGTTAGTAGGAATTTGGGTTTGAAGTTCTCATCTTTCAACCAGCCATAATTTTTTGTTTTTACCTATTTTGTGCTATGGTTTTCGTCTGGTGAGAATGCGTCTATAACTCTTATATGCGATGTTATTGGTATGTCGGTTATACATCTTCTGGCATGAACCGTTAGCAATGTTAGTTAAACTTTTCTCTCTGAACCCTAGTAGTTTACGATGTCGCCTTCTCTTTGTTAACATATCGATTTTAACGACTGGTTGTCTATGTCACTGTGGCAAGTAGACTTTAACATTGTATAGACACGACGTGTCAGCGACATCTCTTATGAATGTAGGCTTGTAATTTTTTTTGGCCCTACAATAGATTAAATTCACCAACTCTTATCAAATTTCAAGAATCATGTCTAACAATGATGGTTCGAGTAGTTGTACCCTGATTGAGGTAAGTCATTTTTTGTTTCGATTTAAATTCCTTTTCATTTTCAATTTTTTCCTAAGAATAATATTAAAAGTTTCAATGATCAAAATGTAGATCCCCAGTGATTCAGATGAGGGTCATCATCCTAGGACCGCATTCGGGGAAGTCATTACACACTTTGTCCACACGCTTACAAGGACGAACTTTGGTTCCATTCTGATTTTGGTAAGTCCTCCATTGTTACATATGATGTACTATATATTCAAATCACTTTCAACTGACGTCGATCATTAACCAATGTCGGTTGAAGCCATTTTGTCGTTCGTCAAATTGTACGACTTTGCACCCCACTTAGACTTAGCGACATGATTTCGACCACTTAACAACTTTGCAGCATATGTAACAATGTAACAATGGAGACGTCGTAAGCCCAAATCGATTATGTTTGCGACGTTGCATAATTCAAGGTGGTTTAAAACAACATCGTTACTAAATGGGTATGAGTAGGGGAACCCAAACAAAGACTTTAAGCATCTATCCACAAATTTCCCACAAATTACAATGGTCTTTAGCTTCCTCCCCTCCCTTCTAATCCCCTAATTCATACTTTGCAATATTGGATCTGTGGTCTGTGAATATGTTTTTTTTCTAATTCTTACTTTAGAATTTGGTTAGAAAATGTTTTTGTATGTTTCCAAAGGGTTTAACTTTATTGTGATGTGTATAAAGATTCATTTGTTTCCGGTTTTATGGGTTTCTTGTAGTTGCTGCCTTTGAATCATGCGACGCCGGTATCTTATTTGTCATAACTCGGTATATGCAATAATAAAGCGACGTCGCATATTTATTTATTGAGTGACACATTTTTACTATTTGCGACTTCGGTTATGGCTCTGTTTTCTGTTCTCTTTGACCGACAATTTTTTGCGGTTGCATATATATGTCGACTAACCAACTACTTTGGACCGACGTGATTGAGGCACTAATGGCCCGATGTCGCACATTGCATTTTATACACTAGTTTTTCACTTAACATTTCCACATATGATGCAAAACTAATGGCCGGCGAAGGATCGTCTAATCGAACCTTTTTCATGTATTTCTCCAATTTAAATATATATTAATTTATACACTAACAAAACTACACACCTCTTAACAACTAATAATTTTCAGTTATAGTACAGTTCGCTGCACAACGGAGGCACCCAGTTCCTTTTTTCTTCGACATTGAACATCATTTAATGGCTATTGATAGCCCATGTTTTGATTGCACTTTGAAACAACTCAACATGAGGAAAATACCAACTTTGGTATAGCGCTTGAATAAATTTTATTTATAGACAATTGCATATGTATATATATATATACACATTTATGTTTCTAATCAATATTTTTTACAGTGACTTAGTACATCTTGTGGGAGATTTTACAATTTCTACCGACTGAGAAGACCCCCGTAGTGATGAAGTGCTATGGGACAGACTGCCATTTGGACTACTCGGGGAGTGGGAAGATGAAGGCCCTTTCCTCAAAGGGTTTTGGCGAGTTCCTTCGGAGAAACAACATACACATCGGGGACACCTTGTTCTTTGAGATGATAGAAGCTAGGGTACCAATCTTCTTCAAGGTCATCATTGTCCGAGCTGATTAAGTTTATTGTAACTTCTGTTATGTGTGAACTAAGAAATTTTTTATTCGAATTTATGTACTTGTAAGTATATTCTCATGCCTATGATTTTTCTAATTGATTAAGTATCTTATTTGATAATTATTTAACTGATTGTACTTGTTTATATGTGTAACTTCATGTGAGCACTATTTTTATAAATCATTTGTTGGCCTGTGATTCAAAAACATTGAACAAAGGGGGTACTGGCCGTGTATGAATTAGGAAAAGTTTCTTTTCTATCCCCGTAAAGTTCATGTGTGCGACTTTGCAATGTCATTTGCAATTGTATCGCTAGAAATGACATATTACGCAAAATCGGCCCAACTTCTAACACAACGAAGAGCGATGTCGCACGCTACTCGGTAACATTATTTACTTTATTTTTAAAAAAATTTAATTAAGTTATTTTATTAATCGAGGTAAAAAAGCAATTATTTACCTCATTTTTTATAATAGAGGTAAAAAAACCTTTTACTTCAAAAAAAAAATCCGAGGTAAAAGAACTTTTTCCTTAGTTTTATTGGGTTAAGAAAAAAACCGAGGTAAAAGGGGCAAAGTAAAAGATCATTTTTCTTGTAATGATACTTTCCACCGACTCTAAAGAAATGGGAAAATTTAAGTAAAATATTAGTATTATATTATGGGTTTACTTTTTCATTTTAGTTTCTCAAAAGAGTGACCTGAGAGTAGATCGAGAATTAAATAAGGTCAAATCTAGACAAATTTTCTTGTTGGGCTGAATAGTTTAAGGAAGCCCAATTCTCCAACGTATTTTTCACCAGCCCTCAGGGTATGGGAAATCGTAGTGAAATGCCAATATAATATTATGAATTTACCTTTTCATTTTATTGGCTTGATAAGAGTGACATATGATTAGATTAAGGATGAAATAAAGTCAAGTCTTGGAAATGTTTCTCATTGGGCTAGATAGTCTTTTAAAACCCAATTCTCCAATGTTCTTTCCACCGAGTATAAAAAAAATCTAAAAATTGTAGTAAAATGTTAATATTATATTATGAGTATACTTGGCTGAAGAAAATTGACATGAAACTAGATCGAGAATTAAATAAGGTTAGATCTGGACAATTTTTCTTGTAGGATTGAATATTGAAATAAAGATCAATTCTCCAACATACTTTCCGTCAACTCTAAAGAATTTGGGAAATCATAGTAAAATGTATTATACTCTGAGCTTACTTTTTCATTTTAGTAGTTTGAGGAAAGTAAAATGAGAGTAGATCAATGATTAAATAAGGTCCAACCTAGATATTTTTTCTTGCTGGGCTGAGTAGTCTAATAAAGCCCAATTCACCAACGTACTTTCTACTACTCAAAGGAAATGGGAAAATCATAATGTAATGCTTGTATTATATTATCAGTTTACTTATTTATTTTAGTGACTTTAGGAGAGTGACATGTGAGTAGATCGGTTATTAAATATGGTCAAATATAAATTATTTTTTTGGTTGGCTAAATAGTCTAATAAAGCCCATTTCTCCAACTTACTTTCCACGACTCTAAAGAAATGGAAAAATTTATTTAAATGCTAGTATTATATTATATTTTTATTATTTTCACTTTTGATGCTCGAGGAGAGTGAAATGATAATATATTAAGAATTAAATAACGTCAAATCTAGACAAAAAACGTTTTGGGTTGAATAGTCTAATGAATCTCAATTCTCTAACGTACTTTCATCTGACACTAAAGAAATGGAAAAATCAAAGTGAAATGCATTTTATTTTTCATTTTAATGGCTCGGGGAGAGTGCCTGAGAGTAGTTCGAGACTTAAATAAGGTGAAATCTAAACGCTTTTTCTTGTTGGGCTGAATTGTTTGATGAAGTCCAATTCTCCGACATACTTTCCATCAACTCTTAGGAAACAGGAAAATCATAGTGTAATGCTCATATTATATTCTAAGTTTACCTTTTCATTTTAGTTGCTGAGGATAGTGACGTGACAGTAGATCGAGGATTAAATAAGGTCAATTATAGAAAATAATTCTTGTTGGGTAGAATTTTCTTTTAAAGCCCAATTCTCCAATGTAATTTTCACTGAGTATAAATTTTTAAAAAATATTGTAGTAAAATGCTAATAATATATTATGAGTTTACTTTTTCATTTCTCTGGCTTAAGAAAATTAACATGAGACTAGTTCGACGATTAAATAAGGTCAATCTAGACAATTTCTCTTCTTGGGCCGAATAGTCTAATAAAACTCAATTCTCCAACATACTTTCTACCAACTCTAAAGAAATGGGAAAACACTAGTAAATGCTAACATTGTACTATGAGTTTGTGATGCAATATCAAAAATATCATTTATTTACTATTTTCTTAGTTTAATTATTTTTAGTAGGATAATACTATACTTTTTTCTCATTGGGTTTTATAATGAGGTAGTGCAGTCATTTTATTTTCTTAATTTTAGAATAAGGCCCATTAACTCAGTCATGTTGGCGTTGGAAGAATTAATTTCGGTAATGCATTTACTTTAGGATTTAGAATATTCAGTTATGATATTATTAGAATTAGATTTGGTAAGATTAGATAAATCAATATTCATTAAATATTTATTTTGAAGAATATAGTCATTTATTTTAGATATTCTAGTTAGATTTGGTTTTAGCTTTTTAAAGCTGTCATGAGTTATTTTAGTTTCTATTTGTAGGCTGAATTATACCCTATAAATAGGGGAGGCCATCCACAAAATTATGCACACTTTTATCAATCAAATATACAACATTTTGAGTTCATACTCTTTGCTTGCAAGCTATTCCATTGTTGCTTAACCCCGAGGGCTAGTTAAGTGTCAATAAACCTTGTAATCTGATCATGAGGGCTAGTTAGTGAGCAAGTCAAAATTGAGAGCATCTCAAGGGCTAGTGATCTTGAATTTCGTGCGAGACAGTGAGGGTTTGCAGATTCCTTCACTCGATCAAAGATTTTAATTCTGCAATCTAGAGTCTTTGCAGGGAGATTCATTTCAATTTACTTTTTTTTTTATTTTAATGGCTCAAGGAAAGTGAAATTAAAGTAGATTGAAGGTTAAATAAGGTCAAATCTAGATGTTTTTTCTTGCTGGGTTGTAGAGTCTTATAAAACCCAATTATCCAACGTACTTTCCATGACTATAAGGAAATGGGAAAATCATAGTAAAATGCTTGTATTATGTTATCAGTTTACTTATTTATTTTAGTGGATTGAGGAGAGTGACATGTGAGTAGATCGATGATTAAATATGGTAAAATCTAAATCATTTTTTTGTTAGTCTAATAAAGTCCAATTCTCCAACGTACTTTTCACCAACTCTATTAAAATGGAAAAAAAAATAAAATGCTAGTATTATATTATGCGTTTATTTTTTATTTTAGTGGCTCGAGGAGAGTGAAGTGATAGTAGATTGTGAATTAAATAACGTCAAATCTAGACAATTTCTGTGTTGGGCTGAATAGTCTAATGAACCCCAATTGTCCAACGAACTTTCCACTGGCTTTAAAGAAATGGGAAAATCGTAGTTAAATGCTAATAATATATTGTATATTTTCTTTTTTATTTTAACGGCTCGAGGAGAGGGACATGAGAGTAGATCGAGCATTAAACAATGTCAAATCTAGTTGAATTTTCTTGTTGGACTGAATAGTCTTAATAACGCCCAATTTTGAAACGTCCTTTCCACTGACAAGAAATGGGAAAATTGTAGTAAAATGCCAGTATGATACGATGAGTTTACTTTTTCATTTTTCTGGCTCGAGGAAAGGGAAATTATAGTAGATCGAGGGTTAAATAAGGCCAAATATAGAAGATTTTTTTTGTTAGGGTGAATAATCTTTAAGCCCAATTTTCGAACGTACTTTCCACCATTTCTAAAGAAAATGAAAAATTATTGTGAAATGCTTATATTATATTATGAGTTACTTTTTCACTTTAGTGGCATGAAGAGAGTGACATGATAGTAGATTGAGAATTAAATAATGTCAATTCAAGAATATTTTTCTTGTTGGGCTGAATATCTAATGAAGCTCAGTTATCCAACGTACTTTCCACCAACTCTAAAGAACTGGAAAATCGTAGTGAAATGTTAGTATTATATTATGGGTTTACTTTTTAACTTTAGTGGCCGGAGGATAATGACATGATAGTGCATCAAATATTAAATTAGGTAAAATCAAGAAAATTTTCTTATTGGGCTGAATAGTCTAGTAAATCCTAATTCTCCAACGTATTTTCTACCACATCTAAAGAAATAGAAATTGTGGTGAAAATGATAGTATTATAATATGAGATTAATTTTCATTTTAGAGGCTCGAGGAGAATGACACGAGAGTAGATAGAGGATTAAATAAGGTGAAATCTTGATTGTTTTTTGTTGGAATGAACAGTCTAATAAAGCCCAATTCTTTGGTTTACTTTCCACCGACTCTAAAGAAATGAGAATTGTTTTGTAAAATACTAGTATTATATTATTAGTTTACTTTTTCACTTTAGTTCTCGAAAGAAATGACATGAGAGTAGATCAAGAATTAAATGAGGTCAAATCTAAACAATTTTAATTGTTGGGCTGAATAGTTTAATGAAGCTCAATTCTCCAACGTACTTTCCACCGACTCTCAGGAAATGGGAAATTCGTAGTGAAATGCTAGTATTATATTATGAATTCACATTTTAATTTTAGTGGCTCGAGGAGAGTGACATGAGACTAGATCGAGATTTGAATAAGGTCAAATCTAGAATTTATTTCTTATTGGGTTGAATAGTATTTTAAAGCCCAATTCTCCAACGTACTTTCCACCGAGTACAAATTTTTTTAAAACAATTGTAGAAAAATGCAAATATTATATTTTGAGTTTACTTTTTCATTTTAGTGAATGAACAAAATTGACATGAAACTAGATTGAGGATTAAATAATGTCAAATCTAGACAAATTTTCTTGTTGGACTAAATAGTCTAATGAAGTCTAAATCTCCAACATATTTTTCACCGACTCTAAAGGAATGAGAAAATAATTGTAAAATGTTATTATTATACAATGAGTTTACTTTTTCATTTAAGTGGCTCGAGGAAAGGGAAATGAGAGTAAATTGAAGGTTAAATAAGGCCAAATCTAGATGTGTTTTTGTCGGGCTGAATAGTCTAATAAAGACCAATTCTCCAACGTAGTTTCCACGACTCTAAGGAAATGGGAAAATCGTAGGGAAATGCTTGTATTATATAATCAATTTATATATTGACTTTAATGGCTTGGGGAGAGTGACATGTGAATAGATTGAGGATTAAATAAGGTCAAATCTATTTTTTTGTTTGGTGGAATAGTCTAACAAAACCCAATTCTCCATCGTACTTTCCACAAACTCTATTGAAATGGAAATGTTTATTAAAATACTAGTGTTATATTATCAGATTATTTTCTCACTTTAGTGGCCCGAGGAGAGTGAAATGATACTAGATTGTGAATTAAATAAGGTCAAATCTAGACAATTTCCTTGTTGGACTGAATAGTCTAATGAAGCCCAATACTTCAACGAACTTTCCACTAGCTCTAAGGAAATGGGAAAATTTTAGTAAAATACTAGTATTATATTATGAGTCAAATTTTTAACTTTATTTGCTCGAAAGAGTGACATGAGAGTATATCGAGAATTAAACAAGGTCAAATCCAGAAAATTTTTCTTGTTGGGCTAAATAGGTTAATGAACTCCAATTCTCTAACGTACTTTCCACCGATTCTCAGGAAATAAGAAAATCGTGGTGAAATGATATTATTATATCATGATTTTACATTTTCATTTTAGTGACATCAGGAGATTGACATGAGAGTAGATTGAGGTTTAAATACCATCAAATCTTAAAATTCTTTCTTATTGGGCTAAATATTCTTTTAAAGCCCAATTCTCCAACGTACTTCTCACAGAGTATAAAAAGCTACTAAAAATATTAGTAAATGATAATATTATATTATGAGTTTACTTTTTTAATTTTAGTGGTTGAAGAAAATTGACATGAGAGATCGAGGATTAAACAAGTTAAATCTAGGCAATTTGTTCTTGATGGACTGAATAGTCTAATAAAGCCCAATTCTCCAATGCACTTTCTGCCGATTCTAAAGAAATGGGAAAATTGTTGTAAAATTCTAGTATTATACAATGAGTTTACATTTTCATTTTAGTGGCTCGAGGAAAGTGAAATGAGAGTAGATCGACGGTTAAATAAGATCAAATCTAGATGTTTTTTCTTGCTGGGCTAAATAGCCTAATAAATCCCAATTGTCCAATGTAGTATCCACGACTCTAAGGAAATGGGGAAATCGTAGTGAAATGTTCATATTATATTATGAGTTCACCTTTTCATTTTAGTGGCTCGAGCAAAGTAACATGAGATTAGATCGAGGATTAAATAAAGTCAAATCTAGTAAAATTTTCTTATTGGGATGAATAGTCTTTTATAGCCCAATTGTTCAAGGTACTTTTCTCTGTGTATAAAAAAATCTAAAAATTGTAGTAAAATGCTAATATTATATTATGAGTTTACTTTCATTTTAGTGGATGAAGAAACTTTTACACGAGACTAGATTTAGGATTAAATAAAGTCAAATCTAGACAATTGTTCTTGTTAGACTGAATAGTCTAATAAAACCCGATTCTCCAACATACTTTCTACCGACTCTAAAGAAATAAAAAATTAGTAGTAAAATGATATAATTATACTATCATTATACTATGAGTTTACTTTTTCATTATAGTGGCTCGAGGAAAGTGAAATAAGAGTAGATTGAGGGTTAAATAGGTCAAATTTTGACAATTTTTCCTATTGGTCTTAATAGTTTAGTGAAACTTAATTCTCCAACGTACTTTCCACTGACTCTCTGGAAATGGGAAAATTGTAGTGAAATGCTTGTATTATATTATCAGTTTACTTATTCATTTTAGTGGTTTGAGGAGAGTGATATGTAATAGATCTATGATTAAATAAGGTTAAACTAAATTAATTTTTTGTTGGGCTCAATAGTCTAATAAAGTCCAATTTTCTATTGTACTTTCCACCGGCTCTAAAGAAATGGAAATATTATTAAAATACTAATATTATATTCTGAGTTCATTTTTTCAATTTAGTGGCTAGGGAGAGCGAAATGTTAATAGATTGATAATTAAATAAGGTCAAATATGGACAATATTTATCGTTGGCCTCTATAATTTAATGAAACCCAATTCTCCAACGTACTTTCCCCAAACTCTTAGGAAATGGGAAAATCATAGTGAAATGCTGGTACTATTCACATTTTATTTTTATTGGCTCGAGGAGAGTGACATGAGCCTAGATTGAGGATTAAATAAGGTCAAATCTAGAATTTTGTTTTCTTATTGGGCTGTATAGTATAGTCTATTAAAGCCCAATTCTCCAACGTACTTTCCACAGAGTATAAAAAATCTTAAAATCATAGTCAAATGCTAATATATATGATGAAATGAGACTAGATCGAGGATTACATAAGGTCAAGCCATTACAAGAGACAACACATTTTACCTCGATTCTGCAAGGGTTTTTACCTCGGTTTTTTCTAAAAAGAAAAACCAAGGTAAATACAGTTGGAGTAAAAAGTAGGTTTTTCTCCTCGGTCGAAAACCGATGTAAAAATATCTTTTACCTCAGTTTTTAACTGACGTCGATAGGAATTATCGCTGATGATTGAAGAACATATGTGCTACCTCGTTTGAAGCAACATTGTTTTCCACTTGTATGCAAGGTCGTTGAGTGCGGGAAGGCAGTCGAAGGTGGATGAATCATTGCAACGTCATCTTGAAAGACGATAGTCTACACAGCGTACGATATCCCATTATGTGGATGTCCAACGGCGTGTTCATGATGACGTGAAATGTTTACAAAAATGATATCATTTTGAGTGGTTGAGGTCGCAAAAAAAAACGATAACTGCAACGTCAGTCGCGTGTCATCTAGGCACTAGTCCTCGCGACGTCGCAGACCTTCGTTTATCATACAATGTTATAATATTTAACATTTGATGGTTAAATGATAAAATGTCATACCCCATTCAATTGTTTTCAATTAATTTGGGAAAGAATGACATGTTCAAACCAACAAAACTATAACATATAATACAAATACATGTCATCACATATTGAAATACATAAGGTTAATTTGAAATTGACTAATTATTTGTATTGAAGCACCATTTTCTATGTTGCACGTTATTAAAACTGTTAGGATGACTAGTGTATTGACAAGTCATTCCATGTACATGTTGAAGGTTCATTGATGGCTTTCCTCGGGCCTGTTAATATTATTACATAAAAAATAAATTCATGTTAAAATTGGGCAGTCATTAAATGAAATACACATAATGCAGTAAAACGTAGATGACATTAAATCCTACATAGTAAAAGTAAACAGAACTGGTTACATGCGATATCACATATATATAATGTTCGACGTTGCAATGACTGATAAAAAGCGACATCAGAAATTCATCGACATGAAAATAATATGAAGTGCTATGTAAAGTTGGTATTAGTTCGGTAACTTTTTGCATGGGCCGATGACATGTGACCGAGTTTGCACATTCAAACTATGTTCATAGAAATCTGAGGATCTTTCTTCATGATCGAAATAAACATGGTACTATCTTGCAAAGAATAACAAAAAAATATGTATAAGATGTAACTCAAGCGTCATACCTCATGTAATGTAAGAATCTTTGATCAATTATTGATTAAAAAAATATATAGTAGGATCATTACATAACTGGTGATTAAACATGGGATAGATAGAAAAACTGCCTCAATTAATTAGGAATCAAAGGTGCTCAATCCTTGGACACTTGTTGATGTTTGATAGAGGAACTTGATTAAATATTTAAATGTTGTCAGGCTGTGAATAAACTGGATGGAGGGAGTTTGGGTTGTAAAATTGGTGTTGGAAATGGGAAATGGGTGTTAGTGCTGAGATTTATTGATTGTTATAGAGTGTGGGGGGGGGGAATTTGGGTTCAAATTTCTGACTGAAAATTTGAATTCCCGCTTGAAATTTCAGACTTACCAGCATCGGTTAATATTCGTTTCAGTGTCGTATCAATCGACACAAATGCAACCTCGCACTTAATTTAAATTTTGGGGGTAATATACACCGTTTCAAGATTGCTGCCCATCCATCGACCCGTTTATGCCAAAAGATGAACTTTATTGTTATCAAAATTGAATAAAAATAAGTGTTATCTCCAATATTGCATTTCGAAAAAGGAAATAATGGAATACTAACACAAATTACAGATGGCTATTTAAAATGGATAGACTTTTATTAGCTTTAAATATCATAAAAAACCTAGAATATATCATTTCATGCGATTCTATGTGGTGGAAACATGTATGATCTTCATAACTCTTATTCTAAGGGTAATAATGGAATACTAACACAAGTGGAACGGTTACCCCGGATTGCGGATGACACACTTGCAATCCCAAGTCAAACTCTTTACCACTGCAACTGATAAAGAAACTCGCATAATCCCACAGAGAGTTCCAAAAGTTATTTACGAATGACCCTTGTGTACTTATAAGTAATCATCTACAATTTACTCTGAACAATGTACTTGCGCTTTTAAAAATTTTATGGATGGACTTTTATTACCCTTTAATTTCATTATAAAACCTAGAATATATAATTTCATGCTATTCTATGTGGTGGAAACAGTTATAGTGTTCATAACGCTTATTGTAAGGGTAATAATGGAATACAAACACAAATGAAAGACGGTTACCCCGGATCGTGGACGGGACACTTGCAATAAACACTTTACCACCGCAACTGATAAAGAAACTCGCATAATCCCATTGAGAGTTCAACAAGTTCTTTACGAATGACCCTCGTATACTTATAAGTAATCATGTACAATTTACTTTCGACAATGTACTTGCGCATTTTAAAATTTGATGGATGAACTTTTATTAGCTTTTAATTTCATAAAAATCTAGAATATATAATTTCATGTGATTCTATATGGTGGAAGTAGTTATAAAATTGATTAACGGACTTTAATTAGATTTTAATTAAAATTTATTCCGATCATACCGGAAGCTAATATGGTTCGGTAATAGTTATTAGTTTAAAATAGCAGTGTCTAATATACAATTACCCATTATTAAGGTCAATTGTTTCTGTCTTGATCAAATGTGGACGTAGTTGATATGATATTGGGCTAAAATGCTAAGGCCCAATAATACTATAAGCGAAATTTTAATTATTTCTTTGATCTATATAGATTCATACTGATTTGGATGATGACAGTCCACGATGCATACACTCAAACAGAAATCTGCATATTTTCCATATATAGACCTAGACAAACTTCAGGTCAATTCCAATTATGGTAAGTCCTCCCTGTTTTAAACAAATTGAATTTCCAATTATCCTTTTCTTTAGATTAGTTTCATAAGTACTAACAAAGGTTTTTAGTTTACAATTTTGTACTTCTTTGACAAAATTATGGAGCTCTCACGGCCGTACAAGGTGGATGATGTCGTCAGGTGCAAGGGGAGAGAGTATCACATGCACTACTTGGGAAGCAAGGTGCTCAAGACCCTTACTTTGAAGGGGTTTGGATTGTTTCTTGACACAAAGAAACTCGCGGTTGGGGACACCCTATACTTTAAGCTCCTAGATGGTGCTGGGCCAGTAATTTTTCGTGTTGTCATTCTTCCCCGTGAACATTAGATGATTTGCTTAGTCTTCGCATTACACTGTACTTTGAACAAATCAATTCTTATTTCGAAGAATATTAATATTGATGTATTTTTTTATGAATTATTTATTGTTAAATCAATGTTATTGAATGTTTAGCCTTAAATTTAATGTTATTGAATGTTCTCATAGTAATTCAATGTTATTGAATGTTCTCATATTAATTCAATGTTATTGAATGTATTGAATGTTTAGTATCTAATATAACGTAACTCGCTAGTGGGCTGAATTTGTAAGGCTCATGAACACATGCGACATCGGTCACTATTTTAGTATAGTTTTGGATTAACCGATGTACCTACGACGTTGCACTCTATCGGGCAGAAACCACAATGTGGTCAAAAAATGTTGTTTTAGAACGGTTATATATTTGAGAACCCCACCTGGAAGTTCAAGCTCCTCTTCACAAGTTTGTTACAAATTTCAACGGTCTCTCACCTCCCTTCACTTTTCCATTGGAAGAAAGGTAGGCATTTTCTAACCTTTTAACATGTAATGTTAGTAATTCCTACTTTGCATTGTCCGATCTGTGGTTATGCAATATGTATCCTAGATTCTTTTTGGTTCTAGTTTTTACTCACATTTTGACATGGTGAAATTTCGATGGATGTAGATTTGGGTATTACATTTTGGTAGAACTCCATAGGGATTTTGTGTAATTTTATGTTGTTAAAATTTTTTTTCCAGGGTTATATGTTTTTACCCGTAGCTTAATCTGATATATGCATCCTCGGTAAAACGTATGTTACAGTTCAGTTACTGCAATAATAAAGCAATGTCGTATACTGTTATATTTAGTAGCATATTATTTAGTATGAGACATCGCACGTGTGTCGGTCGTCCCTTTGGTCAAACCGATGTGTTCCCGACATTATAGCAATTTCACATGTTGCAATTCATGGGGTGCCCACCTATTCACATTTCATTTCTGATTCAGGATTAATGGTTGGTGAAGAATCTTCAAGTCGTTCATTTTTCCATGTCCTAAAATATTTCACAACATATATTAGTAAAACACATCTTCACACTTTACCATAATATTTTGTTTTCATGCAGTTCTCCCCACAACGAAGCAATCCTGAGCCTAATGTGCTCAATCTTGAGGATTATAAAATTGCTTCCAAAAGTTCACGCTTCCACTGTGCTCCGAAGCAGCAGAACTTCGGGAAGAACCCAACTCTGGTTAGGCATTTAAAATTAAATTTCAATTTTGAATATCTACACACATATGTATAAATATATTTCTAAGAAATATTTTTTTCCGATTTAGTGCATCACGTGGGAGATTGTACCACCACTACCGATTGCAAAGACCCCCATAGTGCTGAGGTGCTACGGGACCGAGTACCGTATGATCTACTCAGAGGTGGGAAGATCAAGGCCCTTTTCCCAAAGTGTTTTGGCTATTTCCTTAAGGGAAACTACCTACACATCGAGGACACCTTGTTCTTCGAGGTGATCGAAGCTGGGAGGCCTATCGTTTTCAAGGTCATCATTATCAATGCTGCTTAAGTTTATTGTAATCTCTATTATGTTTGAATTAAGACAAATATTATTCGAATTTAAGTAATGATATTGAGAATGTTTTCATGACTACTAATTTTCTAGATATTAAACAATCTAATTTGAACTTCATTAGATTGACTTTACGAGTTCATATGTGTGTTTTCATATGATTTGAACATCATATGCGTGCTTTCTTTTTTTTATTCTTTTCTATCACCGTCATATTCTTTACTTTAACTTATCTAATCAAATATGTGAGACGTCGCTAAGTCATTCACTAAATGTATCAGTACAAACGAGTTAATGGCGGAATCGATCTTGCTTCCAACACAACATATGCGACGTTGGACGTTACTCAGTAACAATATTTATTTTGTTTTTTGATCTCTTACTTCGGTTATTTTATTAACCGAGGTAAAGAACTAATTATTTACGTCGGTTTTTTAACCAAGATAAAAACATTTACTTAATTAAAAAACAACCGAGGTAAAAGAACTTTTTACCTTGGTTTATTGGGGTTGAGAAAAATTCAAGGTAAAAGGGACGAAGTATTTGGTCCACTTTCTTTTAGTGAATGTAGACAATTTTTCTTGTCGGACCGAAGAGTGTAATAAAGCCCCATTCTCTAGCATAATTTCTATCGACTCTAAAGCAATGGAAAAATCATAGTAAAATGCTAGTATTACACTATGAGCTAACTTTTTCATTTTAGTAACTCGAGAAAAGTGAAATGAGCTTAATAAGGTCAAATCTAGATGTTTTTTTCATGATGGGCTTAATAATCTAATAAAGCTTTATTCTCCAACGTGCTTTCTACGACTCTAAGGAAATTGGAAAATCTCGGTGAAATGCTTGCATTCTATAATCAATCTACTTGTTCAATTTACTGGCTTGGGGAGAGTTACATGTGAGTAGATCAGTGATCAAATAAGGTCACAACTAAATTAAATTCCTGTTGGGCTAAATAGTCTAATAAAGTCCAATTCCCCAGCGTACTTTCCACTGACTCCAAAGAAATGACAAAAACTATTAAAATGCTAGTATCATATCATGTGTTTATTTTTTTTCACTTTAGTATCTCGAGAAGAGTGAAATGATAGTAGATGGAGAATTAAGTAAGGTCAAATCTAGATAATGTTTTTATTGAGGTGAAAAATCTAATGAAGCCCAATTATTCAACGTACTTTCCACCAACACTAATGAAATGAGAAAATCATAGTGAAATGCTAATATTATATTATTAGTTTTTTTCATTTTAATGGCACGGGGAGAGTGACATGAGAGGTGATAGGAATTAAATAAGATAAAATCTAGACAAATTTTCTTGCTATGCTGAATAGTTTAATGAAGGCCAATTCTCCAATATACTATCAACCAACATTCAGGAAATGGGAAAAACGTAGTGTAATGCTTGTATTATATTATTATTTTACCATTTTATTTTAGTGGCTTGAGGAAAGTGACATGAGACTGGATTGAAATAAGGTCAAACCTAGACAATTTTTCTTTTTGAACTTAATGGTCTAATAAAACCCAATTCTCCAACATACTTTCCGTCGACTCTAAAGAAATGGGAAATAGCAGTAAAATGCTAGCATTATACTACAAATTTACTTTTTCATTTTAGTGGCTCAAAGAGAGTGAAATGAGATTAGATCGAGGGTTAAATAAGGTCAAATCTAGTTTTTTTTCTTCCTGGGCTGAATAGTCTAATAAAACTCAATTATCCTATGCACTTTCCTCGATCTAAGGAAATGAGAAAATTGTAGTGAAATGCTTGTATTATATTTCAATTTAATTATTCATTTTAGTGGCTTGAGGAGAGTAACATGTGAGTAGATCGATGACTGAATAAGGTAAAATATAAATTAACTTTTTGTTGTGCAGAATACTCTAATAAAAATCAATTCTCCATCGTACTTTCCACTGACTCTAGTGAAATGGAAATATTTATGAAAATACTAGTTGTTGCGTCGATTTACATCAAAAATAATTTAAGCTCCAAGCCAAATTACATTTTACGATTCGGTAGTCGAAATGAGCATCTTGTCAAGTACATCAGCGAGCAAGTTTGTTTCCCAAGAGATTGGAAAGATTTTCCCAATTCTTAATTTGCAATTTTGTAACCAAAACAAATATTTGATGGTGATGAATAATAAAAACTAAATATTGACAACAAATAAAATTGGCAAATTGTTATAGATTGCAAAAAGATTCAACTATGATGAGAGAATTCCGGTTTTGATCAATTTCGAACTAGTTGTCGATCTTGATCCTTGATGCAAATATGACTTTAAATACATGGACACAAATTGGTTATAGTTGCAACCAATCTTTCCTTACCTTTTCGATAATCAAGATGACGCCTTACAAACTATTTCTCTAACTAACATATATCCTAAGAGACACTCTATAGATTTAATATGCTAGCAGCATTAATAACGAGAAAGACCCCATTCATAACCAACAAACTCGGATGCCAGATTGTTAAATTAAGGTTGTTGTTCTCTGCCACTGATTGAACTTAAATCAAATTACAGATGATTGGTTCAATTGGTATTAAATTAACTAACATGATATCAAATATTGCGCACTACTCAATAACATTAAAGTAATCATAAACATTATGATTAAGAGCAACAGATGCAAGCATGCAATCGAAGTATTTAAACTAATTATATCTCACGAAAATTGACGCATGTACTTCATTGATCTTTATCAGAAAAGATAAATTTAGCTGGAAAACATAATTCCAATTTACAATTCGGTGGTCGGGATGATCATCCCAACCACTACAAAAAATGACAAAGTTCGTTTCCCAGGAGATTGACGAGATTTTTCTGAATTATTAACCTACGATTTTGTAACCAAAACAATGATTTAATGGTGATGAACGAAATATTGAGAACAAATAAAACTGGCAGATTGCAAAAAGATTTAACTATGATAAGAGAATTCTGGTTTCGATCAATTCCATACTAGTTTTCTATCTCGATCCTTAATGTAAAGATGACTTGAAATGCAAGCACACAAATTGGTTATAGTTGCAAGCAACCAATCTTTCTTTACCTTGTGGATAATCAGGAGGATGCCTCAACAACTATTTCTCAAACTAATATATAATTTAAGAGACGCTCTATTGATTTAATATGCTAGCAAAATTAATACCGCGAAAGATCCCATTCATAACCAACAAACTCGGATTTCTGACTGTTAAATTAATATTATTGTTCCCTGCCATTGATTGAACTTAAATAACAATTACGGTTTTATTGGTATTAAATTAATTAACATGATCTCAAATATTGCGCGCTACTCAATAACATGAGAGCAATCATAAACATTATAATCAAGAACAATAGATGCAAGCATGCAATCAAAGTATAAAAATTAATTAGATCTCACGAGAATTGACGACAGTACTTCCTTGATATGTATCGGAAAAGTTGAATTTAGTTATAAAGTATAATTGAATTAACAATCAAAAGCATAAAAATGATGAAAATTGTCTGAATAAAATACTGAAAATACTGAAAAAAGTGACAAAACATGAATACTGTCTGCTCAGAAAAGATTGTCTGTTGTGCGTATATCTGTCTACGTATGCATAAAAACCACAATCTCCAAAAATTACTACAACCAAAAGATAGATAAGGAATCACATGTCTTGCCTCATCTATTTAAAATAAAATAAGATTTAAAAATATCTTCTCCTGAAATTTAGGAGTCTTGAAGCAATCAATTCCATTTCTAATTTGGATTTGGCAAAATTAATCCACCAAAATATTCCATGTCTTCTTGCACTAGAACTTTCCTTTTATTTCTTTTCCTTTCATCCATCACTGCCATATCACGTTAGTTCCAGCGTCCAATTCTCCATGTGTCTAAAAATTTGTCGGGATGGTCATCCCAACATATAACTACAGCAACTCATCAATTTCATTCCAAAATTCTAGACTGCAATAATAAATCATCAAAACATGAGTTTCCACAAATTTGATCAACATATCATCTCAAATACAACCCAAAACATATGGTAATATCATCACAATCAAAATCCCCCACATAGAGATTATCCTAGCCCTCGATCATATGCAATACAAAACATAAATATAAACGTGAGACTCAAAATGACAACCCTAAAATAATAAACAATCATTGTTGGAACCAAAACACAATCCACTGTCATACCACAAACCATTTTCCTTTGCTTATAAAACCATTTCACCCTTTTATTCTAGTTAAAAAACAAGCAATAAAGTCCAACCTTTCAAAGATCACTCAATATCTCTTAAAATCATGAGAAGGTAATTCAAACAAATCACACTCAATATTCATGGGAACAGCTTTGTAAATGCCACTATCTCCACTGTATAATTTGAAAACTCTAGCAAAAATTAATTAGGTCTTTTCCAAGGTTGTAAGGAGGCAAGGGTAAATGGGTAGGATATAGGATATACAAGACTAAAAATCCAATAACATGCAAGCAATTAAATCTCTACCATGTGCTCATACTTAAAAGATTAATGAACCAATAACCATAAAACTATGAACTAATTTCCCACAATAACCAACAATCTTTAGTTTTTTAAACTTGCTGCCCAAAATTTTTATTTTATTTTTTCATTTATTTTCTTTTTTTTCGAAATTCTATTTTTTTTTGCTCTTTTATAAAAAAATTCTATAGTTTTTTTTTCTTTTCTGGGCTGCAGCACTAAGGATTTATTTTCCTTATACAGTAGCACAAAAACTGAAGACACAAACCCCATCTCATCATATAATCACCTCAAATCACACCCTACACACCTCCTCATACATACTTGAATCATTCCACAAGAAATAAAATTACATGCACATTCTTAGAAAGATTAAAAAAAGGCTTAGGCTCTGGGATAAATATATAGTGGTTTAAATATCAAAGAAAAAGTTTGATGTCTTCAACGAGGCAAACTAGGGGTTCAATGTAAGGTAGGAAATATTTTGTAGAAGCTAAGTGTGGTTATCACTAGATGCCTATATCACTTTCATGCTGAAGTAATAAAAATCAGCCTCGAAATCATGGCACAAACCAAGCTATAAATATCAAGATGCGATCACTCAACAAAGAGATAAAGAGCTACTTATGATCATTTTTTTCATATATGCCTATATATTTTCACGCTTTTTGCTCCTTAAGGATCAAATCTTTACAATATATCTAAGTTCAAATTCAAATGGCTTATTGCACATTCCTCGTCCTAGAACACATACAAGGAATCCATGATTTTTTTTGCACAAAAGGGAAACAATCATTTATCTTACCACAGACCAAATTTCATTTCCAACCCTTCAAAATTTCAATTCAAGGCAGCCTTTTTAACTCAAATAATGAAAGAAAACAAAAGATTTTTTTGTGTTTTTTCTTTTTCTGAGTTTTTAAAATATTTTTTTAATAATAAAAAAAAACCAACGATGTTGCACCTCTCCCCCACACTTAGACAACACAATGTCCTCTTTGTGTAAGAAAGATATTGCATATGCAAATGTATAAGAAAATATAATTTCATGCAAATAATCTACAAATGAAACAAATGCAACTAAAAGAGAAAAATAAAGAAAGAAAAGAAAAATGCTCCCTGGGCGGCTAATTAGCCTTGGGTTCAACATCAGAACATTGGTCGGAATAGGCATCCCAACCAGTCCCGGCTAAAAATCTGGTCCAATTCCAGAGCTATTTCAAATAATATTTGGTTTTCTTTGGTAACCATCCATCCTCTTTTGAAAATATTCTTGGAAACATAGAAGCAAAACCATCAAAATAAATCAAAATGAAAAGGATGAATAAATATATATTTTTCAATTTTATCCTAATTTTTTTCTTATTTTTTTTGTTTTTTTAAAAATAAAATAAAACAAAAAGAACGAGAATCAAAATAAAAAATCTTGGGTTGCCTCCCAAGTAGCGCCCTTATTTAAAGTCTTAGGCTAGGATCAGTTGGCTTGATCAGATCAGCCATATGGAGGTAATGAAAGTCTCATTCCCTCAACTTTGAAAAGCTCCATTCCCTCGGGATACATGACATGTAAGGTCTCATTATCCCCTAAGAATTCATATTTGAGATGCTCAGGCAAAGTCTTCAATTTCACCTATGGTACTTTCTCAATCGAAGGAAGAGTGCATTCAACATTGGTCGGGATGATTATCCTAAATGATGTCGATTGAGGGTTAACAATCTGTTCATCAGGAATCGAACTGGTGGTCATACGGACCAGATTATTCTAAGCAACAAAATTTTGCATTTCTGGTCCTGGATCGGGCAGGATGGTCATCCCGTCTGATAACTTCCGAGAGCTGTTCTCTTTTGCGGAGTTCAATTGCATGATAATCTCACACATCTTTTTGTCTATCTTATACATTGCGCCCCTGTCCTCCCATTCATTGAAAAGTACCTTTTCAAACTCGTCATCCCTAGAATACTTTTCTACAAAATCATCAATCAACGGGTCAATCACATCAAAAGTAAACATAGATTCATGATCATCTACATGTTTAATAGCATCAAAAAATATTTAATGTGACTATATCTCCATAAATTTAAGGATAAATATTCCCTTATTAACATCAATCATTGTTTTTGTTGTCTTCGTGAATGTCCTTTCTAGGAGAATTAGGGACTTATTTGTAGAGAAGGAACCATCCACATCAACAATGTAGAAATCCACAGGAAACATGATATCATTTACCTTCAAAAGTACATCCTCTATTATATCCTCGGGGTGTGCATTAGACATATCTGCTAATTGGATTATAACACATGTTTCCTTCAATGGTCTTAATTGCAAGTCATTATACACAGAGATGGGCATAAAATTAATTGATGCACCTAGATCTAACATGGCCTCTTCAACATTCATTTTTCCAATTTTGCATGGGATAGGAAACATCCCAGGATCCTTACATTTATGTGGCAATTTACATTGAATAGTTGTAGAAACATTTTTACCTACCCTAATTTTTGCATTCTTCCCATGTCTCATCTTTTTAGAACAAAGTTGTTTAAGAAATTTTGGGTACCCAGGAACCTGCTTTATGGCTTTTATCACGGGCAAATGTATTTCTACACTTTTGAATACCTCCAAAATCTCCTTCTCGCCATCTTCCTTCTTGTTTCTAGCTAGCCTGGATGGGAATGGTGGAGAAATTTCCAAGTTAAAAGTAGATGATTTAGGTTGAGTGTTTACCTTTGAGCACTCTTTTTTTGTATCCCTGGCTTCTTTCTCTTCATCATTCTTCTTGTTTTCATCCTTAGGTGCAGTATGAACTAACTCCTTCCCACTTCTAAGGTTCACTACACTTGGATTGTCTCTTGTATTTGGTTCTATCTGGGAAGGATGTTTTCTATTGATTGCCTTCAACTTATATATCTTTGCAGCCATTTGTGTATCTGTTGCTCAATGTTTCCTATAGTAGCCCTCTTCTCTTGTTGAAAGAGTTCAATTTTTTGGCTAAAATTTTCACGATTTCATTGCCTTCAGAAATACTCTTGAGAATATCATTCATGGAGATTTCCTGATCGTCCTGGGCGGGATGATCATTGCAACCGGTCTGCGGCTATCTCGGAGCATACATTCCTGGAGCTTTCGGTTCCATTTGAAGTTTGGGTGGTTCCTCCCCCTGGGTTATATGTATCTGAATACGGATCGTACTTTCTTGACCTCAGTGGAACATCTTCAAATACAAAGCAAGCTTGTTCAGTCTGAGGATATTGAAGAGTAGGACAAGCATCATTGTAGTGTCCCATTTTTGAGAAAATTTCACACTTAACTCCTCATGAATTCTTCGTAGCTAGCTCCTATACCAAGGATGTGATGGCATCTTACTTCTCATCCATTTGTGAAGTTCCGGCCATCTTCACCGGTCTGGATCTATCATTATCGTCATCATACTCTTGGGTGACCATATCAGGAATTATCTCCTTCGCCTCATCCATGGCTTAGCATATTAACACCACAAGATGCATCAATAACACTTGCCTTCATAAAAATAATTAGTGATGAGCTGATATTCAGTAAAACCATGGTTAAGAAATTTACGACCGAATTGATTAAAACAATCCCAATGACCAGCAAGACTCTCCCACTTCTTTTGTCTTATACCACTAATTGCATCTCTTAAATTAGCTGCTATAGACTCAGGAAAAAATTTTTGTCAAAATTTTAGCTCAATATCCTCCCTAGTTCGGATTGAACTAGGGGGAAGTTCAAATAACCATTCACAAGCTTTTCTCCGCAAAGTGTTTGTAAATGTTAGCAGACAAATTAGATCATCTGAAAAACCTTGGGGTTGGAGAGTCGCACACACTAGATCAAATTCATCAAGATTATTATGAGCACTCTTACCTGAAAAAATACCGAACTTAGGTAATACTTGTATAAAACCTGGCTTAATTTCTTAGTTACAGTTGATGTCAGGATGGACAATACATAGTGGGGGATTATGTCGGTAATGCCCCATGTCCCTTATCCTCTGAGGTGTTGGTTTTTCCTCATGTCTATGTTCCTCAGCCATGTTGAGATGTACTTCGCTGGCAGTTGACTCAGAAGAGGAAGATTCCTTCAAGGATTTTATCTGCTTCGTTAAACTTTGTGCAAGTGTCTCAATCTTTGTAGTAAAGATCAATTCTCCTATACGAGAATAATGAGGCATATACAAGAAGGTAAAGGGAGCAAATTAAAAATTTAAGAAAAATACTGCTTAAAAAAATCCTTAGCAATGGCGCCAAAATTTGATGTGTCAATTTACACAAAAAATAATTCGATCTCTAAGCCAAATTCTAATTTACAATTCGGTGGTCGAGATGATCTTCCTGACCACTACAACAGTGAGCAAGTTCATTTCCTAAGACATTGGCAAGATCTTTCTTAATTCCTAACCTGCGATTTTGTAACCAAAACAATGATTTGATGGTGATGAATAATAAAAATGAAATATTGAGAAAAAATAAAATAGGAAAATTGTTACAAATTGCAAAAAGAATCAACTATGATGAGAGAATTCCCATTTTGATCAATTCCATACTGGCTTTCTATCTCAATCCTTGATGCAAATATGACTTTAAATGCATGCACACAAAAGTTTTATAGTTGCAAGCAACCAATCTTTCCTTACCTTGTCAATAATCAGGATGACGCCTCACCAACTATTTTCTCAAACTAGCATATGGATCCTAAGAGACGCTCTATAGATTTAATATGCTAGCACCATTAATAACGAGAATGACCCCACTTATAACCAACAAACTTGGACGTCGGAATGTTAAATTAGGACTGTTGTTCCCCGCTACTGATTGAAATTAAATCACAATTAGGGATGATTGGTTCAATTGGTATTAAATTAACTAACATGATATCAAATATTGTGCACTACTCAATAACATGAAAGCAATCATAAACATTATAATCAAGAACATCAGATGTAAGCATGCAATCAAAATATAAAAACTAATATGATCTCACGAGAATCGATGCCAGCATTTCCTTGATCTTTATTGGAAAAGGTAAATTTAGCTTGAAAACACAATTGAATTAACAATGAGAAACATAAAAATAAATGATGAAAATTGTCTGAATAAAATACTAAAAAAGTGCCAAACTGTGAATACTGTCTGCGCAGAAAAGACTATTTATCGTGTGTATGTCTGTCTACATACGTATAAAAACTTGAATCCCCAAAAATTACTACAATCAAAAGATAGATAAGGAATAAAATATGTCTTTCGTTATCTATTTAAAATTCAATAAGATTTTAAATTATCTTATCCTAAAATTTAGGAGTTTTCAAGAAATCAATTTCATTACTAATTTGTATTTGGAAAAGATAATCCACCAAAATATTCCATGTCTTCCTGCACAAGAACTTTCCTTTTTTGTCTTTTCCTTCCATCCATAACTGTCGTATCACGTTAATTCCAGCGTCCAATTCTCATGTGTCCAAAAATTGGTCGGGATGGTCATCCCGACTGATAACTACATCAACTCATCGATTAATTCCAAAATTCTAAACTGCAATATAATATCATCAAAACACGAGTTTCCACAAATTTGATCAACATATAAGCTCAATTACACCCCAAAAAATGTGGTAATATCATCCCAATCACTAATACTATATTATGAGTTTATTTTTTCACTTTAGTGGCCCAAGGAGGGTGAAATGATAGTAGATTGTGAATTAAATAAGTTCAAATATAGAAAATATTTCCATGTTCTGACGTAGACAAACTTCGGGTAAGCTCCAATTATGGTAAGTCCACCCTGTTTTAAACAAAATGAATTTCCAATTAACGTTTTCTTTAGATTAGTTTCATAAGTACTAACAAAGGTTTTTTTGTTTACAATTCACTGAATCCCTGAAAAAATTGTGGAGCTCCTACTATCGTACAAGGTGGATGTTGTCATCAGGTGGAAAGGGAGAGAGTATCACATGTAATACTCGAGTAGCAAGGTGCTCAAGACCTTTACCCCGAAGGCGTTTGGTCTGTTTCTTACCGCAGAGAAACCCGTGGTTGGGAACACCCTATACTTCGAGCACCTAGATGGTGCTGGACCAGTAATTTTCCATGTTGTCATTCTTCCCCACGAACATTAGATGATTTGCTTAGTCTTCGCATTACAATGTACTTTGAACAAATTAATTCTTATTTGGAATAATATTAATATTGACATATTTTATCTATGAATTATTTATTGTTAAATCAATGTTATTGAATGTTTAGCCGTAAATTTAATGTTATTGAATGTTCTCATATTAATTCTATGTTATTCAATGATCTCATATTAATGCAATGTTATTGAATGTTCTCATAGTAGTTCAATGTTATTGAAAGTTCTCATATTAATTCAATGTTATTGAATGTTTAGTATTTAAAATAGCGTAACTCGCTGGTGGGCTGAATTTGTAAGGCCCATGAACACATGCGACGTCAGTCACTATTTCGGTGTAGTTTTGGACTAGTTGAATTACGTGTGATGTCGCACTCTATCGAGCGGACACCACAATGTGGTTAAAATGACGTTGCTTCAGTATGGTTATATAAATGAAAGCCCCACCTAGTAGTTCAAGCTCCTATTCACAAGTTTGCAGTGAATTCCTAAGGTCTCTCACCGTCCTTCACTTCTCCATTGGAAGAAAGGTAGGCTTTTTCTAACCTTCTAACATGTAATGTTAATAATTCCTGCTTTGCATTGTCCGATCTGTGGTTATGAAATATTTATCCTATATTCTTTGTGTTATATATTTTACTCACATTCTTGACACAGTGAACATTCGATGGATGTAGACTTGGGTACTCTATTTTGGTAGAACTCCAAAGGGTTTTTGTATAATTTTATGTTGTAAAATCTTACTTTTTTGGGGTTATAAGTTTTTAGCCATAGCTTCCTCTGATATATGCGACCTCGGTAAAACATATGTTACAGTTTGGTTACCGCGATAATAAAGCAATGTCGTAGACAATTATATTTAGTAGCATATCATTTAGAATGAGACATCGCATGTGTGTCGGTAGTCCCTTCAGTCCAACCGATGCGTTTCCAAGGTTATGGCGACTTCGCTAATATATGTCGTCAATGCCACTGGTTTGGACCAACACATACCTGAGATGCGTATGCGACATCGCACGTTGCAATTCATGGGCTGCCCACCTATTCACATTTTCATTTCTTATTCAGGACTAATTGCTGATGAAGGATCTTCAAGTCGTCTATTTTCCTTGGTCCTAAAATATTTCACAACATATAAATAGTAAAACACATCTTTACACTTTACCACAATATTTTGTTTTCATGCAGTTCTCTGCACAACGGAGCAATGTTGAACCCATTGTGTTCGACATTGAGGATCATACAATGGCTCCCAAAAGCCCACTCTTCAACTGTACTCTGAAGCAGCAGAACCTCGGGAAGAACCCAACTTTGGTATGGCATTTAAAAAAATGCAATTTCAAATATTTACACACACACACATATACATAAAGATTTTTCAAATCATTTTTTTAATTTAGTACATCCCGTGGGAGATTATACCACTACTACCGAGTGCGAAGACCCCCGTAGTGCTGAGGTGCTACGGGATAGAGCACTGTATGAATGACTCGGTGGGTGGGAAGATCAATGCCCTTTTCCCAAAGGGTTTTGGCGAGTTCCTTAAGGGAAACAACCTACGCATCGGGAACACCTTGTTCTTCGAGATGATCGAAGCTGGGGGGCCTATCATCTTCAAGGTAATCATTATAAAAGTTTCTTTAGTTTATTGTAATCTCTATTACGTTTGGATTATGACAAATATTATTCGAATTTAAGTAATGATATTGAGAATGTTTTCACGACTACTATTTTTCTAGATATTAAACTATCTAATTTGAACATCATAAAATTGACTTTATGTGTTCATACGTGTGTTTTTATTTGAATTGAACATCATATGTGTGTTTCCAATTCATTTTTTAATTCTTTTCTATCACCGTCAAATTCTTTACTTTAACTTATCTTTTCAAATATGTGCATCGACGTCGCTAAGTCATTCACTAAATGTATCAGTACAAACGACATTAATGGCAAAATTGATCATGCTTCCAACACAACATATTCGATGTCACACGATACTCGGTAACATTATTTACTTCGTTTTTATCTTTTACTTCGAATATTTTATTAACTGAGATAAAAAAACCAATTATTCACCTCGGTTCTTTTAACCAAGGTAAAAAAAACCCATACTTCCAAAAAACAACCGAGGTAAAAAGACCTTTTTACCTTGGTTTTTTGGGGTTAATAAAAAAACCGAGGTAAAAGGGGCAAAGTAATAGGTCCAATTTCTTGTAATGAATCAAGACAATTTTTCTTGTTGGACCAAAGTGTTTAATAACGACCATTTCTCTAACATAATTTCTATCAACTTTGAAGCAATGGAAAAATCGTAGTAAAATGCTAGTATTATTCTATGAGCTTACTTTTTCATTTTAGTAACTCGGGAAAAGTGAAATGAGCTTAATAAGGTCAAATCTAGATGTTTTTTCTTGATGAGCTTAATAATCTAATAAAGTTTAATTCTTCAACGTACTTTCTACGACTCTAAGGAAATTGGAAAATCTCGGTAAAATACTTGTATTGTATAATCAATCTACTTATTCAATTTAGTGTCTTGTGGAGAGTTACACGTGAGTAGATCAATGATAAAACAAGCTCAAAACTAAATTAAATTCTTGTTGGGCTAAATAGTCTAATAATGTCCAATTCTCTAGCGTACTTTCTACCGACTCCAAAGAAATGACAAAAATTATTAAAATGATAGTATTTCATCATGTATTTATTTTTTCATTTTAGTATCTCGAGGAGAGTGAAATGATAGTTAATGGAAAATTAAATAAGGTCAAATCTAGGCAATGTTTTTGTTGAGCTGGACAGTCAAATGAAGCCCAATTATCCAACGAACTTTCCACCAACACTAAATAAATGAGAAAATCATTGTGAAATGCTAATATTATATTATTAGCTTTCTTTTTTTCCATTTAATTGGCTCGAGGAGAGTGACATGAGAGCAGATAGGAAATAAATAAGATCAAATCTAGACAGTTTTTCTTGCTGTGCTGAATGGTTTAATGAAGCCCAATTCTCCAATATACTATCAACTAACACTCAGGAAATGGGAAAATCGTAGTGTAATGTTTGTATTAAATTATAATTTTACCGTTTCATTTTAGTGGCTTGAGGAATGTGACATGAGACAAGATTGAAATAAGGTCAAACCTAGGCAATTTTTCTTTTTGGACTGAATGGTCTAATAAAAACCAATTCATCAAGATACTTTCCATCGACTCTAAAGAAATGTGAAAATAGTAGTAAAATGCTAGCATTATACTATGAATTTACTTTTTCATTTTAGTGGCTCGAAGAGATTGAAATGAGATTAGATCGAGGGTTAAATAAGGTCAAATCTAGATTTTTTTTCCTTGCTGGGCTGAATAGTCTAATAAAACCCAATTATCCTACGCACTTTCCCCGACTCTAAGGAAATGAGAAAATTATAGTGAAATGTTTGTATTATATTTCAATTTAATTATTCATTTTAGATTAACATGTGAGTAGATCAATGACTAAATAAGGTAAAATATAAATTAATTTTTTGTTGTGCTGCATAGTCTAATAAAAATCAATTCTCCATCATACTTTCCACTGACTCTATTGAAATGTAAATATTTATGAAAATGGTAGTTGGTGAGTCGATTTACACCAAACTAAATATTGAGTACAAATAAGAAAAACTAAATATTGAGAACAAATAAAATTGAGAAAATTGTGATGGTGATGAATAAGAAAAATTAAATATTAAGAACAAATAAAATTGGCAAATTGTTACAGTTGCAAAAAGATTCAACTATGATGAGAGAATTTTGGTTTAGATCAATTTCAAACTAGTTGCCTATCTCGATCCTTGATGCAAAGATGACTTTAAATGCAT
This sequence comes from Rubia yunnanensis, assembly GCA_037428765.1. NCBI lineage: Eukaryota > Viridiplantae > Streptophyta > Magnoliopsida > Gentianales > Rubiaceae > Rubia > Rubia yunnanensis. The sequence goes on along the minus strand of CM075067.1, from coordinate 32,612,220 downwards.
GGAAACAAATTGGTTATAGTTGCAAGCAACCAATATTTCCTTACCTTTTTGATAATCAGGAGGACGCCTTACAAACTATTTCTCTAACTAACATATATCCTAAGAGACACTCTATAGATTTAAAATTCTAGCAGCATTAATAATGAGAAAGACCCCATTCATAACCAGCAAACTCGGACGGCGGATTTTTAAATTAAGGCTGTTGTTCCCTGCCACTGATTGAACTTAAATCACAATAATGGATGATTGGTTCAATTGGTATTAAATTAACTAAAATGATATCAAATATTGCGCACTACTGAATAACATTAAAGTAATCATAAACATTATGATTAAGAAAAACAGAGGCAAGTATGCAATCGAAGTATAAAAATTAATTAGATCTCACAAGAATCGATGCCAGTATTTTATTGATCTTTATTGGAAAATATAAATTTAGCTAGAAAGCATAATTGAATTAACAATGAAAAGCATAAGAATAAATGATGAAAATTGTCTGAATAAAATACTGAAAAAAGTACCAAAATGTGAAAACTGTCGGCGCTGAAAAGACTGTCTGTTGTGCGTATGTCGGTCTACGTACGTATAAAAATCAAAATCTCCAAATATTGCTACAAACAAAAGATAGATAATGAATAAAATATGTCTTTCCTTATCTGTTTAAAATTCAATAAGATTTAGAAATATCTTTGCCTAAAATTTAGGATTCTTACAACAATCAATTCTATTTCTAATTTGGATCGGCAAAATTAATCCACCAAAATATTCCATGTCTTCTTGCATTAGAAATTTCCTTATATTTATTTTCTTTCCATCCATCACTGCCGTATCACATTAGTTCCAGCTTCCAATTATCCATGTGTTCGAAAGTTGGTCGGGATGATCCATCCCGACTGATAACTGTAAGAACTCATCAATTTCATTCCAAAATTCTAAGCTGCAATAAAATATCATCAAAAATGAGTTTCCACAATTTTGATCAACATATCAGCTCCAATACAGCCCAAAACACATGGTACCATCATCCCAATCAATCTCCCCAAACTTAGATTATGCTAGTCCTCGGGCATATGCAAATGCAAAACATAAATGTAAACGTGAGACCCAAAAAACTATGGCAGCCCTAAAATAAAAAACCATCATAGTTGAAACCAAAACACAATCCACTGTCATACCAAAAACCATTCCCCTTTGCTTAAAAAACCATTTCATCCATTTATTCTAGTAAAAAATATGCAATCAAGTCCAGTATTTCCAAGATCATTCAATATCTCTCAAATATCATGATGAGGTAATTCACACAAATCACACTCAATATTCATCGCAACAGGTTTGTTAATGCCATTGTCTCCACTGTATAATTTGAAAACTTGAGCACAAATCGATTAGGTCTTTTCCAAGGTTGTAACGGGGCTACGGTAAAGGGTAGGATATAGGATATACAAGCATAAAAATCCAAGAATATGCAAGCAATTGAATCTCGAATTCAATCCCCACCATGTGCTCATACTTACAAGATTAATGCACCATGATAAGCATAAAAATATAAAATAATTTCCCACAATAACCAACAATCTTTATTTTTTTAAGCTTGTTGCCCAAAGTTTTTATTTTCTTTTTTCATTTTTTTACTGAAATTCTGAAATTTGTTTTTTTTCGTTTTTGGGCAGGAACACTAAGGATTTATTTTCCTTATATAGTAGCACAAAAACTGAATACACAAACCCCATCTCATCATATATTCACCTTAAATCACACCCTACGCACCTCCTCATACATACTTGGATCATTCCACAAGAAATAAATTACTTGCGCATTCTTAGAAAGGTTCAAAGAAGGCTTAGGCTCTGAGCTAAATATATAGTGGTTTAAATATGAAAGAAAAAGTTTGTTGGCTTCAACGGGGCAAACTAGCGGTTCGATGTAAGGTAGGAAATATTTTGTAGAAGCTAAGTGTGGTTATCCCTAAATGCCTATATCACTTTCAGGCTCAAGTAACAAAAATCAGCTTCGAAATCATGGCACAAACCAAGAAATAAATATCAAGATGTGATCACTCATTAAATAGATAAAGAGCTACTTATGATCATTTTTTTCATATATGCCTATATATTTTCACGACTTTTGCTTTTTAAGGCTCAAATCCTTACAATATATCAAAGTTCAAATCAAAATGACTTATTGCACATTCATCATCCTAGAACACATACAAGGAATCCATGATTTGTTTTCACAAAAGGAAAACAATCATCCATCTTACCGCAGACCAAATTTCAGCTCCAACCCTTCAAATTTTCAATTCAAGGCTGCCTTTTTGACTCAAATAACGGGGAAAATTATATTTTTGTATTTTTTTCTTTTTCTGATATTTTTATTTTTTAATAATGAAAAACAAACTAACGATGTTGCACCTCTTCCCCACACTTAGACAACACAATGTTCTCATTATGGAAGAAAGAGATAGCATATGCAAATGTATTAGAAAATATGATTTCATGCAAATAATCTACAAATGAAACAAATGCAACTAAAATAGAAAAATAAAGAAAGAAAAGAAAATGCTCCCTAGGCGGTTAATTAGCTTTGGGGTCAACATCCGAATTTTGGTCGGAAAATGCATCCCGACAAGTCCTGGCTGAAAGTTCTGGGCCAATTCCTGAGCTAATTCAAATAATATTTGGTTTTCTTTGGAAACCCTCCTTCCTCTTTTGAAACTATTCTTGGAAACCTATAATTAAAACCATCAAAATAAATCAAAATGAAAAGAATGAGAATAAAAATAAATGAAAAGAACGAGAATAAAAATAAAAATCTGGGGTTGCATCCCAAGTAGCGCCCTTATTTAAGGTCTTAGGCTTGACTTAGTTAGCTTGATCAGATCAACTATACAGAGGCAATGAAAGTGTCATTCCCTCAACTTTGAAAAGTTCTATTCCCTAGGGATACATGACAAGTAAGGTCTCATTCTTCCCTAAAAATTCATATTTGAGATGCTTAGGCAACGTCTTCGCATGACAATGTACATTAAACAAATTGGTTCTTATTTGGACGAATATTAATATTGACGTATTTTCTTTATGAAATATTTGTTGTTAAATCAATGTAATTGAAAGTTTAGCCATAAATTCAGTGTTATTGAATTTTCTCATATTAATTCAATGTTATTGAATGTTCTCATAATAATTCAATGTTATTGAATGTTCTCAAATTAATTCAGTGTTATTGAATGTTCTCATATTAATTTAGTGTTATTGAATGTTCAATATTTAATATACCGTAACTTGTTGGTGGGCTGAATTTGTAAGGCCCATGAACCAATGCGACGTCAGTCACTATTTCAGTATAGTTTTAGATTAACTGACGTACATGTGACATTGTACTCTATCGGGCGGACACCACAATGTGGTCAAAACGATGTCATTTCAAAATGGTTATATATAAGAGAACCCCCCTTGGTAGTTCAAGCTCCTCTTTATAAGTTTTACAGTAAATTCCAATGGTCTCTCACCTCCCTTCACTTCTCCATTGGAAGAATGGTAAGGCTTTTTCTAACCTTTTAACATGTAATGTTAGTAATTCCTACTTTCCATTGTCCGATTTGTGGTTGTGCAATATGTATCCTAGATTCTTTGTGTTCTAGTTTTTACTCACATTTTTACATGGTGAACTTTCGATGGATGTAGACTTGGGTACTATGTTTTGGTAAAACTCCATAGGGTTTTTGTATAATTTTATGTTGTTAAATCTTAGTTTTTTTTGGGGTTACATGTTTTTACTCGTAGCTTCCTCTGATATATGCAACCTCGATAAAACGTATGTTACGGTTCAGTTAATGCGATAATAAAGCGATGTCGCATATTGTTATTTTTAGTAGCATATTATTTAGTTAGAGATGCCGCACGTGTGTTGGTCATTTATTTGGTCCAACCGATGCGTTCCCGACGTTATGGAAACTTCGCTAGTATATGTTGTCTATGCTACTGGTTCTGACCGACACATACCTGAGACGGGTATGCAATTTCTCAAGTTGCAATTCATGGGATTCCCACCTATTCATATTTTCATTTCTTATTCAGGACTGATTGCTGGCGAAGGTTCATCAATTCGTCCATTTTTCTAGGTCCCAAAGCATTTCACAACATATAAATAGTAAAACACATCTTCACACTTTGCCAAATCATTTTGTTTTCATGCAGTTCTCCGCTCAATGAAGCAATGATGGGCCCATTTTGTTCGATAGTGGGGATCATACAATGGCTCCTGAAAGCCCACGCTTCCACTGTACTTTGAAGCAGCAGAACTTCAGGAAGAACCCAACTTTGGTAAGGCATTTAAAATTAATATGAAATTTCAAATATTTACCCATATATATAAATATATTTCTAATCAATTTTTTTTACTTAGTACATCCTGTGGGAGATTGTACCGCTACTACTGAGTGCGAAGACCCCTGTAGTGCTAAGGTGCTATGGGAAAGAACACTGTATGAACTACTCGGGGGGTGGGAGGATCAATGCCCTTTCCCTAAAGATTTTTGGCGAGTTCCTTAAGGGAAACAACCTATGCATCGGGGACACCTTGTTCTTCGAGGTGATCGAAGTTGGGGGCATATCGTCTTCAAGGTCATCATTATCAAAGCTACTTGAGTTTATTGTAATCTCTATTATGTTTGAATAAAGACGAACATTATTTGAATTTAAGTAATGATTGTGAGATTATTTTCACGACTACTATTTTCTAGATATTAAACTATCTAATTTGAAAATCATAAGATTGACTTTACAGGTTCATATGTGTGTTTTCATATAATTTGAACATCATATGTGTGTTTCCAATTATTTTTCTTATTCTTTTCTATCACCGTCAAATTCTTTACTTTAACTTATCTCTTCAAATATGTGCGACGTTGCTAAGTCATTCACTAAATGTATCAGTACAAACAACGTTAATTGCGATATTGATCATGCTTCAAACACAGCATATGCAACATCACACGGTACTCGGTAACATTATTTACTTTGTTTTTATATCTCTTACTTTGGTTATTTTATTAACTGAGATAAAAAAACTTATTATTTACCTCAGTTTTTTTAACCTAGGTAAAAAAACCTTTTACTTCAATGAAAACAACCGAGGTAAAATAACTTTTTACCTCATTTTTTTGAGGTTAAGAAAAAAATTGAGGTAAAAGTGGCGAAGTAATAGGTCCAGTTTCTTGTAGTAAATCTAGACAATTTTTCTTGTTGGACCTAAGAGTTTAATAAAACCCAGTTCTCTAACATAATTTCTATTGACTCTAAAGCAATGGAAAAATTGTAGTAAAATGCTAGTATTTTACTATGAGATTACATTTTCATTTTAGTAACTCGAGAAAACTGAAATAAGAGTAGATCGAGGTTTTAAGAAGGTCAAATCTAAATATTTTTTTCTTGATGGGCTTAATAATCTAATAAAGCTTAATTCTCCAATGTACTTTCCATGACTCTAAGGAAATTGGAAAATCTCGGTGAAATGCTTGTATTATATTATCAATTTACTTATTCAATTTAGTGGCTTGAGGAGAGTGACATGTGAGTATATCGATGATAAAATAAGGTCAAAACTAAATTAGTTTCTTTGGGCAAAATAGTCTAATAAAGCCCAATTCTCTAGCGTACTTTCCACCGACTTCAAAGAAATGATTTTTTTTTAAAATGCTAGCATTATATCATGAGTTTATTTTTTCACTTTAGTGTCTCGAGGAGAGTGAAATGATAGTACATGGAGAATTAAATATGGTCAAATCTAGACAGTTTTTTTGTTGTGCTGAATAGTCTAATGAAGCCCAATTATCCAACGTACTTTCCACCGACAGTAAAGAAATGGAAAAATCATAGTGAAATGCTAATATTATATTATGAGCTTTCTTTTTTTATAACTTTTAATGGCTCGAGGAGAGTGACATTAGAGCATATCAGGAATTAAATAAGATCAAATCTAGAAATATTTATTGTTGGGTTCAATAATTTAATGAAGCTCAATTCTCTAATATACTTTCAACCAAAACTCAGGAAATGGGAAAATCATAGTGTGATGCTTGTATTATATTATGATTTACAGTTTCATTTTAGTGGCTCGAGGAAAGTGACATGAGTCTAGATTGAAATAATGTCAAACCTAGACAATTTTTCTTGTTGGACTGAATGGTCTAATAAACCAAATTCTCCAACATACTTTCCACCGACTAAATAGAACTGGAAAAATAGTAGTAAAATGCTAGCAATATATTATGAATTTAATTTTTCATTTTAGTGGCTCGAAGAAAGTGAAATGAGATTAGATCAAGGGATAAATAAGGTCAAATCTAGATGTTTTTTCTTGCAGGGTTTAATAGTTTAATGAAACCCAATCATCAAATGTACTTTCCCCGACTCTAAAGAAATGGGAAAAATGTAGTCAAATGCTTTTATTAAATTTCAATTTTTTAATTCATTTTAGTGGTTTGAGGAGAGTGACATGTGAGTAGATTGATCACTAAGAAAGGTAAAATCTAAATTAATTTTTTGTTGTGCTTAATAGTCTAATAAAACCCAATTCTCTATTGTTCTTTCCACCGACTCTATTGAAATGGAAAAATTAAAAAAATTGCTAGTTGGTGAGTCAATTTACACCAAAAATAATTCAAGCTCTAAGCCAAATTCCAATTTACAATTAGGTGGTTAGGATAATCATCTTGACTAGTACAAAAGCGAGCAAGTTCTTTCCCAACAAATTGGCGATATTTTTCTTAATTCTTAATGTGCGATTTTGTAACCAAAACACTGATTTGATGGTGATGAATATTAAAAATGAAATATTAAGAACAAACAAAATTGGCATATTGTTACTGATTGCAAAAATATTCAACTATGATGAGAGAATTCCTGTTTCGATCAATTCCATAATGGCTTTCTATCTCGATCCTTGATGAAAAGATGACTTTAAATGCATGCACACGAATTGGTTATAGTTGCAAGCAACCAATCTTTCCTTACCTTGTCGATAATTAGGAGGACGACTCATAAACTATTTCTCTAACTAACATATAACCTAAGAGATGCTCTATAGATTTAATATACTAGCATCATTAATAAAGAGAAAGATCCAATTCATAACAAACAAACTCGGACGCCGGATTATTAAATTAAAATTGTTCCCTACCACTGATTGAACATACATCACAGTTACGGATGATTGGTTCAATTGGTATTAAATCAACAAAAATGATATAAAATATTGCGTACTACTCAATAACATTAAAGCAATCATAAACATTATAATCAAGAACAACAGATGCAAGCATGCAATCAAAGTATAAAAACTAATTAGATCTCAGGAGAATCGACGCCAGCAATTTCTTGATATTTATCGAAAAAGATGAATTTAGCTAGAAAATATAATTGAATTAACAATCAAAAGCATAAAAATAAATGATGAAAATTTTCTAAATAGAATACTGAAAAAAGTGCCAAAACTTGAATACTGTCTGCGCAGAAAAGACGGTGTTTCATGCGTATGTTTGTCTACGTACATATAAAAACCAGAATCTCCAAAAAATTACTACAATCAAAGAATAGATAAGGAATAAAATGTCTTTCGTTATCTATTTAAAATTCAATAAGATATAAAAATATCTTCTCCTAAAATTTAGGAGTCTTCAAGAAATCAATTCCATTTCTAATTTGGATTTGGAAAAATTAATCCACCAAAATATTCCATGTCTTCTTGCACAATAACTTTTATTTTATTTCTTTTCTTTCCATCCATCACTGTCGTATCATGTTATTTCTAGCGTCTAATTCTCCATGTGTCCAAAAATTGGTCGAGATGGTCATTCTGTCTGATAGCTGCAGAAACTCGTCAATTTCATTCCAAAATTATAAACTACAATAAAATATCATCAAAACATGAGTTTACACAAATTTGATCAACACATCAGCTCAAATACAACCCTAAACATATGGTAATATCATCACAATCACTAGTACTATATTATGATTTTATTTTTTTCACTTTAGTGGCCCGAGGAGGTTGAACTGATTGTAGATTGTGAATTAAATAAGGTCAACTTTTTACAATTTCCTTGAAGGGATGAATAGTGTAATGAAGTCTAATTCTCCAACGAACTTTTCACCAACTTTAAAGAAATGGAAAAATTATAGTAAAATGCTAATATTGTATTATGAATTTCCTTTTTCAATATAATGGTCCGAGGAGAGTGACATGATATTAGATCTAGAATTAAACAATGTCAAATATAGAGACATTTTCTTGTTTTAGTAAATAGTCTTAGTAATGCAAGTATTATACTATGGGTTTACTTTTTCATTTTTGTGGCTCGAGGAAAGTGAGATGAGAGTAGATCGAGGGTTAAATAAGGTCAAATATAGATTACTTTTCTCATTGGGGTGAATAATCTTTAAGCCCATTTTTCAACGTACTTTCCACTATTTCTTATGAAAATGAAAAAATGTAGTGAAATGCTTATATTATATTATGAGTTAATTTTTTCACTTTAGTGGCTCAAAGAGAGTTATATGATAGTAGATCGAGAATTAAATAAGATCAAATGTATACAATTTTTCTTGTTTGGCTGAATAGTTTAATGAAACCCAATTCTTCAACGTACTTTCCACCGACTCTGAGGAATGGGAAAATCGTAGTGAAATGCATGTATTATAAACTTTACTTATTCATTTTAGTTTCTTGAGGAGAGTGACATGTGAGTAGATTGAGTATTAAATAAGGTTAAATCTATTTTTTTTTGTTGGGATGAATAGGTTTATGAAGTCCAATTCTCCATCCTACTTTCCACATACTCTAAAGAACTGGAAAATTTTATTAAAATTCTAGTATTATATTATGAGTTTATTTATTCAATTTAGTGGCTCAAGGAGAGTGAAATGATAATAGATTAAGAATTAAATAAGGACAAATCTAGACAATTTTCTTGTTGAGATGAATAGTCTAATGAAGCCCCATCCTCCAATGTACTTCCAACCAACACTAAAGAAATGGTAAGTTATTTTTTTTTCTTAAACCATCTAGAGGAAGATGGGGGAAATTATATTAGGCCTTCCCAAGCCGTGTAATACAACAAAAGAGCAACAGAAACAGAAAAAGAGATGAAGCCAAGGCTTAGTTGAGATTTACAGAAGGAAGCCCTAAGCTCTTGAAGCAACATTTGTTGCCTCCAAAATAATGTCTAATTATGAAAGTAATAGATAGAGGATAACAAAAAACTATTAGACTAAAGAAGAGGATCATCGAACTTGTTAGTGAATAGCAAAAACTAGACACAAAGCAGTCAGAATCACCCTCCATAGTCTAATGAGCCTGTCCTCCAGCTGTGGTGAGATCCATCGTGAACAACAGTAGAGCGAGCCAATAACACCAAAAGTATCCAGCTAGTGAGAATTTGAAACCGTAATGGGGCAGTGCAATGAGCAGAGACTATTTTATACCATATGAACCTACAAAAAAATCAATAGAAATCAGTAGCATCCGATCTAATGAACCATCCTTAAGGAAGGAGTACCAATCTGATCTAGCCTAATTAATCCTTGGACCGAGTTAGAAAGCATAGAAAATCTGAAAGGGGATGAGTCAATCTGAGATTGAAGACAAGCTTTTGCCAGAGAATCTGTAACAAGGTTTGCCTGTCTGTAAATGTGCACAAGTTCAATTACACCCAAAGATTGGTGAATATCATCAGCTAGCTGGAACATTTTTCAGTGTGCTTTAAGAGGATCATTAACAAACTGTACAGCACTAAGGCAATCAGATTCAATGCAAACAGGTAAGGAGTATGCTGTAGACTTTTTTAGAGCAAACTGAATTGCCTTCAATTCAGCTTCAAGAGGGGAAATGGCATGAGTATATACAGTGTGTGCACCCCTGAAACTACCTCTACTATCTCTAATTATCATTCCAAGTCCACACATATTAGTATGACAGCACCATGAGGCATCGACATTAATCTTAAAACCCGAACAAGGTCTTCTCCAAGCAATTTTAAAAATTTTAGGCTTTGGAGAAGATTTAATCAGAGGCAAGAAGGAATGTTCAGCAATACTCAAGTCAATAGGGGAGATTATGAACACAGGTTTAGCACTGAAAGTAAAAAAGATCGGATCCCTTATTTGATTAAGTACTAAATCTTGGAATGGCTTAACAGAGTCATATATAAATTTATTTCTCATCTTCCACATATTCCAGCATGTAATTGCAGCAGCAGTTCGAACTATAGTTGAATGTAAGGAACTTAGGGTAGGGTAAGTAATATAGCATGATATTCCTTCCCAGATAGATGGGAAAGCTCTATCCCTGATTCCCATGAACTGATGAACTATTTTCCAAACTTTCACTGCAAAAATGCATGAATTGAAAAAATGGTCCAAGGAGTCTTCATGGACATTACACATACAACATTTGGAAGGTAAGCAAAATCTCAGTTTTCTAAGGATATTATCAAAAGGTAAAAAAGAGTTAGTCAACTTCCACATGAAAACAGAGATTTTCTTATCAATTATAGCATTCCAAAGATGTTGAATAGAGGCAATAGAACCTCTACTATTGCTAAGTAAGAAATAGGTGGATTTAAATGAGAAATCACCTTTGATTCTGGGTTTCCATATTAGCCTATCCTCCCTGTGTATTGAGAGTTTAGATTCCTGCAAAAGAGAAATAGCATCAGGGGGTAGAAGATGAGTAATTTTGTTGATCAAAATTGATTTATTGGAGATAAATTCAGAGACTGTACAGGCAGCCGAAATATCAACCAGATTCTGATCACAGAGGTCCATAATGGGGCCTATATCTAACCAGTTAGATGTCCAAAAGTTGCATTCCCCTCTGCCCACAATCACTCTAGAGTTAGCTTCAGCCCATGCATTAACAGAGCAGATCCTTTTCCAGTTTGAAGAAGTCCTATATGAGGGTGGGAGGGATGCAACAAAATGAGTCCATAAAGCCTCAACTTTTTGGTATTTTCACCAAAGTTTGACTGAGCATGTTTTAATTATGGTGGTTATTGATCTAAAACCTAGACCATTTTGATCAATTGGGAAGCAAAGAGCATCCCACTTTCTCCAGGATCTTTTAGGTTTCAGATCAGTATCCCCCCAGAAAAATTTACTCAGTTTTTTTTCTATGGCACTGATGATCTCTTTTTTGGGTTTTAGAACTGACCAGATGTGCTGAGGAATAGAATAAATGCATGACTCAATAAGTGTTATTTTACCACCAGCAGAGATCCATCTATTTTTCCAGTTACCTATCTTACTGTCTATCTGTTCAAGAAGAGGTTGGAAATAGATTTTTTTTGCAGTCCCAGTAAAGATAGGAACTCCCAGGTATGTGAATGGAAAAACCCCAATTTTTATACCCAGAATCCTTTTGATGTGGTTAACTGTATGAACAAAAGCATACTTTCCAATGAAGATGTCACTCTTATTATAGTTAATCTTTTGGCCACTGACTTCTTCAAAGGTAGACAAAAAAGCTTTAAATCTAATCAAATTTAGCTTAGTAGCTTTAAAGAAAACCACAGTATCATCCGCAAAGGATAGATGGGAGATTTGGAGAGAATTACCTGGAAGGTCATAGTATGCCAACTTACCATTGTGGAAAATAAAAGCCAAACTCCTAGCAAAAGCCTCAGAGAAAATGTTAAATAAAAAAGGAGATAAGGGGTCGCCCTGTTTAATACCCCGGGTGGATTGAAAAAACCCCACTGGCTTACCATTAATAAGAATAGAGAACCAAGCCTGTGACAGATTTTTCATGATGGAAAAATGAATTTTGCATGAAATCTGAGTTTAGCTAAGACACTATATAAAAAAGACCATTTAACTCTGTCGAAAGCCTTCTTAAGGTCCAGTTTAACAATGCAATTAGGTTCTCTACGTTTCCTGTTCAGAAACCTTACCAATTCTTGCAGGTATATTACATTGTCCGAAATGTCTCTCCCTTGAAGGAAGGCTGTTTGGTTAGGGGAAATGATTCTAGGCATTAGAGGCTTGAGTCTTTCCATTAGTACTTTGGAGCATATCTTGTTTACTACATTGGAAATATTTATTGGTCTATAGTCATCAAAAGAGGCAGGGGTCCATTTTTTTGGAATTATTGTGATCCATGTGCTACCAATACCCCTAGGAATGTTATTTGCAGTTAGAAAATCTTGAACAGCCGAAAGTAAGTCTTCAGCAATTATATCACAGGATTTTATGTAGAACTTAGCTGTAAAGCCATCTGGCCCAGGGCTACTAGACTTATTAAGACTAAGAACAATCCCTTTGAGCTCAGGCAATGAAACAGGTTGAATAAGTCTTTCATTATCCTCTTGAGTGATCAGTTTAGGTATCTGATTCAGAAAATGAGACTGGTAGAGAGAACTATGAGGAGAGCTATCCTCATTTAAGAGATCCTGGTAGTAGTGAATGGCTTCCTTCTCAATGTCATGTATGTTATCTAACCATTGACCATTACTGCTCTTGACTTTTGTGATCTTCAACCTATAGTTCCTTTCCTTTACCGAATTATGAAAAACACTAGTGTTATTGTCCCCTTCCCTTAGCCATTTAATCTTTGCCTTATGTTTCCAAAACTTTTTCTGTTTTTCCAGGGCCCTTACAACCCTAGATTTAGCATCCTTAAGTTTAGCCAGATTATCCACAGAAGCATTCTGATCAGTTAAAAGTTCCTGAGCTTCTAAAGCCATTTCTTCTTGCACTACATTATCATTAATATTGCCAATTTTTTCTTTATTCCAGATTTTGAGATCCTTTTTCAATCTGACAAGTTTAAGATAGAAACCAAGCATTCCTGATTTATGGAGAGGGATCTCCCAATTTTGTTTAATTACTTCATTAAAGTCCTTTCTTTTATACCAGGTATTCAGAAATATAAATGGCCTAGGATTGGATGGGATATCACTGCCAACAGTAAGAAGCATAGGGTTATGATCTGAACTAATCCTTTTCAAGATCTGCACAGAAGAGGATGGAAAAGATAGTGTCCAAGAGGGGGTACATAGACCTCTATCTAATCTTTGTACTGTAGGATTCCTTAATCTATTGTTACTCCAAGTGAACAGGTTCCCCACAATGTTAATTTCCTCCAATGCCATTACATTTATAAAATCATTAAAGTCTCTCATACTTCCCAGTTTGGGAGTAGATGGACCTTTATACTCATTTATAGATGTAATAGTATTGAAATCACCAATGAAAAGGGATTCTGAGTGAGTAAAGGACCTAAGGTCAGACCAAAGGGTTTTCCTACCAGTCCTAGTTCTGAGACCATATATAAAGAAGGCATCCATGGTCTTATTCAGAGTGATACAATTCAGATTAACTGCAAGGAATTGCAAATTATCACATTTAACCGTTAAAGATAGGCTAGAATTCCAGAAGAGCCAAATCTGACCATTATTTGCAAACATGCAGTTATCATAACGTAACAGTTGTCTATAAGAATCACATTGCATGTTTTCATGTTTAGGCTCAATTAAACAGATAAGCTCAAATTTGTGCCTTTTGATCAGATTATGAAGTCTTAACATTGATGTGTCTATTCCTCTAAGGTTCCAAACCAGCATTTTAAACTTAATTGTTGTGTTATTCATAGGGAAACATTATTAGAGGTTTTTGATCTAGTCATGATAGTATTTTGTTGAGTAAAATAAGTATCATTCCTCCGTTTAGAATCTTTCCCTAATGTCTTTTCTTTTTTCAGCTTGCCAGGTGTAGAGCATAAGATGGAAGAGTTTACCTTGCTTACCTGATCAGCTCCAACAGCTAGGACTTTATCAGGAGAGGCTTCCATGCAATCTGTTGAGGTGACTACTGAAACAGGAAGCTCAGCATTGATTGGAGAGTCGCTTGAAGTGTCTCCATCGCTTGATATATCTTCATCTGCCAGGGGGAGAAATCTATTTTGCCTGTGTTTCTGCTGAGAGAAGATAAAATTTTTAGCAGCAATAATAGAATTGAAAGGTGAGAAAGACCTACCTCGTTTGCTAGGCATATCATCCTTAGCAAAGACTTTCCTCATTTTGACATTTGGAGGGGCAGATAGTGAGTGCATAGTCTGTTGTACTGATACTTAAGGATCAGAGGAAAGCATTTGAGGGCTTAGGGAGCTAAGTAGGTCATTATCAAAATGGAGAAGGTTACTGGCCATGCTAGGTGACTGAGATTGGAGGTGTACTGAACTATCATTTTGACTAACCATAAGATGTTCAGCAATATGAAGCTCAGAAACCCTCTCAGTATTGGTTTCCTGATTCGATAACAGGATCTGATCGTCAACCTTAGTTAAATCCTTTTCAACTGGAAGCTGATCACTCAAAACAACATCAGAAGCCTCTTGTTCAATAATTGGTATAGTAACCACTTGCTTCTTCGGAACATATATATAATTCTGAGCATGGATCATTTTTTTTTCTATAGCCGAAACTCCAGAACCCCCAGCTTTCTTATTACCATCCTGACTGAGACTTACAATAACCTTACCCTGACCTTCATAACCTCTTTGCTGATCTTCAGTTTGATCCACTGAGTCTATATTGCAAGGGTTAACTTTGTCTATCCTATGCGACCTTGTTCTCTTAAGTTCAGGATGCAAATAAATGCAACGATTATCCTCATGTCCTATACATTTACAATGATAACAGTAGGGATGGATATCCTCAAATACTAAGGGAAGTTTAACCACGTTATATTCATTTCCTTCCTCCTCTATACCAACTCTAATAAATGAAGGAAGCTTTTTTTTCAGATCAACTTCAACACACATTTTAACACATGAAGGTCTAGAAAGAGCCGCAGTTGCAGTATCCATCTTAATGTAGTTTCCTATTTGGTTCCCCATAATTTCTAACATAGCTGTATTATAGAAGTAAACAGGGACATAGGGTATAGTAACCCATACCGGAACAATGGACGATTCCGCCTCAGGGGAGAAATCAGTGGTCCATTTGAAGACCTTCATTTGGGCGTGGTTGAAAATCCACTGGCCTTTGAGCCAAAGCCGCTGGTAATCCTCTATACATTGATTACATTAATTCTTTTTTTCACAATTTTTTTGAACCGTATGCATCAAAAGGAGCTGGAATTTGCCTTTGAATCCAACCGAGTTGAAAAAATCATTGAGTTGAGCCATCGATGGCTTGCCTCTTGCGAACTTGCCGACGAGAGCATTTTGGTAGTGGGAAGCAAGAATATAAGCATCTTTGCGGCTTACCAAGCAAGCAATTTCCCCCTTATAGTGTGTTTTGGGGATAATTTCTGGGTTGGAGGAGAGGGAATCATTTAGAGGAGGAGGGCGGTTGCCTAAAGCCTGGAGGAAGGATTTACCCGTCACATAGCTACCGCGGCCAGGCGGAGGGGCCGCCATAGCAGCAGGAAGGGAAGAACCGGTCAGTGACCGTTATCAGAGAGAAGAAAGAAGGATGATGATGAACAGTGGCTGAGTGTGTATATTGCACCTTAATCGCCAAAAAATCGCACACAGAAATTTTTAACCGTTGAAACTGTAGAGCCTTTTGAAAGAAATGGTAAGTTATGTTGACTGTAAATATTATAAGTAGCATGAAATTTGATCTCTTTATGTTAAATATAAATATTATTGGAATCATGTCGACTAAGTAAGGGTTGAAGCTATACTGCAGCTTACATTTTTTTTAAATGCACCCTGAGGTAGGGGATATTTATTAGATTCCCCAAACCTATGTAGAACCAACAGATGTACAGTGATGTTTTGGAATATTACATCGATAAGGCAACCTTGTTGCCTTCAAAGGAATGATCTAATTCTAGTGGACTAGTGGATGAGATGTAAATGAAGTAGTATTTGCTGGGTCGAGGTCTGGAGGGGTCGAGTCTTGATGGTTCGACTGCTCGAATGCTCAACTCCTCTATTGTTCGAGTGCTCAAGGGTTCGAGTGTGAGGCCGCCTAGGCTGGAGGCTCGAGTGTTCGAGTTAGCCAGTACTTGAGGGCTTGAATGTTTGAGGTGTCCAGTGGTCGAGGACTCCATGCTCGATGATTTTAATGGCTCGAGTGCTCGATTGGTTGAGGACTGCTCGAGTACTCGAGGGCTTCAGTGCTGAAGGGGTCGAGGGCTTGTGTGTATCCAGTGCTCGAGGGCCTGAGTGTTTGAGGGCTTGATAGTTCGAGGTATCTAATAGTCAAGGGTTCCAAGGCTCGATGGTTCTAGGTCTCAGTGCCTTAGTGCTCGAGGGCTCGTGTGCTCGTGCTCGAGGTCTCCAAGGTTGTTCAAGGGCTTCATGAGTCAAGGGCTCCAGGCCTCGAGGGTTCCCAAGCATTAGTGCTCGAGGACTCCCGAGCTTGAGGGCTCCAGGCTTGAGTACTCAGTGCTCCAGGCTCGAGGGCACAAAGCTCCAGGACTCGATGATTCCGGGCTCGATTGCTTGAGTGCTTGATGGCTCGGGTGCTCGAGGATCCAGTGCTCGAAGACTTCTAGTTTTCCAGTTTTGATGTGATTAACAGGTCTCCAATCCTTGAGGGCTCCGGTACTCGAGGGATCCGGTGCTCGAGGTCTTCTATGTATTCAGTCTCGAGGTTGGTTGGTTTGAGAGCTCGAGTCGAGGACTCGAAAGGTCGATGGCTCCAGTGTTCGAGGCTCCAAAAGTGTCCTTTGTTTGAGACTCGATGGCTCGAGTGCCTGATGTCTCGAGGGCGATAGTACTCGAGAGCTTGAGTGCTCGAGATATCCAGTGTGCGATGGCACCATGGCTCGAGGGCTCCAAGTCTCGAGGGATCCAAAAACATGAGTGCTCGGGGTGCTCCAGGGCTCGTGGCCTCCAGGCTCAAGTGTTCGATGCTCCAGACTCGAGTGTTCGAAGTTCCAGGGCTCCAGGGCTCCAGGCTCAAGTACTCGATGTTCCAGGCTCAAGGAAAGAAATAGTCTATGTACAGAGCTAGAGGTAACGGAAGTTGTGTTTCTAGAGTGAGCGATCTCCACCCCTTGTGTTAATCACTAACTCTGGCCAGGCAGTTTACCACAAAAATCTTCAGTACCATTTCCTTCGAGGTATCCACTGTTCGAGTGCTCCAAAGCTCGAGGGCTCCAATTCTCGAGGCCATCAAAGCATGAGTGCACGGGGCCTCCAGGGCACGAGGCCTGCAGCTTACATATTTAGTCTTCATTGAACTTAGTTTGTACATGTGTCTTGCTCATCTTTGGTGCTTATGAAATTGGTGGGGATGGTTCAGATGCAAGTATAACTTGCTTCACAATTAGTTGCTTAGTCTGAATTTTTATTGTTTAACACTTGCTTCATTAAACTAATAGTTTTGTATTTTATTGTGTGAGTATCTTTTTATGCTTATCATGCTGATTTTACTGTGTATTTTCCTTCAATTTTTTACATTTTTACATTTGACTGTTGTAGAGAGTCTCTGATCAAGGTGCCTGAGCAACCTATAATTACTTACTGTAAGCCCGATGACTGTGGACGTGTTGGCTCAGCTTCATGTGGAGCTTGAGTCATGTAGTCCAGAGGAGAGGGTACGTTTGTATTTATTGCAGTATAAGGTGTTTAAGGGTTTAGGGGAGGTTAAGCTGAGGAGGACTAGCCTTCATTCAACTTGGTTGAATTCGAGCTTGGTTTATGAAAGACTTATTTTTGGGGGTGGTTGAGGTATGACAAGCAAGGGGAAGAGGTTGTTTCAGACTTGATGTCTTCGTGTGATAAATGCGTGAAATAATTCTGGTTGATTTATGTTGCTTCTGAGCTTCCTACTAGCAGTTGGTCATTTTCGCGTGATACTGTGGTTGGAAGCATAAAGGATGTGTCTCGGAGTGTGTTGTTCCTGATTGGGAATGAAAAGGCATGCGCTAAATTTCCTTCTGACCTTTCTGCTCCATTCCATGCCATGCTTAACAGATGTTTCACGCGCTTCTTGAGGAGATTGATTTGTCCAAGAAAAGTATATCTCATGGGGGTATGAGGGCCATTTGCAAATTTAGCGCATCAGGGCGATTTGATGAAGTGTCTGCCAATCTGTTGCTGGAAATATTGTTGTTTGCTAATGTGTTTTGATGTGAAAAGCTAAAGGATTGTTGTGGTCGGAAGCTTTGTTTATTGGCTTCTTCCCTCAAAGATGCAACAGTGCTTATGGAATATGAACTCAAAGAAAATTGTCCCGATTGGCTTCTTCCCCCATTTTTTAAAAATGCTAACCCTAAGCTAGATAGTGCTAAACCTAGGGAAAAATAAATGCAAGTCCAGATGCTGGACAGCTATTCGAGGCTGCATTGAAAGTTGGTCATGTCTATTCAATTGTTGGTTTGGAAATTTTTCAGTGTATTTGATGAAATTTTTACTTTCAATCTATGATTTTGTAAGTGCAATTTTTAATTCAAAGTTCCATTAACTATGAATAATTTTAAAACTTTCCATTCTACATTTAATTTTGTATTAGGAAAAATCTTGGGAAAAACTGTCTTTCCATAAGTACATGAAAAATTGGGTTTTTTTAAAAAATAAAATAAAACTCACCGTAGTGAGGGGGTTTGTATTAGGCTCCCCAAGCCCTGAAAATGAGGTGTAAGACACTCAGTTCATGGAATATCATCAAAATGCGAGTGGAAATGAACACGATGATATGAGTGAGCTCTCTATAAAGAAGCATTAAGCCTATCGCTTGTACGATTCCATCTCTATTGTCCCCACCCCCAGTGTTAACAAGTAGCCTAAAATGGCCTAACCACTTTTTTGCCTCCAATACCCATTATTGGCAAAAAGAGGTGGCCTCCCGTGATAGCGATATTGATAAAAGAGTAACGTACCTATGAAGTGCTTGCTAGTTTTGCTAAGGAGTCAGCCACACTGTTTGCCTCCCAGTAGATATGATTTATGGTGCAGTCAAGATTGTTCAAAAGACACCATATTTTCCTGATGTGTACTATGTAGCGCCATGGAATTCTGAACTCTCTTCTCACTATCTTAACCAAGATTAGAAAGTCACATTGGATTTGCAAATGTGAGTATCCTTTCTGCAAAGTCAACTCTAGTCCCCGCTCTAAGGTGATTTCAACCAAAATACTATTTCCTTGTCTAAGATATGTGGCCCTTGCCAGTTTGACTTGTCCATGCTGATCCCGGATAATAAAACCAGCTCCTGCATCACCATTCCTGAGGGCAGAGCCATCAGTGTTCAATTTGATGTGCTTCGGGAGTTCCTAATGTATGATCCCTCTTGCTCTATCCTTCTTCGGTAACCAGTGAGGCAATTTCACTAAAACAGGAAAGTTTCCAACCATAGTCCATTTCAGATTCAATTTATGTGATAGAAAAATGTCCCGGAACTGTGTCATAATCCTTTTGAGTATATGCATAATGTTAGGCTTTGTGGATTCATGTATAAATCGGTTTCTAGTGCACCAAATAAACCAAGTTACTACACATGGGACTATACGAATCAATTGAGCAAACTTAGAATTTTTGACTTGAATAGACCATTAAAAATAAAACATGCCCCAGAGATAATCAAACTTATGATTAGGAAGGTTAATGGTTGAGTGTATTTGTGTACATATGCTCCGTATAACGGTACATGAATTAAATGAAAGGTGAATATCCTTTGAAGCATGCTTACAGAAGATACACTTAGTAGGCAGATTGAAGGACGTCTTCTAAAATATCAAGCATCGCAATCAATCTATTCAGTAGCTTCCAATTAAAAACACATATCTTCCTAGGCAACATGTTTGACCATATATGCTTGAAGGAAGAGACCTCATCTTTTGTTTGCCTAAGGAAAGCTTATGCTAATTTTAGCAAAAACCACCATTTTTAGATAATTTCCAGATTAAAGTGTCATCATATTATGAAAATAAGGCAATTTCAAGCTCAAGGTGATGTAAAATATTCTCAGGAAGACTAGCACTAATCAGGTTAGGAAAATGACTCTTATTGTAACAGAAATCAGCAATGGAGCAATCCAGATTACGAATATTCGTATCACTGTTCCAGGCATCAATGAGAGAACCAAAGCATGTCCATTTAGAGATCCAAAAAGAGACCTCTCCTTTTCCAACCTGTAAAAAAGAGTTAGATACAACAATATCTGAAACTTCTTTGATTCTTCTCCATGTTCCAGAGACTTTCAGATAAACTGGCATCGACCACATGGCATTAGACCGTAAGGACTTATTTTGCCAAAGCTTCCACCAGAGTTTAAGGGAAAAGCTTTTGGTCAGTGTATGTAGATTTTTAAATTTGAGATCATTCTCCAATTTTGGAAAGCATAACTTAGGGTAAGATCTCCAAACCTTTTTATTTCCATTATTATTACTAGAGATCTTCCAAAAGAATTTTTCAAAGAGTATGTGCAATCTATAAATTACTCCTTTTGTAGGTTTTATGACTGTGATGAATTGCAAAGGAATGGCTGAAAGGACGTGTTTGATTAGAACCATCCTACCAACTTGACTTAGGAAATTTTTTTTCCAAGATAATATTTTAGATGACACGGAGCCAATTAGGTTTTGAAAATAGGTATTTTTGCATCTTCCAATGAACATAGAACAACCTTGATACCTGAAAGAAAAATTTCCTGGTATCATGCTTGTTTCATTAGCTACAAATGTCCTAATGTTTGGTGGTACAAATTTAGAGATGTAGAAAAAGTATTTCTTGAAGTTCACCTTTTGACCTGTGGCTCTTTCAAAGGTTTTAAGAAAGCATATGAGAGTTTTTAGACCAGCCTTTGAAAACTTCATGAAAACTGTTGTGCCGCCAGTGAATGAAAGGTGTGTGACACTAGTCATTGAATGTGACAGCTTATGAAAATTCATATTTGTATATTGGAATAGAAAATTCAGGTTTTTTAAGAAGGCTTGGGCCATTAGGATAAACAAGAAAGGAGAAAAAGGGTCTCCTTGCTTGAGTCCTCTTGATGATTGGAACAAGCCATGAGATTTTCCATTCACAAGTATAGAAATATAAGTTGCCTTAGTGTTTCCCATAATAGCATCTACCAGAGAAGTTTTAAAACCAATTTTCAAGAGAAGTTTTGTTAGAACATCCAAGAGACTCTATCAAAAGCCTTCATCATGTCCATTTTAAAAATCACATTAAACCACTTGTTTTTGTTATTTAAAAATAAGTTGGTTCCTGCATTAGCAGGACATTATCCGGCAGTTCTCTTCCTTGAACAAATGCTAACAGTTCAGGAGAGATTGAGGCGGACATTATGGGCTGAATCTGTGTGTGATGATTTTGGAAAAGATTTTATATACAAAATTTAAAAAAAACTAATAGGTCGAAAATCTTTAAAAGATTAAACAACTTCTTTTTTTGGAATCAGGACGATTAGAGCAGAGGCAATTGCTTTAGGGATGGTGTTACCCTATAAGAAGTTATTTACAGCAAGCAATAAATCATCATTAATGATATCCCAACAGTGTTTAGAGAAAGAACCTGACAATCCATCGGGGCCCGGGGCAGAATCACTGTCCATCGAAGAGATTATGTTGATTAATTCCAAGCTCGTAGCTTGTTCCAATAATGTTGCATTCATTTCTAAAGTTACCAAGGTTGGAAAATTTTCTAAAAGAACAGTTGTATTCACCCCAGTGGGATCAATAAATTCATCAGAAAACAAATAAGAGTAAAAATTCACTGCCTTCCTTCCCAATTTTGTTTTGATCATCTATCCAGTTGTCCTAGGAATTCCTAATGGAAGCTATTTACTGTCTACTATTCTTTTCCTTCACAAAGTTATGAGAAAATTTAGTGTTATTATCCCCTTCCTTAAGCCATTTAACATGTGATTTCTGCTTCCAAAAAATTTCTTGCTGGGACAAGGTTAAAGTTAATTCAGCCTTTGCAAGATTATAAGTTGTTTAATTAATAGCATTATTAAGAGATTGCATATCCTGTTTAGCTTTTGAAAAGTTTTCTTTGGCTGATTTTACTCTATCAAAAATATTCCCAAAAACATTCTTGTTCCACAATTTCATAGCAGATTTTAGATTCTTTAGCTTAAAAGAGAATCTCTTCATGCCAGTGAGATTAGTCTCTATGTTCCAAGCATCAAAGACAAGTTTGGACAAAGATTGATGATGGATTCAACAGTTTTGAAACCTAAGGGTTTAGGTCCAAATTCTGTATTGCTTGGCTTCATGCTTAAGATTAGGGGAGAATGGTCTGATTGCTCTCTAGCAATAACCTACAAAGAGGATGAAGGAAAATTATTAGACCAAATGTTATTACCTAGACCTCTATCTAGTCTTTTCCATACATGACCCTTAGGTCTCATTCTTGTCCAAGTAAAGAAACTGCCTGAGGTTGGAAGAGATGAAAAATTACAGGCCTGTGTGAATGAATTAAAATCTTCAATGCAAATAGGTTCAGGAGTAGATGAACCAATATATTTATCAATATTATCGATGACATTGAAGTTCCCAATCAATAAAATAGGTTTACATTTCAGAGGTTTCGGGGAATTCCACAAGATGTTCTTAGCCTTGTTAGATGTTTGGCATAGATGAAAGCAATCTGACAGTCTTTAGCCAAGTTGGGATGCTTAATGTTGACTAGAAGGTATTGATCATGTGTTATCAGGATATTAACAGTTAAGATGTCATCCTATAGAAGCCAAATTTTACAATTAGGAGCAGCAAAGGCATGTTTATATCCCAAGTCAGAAGCAGTGGTCATTAGCTGATCATTATGGATTATTGGTTCAATTAGAGTTTTCATACTGATGTTATATCTATGCTTAATGTCCATAACTCTAGTCTTAGATGCATTTTTTCCAATCCTCTAACATTTCAAATATAGAAATTTAGACCTGTCATTGAAAAATCAAGGATTAGAAGTCAAGGAGGAATGGGTTACTACCATTTTTGGAGTAGCAGTGTAATCTTTCTTAGTGTATTTCCTTGTCTTGGTTCGCTACTCCTGTGTACCACTATGATTATCATCTTCTGTATCTTGTAAACCTGCAGCTCTTGGAAGAGAAGTGGTTAGTAGGCACAAGTTCTTGAGAGAGTTCAGTATTCATATCAGAAACCTCGTTTGAAATATTCCTTTTTTTGTACAGGATTCTGTGTTCAGCTAATTAAGAGAGAACTGCTATGACTTTTAGATCCTGATGACAGTAAAAGTACAAGCCCAATATTAATTTCTATAAAGTCCCCTTTCTGAATTAGGCTTGTATTTTGGATATGCCTATAAGAAGTTTCCTTTTGTAATGCCTCGGGATTTTGGTATTCCTCAATATGCCCTGTGTCATTAGTAAATCCCTTCTCTATTGCATCAATGATTTGGTTTGTATTATTAAGCAACTACAATATGCATCAGTGTCAATATGCATTGTAATAGTTTCAGCAAGTACAACCTGCACTGAATCAGGATTTGTATTATTAAGCTCAACTGCTACAGTGGAATTTGTCTCATTCAATGTAGAGGAAATCAGAGATGGAACCTGAACCATAGTGGCATTTAAATCATTCAATGGAGGGCAAATATTAGATGGAACCTGAACCACGGGTGATTTTGTCTGAGATTTTGGAATGGGTGCCTCCTTTGATGAGTTCGTAACCACAATTTGAGATCCTTACGGCTGAGAATTGTTATGTTGGTTCATGAGTTTGTCTTTTCAAGCATCCTTGCTCAGGCTGGGCTTCAATCGAGGTTGTTTTTCAACCCAAACTTTCTTGTGGAAACCTGCATTAACAACGGAGCCATTCATTTCCAAGGTGGCATTCTCAACAGTACCATTAGTAACATCAGTATGAATCTAATTTTTTTTAAACAATGAAAGACCAGATGAAGATGGTTTTGTTATTTTTTTATGTTTCAAAGATCTTTGTTTCATCATTAGTTGGCCTCTAGAAAGTAAATTTTTTATTAGGGGCCAAATCAACTTTGCAATTAGACCTTAGGTGACCTAACTTAAACATTTAGAGCAATAGTCTGGAACACCTTCATACCTAAGTATTGTAAAAAATAATAATAACCTTAACTAATCCAGATACATTCTAGTAAAGGCTTAGTAACATTTAGTTCAACACAAACTTTTGCTACGTGAGGCCTGTTTCTATTGACAGTTCCTTTATCGACCTTAATAGGCAAGCCAAGAAGATAACCTAATGAGAGCATTACATACTTGTCAAAAAATAATTTAGGAAGACCATACATTTCTATCTATATCGGTACAATAGGAGAATCAGAATTTGGATCAAATTGAGGGCTCCATTTGGTGATCCAGATTGAATATGCTCTGAAGTTCCAAACCTTGTGCATCCAACACCTATAATAATCATCGGGTAGAGTAAAGTGGATTAGTACTTGAAGATTATCTAGCAAGAAAATGTCATGATGTCCCATAAACCCAGCGGCTTGGAAATCTCTGCGCAACTTTTCCAGTTGGGGGCGAGATTTGGAAAATTTTCCGACGCGAGTCCATCTCAATGGAGCTTCAAGTTTGGCGTGAGTCCATCTCTTTGTCAGTGAAATGGATCCCATATTCCCCTAAATGATGAATTCTAGGGTTTGGAATAAAGGGACCTCTATTAGGTTGTGAAGAAGTTGTATTCAGAGGGTTCAGATTGTTCTGGGATTGAGAATTGTTTTGAGCGTTTGAAGTGATTTGAGCGTAGGACAGGGGTTGGGATTCTCAGCTATTGGCCCCTACATCACGACGGTGCCAAAAAAGGAACCTGCAATGATAGAGAGCAACGGTCAGAAAAATTCTGGGAATTGCGGAGGAAGACTATTGCCACAAAGTAGTTGTGTTTCGAAAAACAATTTTGGGAATTGCGGTTGGAAAGTCGGGTTTAACTAGAATAATAAAAGAAAAAAAGAAAAATTGAAGAGAAAATGCTAGTAGTATATAATGAGATTACTTTTAGTTTTAATGACTTGAGGAGAGTGACAAGAGAATAGACCAAGGATTAAATCTAGTCATTTCTACATTTTTTTGTTAGGCTGAATAGTCTAATGAAGCCTGATTCTTTAGTGTACTTTCCACCGACTCTAGAGAAATGAGAAAATTTTAGTAAATACTAGTATTATATTATGAGTTTAATTCTTTATTTTAGTTTTTCAAGAGTGACATGAGAGTAAATTGAAAATTAAATAAGGTCAA
The DNA here is from genome assembly GCA_037428765.1 of Rubia yunnanensis. Taxonomy (NCBI): domain Eukaryota; kingdom Viridiplantae; phylum Streptophyta; class Magnoliopsida; order Gentianales; family Rubiaceae; genus Rubia; species Rubia yunnanensis. The sequence goes on along the minus strand of CM075067.1, from coordinate 32,587,073 downwards.
ACCAAGACAATTTTCCTTGTTTGGCTTAATAGTTTAATGAACCCAAATTCTCCAACATACTTTCCACCGACTCTTAGGAAATGAGAAAATGTTAGTGTAATGCTCGTATTATATTATGAGTTTATTATCCCTTTAGTGGCTTGAGGAGAAGAAAATGATAGTAGATTGTGAAATAAATAAGGTCAAATCTAGAAAATTTTCTTGTTGGGCTAAATAGTCTAATGAAACTGAATTCTCTGACGAACTTTCCACCGACTCTACATAAATGAGAAAATCGTAGTAAAATGCTAATATTATATTATAAGTTTCCTTTTTAATTTTAAACAATGTCAAATCTATCTAAATTTTCTTGTTAGGCTGAATAGTTTGATGAAGCCCAATTCTATAATGTACTTTCCACCGACTCTTAGGTTATACGAAAATCGTAGTGTAATGCTCATATTATATTATGAGTTTAATTTTTCATATTAGTGGCTCGAGGAGAGTGAAATGAGGCTAGATCGAAGATTAAATATGGTCAAATGTAGTTTTTTTTCATTTTGGGCTGAATAGCAAAATGCTAATAAACCCAATTCTCCAATGTACGTCACACCAAGTATAAAAAAATCTTAAAATCGTGTAAAATGCTAATATTATGTTATGGGTTTACTTTTTCATTTTAGTGGCTGAAGAAAATTGACATGAGACTAGATCGAGGATTAAATTAGGTCAAATCTATATAATTTTTCTTGTTGGACTGAATATTATAATAAAATCCAATTTATTCAATTCTTCAACATACTTTCCACCAACTCTAAAGAAATGAGAAAACTGGAGTAAAATGCTCAGCTTGGCGAGGGGGTTTTTATTGGTTCCCCGGGCCATAAAAAATAATCAAGATTGCTACACTAAGAGACAGAATGAGCTACTAGTTCATAGTGAGAACTAGAGTAAGGATTACTAAGCCCTAACATCATCCATCCTCTTTGCTTAAACTCCATGTTTTAGCAAAGGGTATGGCCTTATCCCTATTACGAGATCTAGTACGGCTTCCCACTTTTTTGCCTCCACTTTCCGTGTGGACAAAAAGAGGTGGCCTCCCGTACAAGTCCCTTGCACAATATTTCCCCAGAAATAATGCACTGAAAAGTGTGGTATGAGATGAATTGGTACAGCAAAATCATACTTCAATTGGATTTGCTCATTTTCTACATAATCCTCCTCCATGTGTATAATATGAAAAGGTGCAGGTGCTTCATAGTTCACTGAGATCAGCTCAGCTTTGTGATCTGAATCCTCCTCCTCCATGTGCCTGCATAGAAAAGAAGCCAGCAGTACACTGTCCAAAAGATAAAACAACAGAAAACTTCCCAAGTAAATATAAAAATGTTTCTAGCAATGTCTAAGGTAAGGGAAATAAAGAGCATCCAGATGTATTAAGCCTTTGATATTTCTTGGAATATTTTGAAATTTATATAGAGCATTCACCTGATTTGTGTTGGCGACCTTTGCTAATGAATCAACACTCTTAGCTTCACGAAAAGAATGAGCTATTGAGCCTTGCACCAGCTCAATAGCTCAATACCAAATTTTCCTCAATTCTCCAATGTATTTCTGTGGAGTTTTGAACTCTTTTCAAACCATTTTGACAAGTAACAAAGAGTCACATTCCATTTGTAGACCCATACACTCATTTTGAATTTCCAGTTCAAAACCAAATTATAATGCCTGTATTTCAGCCTTTAAACTAGTACCCTGTCCACCAACAATCACCACTTCACCACTTGCATTTCTGATGATGACTCCAGTACTATTTTCACCATTTTGCAACGCTGAACCATCTGAGTTCAGTTTCAGATGTTGTGGAAGATCCCAGTGAACAATTCTGTCTCTGTTCTTTGTTTTAGCATGCCTATGTTTGTAGTGTAAGAGAGAGACTTCACCAGCTATCAGAGCAACTTTAAAATTGAGCTTATGAACACTAAAATTATCTTGATATTGAATGATAATTCTCCTTAGAATGTGTTCCATGTTTGGTTTAGTAGATTCATATAAATATTTTTTTCTTGATCACCATACAAACCGAACAACTAGGCAAGGTAGAATATGTATCAAATGCATAATATCAATATTTTTATGCTCCAGAGACCAATAGTCATAATATCTATCCTATAATGTATGAAAGTTGTTCTGCTGCAAGTTAAAAATTCGATTCATTTTTTTTCATAGACTGTTGATTACAGTACAAGAGTTAAAAGTGTGATGGATTGAATCAGATTCTTGATTACAGAACATACATATGGTGGGAAGATGAAAATTGAAATCCTCCAAAACATTGGATTTCGCCAATAATCTATTAAGTAGTTTCCAATTGAAAACACTTATTTTCCTTGGTAAATAATTTTACCATAGATATTTAAAAGAAGGTACTTTAGTTTCTTGTCTCTGATAATATTATAAGCAGATTTTATAGAGAATAGACCATTTTCAGCAGGTTTCCAAACTAGAGAATCAGGATATTACAAACATAGCACCTAGGAGTTAAGGTTTGAAAGTTTTGAGATCACATATGAAGGTAGACCACGTTTTAGAAATTCGAGGAAGGCCTTTTGGTCTCAGAAGAAATCACTAATAGAAGCTTCACTTGTGGGTAAAGAATCTCAGATCCAGAAAGAAGCTAAAGGGCCTAAATCAGTTCAGTTGGTATACCAGAAAGACACTTCTCCTTTGCCAACCTGTAAAAAATAATTATTCATTGCAATTTATGTGATTTGAATAATCATTTTCCAGGTTTTGGATACTCTTAGGTGATCTAGTATAGACCACATTATCTGAGACCAAAGTGAGCTACCCTTTTGTAATTTCCACCATAGTTTTAGTGAAAAACTGGATATCATAGTATGGAGGTTTTTAAAACCTAAACCATTTTAAGAAGTAGGATAATACATATTTGTATAAGATTTCCAAACTTTCTTACAACAATTTTCATTATAACTAACCATCCAAAATGTTTTTCAAACATTACATGCAATTTATCTATGATGCTCATTGTTGGTTTAAGAACAGTGATTAAATGAAGAGGGATGGTTGATAAACATGTTTTTATTAAAACCATCATTCCAGCTTGATTTAAAGATTTTTTTTTGCCAAGAATTCAACTTGGAAGAAACTAAATTTATCAAACTCTGAAAGTAAATGTTTTTGGTTCTTCCTAGGAAGATTAGACATCCTAAATATTTGGAAGAAAATTATCATTCCATCATCCATGTAATGTTTTGGGTTAAGCTTTTAGTTCTTGGAGGTGTGTATTTAGACTAATAGAAAGAAGATTTTTCAAAGTTTATCTTCTTACCTGTACCTCTTTCATATGTCTGAAAAAAGGACATTAAGGTTTTAATCCCCCTTTTGTGCACTTAAGAAAGATTGCAGTGTTATCTGCAAAAGAAAGGTGAGTCACCTTCTTTGTATGTTTCAAGAGTTTAGAATGTTCCAAGTTAGCATTTTGAAAGAGGAAGTTTAAATTTCTAGTGAAAGCTTCAGCAATGATGACAAATAAATAAGGGGAGAGTGAATCCCCTTGCTTTTTATCCCCTTGATGGTTGAAAAAATCCATTTGATTTTCCATTCATTAAAACTGAAAAGTATGAAGATTTAAATTTTTCCAGTATAATTGTTACAATGGTTTATGAAAATCTAATTTTGAGAAGCATTTTTTTTTTGAAAAAAAAAGACCAAGAAACTCTATCAAATGCTTTCATCATATCCAATTGAAATGATGTTGTGCCCTTTGGTTTTTGAGTTAAGGTAGTTAGCTACTTTCTGCGTCAGCAAACCATTATCAACCAATTCTCTATCTTGAACAAAATGTTGATTGTTCAGGAGAGATTATGAATGGAATAATTGGTTTGAGTCTATGAGTTATTAGCTTAGAGAATATTTTATTTATGAAATTGCAAAGGCTTATTGGTCTAAAATCCCTTAAAGAAGAGGAAACTTCTTTTTTAGGAATTAGGAAAATCAGTGCTGATGCAATGGCCTTTGGAATTTTATCTCCAAGCATATAATCTTCCACTGCAATCAAAAGGTCAACCTTAATAATATTCCAACAAGTTTTGAAGAATTTCCCATTAAAAAAATCTGGACCTAGTGCTGAGTCATTTTCCATAGAAGAAACTATGTTATAAAGTTCTTCTGTTGATATAGGCTTTGTCAAAGACTGAATCATTCCACCAGTAATTAATGGGGAATGTTTTCTATTAAGACACCTAAGTTAATACCAGAGGGATCAGTATTTTAACATGTTAGAAGCTTAAAAAAGAAGTGGACAACTTCCAGTTATATTTCATTTTGATCTTCTAACCACTTACTTTGTGAGTCATTTCATTTTGGCTTTAACTATGTTATTGCAGAATATTTTGTTAGCATCCCCTTCTTTTAGCCATTTGACCCTAGATTTTTGTCTCTAATAACTTTCTTGTTAGGCTAAAGCCATTGTTAGTTCTGCTTTGGTTTTATTATAGGCTATTAAGTTAGAGTCATTTTCTAGGGTCCAGTTTTGTCATTTAGAACATCTCCTCACGGATTTTGACTTTATCAAATACATTTCCAAAAACATTCTTATTCCATGTTTTAAGGGGCAATTTTAAACTTTTCAGCTTAAAGGAGAACATCTCCATTCTTTAAAGATGTGTGTTTATACTTCAAGCTTGTTCAACAAGTTTTCAAAAAGATGGATGATTAATCCAGGAATTTTAAAACTTGAAAGGTTTGGTCTAGTATTCATAGAGTTGTTTTTTATGTGTAATATCTGTAGAGAATGATCTAACTGTTCCCTACATATTACATTAATGTATGAGGAGGGAAATTCATTCATTCATTTAGTGTTTACAACACCTCTGTCAAGCCTCTTCCATACTCTTCCTCTTTGCCGCATTCCCCTCCAAGTATAAAACTGCTAGAGGTAGGAAGAGTAAAAGAGTTTCCAGAAATCAGAAACTGTTTGAAATCGGTAATCATGTTAAGATTAATAATAGATGAACTCAAGTATTATGATTGATCATCTATGACGTTGAAGTCTCCAATGAGCATGATGGACTGATTTTTAAATTTTAGAAGGCTTTCCTAGCACCTGGATTTTGCTTTTTATGAATGTTTTGCATACACAAAAGTAGTATCACATTTTATTGAAGGTTGGATGGTGAATTATGGTTAAAATGTACTGGGAGTGATTACTTAAAATATCCAATTTAATATTCTCATCCTAGAATAACTAAATTTTACATCCAGTGATAAATAGGTGATTTTTAAAACCAAGATCAAAAGTAGTTTTGGTTATTTGATTATTGTCCAAAATTGGTTCAACTAAAGCTTAAATATTATTTGTGAATCTTGGTTATCTATTCCTCTAACATCCCAGCAACAAATATTTAAATCCATAAAAATTATTGTTTGAAAAACATTGAGGAGCGGGTAGTTACCGTTTTGGGGGTTGATGCATAGTCTTTTTTTTAATGTATTTCCTTGATTTGGTTTTGGATTCATTGTTCATTTCATCGTTGTTGGCATCTTTAACCAGAACATTAAACCCATTCTAGGAGGCAGCCATCTCTTAAATGAAGCTATCATGTGAGGTCGTTATCTGATCAGATTCCAGGTTATCTGGTTCAGAGTTGTATGCTGTGTTTAGAGTTTTATCAGATAGTCTTAATTTTTCATTAATTGTTACCTTTTTATGTCTTTTATCAGAAAAGAGAAGTGGTGAAATACCAGCATTGATTTCAATGAAGTTCTCCTCCCAATTACCTATAACCACTAACTTATCAGAGTTTTGGGATTTGGTAAATGCACCATTAGTCACTTTTTGGTTACCAATAACTATTACTTATGGTTCAGTCTCTTCCTGATTATCTGATTTTGGTTGTGGAAGGCTAACATGATGAGCTAATTTGAGTTCTATACGTTCATTATGGTTGGAGACATTCTGATTAATACCCTTAGAGCTCTCTAAATCAAATATTTTAGTATTTTCCACCCTACTTGTTTCTTCTATAGTGTATTTAGGGAGAGGAAACAGAGATACTGTGGGATTAACATCAACTATTGAGAGAGATAGATTCTTAGGGATAACTTTCTCCTTGCTGAGAGGTTTAGGATTGATGTTATTAGTATCAACAATTTGAGAGTAAAATTTTTTGTTACTGTGATTATCCTTTAAATATTTAGGCTCAAATTATTGAGGAGTGTCAGAAACAACAACATGATTATTAAGAGTAGAGTGCAGAGAAACCTGAGCTTCTGTACTATAAGCTAAGACTTGAGAACTTGTCTTTGTCCCATGAGGCTTGGTTCTATGCAAGGTAGCTTTATCAATTTTAATAGGCAAACCTACTATGCTACCTATTGACATCATGAAATTAGAATCAAAAGATGTTATGGCAATCCATAAAGTGCTACCCATACAGGAACAATAGGAGAATCATTATTTGGATTAAAAGTAGGTTCCCATTTAGTAATTGTAATCGAATATTAGCTGAAGTTCCACACCTTACGAATCCAACATCTATAATAGCCATCGAGCAAAGCAAAATGGATTAAAACCTGGCGATTGTCAAGGGGATTAATGTAAGCATGACCCTTAATTCCTGCTGTCTGAAAATCCCAGTGAAGTTTTGCTAATTCAGACCTACTTCGCGAGAATTTTTTGGGCTAGAATTAACTTTAAGGGGGGCTTAAAGGTTCTCGCATTCATCATCTGAGAAATGCAAACTGGGCTTCCCTAAATGATCTATGATCTGTTTTGGACAGAAAGAAGTTCTTGGTTTGATGACATCAGATTGGGGATGTGGTTGCGATGGAGTGGTATCGGAGGATTTTGTTAGAGCATTAGCATATGATAGGGCTTGAGAGCTCGGGGGTAGAAGATCACAATGGCACTGAGAAGATGAGATAGAAGATCTGCAGTGTCGCCGATAAAAGAAAACTGGATCGCCAATCAGAGAGCTTTTTCGGTGAAAACCATAAATCGATGAGTTTACTTTTAAATTTTAGTGGCATGATGAAAGTGAAATGCAAGTAGATCGAGGGTTAAACATGGTCAAATCTATTTTTTTTGTTGCTGGGCTAAATAGTCTAATAAAGTCCAATTCTCCAACATGATTTTCACGACACAAAAATATGGATAAATCGTAGTGAAATGCATGTATTATACACTGTACTTATTAATTTTAGTTACTTGAGGAGAGGGACATGTGAGTAGATCGAAGAATAAATAAGGTCACATTTAAATTAATGTTCTGTTTGGCTGAATAGTCTAATAAAGCCCAATTCTCTATCGTACTTTCCACCGATTCTAAAGAAATGGGAAAAAAATATTATAATGCTAGTATTACATGATGAGTTTATTCTTTTCACTTTAGTGGCTCGAGGAGAGTGAAATGATAATATATTGATAATTAAATAAGGTCAAATCTAGACAATTTTCTTGTTGAGTTGAATAGTCTAACGAAACTCAATTTTCCAACGTATTTTCACCAACACTAAAGAAATGGGAAAATCGTGTGAAATGATAAACTTGTATTATGATACTTCCTTTTCATTTTAATGGATCGATGAGAGTGATATGATAGTAGACCGATAATTAAATAACAAATTTTCTTGTTGGGCTGAATAGTTTAATGAAGTCTAATTCTTCAATGTACTTTCCAACGCCTCTCAAGAAATGGGAAAATCGTAGTGAAAAGCTAGTATTATATTATGAGTTTACTTTTTCACTTTAGTGGCTCGGGGAGAGTGACACGAGTTTAGACAAAGATTCAATAAGGTCAAATCAAAAAGATTTTTCTTATTAGCCCGAATAGTCTTTTAAAACCCAATTCTCCAATGTAGTTTCCACCGAGTATATAAAATATATATATATATATATATATCGTAGTAAAATGCCAATGCTATATTATGAGTTTACTATTTCATTTTAGTGGCTGAAGAAAAGTTGACATGAGACTATTTCAAGGATTAAATAATGTCAAATCTAGACAAATTTTCTTGTTGGAATGAATAGTCTAATTAAACTCAGTTCTCCAACATATTTTTCACCAACTTTAAGGAAATGGGAAAATCGTAAAATGCTAGTATTACACTATGAGTTTACTTTTCTGTTTTAGTTGCTCGAGGAAAGTGAAATGAGAAGAGATGAAGGGTTAATTAAGGTCAAATCTAGAATTTTTTATTACCAGGATGAATAGTCTAATCAAACCCAATTCTCCAATGTACTTTCCACGACTCTAAGGAAATGCAAAAATTGTCGTGAAGTACTTATTCATTTTAATTGTTTGATGAGAGTGGCATATGGGTCGATCAATGATTAAATAAGGTCAAATATAAATTTAAATTTTTTTAAGCTGAATAGTCTAATAAAGCCTAATTTTCTATCATATTTTCCACCAATTCTTAAAAAATGGAAAATTTTATTAAAATTTCAGCCTTATATTATGAGGTTTTTTCACTTTAGTGGCCCGGGGATAGTGAAATGATAGTAGATTGTGAATAAATAGCTTCAAATCTAGACAAATTTTCTTGTTGGGCTGAATAGTCTAATGAAGCCCAATTCTCCAACGAACTTTCCACCGACTCTAAAGAAATGGGAAAATCGTATTGATGGCTCGAAGAGAGTGACATGAGGGTAGATCGAGAATTAAATAATGTCAAATCAAGATAAATTTTCTTGTTGGACTGAATGGTCTTAATAAAGCCCAATTGTCCAGCATACTTTCCACCAACTCTAAAGAAATGGAAAAATCGTAGTAAAATGCTAGTATTACAATATGAGTTTACTTTTTTATTTTTGTGGCTCGAGGAAAGTGAAATGAGTGTAGATCGAGGGTTGAATAATGTCAAATATAGATGAGTTTACTTTTTCATTTTTATAAGTTACCTTTTCATTTAAGTTGCTCAAAAGAGTGACATCAGAGTGGAACAAGAATTAAATTAGGTCAAATCTATACAGTTTTTCTTGTTGGGCTGAATAGTTTAAAAAAGCTCAATTCTCCAACGTACTTTCCACCGACTCTCGAGAAATGAAAACATTGTAGTGAAAAGCTAGTATTATATCATAAGTTTACCTTTTCAGTTATGTGTTTCGAGAATAGTGACATAAGACTAAATTGAGCATTAAATAAGGTTAAATCTAGAAAAAATTCTTATTGGACTGAATAGTCTTTTAAAGCTCAATTCTCCAACTTACTTTCCACTGAGTATAAAAAAACTAAAAAAATTGTAGTAAAATTCTAATATTATATTATGAGTTTCCTTTTTAGTTTTAGGGGTTGAAGAAAATTGACATGAGACTATATCAAGGATTAAATAAGGTCTAATCTAGATAATTTTTCCTGTAGGATTGAATAGTCTAATAAATCCCAGTTCTAAAGAAATGGGAAAATTGTAGTGAAATGCTTGTATTATACTATGAGTTTACTTTTTCATTTTAGTGGCTCGAGGAAAGTCAAATGAGGGTAGATCGAGGGTTAAATCAGGTCATATCTAGATATTTTTTCTTGTTGGACTGAATAGTCTAATAAAGCCCAATTCTCCCACATACATTTCACAACTCTAAGGAAACAAGAAAATAGTAGTGAAATGCATGTATTATACTATCACTTTAAGACAACGTCTTGTGCGAGACCATCTCACAGTGAGACCAAGGATTAATGTGTAGAGATGGGGTTCTAAACATAATTAAAAAAAGGCTGGGAAAGGAAGGAGGGATCTGGGTGTAAATACCACTTTTGGGGGGTGTTGGAAATAAATAATTGGGGAATTAATGATTCCGAGTCATATGAATCTTGTAGGTCAAGAATTCGGGTTGAAGAAATTCTTTATTCAGTTTTCTACCCATTTCCGCACAATGCGCGAGTTTTAAATACCACACTTGACGTTTCATTTACAGTACTTGATGTTTCAATCAAACCTTGTGATGTTATACTAATTTTTGTTTCCTACTAACATCATGTGTTCAAAGTTAACTATTGATCTTTTGGTTAAAATCTTGCGTGTATATGTTAACCCTTTCACACTTTACTTATTTTGATAGATGTTTATGATATTTTACATCTTAGTTCTTGATTTTTACTTTATACTTTCTGATTGATGTGTTATGTTTTCAACTTGTCGTTTTAGAAGCTAATATTAATGTTTCTTATTTATAATACTAGAATTTAATTTAATGTATTCTTGGTGTTTCAATAGTGAGAATTTGGTTTTAGATTTTGAAGCTGATGTTTTAATTTCCCCAATGTCAGTGTCATGTTTTGGTGAACACTTTAATATATTAGAAATTTATGTGTAATTTTGTTCAATGTATACCATAGTGTTTGAATAGTGTGAGTTAATTTTTGAAATTATGACATTGATGTTTAATTTTCCGATATTATAGTCACATTTTGGAGCATACTTTGATGTTTTAAAATTGATGAGTGTTTTAATTTGACGTATATTTTAGTGTATTTATTTGATAATTACTATATTATTTTATTCTGCATTTTGATTCATGTGTAAGTTTTTAGCTGTGTTGTTTTAAGAATTAATATTGATCTTTTATTTATTTTTTTGAATGTTGAATTCTTATTCAATGTATGCTTGGAGGTTTCAATAACGTGAATTGATTTTTTAAATTTTAATGCTGATGTTTTCTTTTATATTGATGTCTCTTTCGGTGTGCACTTTGATGTTTTAAACTTGATGAGTATTTTAATTTGATGTATTTATTTAGTGTATTTATTTGATGTTTAACTATTTTATTTCATTGTCTATTTCAGTACTTCAATTGGTGTCTACCTGTTTTAATTTGATGTGTATTTTAATCATTTTAATTTAAAATTTTTTTAAAATGAAAACACCCGAAGGTGAGGGAAATATGTATTAAGGATCCCCAGGCCTTGTAACAAAATCAACCGTTGGTACATCAAGTGTTGCTAGTTCCTTAAGCTTTGAGGCAACACAGTTGCCTCCAAAAGTCCTAAAACTATCTATATTGAAGGATATATAAACAGTTATTCAAGGGTAACGTAATCTGTAATGAAGTTGCGACCCAAAAGAGAGAATCTCCACCCCTCGTGTTAATTCTCTTCCTTGGCCAGGCAACTTCAAAGACAGTAGTCAATAGCTAAGCTTGAAGAGTTCCAACACCCAAAAGTAGGATTGGAGGATATGAGCTGCACCGGAGTAGGCTATTAGCAGCATCTGTAGGAGTCCCTTAATGTGAAAAAGAGCTGCAAAATCAGATTGGCGACCGTAGGATGAACAACAGCTCCAGTCCATCATCATGCGTAGCAAGTTGATATGTATGTAATTGAAATCACCATCAGCAGTATCAAGTCCTATCATGGCCATGTTTCTGAATTCGAACATGTGGAAATTGCTCCCTATCTAAGTTAATGAGACCTTTGATATGGACATGCAAATTATACAAGTTTAGTGGCTGATTATGTGAAGAATGATGTTTCGCAATTGCGTTAGCCACTGAGTTGCATTCTCTATAAATGTGTTTAAGCACTGCTCCACATAATAAACTATTAACCTTATAGGCCAAATTGAAAAACTTCCAATTAGCAGAGTATGGATTTTCAATCATATTAATGGCTAAAAGAGAATCTGATTCAATGATTAAGGGAATATCTCTGTGTTGAAAAGATTGACAAGCAGCAAGTATGGCTAATAGTTCGGCATGAAGAGGAGATACAGCCTCGATAGTGATTGAATTAATGAAAAGAGGCAATCCAGAGCTATCCCTTACTATAATCCCAGCTGCAGCTGTATGGGAGAACCATGATGCATCCGTGTTAATTTTGATAGAATTAGTTCCAGGTTTTTCCCACCAGACAGACCTAAAGATTGGCTTAGGAGGTGGCCTAAGAAGGGGTAATAGATGTCTAAGTGTTTGTGGAAATGCAGTAGTAGAACTCATCTTAGTAGGACAGGAGTATAATGATAATTTGATGAGGTCAAGTATCTCCCTACATATAAGCTCAGCAGAAAAGTGGACCTGATCATAAATATGCCTATTTCGAGCCTTCCAAAGACTCCAACAGATGAGAGAAGGAAGTATTTTACACATCAGATGGTAGCTTTTAGTTAAGTCCGAACAGTTCCAAAAAGAATAGAATCTCTGAGAGATGGATTGATAATCAGGGAGGTTGAAATCAATCAGAGAAGCCATTTTACTCCATATCAATTTTGCCAGTGTAAAAGATATGAAAAAGTGCTCTATTGAATCAGAGTGACAGCACACAGGGCATTTGGAAGCCATACTATATCCACAGGTTATCAGTACATCATCGAAGGGGAGGAAGGAATGCAGCAATTTCCATGTAAAAATCGATATCTTTTTTTGCAGCAATACATTCCATACATTTTTTGAAACCGGGAAGTTACCTGTATAGCTTGTGATGATATGGTATGCAGTTTTGAATGAAAATGCACCTGAGGTGTCCGGTTTCCATATTATTCTATCATTTCTATCTTTCACCACCACTGCATCCTGCAAAAATAACAAAGTATCATTTTCCAGGTAGGGTGATATCTGAGATAGAATCTCTGGTTTATTCCTGATGAAATCAGATACAGAGTACAGCTGTAATGCTTCCAGGATAACACTTGGAATCTTATTGATCAGGGGTCCATTAGGACACCAATTAGCAGTCCAAGCATTACAGGCACCTTTTTCATGGATAATAAGAGAATTTTCTTCAGCTATGGAATTGACAGAGAAAATTCTTTTCCATGTGACTGAATTTTTATAAGAGTCTGGCAAAGACCAAAGTAATATAGACCATAGGGTTATACCTAACTGGCTTTTCCACAACAGCTTAAGGGAACATGCATCAACTATACCTTTGATAGACCTAAACCCTAAGCCGTTCTGAGATGTTGGTTTGGCTAAATCTGACCATTTTTTCCATATCTTATTCCTTTTCCCATCGGTTTCACCCCAAAAGAATCTGGCCAGCTTTTTCTTGAATGATTTAATAATATATTTTGGGGGATTTGTCACGGCCCATAAATGTTGTGGCGGAGAGTACAAGCAACTTTTAATCAAGACTAATTTGCCCCCTGTACTTAACCACTTATTTCCAGTTTTTCAACTTCTTATCTAGCTTTTCCCTCAGAGGTTGATAATATCTATTCAAGGTTCGACCCTTAAAGATAGGGCAACCTAGGTACTGAAAAGGAAAAGATCCCTGTTTCATTTTCAGAATCGACCTCATCTAATTTAATTTTATATTTGATGCTCTCTTGCTAATGTAGAAATCAGATTTATGGAAATTGAACTTTTGGCCCGAAGTGAATTCAAAAATGTCCAAAAAAGCCTTCATTTTGATTAAATTGGGTTTAGAGGCTTGCATCAAGATGATAGTATCATCAGCATACATAAGATGAGAGATTGGTGAAATTGAAGATGGCATCTGATAGCATGAAAGTTTACCATTATGGAAAATGAATGATAAACTTCTAGAAAAAGCTTCTGAAAAAATGTTAAAGAGGAAAGGAGAGAGGGGATCACCTTGTTTAATTCCTCTAGTGGCTTTGAAGAATCCCACTGGATTTCCATTAATGAGAACAGAAAAGTAGGAAGGTTAGACACTACAACACTTAAAAAAAGACCATCAAAACCAAACTTCCTAAGCACACATTTTAGGAAGTCCCAGTTAACTCTGTCAAAAGCCTTTTGTAAGTCCAGTTTTAGCATACAATTTGGAATTCTGGCCTTTTTATCCAAAAATCTCACCGTTTCCTGAAGGTAGAGAATATTATCAGAAATATCTCTATTTTTCATAAAAGCCGATTGATTTTGGGAGATCAATTTATCCATGTAAGGTCTTAGTCTTTCCATTAATACTTTAGAGCAGATTTTATTAATAGTATTAGAAAGACTAATAGGCCTAAAATCGTCAAATGAACAAGGAGTTAGTTTTTTAGGTATTAAAGTAATCCAAGTGCTAGATATTCCTTTAGGTAAGGATGAGCCCCTTATGAAATCATTCACTGCATCCACTAAATCCTTTTTTATTATGAACCAACTTAGAATAGAACTTACTAGTAAATCCATCAGGGCCCGGACTACTATTGTTGCTTAACCCCTTTATTACTGCCTCAACCTCAGATTCAGAGGTTGGCTTTGCTAATTCTATATTATCTTGAGCAGTAATAGTTGTGGGGATTTGACTCAGAAAATGCGCATAGTAAGTATAATTAGGTCCCTGGTTAGGTTCAGATAACAGATCCGAGTAGTATGATATGGCCTCTTTCTGGATGTCTAATTGAGAATTTAGCCATTGACCATCTCTATTTTTTATTTTTGAGATCTGTAACCTACAATTTTTCTCCTGTACGACTTTATGGAAAAATTGTGTATTGTTATCTCCCAATTTATGCCATTTCAACCTTGCCTTTTGTTTCCAAAATTTTTCTTTCTCTTTCTGAGCTCTCAGTAATAATGCTTTTTTCTGATTTAATTTAATGAGTTCAGAGTCAGCAGGATTTAAATCAAAGACCGATTCCTGAACTCTTACAGATTCTTCAGCATTGATTAAATTGGTGTCAATATTACCAAACCATTCCCTATTCCAAATTTTTATCTCCTTCTTTAACCTAATCAATTTGAGGTAGAATCCTAGCAAACTAGTATCTACCATTCATTTATCCCAGCTTTTCTGAATTAGAGTGGTGAAATCAGGACGATTAAACCAAACATTAAGAAATCTGAATGGTCTTGGGATAAGAGTAGATAGGTTAGAAATATTTAAAAGCAGAGGGGAGTGGTCCGAAGTCTGTCTATTCAAAATTTGGATAGAAGAAGAGGGAAATTTGTAGTTCCACAAGATGGTACTTAGTCCTCTATCTAGCCTTTTTGAGGTAGGGTTCCTAAGTCTAGAGTTACACCAAGTAAATAAGTTGCCAACAGTGCTAATTTCCTGAATTCCCGAGGTGCTTATCCAAGTATTAAAATCTCTAATACTTCCCAGGGCGGGAGAGCTAGGGCCTCTATATTCCGAGAGGGAGGTAATAGTATTAAAATCTCTTATGAAAATAGTATCTCCATGATTAATTGCTGCTAAGTCTCTCCATAATGTCTTTCTACCTTCCCTATTCCTAAGAGCATATATGAAAACAACATCCATATGTAAAATTATAGTTCCATGAGATATATGCACATGCAGATACTGCTCATGAGATGAGAGAAGGGTTACTGAAAAAGAATTAGACCACATAAGCCATATTTTTCCATTATACAGGGCCAGGCCATCAGCAAATTTAAGTATATCCATATAGGATTTAAATTTAGAGTTATCATGCATTGGATCAATGATGCATAAGAATTGAATCTTTTTAATCCTGACTAGGTTTATTAATCTCAGCATTGATGTTTCCATACCTCTAATATTCCAAACCAAGAAATTTATTGAAAGAGAACCTATCATTGTTCACTAGACTTATGACTTTTAGTTGATGATCTAAGCATCATTATGTTTATTTGACTGAAGTAATTTGACTTTTTACCTTTTGCCTTACCTGACAGAAGGTTCTGCCCCTGTAATGGTGTTGAGCTCGAACTAGGTTGAGGATTTAAAGTATCATCCTGATCTTGGGCAGTGTCATCTAAGTCCACCTGTAAAACAGAGAACCTGTTCCCCATTCTGTCTAGAAGAGAAGGGGATACCCCATTCTTTCTATTCCGACTGAAGTGGGAGGTCCCTACCTGAATATCATCATAGGCATAGGCTACTGGAGTAAAACATTTTTTGGCAGTTCCTTCAAGCAGCTTAGAGATAGAGTTATGTAGTGGAACTTGAGTAGTAGGACTAGAAAGACTGACAGGTGGATTGTCCCTAACAATTACAGGGATTTCAGAGGTCTCTAGGTCAGTGTTAGTTTCCAGGTTAAGAGGAGATGTAGGTATGGGTTCCGGATTGAGTTCCTTAGTAATCACAGAAACTGCTAAGTCTATCTGATCAACAGAGGAGATCAATGGAGGTATATCGAATTTTTTCCTAGTAGCCTGCCACTGAGGCTGAGTTTGATTTGTAGGGTGCTCAACAGTATTAACATTGGCATTTGGGGCAAACGCTCTGCACTGAGTTTTGGAGTGCCCTAATTTGGCACAATGATCACAGTAAAGGGGAATATCATCATATTCAACTTGGTATTTTCTATTATTAGTTACCGAGCCAAGTCTGATGTGGTTACAGATAGGTTTTTGAAGATCAATTTCTATGCATAATTTAATGGCTGAAGGTCTTGTAAGCATATCAGTAGCAAGATCCATTTTAATAAAACTGCCTATGCTATTACCAATAGATTCAATTGCAGCTGAGTTATAGTAATACAAAGGAACTTCCCTAATTGTACACCAAACTGGAACTATAGGTGATTCTTTATAAGTTGAAAAGTCAGGAGTCCATTTTAGCATTTTAAGAAGTATCCCATTGAAATTCCAAATTCCTTTCATCCATGCTCGTTGATAATCATTTAGCAATTCAAACCTAATGAGCACATGCTTGTAATCAAGGGAACCAAGTTGGTACTTACCTGTGAAGCCCACAGTTTTGAAAAATTGTTCCAGTTGCTCCATTGAGCATCTACCCTTGGTGAATTTGCCGACTAGGGCATTCCCATAGTGCGACGATAATTTCGCTATTTGCTCTTCTGAATACAAACAAGCTACCTCACCGAGGTGTTGTGATTTGGGAATAAGCTCAGGGTTACTCGGTAATAGCTTTAATAGTGGTGGGGCTTTATTTTTTAGGATAGCAGCGAAGGTGGTAGGAGGAGGAGTAGGTTGTGTACCCTGGTTGATATCTAGAACGACCGGAATAGAACCCGATATCGCGAGCCGTTAACGGCTAAATTAGCCGTTATCGGCAAAGAAATTCCGGCAAGACCAAGGGTATAGGGGTTGATCAAATAGGGAAGGAAGAAATAGGTTTAGGACGGAGAAGAAGAAGGACGTTGAATCGCACACAATTTCGCACCAGAAATCGCACATACAAACAGTAACTAATCGCACATTAAAAGTGATGTTATGATATTTCTATAATCATTTTAATTTAATGTTTAACTATTTTATTGTGATTTTCTTAGTGTTTTTATTTTGTGTTTTAACTATTCTAATTTGATGTGTATTTAAGTGCATTTATTTGATGTTTTAACTATTATAATTGATATTATGTTTGTTTTTTTATGGAAAGAAGTGTAAACTTACTCATTACCAAAAACTCCATAAGTATAAAGCGATCATAGATCCAACTAAATCTTCTCTACTTCACTATCCTCTATACATCATGTAACATCAATGGCGAACGACTTGTCAGACCTTCAAACTCTTCGGATCTTCCACCTTTGGCCCCCCATTTTTTTCCCATCACTTTCGTCCCTAAACTAAAAGAAAGTGTTGAATCGAAACCCTTCCGTCCTGTCAAACCATCAAGTAATAGTCAAAGGTCAATTTTAAGGGTAAAAGAGTAAATTCTGATTTACCTTTTCATTTTCCCTTTTATTTCCTTTTTTTCTTTCTCCTTTCCTCATTTTCTTTTATTCTTTTCTCCTTTTACCCCGTTATCCTTCTCGAGCAGAGCCGCCTGCACCTTTTTTCTCCGTCGCCTGCTCTCCCACCGCCTGATTCTTTTCTCCGGTGCCGATCCCATCTTTCAGCGCTTGCACCGCTCTCCCGCCGCATGCTCTCACCGATCCCATCTTTCACCACTCCCCCACCGCCTGCTCTCACCACTCTTCTTGCTCTCATCGATCCCATCTCTTACCTCTCTCTTACCGCCTGCTCTCACTTCTCTCACTACTCCCACCTTCACCGCTCTCTTGCCTCCTGCTCTCACCGCTTTCACCGATCCCATCTTTCCATCGTGACAGTGGCGGGGACAAAGACTGGGCTAGGATTTAGCCATGTTTAAATTTTCCTTTTGCTCAGATTTGATTGGTCGGCATCAACACGGAGTACTGGTTAATTGCTTTTGCTTAGAAGGTTGAGCTAGGATTTGATTGCTTAGATTTGATGCATTCTAATGAGTTGCTTGTTGTCCCAACAGTTTAGGGAGAATGGCGACGACAGATTTAAGCGAGCTGAAGTTTCCGGCAAGCTTGGCTTCAACATGGCGTCCATTTGCTCAGGTTTTTGGGTTTGTTTTTCTCTTTGTCGATGCTTGTTTCTATCCATTTTTTGGCATTAATTTGGTGAGGTGGCGGAGAATCGAATGTGGTGGATTGGTTGGTGTGGTGATAGAGATTAGATGGTTGTGGTGGGAAGGAGTATAGGTGGTAGTTGTGGCGAGTTGGCTGAGAATAGATGGTGGTGGTGGTGTGCTGGGGAGGAGAATAGGTGGTGGTGGTGGTGGAAAGGTGGAAGGTGGCGTAAATAGGGTTGCCATAGGTGGTGAGGTGGCGCTAGGCGAAAGAGGACGACGGAGGGGAGGAGGAAGAAGGCTAGGGGAAAAGCTAAAAATGAAGAAAGAAAAATAGTTAATAATAAAGAGGAAAATAAATAATAAGGAAAATGAAAAAGAAAAACAATAAGAAAATAAAAAATAAAAAATGAGAAAAAGAAAAGAAAATTGAGAAATTACTATGTTGCCCTTAAAATTAACATTTTGACCGAAGTTAACATTTTGAACGGACGGAAGAGTTATGATTCAACATTTTTCTTAATTCATGGAAGAAAATGATCGAAAAAATGGGGGGCCAAAGGTGGAAGATTTTAAGAGTTGGAGGGCCTAGCAAGTCCTTCGCCCTAACATCAAATTAGCACACTTTTCTCTATATTTCGGGTTCATCCATGATTTAGTAACTATACATTCAATTATGCTATCAAAAACACTTCCATCTTGTGTCTCCTTACCAAAATATATTGCATTTCTCCACATCCACAGAGCATATAAGGTCTCAACAATAACAGTTTTTAAGAAACCTGCTCTCCATCCCTTACCTCTGTTTTGGTTCAAAATTCACATCTTCTCCTCATTCCAAGAGTCCGACTTTCTTTCCCTCCTCAGCCAAAATAGAACCTTTCTCCATATTCCTATCAGCACTGGACAGTCAAAAAACATATGCTCCATATTCTCATTTGCTTCAGAAAATTGACATTTTTGTTTTATCTGTACTCCAAACTTCAACAACCTATCTTTTGTGTCTGTACTCCCCTTGTTCAACTTCTCTTGGTCCAGCCAAGTTCCCATTCAACATTTTTCTCCACTCCACTCTCTCTTGTACCCCTCTTAAAGCAGTATACACTTTCTTCACTTTGAATTTCTGCTAATTCCTCATATCTTCCCAGATATCCAAGTTCTGTACAGTCTCTTTGTAATTCCCAATCCTCTTCAGCATCCATGAACAGTCACCTTGGAATTTTACTTCTCCCTCTCTGATGAAGTAAAATTGGACCCATTTTACCCATAACCGATCTGCCTTCCTGCATAGGTTCCATAAGAGTTTAGGTGAAAAAACATCATTCCATTCCAACAGAGAAATAATATTCATTCCCCCAGCTTTTGTAGATCTGAAAGTTTTCTCCCAACCTACTGGTGTTTTCCTAGTTATGTTTCCTCCTCCACTCCATAGAAAGGACCAGCAAACAGCTTCTATGTGCTTAATTACTTTTTTTGGCAATGGAAGCATTGCATCCAATAACTAGTGATAATTGTACGTACACTTATTATAAGATGCACCCTCCCAACATAGCTTAGCAATTTAGAACTCTAATGCTTAATTCTCCCTACCATTCTCTCAATCAATGGCTGACACTTCTGTACAGATAATCTTTACTATCCCATGGTACTCCCAAGTATCTAAAACGCAGCTGCCCCTCATCAAAGCCTGTCACCCTTCTGATTTTCTCCTTTTTTTTCTTCCATTACCCCTCCAAAGAAGACCTTGAATTTTTCTGGATTAATATTAAGGTCATTAGTGTTATAGAACTTCTTAAAAACTAGAATCATCTCCTCCACTATTTTGCTATCCCCTTTTGAAAAAGGAGCAAATCATTTGAAAAGCTCAGATTGATTATGTTCAAACTCTAACATTTCTCATGGAACTTAAAGCTACCATTCTCTTTTAAACCCTACAAACACCTATACAAATATTCCATCACTAGCACAAATAGCAGTGGAGGGAGTGGACCCCCTTGCCTCAACCCCCTTTTTGATACCAAAATTTTCGAAGTATCTCCATTCACAATGTATCTATAAGAAACTGATGTTACACACCTAATAGTCCATCCAATCAACCTGCTTGGTAGTCCTAACTCCTTCATAATACCTTCTAGCACCACTCCACAGTGTCATAGGCCTTCTACAAATCCATTTGTATCATTCATCTAACTCCACTACTCTTCCTTGAGTAGCTTCTAATAAGTTCATAGGCCAGATTGACATGCTCATGGATACTTCTTCCATGTGCAAAAGTAGCCTCAGATTCATCTACTAACACCTGCATCACAGAACTAAGTTTGTTGGTTAGAACTTTTAAAATGATCTTGTACATAGTTGTGAAACAAGATATTGGTTTGAAGTCTGAAATCCTCTTGGTATCTCTGATTTTTGGAATCAAAGTCACCAGAGTGTTGTTACTGCTTCATACATATTCCCTCTAGCAAAAAAACATTTCACAGCTGCAACTGTATCCTTCTGTACCACAGTCCAGTTGTCTTTGAAAAATTTAGAGTTGAATACATCTAGACCAGGGTCTTTGAGATCCACAATGCTTTTCAGGACATTCCAAATCTCCTTCTCATCTATCTCCTGATTTTGCCTCATCATTTCCTCCCCAATTCAGAGTTTTTCCTGATCTCATGGCTACTATATCAATTCCTTCCATTATCTCAGTTCTCCTTCCCACCAGGTTCTCATAGAACTTCATAATCATCTCTTCAATCCCTTTCTGATCATTAACCAGGACTATATCCTCATTTTCCAGGTTTTTGTTACCTATTTTATTAGTTTTACCTCTGGCTATAGCATGGAAATATTAGTTGTTTCCATCACCTTGTTTTAGCCATTCTAATTTTTCTTTCTGCCTAGCCACTTTTTCATTAATGTCAATCCAATACAAGAGTTTCTGATTGCAATCTAGCACATTTTGTATTTTATCATGACACATTTTATCAAGCATCAGTACCTGTTGTGTTGTTTAGAGTTTAGCTCTGGCCTCTTCAATCATTCTTCTTGCTCCAGTAATTGTCCTCATTTTCTTCCCCATTACTTTCTACAATCTGATCAGCTCTCTCCATAAAACAAACATAGGGTCACCCTGTAATGGTTCTTCCCGGCTTCTCTTCACTGTTTCTCTCATTCCGTCCTTCTCCATAATACGATTGAAATACCTGAACATTCTGTTTTTCCTCCTCTGAACTTCCTGCCCAGAAATACCCAACATTGCATGATCAGACACACTTGGTTCCATCACTTTAACTACAGAATTGGGAAACTTCTGAAACCAATCCACATTGCCCAACACTCTATCTATTATGGAATAGATAACTCCATCTTTATATCTATTAGACCATGTAAAATATTCTCCCTACATTTCATTTTCACTCAGGCCAGTCACATCCATCATCTCTTCAAGGTCAGGAAATTCACTTCTCAGAACCTCATTCCCCCCTATCCTGTCATGGCAACCCAAAACATTGTTTAAATCACTAAAACTATCCATGCCCCATGTTCTATTTTTCCCGTGTATTTCCAAAATAAGCTTCCATAACTTCTTCCTTAAGCTCAGTATATTTGATGCATATATTGCAGTCAAATGTTACAGTTTTTCTCCATTCCTGTTATAGAGCTCATAGTGTATTTGTTTATACGTACTATAAGAACTCTTGATCTTCACCTTGTTTGGATCCCACATAATCCAAATCCTTCCATTATTATGATCTTTGTAGTTATCTATAAATATCCATTTCTACCCAAACTTATTCCTGATTTCACCTGCTTTAGTCCCATTTACTCTTGTTTCAGGTATCACAACAACTTCCACATTTAAACCATTGAGACGGGAGCTAATCTCACTATGTTTTGCTGGTTTGTTAAGCCCCCTCACATTCCGGGTTTTTATCATGGGACAAAACCATGTTTACATGCTGGATCACTCCAAATCCGCATATCCAAGGCTTGTTCCCAATTCTTCACCACTTCTCTATGATGATTCCCCTTAGCTGGGCTTGTGTTCTTTTCTTTACTCCTTAGTCCTCCTGATTTTACACCATCTGATCTCTCATGTTTTCCCCTTGTTTACCAGAATTTCCCTCAGCTGCATCAACATCCATCAACATCCATCAACAGCTTTCCATCCTTCTTTGGCAAAGTTTGTTTCTCCTTTTTATCCTCCTGTTTTTGTTGCCATTTATGCAGAACTCTTTACTGTATTTTCCTTTCTTTACATTGGTGTCCTCCTATTCCACATATTTCACAAAAAGGAGGTTTCCACTCATATTCAACAACTTGCTGGATCTTTTCCCCATCAGCCAACATTATGCTCACAATGTCTATGAACTACTGAGTGATATCAACTTCCACCAAGATTCTAGCATAAGAAACTCGTAGTTTATTTGCAGTACACTCATCATTTATTAGAGGTTTACTCATGCCACTTCCTATTTTCCCTAAACTTGAAGCCCCCCATAACTGAAGAGGTAGTCTAGGGAGTTTAATCCAAATAGAGAGAGTGCTGATCATATCTCTTTTCAGTACAAATCTAGGCTTCTAAACATGTAAGAACACAGACATATTGAAAATCCTATATGGTCCTCTACTCATCACTGCATCTTTACCATCCCTTGTTATAAATTTCAGTAGAAAGTAACCTTCATCATTATAGTACAAATCAGGCATAGCAACAAACGACCAAAAGTTTTGCATATAATTCTTCACAGCTGTCATGGTTAAATCAACTCCTAGCACATACATAATCAAAGAATTTCTCCAGAACTCTACCTCAAATTGAATATCCTCTTCCTCAATTGCAATCTCAATTTCACCATCAATCACCTTAGGAGCTCTAAATTCAATTTTCATCCCATTAGTCTGCAATCTGTTCCCCTTGACTACATCAACGGGCAATATATTTGTGTTTTCCCCAGCATTATCCCCAAATTGTAATTCAATTTAGTCTCAGTGTTTCTCAGTACTTGATCATCCAATTTTTGCTTCTAAATCTCATCCACTATCGCATCTGTAATCGCTAGCTTCACTTTCTCCTCTTCCAAATTTTTGTTGTTGACTGGTAGTAGTACTCTCCAGCTCCATCGTATCCTCCTTTCTCGCCGGCGTTGCCACGTTCTTACGAGGCCAACCTTGCCATTTCCATCTCGCCATTGTCATGGCGATTCACATCTTTTGTGTGTGAAAATCGCCCCCAGTCAACTCTCTCCAATTTCCTATCACTGATATTATGCTTTTTCTTTATCTATTTTAATTTAGTATATTTTTAGTCATTTAATTTGATGATTAAGTATTTTAATTTGATATTGTAATGGTATTATTTAATATTTTATTACTTTAATTTAATTAATTATAACTTGTTATTGTTATTAGAATTAAACTAATATTACATGAAATGAAATGGGCTGATAAATGTGATGAGCCATCGTAAATTTCAAATCTCATATCTGGTCGACAGTCTACTAGCTCCTGAGCATGTAGATGAATCTCCTTTCAACAAAGATTCAGGCCCAGATTGTCTTCTTCTTCTTCCTTGTCGCAATACTACCATTGACGGTAACAATTACAACAGAGCTGGATCTTACTATGGCAGAGCTGCCCCAGAATGGCGGCCGATGGCTTGTTTTCGATGCTTATCTCTACCCGTTGTTTGCTAATATACGTCTGAGATGCCAATAGCTTTGGAATTGCAATAATATAAACCTCGTTGACTGAATATGACGGAATTTTGACTGAATTGCGATCGACAACTAAATTTCATCACAATAACATTAACCACACCAACGGAATTTGGGCTGAATTCCATCGCAAAAAATAACATAAACCTTGCCTCCAACGTTGAATTCCATACTGGTTCGCAGATGGAATTCAGTTGTCGAACGCTTGAGATGAGGTTTTATGTTATTTTTGATAAATTGCATACCAATCCTTCAGTTTTAGCATTTTTTCATAAAAAGATCTCGAGAAAAGAATATTCATATCTTACACCCTAAATTTTAAAAGCTCTAGTTTTGTTATCTCATTATTTATGATTTTTCCCTGGTCTCACCAATGGACAGCCTCGCAGGAAACTGACTCCTTCTTTAATTATTAATTTATATGCTTGAGGAGAGTGACATGTGAGTAGATTGATGATTGAATAAGACCAATCTAAATTTAAAATTTTTATTGGATTGAATAGTCTAATAATGCTCAATTCTCCATCGTACCTTCCACCGACTCTAAAGAAATGAAAAATTCATTAAAATGCTAGTATTATATTATGAGTTTATTTTTTCACTTCAGTGGCTCGAGGAGAGTGAAATAATAATATATTTAGAATTAAATAAGGTCAAATCTTGAAAACGAGATTGTTAGAAATCTCTTTGACATATTGTCAAGACCTGATAGAGTCAATTATAGTTGCCCAATATTGGGGCAATAGATAGTTGTAGTCATGGGATAGTTCAGTTATAATTCTTTCTCTATTTGAGCTCCTGTAAACTTTCAGTAATCATATGAACATATTTACCCAGCCTATCTAAACTTTATATGGTATCAGAGTAGTAAGCCCTTTTCTTTTCATGGCTTCGTCTTCAGCAAATCAACACCTTCTTACAGCTGCAAACTTATCCAGTTCCAACCTAAATATTTAGATTCCAACCATCAGCTTCAAATTGGATCGTGAAAATCACTCTCTATGGCGTAGCACAATTATCTTTGCCCTCGAAGCCTTTGATCTCGAATCATTCATCTTATCACCAAATCCTCCTCCTGAATTTCTCCCTTTTGATGTTGGTTCTGTGTCCTATGTCAATCCTGAGTTCACTAATTGGAAAAAGCGTGACCGCTTTGTTTTGCTTTGGTACATCTTCTTCATCTCATCAACGTTTGCCAAGCATCTTTATTCTTCCTAACCTCACCAAAAATATGCTCTCGGTCTCTGAATTAACTAAAGACAATGACGTTTACATGGAATTTTTGCCTCCCTTTTTTTGTGTTAAGGATTTTCAGGGCAGGACAATCCTCCACGATCGCGTTGATCATGGCCTCTACAGTTTGTCTCACTCTTCAAATAAGCAAAAGCTATCCATGGCGTTAACTGGTGTTTGCATTTCCTTGGCTGGCTGGCACAATAGGCTTGCTTATATACATGCTCAAAAGTCTAGTTTCTTCATTCAAGCTTCCAGTTACCTCAAACCATCTGCTGTTTGTGAACCATGTCAACTCGGAAAGATTCGTAGATTACTGCTTTCTCATTCACATATTTCTTCCACTGAACCTTTTGAACTGGTGTATTCTGATGTTTGGGGACCAGCTCCTTCATTTTCATTAAATGGAAACTGTTACTATGTTTTATTTATCGATGATTGGTCTAAGTTTGTTTGGATATACTTTCTCTCACACAAATCACAAGTATTTTCCACATTTGTGCAGTTTCATTCCATGATAAAAACCCAATTTCAATGTGATATTCAACAACTTCAAACCGATTGGGGGGCGAGTTTCGTAATGTCTCAAATTTTGTAGAAACTTGTGGTCTTCACCATTGCATTTCTTGTCCTTATTCACCTGCACAAAATAGGATTGTAGAACGTCGGAATCACATCATTGTTGAAAAAGGTTTGGCTCTCTTGGCTCAATCCTCTCTTCCGTATGAATTTTGGGAGAATGCTTTCAAGACCGCAACTTATTTTCACAATCGAACCATTACACCGTCTCTTGCTTACAAATCTCCTTATTCAGTCTCTGTGATAAAAACCCAGATTACACATTCCTTCGTGCATTTGGCTGCCTTTGTTATCCATTCCATCGTCCATATAATCCCCACAGAGTGGACTTTCAGTCCCTCCCTTGTACGTTTCTTGAATACAATACTTCTCACAAGGGCTACCTTTGCTATCATAAGCCAACGTCTAGGATCTATGTTTATCGTTATGTGGTTTTCAATGAAGACGTGTTTCCATTTGCTGATGATCAACGCTTTCTAACTCCACCACACACCGATGTCGCAACCAAATCTGTCAACTCCACTCTTCTTGATCATGTCGTGTCCTTGCCGCCTTTGCCTACTTTATCACCTTCACCATTACCTACACTGTGACAATAGAAAGTTTGGAAGTTGATTAGTCCTTTGTAGTTAGTTCTTTGTAATTAGTTTTGTAAGTTTAGAAGTTGATTAGTCCTTTGTAGTTAGTTCTTTGTAATTAGTTTTGTAAGTTTTAGAAGATGATAGGGCCTCACTTGTGCTATATATATAGCCATGTAAATCCTATTACAGATCATCAAAAGAAATTCATTTGATATGGTATCAGAGCCATTCTAAGATCCTCTCTCTCTTTCTTTTTCTTAGTGTTTTACAAACCTTTCGTCTCCTCTCTTCCTTTCCCTTCTTCCGCTCCTCTCTTCCGCAGTGGAAGTGAGCATTAGTCGCCTACTTGGCCCTCTTATTTTCATGGATATTAATGTTTTGGCATTCTTGGTTCCTGCTGGCATAGTGAACTTATGCTAGTAAATATATACCAATAATAGCAAGTGTCAGTGAGCATCAGCCGCCCCCCTCTTCTTTTTCTCTTCATCGAATTTTTTTTTCTTTTTGTGATTTTCTTGATTAATTGATCATGGCCGATGATAAGAGTTCGGATAAATTGTCCCTCACCACGTTGATTCATCTTCTCAATACCAAGCTTGAAGCTGCTACGTATCTGCAATGGAAGCAACATGTTCAGTTTGTGCTTCGTTCACAGGGTTTATTTGGCCATCTAGATGGCTCCTCTCCTCTCCCCAGTTTTCCGGTGATGCCGACTTTGGATTCCTCCTCCTCCACGCCGCCAGATGCTGCCACCGTTAAGGTTGCTGAGGATGCCTTCTCCGCTGCCCGGAGCGCCTATGATGCATGGGTTCTTGATGATCAGCGTCTCTGTAGTCTTCTTTATTCCTCTCTCTCTCCGCTGAGGCAAAGAATGAGATCTCGATGTGTGAAACCGCGAAGGATATGTGGGATACCTTCGCCACCGTCTATCAGCCTGCAAGTTTGGTCAATGCCTTCAGCCTTCGTCAACAGGCTACACTTCTTCGAAAAACGGGTAAGGTTCACGATCTTCACCTTGCTTTACTGGCTATTATTGATAAGTTGTCTGCTATGGGTGATCCCGCAAAGAATGAGGAAAAATTGTTATGGTTTCTTACTGCGCTAGGACATGATTATAAGGATTTTAGTGCCCCTATCGCTAATCGTCAACCCCTTCCTGTTTCTCTTAATGTGGTTGACGAAGCAAAGGGATATGAATCGTTTTTGCTTAGTTTGGAGAAAACTAGGGGTATTTCTGCACAGGGTTCGAGTACAGGTCTTGTAGCTTTCATGGCGGCCGAGCAACAGCCTCCTTCTGACGCCGCGTGGGCTCACGCGCCTGGTGGAGCCGCGCGTAATGGCGGCGCATGGCGTCCACGCCCGGCCTTTTCTGGCCGCTCCGGCGGCCGGCGTGATGGTCGTCGTCCCTGGGGGTCTTCTGGTCGTCAGCCCTGGTTCAGATCGGCCACTAATGGTGGTCAAGTTCAATGCTTTACCTGTGCGGGCTTCGGTCACATATCGAGTCAGTGTCCCAAGTCCGTTCCTCGTCCTTCGGCTCATGCTGCTCCACAGTACTTGCCACCTGCTGCTCCATATGCTCCACCTCCACAGGCTTCGGTTGCTCAGCATTTTCTTCCTTATGCTTCTCCACAGCTTCCGGCTCCTCAGGCTCCTCATGCTCCTCATGCTTATCTTGCACAGCAGTTCCTGTCTCCGTCTCCTCAGTCCGCTGCCCATTTACTACCTTATCATGCTCAGCCAGTTCAGTCATCTGCTATTCCGTGGTATGTGGACTCCGGAGCTACCAACCATATGAGCTCTTCCGCATCAAATCTGTCCAGTGTCACTCCTTATCAGGGTAACACTCTTGTCTCTGTTGGTAATGGTGCTTCCCTCTCTATTGCTGCTGTGGGTGATGCTCGTCTTAGTTCTACATTACACTTATCTGATGTTTTACTTGTGCCTGCTATTACTAAAAATTTGTTATCCATAAGCAAGCTTACTCGGGATCTTGGTGCTATTATTTCCTTTGATGATCAGTCTTTTGTGATTCAGCACAAGGTCACCAAGGTGGTGCTGGGGCGGGGGCACAGTGAGAATGGTCTTTATGTGCTAGATCGTGGTGAAGAGGCGCTTGTTTCCTTTGTTCGTGAGAAGATTAAAAGAGCATCTTTCGAGACCTGGCATGCTCGTTTGGGGCATGTGTCCCCTAGTATTATTTCTTTGTTGCATAAGACTGGTTATGTTTCTCTTACTTCAGTACTTCCTAAGCCTACTGTTTGTGAGCCTTGTGCTATGGCAAAAGGGCAGAAATTGTCATTTGTTGAGAACTCTAAACGCGCTAGTCATGTTCTTGACTTAGTGCAATTTGATTTATGGGGACCCTCTCCAGTGACTTCTGGAAATGGATTTTCTTATTATGCTGTCTTTGTGGATGATTACTCGCGGTTTTCATGGTTTTATCCTTTACGACGGAAATCTGACTTTGTTGATGTCTACTTCCGATTTGAGGCACTTGTTGAGAATCAATTTTCTTCGCGCATCAAAATCTTTCAGAGCGATGGTGGTACCGAGTTTCTCAATACTAGACTCCAATCCCACTTTGGCACTCGCGGCATCCATCATCAGGTTTCCTGTCCCTACACTCTGGAGCAAAATGGTAGGGCTGAACGCAAGCACCGCCACATTGCAGAAATGGCTCTCTCCATGATGTTTCATTCTCACATGCCCCTCTCGTACTGGGATGATGCCTTTGCTACTGCGGTCTTTACCATTAATCGCTTACCTACTCCGGTTCTCGACAATGTGTCTCCCTTTGAGGTTCTTTTTGGCCGCTCACCTGAGTATTCCAAACTTGCCGCCTTTGCCTACTTTATCACCTTCACCATTACCTACACTGTGACAATAGAAAGTTTGGAAGTTGATTAGTCCTTTGTAGTTAGTTCTTTGTAATTAGTTTTGTAAGTTTAGAAGTTGATTAGTCCTTTGTAGTTAGTTCTTTGTAATTAGTTTTGTAAGTTTTAGAAGATGATAGGGCCTCACTTGTGCTATATATATAGCCATGTAAATCCTATTACAGATCATCAAAAGAAATTCATTTGATATACACCTTCTGCTACTCTTACGCCTACTCCTGCCTCTCCATGTTCTCCCAGTCCTCATTATCAAAATCCCACATTCAGCTCTCAAGCCAAACAAAGTTTTCCCCTCCTTTATCGTCCTGTTAAACACAGCTGCCATTCTATGGTTACTCGGGCCAAAACAAACTCACTCAAGCCAAAAACTCTAACCTCAACCCTCTATGATGATTCTCACGTTGAACCTCGATCTGTCACTCAAGCACTTAAAATTCCTTCCTGTCAAACTACAATGAAACAAGAATATGATGCTTTAATGAGAAATGATACCTGGCCGCTAGTTCTTCTTCCTTGTAATGTTAATGTTGTTGGTTGTAAGTGGATTTTCAGGATTAAAAGGCATTCAGATGGTTCAATCGAGTGCTAAAAAGCTCGGTTAGTGGCACAAGGTTTCAGTCAAGAGCAGGGATAGATTTTTTTGCCACATTCAGTCCAGTTATAAAGCCTACCACTATCAGGCTTGTTTTGTCCATTGCTCTTTCTCAAGGGTGGTTTGTTTGACAGCTGGATATTAACAACACATTTCTCAATGGTGATTTTCCGGAGGTTGTGTATATGGTCCAGCCTCGTGGCTTCGAGAATCCATCTCGACCAGACCATCTATGTAAGCTCCTTAAGGCTCTTTATGGCCTTAGACATGCCCCTCGAGCATGGTTAAATAAACTCAAAGTTAATCTTGTTTCTCGTGGATTTCGGGCGTGTCAGTCTGTTACCTCCTTGTTTGTGCATTGACTGTTGTGGCAACTATTTATGTCCTTGTCTATGTCGACGACATGGTCATTACTGGAAGTAGACCTCACCTTATTCAGCAATTTATTCATGATTTGCATCATCAGTTTGCTCTAAAGGATCTTGGAGGCTTAAACCACTTTCTTGGCATTCAAGTTGAACAATCACTTTCTGGCATTATTTTATCATAGCAACATTATATTGCTGATATACTAAGCCTTTGTCGTAAGGAATTAGTATTATAGTTGTTATGGAATTAGTGTTAATCAGTATTGGTATTGGAATTGGATTTTTATTCCTACCATAATTGTATTCTATTATCTTCTCCTAACTAGGATAGGTATCCTATACTACTATATAATGTATCCTGCATTCATGAATGGAGCACAGATTATTACCCTTATTTCCTACACTTTGCATAATGCAAGATACCAATCCCATCTAATCTCTTGTGGATTCAACGTCTCACCTTCGGTTGCAAGGTGAACCATTTTCTGATCCTAAATCGTATCAACAGGTTGTTGGTTCTCTTTAATATGCAACCATCACTCAGCCCCGAAACTGCGTATGCCGGTCAATAGAGTTTGTCAGTATATGCATTCTCCAACCACATTGCATTGGCAGGCTGTAAAATAGATATTGGGGTATCTTAAGGGCACTTCCACTCATCGTCTTCATTTTTGACCAACAACGGCCAACTCCCTTCTTGCATACTCTGGTACCGGTTAGATTTCCGAATCAGACGATAGCCGTTCTTAGTATGGTTTTGCTGTATTTCATGGACCAAATTTAATCAACTGGACTTCCAAAAAGCAGCGTGTTTTAGCTCGCTCAAGTACAGAGGTGGAATACCGTTCCTTAGCGTATAACTCGGCTGAACTTCTCTGGATCAAGCAGCTTCTACGTGATCTAAAAGTCTCTCCTATGAAGCCTCCAACTCTACTCTGTGATAATGTTATTGCCACATTTTTGTCCAAGAATCCTATCCTCGGTACGAGGTCGAAACACAGAGCACTTGACTTCCATTCTGTGTGAGAAGAAGTTGAGTCTGGTGACCTGTGTGTATGTCATGTCTCTTCCACTGATCAACTGGCTAATATCTGTTGTGTAATATCTGTATGTCATTCTCCAACAATATCATCACAAAGCCACTCACCAAAGACAGCATTACACAACTTGGATCCAAGCTGCAAGTTCGTTCCAATCTTGAGCTTGCCGGGGGGTGAAAACCAGATTGTTAGAAATCTCTTTGACATGTTCTCAAGACTTGATCGAGTCAAATATAGTTACCGATATTGTGGCAATAATACCGTAGATAGTGGTAGTCATTGGATAGTTCAGTTAGAATTCTCTCTCTATTTAAACTCTTCTAAACCTTCAGTAAACATGTCAACAGATTTACACAACCTATGTAGTCTTTATAAATCTAAACAATTTTCTTGTTGGGTTGAATAGTCTAGTGAAGCCCAATTCACCGGCGTATTTTCCACCGACACTAAAGAAATGGGAAAATCATATTGAAATGCAAATATTATATAATGAGTTTCCTTTTTTAACTTTAATGGCTCAAGGTCAGTGACCCGAGAGTAAACCGAAAATTAAATAATGTCAAATCCAGATAAATTTTATTGTTGGACTGAATAGTTTTACTCAAGCTCAATTCTCCAATGTAATTTCCACCGACTCTAGAGAAATTGGAAAATCATAGTAAAATACTAGTATTATTCTATGGGTTTACCTTTTCATTTTTGTGGGTCGGGAAAACTGAAATGAGAGTAGATCGAGGATTAAATAAGGTCAAACATAGATAATTTTTCTTGTTGGAGTGAATAACCTCTAAGCCCAATTTTCAAACGTACTTCCACCGTTTCTAAAGAAATAGAAAAATTGTAGTGAAATGCTTGTATTATATTATGAGTGAATTTTACACCTTAGTTGTTCAAAGAGAGTGACATGATTGTAGATTGAGAATTAAATAAGGTCCAATAAAGAATATTTTTCTTGTTGGGCTGAATATCTAATGAAGCCAATTTCTCCAGCGTGCTTTTCACCAACTCTCAATAATTGGAAAATCGTAGTGAAATGTTCGTATTATATTATGAGTTTACTTTTCATCTTTAGTGGCTCAAGGAGAATGACATGATAGTGTATTGAGAATTACATTAGGTCAAATCAAGAATACTTTTCTTGTTGGGCTAAATAGTCTAATAAAGTCCTATTCTCAAATGTACTTTCCATAATATCTAAGGAAATAGAAAAATTGTAGGGAAATGATAGTATAATATTACGGGATTACCTTTTCATTTGAATAGCTCGAGGAGAGTGACACAAGAGTAGATCGAAGATTAAATCTGGTCAAATCCAGATTATTTTTTGTTGGACTGAATAGTGATATGAATCCCCTTGCGAAGAATACGGATTGCGGAATTAAGATCTTTGACAAAACAAGGGAACTTGCAAACCCTTCGATTCTGCACAAAATTCAAGGTCAAGCCCTCGGGGTAAACTCAATTTTGACTCGCTTTCTAACTAGCCATCGGGATCAGATTACAAGGTTTATTGACACTTAACTAGCCCACGTGGTTAAGCAACAATGGATTAGCTCGCAAGCAAAGAGTATGAACTCAAAAGGTTTTATTTTGATTGATAAAAAATGGTGTGAAATTCGTCCAAAGGCCTCTCCTATTTATAGGGTAACAATCTTGCCCCAAACCCTAATCATAACTGGAAACTGAATTGACTTATGTCAGCTTTAAGAAGCTAAAACCAAATCTAACTAAAATACCTAAAATAAATGGTAATCTAAGGTAATCTAGTTGAATTCTTCAAGAAGAAACCTTGAAAAATATAACCTTATCTAATCTTATCAAATCTAATTCTAATCAGAATAAAACTGAATATACTAAACTCTAATGGACTGTATTTTCAAAATTCAGCTCTTCAAAACCCACGTGGCTAAGCTATCAGTCCAATAAACCAAAAATGAAATTGTTTTACAATATTTTATAGTGATCACACTACCACATTAAAACACCCAGCGGGAAAAAGAGTATATTGTTCTTCATGATGTCTTCAGTTCTTCGACAGTCTTGAATAATAAATCCAAGATGTCGATGATGACTCCTTCTTCAATTCTTCATCATAAAGGCGATCAATCAAAGCATTTAAAGCAGCATCCCTAAGCTTAATCCTTCACCTAGTCATAAGTCCCGCCATGTCACTTAGAGGATCCTGAACATATCCTTTATATGTTTGATCAAGTAGTGGAATGTCTTCAATTATGGTAATAGTCATCTTGGCATCTCCATCATTCCCTCCGTGGTCAAAAGGTTTTGCCCTCGAAACTGAACCGTCTTCAAAGGTAAAAGGAGATAAATCAGTAACATTAAAGGTTTCACTAACACCATAATAATCTGGTAACTCAATCTTGTAAGCATTGTTGCTTACACGATCCAACACTTTAGAAGGACCATCTCCACGTGGACTCCACTTAGATTTCCGAGCATTTGGAAACCTCTCTTTCCGCAGATGAACCCAAACATAATCTCCCACGTTGAACCTCATCAACTTGCGACTTTGATTAGCTTTATCAGCATTCTGTGCATTGGTCCGTTCAATTTTCATGCGCACCTTCTCATGGATTTTCTGCACAAAATCAGCTTTCTTTTCTCCATCAAGATTTTTAACCTGTTTAAAATTCAAAGGAAGTAAGTCAAGAGGTGTATTAGGTAAAAAACCATAAACAATCTCAAATGGAGAGAAAGAAGTGGTAGAATGAATAGTGTGATTGTAAGCAAACTCTGCAATGGAAATGCATTTTTCCCAATTCTTTAAGTTCTTCTGAACTGGTGCATACAAGAGATCCCCAAGGGTTCGATTGGTCACTTTTTTTTGTCCATTAGTTTGAGAATGATTGGCAGTCGAAAACAACAACTTTGTCCCTAACTCGGCCACAAGGTATTCCGAAAGTAGGACAAAAATTTAACATCACGATCAGAGATAATAGACGTAGGAATGCCATGTAATCGAACTGCTTCCTTTAAAAATTGATCTGCAACATGCTTTGTATCATCTGTTTTCCTACAAGGAACAAAATGTGCCATTTTCAAAAATCTATCCACAACCACAAAGACAGAATCGTTACCTGACTGAGAACTTGGTAAACTCAGGACAAAATCCATAGAAATATTTACCCAAGAATGTGTATGAACATGTAATGGAGTATAAAGACCATGAGGCTTAGTGTTAGACTCAGCCTTCTAGCAATCAAGACAATTCCTACAAACCATGTCAATAGCAAATGCCACTTTTGGCCAACAAAAGTGTTCTTGCAACAAATTATAAGTTTTAAATGCACCAAAATGTCCCAACAAACCCCCTGAATGAGCTTCTCTAACAAGTAATTCACGCATAGAACATTGAGGAATACTTAACCTATTATTCATGAATAAGAAACCATCATGCCAAAAAAACTTCTCATAAGCACCATTTTCGCATGCAGCATAAATAAATGAAAAATTAGAATCAGTCACATATAAATGCCGCATGAATGAAAACCCTAACATAATGCATTCTAATCGTGTAATTAAAACATGTCTACGGTTCAAAGCATAAGCAACAACATTTTGTTTACCTTTTTTTAACGCAACACATAAGGAAAAGATTCAATGAAACTAGACGATTTAGCATGATGTTTATTCAACTACATCCGACTCTTCAAGTATTTCAAGGATTCCTGATCACTATGAATGACAAATTATTTATGCTATAAATAATGCTGGCAAGTTTCTAATGCACGCACAATGGCATAAAATTCTTTATCATACACAGGATAGATTAGAGCACCGCCCTTTAGATTTTCACTAAAATAAGCTATAGGTCGATTCTCTTGCATCAAAACAGCACCAATACCAACACCAGAAGCATCACAATGAATCTCAAAAGTACCATTAAAATCATGTAAAGCAAGAACATGAGAATTACATAATCGTACTTTCAATTCATTAAATGCATTCTCTTGACTCTCAGTCCAAACAAATTTCACATCCTTTTTAACTAGTTCATTTAGAGGTGCAGCAATAGATGAGAAATCACGCACAAACCGTCCATAAAAACTAGCTAAACCATGAAAAGAACGTACCTGGTTGGCATTAGTAGGTTTCGACCAGGTCTTAATGTCCTCAATTTTGCTTTCATCGACTCTTATGCCCTCCTTAGAGACCACAAAACTGAGAAACACCACCTCCAAAGCGCAAAATGTGCACTTCTTGATGTTCGCATACAAACAAGACTCGCAGAGTGCAATAAGAACAATTTTAACGTGCTCAATATATTCATCAATCAACTTAGAATAAATCAATATATCATCAAAATAGACCACAACAAACCGACCAATAAACTTTCTTAAGACATGATTCACCAACCGCATAAAAGTACTAGGTGCATTAGTTAAACAGAAAGGCATAACAATCCATTCATACAACCCAAACTTAGTCTTAAATGCATTTTTCCACTCATCCCCCTTATTAATTCGAATCTGATGATAATCCTGAGTCAAATCAATTTTAGTATAAATCACAGATCCATGCAAATCTTCAAACATATCATCTAACCTAAGGATATGACGGCGATACTTAATGGTAATCTTGTTAATTGCACAAAAATAAATGCACATACGCCAAGTTTTACCTTAATTAGGAACTAATGACAGGCATAGCACAAGGAGATAGGGATTCTTGCACATAACCTTTTTGAAGTAACTCCTCGACTTGTTGATTTAGTTCCTTTGTCTCCTTAGGGTTTGCTTCATATGCCAGTTTGGGATAACCGAACCTGGAATCAAGTCAATCTGGTATTCAATACCTCACAAGGGTGGTAAACCCGCAGGTAAGGCTTCTGGAAAGACATCCTCAAATTCCTGTAACATCTGAGCAAACCGTGGAGGAACATGCATAGGAATATCATCATTGGCAAAGTAGCTCTCTTTAAAATGCATGATAAACACATAATAATGATTAGAAAAAGCACGAATCACATTCCTAATTGATACATAAAACAATCTACCAGAATCATTAGGAAGTTCATGTTTTATTATGTAAATTGATGGCAAAGGACTAAGATGTGAAGATAGGATTTTACACGGCTTATCATAATCATTCCTAGACTTACCTGGCTCACCTGGGATGGCCTCCCTTGATTTTTGGTCGAAATTATCAAGGTTTTCGCCTCCATTTATAACCTTGTGGCCGATCACCTTCAAACCCTGGCTAGAGTTTTGGTCGGCCATATGCACATCAGTCGCAAACTTCTCTTTATCGACTTTCATGCATCTCTGTGACTCTAGAACTTCCATTGGAGATAATGGAACCAAAGCATACCTTTTTCTATCCTTAATCACAGTAATTTTGTTAGTGTAACCATCATGCATAGATTTACGATCAAACTGCCAAGGTCTCCCTAACAAAATATGACTAGCTTCCATAGGTATAACATCACATAAGATAGAATCACGGTATTTTCCAATCTTAAAGTTAATCATGCATTTTTTTAACCCTAATCCACTACCATTTAAGAAAATAAGTTTATATTGTGATGGATGAGTAGTCACAGGTAAAGACAATGATTTAACAAGAAGATTAGACACATTATTAGCAAAGAACCACCATCAATAATCAGTAAACAATTCTTATCTTCCACAAGGCAACGGGTATGAAAATTTTTAATCCTTTGTACCTTTGTTTTGGCCATTTGAGAGTTTAGAACTCTTAACGACACAAAGTTACCTTGTTTTTCCGGACCTTGTTCATCATGATCATTTATGATGATCTCTTCATCTACCTGTTCTTCACCACTTTCATACAATGGTGGCATCTCAGCATATTCATCTTCTTCATCTCCTTCCTCAAGTGTTGTTAGAACTCGTGATGAGGACAGTTATTGCGGACATGTCCTCTTTCTTTACAATGAAAACAAGTAGGAGAGTTAATAGAAACTGAATTTGATGAAGAAGTAGTAGACTTACCTGGAATTTTTTAAACCTGTTGGGATGGTGGTTCTGCCCTCCTCTCAGTAGGATTATAAGTCGGATTTGAATACGTATGAACCGATCCTCGTCCTCCTATAGGCATGCCCCTACTACGACCATAACTAGGGTTTCCCGAGTCAAACCCTTGTCGTTGACTGGGAAAATCGGGCTGTGGCCTCCTTGGTCGCAGGGTACTCTCAACTAACCTTGCTTTCACCAATAAATGATTAATAGATATGTGATGTTGAAGCTTGACTGGTGTTTGAAGGTTTTCACGCAAGCCTTCAATCAATCTAATTTTAATGAATGTGTCATCTTCTTTCATTCTAATCCTTCTCATGGCCAACTCAAGATCTTGCCAGTATTCATCAACTGTTCAATTTCCTTGCCTCATGTTGGACAGATAAGAATGTTGTTCCATCAAATAAGTAGGCAAAACATGATATTGGCGAAGCTTAGATCTCAATCTCTCCCAAGTGGAGATAGTTTTCTTTCCGGCAAGATATCGCGACTCCTTTTTATTATATCCACATTCAGCCGCATTGTGAGTGAAAAAATACTGTGCCACTTTGACCTTTTCCTTCTCCCCAATAATTTTTTAGATCAAACAGATTCTCAATCTGCCGTTCCCAATCAAGATATTTTATTGGATTATGTTGATCATCAAATCTAGGGATGTCATATTTTAAACCCTTGATGTCTTGAGATTTATCAGA
This sequence comes from Rubia yunnanensis, assembly GCA_037428765.1. Taxonomy (NCBI): domain Eukaryota; kingdom Viridiplantae; phylum Streptophyta; class Magnoliopsida; order Gentianales; family Rubiaceae; genus Rubia; species Rubia yunnanensis. The sequence continues at coordinate 32,549,229 of CM075067.1, read as the reverse complement.
ACCTGACTCAAATCCCAAATTAATCTTCACTCTCCTTTGGGAATGAGGTTTATTGTGGAAATGTTTTCTAGAAGACCCTCAGTGTGATCGCCTTTCCGAACCATCATCAGAATAGTCATCTGAACTTCTAGAACCAATGAAATAATGGACATATTTCTTGTTTCTTCCCTCTTGACTGATGATGTAGGTGTAGACGGTGCCTTCCTGTCAACTTTTCTCGCCAACCTTTGCACCTCACTCATAAGTGCATTTATTGCGACAGCAAACCGATCAGGATCATTGGCTTCATTTGGATTAATTCGATGTCGCTCCCAACTATCTGGAGCCTCTTCACATGGATAACTACCACGCCCGCTATTAGAGGTGTTTTTCAATTTCAAATTGTTAGGATTGCTAACAAAAGGCGGGACGAATGGTTTCGTCTCCCATCTTCACTAAACTGCTAAGAAAATCAAACGGTTAGTTAAAAAAATCTTCCCCCTCTTCTCTTTATTTAGTAAGATCACTCACCAAGTTTATAATACCACAACTCACAAGGCAAAGGCTAATGTGAGGGAAATTGATCAATTCACTGCAATTCAAAGCAATCCATGGAGATGGGTACTGCAGAACTTATTTTGAAAATTTCAAAATATGTAAATTCAAAATTGGGCTCTATGATCTAGAATTTCAAATTCTACAAAGAATAAGGAACAAAATGTAATTTGAATGGCACGAATCAGAGCTGTATTGAATGAATTATGACCAAAACAAGAAGTCTTTATATAGGCGACAAATAGGTTCAGAAAATTCAAGAAACTTTTCCGAAAACAAATTGGAATAGGAACTCAAATCCAAATCCCTTGTGGTAAAGGATTTTAATGACTTACATGTCCCCCAAGTCAAAAATTCAGATCAAAACCCCTCTCTCAATTGGCTTTTATTTCCTTTTTCACTTCCAATTAGGATTTTGACTTTTCTTTTCCTTTTTCAAACCGGATTCCCTTTTTCTTTCCTTTTTTTTCAGCCACAACTCGTTTTTTTTCCTTTTTTTTCAGCCACAAATCATTTTTTTCCTTTTTTTTGTACTATAAAACTCACAACCAGAATTTTATTCCCCAAGAAAAATTTCTTTTCACAATTACGAAAATGTTTTTGAAATTGCAAATCAGCCCCCAAACTTTTGAAAATTGCAAATCTGTCCCAAATTTCAGATTTTAAATAAACCCAAAAATATGCTACCCTTTTTTTTCATTTTCAAAAATTTTTGGAACAAAAATTTCCTATACAAAACTTAGAATAAGAAAAATGCGACAACTTCCTCTTGATTCAAATGAACTTCGATGTGTTCAAGATCGTAAGGATCAAGAATATGACACTATATATATGAAAAATGACACAAGACTCTCTTCTTCTATTTTTAATAAGGTGTAATCAAGAATCAAAGAACAGTTCAAGATCACAGAATCAAAGAACGATAAACAAAACAAATAGGATTATGAGCATGCAATAATTTTCAGAAGAGTTGACGAAAAATATCACAAGCACATAAACTATTTAAGCTGCCTAAAAACTATGAAACTGATTGGGACGTCCTCCCTTGTTAACGCTCAGACCCTTCGATGTCCTCCTGACTTGATTGATGAAGGTGAAGGTGGATAGTAATATTGAATTATTCTAACTCTCAGACCCTTCGATGTCCTTCGACTCTATATTCAATCCTCCTAGTAAAAAAGATCAAACATATATAGATAAAATACGAAACAAAAGAGTTTAAATTGTTTTTTTTAAAATAGAAAATAAATGCTACAAAAACTCGAAACCCCTTTTTTTGTTTATTTTCCGGCCTTAGTAGATCTTTCGCTTTGCTCTGATACCAACTGATATGAACCCCTTGCGAAGAATCTGGATTGCGGAATTAAGATCTTTGACAAAATAAGGGAACTTGCAAACCCTTCAATGTCGCATGAAATTCAAGGTCTAGCCCTCAGGGTACACTCAATTCTACTCGCTCTCTAACTAGCCATCAGGATCAGATTACAAGGTTTATTGACACTTAACTAGCCCTCGGGGGTTAAGCAACAATGGATTAGTTCGCAAGCAACGAGTATGAACTCAAAAATGGTGTGAAATTCGTCCAAAGGCCTCCCCTATTTTGATTGATAAAAAATGGTGTGAAATTCCTCCAAAGGCCTCCCCTATTTATAGGGTTACAATCTTGCCTTAAAACCCTAATCACAACTGGAAACTTAATTGACTTATGAAAGCTTTAAGAAGCTAAAACCAAATCTAACTAAAATACCTAAAATAAATGGTAATCTAAGGTAATCTAGTTGAATTCTTCAAGAAGTAATCTTGAAGAATATTACCTTATCTAATCTTACCAATCTAATTCTAATTAAAATAAAACTGAATATACTAAACTCTAATGGACTGTATTTTTGAAATTTAGCTCTTCAAATCCCACATGGCTGTGCTATCAGTACAATAAACCCGAAATGAAATAATTTTACAATATTTTACAGTGATCACACTATCTCATTAAAAAGCCTAGTGGAAAAAAGAGTATACTGTTCTTCATGATGTCTTCAATTCTTCGACAGTCTTGAACAATAAATCCAAGATGGCGATGATGACTCCTACTTCAATTCTTTATCGTAAAGGCAATCAATCAAAGCATTTAAAGCAGCATCACTAAGTTTAGTCCTTGACCTAATCATAGGTCCCGCCATGTCACTTAGAGGATCCCGAACATATCCCTTAAATGTTTGATCAAGTCGTGGAAGGTTTTCATTTATGGTGGTACATATCCCTTAGCATCTCCAGCGTACTTTCCATAGACTATTAAAAAAATGAAAATTTTTAGTAAAATGCTAATATTATATTATGAGTTTACTTTTTCATTTTAGTTGCTCAAAAGCGTGACACGAGAGTAGATAGAGAATCAAATAAGTTCAAATCTAGACAATTTTCTTGTTGGGCTGAATAGCTTAATGAAGCCCAATTCTCCAACGTACTTTCCACCGACTCTCAGAAGATGGGAAAATCATAGTGAAATGCTAGTTTTATATTCTGAGTTTACCTTTTCATTTTATTGGCTTGAGGAGAGTTACATGAGACTAGATCCGGGATTAAATTAGGTCAAATCTAGAAAAAATTTCTTATTGGGCTGAATAGTCTTTTAAAGCCAAATTCCCCAACATACTTTCCACCAAGTATAAAAAAAGCTAAAATTCGTAGTAAAATGCTAAGATTATATTCTGAGTTTACTTCTTACTATTAGTGGCTAAAGAAAATTCACGTAAGACTAGATCGAAGATTAAATAAGGTCAAATCTCGACAATTTTTCTTGTACTGAATAGTTAAATAAAACTGAATTCTCCAACATAATTTCCACTGATTCTAAAGAAATAAAAAAATCGTAATAAATGATAGCAGTATACAATGAGTTTACTTTTTTAATTTTAGTAGCTCGAGGAAAGTGAAAGGAGAGTAGTTCGAGGATTTAACAAGGTCAAATTAAGACAATTTTTCTTGCTGGACTGAATAGTCTAATAAAGCTCAATTCTCCAACATAATTTTCACCGATTCTAAAGAAATGGGAAAATCATATTAAATGTAAGTATTATACTATGAGTTTACCTTTTTTAATTTAGTAGCTCGAGGAATGTGAAATGAGAGTAGATCAAGGGTTGTATAAGGTCAAATCTAGGTGTTTTTTCTTGCTAGGGTGAATAGTCTAATAAAACTCAATTATCCAACGTACTTTCCACGACTCTAAGGAAATGGAAAAATCATATTGAAATTCTTGTATTATATTATTATTTTACTTATTCATTTTAGTGGCTTGAGGTGAGTGACATACGAGTTGGTCAATGATTAAATAAGGTCAAATTAAATTAATTTTTTATTGGGCTAAATAGTCTAATAAATCCCAATTCTCCATCGTACTTTCACCAACCCTAAAGAAATTGAAAATTTATTAAAATGCTAGTATTACATTACGAGTTTATTTTTTCAATTTAGTGCCTCGGGGAGAGTGAAATGATAATAGACTAAGAATTAAATATGGTCAAATCTGTACAACTTTCTTATTGGGTTGAATAGTCTAATGAAGGCCAATTCTCCAGCGTATTTTCCATTGACACTAAAGAAATGAAAAAATTGCAATGAAATGCTAATATTATACTACGGGTTTTCTTTTTCATTCAATGGCTCGAGGAGAGTGAACAAGAGTAGATCGAGAATGAAACAAGGTCAAATCTTGACATATATTCTTGTTGGGCTTACTAGTTTAATGAAACCTATTTCTCCAACATACTTTCCACCGACTCTCAGAAAATGGGAAAATTGTAACTTAATGCTCGTATTATATTATGAGTTACCTTTTCATTTTAGTGGCTCAATGAGAGTGACTAGATTGAGAATTAAATAAAATCAAATCTAGCAAACTTTTCTTATTGGGCTAGATAGTCTTTTAAAACCCAATTCTACAACGTACTTTCCACCGAGTATAAAAACAAATCTAAAAATTGTAGTAAAATGCTAATATTATATTATGAGTTTACCTTTTCATTTTAAATGCTGAAGAAAATTGACATTAGACTAGATCGAGAATTAAATAAGGTCAGATCTAGACAAATTTTCTTGTAGAACTGAATAGTGAAATAAAGCCCACTTCTCCAACATACTTTCCGCTGACTCTAAAGAAATTGGGAAATCATAGTAAAATGCTAATATTATACTCTAAGTTTTTTTTTTCTTTTTAGTAGCTCGAGGATAGTGAAATGAGAGTAGATCGACGCTTAAATAAGGTAAAATCTACGTAGTTTCCACGACTCTAAGGAAATGGGAAAATCATAATGAAATGCTTGTATTGTATTATCAGTTTACTTATTTATTTTAGTGGCTTAAGGAGAGTGACATGTGAGTAGATCGATGATTAAATAAGGTCAAATCGAGATTAATTTTTTGGTTGGGTGAATAGTCTAATAAAGCCCAATCTCCACCTTACTTTCCACGACTCTAAAGAAATGGAAAATTTTAATAAAATGCTAGTATTCTATTATGAATTTATTTTTTCACTTTAGTGGCTCGAGGAGATTGAAATGATAATAGACTGAGAATTAAATAAGGTCAAATCTAGAAAAAAAAATTGGGTTGAATAGCTAATGAAGCCCAATTCTCCAACGTACTTTTATCTGACACCAAAGAAATGGGAAAATCGTACTGAAATACTGATACTATATTATGTGTTTTATTTTTCATTTTAATGGCTCAAAAGAGTTCCATGAGAGTAGGTCGATAATTAAATAAGGTGAAATCTAAACAACTTTTCTTCTTGGGCTAAATAGTTTAATCAAGCTCAATTCTCCAACGTACTTTCCATCGACTCTCAGGAAATTGGAAAATCGTAGTGCAATGCTCATATTATATGAGTTTACATTTCATTTTAGTTGCTCGAGGAAAGTGACATGTCACTAGTTCGAGAATTGAATAAGGTCAAATCTAGAATATTTTTCTTACTGGGTAGAATTTTCTCCAACGTACTTTTCACCAAGTATAAAAAAAATTTAAAATCATAGTAAAATGCTAATGTTATATTATGACTTTACTTTTTCATTTTAGTGGCTTAAGAAAATTGACATGAGACTAGATCGAGGATTAAATAAGGTTAAATCAAGACAATTTTTCTTGTTGGACCGAATAGTCTAATAAAACGCAAATTTCCAGTATACTTTCCACCAACTCTAAAGAAATGGGAAAATAGTAGTAAAATGCTAGCATTATACTATGAGTTTATTTATTTTTGTTATTTTAGTGGCCTAAGGAAAGTGAAATGAGAGTAGATCAAAGGTAAATAAGGCCAAATTTAGATGGTTTTTTTTGCTGGGTTAAAGAGTCTTATAAAATCCAATTATCCAACGTACTTTCCACCACTCTAAGGAAATGGGAAAATTGTAGTAAAATGCTTGTATTATATCATCAATTTACTTATTATTTTAGTGGTTTTAGGAGAGTGACATGTGAGTAGATTCATAATTAAATAAGGTAAAATATAAAATCAATTTTTTGTTAGGCTGAATAGTCTAATAAAGCCCAATTCTCCATCGTACTTTCCACCGACTCTATTAAAATGGGAAAATTTATGAAAAGGCTAGTATTATATTATGAGTTTATTTTTCACTTTAGTGGCTCCAGGAGAGTTAAATTATAGTATATTGTGAATTAAATAAGGTCAAATCTAGACAATTTCCTTGTTGGGCTGAATAGTCTAATGAACCCCAATTCTCCAATGAACTTTCCACTGACTTTAAAGAAATGGAAAAATCGTAATGAAATGCTAATATTATATTATGAATTTCCTTTTTCATTTTAATGGCTCGAAGAGAGGGACATGAGAGTAGATCGAGAATTAAACAATGTCAAATCTAGATAAATTTTCTTGTTGGATCGAATAGTCTTAATAAAGCCCAAATTTTCAACATACTTCCACCGAAAGAAATGGAAAATTGTAGTAAAATGCCAATATTATACTATCAGTTTACTTTTTCATTTTTGTGGCTTGAGGAAAGTGAAATCATAGTAGATCGAGGGTTAAGTAAGGTCAAATGTAGACAATTTTTCTTTTAGGGTAAATAATATTTAAGCCCAATTTTCCAACATACTTGCCACCGTTTCTAAAGAAAATGAAAATTTATTGTGAAATGCTTGTAATATATTATGGGTTACTTTTTCACTTTAGTGGCTTCTAGAGAGTGACATGATAGTTGATCGAGAATTGAATAAAGTCAAATCAAGAATGATTTTCTTGTTCGGCTGAATATCTAATGAAGCGCAATTCTCCACCATGCATTCCACCAATATTCAAAAATCATAGTGAAATGTTAGTATTATATTATGAGTTTGCCTTTTCACTTTAGTGGCTCGAGGAGAATGACATGATAATGCATCCAATATTAAATTAGGTCAATCAAGAAAATATTTTTTATTGGGCTGAATAGTCTAATGAATCACAATTCTCCAACGTACTTTCTACTGGATCTAAACAAATAAAAACTGTGGTGAAAATGATAGTATTATATAGTGAAACTACTTTTGGTTTTTAGTGGCTCGAGGAGAATGAAACGAGAGTAGATCGAGGATTAAATAAGGTCAAATCTAGATTATTTTTGTTGGACTTAACAATTTAATAAAGCCCAATTCTCCAACATACTTTCCACCGACTCTAAACAAATGCAAATTTTTTTTGTAAAATTCTGGTATTATATTATGAGTTTGCTTTTTACTTTAGTTGCTGGAAAGAATAGCATGAGAATAGATTGAGAATTTAAATGAGGTCAAATCTATACAATTTTTATTGTTGGGCTGAATAGTTTAACGAAGTCCAATTCTCCAACGTACTTTCCACCGACTCTCAGGAAATGGGAAATCGTAGTGAAATGCTAGTAATATATTATGAGTTTACAATTCCATTTTAGTGGCTCGAGGAGAGTGAGATGAGACTAGGGTGAGGTTTAAATAAGGTCAAATCTAGAATTTATTTTGTATTGGGCTGAATAGTCTTTTGAAGCTCAATTCTCCAACGTACTTTCCACCGGGTATAAAAAAAATAAAAATTGTAGTAAAATGCTAATATTATATTATAATTTTACTTTTTCATTTTAGTGAATCAAGAGAATTGACATGAGTCTAGATCGAGGATTAAATAATGTCAAATCTAGACAATTTTTTTGTTGGACTGAATAGTCTAATGAAGTCCAATTCTCTAACATAAGTTCCACCAACTTTAAAAAAAATGAGAAAATCATTGTAAAATGCTAGTATCATAAAATGATTTTACTTTTTCATTTAAGTTCCTCGGGGAAAATGAAATGAAACTAGATCGACGATTAAATAAGGTCAAATCTAGATTTTTTTCTTGCCAGACTGAATAGTTTAATAAAGCCCAATTCTCCTACGTAGTTTCCACAACTCTAAACAAATGGGAAAATCGTAGTGAAATGCTTGTATTATATAATCAGTTTACTTATTCACTTTAGTGACTTGAGGAGAGTGACACATGAATAGATTGAGGATTAAATAAGGTGGAATCTAAATTAATTTTTTGCTGGGTTGAATAGTCTATTAAAGCCCAATTCTCCATCGTACTTTCCACAAACTCCATTGAAATGGAAAATTTTATTAAAATGCTAGTATTATATTTTGAGTTTATTTTCTCACTTTAGTGGTCTGAGGAGAGTGAATTGATATTAGATTGTGAAATAAATAAGGTCAAATATAGACAATTTCCTTGTTGGGCTAAATAGTCTAGTGAAGCCCAATACTCCAACGAACTTTCCACCAACTCTTAAGAAATGGGAAAAGTTTAGTAAAATGCTAGTATTATATTATGAGTTCACTTTTTTCACTTTAGTTGCTCGAAAGAGTGACATGAGAGTAGATTTAGAATTGAACAAGGTCAAATCTAGACAATTTTTCTTGTTGGGCTGAATAAGTTAATGAAGAGCAATTCTCTAATGTACTTTCTACCGACTCTCAGGAATTGGGAAGATCGGTGTGAAATGAGATTATTATATTATGATGTTACATTTTTATTTTAGTAGCTTAAGGAGAGTGACATGAGACTAGATTGAGGTTTAAATACCGTTAAATCTTTAAATTTGTTCTTATTGGGATGAATATTCTTTGAAAGCCCAATTCTCCGGTGTACTTTCCACAGAGTATAAAAATCTACTAAAAATCGTACTAAAATACTAATATTATATTATATTATAACTTTACTTTTTCATTTTAGTGGCTAAAGAAAATTGACATGAGACTAGATCAAGGATTAAATAACTTAAATCTAGACAACTTTTCTTGTTGGACAGAATAGTCTAATAAAGCCCAATTCTCCAAAATACTTTCCACCAACTCTGAAGAAATGGAAAATTCGTATTAAAATGCTAGTATTATACAATGAGTTTACTTTTTCATTTTAGTGGCTCGAAGAAAGTGAAATGAGAGTAGATCGACGGTTAAATAAGATCAAATCTAGATGTTTTTTCTTGTTGGGCTAAATAGTCTAATAAAGTCCAATTGTCCAATGTAGTATCCACGACTCTAAGGAAATGGGGAAATCATAGTGAAATGATTGTATTATATAATTATTTTACTTATTCATTTTAGTGGCTTCAGGAGAGTGACATGTGAATAGATCGAGGATTGAATAAGTCAAATCTAAATTAATTTTTTGTTGGGCTGAATAATCTAATAAGGCCCAATTGTCCATTGTACTTTCCACTAACTCTAAGGAAATGGAAAATTTTATTAAAATGCAATTATTATTTTATGATTTTTTTTCATTTTAGTGGCTCGAGGAGAGTGAAATAAGAGTAGATTGAGAATTAAATAAGGTGAAATCTAGACAATTTTCTTGTTTGGCTGAATAGTCTAATGAATCCCAATTCTCCAACGTACTTTCCACGGACTCTCAGGAAATGGTAAAATCGTAGTGAAATGCTCATATTATATTATGAGTTTGCCTTTTCATTTTAGTGGCTCGAGGAAAGTGACATGAGACTAGACCAAGGATTAAATAAGGTCAAATCTAGAAATTTTTTCTTACTGGTTAGAAATTATCTTTTTAAGCCCAATTCTCCAATGTACTTTTCATCGAGCATAAAAAATTTAAAATTTGAAGTATTAAAATTATAATAGTATATTGTGAGTTTACTTTTTCATTTTAGTGGCTTAAAAAAATTGACATGAGACTAGATCGAGGATTAAATAGGGTTAAATCTAGCAATTTTTCTTGTTGGACCCAATAGTCTAATAAAACTCAATCCTCCAGCATAATTTCCACCAACTCTAAAGAAATGGGAAAATTGTTGTAAAACGCCAGTATTATATTATGAGTTTACTTTTTCATTTTTGTGGCTCGACGAAAGTGAAATGAGAGTCGATCGAGGGTTAAAAAGGTTAAATATAGATAGTTTTTCTCACTGGGGTGAATAATCTTTAAGCCCAATTTTCCAACGTACTTTCCATCGTTTCTAAAGAAAATGAAAAAAATGTAGTGAAATGCTTATATTATATTATGAGTTACTTTTTTCCCTTTAGTGGCTCGAACATAGTGACATGATAGTAGATCGAGAATTGAATAAGGTCAAATCAAGAATGGTTTTCTTGTTGGGCTGAATATGAAATGAAGCGCAATTCTCCAACGTGCTTTCCACCAACTTTTAAGAATTGGAAAATCATAGTAAAATGCTAGTATTATATTACGAGTTTACTTTCTCCCATTAGTAGCTCGTGGAGAATGACATGATAGTGTATCGAAAATTAAATTAGGTAAAATCAAGAAATTGTTTCTTACTAGGCTTAACAGTCTAAATAAACCCAATTCTCCAACGTACTTTCCACTGTGTCCAAAGTATTAGAAAAGTTGTAGTGAAAATGACAGTATTTATAAGATTATTTTTTTAAATTTTAGTGGCTCGAGGAGAATAACGCGAGAGTAGATCGAGGATTAGATATTGTCAAATCTAGATTGTTTTTTGTTGAACTGTATAGTCTAATAAAGCTCAATTCTACAGCGTACATTCCACCGAATCCAAACAAATGGGAAAATTGAGTAAAATGCTAGTATTATATTATGATTTTAATTTATTTTACTGTAGTTGCTCAAAACAGTGACATGAGAGTAGATCAAGAAATTTAATTTAATAGTAGTGACATCGTAGTGACATTTAATTTCATTGTAGTGACATCTCATTTTCTCATTTCATCGTAGTGACATTTAATTTCATCGTAGTGTATGTTCAAAATAGTGTTATCATTTTCTCATTTCTTCGTAGTGACATTCACTATGATTATATCTCCAAACACCGCACTAATGATTCAACTTAATCAAATGTAAGTATGTTATGAAATTCCATTTGGTCTTACGAAATCACACAATAAATGTTTCTGTAACTTTTTATATTTTGGGTACTTGCACATGCTAACCATAAAGAAATCCAAGGATTGGACATGGTTTCTTTCTCCCTTGAAAATTCACATAAACGATAATTCAAGTGAGATACGTTTGGCTCACATTAGCAGACGTATAGTGCGTAATAAAAATTAATGTACATTGACCCTTACTATGAAAGGTTAGTCCAAGGTAATTCATGTTCTATGTTACTTAAAATCCAACAATACTAACATTTGTCATTCCCATCAACTTTATGTATAGTGAAAATTTGATGGTAGCTTTGATTGTTGTAACATTTGTCATTCCCATTAACCTTATGTATAGTGAAAATTTAATGGTAGCTTTGATTGTTGTCCCATCAAGCACGGTCTACTGGTTTGATCCACTTCATAAAAAACCCCATTAAACATTAGTTCGTGATATTGGGGAGGTGTTAAAAGATCCATGTATCACCAACCACACAAAAGTGCATTGGAAATCCTTGAAGGTGACAAATTTCATCTTATTAATGTGGCTAACACTAGATTTTTTTGTAATTCACTGATTTTGGTGTCTATATGTATCATTAGTAGCATAAAAAACAAAGAGGTGGTTGGGAATGCAGATATTACTGCATGCGTTTTATGAGGGAATGTGTTATGAATGTAGTTGATAGCAACTTCCAAGCTCAAGAGGTATGCATACAAAATATAATTTAGATATTTCAACATTAATAAACTTTTATATTCCAAACAATGAATTTATTATGTCATTTGAACTTTCAATACTTCCTAGAAGAAAAACAATCCCTACGAAATCGAAGAATTGGAAGAAATCCATGAGCATTCGTCTAGGTATATGATGGTGAAGCACGTGAAAATTTTTGTTCACCTAACTACCAAGTAACATACTAGCTATCGTCATTTTTGTTTGTATATTTTATTCTCAAAAAATTCCCATTGATACTCTTCAAGGCCTATTATCATTTTGGAGACTTGTCTAGATTAGAAATAGAGTATCAATGGTAAAGTTCATTTTGTGAGGATTTTTGACATGAACAATATTGGAATGTTCCAAATAGTCATTAGATGAAAGATGTTTTTGGTGTATTCTTAATAAACAGTGATGTTAATGATAGTTGTAGTGATAAACTTGTTTTTACAATGCAACCAACGTGACGGTTCTCGTCTAGCATTTAATTTAAATAAAAAAATACAAATTTGTGCTCTATTTCACCCAATATCGGTATCCCGCAGGTTCCGATTTTAGGTGTCCTTGAACCGGGGAACCAATATCAGGTGGGTCTCGTGTGCTACTCATATTTTGATGTTAATCGATGATCATCACCATAGAAGTTTTTCCGGTTTTGTGTGACCCGAAATTGACAATACTAAAAATTAGAGCTATCGTAACACTTGTATGTATGCGAACATCAAGAAGTGCACATTTTACGCGTCGGAGGTAGTATTTCTCAGTTTTGTGGTCTCTAAGGAGGGCATAAAAGTTGACAAATCCAAAATTGAGGCCACTAAAACTTGGCCGAGACCTACCACTTCCAACCAGGTATGTTGTTTTCATGGTTTAGCTAGTTTTTATAGACTGTTTATGCATGATTTCTCATCTATTGCTGTACTTCAAAATGAACTAGTTAAAAAGGATGTAAAATTTGTTTTGTCTGAGAGTCAAGAGAATGCATTTAATGAATTGAAAGTACAATTATGTAATGCTTATGTTCTTGCTTTACCTGATTTTAATGGTACTTGTTAGATTCATTGTGATGCTTATGGTGTTGGTATTCGTGCTATTTTGATGCAAGATAATCGACCTATAGCTAAAGGGCAGTGCTTTAAACTATCCTGTGTATGATAAAGATTTTATGCAATTGTGTGTGCATTAGAAACTTTGAAAAATTAGTTATTGCATAAATAATTTGTCGTTCATAGTTACCATGAGTCCTTGAAGTATTTGAAGAGTCTGATGAAGTTGAATAAGCGTCATCCTTATGTGTTGCGTTACAATAAGGGTAAAAAAATGTTGTTGCTGATGGTTTAAGTCGTAGACATGTCTTCCTTACAATATTGGAATGCATTATGTTAGGGTTTTCATTCGTTTGAGATTTATATGTGATTGATCCTGATTTTTCACCTATTTATGTTGCATGCGAAAATGGTACTTATGAGAAGTTTTTTTTTTGGGATGATGGTGTTTTGTTTATGAATAATAGGTTATATATTCCTCAATGTTCTATGCGTGAATTACTTTTTAGAAAAGCTCATTTTGGTGGTTTAATAGGACATTTTGGTGCATTTAAAACTTATAATTTGTTGAGAGAACCCTTCTATTGGTCGAAAATGGCACTTGCAATTGACAGGGTTTGTAGGAATTGTCTTGATTGCTTGGTGGCTAAGTCTAAAACTAATCCTCATGGTCTCTATACTCCATTACCTATTCCTACACATCCTTGGGTTGATATTTCCAAATATTTTGTCCTCGGTTTACCACGATGTCAGTTAGGTAATGATTCTATCTTTGTGGTTTGGAGAGATTTTTGAAAATGGCACCCTTTATTCCTTGTAGGAAGACAGGCGATACAAAACATGTTGCAGATCTATTTTTGAAAGAGGTAGTTTTGGCTACATTGGATACATGCGTCTATTGTCTCCGATCGTGATGTTAAATTTTTATCCTACTTTTGGAATACCCTGTGGCGCAAGTTAGGGATAAAGTTACTATTTTCGACTGCTAGTCATCCTCAAACTGATAAACAAACAAAAGTGACCAACAAAACCCTAGGGGCTCTCCCGTGTTCCCTAGTTCAGAAAAAATTAAAGAATTGGGAAAAATTATAATCTCACTATTCATTCTACTACTTATTTACCTCCATTTGTGATTGTTTGTGGTTTTCTACCTAATACACCTCTTGACTTACTTCCTTTGAATTTTAAACAGGTTAAAAATCTTGATGGAGAAAAGAAAGCTAATTTTGTGAAGAAAATTCATGGGAAGGTGCACATGAAAATTGAATTGACAAGTGCACCGAATGTTGATAAAGCTAATCAAAGCCGCAAGTTGATGATGTTCAACATGGGAGATTATGTTTGGGTTCATTTGCGGAAAGAGAGGTTTCCAAATGCATGGAAATCTAACTTAAGTCCCCGATGCGATGGTCTTTTTAAGGTGTTGGATCGTTTGAATGACAATACTTACAAGATTAAGTTACCAGATCATTATGGTGTTACCTTCAATGTTGCTGATTTATCTCCATTTACCTTTGAAGACAATTAAGTTTGGAGGGCTAAACCTTTCAACCATGAAGGGAATGATGGAGATGCCAACACGACTGCCACCATAAATGAATACATTCCACATCTTGATTAAACATTTAAAGGTTTTGTTTGGGATCCTCTAAGTAATATGGCGGGACCTATGACTAGGTCAAGGACTAAACTTTGGGATGCTGCTTTAAATGCTTTGATTGATTGCCTCTGTGAAGAATTGAAGGAGGCATCATTGACATCTTGGATTTATTGTTCAAGACTGTCAAAGAACTGAAGACATCAAGAAGAACACTACACTCATTTTTCCCACTGGGTTTTGTAGTGTGGTCACTGTAAAATATTGTAAAATTATTTCATTTTGGGTTTATTAGACTAATAGCTCGGCCATGTGGGCTTTGAAGAGCTAAATTCGAGATTACAATCCATTAGGGTTTAGCATGTTCAATTTTATTATAATTAGAATTAGTTTGGGTAAGATTAGTTAAGGCAATATTAAACCAAGGTGTGATATGGATGAATTCGGCCATGATCAGCTTATTTTAGGTATTTTGTTAGATATGGTTTTATACATAAATAAGTTTCAGACATAAATAATTACCAAATAATTACCAAATCCTGTCCTGATTGGGATTAGGGTTTGACCGATTTCATCCCTATAAATAGCGATTGTATTTTTAAGTTTTAGTCCCAATTTTTTCAATTAAATATACAAACTTTTGAGTTCATACTCTTGTGGCTTGCGAGCTTCTTCAATTGTCGCTTAACCTCGAGGGCTAGTTAAGTATCAATAGACCTTGTAATCTGATCCTGGGGGCTAGTTAGAGAGTAAGTCAAAATAAGACATACCCTGAATTTCATGCGGCACACTAGGGTTTGCGAATTCCCTTATTTTTTCAAAGATCTTAATTCCATAATCCATATTCTTTGCAAGGGGATTCATATCAAATGTCGTTTGTGATTTTGGGTAAAAATTTTAACTTCGGTTGAAAATACACCCAATGCCGGGTGCAGTTTTGGTTCCAGTTATGGGTAAACTTATAACTTCGGTTATTCACAACCAAAGTAAAAAAGAGAGAACTTTTTAATGCCCCTTCTTTTACTTTGGTTATTTTATGAGCAATAACTGAAGTCATGAGTGCTCTAGAACCGAACTCGTAGGTCATTTCTGTAGTAGTGTCTCATACAAATGTACAACTTTACTATCACAACATTTTGACTAACATGTGCATAATTTTACTAAACAAATGCAATTTCTAATTAAAAAATAACGATCAACAACAACTAAAACTAAAAATTAGCAGAAGAAACTCATGAGAGGCGCCAAAACATAAATTCAAAAGCACAAAAACCAACATAGTAACACGAAAACCCACATACCCTACGAACTCTGAGACAATTTCTCAAATTTTACTCCTCTATATTTTTTCTCTGGCGTGTATTCTTAACACCAACACCGCCTCCTTTTATACTGACATTGTTTCGTCCTCTCCATTACCTAAACATAATATTAATTAAAAATCATACAAAACCATAACAATTTGAAGAACCTTAAATGTACAAAACGAAAAAAACTAACCTCAATGCGAACCACACTGAACTAAAGTGATGTCGGAATAGAGCAGAAAATGCCAAAACCGATGATGGTTAATTACAATGGTTAATGAAAAGGGAACGGAGATGAAATGGAGAATGCTATAAATGGTTGCTGTAAAAGGAAAAGTCGATGAAATAGAGAACAAAATACGTGCAACGAAACAGAGAGGAACAACAATGGCGGGACGAAAAAGAATACGAGAAAACCGAAAGTCACGAGGAACGCAGTGGGGGTGCAAGGAAGCTGTGGGATTTTCAAGGAGAAAAAATATTGAAAAGTGAAAAAATATTTTTTATATAAAACCCTAAATTTCAGTTAATGACAAAATAAACCCCATTTTGCATTCAAGTCCTAGGCCTATCCAATCCTTTAAAGAAGGATCACGTTTCTATTTTTTTTAAAAGTATATAAATTATGAAAAGAAAATGTTCGCTTTATATAAATATAAGTATTCCCTCCACCTCGGATGAATCTGCACACTTTTCTTTTTAGTCTATCCTAAACAAATCTGCACATTTTTCATTTGAAGAAAAAGTTAACCCATTAAAAGACATACTTATCCTTAAACAATTAAAATTTTACACCTAAAACCTACCACTCACCCCCACCCCACCCTTTTTTCCGATTTCTTCCTTCATCTTCCCCGCAACCAAAATCCTCGCCGCCCCTTTTATTTGTCTCTCTCTTAATTTCTTCTTACTTCTTCCAATCCATGCCACCAAAATTTATATTTATTCTTCGTTCAGATTGGACCACCATGAAGTGGCCGACGATAATGGAGCTTCACCCGCAGTGACGAAGCTTCACCCATGATGACGGAGATCTTGACCCATCCAACCCGTGGAGATGAAGAACTTAAGAGCGACACCTATGCTTAGAGCTAATGCGGCGGAGCGTGGCCGAGAAAGGAGGCGGCGTAACATGACAGAGAAAGGAGGCTGCGGAGACAGGAGGAGCGGTGGGGCAGAGGTGGAGAGAGGTGGTAGAGAGAGGAGTTAGCGGAGGAGGAGGAATTGTGAGGCAAATGAGAGGTGAGGAGAGAAGGAGGACGCAAGGAGGCGGTAGAAAAGGAGATGTGAGGTGGCAGATCTAGTGAGAAGAAGAGTGAAAGATACAGGGAGAAGGCACGGAAATTAAGTAAAGAAGACAAGGCATTTTGAGCATTTCACATCTCCCAAATTAAAAGAAAAAATTTCTATTTCTGTAGATTCCCCTGGGACGGGGAGTATCTAAATTAGTTTTGAAAATTCATTGTTTTCTTAATTATTTGTGAGGAAAAGGAAGAATATGGTAAAAGAACCTCACCATTGCTAATATTGATTTTATCAACAAAAATCAATTCTTAAATTATTAAGACTAAATTGTTTTTTTTGGTCTCTTACAAAGTATCTTTTACCATCTTTTGATCCCCATTTGCTAAACAACCCTTAGACAGTACCCAATAAATTCAAAACAATTTGTTTGGTCCCCTCAGGTGGTTTTCAGGTAAGACTAATTGGTTTTCCGCTATAGTCAGGGGTATACTGGTAATTTTACTAATTAAAAATATTTTCAATTAAAAAATGTTAATTTTTAAATTTTTAGATTTTCGACTTCATACTAAGCTTTCGAACCTCCTACATTGAGCCCTCGAGCATCATGCCTCGAGCCCTCGAGCATCCTGCCTCGAGCCCTCGAGCCTCCTGCCTCGAGCCCTCGAGCCTCCTGCCTCGAGCCCTCGAGCCTCCTGCCTCGAGCCTCTTGATGAATTTTTTCTTTTTCTTTATTTAAATTCAGGGGTATTATGGTCATTTTACATATTTTGATAAATTTTACCGTTGACTTTCCCTAAAAACCACCTTTGGGGACCAAACAAATTGTTTTGAATTTGTTTGGTACCGTCTAAGTATTATTTTGCAAATGGGATCAAGCGATACTTTGTAGGGGACCCAAAAATAATTTATTCAATTATTAATGGCAAAAGATACACATAATTAAAAAAGAAACATTAAGAACACAAAATACTTTATTCCCTGTAATGTACTCTTTTAAATCGGTCAACATTTTGGGAAACACCGTCTTTCCATAGGTTTTTAATTTCCATAGGCTTATAGAAAGATGGAGTTTAATTAGAATAATAAAAAGGTAAAATGTTTTAGTTGCAATATTAAAATTTTATTATGCATAATGTAGTAACTATAAATTTTATGATCTGATTAATGTAATCTGAAAACCTTATTTTCATTTCTTCTAATTTACAGTTTAAACACTGGATTTTCCATGACTTATGGAAATACTGTCTATCAAGAGACGGACTCTTTAAATTGGCATGATAAATTTTTCAAAAAACACACACAATATTCTCTTCATATTCCTTTGTAAAGAAGTTTACATTTAATATACTTACAATAAATTTTTTTTATCAAAATGAAATATTTTGCGAAGTGAATTAACCTTCGGTGGAAAACCTTCATCACCAATTCTTATTACTTATTTCAAAACTTCTATAAAAAACATGACATTTCCTCTAACACCATTTTTATTTTCCTAATTAAGCTTCTTAAAGATGTTCGAGAATCACGTTTCTCCTTCAATATTAATTCACTACGATTAATGTTCAAAGAAACATGTAAAATTTTCAAAGAATCATGTAAATTTGAGCATTATAATTATACAAGCAAAGTACATGTGATTCATACTCTTTGTTTCCAACTATGGCAGAATAACTTAACAAAACGGACATCATCAACTCGAGAACGACACGAAATTGTTCGTAATCGTTCTTCTGTTTTTCCTAGTTGATTCATGCTTTATTCGTGGTCTTCCCATCTGTTGCTACTGCAATATATTGCAATAACTGGCTTAAAGTACGTATATACTACATACACATCTTGTAAACCAAAAGTTAAATATATATTACAAAAAGCATCAATCTTGTTTCTTGTTTATCGTATAGGATCTATAGCACAGACAGCATATCTAGCAGCCTGCATTTTATCTTCTGATGCATTTGGCCACGAAGGAACCCATTATATTTTGATAAGACACCAACATATCTTGTTTGGTACACGAAAGATTCATCAATTCTGTTCCCTCTAAAGGACGAGATATACTTATACTATTACTGTTACCTAAACATAATGCTTTTGATTTGCTAGTGCTAAAACCCCACCAGTTCCTCCATTATTGAAAAGAGAAGCCTTACCCTTTTTCACCCTATAAATATAGTAGAGCCCCTGAGAAGCCACCACATTCATCTTACTCATCAGGAAATGGCTTCCAACCAAACAGCAGCCGATCCAGAACCCAAACTTGCCTTCCCGGTCGTCGATATCGAACACCAAACCAGCCAGCAGCCAATTGAAGAGGCAGAATTTGATTACGCAGGAAGAGCGCAGTGGCTCCGCGCAGCAGTCTTGGGAGCCAATGACGGGCTGGTTTCCACCGCGTCCCTAATGATGGGAGTTGGAGCAGTGAAGCAGGACATTAAGGCCATGATCTTAACTGGGTTCGCTGGGCTAGTAGCCGGGGCGTGCTCCATGGCCATAGGCGAATTCGTGTCGGTTTATTCCCAACTTGACATAGAGGTGGCTCAGATAAAAAGGAACAAAAGCAAGGGTCGGGCAGAAGAAGAGGAATCAGAGAAGGAGACTCTGCCGAATCCGGTACAAGCAGCTGCAGCTTCAGCACTTGCGTTTTCAGTTGGTGCAATGGTCCCTCTTCTCGCAGCATCTTTTATAAGGGACTACAAACTAAGAATCTGTGTCATCGCTGCGGCGGTTACGGTTTCGCTGGTGATGTTTGGATGGTTAGGGGCTGTGCTGGGAAAGGCACCGGCAGTAAGGTCATCAGTTAGGGTATTAGTTGGAGGTTGGCTGGCTATGGCCATAACATTTGCTTTCATCAAATTGATTGCCTTCAACATTTTAATTTAATCAATAAGTTTTATGACATGCTAATCCCTGACCACAGTGTCAATCCATCATAGGAGAATAATACGCGGAGAAAATAAAGTTTCAGTATGAATAATAACTGTAGAATTGACTCCCCGAGCCTCCATTAATTCAATATTTTGACCTCTTTTCTTATTGGAATCTTTCACTTTAAAGTGCTTTTTTCCCCTGCAAAATGTGCCTCTGTTTATGATTACATTTTTAATTCTCTGATTCATTAATTTAGTCTGATAATTTGTCCAATATTTCTTAATTTTGTGTCCATGCATGGTAAACTGAAACTGAGGATAATAGGGTTTGCACCATAGGTTCACAACAAGAAAAAACACTTTTTACCTCGGATCCAAGGGGATTATAATTTTACCTTGATTTTTCTCTTGAAAATAACCGAGGTACTTGTGGCGCTATAAAAAGTATGTTTTGTTACATCGGTTTTAAACAGAGGTAAATGGTTTTTTATACTTCATTATTTTGTGGAAAAAAACTGAGGTAAAAAGTGAGGGATTGACACTGGTACAGAGGGATGACTGACGTTGGTAGATACAACTATCGTTTGGGTGATATGTGTGCGACGTTGTTGAGCCCGACATCACAAGAAATATCATCGATCGATGTCGCAACGTACTCTTCTTGACTTAGCAAGTTGTGGAAGCATGTCATAATATGGCATATGGACATAACAACATCATTTTGATAGACCAACACCATTGAATTATGACGGACATTGGCCATTAGGGCTTTCTGCGTGGCCTTCATGTGAACAATAGAATGATCACCACTGAAAAACAGGTACATATATACCGGTACAAATTCATGAGTACAGGTATACCTGTGCGCATGTAACCAATTACATCGGTATTTATCATGTTAACA
Organism: Rubia yunnanensis; assembly: GCA_037428765.1. Classification (NCBI taxonomy): domain Eukaryota; kingdom Viridiplantae; phylum Streptophyta; class Magnoliopsida; order Gentianales; family Rubiaceae; genus Rubia; species Rubia yunnanensis. The sequence goes on along the minus strand of CM075067.1, from coordinate 32,528,634 downwards.
TCAGTATCGGTGCAAATAAGTACATATGCACTGGTATCCTGTCAACCGGTGTAAAGTTCACCTATTTTCGCACCGGTGTTGATTCTACCGGTGTACCAATTTCAAATATATTGCCCCGGCATTATTCGAATAGGTATTTGTACCAGTGCAATTGCTAACATGTGCACCGGTACAGGATAACTGACGTGTACTTATTTACCTTTTTTTTATTAATTTGGCACCAAGTGGAAAAAATTTTAAACCGGTAATAGGAAATTACTAGTGCAAAAATTTTAAAAAGCGGGAAATTCTTTAATTTGTACACTGGTTACTATTATAATCGGTGTAAGAATTGAACATGCACTAGTAATTTCTCAACACCGGTGCAAAATAAAATTCTTATTGTAGAATTTTGGCGCCAAAAATATTAGTTTTTGCACCGGTACTGTGAGTGTACCGGTGTAGGACAAGAAAATATGTGTGTTTTGGCTGAAAATGTACACCGGTAACTTATTTTACCGGTTTGAAAGGCTACAAATGCACCGGTAAAGTCTAAATGCCGATGTAGAAAATCGCATTAAATGCTCACCAACCCCCTTTTTTAGCGGGTTAAAAATGGAATTTTTGGAAGAAAATGTCCATTAATGGTGTTTTTTGGTTGTTGAAGGCATTGAATTCTCCACAATGAAGACCCTTGAATGTACCTTTTTTTGAATTACATTTATGGATATTAAGAATTTCATGATTGTTTTTGGTTAGTAGAGATATTTACATTTTGTGATTGATTATGGTTATTGAGGTAGGATTGTAGATATTAGTTTTTGATTGTTCTCAAGGTTGTTGTAGTTATAAGGCTATATAGCCTTTGATTCCTATAGTGTTGGACATGTTAAGAATGTTGTAATTGTAATGTGGAATATTGGTGTATATTGTGCATTTATGATGATGCATGATTAGGAAGTCATCATGAAAAATTCTATTGTATTAAATGGGTTGAAGTTTGATTGTTGGACATTTATTGATATGTAGAGTTGTATCGCATCATCGAAAGGCGTAAGCATGTGTATGCCAACGTTAGTAGGGTGAGCGATGAATATATTATGTTCGTGGATGAGTTCGTGGAGCATGTTTTTAGTCAAGATAAGCGAATATTATGTCCTTGTCGTGTTGTGGAAATTGAATTCGTACTGATAAGAAGGACATCCTGAAACTCTATTTGTATAGCCAGGGGTTTGTGAAAGAATGTGTTGTGTGGACCTTTCATGGGAAAAAATCACAACCGGAAGTGAGAGTTATTGAACGTATATTGATAAAACATGTGGAAATTAAATAACGAAATTACGCGAATAATTTAACATAAGTAACAATAATGAAATAGTATTAATTATTCATGCGTACAATTAATGAGCATGTTTCAAGCAATCACATATATCACATATTGATGGAGTCACGAGTACATTCGCTGTCCTTGAAACGAATGAGTCTCATCGTGGACATCGTTCCCTAGGATAAAACCATCGAAGGTAATTTTAACAAGTAAAAATTACCCCAGAGTCACACAATGCCCGAAAGACTATCACCGACAAAGACAGAGAAAGAAGATAAGACTCAAGTTTAGAAGTAGGGAGGAACTTGAGAAAGGTACGAGGTTTCTGTCTAACATAGAGGCTCTATTTGAAGATGTCTAAGAAACCCTATAGGAAGATACATGGAAGATTTGATTCCCGTAATCTAAGAAAATATTCTCTAACCACCAAATATTTTACAAATATTTGAATAGATTATGGAAAGATAAGAATATCATATTCCTTATCATGATTAACCGCGTATCAAATCTCATATATTCCACACGTGATTCTTAGAGTATTTGTTACGCGGTTTGGGCTTTCTAGAGACTTCCACACAATCCAAACGCATTTTAGACAGTCAAAAATTACATAAAACTTAGTATGTGCGAATGAATTTCCACCTAAATTTCCATTCTCAGAGTGACTCTTTGAGCATCCATATCTCATTCACCCTTTATCCGTTTTGAGAGTTTAAACAGTCAATTTTATAGTACTCGCAGAGGAGAATCCAAAAATGATACCCATTGAATCTAATTCAGTTTGAACCAAACTCAAAATGAAGCCCAAAAGTTGACAAAATTCAACTTCTTTTACAATCAATTTCCAACAATCCCCCACATGAATAGACATTGATGTGGAATCAGGATAATCCACGGAGTTTGACTTGGTGATAGATTCATTTTTATGGCATAGATGTTGCATAGGATAAGTAGGTGTCACCCTTTGAACTTTCCCTTGAGAGAGTACACTTAGCCCACTGGTTAGGAAGTAGACGCGATGTCCTTGAACTTTCCCGACCGCTTGTGTGAACAACAATGCACTTCCCACAAACATCTTTCCTAGCCTTTGTGCATTCCTCAGTTGTGTCCATTAATCAGGCCATGGCACACCCCCTAGTTCTGTAAGGTTTCTAAGGAATTGCATCCCAACAATTCCCTTTCGAAGCGGCCACACTTCACGCTTGCATAGGTGATTCTTAGCGTAAGAGTAGTTCCATAAACTATGCGCTCTTTCAAGTGTCATACACGCAATGCCGTGAATCATTAAAAGCAATTCAATTCTTAACCTCCATTCACTTCACTGTTTCTTCATCATAGAAAATAAGACAGGAGGTATGAACCCCCTACAGTGATGGCGATGAGTCTTTGCAGTTTAGTTGTCCCTTTGAACCTAGATCTTGGAATCTCCAGTCACATAGGTTGGGTGTTCATGTACGTAACCCATCATTTAATGGACTTTAGTCCCATTCCTCTTGATGATGTTTCAACTATCTCTCGATTCAACCCTTTTGTCAAGGGATCAGCTATGTTGTCTTTCGACCTTAAATAGTCAATTATAATCACTCCAGTTGAGAGAAGTTGTCCAATAGAACTATGTCTTCGTCAAATATGATGAGACTTCCCATTATACAGCATATTCTTAGCCTTGCCAATAGCCGACACACTATCGCAATGTATACATATGGCTGGCATGGCTTTGGCTATCTAGGAATGTCCTCTACAAATTTGAGGAGCCATTCGGCCTCCTCACCCACCTTGTCTAAGGCAACAAACTCGGATTCCAACATAGGCCAAGTAATAACAGTTTGTTTAGATGATTTCCAAGAGATTGCTTCTCCACCTAGTGTAAATACATACCCACTAGTGGATTTTAGATCCTTTATATCGTGTATCCCGTTTGCATCACTGTATCCTTCAATCACAGCTGGATAACTCGCAAAATGTAGACCATAATCATGAGTAAAATGTAGATATCTCAATACTCTAGTTATAGCCCTCTAGTGAGTTATACTGGGGTTACTCATGTATCTATTCAACCTACGTACAGTGTAAGCAATGTCTGGTCTAGTACAACTTATTAGGAACATCAAACTTCCAATGACTCTCGAGGAATCCACCTGATTAATAGCCTCCAATTTATTCTTTCTTAGATGCAAATTGGGATCTATTGGAGTCATCGCCACCTCTAAGTCATTCTTTTTGAATTTCTCAATAATTTTGTTTACATAATGAGACTGGGTTAAGGTGATACCATCAGATCTTCGGATGATCTTTATCCCTAAGATCATATCCGCAAGTCCCATATCCTTCATGTCAAAATGAGAATTCAACATGTCCTTTGTAGATTTGATCATTTTCCATTACTACCCACAATGCGCGAGTCATCTACATATAGACATAGGATTACATATCCATTTTCCATGTCTTTCACGTAGACACACTTATCACACTCATTTATTTTGAAACCATTGGCTAGAACGGCATGGTAAAACTTCTCATGCCATTGCTTTGGAGCTTGTTTGAGACCATACAATGATTTCACCAACTTACAGACCTTCCCTCATTGACCTGGAGTGCTAAAACCCTCAGGTTGCTCAATGTAGATTTTTTCCTCTAAATCTCCATTCAAGAAGGCAGTCTTCACATCCATTTGATGAACCTCAAGCTTACATAATGGGGTGATAGCTAGTATCATTCTAATGGAGCTTATTCTCGTGATGGGAGAATAAGTATCAAAGTAGTCAAGACCTTGCTTTTGTCTATAACCTTTGATTACAAGCCTTGCTTTGTACTTGTCAATCAAACCATCGGCTCTCATATTCCTTTTGAAGATCCACTTGTAGCCTAGTGGTTTACACCTAGGTGGTAAGTCCACTAGCTCCGAAGTATGATTTTGTAAAATCGAGTCAATTTCACTCTTAATCGCTTCTTTCCACATAGGACCCTCAGATGAATTCAAAGCTTCTTTATAGCTTTGTGGCTTACTTTCAAGCATATACATTAGATAATTAGGACCAAATAACTTCTCAGTCCTAATCCATTTGCTTCGCCTAGGTTTATCCCCTTCCTCTTTATCTTCGAGATCATTAGGAATTCCTATATCTTTGTCTACAGACTCAATGGTCCATTTTGACGATCCAACATTTTCCTTCGCAGGGAACACATCTTCAAATAAGTTCGCATTTCTTGATTCCATGATTGTGTTCTTGTGAATCTCGGGTTGATGAGATTCGTGTACAAGAAAACGATAAGCACTACCTTCATGTGTATACCCTATAAAGATACAATCAACCATTTAAGGTCATATCTTTAGCTTCTTAGGGGTTGGTATCAACACCTTTGCAAGGCACCCCCACATTCGCAAGTACGTAAAGGACAGCTTTGTGCCTTTCCACAACTCATAGGGAGTTGCCTTCTCATACTTACGTGGTATCTTATTTAAAATATAGTTGGCATCAAAATGGCCTCCCCCCACACGTTTTGTGGTAGCCCATAACTTATCAACATTACATTCATCATCTCCTTAAGAGTGCAATTTTTACGTTCAGCCACACCATTTGATTGTGGCAAGTAAGGGGCAGTGACCTCGTGAATGATACCATGTTCAGAACAATAGTCCTTAAATGGCTCTACATATTCATCTCCATGGTCATTCCTAATCACCTCAATCTTCTTATCAAGTTGATGTTCAACTTCCGTTTTGTAGAGTACAAATTTCTCAATTGCCTCATCTTTGCTTTTCAGCAAGTACACGTAGCAGTATTTCGTGCAATCATCTACGAAGCTGATGAAATACTTGTTAACTCCTCTTGTTTGGATGAACTTGAGATCACAAATATCGGTATGTATCAACTCAAGAGGTTTCATGTTTCTTTTGACTTGTTTGAAAGATGTTCGAGTCATCTTGGCTTCAACACAAGTTTCACATTTATGATTTGTATCAATTTTCATGTTAGGTATGTTCTCCATGTTAATTAATCTTCTTATAGAATCATAATTAATGTGTCATATTCTACCATGCCACAAATTAGAAGACTCAATCATGTAGGCAGAAGAAGAAGCATTCATTTCATCATTCTTAGGAGGTACAACCATGGTGTTCAACTTGAACATACCATCTAGCTCATAACCTTTGCCTACAAACATACCTTGCTTAGACAAAACTAACTTATCAGACTCAAACACTAGCTTAAAGCCATGCTTGATCAACACAGAACGGGACACAAGGTTCTTACGAATATCTGGCACATACAGAACATTCTTCAAAGTCAATTCCTTCCCAGACGTCATCTTCAGCACCACAGTGCCACGGCCTTTCACCTTGGAAGTTGTAGAGTTTCCCAAGTAGATGGTTTCGCCATCTTTAATTGCCTTGAAGTTTGAGAACACTTCCTTGACTGAGCAGATGTGCTTGGTAGCACCAGTGTCAATCCACCATTCTTTTGGATTAGAGTCCACCATGTTGAATTCAGAAATCACAGTACAAAGATCGATATCATCCACATCACGTGCAAGATCGTCAACTATATTGGCCTCGTTCTTGGCATTCCTTGGCTTCCTACAGTCGGAGGACTTATGGCCAATGGTGTTGCAGTTGTAGCACTTGCCATTGAACTTTGACTTCTTAGCAACTCCACCCTTAGCTCCCAACTTGGATACTTTCTTTGCCTTGAATTTCTTCGACTTAGAGCTTCCACCCGCCTCCACAAGATTGGCTCTAGCCATAGGCACGTACCCATTGATCCTCTTTTCAGAGTTGCGGTTATCCTCCTCAACACAAAGCTTTTAGATTAGATCCCTCAGGGTCATCGCCTTTCACTTGTGTTTTAGGTAACTCTTAAAATCCTTCCAGCTTGGAGGCAACTTCTCAATAATGCTGTAGACTTGGAAAGTCTCGCCTTCTTGGCTATCGGTTCATTGATCATCATTTGCAGTTCTTGAGCTTGAATGACTACAGATTTGGCATCAACCATCTTGTAGTTGAGGAACTTGCCAACGACCCACTTCTTGGATCCAACCTCGTCACTCATGTACTCTTGGTCAAGAGCTTCGCAAAGCACCTTAGAAGGCTCCTTCAATTGATACACACTCCAAATGGCTTCGTGAAGGCTATTTAAAATGAGGTTGAGACAGATATACTCCTTAGAATTCCATTCCACCGCAGAATTTTGGACTTCCACATTGCTAGTCTCATCCACAACTGGACGATCTTCGTGAACATAGCGCTCCAAACCCATAGTGGACAAGTAGAAGAGCATCTTCTGTTTCCACATCTTGAAGTTCATACCATTATTGAATTTCTTGGGTTTCTCAGCATGAGGAACAGCCATAAGAGGCATAGTCCCTGGGGTAGTCTTAGCCTGAACAGTCACAAGCGGTGTTGCCCCAGGGGTAGTCTCATCGCTCGACATGGTTCTGTTGTAAACAACCAAAACCCAATGAATTATTCAAAATTCCAATAATATATTCAAATTAAATTTCCACAAGAAATCAAAGCATAATTTGAATATAATTCCGTAAGGAAATAAACCATGCTAATCTTTACAAAATGAAGCTTTAAAATTTTCCATGATATTGAGGAATACACAATTTCGAGTAGATACGCAAATTTGACCGCATGTTTTAATAAAAACCATATAACATGGACTTAGAGTTGCAGCATGCAAATTCTCTCAAATAAGCACAGCATGTAAATTCTTTACAAATTCATGCATGCATAACTAATTGATTGCACGAGAATTTTTCTTCTTCTATGGCATGCAAAATTACATTTTGATTAACACAGCTACCTCAATTTGCATATGAAAACTTATTAACATTTTTGGATGCAATTTATCAAAATAACCCTGGCAACTTGCAGTCATAATCAAATTTCAAATGCTTGACACAAAATACAGCAAGCATATATTTCGAGTGGGCTATTTATTAGACATGCATGCATAAGTATAAACATTTATTTAGTCGAGTATTATGACATGCAATATACTACATATGATTCTTTCAAAATAGACATATTGCAGCATATAAGACAAGCGTTACATATTGTCATAGCATTAATTTATACTACGACATATAACACATGCATATATTGTGGCATGCGATTTCATCAACATAGACATTAATTTCAACGTGTAATTTTCCGTCTAAATTTAATCAATATAACTCAACAAAAAATCATTCATTTCAAGACTGTTGAACGTATATTGATAAAACATGTGGAAATTAAATAACGAAATTAAGTGAACAATTTAACATAAGTAACAATAATGAAATAGTATTAATTATTCAAGCATACAATTAATAAGCATGTTCCAAGCAATCACATATATCACATATGAATGGAGTCACGAGTACACTCGCTGTCCTTGAAATGAATGAGTCCCGTCGTGGACATCGTTCCCTAGGATAAAACCATCGAAGGTAATTTTAACAAGTAAAAATTACCTCGGAGTCACACAAAGCCCAAAGGACTATCACCGACAAAGACATAGAAAGAAGATAAGACTTAAGTTTAGAAGTAGGGAGGAACTTGAGAATGGTATGAGGTTTCTGTCTGACATAGAGACTCTATTTATAGATGTCTAAGAAACCCTATGGGAAGATACGTGGAAGATTGGATTCCCGTATCATATTCCTTATCATGATTAACCGCGTATCAAATCTCATATATTCCACACGTGATTCTTAGAATATTTGTTACGTGGTTTGGGCTTTCTAGAGACTTCCAGATGATCCAACGCATTTTAGACAGTAAAAAATTACAGAAAACTTAGTACGTGCGAATGAATTTCCACCTAAGTTTCCATTCTCAGAGCGACTCTTTGAGCATCCATATCTCATTCACCCTTTATCCATTTTGAGAGTTTAAATAGTCAATTTTATAGTACTCACAGAGGAGAATCCAAAAACGATGCCCACTGACTCTAATTCAGTTCGAGCCCAACTCAAAATGAAGCCCAAAAGTTGACGAAATTCAATTTGTTTTACAATCATTTTCCAACAAGAGTTAGTAGTGAGGGAGAGTGTTTTGGGGGTTCTATGTTGGATGACATGTGAGGAGGTGGTTAATGAGTTTAGAAGAAGGCCCAAGGTTCTGGCTAACTTCCTTGCTGAGAAGGATACACAATTGTATCCCTTTTGCACGAAGAAAGGCACAGTCATGTCGTGTTTGACAGAGTTGTTTAATTTTAAAGGTATAGGGTCATGGAGTAATAATAGCATGAATAAATTGCTTAAGTTTTTGAATGATGGGATTGGTGTATATATGAAAAGATACATGCTAGTCCAAATAATTGTGTTCTATATATGGGTGACCTTAAGGATAAGATTGTTTGTCCAGTATGTAATGTGTCGTGTTATAAGAAGAGGAGAAATGTGGTTGTCAGTGAAGAGCATGTTGTGCTGGTGAGGAGGCAGGTTCCCGCCAAATGTATGTGGTATCTTCCTATTATTCCGAGACTTAGAAGGTTGTTTAAGAATGAAAAGGATGCAAAGAACTTGATATGGTGCTTAATAGAGGAGGTTGTAAAGATGATGATATAATTCGACACCGGGCTAACGTGGACCAGTAAAAGAAATTTGACAGTGGATGATGATATAATTCGACATCCACACTTTGCATCCGAACCTAGGAATTTGAGTTTTTCTTTGTGTACTGATGGTATGAACCCATTTGGGAATATGTCCTCGGAACACAGTTCGTGGGTGGTTATACTTGCCATTTACAATCTTCCACCGTACTTGTGCATGAAGAGAAAATATGTGTGGATGCCCATCATGATTTTGGGCCCAAAAAAATTGGGAAATGACATAGACACTTATCTTGCCCCTTTGATAGAAGATTTGAAGGTGCTCTGGTCAGAAGGCGCCTTGATGTTTGATGGTTGTAGTGGTGAAGAGTTTAGATTGAGGGCTGTGCTTTTTGGTCCATATATTATTTCCCAGCATATGGTAACCTTTTCGGGTAAGTGATCAAGGGTCACAAGGCTTGCCCAGTTTGCGAGGATGAGACAGATTACCATCAGTTGAGGAATGGGCATAAGACTGTTCCGTAAATTCCTACATGTAGGTCACAAGTTGCGAGAGAACGAGGTTGCATTCGTTGGTGGGAAGAAGAAAGGCACCCAAACCTTTGGCCGGTGTAGCTATTCACAACAAGGTGAAGAAATTGAATGTTGTTCTCGGTAAAAAATTATCAAAGGGTGGTGGGGAGTAGGCGGACCGTGGAAGAAACAGTCTATTTTCTTCGATTTTCCGTACTGGGAAAATTTAGAGGTTCACCATTGTTTGGGTGTCATGCATAACAAAAAGAACGTTTGTGAGAGTCTAATTGGGATGCTTCTGAACATTCCCGAGAAGACAAATGATAGCTTGACCGTGAGGAAATATTTAGTGGACCTTGGTATAGGGTTGGATCTTGCACTAGAGGTTAGAGGGAAGCGAACATACCTGCCCCCCATTCCTTACAATATATTAGTTAATGAGAGGATGTTGGTGTGTGAGAGCATCCAAGGAATGAAGGTACCTTTCGGTTACTCCTCGAATGTTAGTCGGTTTGTGAATGATGAGTTGCCTCTTATTGCTTTGAAATCACATGGTTGTCATGTCCTTATGCAACAACTTTTACCCGTAGCAATACGTGGGTGTTTGGAAGAGGAAGTTAGATTTTCTGTTATGCACTTGTGTTTCTTCTTCAACTCGATATGCAAGAAAAATATTAGCAGGCAATAGCTAGATGAACTGGATCAAGAGGCTGCTGATGTTCTATGCCATTTGAAGAAGTATTTTCCCCCATCATTCTTTGAGATCATGGTGGACCTAGTGGTACACTCGGTTAGAGAGATACGTATGTGCAGGCCTATCTGAATGCATTGGATGTACCCCTTTGATCGTCACATAGCTATTTTCAAGGATTATGTTCATAATCGGAGTTGCCTTGATACCTCCATTGTTCATAATTACGTCACTGAGAAGATCATCGAGCATTTTACAGTGAACTTGGTTGGAAGAAGAGCGGTTGGTGTTGCTGGTGGACCCCACTGTGGAAGGTAGAATGGGATTCCACGTTCCAAGGGTATGTTTCATACACCCTATCAAGCTGAGTTGATGAATGTTCACCTGTATATATTGCGTATGGTATCGAGACTGTAACATCTATTGAAGGGTTTGTTTCCTTGTTGGAAGAGATTCATCGAGACTGGCCCCCGAATAAAATTCAGGTCGAGCATTCTTCAACGTTTGTTAAATAGTTTTACAATCATTGTAATGTCAACGGGATACCCAGTAAACTTTTGCAAGGAAGCCGAACTGCACCGTTAGACGATACCCTGGTTATGACATTAATGACTTCAGTTTCTCAACATTGGTGAAGGACGAGAAGAGCACCACTCAAAATAGTGGTGTATATATTGAATATGAATCCATGTGGCAGGATGGCAAGAGAGATGAACATTTGGTTGTTGCTATGATGCCTTTCTATGGGGCGAGTGAGAAATTTTGGTAGTTGGATTATGTAGATTTCAATGTTGTTGTCTTCAAGTGTCGTTGGGTAGAACACGGTTCCGGTTTGTTGTTGAGAAGCCCATGGGGTTCACGTTGGTCGACTTGAATAGTGCCAGATATGAAGATGACAAGTTCATCTTAGCTACATAGGCATGACGGGTTTTTTACATCAAGGACCCTTTGAATGAGAAGTATCATGTGGTGTTGCATGGGAAGAATTTTTACTTTGATGAGGAGATTGATCAGCCCGCCATAACTGATAGTCCTGAGTATCCATCAGTATTTCATGGTTTAGAAGATGTTAGGGGACCCGTTGTTGGAAGGCGTTCTCATGGCGATGGGCTGTGGGTTGATAAGAGAGGTGAAATAGTAGGTGAGGACAATGTCTTGAAGCGGAAGTGATAGATCAGTCGTTCCCAGCCGTTGTTTTTATGACCTTGTAGGTGGGGACAATGTGGGTTGATGTTTACCATGTAATGTATTTAATTGACACTCTTTTATGAATTGGTTGGTATGATCCTTGATTTCAATTTAGTTTTTATGAATTGAATCGGTGAAAATGTGTTTAAATTGTAATTAAATTTTGTAGTAGGTGTTGGTTTTTTACATCGGTTAACATGAAATTACCGGTGTAAGAAAATAGGGGAGTGACTCTGTTTTGTACTTACGCACCGGTACTCCATACCGGTGCACATTACTTAGATTTTTTTTGGATGTTTGCTATCGGGTCCAACAATGTTAATTTTTTGGCATTTAAAGCAGCCTAACACAACTGGTTTTTGTAAAATTTACACCGGTAATTGTACCGGTGCTGGGTACTTAGGAAAAATTTATAAAATTTACTCTCGGGTGGGATAAGATAATTTTTTTCATATTTAAAGCACCTGCTTTAGGCCTCGTTCTACATTGGTGTATGTATAATACCAGTGTATAAAAATATTAACTTATTTTAAAACCCTCTCAGCACCCTATTTTCATAGTACTTAGAATTTATATCTTTCACACCATACCATCTCTATCACTACCCATTTTGTTGAAATCCTAGGTAGGTTGGCATATAATCAGGTAAATCGCTGCAATGCCTCTATGGTATGATTAATTAGCAATTGCATATGAAATAGAATCATTGAGAATGTGACATCATGAATAGCTTGACTTGCATGTAAGGTGTTTGATGAAATGCTTTAATGTGTTTCTTAGGAAATGCCTCCCAAATCCAATTCGAAAAGGATACACCATTCACCGTCCCCATCATTGTCGAAAGTATAAGCACAAACTTACCCAGATGGTACCTTCATGTCCGAGAAGACTAGGTTGGTCCATAAATCTTACAAAGGATGCAACCATCACACAGAGAGAGAAATTGAAGCATCTCCCCCAACTCAAACAAACTATCCGGAAGCTTGGGTGGAAAAAATTTTGTGAGACTCCGCAACCATTCAACCTTACCATTGTAAGTGATTTCTATGCAAACTTGAAGTGTGGGCTGAGCTACGATCACATATATTGTAGAGGTAAAACAGTCCCTGTCACACCAGAATCTATCAATGGCTTGTTTGGGTTGCCCAATGTTCCAAACAATGAAGACGAGTTTCTTGCACTCCATTTTCTAGGTGATGCTGACTATATTTTACAACAACCGATTGAGGAGGAAATTGTTGGGACAGTAACTAGGGCAGGTACGGACATAGATGAGTTGGTCAAACTAGGTTGGTGCAAAATACCTAAGAAAACTCTTACTCCGAAAATGAATGGGTGGTACCACTTTATGGCATCTAGAATCCATCCAGTAATTGTCAACATAAAAGTTCACAAACTTTTCCTCACCTTCTTATATGCAATAAAGAGGGAGCTTCGATAAGATATTAGTCGTCAAATTTGCCCTCTGTTGCAGAGGGAACGGGATCAGATGGGATCTTATACCTATTGCAGTATCATCTCTGCGCTTTGTTTAAGAGTGGGAGTTAGTGCCCGTGCACATGACGTTTATGGCCAACCAATGGGTAAGATTTATGTGGACTCTTTCTATAGATAGACAACTAACATGTCTGTCGCTACTATTGAATCCATAGTTGCTGCATTGGAGGTCAGTGTAGCAAACTTAGTTGAAGAATCCAAATACCAAAGATCCTAGAAGGAACATATAGCCAAGGTTATGGCGTATCAATTTCCTAACGTCGTGGCAGCAGTCAAAAATTTTCCAACCTTTTGCCAAGGCAATATCGAGGACATTGACGTTGGCACAAGTACTCGTGATGGTGATGCAACAGGACCGGTTGACGGGGTAGAACCATATTCTCGATATTATTTGTAGAAAACTTGTATTAGCGGTTACGAAGAGTAGATTTTGTACTCAACTTTGACTATGTTGCACTTAGACAGTTTGACATTCTTACTTTTAACAAACATGCACGATGATGAAGCAAATTAAAAATTTGTACACCGCATTTATTGAAATTTTGTCGATCAAATACACTCATGAAGACTAAAAAGATAGGCCGAACGTACTTGGCCTATCGTTTTTATTTCAAGATAGCCGAATTTGGTGCATTATATTCCTAGAATGGTTAGAATTGCAAAAAATGGTAGCTTTGGGAGCTATGGAGGTTCCCCAAATAAATTTGTGGGCAATAGTATAATTATGGAAAATATAGTGCAAACATTCATTGTTGGTTTTACAGGGCCTTCCGTCATCCAGTAGGGTCTACAAATGCATTAACACGATCATTGTGTATTGAATAACACATATGTGGAGCCAATTTTATATTCCAACCCTTCCAAGATTCTTGGAGGGACTAAGTTACAAAAACTAAAAAGTTTACTCGTAAATCAAAATTGCAATCCGATAGAACCGGATGGTCCATAATACAGCCCTTTTTTTTCCAAGTAAAACATGCGGGGAAACTAACGGGTCCGGACTCCGTATTTAGTTTCGAATATGTTTGGATTACATATAAAAACATTGGAGTAAACCCTTACCATTTACTCCACAACACCTACTAGTGCTTGAGGAACCCTTACCATTTACTCTACAACACCTACTAGTGCTTGGGGACAAATCACCACCCGGGCACAAATATGTTTCAATTATGATTTGAGCCTAGAATATTGAATTTGATAATTTATGTAGTTTCTTAACACGTCGTAATTTCATATCACAATTTGGGGGACCTGATTGCAATAAACATATACAATGAACTTGGCGGGTTCCTCGGTACCATTGAGGTATGAAAATGTTACTTATTCAATCTGGAGCTTTGGAAAATTCCATTTGGGCTGGTGGAAAAGTGCTTGAAGGGGTCGAACGGAATGTTTGGAGTCTATGAAAATTTTATGAAATTAAACAATGCTTAGAAACGTCATTGTACGGGGCCCATGTGTGGTCGATATTTCATCAATTTCATTAATTGGGATTGTTTGAAAAATGCACGGGAGGCAATTGCAATAAGTGAAAATTAAAACAACTAACACTTTGTTTTTTTACACCAGTAATATTGAAGAACTACCGGTGTATGTGTTCAATATTTTGGCGCACATTTCAAAATTTTCAATTTCTTTGATTTTAATAAGGCGCAAAACATTTTACACCGGTAATTTGAGATTTTGCACTGGTAGATATACTGGTGCTGCACAGTTAGTCTAAACTTTTAGAAATTCCACTCGGGTTGAGCATTTTTTTCCAAGAAAATGTTTAAAGCAGCTGCAGGCAGCTGCTTTTTGTACATTATTACACCGGTATTTTCATTTCATACACCGATACTAGATACCGGTGTACAACATATAGCCAATTTTTTCATGAGTTCCTCTCGGGTTAAAGGAAAATTCATTTAAAGCAGCTGCACACAGCTACTTTTCATCATTTTTACACAGGTATTGGTGCCGGTGTTGCACAGTTAGCCAAAATTCGCTCCTTTTTTCACTAATTTTACACCTATACTGTATATATTACCGGTGTAAAAAGCGTAACTTATGAATCCAAAACCATTTGAACCGGCCATAACTCTCACAATTCCTCCTATTCTCATTAAACACCTTCGATTTCTATTTCAAAACCACCATCAACCACTCCAACCATTCAATCCACACTTAATTGAACCACCACAACTCCTCATCAACCATTGTAACTCCTCATCTCCCACCTATAAAGTGTAGAGGAACAGAATAAAAGCCTAAAAAATGAGAGAGGGACTTGGGGAAAGAAGAAAGTACTTGGCGATCCATTCTTGGCGAGTTCGGCAAAAGGGATAGCAACAAAAATGCTCCATTGGTGAAGGTAAGTGTTGGGGTTTATGTTACCATGGGTTACCATGTCAATTTCTCTTCAAGAAACCATTCCATTCTCACACACAATACATGCTTGATCAATTGCCTCTATGACCAAAAATATGTAAATTGACAAAATGTTGAAAGGGTAACTTGAAAGGTATGTTTATACAATTGTGGAGAGTAAATGTTTTGCATTTTTTTATGGATGGGTGATATAATTCTATAGGTTTTTGCTTGGTGATAATGTTGATAGTCCCGTTAGGGGGGAGTGAGAATTACTCGGTTGTATGCCTAATTATGAATACAAAGACATTGGTATGGTATTCTATAAACTCCTATAAGGTTCCATTTCATTCTATATCAAGTTCCATGCCTTAATAGTTCAAGTTCTATGCCATGTTATATGAACTTTTATGCATTACATAATGTAGTTTCATGTATGAATTGTTCAATTTCTATGCCATGTTTTGCTCAAAGGTTTTATGAACTAGTTGATCAAGTTCTACACCACGTTCTATCAATGTTGGTCTTTAAGTACCGTATTGTGTGTAACATTATGGATTGAGAATTTTCAATTCTATTGTTGTAGATGTCGCCGAAGAAGGGGAAATTCAACACAAAGGGGAAGCGGCCGGTTACGAAGAAGGAGGAGGAGGTGAAAAATGTGGTTGATTAGGAGGTGGATGTGGAGGACCAAGAACCACTGCCAAAAAGGATCCCGTTGAAGATAAAATTTGAGGAAGCAGTGCAAAAAAAGACCTGTCCAGTGAAGAGAAGAAAGAAACCACAGGGTAAACTGATGTTATTTTAGGGGATGTTGAAGGATTAGACACCGATAAATAGTTGGCCAAAACACCAATTCGCAAGAGAAAGGGAAAGAGCACCATCAAAGGAAGGCCAGCTATTAATGAAGTGGACGACGACTTGACAAAAGCTAGAGGGAAAAATGAAAAAGGATGGGACAATTTTGAGGTAAAAAGTTATTTGAGGAGGCGGGGAACTAGCACGTGCCATTCTGTGCTGTTGGCAAAGCATAACACTCCAACTCCTGTTGCGTTTGAGTTCTGTGGGAATCAAGAGGTATGCATTTAGAATTGGTCAGCATGGCACTCTTATGGCAATTACGCTTTCTGGCGCCGCATCAGATTTGGCGCATGTGAACACTAGAGTGATGTCCCTGAAGATGTTAAGGAAGAGGCATGGAAGGATGTTGTGGTAAGAAACTCGACAATTGTATTTTAAAATTTTTATTCATGGTAAAGTCTTAATGAAGACGTGATTAATGACATGCTTTTTCATATGATTCGTTCCAGGAGAGCTTCATAATTGAAACACCTATGACAGACGGGCAACTAGAAATACTGAAGTAGGAAGTTACAGAGAGGGGAAAAAACCAACATAGGGATTGGAAGACAAAGGTGGAAAATAGGTTTATTCATGGCGTGGACAAATGTATCGATAAAAGAGGAATACCGGCATGAGAGAAGTACAAGTGGATGGATGAAGACGAATGACACTTGTTTGAAAAGAGGCGCTAGCATCCTGATTTTCAGGTATGATGAAAATATTAATACTTGTTAAGAACCATGTTTCCCAAACATTCTATTCAACTAAATTTTCATTTATAACAATAACAGAGGCTCAGGGTCACAAATATTGAAAGCAAAAAGGGAAGGGATTACACGTACCGCACGGGAAGAAGAGGTAATTGATACATCCTTGAAAAATTGACTAAGGAGCTGAAGAAGAAGGAGAGAATGCGGTTGACCGCTGAGGGATTCACTGAAGAGGAGATTGAGCAACAACTGAGTCAAAAAGATTTCACACCTGACAGATCTCTTGTCTAACCTGAGGCAAACAAAGATAAGAAAGGGTTATACACATTGAAATAGGTTGAGAAGATTGCACCGGACGTTGTAAGTTACTCTAAAATCGACCATTTAAATTTAAGTGTATTTCACATTATTCATAGACGCAATTGTGTTCCTATGTGATTCTAAGTTGAAATTGAACGAGCTTAAGGAAAAAGGAGCATTAGAACTGCAGCCGGTGAGGACATCCTCATAAAAGTCACAAGGAAGAAGGATCACCCGGGTAGGTACTGGGGAACTCAGACAGGTCTACCCACAATGGTGGCTATTTCTTATCTTTCCCTATGCAAGTGCGCGATAGAATTTCCTCAGCCAAGGAGACAGTTAGGAGGAGACCATCTAAAGATCAACCAGTCGTGAAAACCATGGTATCGCACGGATCAATTGGTTAAGGGCTTAGCATATGTAAGCGGTATTCAAGTTCCAGGCCTTGACAATTCGAAGAAGTTTATAGAGAAGGTGATGGATGACATTGCTACAGCTGCTACAAAGTCCAGTGAAGAGCCCAACAACAGAGAAAGAGATGAAGAGGTACACCGTCAATAATCTATGCATGTCCTATACATTGATTTACACATCTAAAATATCTCCATAACTATTTTATCTATTCACTTAAATATTACAAAAACAGGATGGAGAATGCGTGACTCTTTTCATTAAATACATAGTCGAGAAGAAGAAAATTGCCGCCCATGGTCTGCGACATGTATCTCATCATCAGGATGTCCAACAAGGAATTGTTGCTCGTGTGAGAGTATGCGAGCCAGACCTACGTCCCAGGGCGAGATTTCCCTCGGTAGCATCGTGGATCGGCTGGTGTCCTTAATAGGCAAGGCAAGTGAGCAGCCGAGTGACATCACTGATGTCAGTGCCGGAGGTGATACTGACGACGATGAAGAGGAGGTTATGATTCTCACTAGCAACGATGAGGTACATTCTTGTAACACATTATTTTTCAATTCCTCAAAGTACTTTTGCGTATCTTTATTCATTAATCCTTTTAACAGGATACTGGTGAGCAAAAATCTTAGTCGATGGCTAATTTCCGACCATCTACAAGAACAAGATTAAATAGGTTGCCAAAACAGGTAATGCACTAAAATAAGTACCATTATTATTCATTAGCAACGACAGTTAAATACTACATGCTCAAGTGATCATTTCGTATCATTTCAAGTTCCCATATAGTCAATAAACGAGACCTGACAGATTAGCCAATCATGGGGCAATTCATAAATGAAGCAAATGCCGCTATTCTGGAAATAATAAAGAATAAGGATTGCATGTTCTTCCCATTATTCCAACCATCGACATTCGTACGTCATTACACCTGCGGTGTTGGAATAGAAGTCCTAGTAGAGTTTGGGAGGAAACTGAGGAACATGCATTCGATGACCTAGATTGATAATGCCCCAGTCGATGTGTGGATGGGGTGAGTTTTAAAACTTACAACCTTTATGTTTTTTAATTTATCAAGAATTCATTTATGTGTATGATTAATGTTACAGGCACATGTGGGAGAAAATATATGAAACTAATTCAGGCCGCGTCCAATTTTGCCCATCTAGCTGTGGCAACCAAACCAACTTTGAGCAGGAGTCCGAATACCGTTTCAAACAAATTTTGGAAACAATGAAGGCAACAGATGCTGAGTTCTACATCGTACCCTACATAAGAATGTAAGTATATCTTTTTGGTAATTACGTTCACATTTCAAACCACTTCCGTTTCATTAATTTGTTAACATAATTTTCCAAAAGCGTTCATTGGTACCCCATCATTATCCATTCCGGAACGAAGAAGGTTTTCACTCAGGGCACATTGTCACGGGGTATCAAACCAACAAACTTGGTCAAATTTAGGGTCATATCAAGGTATTTCAATTAATAAAATCAAAAATCCTAGTTTCATAATATACGGGAAGAAATAACCATTTTAATTTACTTTCTTGACAGGCTTGCTTGCGCATACACAATGGAAAAGACAAAAATAGAGCTAGAATTTGTCTACACTTGGAAAATCAACAACATTATGATGAGTCATTCTGTCATTTCATCCATCAAATTTTATGTTTAGGGCTGGTAATTACATTTACCTTTCCCGTGTAGTACCGAACACAGAATGGTTCATTGCAATGAGGGTACTCCATCATGTTCTTCATGGAAGAATTTTTTAATCACCCAGCGACAAACAATATCTTGGAGATAAATGTTGCATCTCAAAATTTCATATTAATAATCTCTAATAAATCTAACATTATTGACTAATAGTGTAAGTTTGAATTTAACAGATTTTCCCGGAGGGCAAAGGGCCGTACCATGTGTACGAAATTCAAGGTGTAGCAGAAAGATGGCGTAGGGCTTGGCTCGGAGACTACTAGCAGCAGACGAACACTACGTTGCAACTTCTAGATGATAAAAACGACATAATAGGTTAATGGTTTATTTTGAGTGGTTGGTGGTATTAGAATGGATGGTGTTTGGTTATACTAAACTTGTGTGATACTTTGTTTCATTCCATGTTTGAAATACTTCTTCCATTTCATCTTTAGAATAATTTTCGTGTGTTTTGCTAGCCATATTTTCGTAATAGAATGTTTCAAATTTCTTATCTATTCAAAAGTTTCAAATTATAATAGTTCACAAGTATCTCTGGCTGTCGTTGCCCAAGAAATGATCTGGGATGGACCATCGGAAAACAAATTAGGCTTTGTAAATTTTAGCCACATAATACACCGGTATAAAATGTATATACCGGTGTAAAAAAATTTCACATTTTTAATAAATGTTTTCAATTATTTAAATAATACCGGTGCATAAAGTATAGTAACACCGGTGTAAAAAAATACTGGTGCAATCTATTTCCGTGCAAAAAAACTATATTCCAACTACAAAAGAAAGACCGGTGTACAAATCACAGTTTTACACCAATTCATAGGTTAAATACCGGTGCAAAATGTCTACACCTGTGTTCCAAATAATACCAGTGTAGATATTTTGTGATCCCAAAATTTTACATCGGCCTAAGATGTCGGTGCAAATAACGTTCTACACCAGTCAATTTTACCGGGGAGAATTTGTGGCATTTTTACACCCCTATACATACGCACCAATATTTTGGGGGGCCAAATTACTGGTGCTATTGTTCTAAATTACCGGTGCAATTACCCCTGTCCTGCAGTTGTGAATGTTGTTTTGTTTTCTTTGAGCGATGCGACATATTATATTGTTTATAACGGTCATTATTGTGACGTCGATCACAGGTTTAACATGAAAATAATGTATCTCCTAAGTATTTTATAAAGAAAAAAAATGTATAAAATACTATCATTATAAATAATATACTAATAAAAATATGAAACATAAATTCATAATCAATCAATATTTATATAACTAATTTTAGTAAAACTATTATTTTTCAAAAAAGGAGTAGTAAAAGTATTCTTAGTTAGAAGTAGAATGGAACAAATAAAATTTATATGGATAATTGAATATTTTGTGATTAAATTATCACAATTCTATTTTTTAACTCAATGAAAAATAAATTATAATTTTATTTACTTTTTTTTATATAAATCCACCTGTGATGGTGGGGGGTTTGGCAGACCCCTACCCGTTTATTAATATGAAAAAAGAGTACAAAGAAAGAGGGGGACGTAATACCTTACCTCTGAGTGCATCGGATGATCTTAACAGGAATAATACAAAGGACTAAAGGACTAGAAGATCAGCGATGACAATTTGAAATGAAGTTACAATACTTGTAAACTACACCCTAGTCTATTCTGACGTTGGGAGTACCTGCTGCATCTAACCTTACCTGACCCGCCACTGGTGGGGGAAGATCCAGTGCTCCGAAAATGCTGCACACTTGCTTCCGGCATGCCAACTTGGCGAGGGAGTCCGCTGCACCATTCGCTTCTCTGAAGATGTGTGACAAAGTGTAGGTCATTCTGTGTAGTAGCAACCAGATTTCTCGTATCGTTGTAAGCAGTCTCCACGGTATTTTGAATTGGCGTAGGATCATCCCTAGTAGAAGTTTCGAGTCTGTTTCTATGTCGACCTTGGTGATGCCTTGCTCTCGCACTAGCTGGATCCCGTGTAGTAAGGCAGTAGCTTCAGCCTGCAGAGCAGAGTCAGACAGTATGGGTTTGGATAGAGCTACTAATACCTGGCCGTTGAGGTTTCTGAGAATGCAACCGATGCCCGCCGCACCATTGTTGAAAGCGCCGTCAGTATTTAGTTTGATACCACAGGGCTTTAACCATTTGTTGATCCGGACCTGTCTAGGCTTGAAAGATTTATGGCATAGAAGAATAGGAATCGGGCCAAGAGACCATGTGAACTTCAGATCGAATGCCAGTATAGTGTCATTTAAGTGTAATAAAATGCGTCTAAAAAGAAACCCTAAGTCCGGCCTTATGCCCTCGTGGAAGTAAGTGCATCTGGCACACCACAGGTGCCAATTGACAATGCAGGGGAGGACTCTGATCAGATTTGAAAGATGAGGAGAATCAGAAGTGGACCAGTAGAAGTAGAAGCGATCCCATAGGAGTTGGAATGGATGGTTAGGTAAACTAAAAGTGGTGTTGAGCATTCTCCAGATCAGGTTTACCTTGACACAAGAATTGAAGCAATGATGGATGGTTTCTGAGCTATTAAAGCAGAAACAGCATCTAGAGGGGAGGTGAAAATGAAAGCTTTCCAGTACATCCGGAAGAGCCAGTAGTCTATTGAGCAATCTCCAATTGAACAGACTGATTTTCCTTGGAAGTATCTTAGACCAGAGGTGTGAATAGGAAGGGATCTTTGGTTTCTTTACTCTGATCAGTTCATAAGCAGATTTGACTGTGAAGAGACCTGATTGAGTAGCTTTCCAAATAATGGAATCTTCGAAAAGGTGGGAGATTTGATGATCCAGGGTGAGGCTTTGGAAAATGTTTGTTGGGAGGCAGTCTCTGATCTGATCCGAGTATGAATCTCTGTTGTGCAGAAATTCAGCCACGGTTAGGTCTTGGTACGGATACACTAGGGGGTTAATTAGGTGAGAAGAGAGAGGACCATTTGAGGACCAATTCGATTCCCAGAAGGACAACTCTCCAGAGCCAAGGATGATTTTTGAGTTCAGTAATGCTGTGTCATTGACCTCTTTGATTCTTCTCCAGGTTCTAGAGGTTTTTTGCGAGTCTTTCATTGTCCACATTACTTTTGCCCAAAGGGAGTTACCAGTTTGGAGTTTCCACCAAAGTTTCAAAGAGAAGGATTTGATCAGGGTGTGCAGATTCTTGAAATTTAAACCATTTTCTGAGGCTGGAAAGCAGAGCTTGGTGTAAGATCTCCAGGATCTATGTTTCTGGGTATGATCTGAGGAATGCTTCCAGAAAAATCTGGCTAGAATGTTATGGATTTGGTTTGTGATATGTGTGGTGGGCTTTAAAACCGTTATGAGGTGGATTTGCATTGATGTTAAGACATGGTTGATTAAGGTAGCTCTACCTGCTGGTGAGATAAGCTTATTGTGCCAGTGGCTGATTTTATTTTGGATTGAGAGGAGCATGCCATGAAAAAGAGAGTTTTTTACTCGGCCATTGAAAATAGGGCAGCCCAGGTATTTGAAAGGGGTGGAGCCTTCAAGCATGGAGGTATCTTTTTTGATAAATGATGTGATTCTATTAGGGGTATGCTTGGAGATATGGAAGGTAGATTTTTCAAGATTGATCTTTTGGCCGGAAGCAAGCTCAAAGGATTTCAGGAAGGACATAATTGTAAGTAGGCCCTGTTTTGTGTAGTTCAGGAATATGGCTGTGTCATCTGCATAGGATAGGTGAGAGGAGTGTTTCATCTGCCTAGGAAGTTTTAGGGCAGAATATTACCATATTGGTAAAGAAAATTGAGGTTATGGGAGAAGGCTTCAGCCATTAATATGAAAAGCAAGGGTGAAAGAGGATCCCCTTGTTTTAGACCTCTGGAAGCAGGAAAAAAGCCAACTGATTTGCCATTGATCAAAAGGGAGAAACAGGCAGCTTTAATATTAGACATGATCAGGTTAACTAAGGTAGTAGAGAAACCTTGTTTGATGAGCACCCTAGCCAAAAAGGGCTAGGATACCCTATCGAAGGCCTTCATCATATCTAGCTTGATAATCATGTTAGGTCCTTTAGACTTGGTATGTAGGAAATTTGTGTATTCCTGCATAAGGAGCACATTGTCTGCAATGTCTCTACCTTTGATAAAAGCTGATTGTTCAGGGCTGATTAAAGTGTCAAGAGAGGTTTTCAGTCTTGTGGAGATGATTTTTGAGAAAATTTTATTGGAGAAGTTGCATAGACTGATGGGTCTATAATCTGAGAAAGAAGAGCATACCTCTTTTTTGGGAATTAAAATGATTTGGGTAGCTGAGATGGCTTTAGGAATAGCAGTACCAGCAAAGAAATCTGTCACTGCCATGAGAACATCTGATTTTATGATATCCCAGCAGTAATGATAGAAATGGCCAGAGAAGCCATCCGGGCTTGGGGCTGAGTTGCCTTTCATGGAGGAAACTATGCTGGTCAGTTCATCTATGTTGATATCTTTAAGTAGGGATGAGTTTATGTCATCAGTGACGACAGTAGGGATATTTTCCAGGATGCAAGATGTGTTGATTCCAGAAGGGTCCAAGGGTTCAGCCCTTAGGAGATGTGAGTAGAAGTAAATAGCTTCCTTCTCTATTTCCTCTATGTCACTAAGCCATTTTCCATCTCTGGCTTTGATGAGGGAGATAGATTGTCTTTTATGTTTGTTTTGGATGGAATGGTGGAAAAATTTGGTGTTTACATCTCCTTCTTTCATCCAATTAAGTCTTGATTTTTGTTTTAAGAAGGTTTCCTGGTTTGTTAAAGCAAGTTTTAGGTTTGCTTTTGCTTTATTAAGGGCTTGAATGTTACTGCTGGACTCAAGTTGCTGTAGATTATGTTCAGCTTTAAGGAGTTGTTTTTCACAGAGCTGAATCTTGTCAAACACATTACCAAAGGTTTCCTTGTTCCAGATTTTGAGAGAGTGTTTTAAATGTTTGAGTTTAAAAACTAGTCTTCTCATCCCTTTGAGATGGGTGTGGATTTTCCAGGCATCTTTCACAAGGTCTATAAAGGAGGGGTGGTTGGTCCAACATTCCTGGAATCTAAAAGGCTTGGGGGAAGACTTAGACTGTGCACTAGAGATAGTAAGGATTAGAGGGGTATGGTCTGAGCCTTCCCTGGTAAGTGTTTTGATTTTTGAGCTGGGGAAGTTTACCCACCAACTATTGTTGGAAATACCTCTGTCTAAACGTTTCCATACTCTCCCTTTTGTTCTCATCCCGGTCCAAGTGTATAAACTTCCAGAGATGGGGATCTCAGACAATTGTTGATCATTTAGGAAGGTGTTGAAGTTTCTTATACTGGCTTGGTTTGGGATGGAATTTCCCAGATACTCCTCATTTTTAACATTGAAGTCTCCAATCAGGCATAAAGGTTCCATGTTGAAGGTAGCTAAATCTTGCCATAAAATATTTCGTTCAAGAATCGTGTGTTTAGCATAGATGAAACCGATTTGGCATTCAAATGGTAGAAGAGTAGCTTTGATTTTCGCAATGATAAACTGGTCTTCCACTTTGATTATGTCAACTGTTATGTCTTCATCCCATAGAAGCCAGATTTTGGTGATTCGATTAGCATAGGAATGTTTGAAACCTAGCTTGGTTGAGGTGGGCTGGATTTGGGCTGGGCTAAGGATAGGTTCAATTAAGGCACAGACTTTAATCGAATTATGTCTTTTAATGTTTCTTAAACGAGTCAGAGATGGGTTGTTGCCAATTCCTCTAATATTCCAGACACAAATATTAATCATGGATAATCTTTGGAAAGAGACAATGAGGAACGGGTGAAAACCGTTTTCGGGGTGGAGGTGTAATCCTTTTTGGTGTATTTTCTTTGTTTGTTTTTAAAATCAGATTGAGGGGGGTTGAGAATGTTTGTTATTCGTAGATGGTCTTTGAGGAGGATAGCTTTTAAATGTTTGAAACTGAGGTTTTCCTGATTATGCAGGTGGGATTGTTATTTGAGGGAGACCTCTTTGTTAATCCAATCTAAGGATTTATGGATGTGACTTTTGGCAAAGATGGGGTGAGAGTTTTCCTCCGAGGCCATTGAGGGGGAGATGGTGTGCTCACATGGGGATGAGGTGTTTTTGCCAGTCCTAGGTACTACTGGTGTAGGAACAGTTTTTTTTGAGTTAGTGTCCGACACAGAAAGATGGCTGGGATCTTGCAAAGGGGAGTTGTTCGGGGATTGGGGGTTAGAGGGAGCTGCGGAAGACTGGTTTTTGGCAGAGTCCTGAGAGTGATTTTGTAGGGAGAGATTGGGTGTGATCTCTGGTGGACTTGGTGGAGGGGATAAGGAAAGTTTGTTTGGTGAATGAGGTTTAGAGTTATTGGAGGTGCTTAAGTCCTGAGTAAGAGAGGAGATCGGTTGAGTAGGAACAGATTCAGAAGCAGATGGGATTACAGCATTAGACACCACATTAGAAGTTAAAAGGGTAGTAGAGGGAACCTGGGGTCCCTGTTCAGGGTCCAATCTTTCGAACTTGAGTCTTTGGTTCTAAACTCAGTCTCTGCTTGTGGGGTGAAGTCCTGGGATCCATTTCCAAGGTTGGCGTGATTCGAGCTTATGACTTTGATCGGGGCCGAGGTACCTGCTTGAGAAGAGGGGATTTGGGGAAGCTTGTTAGCAGCATTGTCAGCTCTGTTCTTGAGGGTCAGCTGTGATTTAGGGATATAAACAGCAGTGGAGGATAAGCCATTCCTTTTACCTGTGGACCTGCCCTGTACATCATGGGGAATGGGCTTGTTACCTGGGATTTGTGAGTTCCCCTGTGGTTTCCAGGGAGTGAATTTGGAGGAGCTTTTATCAAACCTGCAGACAGTGTCAAGATGGCCTAATTTCAAGCAGTTAGCGCAATAGTGGGGGATGTTTTCATACTCTATGTATTGCCAGAATCCCACCTCCCTAAAACTAAGCCATATTCTATCTAATCTGGGTTTGGTTACATCCAATTCGACGCAAATCCTAGCCACATGAGGTCTTGTTCTATTAAGGGATGCCCTATCCACCCTGACCGGAGAGCCAATAATACTACCAATAGACATTAGAACACCTTTGTCAAAAAACTGTTGGGGTAAGCCATATAGTGAGACCCAGATTGGGACAATGAGTGAGTCGGCATTTGGATTGAAATTCGGCTCCCATTTGGTAATTCTAATGGAGTAAGCCCCAAAATTCCAGGTTTTGTGAAGCCAACATCGGTAGTAATCATCGGGGAGCGAAAAGGAAATTAAAACCTGTTTGTTGTCAAGGAGGGTGATCTGGTTGTGCCCTTTGAAACCGGCGGTGAGGAAGTATTTTCGGAGTCTTTCCAGTTGAGGCCGACTTCGGGCGAATTTACCGACCAGAGTCCATTTGAGCGGAGCTTCCAATTTGAGACATTCTTCCTCCGAGAAGTGGAGACCTGGCTCTCCCAAATGTTCGATTCTCGATTTGGGGACGAAGGAGGAGTAGTTGGTATCAATCGGGTCGGATTGGGGAAGACCCAGAGCTTCGCGTAACTCTTGACTCACTGCTTGGGCGTAAGAGAAAGGTTGGTTTGGGGGAGCTGGTGGTGGCTCCGCCATCACGGCGGTGCCGGAGATTGGGGAAGAGGAAAGCACAGATCTGGTTAGTCGCACACAATGAGTGTGGAATCGCACACAGTTGAAAAGTACTTATATTTTCAAGCTCTAGAATGTGGCACCATAGCCTTAGGTGTTTTGATTTAGGTAAATGAAATGAGTGGATGAAGTTGAATTTAGAAAGGGAAAAGTAGAATGAGTGGATGAAATTAGAAAAATCTTTCCATAAAAGGAAAGTGTGTCAAATCCACAAAAACAACTAAAAAATGAAAGTGTGTCAAATCCACAAAAACAACTAAAAAATGAAAGTGTGTCACATACAATGAAACAAAGGGAGTAATAGTTATGATAACTATATACGACATTCATTCTCAAGTCGTGCATACGGCGCGTGACATCTAAACTTAGACTTTTCCATTGTCATCGACGACATCTGAATGACTCAAAAATACATCTCAACTCGGATCTTGCACATATCAAGCTAGAAGAAATTCTCTATTATTATGACAATTTAAGGGGCAAAAACTATTTACTATTTACTATTATTATGATTGTTTTTACTAATTGAATATTTTAGTAATTAAATAAAATATAGTTGTGATTTCAAATTGAATGAAATAAATTATACTTTTATTTAGTATTTAGGGCGAATGACCTTCTATAACCCATGAACTATTGTCATCGTTCATCTTTGGCCCTCAATTTTATT
The DNA here is from genome assembly GCA_037428765.1 of Rubia yunnanensis. Lineage (NCBI taxonomy): Eukaryota > Viridiplantae > Streptophyta > Magnoliopsida > Gentianales > Rubiaceae > Rubia > Rubia yunnanensis. The sequence continues at coordinate 32,501,279 of CM075067.1, read as the reverse complement.
TTTGAACACTCTTAGCCCTTAAGCAGAAATATTAAGTTTTGCCACTTCCATTAGTCAAACTGTTAAGTCAAACTTTCGTTGACAATTTAAGGGGCAAAACTATCTTTTCCAATACAATCCCATAATTCTATGCAATTCAGGAGAATTTCTTCTAGCTTGATATGTGTAAGATCCAAGTTGAGATGTATTTTTGAGTCATTCAGATGTCGTCGATGACAATGGCAAAATCTAAGTTTAGATGTCACGCGTCGTATGCACGACTTGAGAATGAATGTCGTATATAGTTATCATAACTATTACTCCCTTTGTTTCATTGTATGTGACACACTTTCATTTTTTAGTTGTTTTTGTGGATTTGACACACTTTCCTTTTATGGAAAGATTTTTTTAATTTCATCCACTCATTCTACTTTTCCCTTTCTAAATTCAACTTCATCCACTCATTTCATTTACCTAAATCAAAACACCTAAGGCTATGGTGCCACATTCAACAAAATAGAGGTATTACATGTAGAATGTTCATTTTTAATACTATTATTTGTGCATTGTAATATTTATATAGTAATAATAACTAAATACTGATAATACTCAATATCACATAAAATATTACACATTATTAAAATTAAAAATATATAAAATATTCATGAGATATGATACTCATGATACCCCAAGAATACTGTATTACCATGAAAATAAAGGTATTTTAGTTTGAGTCACTACAAGAAATAATACATTTTACCTCGGTTCGTTGGGGTTTTCACCTCGGTTTTTAGCCCAAAAAAAACTGAGGTAATTACAGCCGGAGTAAAAAATATATTTTTTACCTTAGTTCAAAACTGAGGTAAAATTAATTTTTTACCTCACTTCTTTTTTAAAAAGAACTGAGGGAAAAAGTGTGATGGGACCAAAGGTGTTGCGACATCGCAACTAAAAAAAGTAAAAAAATGAAACGATGATACTGCGATGTCGCTAGCTATTATTCTAGAAATAAAAAAACTACTAAAAGCATAATCGACGCCGATTCTGTATTCTGTAGTTCACAGCCAACAAGATATTTCCGGTTAGATCTACAGCTTAGCCAATATGGAAGAACAAAAGAACTAAACAGACTAAAATCACTCAGCACTGATTTAATAAAACTTAAATCAACAAATAAAAAATATAATAAATAGATTTATAAAGAGGGACAAGGAGATGATTTAAAAAAATAAAACTATCAGGTCAGAGCAGAGGCGTCCTGCCAATGGTCGATGAAGCTGGTACGACCTTTATGAAATCGTTGGCTCCGATAGAGAAGTGGTGGCTCGGAGACTGACATGGTGGTGTGTGGTGCTCCGGGTGGCGGGGACTAACGTCGGTTGGCATCGAACGTCGATAACGCCGAACGGCAGTGGCCAGCAACGACAGTGGATATATAAAGGCGCTGGCATCGCTTGGCAGCGATGACGCCTATTGAAAATTGTTAGTTATGGGCTAAATTGGAAATTGTTATGGCTAAAATAGTTTATGGGCTGAATTAAAATATACATTAATATTTTATTTTATAAGTTCAAATATTTTCAAAAACTATGTCAATCAAATAAATTTTGTTAAACATTATTATAATTATAATTATAATTATATGAAATATTTTCTTATTTTCAATAGATGAAAAGTCAAGTTAAAATCGACTGTTCATTAGTTAAGATCATACATTTTCTTTTGAGTTTATAAGTGGAAATTTAAGTGAGGGTTCATCGATGATTAGTAAAGTTATAACCATTTCATTAGTGTTTATGTATGGAATGTCAAGTAATGTTTACAGTTGATTAGTTAAATTCTAACAATAGTTAGTGTTATGTATGGAAAGTCAAATAAGGGTTGATTGTTTATTGAAAAATTACACTATGTCCAAAATTGTGTTACCCTATAATCCACTGCTCCAAAATACATAATTTTTGTTATTCTTGAATACATGTAGAAATATTAAATGAATGAATTTTACTGTGAAATATTGGAAAGCGCTAGTACATGCTCTAGAGTAACTTAGAGTTGGTTACACAGAAGTAAGAAAGGGAAATCGGAAGAGATTACAAATATATTCTTGTGCATGTTTATTGATAAATACTATGTTACGGACCTGGAAAATACAATTGGGGTGTATAGGGTAGCATCACGTTTGAGCGGATTTCAATTTTGAGTTACGAGTAAAGTTTTTTACCTTTTGCGCTTAGGTCCCTCCAAGAAAGTTTGGGTTGTCGAATCACGAAATTTGCAACACCAAAATGTAATTCAATAATATACAGTTGCAAATTGTCAATTTGGGCATGTTTGGGTGAATGAAACATCCTCGAAAGTAAACATGGATTACTTGTATGCAATCTTAAAAAATTACACAATGGCCCAAAATTTTGTTACCTTATAATCCAGTACTCCAAAATACATGGTTTTTGTTATTCTTGCATAATATAAAAATATTAAATTGATGAATTTTTTGGTAAAATGTTGGAAAGTGCCAGTACATGTTCTAAAGTAACTTAGAGTTGGTTACATAGAAGTAAGAAAGGGATTAGCCGTGTGTCAAATGGAAAATACTAAAAGAGCAACTCTTAGCCCAGTCACCTTTGGCACGTGTCACCCTTAGCATTGGCCACGTGTCACCCTTCGCATTGGCCACGTGTCAAATGAAAGAAATTAAGAGTAGGTCTTTTGATAGGTGACCTGTCCATAAGCTTATGGACAGGGAGGGGGCCTGTTTGCAAATAATTCAAACTTAACAAAAAACACGTGAATTAATTAGAAGACCTCAAACAGAATATCATGCACAAACACACACTACACTGTTTATGTTCTTTGAAAAGCTCTCAACATCAATTAAATCTTCCTCCCCAGTCTGCTAGCACGTCTTCGCTTCTTCTCAAACAGTCCGCCATGACACCTTTCCAATATCCTCCGATGACAACAACCATCGCAATTCTGATGGAATTGAGAAACCAGATCTATCGCTAGATCATATTGAAGCAGATGAAATTTCAACTACTTTGATTGTAAAAACTACTGCAATCAAATCGGAATCTGTAGGAGAAAACACAATTGTAAACGGCGAGATTAAAATCCAAAAAAATGAAATTCAGTTGCAAGAAGCTGAAATACTAATGAATTCCAACCAAGGCATGATTTTATCTCATCCGACTGAAATTATAGTGTTGAATTGCAATCGATGTGAATATAGCTATTTTTATAACTTCTGCACACTAAAATTGGGCTGTTATGAACATGTATGAACATGTGGAGACATTAGTAATATAAACTACATGTTGCCCAGAATTTTTATATACTTTATGTATTTATTAACTTAAAACATCTATATGTTACAATAAAACATGCATTAGATTAAAATGAAAAAAAAAACATAGAGAATTCAATTATCAATTTCAACCTTTGACAAACTTGTGCATTGTTCAGATGATAACATGTACAAAATACACTACACTTGGCATATGTTACACTACAAGTAGTATTTTTTATGCTTATTAGAACATAGCTTATAAAATCTTCCAACATTAATTAACATCCTGATTGCACGAATTACATTAGAACATGCATATCTTAAATTAGAAATTGTATTCTTTATTGTTACAGGCACAACTTTTCAAATTTAAATGAAATTGATGCAACTGAAAATCTTAATGGCATAAAAGCAAAGAATTCGGAAGCAATACATGCTCTGTATAATAAGCATGCAAATGCTATTGGATTGAGCTATAGGAAAGACTGTCAACGTCTAAACAACAAAAGGCATATTCGTGAAAAGTACTACAAGTGATCTTCTGGGGGCCAACCAAAAAGATTAAAAACAAGCATTATCAGCCCTATTCCTTGGGCGGATAACGAAAATCATTCTGAAAAGAAGAAGAAAAGGAAGAGCAAGGACCTCATTACAAAAATAGGATGCCTAGCTGAAATTAGAGTGAAGCTTGACTAGGATTACTACATCGTGGCTCACCACATCACAGTACACAATCATCTAGTTAATGAAACTATCCTGGCAGTATCTCAGTAGGAGTGAATGGAGGATTACAGAAGACAAAGGAAAAGCCATCACAACAATGGAACAAGCAAGGTTAAAACCTTCTGTAAGATATAAATACATGTCTTTTGAAGGTGGTGGAGAAGAAAAACTAAGGCATACGATGTAAGACCACCTCAAATTTGTGGGTCGACTTCGAATGAAAGAAATAGAAAGTGGAGATGGTCAGAAACTTGCTGATACACTGATGGAAATCAAGGGCAAGGACAAAAATTTCTTCTTCAAAGTCAAGTTGGACGAGGAAACAAAACTATCAGTAGTGTTTTGGAGAGATTCAGTAATGCTAGAGGACTACAAACTTTACGGAGATGTCATCATATTTGACACTACAAACAGAACAAACAAGTATAACTTGATTTGTGCATCAATAGTTGAATCAACGATCACTAGAACATAGCAATGTTTTCTTGTGCTTTTATTGCAAATGACTTGGCTAATAATTTTGTTTGGCTCCTCAACAATTTCAAGAAATCAATGAAAGGGGGGGGGGAACCTGTCACAATATTCACTGATCAAGATCCTGCAATAGACAAAGCAATAAATGAGGAATGTTAGGAAAGTTTGTTACTTACAGTTCAGAGCACTGAACATGCTCAGTTAGAAACTACATACGTTACCTTCAAGTATGTATTAAATAGCTTATAAGTGTCACTTGTAAGTTTAGAAAATATATTTTCTAAAAATTAGGCAACTTCAGAAATTTTTTTGCTTACAGACCTGAAAATGACCTGCAACTTCCATTTCTTGGTACAACTTTTAGGTCTTCCAAAACACAAAACATAGGTTGTGATTATGGAACATAAAATAGAATGCAATACAACATTATGGGAGATTAAAGAAAGATGAATCGTTTAAAAGCGATTTAGATTACTGTATGAAAAAATGTGGTGATCCGGTAGAATTTGAATAAAAATGGACGTCGATGATCACCATTTACAACCTGGAAAGTAGCACCTAGTCTCAACGCCTATACAGTATCCAGGAAAAATAGTGCACGACTTTCAGTAAGGACATTTTCTCAACCGGAATTTTATCATCATAGCGAAGCAAAAGCACTAACCACGCCCTATGGTTCAATGCAAACAAAACAACTACACTCACTCACTTCTATAAGCTCTTCAACCAAAAAATCAGAAAGTGGAAGAGAGATGAATCAGAAAAGGAAAATACATGTGCAAAAGCAAAGCCAAAATTGAAAACATAACAAGTATGTTTACATTAAGAATATGTACTAATTAGCCTAGAACCTGAAATTTTTAACTTACAGTTTGCATTTGTTTCCCAAGTACTGGGCATGTACAAGTTTGGTTAAATATGCTGCTCATGTTTACACACTTGCATTGTACAAAGGATTTAAAAAGGAATTTTCTCTAGAAATGACAACTAAGGTGAAGGAAGTGTTCTCATAACCACCATTAAGAAAATATGAAGCCAACCTAGAACATGACGAATCTAAATACAGGACAATCAAATACAAAAATGAAGGTGGGCTAGTTCAAGTACAATACAAATGCAAATTCTTTGAGGTTTCAGGTATGCTGTGCTTTCACATTCTTAGAGTATTGCACCTCCACTGTATCACAAATATACTAGAGAAGTACATTCTCAAAACATGGACAAAAAAAGGCCAAAGCAGAAGTATGGGACAAGGTTCTTGGCCAAGGAAAACAATTATCAGAAAACATCAATGGTGCAGTTTCATGGAGGAATCATATGTCTGGAAAATTCTACCATATAGTTCTAAAAAACGAAGGAAACTCATAAGCTAGAAGCGCTCTTGAAGAGATTTTTGACACGTGTTCAGCAAAAAATAGAAGATTTGTTGGCATCAAAGACCAATGCCGTTGACAATCAGCCACAAGTAGCCCATGCAACTCAACCATAACAAGTGCACCTAATGCACGGGATCCAACCCAAGTGAAGACAAAAGGAAGAGGAAAAAGGCTGAAGTCAGGCATGGAAAAGAAAAAACCAAGGAAGAAAACTACTGAATTTGGCACAAAAACACCAGATGTGGAGACATTTTATAGTAGCATTGTTTAATATACATGTTGCATTTATTTACCTATATATTGTATTTGATTTTCATCAATTTAAAAATATTTTTATACATTTAATAATATACTGTATTTTTTAGCTTATAACTATAAATTATCAAATTATAACTTGCATTTGTTTTCCTTACCCAAGTACCAACCTTTGATTAACAAAATTTTAGTGATATGGAATCACTAAATACCAAGTAACTGATGTATAATAAGTTAGCTTATAACTGTAATTTATTGACCTATGAATTGCATTTGTTTTCCTATAAGCTCAGAAAATCAACACAATAAACCACATAACATAACTAAAATGTAACTTGGTATTAATAAGTTTACAAATATTACTTCTTAACATTTAACATGCACGTGTTTCCTAAAAGCGACTTGCATTATATTTCACATAATTTTAGTGATATGGAAACCATTGAATACATGTAGAATTACTTAGTTTACACCTGTAATTTATTAACCCATCAATTTCATTTGTTTTCCTATAAGCTCACCATATCAACACAATGAATCACATGAAATAATTGAAAAATCAACTTGGTATTAATAAGCATACAAATAATACTTCTTAACATTCAACATGCATTGTTACATACAACCTTCAACCATATAAAACAAATCCTAAAATATCGTCACAAATTTGCTCAACATATCAGCCACAAACCAACCAGTCACAAAATTAGCTGATTACAAATCATCCAAAAACAATTCAAAGATGCTAAAGCTACATATCTTCAATTTCTTCAATCCCAGGGGAGAATGAAGGAATCAAGGAATGGGTTTTCCTAATGTATTCATTAACAATCCTATCTACCCACTCATGTGTCCATGGGTCTTCCATAACTTCCTGTGTGGTCATAACATGCTCAAGACCCTCATTTTTTGTGGTTGTGCCGTCTTGCTGTGGTTCTGTTTGGGCTTGTAGCTGTGGTTGTGGTCGCACAATTGGACTGGCATTTGCCCTCTCAAGGTTTTGCACCAGAACTCATGTAATGACCTTGTATCGTTTGAAACGAAGCAGGCCCTATGCAAAGGCTGACAGAAAAAAAACAAAGGTCAGTCCAACAATAAATCAGAAACTGTTTGAAAAACAATATGAACTATAAACTACATTAGATTAACTATCTGTATTAGTTTAAAACAACGTGCACTAATTTTAAGTAAGTGTAAAAAAACAATAAAACTTATGTTACTGGAAACTTTCTCAATATCCTCATTGCTCATCACACCATTTGAAATGTGATATGAAATGATTCCAGGCTCCTGAGCAACACCATCAAACGCAACAGTCGGAGTACGCAGCCCTTCACAACCAACATTCTCATTGAAAATTCCCTTAGATTGTTGGCTTATACCTTTCTCTTTCACTCTCTCATTCTTGGTCAAAGGATACCCATCCTCTACCATATCCCCCTTATCATAACCCATCTTCTCAAGATAATGAGCTCTGTCAAAAAAAGACTTTTTTGACCAAGGCATGTACAAGGGAAATCTAGTAGGGTCAGGCTAACCTCTAAAAGAAAACCTATAAATATAAACCAAGAACAATAAAAATGCACAACCACTGACACAAGACACATCTCTTTTACTAGAACCAGATTTGAAGTTACTAACACCCTCACATAGACGATCAAGAACTAATCCACACCATTCAAGACTCTTAATAGTCCAAACATTCTCTAAAGCACCAACAAGCTTAAAATAAAACAAAAATTCTTCTAATTTGGGCCAAGAAAGTACATATGACAACATAACAAAAAAATCTCTTAAACGATCACCACCATCACGCAGTTTAACCAAATCCTCAAACAAACTAGCATGTGAATATACACATTCCTTAACACACCCCTCCCATTGATCCTAACCAAACCAATAGGACACCCTGGAATTCTAGGAATACAAAATATGTCAAACCCATCATCATGGGCAGTGATGTACCTCGAGTTTCCTATTTCTTGAACACATCCAAAAAGATCAAACCTAAAAAAAAAGATATTAAATCAGCCTAGATCAATATGAAGTCAACATAGAACAATATGAAATTAGCGCACAAAATCAAACCTGTCAACCAGCCAAGGAACGATTCCAAAATGGAGTGATGGAATGTCAAAAGCAAGAAGTCTACAAAAACCTATCTCTTCAACATCTATCTTTTGTGCAGGAGTGAGCGCGGAAATTAAAGATTTAAGCTTCGAAGGACAGCAGCTAGTTGAGAATTTCTTAGCAAACCTTTAAAAAAATGAAAAGTGTAAGCATACGTGTCTTTGAAAGTGTAAGTTTAAATCCAACACACATAGATCAGTCTCACATGATATACTTAAGTAAGACATCATAATGACTAACATGTGCAATATTTAAACAAAAAAAATATAGTTTCTAAAATAACATTTAAAACAAACATTTTTTGGATAAGAAATTTACATGGGAATAAAATAACAAATACACTATGAATTTTAACATATGCAACATTAAAAAAATAAATTTTCTTATTAACATATAGGAAAATAAAAGCTGAAGACACACAAACTGTGAATAACAAGTAAACACTAAATATTATCAAATGCAACATTTTATGAAACAAATACAAGTTATAACATATTAAAATAACACTATAAAAAGGAAAAAAACAATTACGTGTTGCCCTCCTCATCAATACATTCAACCACCTGCTTCTTCGGACGGTTGCGCTGTTGTTTTGCAAGTCTTTCCTCAGTAGCAACCATTTTTTCCTACCCCAAAGCTTCACCAACACCACTGTCCACTTTCCTCTTCAAACTAGGATTTTTAGTAACTTCAACACCTTTATTCGCCTTCTAAGCAGACTCCTTCACAACCCCAACATATTTCTTCACTACAATTTTCTTTGTCTTTTTCTTCTTCACGAACACATCAGGCGACTTTGTGGCTACTTCTTTCACCTTCCTTTTCAACTTTCTAGTAGGGGACTCACTAAAAATTTGTTTATCCTCCTCATTGCACAACATACAAGGTGACGATCTCTCCTTCAAACCAACTGGCAACTTCTTCTCAAACCAACCGACGACTTCTCCTTCTGTCCTTCAAAAGAGACAACCACAGTAGGTTAAACATTATCACTCTCACACACATCCACATCAAGTTGAGCATCCTCACTCTCATTCCTGTAATCCTCACACTTACCCACAGCTATATCAGGTTGAGCATCCTCACTCTCATGCGCAATTGCATAAGCTCGAGCCTCCTCTCTCTCAACTGCATCTAAATCATAAAGATGTTCATTTATAAAAATCTCTAACAATACTTTCAGTAATTGAATTATCCATTGAATGACCCTCACCATCATCCCTGGACCCACTTTCACCATCATCCTCAACATCCTTAGAACTATCTTCACCAGCAAGTACAACATCCTGCCTAACAGATTCATTCTCTTTCCTATTTAACACATTTAAATAAATAACACACTCATCAAAATATGCATCAACTTCAACATCAATTTCTTCTTAAAAATCTATCCCCTCAACCCCCTCAGCACCCTCAACACCACCTTCAACACTAACCCCTTCAGCATTCCCTTCAACAACCCTAACAACATCACCATCAACTCCAACCCCTTCACCACCAGCACTAACATTGGTAACATCTTCCTTCGCTCCCCCAACCTCAATCCCTTCACCACCAGCATTAACCCCTTCAACACCACCATTAGCATTATTAATCATCACATCCAAAACATTATATCTTTCTTCACTACCCTATCCACATCAACCAAAGAATCACCACCAATAGCCTTAGCACCCTCGCAACCCTCTAAACCACCAGCAGCTTCATTCTCTACATCACCAGCCAATGCACCCCCATCAACAGCTCTGGAGACTGCACCAGCCTCTACACCAGATTCCTCCTCACCAACCTCAGAACCCTCCTCACAGACCATAGAATGTCCAACCCCACCAAAAACCGAACCCCCAGCCTTATCAACACCAGGTACTTTTCTATTCATTCGAACTACACCACTCAGCAAAGAATCATAGTCAAAGTCCCAAGCTGATCCACCTTCACCAGACTTCAATTTCTTCACACACTACCACAGAGACCCCCCTGTAGCACTGGTTTTTTGTTCTAGTACCGGTTTTTTCGTAAAAAAAACCAGTGTCTAAGTAACCGATGAAACGGTTTCACCGGTTGGAAAAACACCGGTGCTAAATCCCTACTTTTAGCACCGGTTTTTTTGTTAGCACCAGTTTAAACCGGTGTTAATATGTACCGCAATAGCACCGGTTTTTAAACCGGTTCTAATTTAGCACCTATTTTTTTGTTAGCACCAGTTTTTTTGTTAGCACCAGTTTTTCAACCGGTGCTAATTTTAGCACCAGTTTTTTAACCGATGCTAAATTATTTACGAAAACTAAAAAAAATCCCTTCCTTTGAAAGACCCAAAATTAACATTTATTAGGACATTAATTGAATAATAAAATAAACTTCAGAAAATTGATAATATAGAAATAAAAGCAAAAAAAGTTATGATACAAAATTAATAATCTATGGGACTAAACATAACTATCCCAGACATAACTATCTACTGGCAAAACATAACATTAGCTTGATCTAGCAATTGAACCATGTGGCGTACACACATAAAATCACAAGGCTAAGCCACACAACTAATCTTGAATCTATGATCCTTAAAAGGAAACAGGGTGTCAAGAACGACTATTTCAGACCTGTAAAAGCAAATAGGGTTCATGCAATCATGAAGAAAATTAACATAAAACAATAAACTATTATAACAGGAAACTTCACCCTTTAATGGAGCAACTCTCTCTAAGACAGGCAATTTCTAACAAAGAAGAAGCCACAACTTACTCTTTGCCTGCAGTCGCAACTACCACTTCGTTGCTTTTAATGTCAAGTTTTCTTTAAAGCTTATGAACAATTTCTCCTAAAGAGGCAACATCGGTCTCGAGTGACTTCTTAACAATATCAGCCTACAGAAGAGACCCAATACCTAAATGTTTAGCAAGAAAACTCAATGCGTTCAACAATAACAAAACAATGATGGTGTGATGCCTCTGCCTTTGATTTCTCATATGCAGTTTCAAGCTGTTCAAGGGCTTCTTCATTTGATTGAGCAATACTTTTATACTGACATAATAAATAGGAAAAATTAGCATATGCTTGATTCATGCAATAACAACAAAGTCATTCGGTACCTGAAGCATGTGATCTTTATTCATTTTGCCCCCTCCACCAACTTTGCAATTTCTTCTTTCATAGTGTTAGTCTATATTAAGTTTCAAAAAAAGTGTAAAGAGGTTACAGACACTTGCAAAGCAGAATAATGAAAAACATTTGTTTAGCTTAACAAAATAGTGGCTTAAAAAACCATAAAACAGCAATTGTTTGCAATCAACCAAGATGTGGACCGGCCTGGTTATCACTACCTCAGTTTCACAATTTACATCTTTCTAGATTTTTTAATTACTTCAGCATGCAAGTCACCATCACAACCAATTTCATATCTCATCATCATGTCCGTACAAAACATATTATCATTGATATCTTTATCATTATATGCCTTCCTTTATAGTTTCGTGACTCATCCAAGTCTTTTTCGGTCCATCCTTCTGATTCAATTTATGTTACCGTTCTTTCTTTTCAACACGTCTTATTATGTTATCATATCTAAATCATTGTCATCGTATTTTACACATTTCACATCTATTAGGTGGTACCTTGGCATTTCTTTAATCTATTCTAGCATGTCCACACATCTAATAAGCCTTGCATTTTTGTCAATACAACCGAAGGGAAACACTCCTTAAAAAATACACTGATTTAATTCTACTATTTTTGTGGTCCATTTCTACCCCATGACTTGGAGATTTATACATCGGATTATATCTTCCACTATCTATATGTTCCAAGTCCGCGTTGAGGAGAGAAGAAAGCAGGAAGAGAGAGAGAGGGACGCTAATTTGATTATCTCGTTATTAACTGTAGAGCTAGATCCACCTTCCCCATTTAACTCAAAGACATGGCTCAAAGTGAAAAAGGAAAAAATAAGTTATCAACAAAAAAATTAAGGATACCAACAATCACTTGATGGATGCAATAGCTAGAACCCAAACCAATATGCCACATGAAAATCACCACAGCATGCAACAAAGTGTCTCAATAATCCGAATATATTAAAGACCTCTCAATTGGGAGCATAGAGGTAATGCAAGTTCACAAAAGCGTTGTACAACATCATCTTACAAAACTCAGCATCAATCAACATACAGGAGCACAATGAACTTATAATTTGCAACATGAGCTGCTTGGAGTAGTTTATCACAGATAATTACCTCAGCATGCTTCATCTTTCCTCCAAACCAGAGCACCTGGCCTGGAAAAGGAATCACCAAAGCAGCAAGGATTTAGAAAATAAGTTAACGTGAAAAATTAGAACACATATACAATAAGCAGATGAACAAGAATCCCGGAAACAAAAAACTCAGCAACAATTGCTCTAGCCTCAGCCGCAGCCAAATCATGCAAAGCTTTACTCAGTGCTTCTTCAGCTTGTTTCAAGGCATTATTCATGCCATTCTTGCGCTCAAATGTAAGATGTCGTGTTGAACAATTTTGACTTGGTCATCCTTTTCTCCTGCTGCTACCGTGGTAGCCCTACCTCTCGCCGTTGTTGCCCTAGCTCTACCACCCCCTACCTCTGCCCTCACTCTGCCACCTCCTAGATCTGCTCTAGCTCCGCCAGAAACCCACACCACCAGTTACTAGAAAACAATCGTGCGCTACCGCTGCCGTAGCTTTGCCACCCCCTACCTCCGTCACCTCCTAGCTCTGCCCTAGCTCTACCAGAAACCCACACCACTAGAAACCAGAAAGAACCGTGTGCCACTACTGCCTTAACTCCGCCACCCCCTACCTCCGTCCTAGCACTGCCACCTCCTAGCTCTGCTAGAAACCCTATCCCCCACCGCACCGCACCACTTCGCCGCCACCGCTCCACAACCACTCCAGTCCGCATTCATTCCGCCGGTCCATCGTGCCGCCACCACCGCTGACTCATCTTTAATTGAACCATCGTCACCTACACCAATCGAACCACGGTCGATTGTGCCAGTTGAGAAGCAGCGAGGAAAACAAAGAAATAATTTTAGGAAGAAATAAAATGAAGGAATGAGGATCAGGTGTTCTTTTTGATTTTTTGTATTTTTTTACATAGGGGTATAATAGTCATTACACTTATTTCCTTCCATTGTTTTATGGTTAAGTCTTGGGAAATACGGCCTTTCCATAAACTTATGGAAAGACCCGGTTTAATTAGAATAATATAAGTTAAAAGATCTTAGTTGTAATATTAAAATTTTATTATACAATGTGTAGTAGTTATAAAGTTTATAACCCGATTCATACAACCCGACAATTTTATCATCATTTCTTCTAATTTGTACTGTAAAAATTGTTCTTTCCATGGCTTATGGAAAGATCGACTTTCAAGAGACGAACTCTTTTTTTATTTGTATTTATATATACTAATTCAAATAATGATTGACCATGAATTAGTCAAATAAAACTTAGTTATGAGTGTTTATATATTGAAAGTCAAGTAAGGTTTCACCGTTGATTAGTCAAAGTCAACCCAGTTATAAGTGTTTAAATATTGAAAGTCGAGTAAAGTTTGACCATTGATTAGTTAAAGTCAACTTAGTCACTAGTATTTATATATAGAAAGTCAAGTAAGGTTTGACCGTTGATTAGTCAAAGTCAAATATTTTTATTAGTATTTATTATATACTAATTCAAATAAAGTTTGAACGTTAATTAGTTAAAGTCAACTTTGTTATTAGTGTTTATATATTGAAAATCAAGTAAGGGTTCATCGTTGATTAGACAAAGTCAACCTAGTTATTAGTGTTTATGTATTGAAAGTCGAGTAAAGTTTGACCATTGATTAGTTAAAGTCAGCTTAGTCACTAGTGTTTCTATGTAGAGAGAGTCAAGTAAAGTTTGACCGTTGATTTGTTAAAGTCAACTTAGTCACGAGTATTTATATATAGAAAGTCAAGTAAGCTTTAACCGTTGATTAGTCAAAGTGAAACATTTTTACTAGTATTTATTATATACTAATTCAAATAAAGTTTGACCGTTAATTAGTTAAAGTCAACTTTGTTATTAGTGTTTATATATTCAAAGTTAAGTAAGGGTTCATCTTTGATTAGACAAAGTCAACCAAGTTTATAGTGTTTATATATTAAAAGTCGAGTAAAGTTTGACCGTTGATTAGTTAAAGTTAGCTTAGTCACTAGTGTTTCTATATAGAGAGAGTCAAGTAAAGTTTGACCGCTTATTAGTTGAAGTCAACCTAGTCACTAGTGTTTATATATTGAAAGTCAAGTAAGGTGTGACTGTTGATTAGACAAAGTCAAACATTTTTATTAGTATTTATTATATACTAATTCAAATAATGTTTGACCATTATCTAGTTAAAGTCAACTTTGCTATAAGTGTTTATATATTAAAAAGTCAAGTACAATTTGACCGTTGATTAGTCAAAGTCAGCGTAGTTATTATTGTTTATTCATTGAAAGTCAAATAAGGATTAACCGTTAACTAGTTAAAGTTGTGTTTATGTATACTAAATCAATTAATGGTTGAACGTTAATTAGTTAATGTAAACAAATTTTATTCTTATTTGTATATATTAGGTTAGTAAAGGTTGATCGTTGATTAATTTAACTTAACTTAGTTATTAGTTAAAGTCAACAAAAGAAATGAACAATTTTGAAAGTTTAAAAAAATAGCTTAGAGCAGCTGCGCAACTGCTCATAGCCTATAAAATTTCTGGCAAGATTATTTGAAATTTTTGGCAAATATTTTTAAACATTTTTTGCCGGAAAAATTGAACTTTAAAAATTTTGACGAATGTTTTTAAATTTTGGGCGGGAAGATTGGATTTTAATTTTTTTTGGTGATTTCCTTGGCGGGAAAAGTGAATGTTTAAAATTTTTAGCACTGCCTTTTAAAACTGGTGCTATTTTGATTTTTTTTTGCAATTTAAAGGCGGGAAGATTGAATTTTTGAAATATTTAGCACCGATTCTAAAAACCGGTGCTATTTTAAATTATTTTGGCGGAAAAAATGAATTTTAAAAAGTTTTAGCACCGATTTTAAAAACTGGGGCTAATATTTCCAAAGTCGGTGCTATTTTAAACTCTTTGGCTATTTCTTTGGCGAGAAAA
Source organism: Rubia yunnanensis (assembly GCA_037428765.1). Classification (NCBI taxonomy): domain Eukaryota; kingdom Viridiplantae; phylum Streptophyta; class Magnoliopsida; order Gentianales; family Rubiaceae; genus Rubia; species Rubia yunnanensis. The sequence goes on along the minus strand of CM075067.1, from coordinate 32,485,929 downwards.
TTAATTTTTAAAACTTTTAGCACCGGATTTTAAAACCCGTGCTATTTTTTAATATTAGCACAGGTTTTTAAAACCTGTGCTATTTTTTACGAAAATCGATGCTATTTTTTACAAAAACCGATGCTATTTTTTAATTTTTAGCACTGGTTTTGAAAACAGGTTCTATTTTAAAACTAAAACTGGTGCTATTTTGAATTTTTTTGCAATTGTTTGGAGGGAAGATATAATTTTACAAATATTTAGCACCGGTTTTTAAAAACCGATGCTAATATTTCCAAAATCGGTGCTATTTTAAATTTTTTTAGCTATTTCTTTGGCGGGAAAAATAAAATTTTCAATTTTTTTAGCACCGGTGCTAATTTGTTCTAAAATCAGTGCTATTGTAAAATTCAGCACCTTTTTTTAAAAATGCGGTGCCCAAATTAAAAAATTGGTGTTAAATTAACACCAATTTTAAAAACTGGTGTTAAATTAAAAAAAAAAATTGGTGCCATTACATTTGTAGCCCTGATTTTGAAAATCGGAGCTAAAAAACCGGTGCTAGAGGTGGTCTCTGTGGTAGTGACAGTAACATTCACCAAGAAGCACATTACACATTACATAAGCACATTACAAAAAAAAACAAACATAATCGCATAAATAAAATATGTAAAGAAAATAAACAACCTCAAGAAGTGTAGGACTGTTGAACCCTCTTCAGCTCGGTTTTAAGAGAAGATCCATCTTTCTTTTAGATTTAGAAGATAAACAACATAACATATTTGAATAAGTAAATGTACAAGAAAATTAGTAAATAAGTGTAATGCAGAAAAATTACAATCACCTTCTTTTATCTCAGGTTCTTCATTTTGAACTGTATTTTCACCTCCATCAGACACAACTACAAATAAGCATGTACCACACAGTCAGAAACTAATCCATAGAGAACACTAACATATGCAAGTAAGCAACCTAATGTGACAAACACACGGTATAACTAACTAATCCATAGAGTACACTAATATATTCAACTTTTAATGAAAATAGTGCATGTATAGTCTGACAGTCAGTAAATAACATAATCTGACATACACATTATAACTAACTTATGCATATAGTAAAATAACATACGCTACTTAAAATGAAACAAATACATCCTATCAAATAAAAAAGAATAACAATAAGTAGCTAACAATCACTAAAAACCAAAACACATACTAAGTAACTAATACATATGTTATACTAACATGTGCAACTCCTAAGACAACACATGCATAATAAAACAGTAACTGATCAACTAAATTAATACATATGTTATACAATAAGTAGCTAACAGTAGCTAATATTTACATACAGTGAAATAAGAAAACAGATCAACTAACTAATACATATGTTATACTAAAAGATGCAACGACTGAACAATCGAATGCATGCTATAAAGAAGATTCAAAATATGCAGATCTGACTTACAAATCAAAACAAATAAACATACTCTAAAAAAAGTCAACATCAACAAAACTGAAAAATACACGTACACACACAGCAAGAACAAAAATAGCATGAAACTCTAAATATTCAAAACGAAAAAAATAAACCAGGAGAAGGAGAAGGAGAAGGAGAAGGAGAAGGCTGAGTCAACTTCTCAGGTTTAGGAGAAACCTCTTTCTCTGATTTTGGCTGAGCACCTACTTTAGGAGGAAGACCTAAACCTTTTCCCTTCGCCCTACCCATAGACTACAACAAATAAACAAAAAATTCGTTAAATATCTATGACGAACAATTATCAAATAAAAAACCAGAAGAAAAGCAAAGGATTATCAAACAAAAATGCAGAAGAAAGGCGATCAATTATGAAAATCTGGAATCGTAGAACTTACCGATTTGAATCCCTAATGAAGACAAGGATTGGCGAGGAAGTTGAATGACAATTAGAATGAAAAAATTGGTGATGAATTTCGTGAAGAAACAGAGAAAAATTTGAAGAACAATAATGGCAGAAAAAAGAAATTTTTTTACAGTTATTAAAGTGAAAAGGAGAGAAAGTAAATGTGAGGAAGAAGACGCGTGGGGGAAAATGTGAGAAAGAGAAGAGTTACGAAAAAAACTGTTCAAAATTTGTGAAAAAGAAAACAAATAAAGAAATTATAATTTATACCAACTACCCAAATTCTGATTAATTGCAATCTGAACCCCATTTTGCAAATCAGTCCCTGGTCTGTCCACAAGCTTATGGACAGGCTGCCTTTCTTGAGACTTTCCCATAATTAAATGTAGAATTCGAGTCACATGTGATCGAAGTCGAATATTAATAAATAAATTTTATTTTTCACCGAATAAAATTTTATATTACTTATTCATAATTATATAAAATGAATAGTATATAAAATTTTATTCGGTGAAAAAATAAAGTTCATTTGTTTATATTCGACTTCGATCATTTATTACTCGAACTCTACATTTAATTTATTTCATTTTAAAATATACACATAAAATCATAGTTAAAACTATAATTATAAAATCTTTTAAATTTCTAAAGAAATGGAGTTGCATAAAATAATTTTAAAAAATATATTATAGTTTTATTAAAAAATAAATTACATTATTAATATATTAATATATATATATATGTATATGTATATATACATATTCAATTATTTTAATTTATTTTTTAATATATTAAAAAATAAATCATCCATCGCAAGGATGTTATCCAGTTAGTCATATACTTATAAGTACCCTGTCTGCAAGAGTGACATGCAACATCGTCATCAGAACAAGAGATGTCGGTGAGCGAGACATGTGGCAACGTCGGTCATTTCGTGTCTGCGAGGGTGACGTGCGCATCGGTCATAATAATAAGTAACGTTGATATGCGAGAAATGCGTGCGACGTTAGTCATTCATGTCTGCGAGAGTCATATGCGATGTCGGTCACAAAATCAAATGACGTCAGTAAGCCAGAAATGCATAGGGCGTGGGTTATTCATATCTTTGAGAGTTATGTGTGACGTCGATCACAAAATTAAGCGAGGTCGGTAAGCTGGACGTGCGTGCAACATTGGTCATATTAGAGTTTTTATCTCCATTATTTAAAACTGAGGTTAAAAAATGTTATTTACTTCGAATAAAAAGAACCGTGGTAAAATAAATTTTTACCTCGGTTATTTTGGGTTAACAAAAAAACCGAGGTAAAAGGGACAAAATAAAAGGTCATTTTTCTTGTAGTGAGTCCTTCTCTATATAGACACCCTTTCAATAAATTATGGAAAGACCAAGGTCAAAAGTGCAATTTAGAAGAAATAAAGTTAAAACTTGAGGGTTGCATCAACCAGATCATAAACCCATAACTACCGCTCGTTGCATAACAAATTTTCAATATTGGAACTCAAACCTTCTACATTTTCAAAATTCTATTTGAATTTTGTCTTTTAATATGCTTATGTTAAGACGGTCTTTTATAAGACTTTGACTTTTAGTTTTGGGTAAACTGCTTATATGACCCTCAATTTCCTTATAAGTGCAAATATAACCCGTATTTTTCAAAAGTGCATCTATACCCATGACTTGCATTAATTTAGAAATTTATAACCCTATCGCCGGAGGCTGGCATTAACCTGAGATATTTTGGCATTGACTCAAAATGAAAATACAAAATTGACCTTATATTAAATTAATTGATTAGTAATTTAAAATATACATAAAAGTTAAATACCGATCTAGACGATGAAGACAGGTAAAATCCATTTTTGGACCCGACCAGACGAGAACCTGGAATCTTAAAACATTTTTGGCTGATGAATTCCATACATTTGATACTAGTCCTTACATTTTGGTTTGGTTCGGTCTGGTCCATTTTACCTTTGTGGACCGATTTATGAACACCCCTAAGTGTACATGAATGATAAGTAACAGGATGGATGAAAAGTGTGTTTTGTGAAATTTTTGTTAGCTAATTTGACCAAAACGCTAAGTGTTTACATATTATTGAAATTTTTATATAAACGATTGTAGTATTCCTGATTTTCCCAACTAACCTCCGTTCACCATAATCCTTCTGCAAAAAAGATCCCAGAAGTGATTCCGGGGAAAAGACTTCGACGCTTAAGTTAGTAGCTTTTCTCTCGAGAATTTGGATTTCTCAATATAGTTGCACTCACCTGGGCTGGCATTTTTCTTTTTCCTTTTATAGCGTGTTGCAATCATGGTTCTGCATTATTAGGAGTAATCATTGTGGGTTGTGTCGTAGTTCCAACAAAGTCAGTTTGTGCCTGAAGCTTAATTATGGTCTCCGCCTTTCTCGGTTCCTGGCCTTACTCGCCCTGACCTGGTTACACCTTTTCAAGTTTGCATTGTAGATTAGTGTAGAGCTTAGTTATGGGCTGGGTATGAAGTCCAATCATATGGGGCTCATGGGCTAGGTATACACCATAAGCCCCCCCTAGGGATGAAAACTAAAAGACACAAAGCGATGACATTACCTATGAAATAAATGCAAAATATTGTTGTATTCTAACAACCTGTTATTCATTAATATTACTCTTGTCATCGCGAAGTGTCATTGGCTTCTTGGCTATACTTGTGGCTTTATTAATTTTCCTAATTTTAAATTCTTAAATTTGAATCTTCCTCATCAATATCGTCTTTGTGATAAGCCTATTCATTTAGAATTTGTTTCCAAGAACTGAGATTTTATCCTTATTCTTCGCTATTCTGTTCCAATTTTTCCTAACTTTTGTTACCGCCCTATGATCTTCTTCAATACGCATGCACTAACCAAGGCATTTGACATACATTTTAGTTACTTTCACTTGGTGGATTGCTAGTGTCAGTTGAGTTTACGTGACAAGGGGTTTAGACGACCATGTTTGGTTTTCTTCTCAAAATCCCTTATTTTGTGGATTGAATTGGTACAAATGGAAATCTTGTATCCAAGAGCTCCTTGATCTTCCATTTGATCATATTTAGTAGGTAGCCTGTGGGTACTTTTTGTTTACATTCTATGTGAAGTCTGTTCGTAAGTACGGTAGAAGATATTGAAGGCCATTATCAAAGATGGTAGTAGAGAGAAAGACCATTCACAATAGAATTTTAGTATACGGAGGCCACAATTATCGATACGTGGTATAAGGAGATTGAATCCAAAGATAGGCGGCTACGGAGTTCATATCGGCCAATGGAGAAATGGGAAATCATGGTCTCATGAGTTGTGCCTTGGTCCGAGAAAGATCCAAGAATAATTATCCTTCAAGGCTGGTTCCATTGGATTTTTCTTCTTGAGTACTATAAAATTGACAACTAAAACTCTCAAATTGGACTAACGGTTCTCCCGTAGCAAAGGAAACTAGTTGAGTCAGCTGAAGCACTGACAGGATGGCGCGGGCCGTGCATGGTTTGCCACCAATAGCCCACAGCAGAGAAGATGCCACATGCCATCGATACTAATGTGAGGCAGTGGAACGACTCACTTCAAACAGAACGGGCCACCAAGAAACAACGAAGAACCCCTTTATGCGGCTAAGTATGGGCTCGAGACGTCCCATTTTAGGCATCTCACACCGTTCTAAGTCCATTTTGTCAAGACCAGCCGATGGGGTGTGGGAATTTAAATGGCCTATGCCAAGTTTTTAGAGCAAAGCATCAAGTCTGACCACGGCCCATGCCAACTTCCATGGGCGCGGATCAGGACCTCAAATTTTAACACTTTGATGGTGCCCCGCAGGAGACGCCATGGCCTAAACCAATCCCAGTGCCCCACGTCATATTGAAGATATGCACCATGCTTAAGAACTGGCGCCCCTCGTCCACGAAGTGGAGCGACCCGCACCAGGCCTCACGTCCCGCATTTAGTACAACCATGAATCGTGTAATCCATGATGCCCCATGTCGAGTGGTGGCCGAGCTAGGGTTTACCCTATTTTGGGCCTATTTTTAGGCCCAATCTCCTACTACTATATATAGAACCTTAGTCTACTAGGTTTTGATACTTTCAATCATATTTAATCTTATAGTTAGAAAGGGGATTTTCTCTTTAGGAAAATTTTTATTTCTTTTATTTTACTTTGATCCTAAGATGTGCAATTCATATCTTTATTTGAATTCCATGTCAAGGGAGTAGTTTCCATAGCTTGGGGATAATTTTAGTGACATAGTTATATTTTTATGGTTTTTGAGATTCTATAGTTCATCCTAATTTTTGTGTTCATAATATTATTGTCATTTTCTTTTGAGTTTGAATGCATGAGTTTACACCACATATAAGCACACACTTTGGGTTGTATTAATGCTAGGCACAAATATCGATGCCCCCTTGGGAAGGGAAACCTGGATGTTTGCATGGGTGGAAGGGGATGAGTCTGCGTGAGTGTGTGCACAAGAGATTCGAGGTCACCCTTAGTCAACTTTGTAAAGTTTTTTGAGAGGTTCTGGGTAGAGATAGCTTAAACAGTAGCAAGCTAGGGTTACAAAAAACCCTAGTATCACAGATAAGGTGGCTGCGATCCTTGGGCCTAATTGATAGAACCTGAGCGAAGTAGTTGCATTTGTGGTGAATGCGCGGGACATAATCGCACAGGGTAGAATCAGACCCACAACAATGGTCAGACCTTGTTGTACTCCCCTAATTATATTGGCGGTGTTGATAGAGTCGCAAGAGCATCTGCCGTGACAGGGACGGGGACGTGTATGCCATCGGCTACACCACGTGTTATGGACACTCTATTAGTTTTTTTTAGATTTCTATGTGAAAGAATCTAGGATAGAAGCATTAGATGTACCAAGTTACTCAATGATTTCCCCAAGTGTTAGCTTTATATTGTAGTTGTGTTATTTACTTTGCATATTTTTTAGTTGTTAGATTGAAAATCTAAAGCCCCCTCCCCCTTTACAACCCGTACGTGGTTGTGTTTCTAGTTGATACATTACACCTAGCATCCATGTGGACAAACCTAGGGTTTGTTGCTTTCTACCCTCTAGATAGCATAGCAGTGAGATCGGGGTGCAAAATATAAATTTCCATCTTTGACCTACGCCCTTGGATCGGGTTAATTAGCTACAATTAGCTACCCCGGGTTGAGGTGGGTTAAATTTTGTGCCCCTACCAGGGATGCTATTAGTCTAGGTATCAATTTAAGCAAAACGCATTAGTAGAGTAGTTAGTTTAGCTTTTAATTCTTTTGTTTGTTTATGTTTGTTGTTGATTCTTGGTTGGAGCAGTTGTTTTAGTTATTTTGTTATCTTTTGATTCGTTTGATAGTGTTGTCTACAAAGGGTATCGTTGGCCCTAGTTTATGGTACACACCCGTGCCACTAATCTAGGCATCTTACACTATCAGACTGAGAACACAGGTGGTCAGAGGAGAAGGAGGTGAAGAACTAGTGCACAAGTTCAACCAAGGAAAGAAGTAGTAGTAAAAGATCCGTTAGCAATGGCAGAAGACAACCGTACCCTACGGGAGTTCATGACACCCAACTTGGAGAATCAACCTCTATACATCACCTTCCCACCATTACCTGCCAATGTGAACTATGAGCTTAAGAGTGGCATGTTCCATTGCCTTCCTACATTCTATGGATTGGCGGGTGAGGACCCGAACAAGCATCTCTCGGGGTTAAATTTGGTCCCCGTGAGTGTGCAAAGATGACTACAACCTAAGAGCTTTCCCATTTTCCCTCAAAGGTAGTGCCATGGATTGGATCTACTACTTGCCACTAGGGTGCATTGGATCATGGATGGACATGAACATGAGATTCCTAGAAGAATACTTTCTGGCGTCCATGTTGGCCGAGTTGAAGAAGCAGTTTTCTAACATCAACCAAGGTGCCATCGAGAGTATGTACGACTATTGGGAGTGTTTCAAACATCTTTTGGAAAGCTATCCTTACCACCTATTTAAAGAAGGAGACTTAGTGCATTATTTCTTTGAGGGATTGTGCGTCGAAAACATGCGGATGGTAAATGCCGCATGTAACTGTTTGATAGCTAACTGGAGCCCTAAGGATGAAATGACAATTTTTGAGGAAGTGACGAATGGTATGTGGAAATTCAGCACTAGATTGAGAGTGAAGGCCTTGGATGAACCCACTCACTCACCTAAGTTCGAAGAGCAAGTCCAAGCTCTTTCTTTCAAAGGAGCTTTTGCAACAAAAAGTGCATTAAGTCCAAGTGTGTGGAGTTTACAACCTCAACCACAATTTCGAAGTGTGCCCCGAAGTCGTAGATAATCTACAAGAGGTGAAGGCAATTGCCTACAACTACTGGGAAAGACCACAATTTGCTAAGGGTCACCCACAAGGGTTCCAAGGGAACCAAGGAGATGCAAGGCCAGACCCCTATGCAAATTCATCCAATTTGAGGTATAGAGATCATCCTAATTTCTGATGGGGGGAGAAAAACCAACTTCAAGGGTGCCAGGGTGGACATGATTCACCTCAACCATGTCCCAGAGGTGAAAGCCCCTCCAACAATTATGTTTCACTTTACAAGTCGGAATGGGATGAGATCATGGAAGCCATCGGTCAATTAGGGAATAAACATGAGATCTTCGTAGAGCAGACAAGGAGAGAAATTGAGGCCCTTGAAAATAGAACTTTCTCAATTATAAAAAATCTTGAAGTTCAAGTCAGGAAACTTGCCATCTTAGGAAGACAACTTGAAGCCAAGGAGTTCTGAAAGCTACCTTCCCAACCGGAGGTGAATCTGAGGAATGTGAGTTCACTTAAATTTAGAACTGGGAAGGACACTTCGAAGATGAGGATATTATGGCCAAGAGGAAGACATTGCAAGAAGATGACAAGGTAGTGGATGCTACCAAAGGTCACTTTAAAGATGAGGATATTATGGTCAAGGAAGCACCCTCCAAGGAACTTCCACCGCTTGAGGCACAAGTTACTATTCCACCTCCATTTCCAAATGCTTTTAGAGGATGGCCAAAGGTGGTGATGGATGATGCAAACATTCAAAAAGTCTTCCAAAAGGTCGAGGTAACCATCCCTATCTTGGAATTAATTGAACATGTGTTATCATATGCTAAATTTGTTAGATTTGCATGCACAAGGAAAAGGCGTAGGCCAACTAAAAGATTAGGTCATTTGAAAATGAGAGGAGTCATCATTTTGAATCATAAGAACTTCCCTAAGAAATGCGATGATCCCGAAATGTTTTCTATCCCAATCTCTTTAGGTGGTAAACTTGTGGAACATTCCATGATAGATCTAGGTGCATCCTTAAATGTTATCTCGTTTAGTCTATATGAACGCCTAGAAATAGGTGAGCTTAGAGATACTAGAGTAATTTTCCAACTTTCTGATCATTCCCAAGCTAGTCCCCGTGGATAAGTAAAGGATGTGATGGTATAAGTTGGCAGGTTAGTTTTTCTGGTGGACTTTTATGTCTTAGACGTAGCGTACAATGGAAGTGCACCCACAATACTTTTGGGGAGACCTTTTCTTAAAACGTCTAAGACTAAAATTGATGTCCACTTGGGAACCTTAACTCTAGAAGATGACATGGATAAAAAGGAATTTGATATCTATAAATCAAGGCATGATTCAACAAAGTCGTCTTTAATGTGCAAAGGTGTAGCCTTATGATATGAGCATGATGAGTCTTATTGCCTGAAAAACAAGCATGAATATTTGAGTGAGTCCCATGTTGATGATAATGATGATGATTCCAATGAAATGAATCATGCAATGGAAAATATGTCAGTGCTAGATTTTTTTCCTATGCTAATGAATTTACAGTAAGAAAGGGATATAATCGAGGGTTTAAAATCTCCTTGACCTCCCTTAATCCCGAAAATGACATTCATGGACTCAATGATGGCAAGACATGGAGATTCATTCCTATTGGCAGACAAAAGGTTCGAAGGTAAGGATGACTCGTTGTGAAGACCTCTCTCCATGATCATGTCATCCTGGGTGGAGTCACCAATGGCAATTCTGAAGACCCATCAGTAAGTATGTTTAACTATAATGCATGAAAGAAAATAAGTCATGAAGAGGACAATAAATATACGGTGTTTCTTTTGCTTTTGTGTTTTTGATTAGTGAGTAGATAGTGTTTTCATGAATCTTGTTTTGCTATGTGGATTTTTAAAATGAACTCTTGATGGTTTGGAAATTTGTGCTCAAGACTCATGATTGTGTTTTGAATGGAATTAAATTGGATGGGTGACATAGTCTTTTGAAAAAGAGGAAAAAACTAAGGGTTAGGGGAAAAGTTGGTGGATGCCTCGCGCCAGGTAGGCCGGTGCGAGGCTATCCTTCATACCTGGACTGGAACAGCACGAGGTTATGCCTCGTGCCAGAAGGTTTGGTGCGAGGCTATGCTTCGCGCTAGGTAACTTATGCACTTAAAACTAATTTTTCAATTTTCTTTGCTCCGATAATGCAAAATTTTCAAAAATTCTAATTCTCAAAATCAAAAATGCCTTTTTGGTTCCAAAATTTTGGAATTCCCTAATTCCTTAGGATTTTTTAAAATACTTCCAAATCTCTTCTAATTAATTGGCTTGTAATATTGCCCCCCTAAATTGAGCCTTTTAAAATTTTATTCTTATCCTAATTGTACCTCTCACCCTAGTCACATAGGCTGAAATTCCATTTCTATAGTACACTTCTCCACCTAATTCTCTCTTTTGACACATTCTCTCTTCTCAATAAAAACTCATTTTCACACACTCGTGGTGAACTAAAATATTTGGAGCTTTTCTTCCAAAAGTTTACAATTTTTGCTTCTTCTTTTGTGGGTCTTGCAAATCTCAGCTTAAAATTTTGGGTAACCCATTTAACTCTATGCTTATGTTCTTTAATTGACATTGTGGTGGTGTTATTTGAAGCATGAATCTTGAATGAGTGTGTTGTGAGATATGTGTTTGAGTTTGAGTTTGTATGGACGATCTTGTGTTAAAGAGGGTATTGGGAGGATTGATGTTCTATTATGCTTAAGATATGATCTTTAGTGTTGGATGATTTGGGAGAGAGTGAATCTTGATTGCATGATTTAGTTGATGGGTTGGTGAAAACTTACATAAGATTGATTTTTAATGAGGAATGTTCTTATTTGAATAGCCAACATGCTTAGAATATCATGTTATGAATGTTTGGCTTATTTGGGAGAATGTTTTCTCATTGAATTATAAGCCATGCTTTGTTTATGATCATATCACCACTCTTGTACTCATTTTATTAGGATGCCACCTAAGAAGAATGCCTCGGAGAAGGGCAAGTCCACTAGGGGTGAGAAGAGGAAGAAGTCGATGAAGGGTGAAAACCTCGAGCTGACAACTTCCATTCTTTGTAACCCCGCATTTGTGACCGAAGAGTTTATGGGTTTAACCAACATTTCCAGGACTGCATCCCGGAGGTAGAGGAACTTGAGAGCAGAAGAGGATTATTTTTGAGATGGGGTTTTCTTGCAAGGACACCTTGGCGGTTCTAGGTTTACTCGAGGTGCCGGTCACTTACATGTTGAGCCTAGTAGGTCTAGAGGGGTTTCTCGAGAAACACTCCAAGATGTATATTAGGTGGACCCTAGAGTTCCTAGCTACTCTATGGCCGGTCGTAGATGATGATGGACAAAAGGCGATCAAATTCAACCTGGAGGACGAGGAGTACAAGATGACCCATTGGGAGGTTGTGCAAGCCTTTGAGTAGAGGTATGGCAAGGAGAACCTAAAGACACGCCGATAAGGATTACCTTTTTTGCTTAGGCACTTTTGGGTGCAACTGACATGGATGAATCGGAAGAGCCTATGCAAGAGTACCGCCATGGTTCATCCGGTGTTCCGTTATGTTCACCATTGTTTGGCTATGGGAGTCTTTTTCCACGATAAACTAATGCAATGCCTGGGTTTGGATGTTTATTGCCTTTGGGCAATGACTCCCGTGGGTAACCTTTACCCAAACTTGGTGGGGTACTTTGTGCAGGAATGCTTAGCAATGGGCGACAGAAAGAGTGGGAAAATTTCCATCGGAGGCATGGTTGGTCTTTTGGTGTAGTATCTAGGTCACCTGGTCACACAAAGGGCTCTAGCTAAATTTGGGAGATCGGGCACACGGTACAACATTAAAAAGTTAGCAAAGGCATCTATGGTGGGAATAACGCCATCAGAGGGTATACATGTATGGCTCTATGGTGAAGCAAGTACATGTAGCCTTATGATTCTTCCATAACCGGAGTGCACCACCCTTGACTAGGATACTAGCTTGGATGATCTATTCATTTTTCCAGACCGGAAGTTTGAGAAGGAGTTCGATAAAGTTATGTCCAACCCGGAGATAGATGTTGAGGAGGCTGAGGGCGAGTCTACTCCAAGAGAACCTCCTAGTAGCTCTCTCTTATCTAGGGACATCATTAACCGAGTGCATTCACTTGGGGACACGCCTTCGAGCTCTAATTAAGTGTTTAAAGAGCTAGTCCAAGGGATAGGAGGAATGCACCCACAAGTGGAAGATCTTAGCTCGAGGATGGATAGCATTGAGGCCACACTTCAAGCAACCAGTTACATGGATAGAAGCTTCATGAGTCACGAGGATGAAGGCTTTTCGGGGACACGAGAGTGAGTACCACTATTCTCCCTACCTCACCTATGTTTTGGTATGACTTTTGTGCATTAGACACTTTGCATGGGCAAAGTTTGGGGAGGGAGTAGTGAGCACTTAGGGAATTTTCATTTTGGATTTCCTTGGTGCATTTCATGATTTGCTCTGGTAGTTTTTCTTGTTTGTTGATTATGTTGATTTATTTGAGGGGTGATTTTGGATGAACATTTGGTGGTATGACATGATATGCTAGGGATTTCTAGTTTGCATGGGGTAGGATGCTTTAGGAAATTGGTGGTGTGTTTTTATGTTTTGACTATCTTTTGTAGTATGAAGCCCACTTTTGGGGTATTTTTGTGCTACATTAAAAAAAATTGGAAAACTTGAAAAAATGAAAAAAATAAAAAAATCTGGACAAGTCAAAAACCCAAAAGGGCGACTTGGGTAACATTAGGAAAACCCCGGATAGGTCGAAAGACCTAGGTAAAAATGAGAGGCTAGGCCTGGCTAGGCTTACGAGCCTAGGAAAAAATGAGAGGTCATGTGGAAAAAGGTAAGAGGTGATTACCCTTTGTGTGTTAAAGCTGGGAAGAAAACCCGAAAGGCCTCCTAGGAAAAATGAGAGAAATTGAGAGAAAACAAAAAACTAGGTTGAATGCATGCTTCCGCAGTGGATTGTTTTTTAAGACTACTCTTTGATTGCTTTTAGGATAATTTCGGGAAAGGTAAGCTAGCTTGACACTCATCTTTTGGGCTTACCTTTTTCCACATTTTACTTTTGGGTGGTTTGTTTACTAATGTCTTTCGGAGAGTGTGAAAGTTGTGAGATTCTTACTTTCTTGGGGAAAACAAGGTAGTATTGGAATAAGTTGAATGCTTCAGTTAACTTACTCTTGAACGCTGCATTTTGACATACTTTTTAGTTACTTATACTTGGTGGATTGCTAGTATTAGTTGAATTTACGTGACAAGGGGTATAGACGACCATGTTTTGTTTTCTTGTCTAAATCCCTCATTTTGTAAACTTAATTGGTACTAATCGACATCTTGTATCCACGGGCTCCATGATTTTCCTTGTGATCATCTTTAGTAGGTAGCCTGTGGGTACTTTTTGTTTACATTTTTGCTTACATTCTAGCCTGTGGGACATCTTATTTTGTTTTCTCTTATTTTTGACAATTTTTTACCTCTTTTGTACGTTTTCCTTATATGTGCTATTTACTTGTTTGTGAACATAGACCTAGCTGTAGGTGCTCCTGACAGATTGTTTTTTGCTGATGATAATGAAGGGGTGGTTGAAATGATTGTCCACCCTAATAATGCTACTACAAATGATATCCTCCAGATGGATGTCAATAAAACTAGCTCTGTAATTGTACTCACTAAGGCTATGATAACTGAGGGCGGAGAGATGGGTGGTGATGGCACCACTGGTGACTCCAAGGAGAACAAAAAGGAGAGGGAAAGGAATGATGGATCATCAACTCATTTGCCACCTCCAGGGAAAAATGAGCGTGGTAACCAGCCTCGCTCTAAAGCTCTGTTGCAAACTGATAACCTACTACTAGAGGGGACGATACCTGATACTCTCTCTAAACTTTCTCTTCCTAATACCTTGGTTGTGGTAAGTTGGTTGGGAAGTCAAAGTAATATTTTTTCTACTTTGACATCCTTTATTTAGATGACTGACTATCTCATTTATATGTGTATTTCTCTGTAAGGTTGGCAAGAGTTTTCAGCTTGTGAGTGAGCGATTTTCAAAATTCTCTTAGGAAGATGAGTCGCTCTTGGACAAGTACAAGGCTAAGGAGAACAGATGTGCAACTCTTGAAACTTCCCTTAAAGCCACTGAGAAGTGTGCAAAGACTGCTGAGGAGCGTTCGAAGGTTGCTGAGGAAGAAGACACAAATCTTCGCTCTGAGCCAAGGGAGATGCGTACGAATGGTTCTACTTCCCTTAAGTACCCCCAAGTTCTGGTCATTCGGCTTAGCATAAAAAAATCCTTCTTTAAGTTATTTGAGGATATCTCTAGCTCTACTTGCAACGTTGGTTATTGGGAGGCTACGAAAGAATTGCGCTAGTTAAACCCGATTGTGACGGTGAAGAACTTGACTTCTTTGGCCAAATCTAGTTCAGTGCTGGCGAAGTGTATGGCTATGCTCAATTATGGTTTCATTGGAAAGATTTTCGATGGTGGGAATCCCTATGTCTTGCCATCGCATCTCGCAGGTCTTCCTTTCTTGCCTTCCATCCCTGAGCTTAAAAGTTGCAAGATCAATTATTGTAAAGGTCTTCCTTTTGCTTCTCATCACACTACCTCAACCCTCATTCTAGAGTCTGATGCATAAGTGGAGAACCCTATCTAGGATGCAAGCTAAGGAGAAACTGCCCTTGCTGTTCAGAGCACTCCACTCTCTCATAACAAAGTTAGTTGAATTTTAGAGTTGTGAATTGATTTGAAACACTATTGACTTTTGTCTGTAATATCTAATGGTAGTATTATGTATCTTTGTATTAAGTCTTTTTTTAGTTTTCTTTATTTCTTATATTATGATTTTATACATTTGTTTCATATTTTCTCGTATGTAAGGTTTTGATATTTTCTTCGACCATAAGTTTTTGAATCTTCGTGGCTTGTTTGGGTCTAGTGATCAGTTTGTGCATCCTCTTGGGTATATGTCTTCTGATACTTGGTGTCCTAGTATGCTAATTGAAGCTTCTAGTTCTATATCCTTAAAGCATCTCGAGTTGTTTTCTGGTAGTCATTTTTCTAATGTTGGAGATTTGGATTTAATCTTGGTCCCCTTATGTCTTTGATGGGATACTTCTACCACCACAATGTGTTCATCATCTTCTAGAAACTGTCCATGTTGTAAGTTTATTCCCGATGGTTATAACCTCAAGTTTCTTGGTAAAGACATCGTCCGTACTTTAGCTGATCTGGAATCCGTTGGTGCTTGTGTTCACTCGCTTAAGCTCCATGAATGTGTTGAAGAATAGGTAATGTCATTGGGCATTTGTCTGAAATATATGCTCGTTGGTGTCAACGATTTAGAGCTTGCATGGAAGAAAGCTCTTAATGAGACTCAAGAGCACATTCATGAAATGAAATGGCTATGTTCAGAGTAGAACAATCTTATCCATCGTTAGCAGCTGAACTTGATTTAGTTGATTTGTCAGCAAGAGGAGGAAACAATTTTGCTGCAAGCAAAGCGCGTGAAGCTTATCAGAAGACCGGTATCATAGAAAAAAAATGTTCTCGCATTGATGACTTATTTGATTAGTTGAAAAAGAAATAAGATGAATGTAACCATCTTTCTAGCTATTCCATAGAGTGTCAAAGTAAACTCAACAAACAAGTTGATTTGAATATCCAATTGCGTAGTGATAGTGATCACCTTCGTGCTAAGTGCGCACGTTTTGATTCGAGTGTTCATAAACTTGAACAATCTTGTTGTAATTATAAAGATGATCTAAAAACCTTATCTATTGGTTCTCGCAGGTCTACTAGTAAGGGTGATTTGATTATGAATATTGATGGTCAGAGGGTCAATTTTTCTGAGGCTGTTCGGTTGCATATTCTCCATCTACAAAATGAAATTCGCAATTTGGTGGAAGCGAATAAGAGTTATGAGGAAACTATTAAACTAATGAGTATGCATTTTGATCGAGAAGAATTTGGTCCCATGACTAATTTAAAAGCTTATTATGCCCTGTATCTCGATCGCATGGAGCAAAGTGGTCAAACTCGGCATATTGCTTACTTGCATATGAAATGGTGCTACGATCATATCATAGCTGAAGAGTATCAGGCTTCACACTCTCGCTGTTGTGGTGGTTCTTCATCGTCTTAGTCTTCTTGCGCCTCGAAGCGTAGATAATTTATGATATCATAAGTCTCCCTTTAAATGTGTCGAGCTTCTAGAAGTTGTTGTATTTTATGTTTAATAATACTAAACTCTATGGTCAATGCACTTTGGCTTGCGAGATCCTTTCTTTTTTTTGAAGATGTATCTCTTTTTATATATAGTAAAACTCTTTGTACACATACGTTCAATATTGGACAATTTACTTATTTCGAAGTTGTAATGTCTTTTTATTGCTTCCATTGCCTTTTTGTAGGTGCATCTGCCTTATTGCAAGATCTATAGCTTGCTTTAATTATATTGCACAACGCCGCAAGATCTATTGCTTGCTTATGTCGCTGTTTTGTAGGCATGTTTACCTGAAGGCAAGATCTGTAGCTTTCTTCATTAAATTTTTTTATTGTACGAAGTCGAAAGATCTATCGCTTGCTTTTTTTGCTACTTTTGTAGGCATATGTACCTTCTAGCTAGATCAATAGCTTTTAGATTGAAGATTTGTACCATGTGAAGTGGAAAGATCTATAACTTGAAAATAGAAAATTTGTATTGCTGTAATCATGTGTTCTATAAAAATTATTCTTTTAAGATCTTCTAACAGACAACTTCGTAGTTTGATGCATCATAGTTAGTCATGGTGGATTTTTTGTAATTACAACACATACTTATGTAAGTAAAGGATAAAAATTAATTTTCCCCAATAGATGGTTTCTGATATTTATATTGTGATAATATCGCCTTTGAAACCAAACAAGAGTACGAACATCACCAATGATCATGTCATGGTTCCTATACAATCAACTAGATTTCTCCGGCCTTTTTCGTTGATCCTATACATAAAACTTTATCAACTTGATTATTTTCCAAGTGTTGGGAACGCTATTGCAATCCATCATCTCTAACTCATAACAGTTGGACTAGTGTGTCTTTGTTATCTTGTACGGTCCTTCCCATTTTGGGCTCAACTTGCCTTTTTCTTCTGCCAGGCTGGCTTCATGCTTCCTTACCACTAGATCACCAATTTGAAATTGTATTTCTTTGACTTTCTGATTGTATGCTCTAGCCATCCTTTCCGTGTATTTTTCTTCTATGATCGCACCCCTTTGTCTCTTTTCTTTATGTTTGTCTAAGTCCAGTCTCATCATTTCAGGATTATCTTCCTCCTTGTATTCTTCTACTAAAAGGATTGACTTCCAGATTTCCACTAGTAATACCGCTCCATGCCCATAGACAAGATTGTATGGTGTTTCTCATGTTTGTTTCCGCACTGTTGTTCTGTACGACCACAAGCTATTGGGTACCTTATCGATACCTTGAACGATTGTTTTGTTTGTTAGCTCCACCTGACCATTTGCTTAAGAGTGAGCAATAGATGTGAATTTTTGTGCAATTCTTAGCTTCTCACACCATTCCATAAAGGTTCCACTTGTTCATTGTGTGCCATTGTCAGTGACGATGGTTTGCAGCACACCGAAGAGACAAACTATATTCTGCCGAACAAACTTTCTTGTTACTCCTGCTATGACTCTTCCTACTGGCTTTTCTTCCACCCACTTCGTAAAGTAATCAATAAATACAAATAGAAAATTTTCACTGCCAATACCTTTTGGAAAAGGTCCAAAATGATTGATTTCCCATTTATCGAATGACTAAGCTCTATCTATTCCAATTAAAGCAACCTGTGGCTAGTGCAGCTTTGGGGCATTAATCTAGAAACTTTTGCATTTTAGGATGAAATTGTATGCATCATTAAACATGGTTGGCCGATAATATCTGGTTTGAATGATCTTCTTCACAATTTTTGAGACCTTTGTTGCATTTCACTTAATCCTTCGTGCACTTCCTACAAGATTTTTCTTGCTTGCAATGACCCCACACACTTTATCCATGGAGACAGAATCCTTTCTTGTAAATGATCCCTTCTTCATAAATGTAGTTGTGAGATTGCAATTCTAGCTTCCTGTCTTGTACCTTGTCTATTGACAGCTTTCCCTTTTCAAAGTAATATATTAATGATGTTATCTTGTTTACGTTTTCTATCTGAATTGTTGTCACGATTGTCATTGTTATGCTCCTAATTAGAATGACCTCCACTTTCACATCCTTGTGTTCGGCTAATGATTTGAACCCAGTTGTTGCTAGCTTGCTTAAGGCATCTTCTTTCATGTTTTCACTTCTTGGAACATGCTAGATATTAAAGTATTCAAGGTGAGTGATGAGCTGACGAACCCTTATTAAGTATTATATCAATTACTCTTCTCACACTTCGTGTCTCCTCGTACTTTTCGGACCACTATCTGTGAATAACTAAAGGGCCGAACGCTCTTGACCTTCATCTTTATTATGAGATCTAAGCCACATATTAAAGCTTCGTACTCAGCTTCATTGTTAGTGAGTAGGAAGTCAAAACGAAGCGAGTATCTATGCTCTCCTCCTTATGGGTTGACCAATAGGAGTCTGCACTACAACCTTCCTTGCTAGATGCCCCATCAACGAACAATTTTCATGCGATATCTTCCCACTAGGATTTTCCTTTGTCTATTTAAAGATTTTCCCGTGTGTTCACTTCCTATGCCCCTGCACTTTTCATCTCTGCAATGAAGTTTGCTAAAGCCTGTACTTTGATTGCAGTTTGTGGATCTCATACTACCCCAATTCAAGAGCTCACTTGGTTATTCTCCCCGATAACTCGGGCTCGCTCAGAATGTTCTTGATTGGGTAGTCAATATAGACAAAAATCCCATGGCTTATGAAATAGGTTTGCAGTCTTCTTGCTAAATATATTGAAGGTATAGTCATCCTCTCAAATGGCAGATTCATCCTTTCAGCATTTTGTAGTATTCTGCTGGTGTAGAACACTGGTACTTTCTTTTGGCCTTCTTATTGCACCAAAATTAAGTTTAGTTTGTTTATTGAAACCTCCAAGTATAAATACAATTTTTCTCCAGGAATTGGTGATTTCAACGTTGGCAGTGTCTGAAGTTGCTCCTTCAAAGACGCATATGATTTTTGACAATCTTCGCTCCAGCTGAAATTTTTATCCTTCCTAAGAACTTAGAAGAGTGCGAAGTGTCTCTCGGACGCCTTTGAAATGAACCTACTAACCGATGCTAACGATTCCATCGAAATATGAACTTCTTTGGCCGTTCATGGTTGGGGAGGCTAACTATCGCTTGTAGTTTCTCTGGATTAGCTTCAATTCCTTTTGAGGATACCTTGTACCCAAAGAATTTTCTGCACCTACCCCAATTGTGCATTTTTTGGGATTCAGCTTCATTCTAATTGCACACAATGTATTCAGGGTTTCCCTTAAGTCTTATGCAAAATCACATATTCTTTTTCTTTTCATGACCATGTCATCGACGTATGCTTTTATATTCTACCCTATTTGATTGAAAAATGCATTTTCAACCACCTTTTGATGTGATTCCCCTAAATGTTTCCGGCCAAAAGACATCTTCACTTAGTATAATATCCCAAAGCTTGTTATAGAGGCCATTTTTTCTGCGTCATCCCAGTTCATCAATATCTGACGATATCTTTTATACATATCCAAGAAAGCTGGGACCTCGTATCCAGAAATCGTTTCAACTAACTGATCAATCTTAGGCAAGGAATAACAATCCTTTGAACATAAATTTTTTACATAAGTGAAGTCTATACACATTCTCCATCTGAAATCTGCCTTCTTCACCATCACCGGGTTCGCTAGCCATGTTGGGTAGATCACCTCCTTTATGATGCAGCCTGTAATAACACTTTTACTCCTTCTATCGCTTTGTTTCTATCACTAGCAAAGCATCTTTGTTTCTACTTGATTAGTTTGATAGAATTAAAGATGTTCAATGAATGAGTTGAAATTACTAGATATACTCCTCCTATGTTTTCTACACTCAATGCGAATGTATCTTTATGATCTTGTAGGATTTGTATCACCTTCTCTTTCTCCAAGTCTGGAAGATGTTTTCTTGTTTTGACACAATTAGAGGTATCTTTGTCACCCAAGATGACATCTTCAGTCTGTTCTCCTACATCTATTGGAGGGTCCAATTGGTTGAGCGAGTCACTATTTGTGATAGTACTAACCATCTTTGTTTGCTCTGCATTATTTCCTTCTATCATCACGGTAACCATACAATGTCTGGTGGTTTGTTGGTTTCCTCTCACCATCACAATTCCAGTTGGGGTTGGGAACTTCATGACCAAATGGTATGGAGACCATATCTCATCTTTGCTCTATTGATCCAAGGTTTACCGATTATAGCATTAACGAACTCGGTGCATCCATGAAAAGGAAGTCATAAATGATAGTGCGGTTTCTATCATTTTCACCAGTTGTTACAGGCAGCTGTATGTTCCCAACGTGTCATGTTCGCCCAGTGAATGCTACAAACGAGGATGTAGAGTTCTTCAAGTCCGACCTATTGAATCTCAATCTATCAAAACAATCCACGAAAAGGATTTCCACTGTGCTCCCATCATCTACAAACACTCTAGGAACTGTTGCGTTCTTGATCCTATCAATAATGACCATTGGATCATCGTGAGGTAAAGTGTTGGGAACTGCATCCTCTTTGCTAAACGTGATTGTTTCATTCACACACAATATTTTTTCTACAGGCTCTTGTGGTGGTGAATACCTGACCTTAGCTTTCCAAGGATTATTTGATAAAGACTCAGCTGACCCATGTATCGATAAGACTATCATCTCTGGAGCCTCATTAGATAAATCTTCTTTATAATCCACCAGTGCTTTCATCTTTTGATTCTTGTTCTGAGTGTTCGTCATGGCCTAGTTCTTGGCCATAGACCTCTCGCCTTGTTAGCTTTGTTGCATCGGTTCCCACGATCTTCTTTCTTGTACTTGCCTAGATAACCATTCCTCAAGATCTCCTTTATTTGCCTCCTCAGATCTCTGAAACATTCAACATCATGACCATGAACTTTATGGAAGGCCAATAGTACTCTCTTGATATTTTTTCTGGAAGTGCTATCATTAGTACTTGTTTGCAAAATAGATCTCTATTCGCTTGCTAGATTCCATTCGTGACTTTGTTAGCGGTGTTTCTAGAGACAGGATGCTTTGTGTTCCCACTTCTCTTCCTTTGAAACAGAAACTTCCTTTTCCCTTCTTTGCCAAATTTATTTGTGATTCTTCCATTACTCTTTTCTTTCCTCTCTCCCGCTTTATTTTGCGGTTGTTTTCTTCTTTTGTTCGAACATACTGCTCAATCATTTTTTGTAACTCTCTTGGGTTCTCCGGCATGTTCTTTGTGAGTTCTTTGTAAAATTCTCCTGATCACACGCCTTCTATGAATGCACCTAAGGAAGATTGAAAAGACAAGTGACAAACCTACAAACTCTTAGTGACAAACCTACTGTGATACTCTGCCAAACTTTCGTCACTTTGTTGAGTTATGTTGTTTAGGTCTGCTATTGTCTTGGTGATTTTTTTGGTAGATGGACCCCAAGAACAGATCCAAGAGATGTGCCCAAGATTTAATACTTCCGTTTGGTACATCCTCATATCATGTAATCGATGTTCCCGAAAGAAAGATAGGGAAATCTTTACACACCAACTCACTTTTAGCATAGCGAAATCTCAAGTTGTTACGATAGGAATGTGAGAATTCCTTGGGGTCAATAGCCCCATCGTAAGTTTTGACATGTAACGGTACCTTGAAGTCTTTTGGCATCTTGAAGTCGCAAAGATGTTGTGCTAACGTTGACTTATCCACATCGTCGTCGGCCACTATATCTCTTAATTCATCCCCATATTGAGATCATCATTATTTTGACTCAATGTTTGACTTACTCTTGGGGATTTTTGCTTGAGAATGGCTAAGAACATATTATACAGTTGCTCTCCATTTTCTTCTACAAAATTATGTGAATACTCTCCTTTGTTTTCCTTTATTCGTGTTAGGAGACTCTGCCTCTTCCTCATCTTCTGTGTCTTCTCTACCGTGTTCCCATCGTCTGCTAGGAACATATTCCAGATCTTGGCTTGGATGCATGTTCCTGTCGCGTTCAGTTGTTTGCTCTTGTGTATGATGGTTTTAGATTCTTTCGCTTATGGTGAACACCATCGTCAACTTTTTAGGGAATGAAGGACCAAAAAAAATTCTCATCCCCACAAATGGCGCCAAATATTGTGGTATTCCCAATTTGCCCATGTGACCTCCGTTCACCATAATGATCCTGCAAAAGAAATCCCAGAAGCGATTCCAATGAAAAGATTCCAACGCTCAAGTCAGTAGCTTTTCTCTTTAGAATTAGGATTTCTCAGTATAGTTGTACTAACCTAGATTGGCGTTCTTCTTTTTCCTTTTATAGCTTGTTACAATCGTGGTTCGGCCTTATTAGGATTCATCATCGTGGGTTGTGCCGTGGTTCCGATAAAGGCAGTTCATGCCTGAGGCTTGATCATGGTCTCCGCCTTTCTAAGTTCGTGGCATGACTCGTCCTGACCTGATTCCACCTTTTTCGGTTTGCATCGTAGATTTATGTAGAGCCCATTTATGGGTTGGGTCGGAAGTCCAATCTTATGGGGGGTGGGCTAGGTATGCACAATAAACTTAGGAATTTTTTTTATTTCTGATCGATTAATCATTAGATGATATCATTTATAAATTAATATAAATAATGAGATGATTTGATGCTTGTTTTCATTTATTGCAACACGATTTTTATAATTTTAAAAAACTTTTAAAATGTGTCACAGTGTATAAATATTATAATTTGACTCTAAAATTTATTGAAACTATGTTTTCATTATTTGTCTAACTTTTAGTCGATCTAATGTGAAACTTTCTCAAATATATTAAGTTGGTGACATTGATCCCCGACTTAAAAAATGGGCTAAATGAAAAACTATTATACATATATACATATGTATATGTCTAAATATACATATGTATATGTATATATACGTATATGTATGTGTATATATATAAGTATATATATATATGTATATATATATATATATCTATATATATATATATATATCTATATATATATATATATATATATATATATATATATTGGTGGGATCATGTGAGAACGCCCACTTAATGTGAGAACACCAACAACTTATGTGAGAACAAATCAAAACCATTCAAATAAGTGATCCAACGATCCATGTACCGCAACTTTTAAAATAGAGTTAATGACATAATTAATTTAGCGACATTACTTCTTGTTCGGTTCCTTCTTCTCATAATTTTCTTGTTTTGTTATCCTTCTTCTACTGATCGGTTTTTATTATTTATTTTAGTTTTGTTCTCTAATTTGTTTACCTTATTTCAATACCTCTCTCCATTGCTTCTGCTTTGCATTCATTTTCGTGCACATGTTATTCTCCTAGTAGCACACAAATATAATTTTCAGGATATTTTAATTGTCATTTAAAATTCAAATTCATAATTAAATTAATATGTTTGTGACCCACCGAATTGTTGGTATCCGGGGTACATCAAATGCAGTATTCCTATTTAATAATTTGGAAAAACCATTAAATATAAAAAAATAATTTACCACAATTTAAACTTTAATAAACATAAAGCGTAGCTGCTTCAAGTTATGAAGTTATATTCGTAGCTGCTTTAAATTAAAAGTGTGTTTTCTAGAAATAAGTGTTTTAAAATTTTCATGCAAGTTTAATTATTTCTTATAAGTGCTTTGAGCGTAAAGTGTTGAAGCTTCAAGTTATGTTTGTAGGTGATTCAAGTTAAAGGTGGAGGTGCTTGAAAATTGTATTTTTGGTGCATTGAGGATTTTGTGCAATTTTGGGTTTAAATTATATTTAGCGTAATAAGTAGATGCTTCAAGTTAAAGGTGTGGGTGCTTGAAAATTATAATTTTGGTGCTTCAAGAATGTCATGTAAGTTTGATTATTTCTTAAAAGTGTTTTAAGCGTAAAGTGTTGGTGCTTCACGTTATGTACGTAGGTGCTTCAAGTTAAAGGTGCCGGTGCTTGAAAATAGTATTTTTGGTGCTTTAAGGATTTCGTGCAATTTTTTGTTTAAATTATATTGAGTGTAATGAGTAGGTGCTTCAAGTTAAAGGTATGGGTGCTTGAAAATGATATTTTTGGTGCTCCAAGAATGTCATGCAAGTTTGATTATTTCTTATAAGTGCTTTGAGCGTAAAGTGTTGGTGCTTCAATTTAAAGGAGTGGGTGCTTGAAAATAGTATTTTTGGTGCTTTAAGGATTTCTTGCATTTTTGTGTTTATATTTATTGAGCGTAATGAGTAGGTGATTTAAGTTAAAGGCATGGGTGTTTCAAGCTAAATGTGTGGGTGCTTGAAAAATATTTAAAAACATTAAAAACAACCGAATCCTTCTAGAAAATACAAAAATTCACAAAGCTATGTGTTTTAGCCACAAAACAAATGTGCAGGGAATGAGACCCAATTTTAGCAATTTATTTGTAGTGGCAAGGACGGTAGAAGAGATTGAAGGTCATTCACATTATAATGGTAGTAGATGAAGGAAATGGGCATCAATTAGTGGTAGTAGAAGGATGAGCCAAAGACAGGCAGCATTGGAGTTCTAAACGGCCAAGGAAGAAATGGAGAATTATGGTCCGAGAGTTTTGTCAAATTCTGGGAATGATCCAAGAAAAGTCAGCCTTCAAGATTGGTTCTATTAGATTTGTTTCCTTGAGAACAATAAAATGGACTACGAAAACTTTCAAAATGGACTAAAGGTTTATCCGTAGTGAAGGAAAAAGTTCAGCCACCGAAGCACAAATGGGTCGGCGCGGACTACTCATGGATGACACCAACGGACCACACCAGATGTCTTTGGTAAGGACCGTGCTAAGGCCTAGTGCGGACTGTGCTAAGGCCTAGCACAGACTGTTCCAAACTCAACGAGCCATGCACACAACTTCTATGTTTCACCAAAAAAGGCTAAGTATAGGTGCTGACCGTCCCATTTTTTATGGCCCATGCTGTTCCAAATGAAAAATGTGAAGACCAGTCGATGGGATGTGAAGAATTGAGAGGCCGGTGCCAAATTACTGAGAAAAACAAGGTTTTTATGATGGTCTGTGCCAAACATCACCTCCCGCGGATCAGAAGTGCAAAAACGATAACTCTAATGACAGCCCGTGCCAAACGACATGCACCGCACAGATACAACCCGCAAAGGACGACATGGCCTGCACCAATAAGTATGTACGGGCTGCGTAAGAGCAGATGGCCCACACCAATGGAGTAAGCACAGACTGCGCATGATTCTGCTTGGCCCATGCCAGTTCGGATCAAGCGGGCCATGCCAGATCTGGTACCTCACACCAACACAGACCCAGTACACGGCACGGACTGCGCCATCTGCAATGAACCATGCCAATTAGCGGCTTAACTAGGGTTTCAAACTTTTTGGCCTATTTTTTGCTTGTTTTTAGAACCAATCCTCTACTACTATAAATTTAGCCTTAGTCTACTAGGGTTTAATCTTATCTTTCATTTTTCATATTCTTGTATGGCTATAGAATAAAACCTAGTAGATGGAATATGAAAAATGAAAGATAAGATTAAACCCTAATAGATTAAGGCTATATTTATAGTAGTAGGAGATTGGGCCTAAAAATAGGCCAAAATAGGCCAAAAAGTGTGAAACCCTAGTCATGTTTCCCTTGGCATGGACTATCATGGATGGCATAGTCCATGCCGTGTACTGGGTCCGTGCTGGCATGGGGCAGAAGATCTGGCGCGACCCACTTGATCCGCACTGGCACGACCCACTTGATCCGCACTGGTGCATACCATAGGATCCGACGCGGTCTGTGCTTACTCCATTGGCACTGACCCTCTGCTCTTGTGTGGTCATTGCATACCAATTGGTGTAGGTTGTGTCATCCTCTACTGGTTGTGCCCACGCAGTCTGCATCGTTTGGTGTGGGCTACCATCAGAGTCCTCATTTTTGCATTTCTAATCTGCGGGATGTCTTGCACAGATTGTTATTAGAAATCTCATTTTTCTTGGTAATTTGTCACAAACCACTCGATTCTTCACATCCCCCTGGCTGGTCTTAACATTTTGCACTTGGAATGGCGTGGGGCATCGAAAATGGGACAGTTCGTGCACATACTTAGCCATTTTTGAGTGAAACTTGGAACTTGTGCACATGGCCCATTAAGTTTGGTGTGGTCTGAGCTGCGAATTGGCATTGTCGGTGCCAAAGCCATTTGGTGTGGACCACGTCGCCTGGTGCGGGCCATTGGTACCATCTATAAGTGGTCTGCACCGACCCATTTGTGCTTCGGTCGGCTGAACTTCTTTCCTTCACTATGGATGAAGCGTTAGTCCGTTTTGAGAGTTCTTGTAGTCAATGTTATGGTTCTCGAGGAAAAAAATCCAATGGAACCAACCTTGAAGGCTGATTCCTCTTGGATAGTTCCAAAAAGTTGGCAAAACTCCCGGACCATGATTCTCCATTTCTTCATTAGCCTTTTTTTAACTCCAATGCTGCCTATTTTTGGCTCATCCTTCTACTACCATGAATTGAGGCCCTTAGCCTTCATCTACTACCATTTTAATATGAATGGCCTTCGATCTCTTCTACCGTCCTTACAAATGGCCTTCAATATCTTCTATCGCTGCGAACGGCCTTCACATAGAATGTAACAAAAGTATCAATGAGTGACCTACTAAAGATGATCACAAAGGAAGATCTAGGAGCCCCTAGTTGTAAGATGTCCACTAGTACTAATTAAGTCTACAAAATGCGGGATTTTGACAAGAAAACCAAACATGGCCGTCTAAACCCCTTGTCATGTAAACTCAACTAGTACTAGCAATCCAACATATGAAACAAGCCAATTACTATGCTGAATGCAATGGTTAGCGTACACATAACGAAGTACATCAGACCCCCACACTTAACCATTTACTTGTCCTCGAGTAAATAAAGACAAGAAAAAGAACTAAGCAAAATATAGTGTGCATGCATAAGTTAACCAAGGCATTCAACTTATTCCCAGATTCCCCAGTTTCCTCTAAAAGAGCAAGAATCTCACAAATCTCACACTCCCCAAAGAATACTAAACAATCTAACCACCCAAAGTAAAATATGGAAAAAGGTAAGCAAAGAAGATAACTGCAAAGCTAGGTTACTTTTCCCACGATATCCCCGAAATCAATCAAAGAGTTGTCTCCAAAAACAATCCACCAAGGAAATTTAAGAGCCGTCGACTTGGTTGTAACATATGGATAAGTCTTTATTCTTGACCTAGTTACAACCAATGAGGAAAATATATCATCAACCTAGTTTTTTGTTTTCTCTCAATTTCTCTCATTTTTTCTAGGTGCTCTTTCGGGTTTTCATCCTAGATTTAACACACAAAGGGTACTCACATCTCACCTTTTTCAACACGGCCTCTCATTTTTTCCTAGGCTCGTAAGACTAGTCAGGCCTAGCCTCTCACTTTTACCTAGGTCTTTCGACCTATCTAGGCTTCTCCCAATGGTACCCAAGTCACCCTTTTCGGTTTCCAACTTGTCCGGGTTTTTATATTATTTCATTTTTTCAAATTGTTTCAATTTTTGGTGTAGCAAAAAATTGCCCCCAAAGTGGGCTTCATACTACAAAAGATAAGGTCAAAATAAAAATTACACCACCAATGTCATCCCAAAAAATCCCCCCAAAAAAAACTATCAAAGATGCCCTCATACCTAAAACAATCAAAAGTACAAATGAGGGAAAGGAATAAAAACACATGGAAAAGATAATCATCTAGAAATCCAAAACAATAGAACGAAAATACTAGCAAAGGAGATACCATCATAAAATATGTTCCAACCTCTCCCTTACACTTAGTTCATACGTTGTCTCCGACACAGGTAACTAAGGTGAAGGAAGAGTTGAAATCATAGGAAAAATCACTCCCTCCTATGACATCTGGCTTCTTACCCCAGCCCCTGTGGAGGATCTTGATAGCGCTCTCCGACGCTTGCACTCCTCAACTTTTCACTAATATCCATGAGGCCCTCGTGCAGTGCCCCCATACCACCCGAAAGATACTGCAGCTGATCATCAACTTTGTCAAGTGTGCAACCGTATCCCAGTGGTGACCCTCTTGATGAGCTCTGACAATGGCCAAATCCTGCCAAACCCCAAAGATGGAATGCTCCATGAATTGTGCCCAATCTAGCTGGTACTGAGGTGGTGGCTTGGTTCACATGGGGTAAGAAGAAGAAGAAGCGAGACATGGTGACCATGCCCTCAAAGAGGGTTGTACTCAGTGTGTTTTCATAAGTGAGCTCTATGCTGAGAATGGATAAAAACAGTATGTCGATGATGCTTAAATCTCAGAGTGGAAATACGACTGCCATACCTATTGGACTCTACAAAAATCCTGATAGTGGGATGAGATGCTATGTCAATGGGAACCACCAGCACCATTCCCTGTAGAGTGATAGAACTCCTTGTGAATATTGATCAGCCCCTGAGAAAGGGGTACTCCTCCAAATACCTACTGGAAAGGTGGCAGTGGCGCTAAGAGGTTCTCCATAGGTGGTGGCATAGCCTGAGGTAGAGGTGATTGCTCAATGGGTACATAAATGGGAATCCCATATGCAGGATGCTTCAGATTCTGTTTCTGCTGCTCGTACTCCTCCTCATAATCCTTATCTCCTGGGTCGTGCTCCCCTAAAACTATCTCTGAACCTGCATTGGGCTCATTGATAAGATCTGGCAACCTGAAGGACTTGCTTAATTTGGTTCTCTCACTCTTGGGAAACCCCATGAACTCTTTCCCCTTGTACATCCAGAAGATGGACCCACTCTTTTACTTTATAAACATTTCCTCTTCCATAACTACAAGAGTGAGTGTTAAAGGCGTACCTGGGTTCGCCCTCATATCCTCATTCTCCATAACCTGGAAGTACGGCACCAAAAGTGTAACCACTCCCCTATCAATCTCCTCCCGGTGAGAGCTGCTGAGAAAGTGAGATCCATACTCTCGGAGATAAACTTATCTACTAGATTGGAGCATGCTCTCCCCATACACATCGACCATAGGAGAATCCTACACGAATCATCAGTGGAGGTGGAGACCTTCCCATCGAAAAAAACTATCACGGTCAACAATCTGGCCACGTATCTCAATGATGGGTTCACTATGTTGCTAATCTTACTCGTTCCACCCCTTATCTCTCTAGTGATGGTAGCCCAAAATGGAACCAGATCACATGTGTTTGGCTCCTTGTAACCCAGCACCTTTCTCTGCTCCTTCCATTTGATGATTTTCCCCAACTATTGATAAGTCAAAGTGTTACACCCCAAACCCACCAAACAGTGTCAGGTTGGGTTTGGCCGTGCTACAAAAAATGATAATCGTAACAAGCAGATAAATTATATGCAGATGCAATTTAGACTATTCAAATCCTAAATTACTATTACAGTGAAATTATTAGTATAAGTGTTAAATGAAAGTTTCACCTAACTATTACAGATTCAAAATCCATGTTAAGGTTCATTAAGGATCTGTCTCAAAATAAATAAAGACATCAAAGTGCTTTTCTCTTACGGTTCTTCTTCGCCTAAAAATGGTTGTTAACTAGGGTAAGCTCCTTGCTTACTGAGGTTTCATTGCCAGCATTTACCCAGTTGAGTTTTAGGGATCACAAAATATCAAATAACAAATAGCCACATATGTCCTAGCACATAGTAAAAGGATATGGGTGGTTAGTGCAAAGTTGCTGCCAAGTGCCTATATGGAAACTCTGACTAACATACAAGGTACAACATCTCATTAGTGCCCGAAGGCTATCAGTTCAAAATTCAGTCTCGACAACCACGCCCAGAAACTCCACAAGGACCCAGTCTAATCAGATGGTCTGGTCAATACCATACCCCACCGACTTCGACAGAACTACAATCGCATTGGGGGCCCCGAAACCAGAGACAGGTAATCAGGTAGCAGATAATTCATATTTGACATGGCAAGATAAAGTACAAGCCAGTTATCCACATAACATATTAGAGCAGTATATGATTCAAGTTTAACACGGTAAAATAAAGTACAAGCCTGTTATTCACAGAAAAATATCAGAGAAGTTCATAACTCAGTTTCACAATAATTAAGCACAGTAATATACACACTAAGTTTAACAGTCAGTATGTATTATCAATTTAAGTTTAACAGGTGTGTCCCTTTCTAATGGAGTTAGAGTACAAGTTCGAGTATTTATTTTGAGTATAGGGGTTCGAGTAGTTGTGTTTGAGTAAAGGGGGTTCGAGTAAATAATTCGAGTGGAGAAGGTTCAAGTGGTACGGGTATCATGTTGTACTGGTTAGAGTGGTAAGTGTACCAGTTCGAGTGGTAACTATTACAAGTTCAAATGGTGAGGTTCGAGTGGTAAGTATTATCAGTTGGAATGGTGAGATTCGAGTGGTAATATATTTATATATACATACATATATATTTATGAAATTATCCAACATTTCAAAACCACATTTCCTCTTCTATCTCATATCCTTCTAGCCATATCTTCTCTCAATTTGCTGCTAACATATCGATACTAATGTCATTCTTTGCTGCCGTAATTATCGTTGTAAAACATGTTAGTATTCTCACTGGAGATCTTACTCCGAAAGAATTTTGTTACTCTTTGGTAATGATTGGATCCATTTGTTACTTTTTATTTTTCAAAATCCTTATAGATTTTTGTATTTCTAATTACATTTAATGAATTCTTTTATTTCCCTATCATACAGTGACATCAATAAATTGTTAGTTTTGTAGACAAGGTTCAACCATTAAGGTTGGGGTTTTCACAATCTCCCCTCCTTAATGAATTTGTCCCCTAAATTCCCATTTCCCGTGAACAACTCTGGGTAAGTATCCCTCATGTTTGCTTCCAACTCCCAAGTTGCTTCCTTGACCTTATAATTTCTCCACAAGACCAAAACCATAGGAATCTCTCTGGTTCGCAATGTCTTGATTTTCAAATCCAATATTTTTACGGGATTGTCCTCATACATCAGTTTTTCATTCACTTGTAAGTCTTCATGGTTTTGCACATGTTCGAGATCAGGGTGGTATTTCTTCAGAAGTGACACATGGAAAACATCACGTAATTTCCCCACCTGGCTAGCTAGGTTAAGTTGATACGCAACTGGCCCGACTCGTTGTACGCCTTAGGGCCAATGTACCTAGGGCTCAATTTTCCTTTCTTGCTATACCGGACGAGACCCTTGTGAGGGGTTACCTTCAAGAACACTTGGTCACCTACTCCAAACTCCAAATCCCTCCCCCGATGATCTGCGTAACTCTTCTGTCGACTTTGAGCCGTCTGTAAGCGATGCTTTATCAGTTTGACCTTATCCATGGATTCCTCAACCAAAGGTATACTTGTAATTGGAAAATTCTTTTTCTCTCCCACTTCATCCCAAAAGAGGGGTGTTTGACACTTTCTACCATAGAGTACTTCACATGGAGCCATACTAATGGACGAATGGTAATTATTGTTAAGCAAATTCTACCAAATGCAAATGCACATCCCAACTTCCCCTGAAATCCATAACACAACTTTGGAGCATGTCCTCCAAAGTTTGAATTGTTCTCTCTGACTACCCGTCTATTTGTGGGTGGGCACTCGTACTAAAGTTCAATTTGGTTTCCAATGCAGCTTGCAGTTGCCTCCAGAAATGGGAAGTGAATCTTGGGTCCCTATCGGACACGATAGTTATCGAAACCCCATGTAATCTTAAGATTTCCCAGATGTATAGGACAATCAGTCTTTCCAAGGGGTGTTTAACGTTGATCGGTAGGAAGTGAGCCAACTTGGTCAACCTATCAACCACCACCCATGTTGCATCAAAATTCTTCAGTGTTTGAGGTAGTCCTGTCAAAAAGTCCATCGTGATGTGATCCCATTTCCACTCGGGAAATTCCAATGGTTGTAACAACCCTGATGGTTTTTTATGTTCAGTCTTAACCTGTTGGCACACCAAACAATGTGCCACGTATTCCACTATGTCCATATTATCCAAAAAGTACCGTTGTTTCAGGTCTCGGTACATTTTGGTCCCTCTTGGGTGCAACGTATACTTGGATAGGTGAGCTTCCTCCAACACTCTTTAGGTGATTACTGAATTTTTGGGTAGCCAAAACCTACCACTACAGGTCAGCACTCGTTCACTGTCTACTTGAAAATCCTGTAACTTCCCTTCAGCGACAAGCTTTTTCTTCTTTACCAATGATTCATCTGACTCTTGAGCCTTCTTAATCTCTAAGGGTAACCCAGCTTGTACCCTTAGATTGAAGAATACAAGTCGGTTAGGTTTAGTCTCGCATTCCCAGTTCTCTGCTTGCGATAACATCTCAGTCTCCTTTATCCAGATATGCGCCAAATTTTCCTTTCGGCTTAGTGTGTTGCCACCACATTTGCTTTGCCGGGATGATAAGTGATCACACATTCATAATCCCCGAACAACTCCATCCACCAATGTTAGCACATATTCAGGTCTTTTTGGGAGAATAGGTACTTCAGGTTCTTATGAATAGACATTATTTCAAACGTGACTCCATATAAGTAATGTCACCATTTCTTTAAAGCAAAACCACTGCAGCTAGTTCTAGGTCATGGGTGGTGTAATTCTTTTCATAAGGTTTCAACTTCAGGGATGCATAAGCAATCATGGGGCCCCTTTGCATCAATACGTATCCTAGAACCTCTCATGAAGCATCGGTATACAATATGAATCCATTCTTTATTTTAGGTGGGGAAAGAATTGGGGCAGAGGTTAGATGCTTCTTCAATTCTTGAAATATGGATTCAGTCCTTTCATTCCATTCGTACTTAACTCCATTCTGAGTTGAGAAGAATAAAGGGGATGCAAGTTTATAGAAGTCTTTAATGAAACGCCTATAGTATCCTGCCAGTCCAAGGAAGCTTCAAACTTCCGTACTATTGTTTGGCATCCTCCAGTTTAGAATTGTCTCGACTTTAGATGGATCCACGGATATTCCTTCCATGCTAATCATGTGCCCCAAAAAGTTCACTTGGTTTAGCTAAAATTCACATTTGCTGAACTTGGCGTACAACTTGTGCTACTTAAGAAGTTGTAATACTTTCCTTAAATACCCTTCATGCTACTGCTGAGAATTGGAATAGACAAGGATGTCATCGATGAAGATGACAACAAACTCATCTAAGTATGGCCGAAATACTCGATGCATGAGGTCCATAAAAGCAGTTAGTGCATTGGTCACCCCAAATGGCATTACTAGGAATTCATAATGACCATATCAAGTATTGAAAGCTGTCTTGGGTATATCTTCCCCCTTCACTCGCAACTGGTAGTACCCTTGTCATAAATCCAGTTTGGAGAATACAACTGCTCCATGGAGTTGATCGAACAACTCCTTAATAATGAGAAGAGGGTATTTATTCTTAATTGTCACATTGTTTAAGCCTCGATAATCAATACACATCTGAAGAGAGCCATCCTTCTTTTTAACAAACAATACCTGGGCTCCCAGGGAGAGGTACTTGGTTGAATGAATCCTCGAGCTAACAAGTCTTCAATTTTAGCTTCAACTCCTGTAGCTCTAATGGTGCTATACGATAAAGGGTTCGAGAAATAGATGTGGCCCTAGGTACCAAATTAATGGTAAACTTGGTTTCCCTTTCTGGAAATAAGCTTACTAGTTCCTCTGGAAATACCTCAGGGAAGTCGTGGACCACAGTTATATCTTCTCCTTTTAACTGGTCCACTGGCTTATCTAAGATATAAGCAAATATTCCAGTTTCTCCTTTGCAAATCATTCGTCGAGCCTTGACTCCAGCAACTATTAATGAGGAGAATCTTTTCCTTCCCACATCCACTTCAATCGGAGGTTTCCCTGATCGACACAGCTTAACTTCCTTCCTTTGACAATTTAACTAGGCGTGATTTTTAGCAAGCCAATCCATTCCAAGTATTACCTCATAGCCCTTTAAGGGTAGAGCAATTAGGTCTATGGGTAATTTCCCACACCCCACACTTACCCTATAGTTTCTACATACTCATCCAATTAGGATTTTAGCATTGTTTGTGAAAGTGCTAACTTCCAACTTATAGGGTAAGTTCTCTATCTTATCTTCCGCATTTTCAAGAAAGGAATAACTAGCAAAAGAATGAGAAGCACCAGGATCTATAAAAACTTTAGCTAGTTTACCCAAAATAGAGAGGGTACTTTCAATGACCTTAATCGAAACTGGAGATTCATTATCTTCCATCGCGTAAACACAAGCTTGCATCCTTGGTTGGCTTCCCCCACTTACTCCTCCTTTCTGAGCCAGTTTCGTGACTGACGGTTGAAACCCCACGGTTTGAGATTAGTGACTTAGCAGAGCTAGCGGGCATTCTAATATTCTATGTTCAGAACTTCCACACCTTAGACACTTGTTTTCCTTTCTCCAGAAATCCTTCTCATCATGGTTTCCCTTTTCACGGTGCGTGCCTGAATCGTTCCTCTTGAAATGATGCTTGAGCACTTCAACATGGCTGAGGGTCGGGATATGTCTCTCCTAGGGACTTTGTTTTTCTCAAAGTTTACTCCCTGTGGGCCTGAAGTGTATGTCAACTGGGACTTCACACTTGTTCTTCTTGATTAGTGCATGGCTCGTAAAGCATTTTTGGTTTCCTCCACTCTACAAGCAGATTCGACAGCTGCGGCATAACTGTTCTGATAAGTTGGGGCTAGGGTATTCTTCAATTCCAGCCTTAACCCTTGGACAAACCTCCTCTTGCATTGCTCATTATTTGAGACCATCTTCTCAGCAAATTTAGAGAGTCAGGAAAACTTTGCCTCATACTCCGTTACCCTCATTAAGCCTTGTTTGAAGTTTATGTACTCTACTTCCTTCCTTTCGATAACTAGGGGTGGAATGAACTTCTTCTTAAACTCAATTTCAAAATTTTCCCAGGTCCTGGGAATTTCCTCGATGTCCCACTTCCTTTGTACTATGTTCCACCAATCTAGTGCGGCGCCTTCTAATTGGAATATGGAAAAACTCACCTTCCGTCCATCTGCATATCCTAGGGCTCAAAAAGTTTGAGTCATTGTTTCGATCCAATTTTTGGTGACTTTATCATCTGGGCCGCCGTTGAACCTGGATGGGTGAAACTTCTGGAATCGTTCCAAGGCCGCATCCTCTATCTCTGGCCTATGAATTCGATCCCTGACTGGAGATCGAGCTTGATTGTCCCTCTCTATCATACAACTTAAAATTTTGGTAACTTGACTCGTGAACAAGTCTATTCCAGTGGTTGGGGGATTCTGCCCTGCGGGCGAGTTTGAGCTTTCTCCATGTTCTCTTTCCATTGTCATATATGTTAAATAAATGAGTTCCATGGATTATACTAATCCTTATTTAGTCACTTAACCCAAATAATATAATTCACATAATATTTATATTATCATCATCTTAAAACAGCCTCAGCCACACTTCACTACAGCATGATAGTTTTAATGTCCTCTAACGTAAAAAACTGGGATTTATTCTAGTTTAGTACTTATTTACATTATCCTAACCGGCCCTTGAATTTTTGGTAGAGTCACCTCCTTCTTCTCGATCGGCCCTAGGGTACGCCCGGTCCATCAAATCATCCCGCAATGTGGCAAGAGCGTGCTCCATTATGCCCCGAGTCTGTCTAATGTGCCTCCAATATGATTCAGTTGGTTGTCGACGATAGGCGGTCATACCTCCTTGTAGTTCTTGGGAATTTTCCAGGACTAAGCCTATTCCTTGAAAGACTTCTTTCCATTCCGCACCCCAATGTCCGAGCTCCCTGCTTCTCTGGTTCTTGTTAGACTACCATATTTGCCCTTGTCTCCTCTGCGTTGGCACGCAGACATTGCTCCCATATTGCATCCTTCATTAACTGTTCATGGGTCTTGAGGCTATGGATCCTGTTAATCAATTCAACCCATTCTATGACCAGAGCGTGTATGACCCAATTTGATTAGGCATGAGTTTCTACCCATTGCGAATTGTCAATGATTTCTGTCCAAGGAATGTATGCCTCCGGAAAAGCTCTAGTATGCCTTTTTACTTCAATGGTTTCTTGGAAAACATTACTTGCGATTTCTATATTATCATCCATCTATTGAGATAACAAACTTGTTAGTTCGATAGTTTGGAACTCAACCGGCTTTACTTATTCTACAATTTGTTTAGCTTCCCCTAAAATCTTTTATTAGGATAAGTATGGGTTTGAAAATGATCTGATACCACATCTGTAACACCCTAAACCCACCACAAAGTGTTGAGTAGGGTTTTGGTCGTGCTACCAAAAATGACAACCGTAACAAGCAGATAAATTATATGCGGATGAAATTTAGACCATTCAAATCCTAAATTACTATTACGGTACAAGTATTAGTATAAGTGTTAAATGAAAGTTTCACCTAACTATTAAAGATTCAAAATGCATGTTAAGGTCCATCCAGGATCTCTCTCAAAATAAGTAATGACATCAAAGTGCTTTTCTCTTACAGTTCTTTTTCACCTGAAAAAGGTTATTAAACTAGGGTAAGCTCCTTGCTTAGTGAGGTTTCATTGCTAGTATTTACCCAGTTGAGTTTAGTGATCACGGAATATCAAATAACAAATAGCCACATATGTCCTAGCACATATTAAAAGGATACGGGTGGTTAGTGTCAAGTTGCTGCCAAGTGCCTATGTGGCAACTCTGACTAACATACAAGGCATAACCTTTCAGTTGTGCCCGAAGGCTATCAGTTCAAAATTCAGTCTTAACAACCACACCCAATCAGATGTTCAGTTACGAGCTCGAATCAGTACAGTACAATGGGTAATGCTAGCATACCAGAAACTCCACGACTAGCCGGTCTAATCTAACGATCCGGTCAATACCGTTCCCCGCTAACTTTGACCGAACTACAATCGCATCTGGGGCCTCGAAATCAGAGACAGGTAATCAGGTAGCAGATAATTCACATTTGACACGACAAGATAAAGTACAAGCTGGTCATCCACATAACATATCATAGCACTATATGATTCAAGTTTGACACGGTAAGATAAAGTACCAGTCGGTCATTTGCAGAAAAATATCGGAGTAGTTTATAACTCAGTTTCACGATAATTGAATTCAATAATATACACACTCAGTTTAATAGTTAGTATTTATTATCAATTTAAGTTTAACAGGTGTGTCCCTTTCTAATGGAGTTTGAGTATGGGTTCAAGTATGTATTTCTAGTACAGGGGTTCGAGTAGTTGGGTTTGAGTACAGGGAGTTCGAGTAAAGAATTTGAGTGGAGAAGGTTCAAGTGGTATGGGTATCGGGTTGTACTGGTTTAAGTGGTAAGTGGTACCAGTTCGAGTGGTAAGTATTATCAGTTCGAGTGGTGAGGTTCGAGTGGTAAGTATTATCAGTTCGAGTGGTGAGGTTCGAGTGGTAAGTGGTTTGAGAGGTAAGCTTCCAGTGGTACTGGTTCGAGGGGTAACGGTTCCAGTAGTACTAGTTCGAGGGGTAAGGTTTGAGAGTTGAGATCGAGGGGAAAGGTTCGAGTGGTGAAGTCTTTCAGTGGGTTCGAGGGTTGATGTCTTTCAGTAGGTTTAAGGGGTGAAATTTTCAGTAGGTTCGAGAGGTGAAGTCTTTCACTTGTTCGAGGGGTGAAGTCTTTCGGTAGTTTGAGGGGTGAAGTTTTCAGTAGGTCCGAGGGGTGAAGTTTTTTAGTAGTTTGAGGGGTGAAGTCTTTCCATAGGTTCGAGGGGTGAAGTTTTCAAGTAGGTTCGAGGGGTGATGTTTTTCAATAGTTCGAGGGGTGAAGTCTTTCCATAGGTTTGAGGGGTGAAGTTTTCAGTAGGTTCGAGGGGTGAAGTTTTAGTAGAGGTTCGAGAAGTAAAGGTTTAGCATGGGTTCAAGAAGTAAAGGTTTTGCAGGGGTTCAAGAGGTACTGTTTAGCAGGGGTTTGAGAAGTAGTTTCAGTAGGGGTTCGAGGGTAGGGGTTCGAGAGGTAAATGTATAGCAGGAGTTCGAGAGGTAAAGGTATAGAAGGGGTTCGAGAGTTAGTTTCAGTAGGGGTTCGAGGGTAGGGGTTCGAGAGGTAAATGTATAGCAGGAGTTCGAGAGGTAAAGGTATAGCAGGAGTTCGAGAGGTAAAGGTATAGAAGGGGTTCGAGAGGTAGTTTCAGTAGGGGTTCGAGGGCAGGGGTTCGAGAGGTTACTGTTCAAAAATGGTTCGAGAGCAGCCTCTACACATAGAAGATAATATATATATATATATATATATATATATATATATTTTACTTCAATTCTTGCGAAGGCAATGCAAACATTCACTTTGGTTAGATTTGAGCTTGGGCAACTTCCGTCTCCTTCTTTACCACTGCTCACAACTATTCTTTGGCAAGAATTTTTCTTAAGGTTGTGTGAGAAGGTAAGAACTGGGGATCTAGTATTTATACTAGGTAAAAATATAGCTTCTGACACCTCACTACCTGAAATTTTATCCTGTATTTCTATGTCCACTTGCCAAAACAATTACCTTGGATGAATTTCTCACGTCCGCCGTCCGTTTTCTTCTTTCCAGTAATTCCCTTTGTCAAAATTACTTTGGATAAAATTCTTTACGTCTTCCATTTCACTTGCAAAAATTCTTTACTTTGGATCAACTCTTACGTCCGCCGTCCATTCCTTCTTCCCCTTAATTTCCATTACTCATTCACTTATTTGTTTATTTATTGCTATTAGCCGTCCATTCCTTCTTCCCCTTAGTTTCCTTTACTCATTTACTTATTTATTTATTTATTGCTATAGCTATACATAAAATATATATCTTCTTCCTGGTAATTCCTTTTGATTTATTCATTTACTTATTATATATATACATATCTATTATATATAAATTGTTCAATTTAGAAAGTATTTGAAAGTTTAAAAGAAGCAATTATTGATGGCACTATTCTTACCATGTGTTTTTACATCTTCTTTAATAACATTAACTCTTAGCATTTAACTACAATTAGTCAATATATGTATAGTGGTAATATACCAGCTATAAACGGCTGTATTTCAAACGGTAATATATCAGTTATAAATGGCTAGATATGTATATATATACACATATATATATATATATATGAAATTATCCAACATTTCAAAACCACATTTCCTGTTCTATCTCATATCCTTCTAACCATATCTTCTCTCAATTTGCTGCTAACATGTCGAGACTAATGTCAGTCTTTGCTTCCATAATTATCATTGTACTAAATGTTAGTATTCTCACTGGAGATCTTACTTCGGAAGAATTTTGTTACTCTTCGGTAATGATTGGATTCATTTATTACCTTTTATTTTTCACAATCCTCATAGATTTTTGTATTTATAATTACATTTAATGAATTATTTTATTTCCCTATTATACAGTGACATCAATAAATTGTTAGTTTTGTCGACAAGGTTCAACCATTAAGATAGGGGTTTTCACACAAAGTGTGGGGCTCATCTCCCAAATGGGAGGTGATATAGCACCATCCCTATCTGTTTCAAAACTTCTCAATAGTGGCTAAAAACTCAAGGGTGTATCTAGTGTAGGTGAACATCTTCATATCTAACCTACCTAGCGGAGTTGAAATAGGTTTGTAGAGTCTGAGACCTTTGAGGGTCTCTTCATTTACAAATTTTATCTCCAAAATGGGGAACTCCTTGATGTACTCCCACATTTCCTTATGGCATCAAGTTAGGGCAGTCAATACCATATAGGATGGTTCTCTAAACTCTCCTCTCTCCCTCTGTACACGAGGCATGATGTCCACAGAAATATAGCAACTAACACAGATAGAATATGGAAAAATTTTATTCCAACTACCCCTAACACATAATAATATCCTCCAAATAAAACTAGCGATCACACTAATCACCAAAAATTCACAAGCATGCAAGCACAATCCAACAGAAAGTATACTAATCCGATTCTTCAAAATAGGAGTAGATTCGACCAAAAATACCTCAAACAGTGGGTGTGGGGAAATCTCCGCTCGAGGAATGTTCAGCACCCCTCCTAGTTAGAGTCAAAGAAACTCAAATGCCCGGAATGGATCAAAAATTGAGTTTCCCGGAGAAAACCAAATCTGCGGCTGAATCTTTCTTGAATAAACTACTACAATTCATGGACATTCTTGGGCTAATATTTATTTTGTTGGATAGAGATCGGAAAGACAAAAACATTTTGGTACATGGTAGAGGGGAATCAGATTAAAATTGAGATTGTTATGCCCAAAATAGTGAGATAGGGAGAGGCTGGAAAATTTTCTTCTGAGGAGAGGGAGGAGAGAGTAGTAGCATGGGTAAGGGAGAGAGGAAAGGGAAAGGGCTGGTGTGGGCAGAGGCTAGTGTGAGAGGGATTAGATAGGGAGATAGATAGGCTAGGATTGGATCATATTGGTTGGTGGCACAAATCCTTAGGCAAGATTCATGCCTACATGTGCCTTCATGCCAGGCTTGTGTCCATCCGTTCCATCCATATGGCAGGCTCCTTCTGGAGTAGCGGTCTGTGCCCTTGTGGCAGCCACATCAGTCTCGTGCTGATTGGCTTTCGCACAGACCAATTTCCTTGCCCCAGTATGTGCCAAATACTCGGCACAGACCATTATTTTGTTCGATCCGTGCCATATACTTGGTGTGGACCAGTTCTTTTTTCCAGGTCCATGCCAATTTCTCGGCACGAGGCTTTCGGTTCTTCTTTTTACGACGAACTTTCTCTCGCACCTGCATCCAAAAACACTACAATTTTTCGAACATTTTCCACAAAAATAATAGATGAATAAAGTTTCCTAAAATTTTCCACCAAAAATCAGACACCACTAAACATGAAAATATTCAAAAAATCTCCTACTTGAAATAAAAGCAACGTTTCTTTATTGTCGTCTTCACGACTTATTTTTCCCTTAATCTTTCAACTAAAAAGAATGGCTTTTTGGGTCACCAAAATCACCATACTTGATACCACCAGTTACCACATCATGATAGATGGGTCACCACATCATTCTCGGTTTACCTTTTACCTTCAGAGCGATGAACCAAACGAACCCATCTTTCTCAAGAGTTGATATATTCTTGTCGGAAGGAACTTAGGAGTTTTTAATTTCTTAGCCTGTTTGTTTCCCCTCTGCATGTTAGTCATGAGATTCTGAGGTAAAAATATCCTCTTTCAAATTAGAAGAAACATGCTCAACAAGAATAGTATTGCCAGACCGATCATTCAAACAAGATAAGGCATGTAGAGTTTCAACATTGGGAAACATTTCATTTTGGAAGTTTTGGAAATTTTCATTGTAAATTTCTTTTTCATGCATAATGCAAACAAGATTAAAAAAATACTAGCTACTAAACTAACATGTTATGCTACTTGACAATTAAGCTGATTAGCATCCCCAGCAACAACGCCAAAATTTGACCTGCCTCCACTCGGGGTCATTAATTGTAGCTAATGAACCAAAGTGAAGGATGAGATCAAAGTGTTCAAAGGTCAAACATGAAATTTATGATTTTGCACCCAACTCACTACTATGCTACTGATAGGGTAGTTAGCAAAAAGCCCTGGTTATGTCCACAAAGATTCTAGGGCCTAAATGTCAATTGAACACAACCTCGTCCAGGCTGTCAATCTGCAAGAGTTTCTAGGAATAGATAGTATAGTAAATAGGAGGGGTGGCCGTTTGGTTTTCGATTTACAACTTCAAAACATGAAAGTAAACAACAAGTAATCGATATAGCTAAACACTTAAGGAATGCTTGCGTAACATGGTTGATTTAATGCTTCGATTCTCAATTCATTCACATGTAAGATTTAGACGAACCTAATATAGTGCTCATAATATGTGGTGTGATCGATGGCATACACTTTCCCGTACCTATCACGTCGAATGCGCCCGCAAACCTCCATCAACACCGCTTTAATAATTAGGGGAGTATAACAAGGTCCGACCATTGTTGTAGGTTTGTTTCTCCCCTGTGCAATTAAGTCCCACCATGAATGATGTACTCCCTAGGCCTATAAATGAGACAAAGGGAAGTAGCACCTTATCTATGGCACTAGGGCCTCTTACAACCCTAACTTGCTATTATTCACTATCTCTACCCATAACCCATCAGACTACATTGTGTAATCAGCTAAGACTAGTGTACTGGAAACATAATAGAGCAATACTCAAAAAAGCTCTCTGTGCACACACTCACGTGGACCCGTACCCTGTTACCCATTACATATAAAAGTTTTCTCTTCCCCGGGGGGCATAAATATTTGCATCAACATAAAAATAGACTAGTGTGTGTGCTTAATGGAGTGCACTATTCATGCAATTCTAGCATTCAAGAACAACTCACAATAATATCATAAGCACAATAATTAGGATGAACTAAGAATCTCACAATTATAAATCAACACATGAATACAATTATCCCCAAGCTATGGAAACTACTCCCTATTCATGGAATTCAAATAAATATTTGAATTCCATATCATTGGATCAAAGAAAAATAAAAAAGAAAATAAATAAAGAAGAGAGAATGTTTTTCTCTCTACAATGCACTACCAATTACAAAAATAGAATATGAAAACTGAAATATAAGAATAAACCCTAGTAGAATAAGGATTTATTTATAGGGTATTGGGCCTAAAAATAGGCCAACTAGTGTCAAACCCTAGTTTAGTCGCCACTTGGTGTGGAGTGTCGCGGATGGCGCGGTCTGCGCCATGTACAGGGTTCGTGCTGGTGCTGATTTGGCGCGATCCGTGCTTAATTTATTGGCGTGAAACATCAGCTCTTGCATGGTCCATTCATACTCGTTGGCACGGATTGTGTCATCCTCGGTGGGTTATGTATGTGTGGTATACGTCGTTTGGCGTGGGTTGATATCAAAGTCCTCATTTTTGCATTTCTAATCTACAGGACGTGACATATGGCACAGATCGCCATCAAAATCCTTGTTTTACTCAGTAATTTGGCATGAGCCGCTCAAATGTTTACATCCCATAGGCTGTCTTGACATTTTGCACTTCGAAAGGCATGGGCCATTGAAAATGGGACGGTCTGCTCCCATAGTTAGCTATTTTGAGTGAAACATAAAAGTTGAGTTCATGGCTTGTTGAGTTTGGCACGGTCCACGTAGAGCCTTGGCACAATCCGTGCCAAATACATTTAGCATTGACCATATCGTTTGATGTGGGCTGTTGCTGCCATCCATGAGCAGTCCACGCTGACCCGTTTGTGCTTTGACTGGATGAAATTCTTTCCTTATCTATGGATAAACCATTAGTCCCTTTTGAGAGTTCTTGTAGTCGATTTAATGGTTCTCAAGGAGAGAAATCTAATGAAACCAACCTTGAAGGCTGGTTCTTCTTGGATCGTTCCTAGAAGTTGGCACAACTCTTGGACCACGATTCTTTGTTTCTTTCTTGGCCGTTTTGAACACCAATGCCTCCTATCTTTGGATCATCCTTCTACCACCACAAACTGATGCCCGTGGCTTTCATTCACTATCATTCTAATGTGAATGGCCTTCGATCTCTTCTACCATTCTTGTGAACGGCCTTCAATATCTTCTACCGCCCTTGCGAACGACCTTTATATAGAATGTAACAAAAAGTATCCATGGGTGACCTACTAAAGTTGATAAAAAAGGAAGATATAGGATCCCATGAATACAAGATTTCCATTATTACTAATTAAGTCTGCAAAATGCAAGATTTAGACAAGAAAAGCCAAACATGGCCATCTAAACCCATTGTCGCGAAAATTCAACCAATACTAGTAATCCATCATATAAAACAAGCCAATTATTACGCCAAATGCAATGGTTCACGCATGCATAATGAAGAACATTAGGTTCCAAAGTTTCCGACGAATTCTAATAGTCTCCCACCCTCTCTTCTGTTCTCTCCAGTAAAAGGTGTGGTTTTCCTACTCTTCCAGCACCTTCGTTTTTGTAATTTTTCCTTGACATTGTTCTATCTATGGTGTGTGGATGTGTTGTGTTTTTTATTTTCTACTTCTTATGGATTTATTATAGTGTGAGGTGTCTTTAAATGTCCACCTAGGTACTATGTTTTGGTATGTTTTTGGATGTGTTTGTGTAATTTTCTATTGTTAAAGCATGATTTTCTCTGGTTTTCTGCAATTTTCTCCGTAGCTTTTATGCTTGTATACAACTTTGCTAATTTATCGGTTAACCATCAGTCTGTGCAAATAGGCTGCGACGTCGCACATTATTATTTTTAGTGATATGTTATTTTGAAAGAATGTTGAACCTTTGTCAATTTATCCATCGCTATAAGCGATTGGTTACTAATGTCGCATACATGCATTAACCTTGCTTTAAAATTGTATATGAAAAGTTTTTCTTCTGTCGGTACACTTTCGGTTTAGTCGACTATGGAATGATGCGGCTTGTACATGTCGACCATGCAACTGTTTTGGACCGACATGTACGTGCGACACATGGCTAACGTCACACACTTCATTTCTAAGGCTTGT
The DNA here is from genome assembly GCA_037428765.1 of Rubia yunnanensis. Classification (NCBI taxonomy): domain Eukaryota; kingdom Viridiplantae; phylum Streptophyta; class Magnoliopsida; order Gentianales; family Rubiaceae; genus Rubia; species Rubia yunnanensis. Next base: position 32,441,032 of record CM075067.1, on the reverse strand, counting down.
ATGTCATAACATTTTCATATACTATTCCGTACTAATGGCTGGCAAAGGATCGTCCATTCGTCTATTTTCCAGGTCATTTACCATTTTAAATTTTTATATATATATACTTATACATCTTCACAGTTTATGACAATTAATATTTTATTATTTTTATACAGTTCTCCGGACAAGGAGCAACCTAGAGCCTATTGTGCTCAACCTTAAACAACATACAATGACTGCTAACAACCCACATTTCCACTGCACTCTGAAGCAGTAGAATTTTGGGAAAAACCCCACTTTAGTAAGGCCTATAGCTTGAAAATTATATGCATGCAATGATTTGATTTTTAAATCACTATTATTTGTTGTTAATTTCATGTGTGTATATACATATATAACACTAAATATTTGTGATTTAGTACATCCCGAGGGTCATTGTCCCAGTCCTGCCGAATGATAAGACCCCTATTGTGCTAAGGTTCTACGCAAGAGAGTGATGCATGAACTACTTGGCCAGAGGGAAGATCAAGTCCCTGTCCCCAAAGGGTTTTGGCGAGTTCCTTTCCGGAAACCACATATGCATTGGGGACACCATATTCTTCGAGGTCATAGAAGTTGGAGGGCCGATTGTCTTCAAGGTCATCATAATGCAAGCTGATTGAATTTATTGCGATTTCTGTTTTCATAAGATATTTCTTATTTGAAGACAATTCTTATTCAAATTTATGTACTAATTGAGGATATTTTCATGACTATTTTTTTCTAATAATTTAACTATCTTCTTTGAACGATAAATAACTATCTATATGTGCAATTTTATTTGTGCATTATTTAAAACCATGTTCAATCCTACCATTTAACACCATTTTTTGTGCCTGATTTGTGCATGACTGAACAAATACTTTTGTAGACCAAAGTCAATATTTTTCAAATAACTTCAACCTCGAAAAGCTCTAAATGTAACATACCCGTGATGTCAGTCATTGTTCGCATTACATGTTAGTAAAAATGACATATAATGTGAATTCGGCTGGCCTTATTAAACATATTTTGCGACGTCGTACACTATTTGCTAAGATTATTTACTTTGTTTTTTAAAACTTTTACTTTGGTTAATATAATAACCGAGGTAAAAAACATATTATATACATTGGCTATGTTTTAATAAAAGTTAAGAATGTCTTTTACTTTGAAAAATATTAACCAAGGTAAACGAGGCAAAGTAATAGGTCATTTTTACTGTAGTGCTTCCTTCCTACCTATAACACTCTAAGAATCTACATTATGTCTACTTGTTTAAAACCTAGGAGACTAAAGGTTTCTTTTATAGGAGAAGAAAAATGGACCTTAAAATCCCAAGTTGGAAACCCTAGTGCCATGTGGGCACGACCCGTGCCATAATGCATGTGTCGGTTACCACGACCTGTACAATAGAGCATCGGGCATCGTCTGGGTGCCTAAAAAATATGGTTTGAGTACACTAGCCATGCCAAGTTGCATGGATCATTGCCTGGATCCTCATTTCTTTCTTCTGAGAGCACGAGGCATGCCAAAATGCACATCGCATTGTCTGGACTTGAGTATCCCCATGTTCTTTGTGTACTGTCTATGCAAGCTTGAACGATCTATCCTGGGCCCCAACTTGGCTGACACGAGGCATTGGCATAGGTCGTGCCATCTTACACAGCCCCTGCCGCTTCTTCGACATTTCCAGAACCTGACTTTTTTCTTCAACTTGTATGCTCTGCTACAAGTTAACTGCTAATCTGATTTGGGCGTTCTTTTAGTCGATTTTATACCTCTAAAGAAGAAATATTCAACAGTTCCATCTTCTAAGGATGATTCTTCTCTACTTGATCCCAGAACTCGATTCAAACTCCCATATCACAATTCATCCACTTCTTTGTCTTCCTTCTTTGACCCTTCTATCTTCTACCATGTTTTAACTCGTGGCCTTTAGTCTTCTACCATAATTGCAAATAGCCTTCACAAAACTACTCTGAAGTGCTTACAAAATAGAATTTAGATGCTTATAAGAACAAAATTCCATTAGATTTAAAATAGGCTACAAAATGAAAGATTTAGATAAGAAAACCAAAAATGGTCATCTAAGCCCTTTATGATGTAAAACTACTTAAACCTATAAATATACCCACAAAATGATAACAAAAGAGATGTTAAATGCCTTAGAAAACACAAGCATTTGACGTGTCATCACCTACAATAGCAATAATTTAACACTCCCGAAATAGCATTTTAGCCTAGCTCGATATTATACTATGAATGAAATCATGGATGCATCATACCACATATCATGGCATAAATCATATAATAATAGAAACCTCAAACCACACACAATATTCATACGTATAGAAATATAGGGAAATCTAGAATCTCACAAATCCCAATCAAGTCATGAATACAAATATAACCCCAAGAAAATAAACTATGATATAAATCTCCCTGCGAAGACTCTGCATTGAAGAATTTTCAATATTTAGCTAAACAGGGGATTTCACAAACCCTAGTAAGGTCATACACATTGATCAAAACTATCCCTCGAGATCTTGAACAACTCAAGAATTGTGACACTAACTAGCCCATGGGATTTGCTCACAAATCGACAATATTGAAAATTAATTAACCCTTGGGATTAAGCAACAATGAAGAAAGCTCATAAGCAATGAGTAGAACTCAAAAATTGATATATTTGATTGATAAAAAGGTGTGTAAACTTCTCGTACATACCCTCTATTATAGGGTGCAATCTCGTCCTAAAACCCTAATCACAAACATAATCTGAATCAACTTATATCATCTTTAAGAAGCTAAAACCATATCTATCTAAAATACCCAAAGTAACAACTATATGGCCGAATTCTTCCAAGCTAAGAATTGAATGAATATTTCCTTATCTAATCTTACCAAATTCAATTCTAATTAGAATAAAACTGAATATGCTAAACCCTAATAGACTAGATTTCAAATTTAAGCTCTTCAAAGCCCACATAGCCAAGCTCATCATCAAAAATCCAAAATGAAATAATTTTACAATAGTTTACAGTGATCACACTACCTCATTAAAATTCGGTGGTAAAAAAGTATAGTATTCTTCATGATGGCTTCACTTCCTCAACAGTCTTGAACAATAAATCCAAGATGTCGATGATGACTCCTTCTTCAATTCTTCATCATAAATACGATCAATCAAAGAATTTAAAGAAACACCTCTAGATTCATCCTTGACCTAGTCATAGGTCCCGCTATGTCACTTAGAGGATCCCAAACATAACCTATAAATGTCTGATCAAGTCGTGGATTGTTTTCATCTATGGTGGTGGTAGCCTTACCATCTCCATCATTCCCTCCGTGGTCAAAAGGTTTCTCCCTCAAAACTAAATTGTCTTGAAAGGTAAATGGAGATAAACCAACAACATTCAAAGTAGTACTAACACCATATTCTCCTGGAAAAGCAATCTTGTAAGAATTGTCGTTCACATGCGCCATTACTTTGAAATGACCATCTCCACATGGACTCAACTTAGATTTTTGAGCATTTGGAAATTTTTATTTTTGTAGATGCACATAGATGAATCACCTTCCTTGAATCTCACCAATTTTCAGCCCTGATTGGCTTTGTCAGCATTTTGTGCATTTGTCCATTCAATCTTCAAGCACACCTTTTCATGTAAATGCTTCACAAAATCAGCCTTCTTTTCTACATAAAGGTGTCTAACCAGTTTAAATTTCAATGTAAGTAAATCAAGAGGTGTAGTAGGTAGAAAACCATAAAAAATTTCAAATGGAGGTAAAGAAGTAGTAGAATGAACAATGCGATTATAAGCAAACTCTACTATCTGAATGCATGCTTCCCAATTTTTTATTTTCTTCTGGACTAGAGCACACAGAAGGGTACCTAGTGTCCTATGTCTAACCTTTGTTTGCTACCAGTTTGAGGACGAATGGCAGTAAAAAACAACTTTGTCCCTAAATTTAACCACAAGGTATTCCAAATGTAGGATAAAAATTTAACATCATGATCAAAGACAATGGACACGGGTATGCCATGGAGCCGAACTACCTCTCTCAGAAATAAATCTGCAACATGCTTTGCATTTTATATCTTCCTACAAGGAATAAAGTGTGCCATTTTCAAAAATCTATCCACAATCACAAAGATAGAATCATTACTAGACTGAGATCGTGGTAAGCCGAGGAAAAAATCCATGGAAATATAAATTCAGGGCTGGTAGGAATAGGAAATGGAGTATAAAGACTATGAGGTTTAGTTTTTTACTTAGTCTTCAAGCAATCAATACAATTCCTACAAACCCGTCAACATCAAGTGCCATTTTCAGGCAATAGAAGTGTTCTCGCAACAATTATAAGTTTTAAATGCAATAAAATGTCCCATCAAACCACCCGAATGAGCTTCTCTAACAAGTAATTCACACATAGAGCACTGAGGAACACATAACCCATTATTCATAAACAAGAAACCATCATGCCAGAAAAACTTCTCATAAGAACTATTTTAGCATGCATCATAAATAGATGAAAAATCAGAATCAATCGAACATAAATCTCTCACGAATGAAAACTCTAACATAATGCATTCCAATCATGTACATAAAACATGTCTATGGCCCATAGCATCAGCAAAAACATCCTCTCTACCCTTTTTGTATCATAACACATAAGGAAAATATTCAACAAAACTAGACAATTTAGCATGACGCTTATTCAACTTAATCCGACTCTTCAAATATTTCAATGACTTATGATCACTATTAATAACATATTATTTATGCAATGAATAATGTTGCCAGCTTTCTGATGCACACACCATTGCATAAAATTCTTTATTATAAATAGGATAGTTAAGAGAACCACCTGTTAGCTTCTCACTAAATTTGGCTATAGGTCGATTCTCTTGCATCAAAACAACACCAATACTAACACCAGAAGCATCACAATGAATCTCAATAGTACCATTAAAATCAAGTAGAGCAAGAACATGAGCATTACATAAACATACTTTCAATTCATTGAATGCATTCTCTTGACTGTCAGTCAAAACAAATTTCACATCCTTTTTAACTAGTTCATTTAAAGGTGCAACAATAGATGAAAAATCATGCACAAACCTTATATAAAAACTATCCAAACCATGAAAACAATGTACCTGATTGGCGTTGGTAGGTCTTGGCCAACTCTTAATTGCCTCAATTTTGGATTCGTTAACTTTTATGCCCTCCATAATGACCGAAAAACCAGAGAAACACCACCTCCAAAGGGAAAAAGGTGCACTTATTGATTTTTTCATAAAAACAAGACTCACGGAGGGCAACAAGAACCATTTTAACATGCTTATATGTTCATTTGTTGACTTAGAATAAATAAGATATCATCAAAATAGACCACAACAAATCGACCAATAAACTTTCTCAAGACATGATTCATCAACCGCATAAAAGTACTAGGTGCTTTAGTTAAACCAAAAGTCATAACAATCCATTCATACGATACGAACTTAGTCTTAAATGCAGTTTTCTTTTTATCCCCCTCATTTTTGTGCATTTGACGATAGCCCAGAGTCAAAAAAATTTTAGTATAAATCACAGATCCATGCAAATCTTCAAGCATGTCATCTAACCTAGGGATAAGATGGAAATACTTAATGGTAATCTTATTAATAGCGTGACAATCAATGCACATACACCAAGTTTTATCTTTATTAGAAACTAAAATGACAGGCACATCAAAAGCACTTAACGATTCATGCACATAACCTTTTTGAAGTAACTCATCGACATTTCGTTGCAATTCCTTGGTCTCCTCAGGGTTTCCTTTATATGCCGGGTGATTTGGAATAATCAAATCCGGAAGGAAATCAATCTCATGTTCAATGCCTCTCAATTGTGGCAATCCGTGAAGTAGGGCTTCCAAGAAGATGTCCTCAAATTCCTATAACATCTTAGCCAACCATGGAGGAACAAGCATAGGAATATCATCCTTGGCAAAATAGCTTTCTATAAAAGGCAGGATAAGCACAATAATTAGCAAAAGAATGATTCACATCCCTAATCGAAGCATAAAATGATCTATCAGAATCAATAGGAAGTTCACGTTGCATCATGTAAATAGATGGTAAAGGACTAAGACGTGAAGATGGAATTTTATGCGACTTATCAGAAACATTCTTTCACTTACCTGGCTTACCTAGATCAGCCTTTCCTGAATTTTTGTCAAAATTGTCAGGGTTTTTGCCTGTTATTTTAACCTTGTGGCCATTCCCCTTCGAACCCTAGCTATGGTTTGATTCGGCCACCTGTGCATCAGTCGCAAACTTCTCTTTACGACCTTCATGCATCTCAGTGCCTCTAAGACTTCCACTGGAGACAAAGGAGTCAAAGTATACATAGTTATATCATTAATCATAATAATTTTACCATCATGCATAGATTTATGATCAAACTACCAAAGTCTCCCTAACAAAATATGACTAGCTTCCATAGGTATAACATCACACAGTATAGAATCAATGAATTTTCCAATCTTAAAGTTAATTATGCATTTTTCATTAACCCTAATATCTCCACTACCATTTAACCAAATGATTTTATATTGTGATGAATGAGTAGTAGCAGGCAAAGACAATGATCTAACAAGAAGATTGGAAACAATATTAGCATAAGAACCACCATCAATAATCAGTAAACAATTCTTATCTTTCACAAGACAATGAATATGGAAAAATATGATTCTCAGTACCTCAGTTTTGTCCATTTAAGAATTTAGGAGTCTCAATGACATGAAGTTACATTTTTTTTTCGGACCTTGTTCACCGTGATCATTTATGATGATCTCTTCATCTACATGTTCTTCACCACTTTCATACAATGCTGGCATATCAATATATTCTTCTTCTTTATCTCCTTTCTTAATTGTTGTTAACACTTGAGGATGAGGACAGTTACTACGGACATGTCCTCTTTCTTTGCAATGGAAACAAGTAGGAGTATTAACATAAACTGAATTTGATAAAGTAGTAGACTTACTTGGGAATTTTGAAGATTGCGGAGTGGATGGTGTCATCCTTCCATCATTTGAAGTATAAGTCGGATTTGAATAGGACTGCATCAAACCACAGTCACCCATGATTGACTCTCAGCCACAGCTATAACTGGGGTTTCCCGAGCCAACCCTATTTTCTGACTGGGAAATCTAAACTATGGTTTCCTCCGCAGGTTACTCTCAACCAACCTTACTTTCACCAATAAATCACACATTGATATGTGGTGTTGTATCTTGACTGGCATTTGAAGGTTATCACAGAACCCTTCAATGAATCAATTTTTGATAAATGTGTTGTCTTCTTTCATTCCGTCCCTTCTCATGGTCAACTCAAGATCTTGCCAATATTCATCAACTCTTCGACTACCTTGCATCATATTGACCAAATAAGAATGTTGTTCCATCAAATATGCAGGTGGAACATGATATTAGCAAAGCTCGGAGTTCAATCTCTCCCAGGTGGAGATAGGTTTCTTCCCAGAAATTTGTCTCAACTTTTTTATATTTTTCCACCATTTAGCTGCATAATGAGTGAAGGAATATTGTGCCACCTTGAATTTTTCTTTCTCTCAATAATTGTTGAGATCAAAAAGATTCTCAATCTGTCACTCCCAATCAAGATACATCACTGGATTGTGCTGACCATCAAATCGAGGGATGTCATACTTCAACCCCTTGATGTCTCAAGCAGAGTCTAAAATCAAACTAGAACCTGAGCTGGCCCTCAATCTCCTTTGAGAATGATAAATGTTGTGGCGATGCCTTCTAAAAAACCCTCAGTGTGATCGCTTTTCCGAACTATCATCAAAATCTTCATCTGACCGACCAGAACTATGGAATTGGAGGTAAAATCTCTGAGATTCTTCCCTCTTGGCTGATGATGGTGGTGTAGGTAGTGCCATGCTATCAAATTTTCTCTCCAATCTTTGTACTTCACTTATGAGTGCATTTATTGCAATAGCAAACCGATCTGGATCAGTGTGTTCATTAGGCTTGAATCAATGTCGCTCCCAACTGTCTGGAGCCTTATCCCATTGAGGCTCACCACGTCTACCCTCAGAGGTGTTCACTAATGAAAATTGTTAGGATTGCTAACAAAAGGAGGGACGAAGGGATTATCGTCAGCCATCTCCACTAAGAAAAATAAATTGTTAGTATAACAATAGGCTTGCCCCATTCCCTTTGTTTAGTAAGGTTTCTCACCAAGTGTATAAAACTCACAAGTCACAAGGCGTGGATTAATGCAACGGAACTTGATCAATTCATCACAAATTCAAAGCAAAATAGGAGATGAGTACTGCAGAACTTATTTCAAAATTTAAAAATATAAACTCTGAATTAGACTCTACAATCCGGAATTCAAATTCTTATGAGAATAAGGAACAAAATGCAACTTCAATGGCCCAAATCGGAGATGTAATTAATGATATATGATCAAAACAAGAATGCTTTATAAATGCGACAAATAAGTTTAAAAAATTTAAGTAACTTTTTCAAAATTAAATTGGATTAGAAACTTACTTGCTGGCTTAGTTAAAAATTTTAGATCAAACTCCACTGTCAATTTGCTTTTATTTCCTTTTCCTATTCCGATTAGGATTTTTTTTCATTTTCCTTAATAAAATCGGATTCCTTTTTTCTTATTTCTTTTTCAGCCACAAATTGAAAATTCACACAATATATAACACTAACAATCAGAATCTTATTCCCCAAGCAAAACAATTTCGAGTCGAATTCCAGAAATTTTGAAAATTGAAAATCAGCCCTCAAACTTTCAAAAACTACAAATCAGCCCCAAATTTCTGATTTTAAAACTCTGGATCTCGATTTCAAAACCCAAAAATCTGCTCTCCTTTTATTTGTTTTCAAAAAAATTTTGGAACCAAAAGCGCCTATATAAAACTTGGAATAAGAAATCCACGACAACTTCCTCTTGATTCAAATGAACTTTGAGGTATTCAAGATCGTAAGGATCAAGAATATGACACTATACCTCGAAAATGACACAAAACACTCCTTTTTTTTGTATAAGGTGCAATCAAGAATGCAAGAACAAATTCAAGATCATGAATCAAAGAACGATAAAGATATAAAATGAGATTATGAGCATGCAATAATTTTTTAGAAGAGTGGACAAAAAATAACACAAGCACATAAAATATTTAAGCTACCTAAAAACTACAAAAATAACCGAGAGGTGAAGGGGGATAGTACTTGTTAACACTCGGGCCCTTTGGCGTCCTCCTGACTCGATTGATGAAGGTGAAGGATGATAGTAATACCAAAGTATTCTAACTCTTGGACCCTTCAATGTCTCTCAACTCTAGATTCAATCCTCCTAGTAAGAAAGATCAAACAAAGTTAAAATAAAACACGAAAGAGTTTATAAATCTAAAAAAATCAAAATCAAATAATGCAAGAGCCTCGAAACCCTTGATGATTTTAGCCACAGGGATCTTTCGCTTTGCTCTGATACCAACTGATATGAATCTCCTTACAAAGACTATGTATTGTGGAATTTTAGATCTTTATCTAAACGAGAGTTTTTTCCAACCCTAGTAAAGTCACACAAACTGATCAAAACTAGCCCTCGGGATCTTGAACAACTCAAGAACTATGACCCTAACTAGCCCACATGATTAGCTCACAAATCGACAGTATTGATACTTAATTAACCCTTGGGATTAAGAAGAAATGAAGAAATCTCATAAGCAATGAGTAGAACTCGAAAATTGATATATATGATTGATTAAAAGGTGAGTAAACCTCTTGGCAGTACCCTTTATTTATAGGGTGCAATCTCGGCCTAAAACCCTAACCACAAACAGAATCTTAATCAACTTATGGTAACTTTAACATGCTAAAACCATTTCTAACTAAAATACCTAAAATAACAACTATATGGCCGAATTCTTCCAAGCTGAGAATTGGTTGAATATTGCCTTATCTAATCTTACCAAATCTAATTCTAATCATAGTAAAACTGAATACGCTAAACCCTAATGGACCAGATTTTGAATTTAAGCTCTTCAAACCCCACATGGTTGAGATCTTCATCAAAAATAAAAAATGAAAAATGAAATAATTTTACAATAGTTTACAGTGACCACACTACCCAATTAAAAACCCGGAGGAAAAAAACAGTATAGTGTTCTTTATGATATCTTCGGTTCCTCGATAGTCTTGAACAATAAATCCAAGATGTTGATGATTACTCCTTCAATTCTTCATCATAAAGTCTATCAATCACGATAAATTATATGGGTATAAAGTCCATGGGTATCCCTGGTAAATTATAAAGTCAATCCTACCACGGTAAATTATATGGGCATCCCTGGGGACCCAGGGGCACGGTATAAGAATTGTACTACCACATACTAACTTAAAATCTCCCTCTCTTTTTCTAAGTCTTTCCCAAGTTTTGATGATAGAGAAAGATTCAAATTCTAGTTCATTTGAATCTAGACCGTTGGTGTTCGGTGTTACTTTCGAGGTTGTTATATCTCGGTAAGTGTGTGCACATTGATTCCAACACCCAAGAAAGAACGAATACACTTTAAGGAAACTGTCTAACAAGTATTGACTATTCTCTAATATTGTGTAAAACAAATAAAAGGTTGAATTAGGATATTTCAAGTTTTATTTATTTTAAATTTTACAATTTCTATAGCTTATTATTACAAATTTTACATTAAAATTTCATAATCCACATATAATTGACAATTATATACTTTTTTTATCAAAGACAATATATACTTGATGTGGTAGCTTGTTCGGGTAGCTTCTTCGCTGCTCACCTCTGTAAGTTCCTGTACCTACAAATACAATCACAGAAATGACTCTGAAAGAATCCCTCTGACGATCAAGTCAGTCCTCTCTTTATGACTGTACATACACCATAAGCCCCCAGCCATGAAGCCAATGCCATACGAAGCAATGATTGGTTTCCTAAGCTGCGTAGCAAACTTATTTCTTCGCTTTGTGTGTAATGCATTGTAATATGTTCGTTTGAGCTGCGATACGAACCGTTTATTGTGGAGTGTTGATTGCTTCTTGGCTGTATGTTACTACTTCATGGAATCACGCTTCCATTTTAAATTTGAAACATCTAGGCGTATCTTATCTCAATGAGATATGTCCGTTGTAATCTTGTGACCGAGATTCACTCCTTCGTATTAGTTTGATAGCTTTGCAATTTGCTCGGTTGCCATTTTTATTTTTGTGGCTTATAATTACTTTGAATTTAGCGTCTCAAACATAGCCCAAATTCAAAGTATTTTCTCCGTTGTCCCCTCCAGAATCCAAAAAGGTAATGCACTTTATGTCAGCTTTGTCATGATTCCGCATAATTATTTTTATTTGTCTTGTAGCATTCCTTCTTGTATTTAAATATTTCACAAACCCAGGCCTATTCATCTTCTTCCTTCGTCTATATTGCTCCAAATATCTTCTGAAATCCGGTGCAATAACAATAATTTTTTTTCGTCCTTCCTTCCTGCTCTTCCTTAAGCTTTTAGCTTTTGATTTGTGTACATGTGCATCTTGTAGTGTAAGTTTGTTTTGATTATAATTTAAGAACTTTTGTGCTACCTTCCCCTTCACTCTATTCTAGATTTTTTCCGGATTTGTTCTTCTTAGTTTCTATTATTTAATTGACGCCGCCCTTCGTTTTGATTTTAGGGATTTTGAATTCATCAATGACTAAAAACCTCAGGATGTCTTCTCCCAACGTTCGTGAGCTTAATATTGAATCTGATGAAGATTTCGACCACCGTTTTGGATCTTCCATCATTAGTATTCTCCTCATAGATTCCTATATTAAAGATTTAAAATATACATTCCTTTTTCTGCATTCGCATGAGTTTAAGGCAACTAAGACCTCCGAGGGCATTCACACTCCTCCCCCTGGTTATTTTTCTTGCTATTTAGACTACTTGAACTTCAGACTCTCTTTTCCTCTTTCCGAACATGTGGTAGACCTTCTTTGTTACTATAAATTAGGATTATGTCAGCTACATCCAAAATCAATCTCTATTTTCGTCTTTTTTATCATGTTTGTGAAGCGGCTGGTATTGATTTTTCTGTAGATCAATTCCGTAGCCTTTTTCATATTTGTAAAATAAAAAACTACCTTGATGAATTCACTCTTTACCTTGTAATTCCTAATGTTGAGTTTGTTAGTGGGTTCCCCAATAATTGTGGGGTATGGCGAGAAATGTTCTTCTACATAAAATTTGATCCAAATTGTAGTTTGAAGTTTCCTTTCGGAACTATGGCGCTCCAAAAGCGAAGCTACCTAAGGCTGGGGTTCGCCTAACTGCCGAGTTCAAGGTTGTCATAACTCTTAGTCATCATTCCATCCTGCTTCACTCTGCAAGTAACTAAATCAAAGGTGTTGAGCTCATTGATCACTTAAACTATTTCTAGTTTATTTGACCCCACTATGTGATTCTACTCGCCTCTCATGTTTGTGATCTTATTTAACTTATTCTACTATTTTTCATTGTAGACATGGACCTCACAGGCCATACCCATGAGAGGAAGTTCAATTCTGAAGATGATGATGAAGAGGTAGAGACCCTGACTCCCCATGGCAAAGAAAACACTGACGTTGTTTCTCATCAAGCGATTACTAATGACACAAGTACTCAGCATAATGCATATGGCTCTCATACTAATGAGGTCAAGGGTGATGGTAAGCAAAAGGCCAAAGATAAGGGCCATTAGAGAAGGCGCAAGGAGAAAACCAAAAATACTTGTACTGATTTGGGACATGCAAAGAAGAAGAGGTGATTTGGCCAACTTTCTCCACATTCTCTCATTCTAAGCCGTGACTTATTTGTACATGAGATTATTCCTGCTACGCTCGCCACGCTATCCCTTTCAGAAACCATGGGTGTGGTATGTTTTCGTTATGTTGAAGCTTTTATCGTAATTTGAGTGCTTTTTTTTGTCGTGTAATCATTGTCATTGTTGGTGTGTTTTAAATTAAGGTTGGTGAGATCTTGAAACTTGTCAGCTAACAAGTTACAAGCTTCGGTAAAAGGAAAAGAGTTGTACTGGCAGAGCTACATGCCAGTAAATCGGAGTGTAGTGCTTTTAGTAAAACTACTGTGGATAACGAGGAGTGAGCGCGTAAGGCCGAGGAGCGCACTGTAAGTGCTGAAAGAGAATTGGAGAGAATGTGCTTTCAATTGGAGGAGATGAGGATGAATGGACCGGCTTCGCTTGGATAACCTCAGCTACGCCTTGTTTGAGGAAGTCTCAGCTATCGCTCATGACGTTGGCTATTGCGTGGCTTTGATTAAGCTGAGGAAATTGAATCCAACTACGAAGCTTGATAAGTTGCCCAAGCTTTCCAAGTCAGAGAACATCTTGGCGAAACAAAGAAAAATTCTCAATGATGGCTTTGTGAAGAGCGTCTCTGACGTTGGTTATCATTTCGCATTGCTATCCTATCTTTCTGGTCTTCCAACTCTTCCCTCCGTGGCTGAGATGGAAAAGTGTATGGTTGATTACAGCAAGGAGCTTCCATTCAACTCTTCGATCCCTGAGGATCGCCAACCTGGTCAAGATATTGTAACGAGCGATGCTGCCAATCCTGGGGGGGTTGAAGGTGCAAGATGCTGCAAGTGCAAAGGATGCTACTATCATAGCTCATACTTCTCTCTCGTCTCCTTCCAAAGTTATTCAAGAACCGTAGACTTGAAACACATTTTACTTGTAATCTGATGACAATATTTTTATATTTGTTTGTATGATTTTTGTGTTATTGGCAACTTATTGGGTCCTTGTGCCTACTTTTTATAATTTGACCAATGGGTTATATTTACTTATTTGTAGGGCTTTGATATTTTGGTTGCCCAAATTGTTTTAAAAGGCATTGGACATTTGGGTTGTTACGTACATTTTTCTTGTGACAATGTTTTTACATCATCTTCTGGATGTTGTCCTGTGAATTTAACTGAAGTGACCAAGCGCCTATCGAAAAGTTATTTCCAGTTCATTTCGTTTGACCGCTTGTCTCAAGAGGATTCTATTCCATTACATATTGGGTGGAAAATTCTGTCATCTTTGTCCTTTTTGTCATTGTAGTAAGCTTGTACCTGATGGTTATGATTTTGTATCTCTTGGAAAATATATTGTTCACGGTTTGGTTGACCTTGAATCAGCTGTTGCATACTTGCGTTCGCTCAACCTCCGTGCTCGTGTTCAAGAGTGGGCATTAACCTTGGGCATTCGTGTGAAGTATATGTTGTTAAGTGTTCATGACCATGAAACAAAGTGGGGAAAGTTTGTGAAGGAGGCTTAGGATAGTGTTCGTGATTTAAGAAAAAATTTCAATGAGCAAAATGATCTTATTTATCGGCAACAGTTGAGCATGGTTAAGTTGCTTTGCCAACAGGTGGATGCTAAAAACTACTCCATAGATAAGACACGTGAAGTCCACCAGAAGATAATGATCGTAGAAAAGAAATGTGACCGTATCGATGATTTGTATGCTCGGCTAAAGAAAAAGCAGGAGGAATGCAATCACCTCTCAACCGCTGCTATTGGTTCACAGACAAAGTTTGATGAGCTTTTTTCCATTAACACACAACTGCAAAGTGATACTGATATGCATCGTGCCGAGTACGATCAACTTGATAGATATGTGCATCAACTTGAGCAGGATTGTGTTGAATATAAAGAAAAAAATCCAAGCTTTCCCATCATTGTCTCGAAGGTCCACCAGTCGTGGGGATCTTACCATGAACATTGGTGGTTAAAGGATCAACCTGTTGGAGGTTATTCGGATATACATTCGATCCTTAGAAAAGGAAATACGGGACTTGAAGGTCAAAATGCAAAGATATGAAGAAACTAATAACGTTATGAGTATGCAATTAGACCATGAGGAGTTTGGCCCTCTCACTCACTTCAAGGCATACTATGCCAAACATATTGCTCACATGGAGCGAAGAGGCTTTATACACCATCCTGCTTATTTGAATATGAAGTGGTGATATGAGCATATGGTTAGTGAAGAAGTGGCTGCTGAAGAGAAATGTCGTAGGGTTTAGCATTCTTGTTACGAATCTGAGTGTGGTCATCGCTGCGGTGAATCATCGTCTTCTAGATCTTTGCAGGCTTCAAGCCATATGTAGATATGCTATGTTGGAAATATTATTTTATAATGTTTTTAATAATTTCGGCAATGTCTTGGAAAAGTGTGTGCATATGTTTTTTCTAAGGAAACTTCCTTGTCGACGTTTTGTCCACTATGTTAGTGAACTTGAAAATTTGTGAGGATGCCAGCTTTATGACTTGTTTTTATTATTTTGTTCTAACTGGCTAAGGATGATGTTGTTTGTATGACTGGTTATAGCATAGTCTTTCGGGTTGTATGATTTCAATTGCGTATGTTGTATTTATGATAAAATCTGCTTCTGAGTAAGGTTTATAGCTTGCATTTACTGTGAGTGAGCAAGGTCTAAAGCTTGCAATGTTTGGTAGTGTTTGCAAGATATATGGCTTGCACTTGTTTGATTTGCAAACTTACAAGATCCAAAGCTTGCAATCATATATAAATATGCAATATCTAAAGCTTGCCATGTTAGTTTTGCAAGATCTATAGCTTGCGCTCGCTTGATTTGAAAAGTTGCAAGATCCAAAGCGTGCAAGCATCGATAGTTGTGCAAGATCTAAAGCTTGTGTTTGTTTGAATAGTGAAGCTGTAAGATTCAAAGCTTACATGCATTGATGGTTGTGCAATATCTATAGCCTGCGATTTGTCGTTCACCCAGTAAAGTCTAGGTAATTCAATATTAACATGCTATTAACCGATCATCATGTAACTAGTGTAAGTAAAGAATGAGAAACTTGATATTGGTCCAACAAAGTGGTTTTTCATTGAATATGAACGACCATGATTATATCACGTTGGAAAAAACCAAGATGTATCTGTACAGGTTGATGCTCGTTGTTCTCCATCTAAACATAAAACTTTCTTAGGTTTGCTACATGCCACGTGTTTGGGACTGTAGTTCCATCAATTCTTTCCAATTTGTAAATGTTAGACTTGTGGGCCATTGTGACCTTGTATGGTCCCTCTCACTTTGGGCATATCTTTCATCGTTCTTCTACCATGCTAGCTTTGTTCTTCCTCAACCCTAGGTCACCCACCTAAAATCATGTTTCTTTCACCCTCTGATTGTACGCTCTTGCCATTCTTTCTTTGTATTTAGCTTCTATGATCGTTGCTAGATTTCTTTTTTCCTTCGATTCCTCTAGTTCGATCCTCATCACATCTGAATTGTCTATCTCCTTATAGCTTCTTGTCCTAAGGCTTGGGTTAGCAATCTATATGGGTATTACCGCTTCGTGACTGTACAGTACCAAATTGTATACCGTCTTTCCCGTTGGTTCTCGGATAGTTGTTTTATACTACCAAAGGGTGTTTGGTAACTTATCTACCCATCCTGTTCTCCTTCCTTTCAGTCACTTCTGTATTCCCTGAACTATGGTCCTATTTGTCACTTCCACTTGGCCATTAGCTTGAGGGTGTGCCACGAAGGTAAACTTTTGAAGAATCCCGAGCTTTGAGCACCAATCATTAAACACTACTCTTGTGAATTGTGTATTGTTATCCATGAAAATGGTATGTGGCACCCCGAAGTGACACACTATGTTTTTCCATACGAATTTCTGAGTGACTTCGACTGTGACACGTGCTAATGGTTTAGGTTCGACCCACTTTGTAAAGTAGTCAACTGGTTGGCGTATGTGTATGGACTATCAAAAGTTGAATAACACTATTAGGAAGGACCATTTTCCCTTACCCTTTATTGATGAGATGCTTGAAAGATTAGCTGGGAAATTATATTTTTGTTTCCTTAATGGCTATTCTGGTTATTCTCAGAAGACCAGCAAAAGACAACTTTTTACATGTCCATTTTGAAGTTTTGCTTATCGTCACATGCCTTTTGGTCTTTGTAGTGCTCCAAGAACATTTCAAAGGTGTATGATGATTATTTTTTCTAACAAGCTTGAAAGTTACATTGAGATTTTCATGGATGATTTTACTGTGCATGGTGACTCATATGATAAATGTCTTGATAATCTTGATAGAGTTTTGTAAAGATGCACTGATACTAACCTTGTTTTGAACTATGAGAAATGTCACTTTATGGTAAGAGAAGGCATTGTACTTGGACATGTGATCTCCGAAAGGGGGATAGAGGTTGATAAGGGTAAACTTGATTCAATTGGTAAGATACCTTATCCTACTAATGTGAAAGAGATTCCTGCTTTCTTAGGCCATGCAGGTTTCTATAGGCGTTTCATCAAAAATTTTTTGAAGGTCTCAAAACCCCTAACAAGGTTGTTACAACAAGAGGTGTCATTCAACCTTGATGACAAATGCCATGAAGCTTTCAACCTCTTGAAGAAGAAATTGACATCAGCCCCCATAATTTAACCACCAAAATGGGGAGAGCCATTTGAAATCATGTGTGATGCGAGCGACTTTGCTGTTGGAGCAGTGTTTGGACAAAAGAATGGAAAAGAGAGTCATGTCATCTATTATGCCTCGAAAACTCTTAACCCTATCCAATGCAACTACACAATAACAGAAAAAGAGCTTCTAACTATAGTTTTTGCTTGTGAAAATTTTTGATTATACTTGATTGGTTCTAAAGTTATTTATTTTGATCATGCAACACTCAAGTACTTACTCTCAAAGAAGGAATCTAAGCCTAGAATCAACGGTGGATCCTGCTACTGCAAGAATTCAACCTGGAGATCAAAGATAAAAGGGGTGCTGAAAATAAAGTGGCGGATCACTTGAGTAGGCTGCAGTCAGATTCGGTTGGTATGCCCATATCGGACAAATTTCCAGATGAGCATTTGTTCACTCTTCATATTAAGAACCCTTGGTATGGTGATTTTGTTAATTTCTTAACCGCTGGAAATTTTTCGAAAGGCATGGAGACAGCTCGAAAGAACAAAGTAAGGAGTCAATCCAAGTACTTTATATGGGATGATCCGTACCTATGCAAAATCTGTTATGATAAAATTATTAGACGATGCATCCTTGAAGATGGGGTTCATTCCATCTTAAAGTACTATCATGCCCTTGCTTGCGGTGGCTATTTTGGACTGAGAATGATAGCTAGAAAGGTTCTTGATACTGATTTCTACTGGGAAACCATTTTCAAGGATTATTTTTAGTTCTGTAAGAATTGTGATCGTTGCCAACGCACAGGTAATATTTCTTCCCGGAATGAAATGCCCCAAACACCAATTCTGGTGTGTGAAATTTTTTATATTTGGGGATTCGATATTATGGGACCTTTCCCGAGCTCTATTGGTAATCTATACATTATATTGGTTGTTGATTATGTCTCGAAATAGGTAGAAGCAAAAGCTAGCCGGACTAATGATTCTAAAGTGGTTGTAGGTTTTTTTAAGTCTAACATCTTCCATAGATTTGGTGTACCACGAGCCATCATCAGTGACCAGGGATCTCATTTCATCAATAAGACTCTTGAGGCTCTTCTCAAGAAATATGGGGTGCATCATCGAGTGCCCAGAGCTTATCATCCATACTCAAATGGACAAGCCAAAGTTTCAAATCGAGAGATAAAGAATATTTTTGGAGAAAACAGTGAATCAAAATAGAAAAGACTGGAGTTCACGACTGGATGATGCTCTATGGGCATATCGAACAGTATACATGACTCCAATTGGAATGTTCCCGTACAGACTTATATTTGGTAAACAGTGTCACCTTCTAGTGGAGTTAGCTTACAAGGTGTATTGGGCAGTCAAGAAAGTTTGCATGGATCCAAATGTTGTGGGACAAGAGAGAAAATATCAACTGCAAGAGTTAGGGGAAGCAAGACTTGAATATTATGATAATGCTTGGTAAGTTGAAGTCAAGATGGATGGGTCCTTATGTGGTCATCAATGTTAGTTCTCATGGGAAGGTGGAAATTAGAAGTGTAGATACTCATAAGACATTCAAGGTAAATGGACAGTTATTGAAGCCATACCACGAGGGGTTGGAGCTTCTCCTAGTTGAGGGAATGACACTAGCATTACCCACATCTGCTTGATGTGAACAAGACAGCTGAGTCTAGCCTAAGACGTTAAATAAGGGCGCTGCTTGGGAGGCAACCCAAGATTTTATTATTATTTTTTCCTTTTTCTTTCAAAATTAAAATTTTAAAAATAAATGGAAAATTTGAAAATATAAATTTATTTTTTTAAAAAAAGCATGTGATTTTTTCCAACTATTTTTGACCCGTTTCGATGATTCTACATTGCAGGGTTGCAGAGAGAAAATTTCAAAGTGGAAAAGGATTATGAAAGCTTGAAATTCAGACATGGGAGGATATTTTCAAAGAGGAATAAAGGATGGAGGGCTTTTGTGCAATTTCCTAATCTACTAACCCTACCCCTTTCTCTCATTGGATTCAGACTTTTGCACTGAACTGGCTCCATTCTCCCCCAAACCCTCCGTCCCTCATCCACCACCAGAGATGAGCTCTCGGTCCACCGGAGCTCCACCGTGCATTCCGCTAGAACTTCCAGTCCTCCAGCCACCGCACTCCAGCCGTGCGCCACTAGCAGAGTATCTAGCCGTTCTTATCCAGCCGTGCGCAACTAGCAGAGCTCCCAGCCGCTAGTCTGCTGGAGTTAAGCAGTGCCATCTGTGTTCCAGATCTCGAGCCACCGTACTCCAGCCGTGTGCCACCAGCAGAGCTCCGCCAGCGAAGTCCTGGATGTCACACGAAATCCTGCTAGCGAAGTCCAGATTTCCTCCGCATGGCTGCTCTTCGTCCGTTAGCCACCACGCGCTGGCGAGTTCGGGCTTTTCCACTAGTCAACCACCAACTGTGTAGGTCCACCACCACCAAACGTCAGCACCGGTGAAAGAAATTGCGCCGTACTTATCCACTCGTTCGCCGCCGAGACCTATCCTCCGACGGCTAACTCCGGTGAATTTTTCCATCACCAAAGCCATGGGTCGTAAATTTTTTTTGAAGTCCAGAGGCCCGAGAAAGTTTTCTTCTCCACCAAAAGAAACAAAAAAATGCTGACAACCTTCTCTGGAGCCAGAGCAGCCATCCCGTCAGAAAAATATAGTACCCCTTCTAAGCGTAACAAAAAGATTCTGGAGCCCGAGAAATCTCCTACCCCCGAACCTGAGTCTAAAAGAGACTCTGGAGAGAATGCTAAAACTACACAGCCTGGAGTTGTAGCTCCGCATGTTCAGGCTTTATTCGACGATGAAAAGAGTCGTAGGTATTCTTTTTTCAAAGTAGATCTCTTGTGGAGTGGTATGAATTCGATTAGCAAACTTTGCGTAAGTTAGATATGAAACTTGAAGTTGAGGCAATATTTTCTAATATTCATTGGAATGCGCTTCTGTGTGTTATTGAACCATTATGTCGTAAATTATGCTTAGAATTTTGTAGCTCTTTTGTTTGCTAGGATTTAACAAAAAAGTGGATGTATTGAGCTCTAATTTTGTCACGTTTGATCTTGGGGGACAAACTTGGACAAAATCCATTTCTGATCTAGTTGTTTTATTGGGTTTTAAAAATCCAGAGGGTATTTCTTCTGATGCGTATCTTTCATATGAAACCGTAACTGGCCCTAATTGTGCTAAATCGGTGAACAAAGAGTGGAGTATTATGTCTTCTGAAACTGCTCCTGTTAAAAACATGTCAAAGAGTACTTCGATAAAGGATGATGCAATAAGACTTTGTCATCGTTATTTGGCACATAACTTGTTTGGTAGAATGGATGGTGCAAATGTTGTCACCCAAACTTAAGTTTCTTTGTTGTTCAAGATGTAGAGAGAACGTGAAGTGAATTTTGGTTATTGGCTTCTTAAGCAATTCAAATATAATTGTACTCATATGAAAGAGAAGTTGGCCCTAGGAGCGTTAATAACCAAACTTGCTAAGCGTTTAGGTGTGTTTAATGAGTCTAGTAATCTCTATGGGTTGTAACCTAGTCGGATTGACATGCCTGCTTTGGAAAGAGCGAAATTATTTTATCTTGACACTGCTTCTGGGAAGTATAAGTTTTTTGAGCCAGGGGTTCTACCCTCGAGAAGAGCCTCCATTTATGCTGTAGGTACTTCATTTGCAAGTAGGATGCATAGTGGACTTGGGGCAGCCACACCGCAATGGGCGGTTGACCTGCCCAATCATGTCAAAGAACTCCACGACCAGCAAAGACAGCTCCATGAGCAACAACAGATGCTTGTTGAGATGGTCCAAGGATAAATGCAGAAAGTTTCAGCCCAAAGCCGCCCAACATACCCACACTGACCGTGATTCACCGGTTGACCCTAAGGCCAATTAGCCTCCTAGGGAGCATTTTCCTTTTTTTCCCTTCTTTTTCATTTTTAGTTGAACGTTAGTACATTTGTAGATTAAGTGCATGATTTCATATTTTCTACATCATTTGCATATGTTACCTTTCTCTTACACAATTAGTACAATTGTGGGGTGGAGGTGTAGGTGTAACATCATTAGTGTGGGGTGGAGGTGTAACATCATTAGTTTATGTCTCATAAAAAAACAAAAAAATCAGAATATTATGAAAAAAAAATACAAAAAGAGTTTCAGTTTTTTTTCATCATTTGAGTAAAACAAAACAGCAGCCTTGAATTGGGAATTTGAATGGTTAGAGTTAAAATTTGGTTTGTGGTGAGATTGAATGTTGTTTCCCTTTGTGAAAGAAATCATGGATTCCTTATATAAGCTTTAGGATGATGAATGTGCAATAAGTCATTATGCTCTAAAACTAGATATATTGTGAGGAATTGAGCCTTAAAAGAGAAAAAGCCAAAAAAAAGGCATATAAACAAATGATGATATTAAGTAGCTCTTTATCTCTTTATTGAGTGATCATAGTTTGATATTCATTGCTTGGTTTGTGCCATGATTTCGAGACTGTTTTTGATACTTGAGTATGAAAATGATAGAGGCATTTAGGAATGAGCCCTACTTAGCTTCTACTATATATTTCCTTCCTTATATTGATCCCTAGTTTTCCCTGTTGAAGCCAGAAAACTCTTTCTTTAGTATTTAGTCACTAAATATTTAGCCAAGAGCCTTAGCCTTTTCTTAACCCTCTGAGAATGTGTAAGTGGTTTATTATTGATTGTGATATGGATTGAAATTATATGGTGGGTTAGATATGGTTGAGATTTTTTGCTAATACATGTTGGAGCATAAAGTATTTTGGACTTATATTCATTGGGAAGGTGCTTGTATAGTTTTTTCATTATATTATTGATCTTGTATGCCCAAAAAATGCTTGTAAGTGCTGTTGTCAAGAAGAAAAAAAGTGAAAAAAATACATATATGGAAAAATAGAAAAAATATTTTTTTAAAAAATAAAAAGATGAAAATCTGGTAGGTAGCATATTGGGTTGGAAATTTTTGGTAGCAAGATGAGCATGGTTTAGTACTTGGTGATGGTGTTTATACTTCATTGTGTATTAATGTTGTATATTTATTCGAAGTATGAACATAGAGGAGCATGAAGTGATGATGAATTGCTTGCATATTCTCAGATATTTAGCCTTGTATTCCCGTTATCCTACCTCTTTGACCCTAGTCCCGTTACAACCTTGATAAAGAACTCATTGATTTGTACTCAAGTGTTCAATTATTACGGTGGATATAGTTGTATATACAAACCTGTTGTGATGAGTATTGAATATGATTTGTGTGATTAACCCGATTATGGTTTTGAGAGATATTGAGTGATCTTTGTGAGGTTGGACTTTATTGCATATTTTTTACTAGAATGTGAGGATGATGTGATTTTATGACGCAGGCGGAAACTCCGATTTCAATTGTTGATTCGACGCACGAATGCCCAATTGAAACCCTTCTGAAAACCTATTGATTCAACACAATCGAATGCTAGATCCAGGCATCAAAATGGAATTCGATTAGAACACGAAATTGGGAAAACTGAAAGGAAATCCTTTTATATATCTCTGCCCCTTATGCAAACGAAAAGAGGCTATAAATAGCCCAGCCCCTAGGACCCAAAACGACAGGAAGAGAGGAAAACGCCCCCAAAACGTAAAACTCATAAAACAAGAAAAAGAAAAGCCAAAGGACACAGGTCAAAGGCGGTCAAAACACTCCAAAAATGTTAAAGCTCGTTCATCGATGGTTTGGTCCGCATCATTCCCTCCGGGGTGAAAAGATTTTGTCCTCGAAGTCTAGTCTGTGTCGTCATCGGAAAAGTTGCCATGGAATGGGAGAAGATGCTTCACGTTGAACACATCGGCAGTGCGGATGTGGCTTGGGAGTTTCAGCCGGTAAGCATTTGGATTGATTTTCTCAGTGATCTCTTTAGGGCCAATCTTCTTGGCAGCAAGTTTGTTGTAGTCACCGACGGAGAAGCGTTCCCTTGTCAAAACAGCCCAAACGAAGTCGCCCACTTGGAACTCGACATGTCGGCGCCGTTGTTCGGCATGCTCTTTGTAGCGAGCATTGGCGGCGGACAGGTTGTCATGCACCTTTTTGTGTATATCGAGCAGCCCTGAAACAAAATCGGAAGCTTTCCCATGGACCTTGGTGTTGTCGGGCAGTGGCAACAGGTTAAGCGGTCCGCGAGGCTGGGCCGAGTAAACGACCTGGAAGGGACTGAAACCCGTGCTCCGGTTGACAGCATGGTTGTGTCCGAACTCTGCTTGACTTAGCTTTTGATCCCAATGCTTCAGACTGTCACCAACTAGGCAACGGAGAAGGTTACCGAGGGAACGGTTAACCGCCTCTATTTGTCCATCGGTCTGTGGGTGATAGGCACTGCTAAAGTTGAGCTTCGTGTGCACCATTTTCCACAAGCTATGCCAAAAGTGGCTGATGAATCTTGTGTCACGGTCGAACACGATGGAGACGGGAAGGCCGTGGAGACGGTAGACATCACGGAAGAACAACTGTGCCACATTCACGGCATCCGTCGTCCTCTTGCATGGAATGAAGTGCACCATTTTGGAGAACCGGTCGACCACGACAAAGATTGAGTCATTGCCACGCTGAGTACGGGGTAGACCCAACATAAAATCCATGCTAATATCAGTCCATGGCTGGGAGGGAATGGGCAGCGGCATGTACAAGCCGGCATTGGTGGCCACACCTTTCGACATCTGACAAATACGACATCGCCGCACGAACTTCTCGACCTTGCTACACAACCTGGGCCAAAAGTACGAGGACTGAATGAGCTGCAGGTCCGATATCGACCCACATGGCCCTCACCGTGAAGCTCCTGGATAATCTGTAGACGGAGTGAACACTGAGGAACACATAATTGATTTCCGCGGAAGAGAAACCCATTGTGAAGAAGGAAATCTGATCATTTGTCGGATTTGACATCTTCGAGGATCACTGAGAAATACGGGTCGGTGAGGAACAAATCCATGAAGGAATCAAACCCGGGTACCTCGACCCTCAGGATGACTAGTAAACTGGACCGACGATTGAGGGCATCGGCAACGCGGTTGGTGACACCCATTTTGTGCTTCACGACGAAGGTGAATCCTTCAAGGAAAGAAACCCACCTCGCATATCGAGCTGATATTTTGTCCTGGCGGTGGAGGTGTCGGGGCGAGTCATGATCGGTGTACAGAACAAACTCGCGGTGAAATAGATAATGCCTCCAGTGCTTAAAGGCTTGAACCACTGCGTAGAACTCAACGTCGTAGGTGATGTAATTAAACCAGGCACCCGAGACCTTCTTGCTATAGTACGCAACAGGCCATCCACTCTGACTAAGAACAGCCCCGATGCCAGTCTTCGATGCGTCCGTGTACAGCTCAAATGGTAGGGAGAAATCCGGGAGGATCAAGATAGGCGCGGTCGTCAGGCATTCTTTGATCCTAATGAAAGCTGCCTCGGCTTCACTTGTCCACCCAAACTAGGTGCCTCGCATGCAATCTATGAGTGGAGCCATGAGCTCGCTGAAGTGTGGCACAAAACGCCTATAAAAGGAGGCAAGACTATGAAAGCTCCGTACCTCCGTGATTGACTTCGGTCTAGGCCAATCCCGAATCGCCTCGACCTTCACCCCGTCGACCTGTAACCCATCACCAGAGATAATATAGCCCAAAAACAGAACCTTAGGCGTCATGAACACACACTTTTTCCATACGACGTAAAACTGCCCCATCCTCAAAACATGAAGTACCTCTCGCAGGTGCTCAAGGTGCACATTAGGATTGGCACTATAGATGAGAATATCGTCGAAATAAACGACGACGAAGCTACTAATGAACAGCCGTAAAAGCTGATTCATCGCCCGCATAAACGTGCTCGGGCGTTAGATAAACCGAACGGCATCACCATCCACTCGTACAATCCCTCACGCATCTTGAACGCCGATTTCCACTCGTCGCCAGGTCGCATACGGATCTGATAATACCCGCTCTTCAAGTCCAAACGTGAAAAGACCTTGGCGCCACTAATTTGATCCAGTAAGTCGTTGAGGCGTAGGATGGGAAAACGGTACCGCACGGTAATTTTTTTGACTACCCGGCTATCCACACACATGCGCCAAGAACCGTCCTTCTTTGGTGTCAACAAAGCAGGAATGGCGATAGGGCTCATGCTTTCTCTAATGTGCCCCTTCGCGAGAAACTCCTCAACTTGCCTTCGAAGCTCCTCGTGCTCGTTCGGACTCATTCTGTAGTGCGGTCGGTGGGGAAGAGATGCTCCTGGTTCCAAGTCGATAGAATGCTGAATATCACGGAGTGGAGGAAGTTCGTCGGGCAGCTCGTCAGGGAAAACGTCAGCAAACTCGGTGAGTAATGGAGCGATTGCATTCGGGACACGACCCGCCTCAGAAACTTCTTTGCCAAGAAGCACATATAGCATGTCGGAAGTCTTTATTTCTTCACCGAATTGCGCCATTGTTAACAGGTTCGTGGCCCCCCCGCTCACCCTCTCCCCGGAGCTACCTGAAACTGCCTTCTAAATGGGTTTACTCGGCACCAAAACGATCTTCAATCCGTCAAACACGAAGTTGTAAGAGTTCTCCCGACCATCGTGAGTTACTCTCCTGTCAAACTGCCATGGCCTACCAAGCAACAAGTGACATGCATCCATGTTCACCACATCGCACCAAACCTCGTCTCGGTATTTTGCCCCAACAGAAAATGATATCAAGGTGCGTTTCGATACCATTACCTCACCACCACGCTTCAGCCAAGCGAGCTTGTATGGCTTCAGATGCTGCTTGGTTTTGACATTCAGCTTCGCCACCGCCTCCTCCGAGAGAATATTCTCGCAACCTCCCGCGTCGATAACAAATCGACAAACTTTGCCAAGTACAGTGCATGTCGATTGGAAGATGTTGTTTCGCAGCCAATCTTCTTCTGTTGCTTTGGGCGTTAAACACTACCTACACACAACCAATGACAATCCCACGTCACCCTCAATGATCTCTTCGTCATACACGGGCTGGTCAGACAAGGGCCGCTCGTCGGCTTCTACATCCTCGCCGGGTTCATCAATAATAAGTACTCTTTTGCCGGCTTTCTGGCAATCGACCTATCGGTGACCTTGCTCTCCACACAAGAAGCACTTGATGGTGCTTGCACTCGCTGCTCCCCGCGGGAAGCCAGGGGTCGAAGGTTTCCCCGCAGTGGTTGTGGTCGGTCCGGGAGTCACAGGCTCGTCCCATCGGGTGTTAGCAAATGGGTTGGTAAATTGGGCCGCGGTGCCACGGTGTGCTTGCTTCTCCACTGTGAGGGCTCGCTGAAACGCCGCGGAAACAGAAACTGGATCAAACATGTTAACGGTCTCCGAAATTTGAAGCTTTAGACCACCGATGTACCGCGCAACAAGCTGATCTTCGGTTTCTTGCACGTCATTCCGTGCCAACAATTGATAAAATTTGGAAGTGTACTCTTCGACCGTACGAATTCCATGCCGTAAGTTTTGCAAGCTTTGATACATTAACCTTTGGTAATTGTAGGGGAGGAACGCCGCCCGAAGGTGTTTCTTCATCTTTTCCCACGACGAAATCTTCGGCTTACCCACTCGACTTCGGGTGATCTTTAATTGCTGCCACCACGCCATTGCACGGCCTCAAAGCCTCGTTGCAATTAGCGCGACTCGCCTCTCATCGAGAACTCCCCGAAACTCCAGAATTTCCTCGACCGTTGAGAGCCAATCGAGAAATTCCTCTGCTTGGAGACTGCCGTGAAATTCTGGGATATTCCTCTGCTTGAATGATTGATTTAATCCTTGGACATTTATGTTATTTGTAATGTTCTTGAAGGTTAAAGATTTAGAGGCTGAATTGGCAAGTTACTGCAGTTTATGGTTATTTGAGCTTGGAGATGGAAGAGGAGAAAAATATGGAGATGCTGGAATAATAATGGAGATATTTGGTGCTGAATTATGGAAATTACAAATGTAGTTGGAAAAGAATCAAGACTGATTTGAAGACTCCTAAATGTTAGGAAAGAATATTGTGTTTATCTCTTTGAGTTCTAACACGACCACAAAGACCCACCTCTAGCACCGGTTTTTAAAACCGGTGTTAAAAATTTAATAGCACCGGTTTTTTAATTTTAAACACCGGTTTTCATTAACACCGGTTTTTTAAAAACCGGTGCTAAATTTTACAATAGCACCGGTTTTGCAAACAATTAGCACCGGTTTTTAAAAACTGATGCTAAAAATTAGAAAATTTTATTTTTCCTGCCAAAGAAATAGCCAAAAATTTTTAAATAGCACCGGTTTTTCAAAACCGGTGCTAAATATTTGTAAAATTCTATCTTCCCGCCAAAAAAATCATAATAGGCTAAAAATTAAGGAATAGCACCAGTTTTTGCAAAACAATAGCACCAGTTTAAAAACCGGTGCTAAAAATTAAAACTTAGCACCGGTTTTTTGTATAATTTAGCACCGGTTTTAAAAACCGGTGCTAAAACTTAAATAATAGCACCGTTTTTTTAAAAAATAGCGTGCTAAAAATTTTCTATAATTGTTTTCCCGCCAATGAAATAGCCCAAAATTTTAAAATAGCACCGGTTTTGGAAAATTTAGCACCGGTTTTGGAAGAAAATAACACCGGTTTAAAATTTTCCCGCCAAAGAAATCGTAATAAAAAAATTCCCGCGAAAGAAACTGGTAAATATTTTTAAAATAGCATCGGTTTTGGAAGAAAATAGCACTGGTTGAAACCGGTGCTAAAAATTTTTAAAGTTTTCCCGCAAAAAAAATTTCCCCCCCAAAGAAATGCCAAAAACTTCTAAATATTTTTTGAAAATTTTTAAATTTCATTATTTCCGCCCAATGAATTCAAAAAATTCGCTAAAAATTTCAAATAATCTTCCCAGAAATTTCATGAGTTGGGAGCAGCTGCGCAGCTGCTCTAAGTTTTTTTTTTTTTAACTTTCAAAATCGTTCACCTCTTTTGTTGACTTTAACTAATGACTAAGTTAAATTAATCAACGATCAACCTTCACTGACCTCATATATACAAATAAGAATAAAATTTGTTTACATTAAATAATTAATGTTCAACCCTTAATTGATTTAGTATACTCCCTCTGTCCCGGATTAAATTGCACAAGATCAAAGATTCAGTCAAACTAAGAAAACTTTGACTACATATTTGAATAAATATATAAACAATCGTGAAAACTTTACTTGACTTTCAATATATAAACACTATTGGACAGGCCACTTATTTCTTACCTTATACACTGCATTTCTTAAATTACATACAAAATTTAAAAATTTTGAAAATTTTTTAGATTACATATTTTTATATTTTCACCTTCGAATACATATTAGTACTTGTTTTAACTTATAAAATGCAAAATTTAAATTTTATAAAAAAAATTACAACATTTTAGGCAAGTATCTCTGAGGACTGTCCATAAGCTCATGGAAGGCCGCCTTTCCTGAGACTTTCCCAACACTAATAACTACGCTAACTTTGACTAATTAACAGTCAAACAATACTTGACTTTCAATATATAAACACTAATAACTAGGCTAACTTTGACTAATCAACGGTCAAACTATACTTGACTAATCAACGGTCAAACTATAATTGACTTTTAATATATAAACACTAATAACTAGGCTAACTTTGACTAATCAACGGTCAAACTATACTTGACTTTCAATATATAAACACTAATAACAAAGTTGACTTTAACTAATTAACGGTCAAAATTTATTTGAATTAGTATATAATAAATACTAATAAAAATGTTTGACTTTGTCTAATCAACGGTCAAACCTTACTTGACTTTCTATATATAAACACTAGCGACTAAGCTGACTTTAACTAATCAATGGTCAAACTATACTTGACTTTCAATATATAAACACTAATAACAAAGTTGACTTTAACTAATTGACTGTCAAAATTTATTTGAATCGGTATATAATAAATACTAATAAAAAACTTTGACTTTGTCCAACCAACGGTCAAACCTTACTTGACTTTCTATATGTAAACACTAGTGACTAAGCTAACTTTAACTAATAAACGGTCAAACTATACTTAACTTTCATTATATAAACACTGATAACAAAGTTGACTTTAACTAATTAACCGTCAAAATTTATTTGAATTAGTATATAATAAATACTAATAAAAATGTTTGACTTTGTCTAATCAACTGTCAAACCTTACTTGACTTTCTATATATAAACACTAGTGACTAAGCTGAATTTAACTAATCAACGGTCAAACTATACTTGACTTTCAATATATAAACACTGATAACAAAGTTGACTTTAACTAATCAATGGTCAAGCCTTACATTAACTATTTAATAAATTACAAAGACTTGGGTGAAACGGTCTCACCCAAGATTATGGTGAGACTGAGGTCTATATTAAAATAAGAAAAGGGGTGGGGACTTCTATGTAATTATATAGAATAATAATACATCTTTCTTCCCCAATTTGCCAACCATTCTCTATTCGTCCTCTGCTCTTTCTCCATTTTTCCTCCGCCGCTTCTCCTCCGCAGCTCCGCTTCTCCTTCGTTTTCTCTTCCACGGTCCACCCCACTCCAATCTGCTCAGATATGCTCTTCTATGCTCCGATTTGCTCCATTCGTTGCTTCACTCTTTTATGAAACCCTAGGTTCATCTCTTTACTAGTTTTTTTTTCTCATTTTCTAATTTTAATCTTTGATTTGTGGTCTCAACGTGGTGATTCTGACATATTTTCACTGTTTAATTATTTTTTATTGTTACTTGCAGGTCCTTGCTCGTTCTCGAACTGAACGAGTTGAGATATGCTCCGTTATGTTGCTCCCCTATGCTCCGATTTTCTACGCTCCGTTGCTTCACTATGCTATGAAATCCTAGGTTCGTCACTCTACTTGTTTTTTTTTCTCATTTTAATCTTTGATTTCCGGTCTCGACGTGGTGATTCCGTCATCTTTTCACCGTTTAATTGATTTTTTATTGTTATTAGCAGGTCCTTGCTCGTTGTCGAGCTGAATGGGTAGAGGAGGATCCTCTACCACTGGCGCTGCCATCCTCCGCTGCCAGAGCCTTTAAATCTAGCATTGGTGAGTCTCTAAAACTCACTGTAATTTACTTCTTCATTTCTCTGTTTTCAGTTTGATGACTGCCGATTTCAATTGCATTTGTGATGTTTAAGCGTTTGATGTTACTGAGCTATAGTAGATAAATTCTATATATTTCCGTTAGTTTATTGTTTTAAGTACTGTTTTCTATTCTATAAGTACTGTTTTTGCCGTGTTTGCGTTAAATCAATCGTGAAAAGTTAAATTGTGTAACTTAAGTTCGGATAGAGGAAGTATAATGATTAAAAAAATTTGAATAATCAGTGATTGAACTGATAAGTGTTTGAATGTGACTTCCGGCTGATTTTACTAAGTATATGCTTTTCTGTTCTATTATAAAAAAGAGAAGAAAGCTTTTGGTGCTATTACGAAAATATTTTCATCTCATTTGTTCCATTTGTTGATTTGTTGAAGATCTGTTAAGCTTAATTTGATATAATATTTACTCAAGAAATCTCAGCCATTGCTTATCTTTGATAATGTTTCAATAGTAGAATTAGTCACACATTATTACTAAATCACTATAAAACTTCTTTTTAGGCAAGACTCCCTGTAGTGTTGAGAATGTATCGTGATACACTTATTGCTGATATGAAAGCTGCTTTCAAGGCAGCAGTTTCTGAGTGGCTTCCTGTTCTCATTGCCTCAGATGTTCAAGGTGAAAGGATGGTTGATGATGATGGTAAGTCTCATAAGTTACTTTCCATCATAATCCTTCTTCCCTTCATGTCAGGTGGAAAGAAAATATTGTTGTATTATAATCTGCCACAAAATATGTCATAAAATTTTAATCTTTAGTTCCTTACTTTAAATTATAACTAGTTTGAGTATCTGGATGGGGAGGGTTTATTTATATCAGTTATTGATACATTTTCTGACAGGGGGAGGTTCCTCGCTTTGAGATAACCTTAGAAGCCTGTCTCCCGACTGCTTTCTTCAACTTTTGAGCGCTATTTTTATTGTAGTGCAGGTAATGCTTATACGACTATAACTCTGTTTGGCTCATGATGTGTATTTTCATGACAATTGTCATCCTTCATGGAATGATCATGGTCAGCAATGATTGATCTTTTAGAAAGATTCATTCTTCTCTCAAGCTTTCTTATTCTTCAGAGTGTAGATAGAATCTTCCTGTCTACAATAACTTTTCTTGATTTGCATGTACCCTTGGGATATATGCTTGGTATATGCTTGATATCTTCAATGATGAGATAGAATATTCAATGAGATCAACTCTGCCTACGATATATGCTTGGTATCTTAGATGATGTCTTCTAGTGGAGAGTTCTGTTTTGTATGCCAATTGTATACTTGACTCAAGCTGTGGTAATGGTGGTTGACTATCATGTTCTCTCTCTGAACAAAATGTCCAGAATCCA
Source organism: Rubia yunnanensis (assembly GCA_037428765.1). NCBI lineage: Eukaryota > Viridiplantae > Streptophyta > Magnoliopsida > Gentianales > Rubiaceae > Rubia > Rubia yunnanensis. The sequence continues at coordinate 32,408,999 of CM075067.1, read as the reverse complement.
GTACTACATGCTTCCAGCGAACTTTTTCTTTTAGGATATTAGTGAAAGTTAGCCTATTCTCTCTTTACCAAATTCTCGCCCGTCTAGCTACATCCAGTTTCAAGGTTATGTTTTTTTGTCAAAATAAATTTACTATCCATCGCAAGTTCTTGCTTTCGTGTTGGATATAGTAAAAAGGGAATATATCCTTGCTTCATCATTTTGTTTTCATAGTAACATGGTTTCACATTTGAAGGTGATTGTTTCCTAACGTAGATTTCAGTATCCAGTGACAAAATGGTGTCTGGTAAAATATATAGTGAGCGAGCATGTACCATACAATTATACAAATGATTTTCATATATTTCAGTGGTATATGGATCTGGACTCGTTTATGTATTTTACGAAATATAGTGTCTGCATAGAAGAAAATGGGAGAGTTGATACTAATGTTAGGATGCAACAAATGGAAAAATGAGAAATGTTTATTTTCTAGGCTAGGATTGTTGGGTTCCAACAAGTTCTTGGAGGTACTAGTAGCGTCACCTTAGCCTAAAACAAAATGAATCATATTTCTCGTACTATTGCAGAACCAATACACCCTTTTTATAAGGATGGATGAAGTAATATTTTATATAGTTAAGGGTGAATTAAACCATGAATATGCTAGGTTATCCATGGCGGAGACAAATACACTGATATTTTTGCAACGTACAGGTACATGCAACCCCGATGGATTGTTCAAGATTCTTTCATTCTCATTCCATGGATTTTGGCCACTTCCTGGCAACAATTCTTCTTCAAACGAATATCTCTTTAACCACAATGAGTAATCATTCTTATTGTCCATCTTGTTCTTGTCGATCATATTTCCAAAATTATTAGATTGTTTCACTAACCACTTGTACCTTTCTTTACCTCCAATTTGGAATCTGGGAATTATAATTACTGCTGATAGGTTCGGTTCTCCCAACTATGTACTCATTTCATCTTTGTTTTTGCAAGAGTAGAGAAGAAACTGAGATTTTAGAGCTGTAAGTGAAGGCAGTGCACCATAAATTGTGCTGCGGTAGTTTTATTATTGTATAATTAGAACTATTATTCTTGTCATAGTCGTGCGAGACAAGGTGTTTGTATACATTAATGTGGAAATAAATTATTAATTTTGGGAAGTTGATTTTATTATTAAATTAATATGGAATAAAATTGTTAATTTTGAGTCTTTTTCCCTTTCTCTGAAAGCGGCAGCGCGCTGCAGCTTTCAGAGGAAGGGATTTTTTTTCAACGTCGTAAATAAATTAGCACCGGTTAAAAAACTGGTGCTAACAAAAAAATGGTGCTAACAAAAAAATCCGGTGCTAATTTAGCACCGGTTGAAAACCGGTGCTAACAAAAGAAAAACCGGTGCTAACAAAAAAACCGTTGCTAGTTTTGCACCGGTTGAAAAAAAACCCGGTGCTAAATTAGCACCGATTACTTAGGCACCAGTTTTTTTTGACGAAAAAACCGGTGTTAGAACATAAAAAAACCGGTGCTAGAGGTGGGTTGCTGTGGTAGTGTAATTAGAAAAGGAAAGACATATTTTATTCCTTATCTATCTTTTGGTTTCAGTAATATTTTAGGAGACTATTTAATTTTTATTTCATGCGCATAGACTGTACGCATAGAAGAGAGAGGCAGAAATACGTACGCACAGTCCATCGGCACAGAACAGTATTTGCGATTTAGGTTTTCCAGTATTTTATTCAGACAACTTTCATCATTTATTTTTATGCTTTTCATTTTTAAATTAATCATGTATTCTAGCTAAATTCTTCCTTTCCGGTAAAGATCAAGAAAGTACTGGCGTTGATTCTCGTGAGAACTAATTAGTTCTTATACTTTGATTTCTGTTTGTATTTGCTGTTCTTGATTATAATAATTATAATTTCTTTCATGTTATTGAGTAATGGCTATTATTTGATAGCATGTTAGTTAATTTAATGCCAAATGAACCAATCATCCGTAATTGTAATTTCAGTTCAATCAGTGGTAGGGAATAAACGTATTAATTTAACAATTCGGCATCCTAGTTTGTTGGTTATGAATTGGGTCTTTCTCATTCTTGATGCTACTAGGATATTAAATCTATAGAGCGTCTCTTAGGTTATATGTTAGTTAGAGAGATAATTGGTGAGGCGTCCTCCTGATTATTGACAAGGTAAGGAGAGATTGGTTGCTTGCAACTATACCCAATTTGTGTGCATGCATTTAAAGTCATATTTACATCAAGGATCGAGATAGAAAGCCAGTACAGAATTGATCATAACCGGAATCTTCTCATTATAGTTGAATTGTTTTGCAATCTGTAACAATTTCTCATTATTATTTTTACTCGATTGTTAGTTTCTGTTATTCACTACCCTCATCTAGTTCTCTGGTTACAAATTCAAAGATTAAAGATTAAGGAAAAAGTCTCACCAGTCTCTTGGGAAACGAACCTACTCGCATCTATACTGGTTGGTATGCCCATACCGACCACAGAATCCTGAATTGAAATTCTTCTTAGAGCTTGACTTATTTTTGGTGTAAAATGAGACACCAGATGGACATGCCAAGATTACTACCACCATAAATGAAGATGTTCCACGTCTTGATCAAGCATTTAAAGGTTATGTTCGGGATCCTCTAAGTGACATGACGGGACCTATGACAAGGTTAAGGACTAATCTTAGGGATGCTGCTTTAAATGCTTTGATTGATCTTCTTTATGATGAAGAATTGAAGATGGATTCATCATCGATATCATGGATTTATTGTTCAAGATTGTCGAAGAACTGAAGACATTATAAAGAACGCTATACTTTTTTTCCCACTGGGTTTTTAATGAGGTAGTGTGATCACTATAAAATACTGTAATATTATTTTATTTTGGGTTTATTGGACTAATAGCTTGGCCATGTCAGCTTTGAAGAGCTAATTTTGACATTACAGTCCATTAGGCTTTAGTATGTTCAGTTTTATTCTAATTAGAGTTAGTTTTGGTAAGGTTAGACTAGGCAATATTCATCCAGCGTGTGATATGGATGAATTCGGCCATAGTCAGCTTATTTTAGGTATTTTAGTTAGATATGATTTTAGCTTCTTAAAGCTGCCATAAGTCGATTCAGTTTCCAATTGTGATTAGGGTTTGGGCGAGATAGTAACCCTATAAATATGGAGACCTTTTGGACGAAATTCTTACATCTTTTATCAATCAAATATACAATCTTTTGATTTCACACTCTTTTCTTGATTGATTCTTAACCCCGAGGGATAAGTAAGTATCAATAAACCTTGTAATCTGACTGTATGAGAGTCATTTTATCAGCCATACTTATCCATTTGTTTTTTCCAATTCTTAATTTTTTTATCATGCAGTTCATAAAAGGACCTGAAGTGTTCATTTTTGGTTCTACCTGTGTAAATGGGGCATCCTATGTAGGTGAAAGATAGGGTACCTTGACTCATCCCTAGCTTTAGATATAAGTAGATATATGTGTGGAGGTTTAGCCTTATTGCTAATATAGAAGTTACTTTTTTGATAGTTAATTTTCTAACCCGAAGTAACTTAAAAAACCATATAATAAAGCCTTAAGTATAATCACAGAATTTCCGGTAATCTATAGGAAAATTACAGTGTCATTTGCACATGTTAAATGAGAAACTTGATAAGCTCCATTAGGGAGACTTTAGTATGGTAATTTTCCATTATAAAAAATAAATTTCAGACTTCTTGTGAAAGCTTTCCAAAAAAATATTGAATAAACATGGAGATAGTGAATCTCCTCGCTTAATTCCCCTAGAGACCTTAAAACATCCCGCAGGTATGACATTTATCTGTATGGAAAAGGAAGCACATGACAGATTGTTACAGATGGTCTTGATAAAGTCAGAGTGAAAACCAAACTTTTGCATAATTTAGGCTAAGAAATTCCAGTTGACCCTGTTAAATGCTTTTGCCAGATCAAGCTTGATTATGCAGTTGGGATTGGTTTATTTTTTGTTAAGAAACCTGGTCATTTCTTGGAGATAGATGACATTACCAGCTAGTTCTCTATCTTTCTTGAAAGCATATTGGTTTTCTAAGATAGTGTTTGTCAATAGGGTTAAAAGTCTTTCATTAATAAATTTTGAAAAAAACTTTATTAATGAAATTTGACAAGCTGATAGGCCTATAGTTTGCAAAAGAGATGGGAATCTCTTTTTCGGGTATTAGGACAATCCTGGTACTTGAAATACCTGGTGGTATCCTATTACCTTTCATGAAATCTAGGACAACATGTAGAATGTTAGAACCTATTATTTTATAGAATTCCCTAAAAAACCAGCAGTGTAACCATTAGGTCCAGGTGAACCATTTAGGTTTAGAGAGAAGATTAATGATATAATTTCCTCTAGGTCTAGATCTTCCATAAGCCGAATATTATCATTAACAGTAATGCAAGATGGGATCTGCTTAAGTAAATGGTCCCTAGAGATTTGGGAGGAGGGGTCCAGGTCTTTTAATAGTAGGTTGGAGAAAAAACTGATGGCTTCTCCTTCAATGTCAGCTGGTTTGTCTAACCAGGTTCCATCAGAGGCTTTTATCTTGGAGATGATCTGTTTAGATATTCTTTCCTTAACTGAGGCATGAAAATACTTTGTGTTTTCATCCCCATTTTGAAGCCATTTGATGTTAGTCTTCTGTTTCTAGAAGAGCTTTTCATCATGAAGGGCCTAAGTAAGATTGGAATGTTTCCTTTTTAGTTCAATTAGATTAGCAGTGGAATTAGAGTTTCCAAAAAGATGTTCCTGTTGAAGTACCTCTTCCTCTGCCGGCTTTATATCAGCATTTATATATCCAAAAACCTCTCTCTTCCATGTTTTAAGAACTATCTTAAGTCTCTTCAAGTTAAGAAATAGCCCTATCATACCAGCTTCATTCATAGTTTTTTCTTAGTCCATTTTAACTATACTCCTGAGGTTTGTTCTTGTGAGCCATATGTTTAGGAATCTTAATGGCTTTGGGTATGATTCTATATTACTTCCTATGGTCAACATTAGGGGGCTATGGTCTAAAGTGTTTTTGTTTAGAGTATGTATGGAGCTGTTAGGGTAGGCAAAAAACCAGTTGTTACAGCTTTGGGCTCCATCTAACCTTTCTAAGGTGGGTATTCTTCTGAGGTTGGACCAGGTGAAGGTATTACCTACTATAAATGTCTCTGTGACTTGGTTCTTGTTGATGAAATCTGAAGAGTGTCAAATATTAGATCTATTAGGTGAGTTAAGGCCTTTGTACTCCGAAACATATGTCATGGCATTAAAATCTCCAATTAGTAAGTTTTTAGAATTCACATCATGTTTCAAAGTATTCCATAATATTTTCCTAGCAGCCACAGAAGTAGAGGCATGTAGGAAAGTAGCAGACATTTCTTTCTGAAAAGATAATATATTAATATTATCTTGAATGAATTGGTCATAATCATAGATAATGTCCAATTGACATTCTAAATTCTAGAAAAGCCAAATGTTACTAATAGTGGAGCAGTAGTGGGATTGGTAGTTCAATTTGATCCTATATAGATCACCCTACTTGGCATCATTTTTTGGCTCTAGGATACATAGAAAAGATATAGAGTGAATTTTTCTAAGCCTTTTCATTATATAAAAAGAAGTGTCAATACCCCTGATGTTCCAGATTAACCATTTAAAGTTAGTGGTTTTACTAGACATTAAGGCTGTGGGGGTTTACTTTTTTCTACTGATTTGAGGTTCATTGAGTTAACCCTATTGAACAGTGTTTTCTTCTTAGATTTCCTGCATTCAACTTAGTGTTAAGATCTTGGACTTTTAGCTGAATTGTTCTATCCTGTACTTGAAACAGTTCCTCATCCTGATCAGATATAGAATCATAACTAGATCACTTAGAAGGGAAAATATATTCTCAGCTATAGGATTACTTCTTAGGCAGAGATTATGTGGACTGTTCTCATCTGAGTTTATATGTGTAATGATAGATAGATGATCTACTAGTCTTTTACTCTTGTCAACATTATCTATTTTCATTAGGTTCAATAGTGAGGTGTCAGTCGGACACTAAGTGCCTGATTGATAGATCTTACTTATCCTTTTCTCAGAATTTTCAAGCAAAATAGCACTGTTCACAGAAAAGAGAAGCATAGAATTATCTATCAAAACTACAATTTTAGCATTTTCAAGCACTGCTACATTATCATCAAGCCTTACAAAAGGAACATCAGGTAATACAACAGAGGTTTTAGGCAATACAACAGGTAATACATCAGGTGATATTACGCAATACAACAAATACATCTGGTAAAGCAACATTTTCATCATCATTGACAACCTGCATAGCAGAAGATTCTCTAGAATAGAGCTATCACTGAGATGAGCTATAGCATCATTGGCCTGGTTCTGAGCATTATCAGTATCAGCCTGGTTCTAAGTATTATCTGTATCAGCATCACAGTCTTTATCAGTTAGACCAGTATTTCCATTTCTGATATTAAAACTATTTTTCTTCAGTGGTGCAATTGAGTGATTTTGTGTCTTAGCATCAAATTCCTTTTGAGAGAAAGAAATTCTAGATGAGGACTTAACTTTATTAGCATGAATTTATAGGGGTTTGAACTGATTGCTTTTTTGAACTGGCAAGTTGGTAGTTTTACGGCCAGTGATCCTGGGGGCAGTATTGGGTGGAGGGTTATGCATTTAGAGATATCATGGCCTACTTTTTTTTATAGTGAAGGCAATATGTAGGGAGTTTCTCAAATTTAAGACTGTATTTTTCATTGTCCTACAAAGAGCCTAACCTAATAGTGGTTGGAATGCAGGATAACTGATTAAATTCTACACATATTTTAAGGGCAGATGGCCTAGTGAGTTTTCATGTGGCCGAGTCAATTTTCATGAAAATGCGTATCTGGTTGCCAATAGCTTCAATCGATTCTTTGTTATAGTAGTATAATGGTACATTCCTAATGGTAACCCATACTGGGACTATAGGGGATTCAGTATTTGGTTTGAAATCAGGGTTCCATCTTAGGCTTCTCTTAGTACTACCATTTAGGGACCAAACATCTTTAGTCCAACACCTCTGAAAATCCTCAACCGATTGGAATCGAATAAGAATATTTTTGAAGTCTAGGGCACCTACTTGAAACTTACCTGCAAAAATCGATTGTCCTAAAATCAGTTTCAATTCGTTCTATGGTTGGGCGGCCTTTGGGAAAATTTCTGATCAGCGCATTCTTGTATGGTTCAGCCAACCTGTTAGTTTGTTCGTTAGAATAGAGACAAGAAAGTTCCCCCTTGTGTTGGGTTACCAGCGTTAAGTTGTGGATTATTGGAAGGGTGGTGGCAGTTGGAAGAGATCCTAGTGCTACAATTCGGGCAAATGAGCGGGTGGGGAGGGGATTAATTATATTAGTGTTGGATGGCGGTTGAGCCGCCATAGCGGTCAATTGGAACTTGTTGCCAATGGTGGTGGCGATGGATGGATGGTTCGAAAGGTTTAATAATTTAGCCGTGATTAGCGATTGTTTGGTGCCAGTAAGAGAGAAGGAGGAGAGTTAGAGAGATAGATAGAGAGAGAAAGGGCATCAAATGCGGTGTTACAGATAAAAGTGTAATATTAGTTAAAAATTTTGGTTTATGTACGGTCCAGCAAGCAAAGCTAGCATCCACTACTAGGCCCAGCCCAACAATGTTCAGCAGCAAAGGCAAACTCGGTTCAGCCAAAACTATTGAGAACTTAGGGACACGCAAAGAACGTGGGATGATGAATAAGGAACGAAGGCAAACCATAAAGGCCACAAACTCAGAAAGTAGAATCGTGATGCACCCCATTATCTCTGTCCCTAAAAACAAGGAAGCATAATCAGGTAATTCTATAAATACATCAAATGGAGAAGAAGTTAAGGTATGTGCTACTATTCAGATATATCCCATTTCTTAAAGAGGAGACTGACTTGATCGTTGGAGGGATTCTCTAGGATTCATTTCTGAGATTGTCTTTGCAGGTGAAGGAAGTTACAGAGGTGAGCAGAAAAGAAGGTACATGGACAAGCTACCACAGCATGCGGCTCCATCTATGGAGAACGGAATTTTGTTCATCTTCAGGTTTCTCAGGTAAGCAATAGTGTTCACCAGGAGTGAAAAAACCACAATCATTAGTCACAAGAAATTATGCTTGGATGTAATGGGGGTACACACCATCAGCATCAACATACCCCAAGTAAGGGAAAAGAGCTTAACAGAGAAGAAAAAAAATAGGAAAAGGGAGAAGCAGAATCTCCGAACAATAATTGTGACAAAGAAAAATGAGCGTTCGCGGCATTCTTAGAAGCAAACAGAAAAGACCTGTATAATCAATTTTTGAAGACTATGAAGCAAAGACCACAAAAACAGGAGAAAAGGGTGAATCAAGAACTCGAACGTCTTCACTATGAAGAAGAGCTACGCGACATTGTCGTAGAAGATAACGTAGACAAGTCGCCCTTGGCACCCCTTTTATGAGACATTAAGATGCCTAAAAATTTCAAGCTCCCCCTACATGTTAAAGTCTACAATGGTACCATGGACCCAAACAAGTTCTTACATTCATAGAGAAATAACACAAAATTTTGGGATGTGAACATAGAATTAGTACGCAAAGAAGTTTCCTATATTTCTATCAGGTATGGAAATCACGTGGTACAAAGATCTTCTGAATGAAAGTATCAAGTCTCGGGCACAACCGTCAAATCTATTTTTGGGGCGTTTCTACCAGAAACACAAGTTCACTAGAATAATCACTGGTCTCAACAATATAGCGCAGCAAAGCAATGGAAGCCTCACAGAGTATTATAACCGATTTCCCACGAAGAGCCTAAAAGTTCAAGATTTGTCATTTCAAATGTCGTTGGGTGCTTTCATAGGAGGCACGAGGTCTGGTGAATTTTACAAAGAGCTGACGAAGAACATGGCGGAAAACCAAGGGATCTACAAAAGATGATAGAACAATATGTACGAACGGAGAAGGAGAACAACCAAAAAATAGAAAAAGGAGCGTGGTGAGAAGCGAACAATGGAGGATTCGTAGAAGTGCTGGCATAAAAAAGGAAAAAAAACATCGGTTTCAGAATAGGAGAACTGAGATTGCACGGTTCATCATTTCAAGACACGCCTCTAACGAAGACAAGGAAGGAGATATGACTAGCAAATAAGGATCTATTTTGGGAGCCAGCGCCAATGATGGCACAACTATAATAAAGATCTAGGGAGTTTTACTGTGCCTTCCACAAAGATCATGGCCATGACATAGAGTATTTCAGGGACCTAAGAAGACAGATTAAAGAAACTCTGAGTATTGGAAACTTGGGACAATATAGAAAAGACGCGACAAGTCCGTACAGAGACATGAGCAAGACAGCAAACCCCCCTCTAAGAAACCAAGGTACTGTGACCACAACGGGTAAAAATAAAAAAAATGACTGCGGCTATAGAATACAACAACAACGTGGATGGCAAAGCAAAAGAGACAATTATCTTCTCTATACACAGGTCCACGGAGTTATTGTCAACAATGCATGAAAGTCCAAAGCAAAATATTCTCCCCAGCGAGAACTAGTGGACAAAAGATTTCAACCAAGCCAAGCGATTATATTGAATGAAGGTGATGTGGTACCCAACGCTTCGCCACATAATAACCTAATGGTCATCATAGCTGAAATCAGAAATGCAACTGTTCACAGGGTATTCGTGGACGACGGTAGCACGGTTGAAATAATATTTGTGGAATGCTTTAACATGTTGGGGCTCAAAGAACAAACCTAAAATAGTCCACATCTTTGTTTGTTGGATTCCCTGGTTGAGCAAAAATATCTCTAGGAAATATACAACTGCCGGTCACGATCAGAGAGAATGGGAAAAATTGCACCATCATGTGCAAATTTGTGGTTTTGGATGGCCCAAGTACATTTAACGCCCAAATTGGAAGACCATGGATAATCAGAGCTAAGGCAATTTTGTACCCTTATCACCTGGTAATGAAATCCCCAACCCTAAATGGAATCGAAACCATTAGGGGAAACCAGCAAGTAGCAAAGCAATGCATGGTATTAGTGATGAAGGAAGGAAAGATAGGGGAAAAGGCAAAGATGGTTAATACCATTTTGGGAGGTAACTTGCTAGAACAATCAGCTGCATCAGTTGACTTAGGGGAAGAAACGGAGTTGGTAAGCCTAGATACGAAGGATGGTTCCAAATGCGTAAAGATTGGAAAACACCTTCCAAGCAAAGAGAAGGGGAAGGTTATTCAAATTTTGCAAAGCCACATGGACACGCTAGGATGGAACATATAGAACATGGGAGAAGTAAGCTCAGACATTGCTACCCATTTGTTAAACATCAGTAGCACGGTCAAACCGGTTAAACAAAAACAACGTTGCTTTGAAAATTATAGGAAAAAGGCAATCGAGAAGGAGGTTGCATTGTTTTTGCAAACTGGTATAATAAAAGAATTTATATACCCAAAGTGGTTAGCAAACTCGGTCATGGTGAAGAAGTCAGATGCTGCTTCGAGAATGTGTATTGATTTCATGGATTTGAACAAAGCATGTCCAAAATATTCTTACCCTTTGCCAAAGATTGATCAACTGGTGGAATTAATTTCAAGATACGAAGCCTTGGCAATCTTGGATGCATACAAGGATTATCACCAGATACTTATGAACCTGGATGATGCAAAGAAAACTGATTATATAACGAGCTTCAAAATGTTTTGTTATGCAAAGATTCCATTTGGACTCAAACATTCTGGAGCAACATACAAAAGAGTGATTGATAAGGTGTTATGAAGCCAAATAGGGAGAAATGTCAAAGCTTATATTGACGATATGGCGATCAAGAGTAAAACAGTATGAAGCTTCACTGTAGACTTAAAAGAAACTCTAGACACGTTGAAGGCCACGAGGATGAAGCTAAACCCCAAGAAGTGTGTAATTGGAGTGGGGGCTGGAAAATTATTTAGATACAAGGTTTCTTCAAAGGGTATCAAGCTAACCCAAATAAAATTCAAGCCAATGTCATTCTTCCCTAACCGCGAATAGTTAAAGAGGTGCAAAGATCATTGGCACCGTTTAGCTGCTTCGTATCGAAGGCAACAGAGAAGCAATTTCAACTTTTCAAAGTGTTAAGAAAGGTAAGAAAGTTCAGCTGGAGTGAAGATTTCCAAAAGGCATATGATGTGCTAAAGGACCAGCTTCAAGAGTTACCGATGTTAAAGTCGCCCGCACCTAGAGAGACATTGTACTTGTACTTAGCAATATCATAGAACGCTGTCAGCTTGGTGTTGGTTTTCTAAGAAGGATAAAAAGAAGTCCCGGTTTATTACATTATTAGAATCCTGCAAAAAGTGGAGAAAGCTTACATGCCAGTAGAAAAGCTAACCTTAGCCCTAGTCTACTAAGCACAAAGACTGAGAACTTATTTTCATAGTCATCGCATAGTGTTTTACACAGGGTTTCCAATTAAGAACATCCTCACCAAGCCAGAGTCTTCAGGAAGACTAGCGAAGTGGACCCTGGAACTAGGTCAATTTGAAATACAATTTCAACCTAGAACAACGATCAAGGCTCAGGATGTAGCGGACTTCATCACAGAGATGACAAGCGAAGAGACACAGAGGGTGAGTGTATGTCAAAGTTGGGGGATTGACAAAGGAAAGAAAAATGGGAGGAGGTTTCTTGGACGTTGTTTGTTAACGGCGCATCAAGCAAGGAAGGTTGTGGAGCACGATTGCTTCTCATTGACCCAAATGGGGGCGAAAACAGACACTCGTTACGATTCAATTTTTTGCTCACTAACAATGAAACAGATTACAAGGCTATAATTTTTAGACTAGATTTTACTATCAGAATGGAAGTCAAGAGTGTTTGAGTGTCCAGCAATTCCTTGATTGTAGTTCAACAAGTGAAAAGTGATTATGAGGTGCAAGAGGATCAGTTGCTGAAGTATTTAGGTAAGGTGCAACAACTTATAGCCCAACTTGAATATTTCAATATACAACATATACCACAAAGAAAAAATACAAAGGCGGACACATTAAGCAAGCTAGAAGCAGCATGATTTCTTTCTCATACCGAGCAGGGGAACGTTATTACGGAAGTAATCCCAGTCATAAGCACCATGTTAATGATTCTGTTAACAATCCAAGAGGATAAAGTAAGTTGGATGACTCCACTGAATAACTTCCTTGCAAGAGGAACATTTCTAGAATATAAGATGGAGGCCAGAAAACTGGAGTTACGTTCTACTAATTACGCCTATGAAGACAGGACCTTGTACAAAAAAGGCTTATTGTCCTTATGGATAAAATGTGTAGGACCAATAAAAGTGACTGAGATTTTAAAAGAAGTGCATGGAGGACTATGTGGAATGCATCAAGGAGCTGGGACGATGGCTAAAAAGATAATCAAAGCAGGATACTACTGGCCAACCATGTTCAACGATGCACACAACTTTGTTCTCAGATGCAGGACATGCCAAATCAATGCCTCGCTGTCACACAAACTGCAATCAACTTTGACAGGAGTCTATGGAGCCTGGCCATTTGATAAGTGGGAGATAGACTTAGTTGGACCATTTCCAAGGGGACTCATAGGTATTAGTTTATTGCTATCATTTTTAACCAATTGAAACCCGGACTTCTTAGGTACATGCACTGGACTCACCCATGCACTATCAGATATAGGGTAGATAATCCCTAATTCTAACAATTTAAGGATTTCTTTATGCACGACTTCTTTCATGACCGGATTTAATTTTCGCTGAGGATCTCTAGAAGGTTTGCTATCATGCTCAAGTAATATGTGATGCATACAGATACAAGAGCTAATACCTTTAATGTATGTTAGCGTCCATCCTATTCCAAATTTATGTGTTCTCAAAAGTCTTACTAGTCTATCATCTTGCTCTATGCTTCTGTCCTTACTGATGATGACCGGAAAAGTCCCATTCTTCCCTAAAAGTGCATACTTGAGATGTTCAGGTAAGGTTTTCAGTTCCAGCTTGGGAGCCTTCTCGAAGGAACAGTGCGTTCAGGGACAGGTGGAATGATCATCCCGACTGATGTAGACTGAGAGACATGTTGCACTTCTGATTTGCTTGTAGGCGGTATGGCCAAATTCATTCATATCAAACCCTAGATGAATATTGCCTAGTCTAACCTTACCAAAACTAACTCTATTCTGAATAAACTGAATAAAACTGAATGTACCCTAATGGACTGTAATCTTGAAATTAGCTCTTCAAAGCCCACGTGGCCAAGCTATTAGTCTAATAAACCCAAAATAAAATAATTTAACAATATTTTATAGTGATCACACTACCTCATTAAAAACCCAGTGGGAAAAAAGAGTATAGTGTTCTTCATAATGTCTTCAGTTCTTCGACAGTCTTGAATAATAAATCCATGACATCGATGATGAATCCATCTTCAATTCTTCTCATAAAGAAGATCAATCAAAGCATTTAAAGCAGCATCCCTAAGCTTAGTCCTTGACCTAGTCATTGGTCCCTTCATGTCACTTAGAAGATCCCGAACATAACCTTTAAATGCTTGATCAAGACGTGGAATATCTTCATTTATGGTGGTAATCGTCTTGGCATCTCCATCTTGTGTGTCGTTTTACACTAAAAATAAGTCAAGCTCTAAGCAGAATTTTCAGTTCGGGATTTTGTGGTCGGTATAGGCATACCGACCAGTATAGTTGCGAGCAGGTTCGTATCCCAAGAGATTGGCGATACTTTTTCCTTAATCTTTAATCTACGAATTTGTAACCAAAAGAACCATATAAGGGTAGTGAATAAGAGAAACTAAAAATCGAGTAAAAACAATAATGAGAAATTGTTACATGTTACAAAATAATTCAACTATAATGACAAGATTCTGGTTTTGATCAATTCCGTACTGGCTTTCTATCTCGATCCTTTATGCAAAGATGACTTTAAATTCATGCACACAAATTGATTATAGTTGCAAGCAACCAATCTCTCCTTACCTTGTCGATAACTAGGAGGACGTCTTACCAATTATTTCTCTAACTAACATATAACCTAAGAGACGCTCTATAGATTTAACATGATAGCAGCATTAAGAATGAGAAAGACCCAATTCATAACCAACAAACTCGGACGCCGGATTGTTAAATTAAGACCGTTGTTCCCTACCACTGATTGAACTGAAATCACAATTACGGATGATTGCTTCAATTGGCATTAAATTAACTAACATGCTATCAAATATTGGCCACTACTCAATAACATGAAAGCAATTATAATCATTATAATCAAGAACAGCATATGCAAGCATGCAATCAAAGTTTAAGAACTAATTAGACCTCACGAGAATCGACGCCAGTACTTCCTTGATCTTTACCGGAAAGGAAGAATTTAGCTAGAATACATGATTAAATTAACAATCAAAAGCATAAAAATAAATGATGAAAATTGTTTGAATAAAATATTGGAAAACCTAAATCGCAAATATTGTTCTTTGCAGATGGACTGTGCGTACGTATTTGTGTCTTTCTCCTCTATGCGTACAGTCTATGCACATGAAATAAAAATAAAATAGTCTCTTAAAATATTACTACAACTAGAAGATAGATTAGGAATAAAATATGTCTTTTCTTATCTAATTAGAACCCAAAGATATAAACACAATATTCTCTCCTAACATTTAGGAGTTCAAATCAATCCTGATTCTTTTCCAACTATATTTGTAATTGTTATAATTCATCACCAAATATCTCCATTATTATTCCAGAATCTCCACATTTTTCTCCTCTTCCATCTCTAAGCACAAATGACCATACACTGCAGCAACTTGCCAATTCAGCCTCTAAATCTTTAACTTGCAAGAACATTACAAATAACATAAATGCCCAAGGATTAAATTAATCATTCCAACACGATGACTATTTAAAACTATTCGCACAGGGGGTGAAGATAGTTTTAGGAGAAACATCATTTATATTATATTACAAGCACATGTTTAGAAAACTCTACTATTCTATCCTTTTGATCTTCATCGTACAAGCACAACTTGAACCTCTTGTATTTCAACCGTTATTCATTTTTCGAGATCCTTTAAATAACCCCAACACCCCATATGGGTACTTATTAAAAGAATCTATAATACTGCATTTTAACATACCACAAAATTTACCATCTGCAATATAATTTTGTTTAAATGTCTCGACACTATAAATTCAAGAGAAAGTCTCAAGAAAGGTGGTATTTCCATAAGCTTATAGATAGTCTACAGGGGTTTTTACCTTATATATTGAAATATGTTTTTTATAAAATTTAAATATTGTATTTTATAAGTTGAAACAAGTAATAATATGTATTTGAAGGTGAAAATATAAAAATATATAATATAAAAATATTTTTAAAAATTTTAAATTTTGTATAAAATTTTACAAGTGCAATATATAAGGTAAAAAATAATTGACCTGTTCATAAATTGATGGACAGTCCGCCTATGAGAGGACCCACTCTGAATTTATAACTCTGAAAGCGTATTTAGTTGTTTTTGACCGGAAAAATGACCATGACCGAATTATATCTCAATCAATTCTGGAAAAAAGGAAGAAGTTATTGATCAAAGTAAGGCGACAACATCATTTTTTGTATAAACCTGAGAAGAATTGGTGGCATTCGTGTGGATTCCACGCCCCCTCCCATTTTATTAAAGAAGACGAAAAAGTTTTTTGATAAATGAATTGGATCACTAGTTGAGTGTTGTCCTCTTTAGAATCCACAAATTGGTGAATATACATACATATGTATGATACGGTGTACAGTTAAGCAGTTTAAACTTTAAATAGGGAATTTTATTTATTATATCATAATTATGGGGATATATCTCTAATAATATTTCATGGACCTATCTTCAATATTTTTCAGGAACTTTTATCCAATTTTTCCATCATTTTCCCTCCAACTGTAATATGCAATTTTTTTTAAAGAAAATCAAAAAGATATTTTAAAATATTTTAAAATTTCAAAAAGTCAATGACCTACAAACTTAAAATCATAAACATCACGTACAACTAGTAAAACATCAACTGAAAATCACAAAAATTAACATACAATTGCAGCAAAAAAATTTCAAATACTATCAAATAAAATTATTTTTTTTTTCTAAAAAACATCAATTACAATTACCAAAACATCAACTATGAGTTATAAACATCATAAACTAAAAATGATAAAACATCAATAAGATTTAAATTATATATATATTTTTTTAAAACTACAAATATCAACCTATATCACCCAAAAGCTACCAACATCAACTCATAGTATCTAAATCTCACCAGAAAAATGAAGAAACATTAAAATGAAAAAAAAAAGGAACTACAACATTAACCTATATCACCAAAAAAGCAACAAACATCAAATCCTATCATCTAAATCTCATTCATAAAACGAAAATCATCAACATGAAAGGAAAAAAGAGAAGTTACAAATATCAATCCATATCGCCCAAAACAAACTACAAAACATCAACCGATCATATCAACTAAACCTGAAATGAAAAACATCAACATGAGAGAAAAATACTACAAACATCAACAAAAAAGTGAAGCACCTATAAGCTTACACTTTGTTGATCTTGAAGTTTGGTGAGTGCACAAAGACCCGTCGTCAAATTTAGCACCCTTCACTCCAAGAAAGAAGAAGCGATCGGGTGAGGCCTGTAAGAAGAACGCGAACTCCTCGGATCCCGTGAATGGTTGCATCTATTTGATGTTACGAGCTCCAAACAAGTCACTAGCAACCTTTAATAAGTGGTTGTGCAAGTTTCCATCGTTAAGAGTAGGAAAAAAGAGAGGATTATCGCCGGCGTTAAAAACTACTGTTGCATTACACCTCTGTACCGCAGCTTGCCCAATTATAATTAACCTGCGCCTCAAACAACGTGATACCAAAACAACGTCAAGGATCACAGTGAAATGGAAAAAAATTAGTTACCTCATGAATCCTACAATTTAAGTGGTTCAATGGTTACGTGGAGAATGCTCGAAATGTGCCACCATTGGTGACTGAATCGAATATGACATTAAATTCCCCTCCTCCTTGGAACTTACCAAATGTTAATACCTGTATGTGTAGTGAATTATGTCATAACATGAAGCACCTACAAGTTAAATGTGAAGCACTCATAAGTTATAAGCGAAGCACCTAAAAACAAAAATTTTAAACACCTATAAGTCATGGTTTAAGCACTTGTATACTACACTTGAATCACCTACATGAAATATACGAAATACCTACAAGCATAACAAGAAGCACTTACAAGCTAAACTTGAAGCACCTATAAGCTATAAGTGAAGCACCGATAAGGTATAAGTGAAGCACCTATAAGCTATAAGTGAAGCACCGATAAGGTATAAGTGAAGCATCTATAAGCTATAAGTGAAGCACTGATAAGGTATAAGTGAAGCACCGATAAGCATACACTTAAAGCATGTTTGACCACCTAACTTTAAACACATACACTTCATACTTTAAGAAACAATATTTTGCAGTTGAATAACCTTGAAAACATATATAAAGAACTTTTTTCATGTTTTTATTAAAGAACCTGCAATCAACATGTGAAGCACCTATAGGTTATACGTGAAGCAGCTTCAAACTATACTTTAAGAACCTATATTCTATAGTTGAAGCACCGTCAAAACATATATAAAGAACCTCTTATGTATACTTTTTCCAAGTTGTTATTGAAGAACCTACAATCAACATGTGAAGCACCTATAGGCTATACTTGAAGCACTTACAAACTATACTTTAAGTAGCTATACGAATAAGTAGTTATTGTACACAGTCAGCCCTAATCTAAGCATTTTTTGTCATTCCCTACAAACATGGCATCATTTGTGGAAACAAAATTTGTATACACTATATAACATGTAACACAGTCATCATACATTATGAAAATATACAAGGTTTGATCTACGAGAAAAATAACATGTACAAGATATGGTAATTAAATTTCTAAACTAACATTGAATGTATGGAAAAAAAACCTCAACTAATTTGAACCCGGAGGTGCTCCATCATCGGACACTTGTTCATATGTGGTAAAAAAAATTGATTGAGCTCTTGAATAGTTGTATTAAAGGTCATGATGGAGAGGATGGTGTGTTGTAGCAAGGGTTTGGAGAAAGTGTGTTATAGATGAAAAATGGATAATGGTGCTGGTTTTAATGACTTGAAATTTTGGTGGGGGGGGAAATTTTGCTTCAGATTTTTGCCTCAAAATTTCGTTTCCCGCTGGAAATTACAATGTAACTGACGTCGGTAGTTGTTTGGTCGTGGATCCGTATTTGGCAGCATACCCGCGACATCGCACATGAGGACAAATTGGTATTTTTTTGAAAAGTGTTGTAAAATACTCTGGGTTAAGAAAGGGACTCCTTCAGTGAAAAATATGAATACAAAAATGTTATCTACAAATTTGTATTTGGACTTCTACCACTTTCTTGGAGGGACCTACAATGTAAATATTTGAAAGTTCACCAGTGTAAATATAAGTAAATATCTATAATTTACTCTAGACCATGTACTAGCGCTTTCTAAAATTAGATGGATGCGATTTTAATATATTTTATTTTCATAAAAAAACCCAAGAATTAGGAATTTCATTTGATTCTATGTGGTGGATATCATCGTTGATTCTGATAACGCTTATCCTAAGGGTATAAATGGAAATACTAATACAAATGATGGATGATTACCCCATTGCATTCATCCATTCATGCCTAAATCAGAACATCTTGGTCATGAAATTGTGAATAAGATTAGGGTATCTCCAAATTTTCATTTCCACTTCCCCCACATTCGTGGAGGGACCTAACTGCAAAAATATAAAACTTGACCTGTGGAGGTAAAATCAATTATGATCGAAATGGACATTAATCAAGTTCATGGACAATTATAAAATTCATTAAGTATTTCTCATATACAATAGAGCGTTTGTTAAGTTCATATATATATATATTGGACAAATGCGGGCTCATCTAAAATGATAATGGGCTGAAATA
The DNA here is from genome assembly GCA_037428765.1 of Rubia yunnanensis. Taxonomy (NCBI): domain Eukaryota; kingdom Viridiplantae; phylum Streptophyta; class Magnoliopsida; order Gentianales; family Rubiaceae; genus Rubia; species Rubia yunnanensis. Next base: position 32,389,899 of record CM075067.1, on the reverse strand, counting down.
GTGAGGGTCGTAATCGCACTTGCCAACATCGATCGTATACCAGCTATGATGTTGAATGTGGTGACTACATTGTGACGTCGCATTGGCCGAGTTATACCTTATTTATGGAGCCCATCTATAATACTTTATGTATGAAGACCATCAATAATATTGCGATGTCGCGATGAAGTTGTTGGTCTATCGACTACAGCGATATCGGTACTAAGTCATACTTACAGAGGTGGACAACCCAAGGTCCCAAAGCAACATCGTTTCAAAATAGCAATAAATAAATGGTTCCCCATAACCAGTTTAAGCTCCTCATCTCCAGGTTTCCTGCATATACCAAGAGTCTCTCCACCTCTTTACTTTTTTCCTTTGACAAAGGTATGAATTTTTGCGTAAGTTTTTGTAATTGTTACTTCACCTTCTTTAGTTAATCTATGCTTTTTGTATGAGTTGTATTTTTAGTTTTCTAGTTCTTACTCAGATTTGTTAGAGTGAGAAGTTTTCGTACATATGAACCTGGGTAATATATTATTGTTTGTGCTAGGACATTTTTGTGTAATTTTGTCTCCCTAATGCATGTTTTATTGCTGGGTTTCTATGTTGTTTCGTGTTGCTGCTTTCGATGGATGCGAAGTCAGTCTCTAGTCGTACGCCATTCAATTTATGAATGCGACGTCGCACATTCTTATTTCAAGTTGTTGCATAAGCCATTTCAGTTGTATCGATGTATACATTGATATTGCCAATGTCATAGCGACTTCGTATGTATGCCTTTTACTTAACTTAATGTTTATTTTTGTGACCTTGTTTTATAGTCGGTCATGATATTGGTCTTCCTGACTAAGGGGCGACCTCGCTGGTACATGTCAGTGCTACCAATAATTCATACCGATATGTTCCTGCGACACAATACCGACTTCGCACGTTTTTCTTATAAGGATACTTTAACGTTAAAAATTTGTGGAATTCATATACAAGACTAATGGCTGGTGAAGGATCCTCTAGGAGCCCATTTTTTGAGGTATTTTACTATTTTGCATAATATATTTAGTAATACATATGCACAATACTGTATCTAAATTAATTTTTATTTTTATTAATTATACATTTCTCAGCACATTGGAGAAATCCTGAACCGGTTGTGATCAACCTTGAAGACCATAAAATGGCTACAGAAAACCTGTGTTTCCACTGCACCTTGAAGTAGAAAAACTTTAGGAAAAATGACCTGCATCCCCCCGGGGTTGTTAGAGTTAACCCGTTTGGAGGTGGTAGTGGTTAGAAGATAAGATATTTATAGTTCTGCACCCTGTTCCTACTGCTACGCTACTTATAGGGTAGTTAGCGGTAAGCCCTGGGATTGTCCATCGAGATGTCAAGTCTTATATATCAACTCAAAACACAATCTCGTACGAGTCGTAAATCCATACGAGTGAAAGGAATATCTAGTAAAGGAAACATGTAAATAGGGGGGTGGGTGTTTCAAGCTATAAACTACAAAACATGAGAAATAAAAACACAACTGCAATATTGACAAACCTAGTCAATCTAATGCTTCTTTACTCGATTAATTCACATAGATGTCTAAACAAACCTAATAGAGTGTCCATAACATGTGGTGTGACCGATGGCATACACTTCCCTGTCCCTGTCACCGAGGGTGTTCTCGAAACCCTCCATCGTAATTAGGGGAGTACAACAAGGTCCGGCTGTTGTTTTAGGTTTGTTTCTCCCTCGTGCAATTACGTCCCTGGCTTCCACCACGAATACACTACCTCCCTTGGGTCCTATCAATTAGGCCCAAGGGTTGCGGGCACCTTATCTATGATACTAGGGTGTCTTGTAACCCTAGCTTGCTACTATTTAGCTATCTCTACCCGGAACCTCTTGAACGACTTTACGAAGTCAGCTAAGACTGGTGTGAGAGTGAGTGGATAAGAGTGGCCTCAAATCCCCCATGCACACACTCGCGCGGATGCATTCTCCTCCATCCATTCAAACAACCAGGTTTTTCTTCCCAAGAAGGCATTGATATTTGTGCCTAGCACTGATATAGCCCAAAGTGTGTGTTGTGTATGTGGTGTACTATTCATGCATTCAAACTCAAAAGGAAATCACCATAATATTATGAACATAAAATTAGGATGAACTAGAGAATTTCAAAAGGCATGTAGATTAGACCAAGTTACTAAAATTTATCCCCAAGCTATTGAAACTACTCCTTAGGATCAAAGCAAAATAAAAAGAAGAAAAAGATAAAGTTTTTCCTAAGGAGAGAGTCTCCAAACTACTCTTCAAGTCTAATCTAAGGTATGGTCTAATGTATGAAAACCTAGTAGACAAAGGTTCTACATATAGTAGTAGGAGATTGGGCCTAAAATTAGGCCTAAATAAGGCCAAAATAAGGTAAACCCTAGCTCAGCCGCAGCCTGGCCCAGGGTGCCATGGATGATGCAGCTTGTGGCATGTACTTGGCGCTTGGCACAAGGACTGGCCTGGGCCGTATCTGTTTATGAGTGCGGGGAGATCGTTCTAAGGCATGGCATGGATCTTCAAAGTGTTCGGGGAGCGAGGCTTCACGCGGGTGGCGTCTGTCTCCTGGTGTGGGCCAATTTATCTCATGCGGGGCACTGTTGGAGGGCTGAAACTTAATGTCCTATCTTGGCCCATGGTCATTGGCATAGGACATGGTCAGGATTGGTGCTTTTCTTAGAAATTTTGGCATGGGCCGTACGATTTCCCACACCCCGTGTGCTGGTCTTGGCATATTGAACTTGGAACGGTGCGAGATGCCTAAAATGGGATGTCATATGCCCATACTTAGCTGTGTGGAGGGGTCTTAAGTTGGTACTGGAGGCCCGTGGCCTCAGCCTTGGGCTGGTATTTTTGACTCGGGGCATCTCCTTTAGCACGGGCCGTTGGTTCAAAACTATGCACGGCCCGCGCTGACCCATTGGGGCCTTGGCTGACTGAACCAGTTTCCTTCACCATAGGAAAACCATTAGTCTAATTTGATAGTTTATTAGTCGATTTTATAGTATTCGAGAACATGAATACAATGGAACCAGCCTTAAAGGAAAATTATTCTTTGATCACTCCAGTACTTGAGCACAATTCATCGGACCACAATTCCCCATTTCTTCGTTGGTTGCTTTGAACTCCGTTGCTGCCTATCTTTGGCTTCAGTCTCCTTCTACCACGCATTGATGATTGTGGCCTTCATCTACTACCATTTTAATATGAATGGACTTCGTCTTACTACCGTCCTTGTGAACAACCTTCAATATCTTCTACCGCTCTTACGAACGGCCTTCACATAGAATGTAAATAAAACGTACCAACGAGCAACCTACTAAAGATGATAACAAGGAAAATCAAGGAGCCCATGGATACAAGATGTCCATTAGTACCAATTAATTCTACAAATCGCGGGATTTAGAGAAGAAAACCAAACATGGCCATCTAAATCCCTTGTCAGGTAAGCTCAACTAATACTAGCAATCCACCAAGTAAAAGTAACTACAAAGTAGGCCAAATGCATCGATTAAAGCACACATCATGAACTAGATCAGACTCCTCACACTTAACCCTTTACTCATCCTCGAGTTAATAGAAGACAAGAAAAAGAATCAAGCGAAATGTAGCGTGCAAGTATAAGTTAACCGAGGCATTCAACTTATTCCAAGATTACCCTGTTTCCCCCAAGAAAGCAAGAATCTCACAACTCTCACACTGTACGAAAGAAATAAGTAATCAAACCACCAAAACTAAAGTGTGGTAAAAGTTAAGCCAAAAAGATAAGTGTTAAGCTAGCTTACTTTTCTCGAAATGATCCCAAAAGCAATCAAAGAGTAGTCTTAAAAAACAAACCACCGTGGAAGCATGTATTTAACCTAGTTTTTTTTTGTTTTCTCTCAATTTCTCTCATTTTGCCTAGGAGCCCTTTTGGGTTTTCATCCTAGCTTTAATACACAAAGGGTACAAACTTTTTACCTTTTTGCACACAGCCTCTCATTTTTGCCTAGGCTTGTAAGCCTAGCTGGGCATAGCCTCTCATTTGTAGCTAGCCCTTTCAACATATCCGGGTTTTTCCTCATGTTACCCAAGTTTCATTTTTTCAAGTTTTCCAATTTTTTTGATGCAGCACAAAATTTCCCCAAAAGTGGTCTTCATATACAAAAGATAGTCAAAACACAAAAAAATGAACCACCAATTTCCTAAAACATCCTACCTCATGCAAACTAGAAATCCTAGCATAGCATGTCATGCCACCAAATGTTCATCCAAAATCATCCCTCAACAAATAAAAACAAACATAATCAACTAACAAGAAAAAAAACTACCAAAGAAATCATGAAATGCACTGAGGAAATCCAAGAATGAAAACTCCCTAAATGCTCACTACTTCGTCCCCACACTTTGCCCATGCAAAATGTCCAATGCACAAAAATCATATTAAAACATAAGTGAGGGCCTTCATCCTCGTGACTTGTGAAACTCATATCAATGTACCCAGTTGCTTGAAGTTTGGCCTCAATGCTATCCATCTTCGAGATAAAATCTTCCACTTGCGAGCGCATTCCTCTTATTGACTGGACTACCTCTTGTAACACTTGAGTAGAGCTCAAAACCTTATCCCCAAGTGACTGAAAGTTGTCAATAATGTCCGTAGATAAGCGAGAGCGACTAGGAGGTGCTCTCGAAGTGGACTCGCCCTCGGCCTCCTCAACATCTACCTCCGGGTTGGCCATAACTCTATAGAACTCTCTCTCAAACTTCCGGTCCAGTGAAATGAGTAGGTCATCCATGCTTGTGTCATGGTTAATGGTGGTGCGCTCCAGTTGTGGAAGAATCATAAAGCTTCACATGCTCGCTCTGCCATAGAGCCATATATATCTACCCTCCGTTGTGGTTGGTCCCAACATGGATGTTTTCGCTAACTTCTCTATGTTATACCTTGTGCCTGATCTCCCAAAGTTAGCTAGAGCCCTTTGTGTGACCAGATGACCTAGATACTCCATCAAAAGACCAACCATGCCTCCCAGGGAAAGTTTGGGTAAAGGTTATCCTCGGGAGTCATTGTTTAAAGGAAATGAACAACCGAATCTAGGCATTGCGTTAGTTCACCATGGCAAAAGACTCTCATAGCCAACAAACAGTGAACATAATGGAATGCCGGATGAACTATGGTGGTACTCTTACACATGGTCTTATGATCTGTGTCCATTAGTTGCACCCAAAAATGACCAAGAGAGAAAGGTAACCCTTGTCGGTGTGTCTTCTAGATCTCCTTGTCATGCCTCCGCCCAAAGGCTCACACTATCTCCAGGTGGGTCATCTTGTACTCCTTATCATCTAGGTTGAATTTGATCGCCTTGTGTATATCATCATCTACGACCGGCCATGTAGTAGCTAGGAACTCTAGGGTCCACCTAATGTAAGTCTTGGAGTGTTTCTCGAAAAACCCCTGCAGACCTACTCGACCCAATAGGTAAGTGACCGGCTTGAGTAAACCTAGAGCTTCTAAGGTATCCTTGCAAGCGAACCTTGTCTCCAAAATACCCATCTTTGGTTCTCTCAAGTTCCTCCACCTCTAGGCTGCAGTCCCAAAAATGTTTGATAAACCCATAAACTCCTCGGTTATAAATGTGGGGTTACGAAGAATGGAAGTTGTCGGTTCGGGGTTTGGACCCTTCGTCGACTTCTTCCTCTTCTCACCCCTAGTGGATTTTCCCTTCTCCAAGGCATTCTTCTTAGGTGGAATCCTAACAAAATGAGGACAAGAGTGGTGATATCATAAACAAAGCATGGTCTACAACTTAATAAGACAAAATTCTTCCAGAAATCCCAAACATTAATAACATGATATTCTAAGCATATGGGCTATTCAAACAAGAACATCCCTCATCAAACAACAATGTCATGTAAGTTATCAACAACCCATCAAATAGATCATGCAATCAAGATTCACTCTCTCCCAAATCACCCAACACTAAAGATCATATCTTTCAAGCATAATAGCACATAAATCCTCCCAATATTCTCTTTAGCACAAGATTATGCATACAAACTAAAATACATATCTAAAAACACACTCATTCAAGATTCATGCTTTAAAATAACACCACCACAATGTCAAATAAAGCACATAAACATAGCGTTCAATGGGTTAGCCAAAATTTGAAGCTGGGATTTGCAAGACCCACAAAAGGAGAAGAATAAATTGATAACTTTTGGAAGAAAAACTTCAATTTTTTTTAGTTACTCCAAGAGTGTGTGAGAGTGAGTGTTTCTTTAGAGAAAAAATGTGTCAAATGAGATAATTAGGTGGAGAAATGTACTATGGAAATGGAATATCAACCTAGGTGACTAGGGTGAGAGGTTCAATTAGTAGAAGAATGGAATTTAAAAATGCTCAATTTAGGGGACAATAGTACAAGCCAATTAATTCCAAGGGATATTGGAAGTATTTAAAAAAAGATCCTATGGAATTAGGAAATTTCAAAATTCTTGAAAAAAAAGCAATTTTAAGTTTGAGGATCAGAATTTTGAAAGTTTACATTCTCGTAACAAAGAAAATTTGGTTTTACGCATAAATATCCCTGGTAAGAACCATAGGCTCGCGGCAAACATCATGGCACAAAGCATAGCCTCGCGCCAAACTTTTGGCATGAGACAGAGCCTCGCGCCAAGCACCATAGCATGAGCATAGCCTCACACCAAGAACTTGGGCATGAAGCATAGCCTCGCGCCAAGCACTTGGGCACAAGGCATTCACAAATAATTTCCCCAATCCTTGGTTTTTCCCTCTTTTTTTGAAAAACTGTGTCACCCATTCAATTTAATTAATATGAGAAAAATCACGAGTCACGAGCTCAAATTTCCAAACCAACAAGAGTCTCATCTCAAAAATCCACATAGCAAAACAAGATTCATGCAAACACTATCTACTCACTAATCAAAACACGAAAACAAAAGAAACACCGAATATTTATTGTTGTTCTCACGACTTATTTTATTTTTCCATGTATTCTAATTAGAAGCACCTACCTGTGGGTCTCCGGAATTGCCATCGGGGGTCTCCACCCATGATGGCATCGTCATGGAGAGGTCCCCACAATGAGCCATCCTTACTTTCAGATCTTTTATCTGCAAATAGGAACGAATCTCCATGTCTCTTTATCATTGAATCCTTGAATGTCATTTAGGGGATTGAGGGAGCCCGAGGAGGTTTTAAACTCTCGATCATCTCCCTCTCCCGCTGCAAATTGGTTAGCATAGAAAAAAAGTCTAGCACGGACATATCATCCATTGCATCATTCAATTTATCGGAATCATCATCATTATCATCAATATGGGATTCACTCAAAAATTCAAGCTCATTTGTCACACAAGGAGATTTATCATGCTCATCAAATAAGGTTACACCTTTACACATCAAAGAAGACATTTTTGAATCATGCCTAGAGTTATAGATATCAAATTCCAATTTATCTGTGTCATCTTCTAGAGTTAAGGTTCCCAAGTGGACATCGATTTTAGTCCTAGACATTTTAATAAATGGCCTCCCCAAAGTATTTGGGTGCACTTCCATCGTGCGCCACGTCCAAGACACAAAAGTCCGCCAAAAAAACCAATTTGCCAACTCGCACCATCACATCCTTTACTAGTCCACGAGGACTAGCTAGCTTGGGAATGATCGACAAGTTGTACAATTACTCTAGTATCCCTAAGATCACCTATTTCTAGGCATTCATATAGACTAAATGGAATAACATTAATAGATGCACCTAGATCTATCATGGCATGTTCCACAAGTTTACCACCTAAAGAGATATGGATAGAAAACATTACTGGGTCATTGCATTTCTTATGTAAGTTCTTATGGTTCAAAATGGTGACTCCTCCAATTTTCAAATTTCTTTATCTCTTAGTTAGCCTACGCCTTTTCTTTATGCATGCAACTCTAAGAAATTTAGCATATGATGGTACATGTTCAATTAATTCCAAGATAGGAATGGTTACCTCGACCTTTTCGAAGACTTTTCGAATGTTCGCATCATCGGTCACCACCTTTGGCTGTCCCCTGAAAGAATTTGGAAATGGAGGTTGAATAGTGACTTGTGCCTCAGGCGGTGAAAGTTTCTTGGTGGTTGCTTCCTTGACAGCAATCTCCTCCTCTTCGAAGTATCCATTGCTAGCCTTCACTATATTGTTATCTTCTTGCATAATATTCTTCTTAGTCTCACAAACTTCCTTCCCACTTCTCAATTTAAGTGCACTCACATTCCTCATATTAACCTCCGGTTGGAAAGGTAGTTTGCCGAACCCCTTGGCTTCAAGTCGGCTGATAAGATGTCAAATGCATGTATTTTCCAAAGCACTTAACATCTATTTTGTAGCTTTTTGTTGGAAGATTGCTAGATTTAGATAGGTTTACATAATAAGGGGTTTAGATTACCATTTTCATTTTTCATATCTAAATCCTTCATTTTGTAACACTATTTATATTCTAATGGGTTTTTGGTCCTTACGAGCGTCTAAATTCCTTTTTGTAAGCTTAACTTGTAGATGACTCGTAAGCACTTCATATTGAATTGGTGAAGGCCAATCACAAGAATGGTAGAAGATTGAAAGCCACAAAAGATGTGTGGTAGAAGAAAGTCTGGATACGAAGAATGAAGGCTAGCTGACCAACGTGAACATCGGCCGGTCGACAGGCCGGGTGAAGAAAATCGAGCCCGTGGCCAGCAACCTTAGGTGTATGCCTGCGTGGCAAAAAGTATACCGTGGAGCATGATACCAGCACAAGTTCGCGTGGCCAGCACGATCTAGAGCGCGGCCACGCGCGGTCACCTTATCTTGCCCTAGAAACCGCACACCCAATGCATTATGGCCCATGCCTAAATGCTTAAAGAATACTGCGATGCAAGCTCTCAGTCCTCCAATGTGCACTCTTCATCCCGTGCCCACGTGCGATCAACTCCTCATAGCCTCGTGCGCCTATGCACCTCCAGCAGCCTCGTGTTGGGCTTTCGCATTTCGTACCCGCATGTCCGTCGCACGCTCGTACACCTGCAGCGGACCTTGATGCAATTTTTACCATTTTTGTACTATAAATACCCTAAATCGTATCTCCTTCTTCCTCATTCCTTTCTAGCTAAACCTAGACATAAAAACCCTAGTTTCACTCATATTTTCTTAGTTTTTTTATATCTTCCATGGATTCTTGCTATTTTGTTATGGGTTTTCATAATCTAGGGTAAATATTCTCTTGGGAGCAAGCGGTAAGAATTTTTAGTATCAATTTGTGAGATTCCATTTATCCTATTTTGTGCTTTAATTATCAAGTGTATTTGGTGCTTTCTTGTGTGATTGATGCATGATTTAGACTAGGATGATTAACTAGTTGGTGATTGTAGATTTATTATGCACTAGGTTTGTGGTCAAACTGAAAGACTTTGACTTTTAGTCAATGTGATTGTTGTTGGTCAATGCTAGGTTATACCTATGAGTGACAACTAATTATGATTGTTGATTGATGGAGTTTCTTAGACTTAGGTTGAATTTAGACGGATTTGACTAATTATCAATGTAGCCCACTAATAACAATTAGCATGAAGGTCGATCCTCATAGTCATCATTAGTAAATATACTTGTGCTATCTATGTGTTTCTTGCTTGTAGGACATTGTGGTAGTCATTTTGGGTCTCCGTGTGAATTTCTATCTTCGAGGAACTCCACGATGCCGATCGTCTAGGTTGACCCGAAGATAAGGGTTATTGTGAGGCGCTGATCGCCCACTTTAACTATAACCAAGGAGAGGTGAGAAATGTCAACACTTGAAAGGTGTTGATAAGTTCTCCACAATATGTGATTAATGCATAAAAATAGGATAATTAATCTATGATCAAAGGATGACTAGAAATGCAAACCAATTGCGCCCAAGACTCGTTATAATCTTAGTTACATCATTTGTGCTATTTGTGATTTTTTTTGCATCGCTCTTTCTACTTACCTTAAATTTATTAGTTTAAAGGAGTTGTAGTGGTTTTCCAACTCAAAACCCCCCCCCCCAAAATGTGTAACCACACGAAGAGTGACCCCTTCGTCTTTGTGTGCTTTTCAACTACGGCTTCAACACTTCATAAAACCCCCTTTTCCTCGTGGATGGTCCCTTCTTACCACTTGATACTCTTTATTAGTTAGCCATAATTTGGGCTTATAAATACTATTTTTGAGAGGCACAACAACGGCCTCCCAAATTTAGGCGCAGCTGCCTGGGAAAAGGCGCATTTTATTAAATTGTTAGTGTTGTTTTGTGTATTTTTTTAGTTTTTTTTTCAATTGTGATTTTTACTTGGGATAAGGTTGTATTTATTTGGTTCTTTGTTTATGGTTGATACCCGAACCAATAGACAAGAACCGTTGCACTACAATTCCGATCTCTTAGGAACGCTCTTGAGAGCTAGGAGAGTAGACCGTTTTGCTAACCAAGCCACCCAACCATCACTCAAAGTAGTTTCACCCACCATTTACAATGATAATAGAACCTTTAGGGAGCTCATCTAACCCCCGAGAGGGGAGATCATGGTCGGAGCATGAGGAGCTTATGCATGCCATAACAATTATGGTCACAAATTTGGAAGACCGTACCTCGGCTAGATTCAAGAACTTGGAAACTCAAGTTAGCCAAATTTTATCCTCCGTGCCCCGATTGGAGGCTAGGGATTCCAAAAAAATTCCCTCACAATTTGAATTAAACCCAAGGCAAAATGTAAGCCCAATCACCTTGAGGAATGGGAAAGAAACCAAGGATCCCGACCGAGTTGTTAAGGAGGGAAAGGGAGTTGAAGAGGAGCTTGTGGTTAAAGGCCAAGAGGTTGAGGAGGTGAGCTCTAAATCACCAAAGAAGAAAGAAATTGAAAAAATCCTTCCACCACCACCTTTTCCAGTGGCTTTGCGGGACAAGAATTGCAAGGATGAGAACAAAGCCCTTTTTTATGTCTTCTGCAAATGTGAGGTAATAATTCCCCTTTTTGATGTTATCAATCAAGTGCCTAGGTTTTGCTAAATTCCTTAGAGAGTTATGCACACCTAAGAGAACTAAAGCATTGAGGAATGTTGAAAAAATTAAAATAGGTGGACAAGTGTCGGCTCACTATCAAAAGAAATTACCTCATAAATGAAATGATCCCGGCATGTTCACTATCCCTTGTGTCATTGGTGAAAAAGTTTTTGAAAAGGCAGTGATAGACCTAGGAGCCTCTATTAATGTAATTCCCTACTCTAAATACCAGACTCTTAACATAGGGACTTTGCATGAAACTAGGATGATCATACAACTAGCCGACCATTCTCAAAATATTCCAAAATGACTAGTGCAAGATGTGTAGGTTAAAGTGGATAAACTAGTTTTCCCGCCAATTTTTATGTTCTTAATATGTCGCATGATGAGAGTGCGCCCCCTATCTTGTCAGGGAGACCATTGTTTTGAAAATTGTGAGAACTAAGATCGATGTGCATAGTGGTTCATTAACCTTAGAGTTTGAAGGAGAAAAATTAGGTTATGAGATCTACAAAGATAAAGAGCTTCCAAAGGATAAAATGTCTTGCGATGGTATAACTATACTTGAAAGTTTGCATGAGTCTCACAATGAACTTGAACATTGCCACATGATTGACTTAGTTGAAGTTGATGATGGAATGAGTAAAGCGTCTAAGCAAGTTTCTTGTATTTTGAACGAGGTCAACGATGCATATGTGAATGTCTCTAGTACTAACTTGCAGCGAGTGAAGAAGGGGTTAAGGAAACATCATATAAACCCCTTTCACTCCAAGGAGTCCCTAAAACCACCCGAAAGGGGACAAGGTGCACAAGTCCACTTGGCTCCGAAGGTGAGGTTTAAGGCGAGAAAATGTGGGAGACCAATACATGTGGAGGTAAGAATGGGTGGAATCACGGATGGTGATTCCGGAGACCCAAGGAGTGTTTTGAATGAAGCTTGAAAAAAAGGGGAGTATGTTATGCTGATGATGTTAAATAAACTTGGTTTGATCATCCGGATAGTCATTTGTGACATTCCGTCAATGTATTGTGATCTCCTTTTTGTTAAGAATCATGGAGATTTTTTGTTTTATTTGGAAGTCATGATTGATTATTCTTCTTTTTTTTTAAATTATTTTTGGAACACTATTACGCTTGGTTTGCATGATTTTTTTTGCAGGGAGGATTGTTTTTGAAGAAAAAGGAGTGAGAAAAATGAGCGAGCGATCGAACCTATTTACCCACGACCCACTTGAAAAACATAATTCAAAACTAAAGAGGTATCTCTCTCCTCCATTGCAATTTCAATGCTCTAATTGTTTTTTTGTGCTGACAATGGTTGTTATTGGACCTTTATGATAGAGGTATGGGGAGAGTATATTGTGGTTGTGGTAGTTTGTCCATTAGATCTTATAGTTGTGCTACCAAGCATGTTTTGGTGTTTTTTACTCATCATGAATATTCTCTCATTTTCCACCCTTGGCATATGCTCTAGAATGTTTATGTACATTGAGAACAATGCAACATTTAAGTGCGGGGAGGGGAATAAGATGATACTTGTGATTAGTAGTTAGTTTTTCTATAGTAAGTAGCTCTTTTGAGAGAATTTCTAATGAAAAAAACAAAATAATTGAAAAAAAAAGAGAATAGAAAACACCCTGCTAAGTTGAAAATCCAAGAGGAAAACTTAGGCAATATTGGGGGGGGGGCAGATAGGTTGAAAACTTGAAAGGGCGATCTATGCAAAAATGATAGGCCAAATGGTGCAGAAAAAGGTGAGGGATAGCTTTGGAAAAAAAGTATGAAGCTAGGATGAGAATCCGAGAGGGCTCCTAGGCAAAATGAGAGAAAATGAGAGAAATTTAAAAATTTATGCTTCCCTTGATTTGTCTATTTGGTAGCTTCTCTGGTAGAGTAAGCTAGTTTTGGCACTTGTGTTTTGTACCTAACCTTTGTTTGGTATGATGGTTTAGATTATCTTAAAACTTTGGGATCTGAGAGTGTGAGAGATTCTTATATCTTAGGGGTTAGTGTAGTTTAGGAATATGATGTTGGATGTTTTGGGAAAACTCTTACATGCTAGCTTTCACTTAGATCTTTGCTTGTTCTTGTTTACTCGAGGACGAGTAAAAGTTTAAGTGCGGGGAGGTTTGATAGGACGTCAAATGCATGTATTTTCCAAACCATTTAATATCTATTTTGTAACTTTCTGTTGGAATATTTCTAGATTTAGATAGGTTTACTAAATAAGGGGTTTAGATGACTGTTTTCGGTTTTCATATATAAATCCATTATTTTGTAACACTATTTATACTCTAATGGATTTTTTCCCCCTTACAAGCGTCTCTATTCCTTTTCGTAGGCTTAACTTATAGATGACTAGTAAGCACTTCAGATTAAATTGGTCAAGGTCATTTGCATTAATAGTAGAAGATTGAATGACATGAAAGATGCGGGGTATAACAATGTCCGGATGTGAAGAACGAAGGCTATCCGACCGATGCAAAGACCGGTCGGGTGAAAAAGACCGGGCGCGCAGCCAGCAACCTTAGCCATGTGCCCGCATGGTGGAAATGAGAATTTGGAGCAAGGTCCCAACACGGGTTCGTGCGGACAGCGTGAACTAGCGCGTGGCAGCACACGGTCACCTGATCGTGCACCAAAAACTGTGCGCCCAGCATGTTACGACCGCGCCTGCGTGCTCGAATCAAACCGCGATGTAACGCAATAGTCCTCCAATATGCGCCCAGCACGCTCCATCTCGTGCCTACATGTGGTCAACTCCTTATAACCTAGTGCCCGTCCGGCCTTGTGCGCGCTCGTGCATCTCCAGCAGCTTCGCGTAGGGTCTTTGCATTTTGCGTCCGTGCACCTGTAGCGGGCCTTAACTCATTTTTGACCATTTATTTTACTATAAATACCCAAAATCTTATCTCCTTCTTCCTCATTCCTTCCTAGCCAAACCTAAACATAAAAACCCTAGTTTTCACTCATCTTTTATTAGTATTTTTATTTCTTCCATGGATTCTTGCTATTTTGTTATGGGTTTTCATAATCTAGGCCAAATATACTCTTGGGAGAAATTAGTAAGCCTTTCTTGTATGAATTTGTGTTAATCTATTTTGTGCTTTGATTATCAAGTTTATTTGGTGCTTTCTTGTGTGATTGATGCATGATTTAGACTAGGATGATCAACTGGTTGATGATTGTGGATTTATTATGTGCTAGGTTTTTTATCAAACCCGGAAGACTTTGACTTTTAGTCAATGTGATTGTTGTTGATCAATGCTAGGTTATAATTAGGAGTGAAAACTAATTATGATTGTTAATTGATGGAGTTGGTTAGACCTAGGTTGAATTTTGATTGATTTGACAAATTATCAATGTAGCCCACTAATAACGATTTGCATGAAGGTCAATCCTCGTAGTCGTTATTAGTAAATATACTTGTGCTATCCATGTGTTTCTCACTTGTAGGACATTGTGGTAGTCGTGTTGGGTCACAGTGTGTATTGCTATCTTTGGGGAAGTCTATGATGCCGATCGTCTAGGTTGACCCAAAGATAAGGGTTATTGTGTTGCGTCGATCGCACACTTTAACTATAACCGAGGAAAGGTGAGAAATGTCAACACTCGAAAGGTGATAATAAGTTCTCCATAATATGTGATTAATGCATAAAAATAGGATAATTAATCTATGATCAATGGATGACTAGAAATATGAACCAATTGTCCCAAGACACATTATATTCTTAGTTACATCATTTGTGCTATTTGTGATTGTTTTTTCATAGCTCTTTTTATTTAGCTTTAATTTAGTAGTTTAAATTAATCATAGTGGTTTTCCAACTCAACCCCCCCCCCCCCCAAACTTGTTACATCTCACGAAGAGTGACTCCTTCGTGTGTTTTTCAACTATGCTTCAACACTTGATAAAACCCCCTTTTCCTCGTAGATGACCCCGCCTTACCACTAGCTGCCCTTTTGTGGTTAGCCATAAGTTAGGCTTATAAATAATATCTTTGAGAGGAACGGCGATGGCCTCCCATCAGCTTACCGAGGTGGCAAGTTTCCCAACTTGAACTTTAAGATTTTTTATACTTTAGAAAGCTCTATTGCCAAGGTCCTCAATCTCTATCCTTGTCCTTTCTGCAAAGGTTTCATGTTTCTTCCCCATTTGGCCGATGGCTTCCAAGTTCTCATCTCGTTTCGACTTGTAACGTGAAGCATGATTATTGGAAGGGCATTCACCTCTAGGATATGGTTAAGGTAGAGCTTGTCCACCCCGGTATCCCTGAGGCTGGATGTCTTCCCTCTATCAGAAATTAGGATGATCTCAATACCTCGGGTTGAATGAATTTGCATAGGGTTCTGCCCTTGCATTTCCTTGGTTTCCTTGGAACCCTTGTAGTTGACCCCTAGCAAGTTGTGGTCTTTCTCGGTTGTTGTAGTAAATTGCCTTCACCTCTTTTAAATTATTTACGACTTTGGGGAACACTTTAGAATTGTGGTTAAGGTTTCAAATTCCTCACACTTGGACTTGATGCACTTTTCCTTGCAAAAGCTCCTTCATCATTGAAGCAAGAGCTTAAACTTGCTCCTCCAACTTAGGTGAGTGTGTGGATTCATCCAAGACCTTCACCCTCGACCTAGTGCTAAATTGTCACATGTCATTTTCCATTTCTTCAAAGAGGGTCATTGCATCCTTGTGGATTTTGTACGCTATTGAACCAGTGTAAGCGGCATTCACCATCCGCATGTCTTCATAGCAAAATCCCTCAAAGAAGTAATACACCAAATATCCCTCATTGAATGGGTGGTAAGGACAACTTTCCAAATGTTTCTTGAAGTGCTCCCAATAATTGTGCATACTCTCAGGGGCACCTTGGGAGATGTTCAACAACTGCTTCTTTAACCCGGCCAACTTGGAAGCCAAAAAATATTTTTCTAAAAACCTCCGCTTCATATCCATCCAAGATCCAATACACCCTGGTGGCAAGTAGTAGAGCCAATTCTTGGCACTACTTTGAAGGGAGAAATGGAAGGCTCTTAGGTTGTAGTCAATTTCAAACACTCCCGAGGTCTTCATGTTCGTGCACACCAAATGGAACTCTGAAAGATGTTTGTTTGGGTCCTCCCCTGTCAATCCATGAAAAGTATGAAGGCAATGGATCATGCCACTTTTTATTTCACAGCTCACATTGGCGGGTAATGGCCGAAAGGTGTGCATAGAGGCTAATTTTTCAAGTTGGGTGCCATTAGTTCCCGTAGGATGCGGTTGTCCTCCACTATTGCTAGCGGATCTTCTACTTCTACTTTTGGCCTTGGTTGAACTTGTGCCCTAGTTCTTCGCATCATTCTCCTCTGACCACCCGTGTTCTCAGTTGGGTAATGTAAGCCCCATATTAGTGGCATGGGTGTGAACCATAAACTAGGCCCAACAATACCCTTCCGAATACAACACTAGCAAATGGATCAAAAGGTAACAAAATAACTATAACAACAGGTCCAACCAAGAATCAACAACATAAAAAAAATAAAAGCTAAACTAACTACTTTTCTAACATGTTACGCCTTAATTGATACCTAGACTGATAGCATCCCCGAAAAATGCGCCAAACTTTAGACATGATAATCTACACCATTATACATGCTTTAACCATTGCATTTGACATAGTGTTTAGTTGGTGGATTGCTAGTATTAGTTGAGTTTACGTGACAGGTGGTTTAGACAGCCATGTTTGGTTTCCTTGGTAGTAATGGACATCGTGTATCCGTGGGCTCCTTGATCTTCCTTGTGATCATCTTTCGAGGTAAACAGGTAAATAGTATAAATAGTGGAACCCACGGTAGAGCCCTAAGAGAGCCCTACCAAATACAAAACTAGTCCAACCCTAGGTTACTTTGATGAACCTAGGGAGCAAAATCCAAGAGGCGGAGGAATGAAACTCTAATAGCACCCCTCCCTCCCCTGCCCCCATTTTCTAAAATACAAACTAACAACCCTTAGTAATATAAGTCTAGCAAAGGGAAACAAAACAAGTTCCAACGATAATGGAACTGAAACAGCAACCTGAAATGAAGACAGGCTAAGAAATACTAGGTAAATGGGGTGAGAACAAACTCACTACCCATAGATAAGTGAACCGATTCAACCCCTAAGAAACAGGGCTCTTCATTTCCATTCCATAAAGCAGCCGAGTATTGTGAATCTCAGGTCTTGAGCAAGTTGAGCTACCGAAATGTTGGTGAAGGTACAAGAGTCCAAGAACAAATAGTTTGAAATTCCTTGTGCAGCCGAGAGTGTCTCGGGTCTTGGATGTCCCAAAAAGTGTGAAGCTGATGCCCAATGTTGCACCTATCTGGCACGGTGGATATCTGCTTCTACCATATACACCCCTAAAGTGGAGAAACAGAGATGTTGTTGGCCTTCAAACATTCTCTTGAGGGCACTGAGAGTAATGAAGCGGGTAAGAATGCATTGAGGCCGTGCCTCATATCCTTGGGAATCCCAGCTAAATCAATCTCCCGAAGATGAGAGAATGGATACACTTATACCGCGTGCCTCAAGCGTGGCGGTTATGTAATCACCCTCTCCATTTTGAGCAAATGGACAGCTTTATGCCGATTTAGCACGGAGTGCAGTGCAGGCATAGGGTGCATAAATAACCATTAAATCATAAGTAAAAACTAGGCTTAGGAGAAAGAGCATCAGTACCAAAGGCCTTGTTCTTAAACTTCTTACCTCACCGTGGAATTTGAGCACCTGGACCATGCCAAAGATCGAGCTCTCGAGTGCCTCATGCTGATGCTCCTCGAGCACTCGAACTCCTTCGGACGTCCCATCGAGCACTCAAACTCCTCCTACGTTCAAAAGCCTCCTCGAGCTATCGATGGCCTTCTGAAGTCCTCGAAGACCTCCAACTCTCGAATACTCCTCTCGAGCAGTCGAACACCTCCATGTCTCGAAAGCCTCTTCGATCATTCAAATTCTTCTTTCTCAGCAACGCCAGCCCCCTCGAGTACTCGGGGACGTGGATGCCGTGTCACACACTTGAACAAGCTTGAAGCTCAAAGATCTCCTCTAGTGCTCTCGAAGACAGAGTCGCCTCTAATACACGAACACCGATTACTGTCGAAAGCCACTTGTATTACTCGAAGATCTCCCATTCTCGAAAACCTCCCGAGGCTCTCGAAGATCGCCGACAGTCGATGATCTCCTAGAGCACTCAAACATCTACAGCCACCTCGAGCATTTGAAGGTCCCCCATATTCAACATCTTCCATAAGTTAGTCGCCGGAAACTCAAAAGTCCAGATAATGCCAATATTTTAATAGTTTGCTCCTCTTTTCATCCTGACCTGGGTATTCTCATGAGATTGAAAAATGAGGACAACACTTGGGTGTACCATCATTAATGGTTCCGGTAAGCACAGTCTGCTATGGCCGGCCGCCAGGCACTAATTGGCTAATTCCAACCAACACACAGCAGAACTTCTCCTGATATTCATTTTGAATCTGACTAGCCCCAAAGCATTTGTCTCATCCAACAGAACCCTTCTAATATCCCAAATCCATGGGAATTTTCATGAGTGAGTAAGATTAATTCTGAGATCATGGCAAAAAACATAGCCTATTGGCTAAATTCCAATTAATTTGAGCAAACCTGGGAGCACAAGTTTACTGAATCAATTAAGAACTCATCCAAATACTAGCACTCTTTATGCATGAAACCTAGCGATAATCCCACTCCCACATAAATTCCATATGAACTTTCATGAGTAAATGAAGCAAGTCTGATTTTATGACATAAAACATAGCCTCTTGGTTTGAATACCAATCAGGTCAAGTAAATAGGGCCGGGTAATGTCCGAGATCTGGACACATGCAAGGCCGGGGTACTGATCACAAGCATGGTCTGAAATTGACTGGGTTCTGGGCACTAGCAAGGCCGGAGGGGTAGTCCGGGGTTTGAACACAGGCTAGGCCGGTCAGTTACCCGGGCTTTGCACACAAGTTTACTTGAATCCAATAAGAGTTCTCCCAAATACTAACACTCTCTATGCCTTAAAACCATCCTTAAACTTAATCCCCCATGAGTTTCATTAAACCTGTCCCGAGAATTTTGCATACGAATTGACACAAACTGTTTATAAGCATCTTCATCTATCCACAGCCTAGATTTATTAGACGAAATACTTCCACATAGATATATATGCAAAGTAATTCATCTCTTTTCACAGCATTTCATATATACCACAGACTAAGATCCACATCATTCTAGTTTAAGCTAAACCACGTTCTACAGCAAACTCACATTCCGCACAAAGTTAACTAAACCATCCATCGAACAGAGTAGGAACAGAGTACCAGTCCACTTTCTACACAGACATAGCATACCAACCACAATCCACAAAATCCACACAAAAAGCAGAGTAATTCCCACAGCAATCCACACAAGTTCTCACTAATCCGCACCAATTCAGCAATTTAGAATTACCTGTACTGTGGTAGACATTCGTCGAACACTATTCATCAGCAACCCAGATTGTGGTCAACCCAAAGTTGCGTCAGATTCGTGCTTGGTTCTTGGTCCGAACTGTAATCTGCACAAATCTTCCTCCTCCAAGTTTGGGGAAGCAAGTTCTCCCCCCTAAACCCATGTTCGACAGGATTCCTCTGGACTCGTGATACGCGCTACTCCTCTTCTAAAAATTTCCACGCTTCAAGGTCAGAAGCATTCTCTCCTTCAAAAGAACCCTTAATTGGGGCATTTTCAGATTTTAAGATCAGAAGTGAGATCATCTTCCAAATCACGACGTACTCACTGATTTCGGGGTTTCGAAAAGAAACCCAGATCTGGGACATAGCTTCTGCTTGAGATACAACCCATATGTCAAAAGATTCCCGGCGAGGAGCCCAACAAAAGTGTCGGGTCCCTCGCCGGAGGAGAAGAACCAAGGAAGAGAAACTTAGAGAAAATCGGCTACGGTGAACAGTAGTAGGGCTGCGCCCTATAATCGCATCTCCGCCTTTTTTATTGAGAGCTCTTTGTTTCCTTGTGATTATCTTTAGTAGGTCACCTGTGGGTACTTTTTGGTTACATTCTATGTGAAGGTCGTTCGCAAAAGCAGTAGAAGATTGAATGCCGTTCGCAAGCACGGAAGAAGAGGCGAATGCCATTCACATTAGAATGGTAGAAGATGAAGGCCACAACCATCAATGCGTGGTAGAAGGAGATTGAAGCCAAAGATAGGAGGCTTCTAAGTTCAAGATGGCCAAAGGATAAAATGGTGAATCGTGGTCTGAGGAGTGTTGCCTTAGTCCAATAATGATTCAGGAATAATTATCCTTCAAGGTTAGTTTCATTGGATTCTTTTTCTCTAGTAATACAAAATAGACTACTAGAACTCCCGATTTGGACTAACGGTTCACCCGTAGCAAGCAAACAAAGTTCAGCTGATGAAGCACCGATGTTACTTCATGGACCGCACATGGTAAAGCACCAGTGTACCATGGAAAAATACACAACCCGTACTACATGAGGAACACCAGAGGATCCGTGAAAACCTACACGAGACCTTCACGAGGCAAAGGCCCTGGGCCGTGACAAAGATCCCGGACCAAGGAGCTTGGAGATGAAGAGTTGAAGAATTTGGCTAAGTATGGAGCCAGTCTGTGAAAACCTTCACGGGCCGTGACAAAATTTCTGAGCGAAGACTACAGGCTAGTGGCAGTCTATGAAAACATTCACGGACTGTGGGAAAATTCTGAGCAAAATTTTTTTACTATTTGCAGTCCGTGACAATCTTCATGGACTGTGGCATGAGACCTACTTCCCGGACCACACCAGATCCCACGCCCCTTGCTTGAATGCTTCACGGACCATGACGTCTGTGCCGGTCCGTGAAGCTTTAGTGGCTGACCTAGGGTTTTGCTATTTTTGGTCAATTTTACTACTATATATGGGAGCCTTAGTCTTCTACTAAACCCTGAATAGAATAGAGGTAGACATAATGTAGAGTAGATTCTCTCTCTAGTTTAGAGAAAAGGAAGAGGAGAGTTCTTCGTCTCATTCCTTCTCCTTTTGTTTTCCTTTTCTTTTGTTTTCATCTTATTTTCTTTATCCATGGAATCCAACCAAATATTTTCCATGGATCTAACCTTTTTATTGTATTTTTTTAGCTTGGGTTTCATTTTGGCACTTGGTATGTTCTAAATGCTTATTGAGATTCATTAGATTCACCCTATCCTTGTATTAATGATATTATTGTAACTT
Organism: Rubia yunnanensis; assembly: GCA_037428765.1. Classification (NCBI taxonomy): domain Eukaryota; kingdom Viridiplantae; phylum Streptophyta; class Magnoliopsida; order Gentianales; family Rubiaceae; genus Rubia; species Rubia yunnanensis. Next base: position 32,368,585 of record CM075067.1, on the reverse strand, counting down.
TTGTTGAATGCTATAAATGCGTGAATACTACACAACATATAAGCACACACTTTGGGCTATATTCATGTGTGGTGTAATTATTGATGCCCCCTTAGGAAGAGAGACCTGGATGCTAGAATGGTTAGGGGAGAATGCGTCTGCATGGGCGTGTGCACAGGGGATTCAAGAATGCTCTAACCTATTTTCTATCGCACCAGTCTTAGCTGACTTCATAACTATTTTATGAGAGGTTGGGAGTAGAGATAGCTAATATTAGCAAGCTACGTATTGGTTTGAAACCCTAGTATCACAGATAAGGTGCCTACGATCCTCAGGCCTAGCATATATAAGACCCAGGAAAAGTAATTGCATTCGTGGTGGAAGCCTGGGATATAATAGCACGGGGGAGAAACATACCTACAATGATGGTCGGACCATGTTGTACTCCCCTAATTACGATGACGGTTCTAATGGAGGGTTGCAAGCGCACCTGCCGTGATAGGGTTGGGGAATTGTATGTCATTGGCCACACCACATGTTGTGAACACACTGATGGGTCTTTTGTATGTCTATATGTGAATGAATCGAGGATTGAAGCATTAGAACTACCATGTTGCTAAATGATTCCCAAGTTCCTGGTATAAACAGTTTACTTGTTTGTTAATTTCATGCTTTGTAGTTTTTAGTTGAAAATACCAAACCCCCCCCCCCACAATTTCATGTGTACACTACTAGTTGTTCCTTTCACTCGTACGGATTGATGACCTGCACAAGGTTGTGTTTCTAACTATCACTTGAGCCTTAGAATCCTTGTGGACAAACTCAGGGCTTGCCGCATACTACCCCTTGGTAGCTTAGCAGTGAGAACGGGTAGAAAATTATAAATATCTATCTTTGACTTGTAAATCTCTTGGCTCATATTGTAACGACAACCGGGTCGGGCCAGGTTAAATTTTGGCATCGTTGCCGGGGATGCTCTTCAGTTCAAGTATTAGTTAAGCATAACATGTTAGCTAGTATTTAGTATTGCTTTTATCTTTTTCTTGTTTTTGTTTTCTGAAGTAGGTATTTCTTGAGTTCTTGGTGAAAACCAAGGACTCTTGCACTACGATTCTGAATTTTGTGTGTTTTTTTTGTTGAGGTTTAATTGAGAAATAAAAAAAAATTGGGAAAGCACTCAATGATTGATGTTTTTCAGGTGTGTCATTGTGATTATCCTATAGAGTGTTGTCAAAGGTTGAGTGAATATGGGAACTCAACTATGGCATTGTGAGATTTTGTAGGATATGTCATTTCGACCATCCTACGGAGTCTTGCTCTTGGATGAGCAAAATTGAGAGAGAGGTAGAAGTTGTTGGTTCCCAAGGTCGATGGGATCAAGAATGTTACCCATACAATAAATCTCCAAATTTGAGGTTTAGTGGTAACTCAAATTTGTGGTATGGAGATGCATCGTGAAACCAACACATTGGGTTAGATAGTTGGACTTCACCAACTTACCCAATGCCCCAAAACCAATCCCTAGGATTGGTTCCCAAATTGGATTGTGTAGAGATTTTTCAAGCTATAGCTAATGGGACCAAGAGTAGTAATTTACTCCAATCACAAGTGCTTAACGAGATTAGCGATTTGGGAACTCAATTATTATTAAGCATTGAGAACACTAAAGTGAAAGTGCTTCATTTGATGAATAAGGTGAGCCAACTTGAAACCCAACTTGAAATTTTTGTAGATGAATCTAAAGGGGAAGGGGAAAGGTTTGTTGAGGAAGGGGTGATTGTACTTAATTTTCCATATTACTTATTTGCACCCCTACCTCCACCTATAGAACTAATTCCCGCATTTTTGAAACCTTAGAGGAAACCATCGGAAATTTAATTGAATATGATAAGCTTCCAAACCACCTATTCCTTTTAAGGTTGACTCCTCCTCAATTATATTTTCCTCTTGGAAGATTCTTACCCCCTACTCTTCATTTTTGGTTGTACCTTATGGATAGAATTAGGGTCGTGTCGATGACCTCAAATATACGGAGCTTCTCGGGGAGGCAACCCGAGCTTAAAAACTTTTGAGATTAGTTTAGCATTTTTGGTGTGTTTTTCTATTTGTAGCTTCTTGTTGTTTTTGGGACTGTTAGACTTGGTGTGTATGTTTGATTTGTAGGAAGCATATGGTTCTTGGAGGAAGGCGAGCAATCGGGGAGTCCAACTCATGGACCATGTAAACGTACATGGTTTGTGACGCTCAAAATGGTGAACAAGGAGGAGACCCAAAACCCATATTCATGGGGCGTGTAGACGTGCATGACCCATGAAGCTTACATACTTCCCTACACCACCCAATCATCATTTCTTCCCTACCACCACCAAAATACCACCCAAAACCCACCTACCCTCAAAATCCTTGAGACACACACACATCGAGACCTAAGAGGTAACTCTCTATTGTGATTCAATTCCTTATTCGATTTGTGATGCATGATAGTGGTTAGATTGAAATTTCTTTTTTTTTAATGAGAACACCCAAGGGTGAGGGATATTTTATTATAGGTTCCCCAAGCCTTGATACCCAATTGATCGAATATACAGATAAAAGTTGGTTTGTGAGAGTAAGAGATGAAACCACAGGGTTGTCTCCAAAAGTCCTGAAAGTGTTTGCTAAATTAGTGAATACAGCTATCCAAAGTATATGGATAGGTGTCGAAGTTGCGATCCAAAACAAGAGGATCTCCACCCCTCGTGTTAATCCTCTGTAATGGCCAGGCAACTTCAATCACGAAATAAGAAAAAATACCCATGAGTATGCTAAGCATTGTAGCTTTCAAGCTGAGAATATCTTCGAAGGAAGGGAGCTCAATCTCCCTGTCATCTGAGCAACATCCTCACCAATCTGAGCAGACCAGCAATCTGAGCCGACAGCCTCGCCATAGTAACAGCAATGTGAGCAACAGCAATCTCACCATAGTAGTGCCAGAAATCCCTTGATCTGCAAAAAACAAATTCAGCAGCATCAATTCTTAAAACCTAGAAGTTTTAGAAACTCGAATATGAGGAACACAGCCTCTATCCATAGCTATAAGACCCTGAATTTTTGATGTAACATTAGTCATATCCAGCCCTTGGTTCAGTTCAAAATGATGTTTAGCTATGGCATGAGCTACAGAGTTACACTCCCTATATGTGTGTATCAATTCAGCATTACCAAGTAAAGATTTTGCTTTATATACCAAATCAAAAACATGCCACTGTGCCTCATAAGGATTATGAATCATATCAATAGCAAGCTTACAATCTGATTCCACAATAATATTACACTCCAGATGGTCAAAAGAATAGCAAGCATGTAATATTGCTTCAATTTCGGCATGTAGGGGGATGCAGATGTAGCACTTGCCGAACTAATTCTAACAGGTAAGCCAAGACTGTTCCTAGCTATAAGACCCACAGAGGCTTTGTTAGGACACCAAGCTGCATCTACATTGATTTTTATGACTCCATGTTTAGGCCTTTCCCAAAAAACAGTCCTTAAGTTAGGTTTAGGGGGAGGCCTTAGCAAAGGAATGAGATGCTGAAAAGATGGTGGTACTGAGACCGTAGATAAAATCGTCGGAGGACAAACACTAAGTGTCAATTTAATCAAATCATCCACCTCAGTACAGATAAAATTCATGGAAAAAGGCTTGTGGTCATATAGATACTTATTTCTAGCTTTCCATAGACTCCAACACACCACAGATGGTAGAATCATGCAATATATCTGATAAAACTTAGGTAGGTCTTGACAGTTCCAAAACAGATAAAATCTTTGAGGTATCGAATGTAGTGTGTTAAGATTAAAATGTATTGAAGGAGTCAGTTTCAACCAAACTGAATGGGCCAGGGGACAAGAAATAAAGTAATGTTGGATAGAATCAGATTGAAAACAAGCAGGGCACTTTGAAGCTAGGCTAAAACCGCATGTAATAAGAACATCATCAAAGGGGAGAAAAGCATGTAGTAGTTTCCAGATAAAGATTGAGATCTTTTTCAGTAACAGTGGATTCCATAAAAACTTAGAGACCGGAGAATTACCTCTTGGTTGAACTAGAGATCTATAGGCTGACTTAAATGTAAATTTACCCGACGATTCTGGCTTCCAGATGATTCTGTCCTCCCTAGCATTTGTGAGTACTGCATCCTGGAGAAAAAGAACCGTATCATGTTCAAGAAAAGATGCAATTTGATTCAGAATAGAATTTCTGTTATCTATGAAATCCGCCACAGAGATGTCATCCATTGTAGAGGCAATGTTATCAGGAATTTTAGAAAGTAGAGGTCTATGAGGACACCAGTTGGCATTCAGAAAATTACATCTTCCATTTCCATGTATAATTGAAGAATTGTTAACAGCAAATTCATTAATGTAACAAATTCTCCTCCAAGTCACTGATTTCCTGTATGATGGTGGAAGAGACCATAGAAGTTTAGACCACAATGAAGTTCCCAATTGGCTCTTCCACCATAGTTTGGCCGAACAAGAATCGACAATGGCTTTAACCGATCTAAAACCCAAACCATCCATGTTAGTAGGTATTGCAATGTTTGCCCATTTTTTCCAAATCTTATTCTGTTTTCCTTCAGTCTTTCCCCAAAAAAATTGAGCCAATTTTTTCTCAAATGTTTTAATTATACCTTTTGGGGGATTTGTAACCATCCATGTATGCTGAGGAATTGAGTACAAAACTGATTTAATGAGGATCATTTTCCCCCCTGAGCTTAACCAGTTGTTTTTCCAATTTTGTAGCTTAGCATCTACATTGGCCAGTAGTGGAAAGAAATATCTATTCAAAGTTCTTCCTCTGAAAATAGGGCATCCTAGGTATTTAAAGGGAAAAGTCCCTTTTTTCATTTTTAAAATTGCTTTCACCTGAATCATTCTTGCCACTGTAGCCTTTCTACTTAAATAAAAGTCTGATTTCTCAAAATTAAACTTTTGACCTGAGCAATGTTCAAAGATTTCAAGAAAGGCCTTGATCTTAATTAGGTTCGGTTTAGAAGCTTTCATAAATATTATGGTATCATCCGCATACATCAAATGAGAAACTACAGGAATTGAACCAGGTATCTGATATGAAGCCAAACATTTATTCCCGAAAATAAAGGTTAAACTCCTAGAGAAAGCCTCTGAGAATAGATTAAAAAGAGAGGGGGATAGAGGGTCACCTTGTTTGATTCCTCTTGTTGCACTGAAAAATCCTACTGGATTTCCATTGATAATGACTGAAAAGTAGGCTTGAGACAAATTATTCATAATAGCTGTTAAAAAATTCCCATTGAAACCAAACTTAGACAAAATCTGTTTGAGAAAACTCCATCTAACTCTATCAAACGCTTTCCTCAGATCAAGCTTGAGGATGCAGTTAGGGATTCTATGTTTCTTATCCAAGAATATAATCATCTCTTGTAGATATAGAATGTTATCAGATATATCCCTATGTTTCATAAATGCTGTTTGATTCAAGGATATCAGATTCTCCATATGCGGCTTCATTCTCTCCAGAAGGACTTTAGAGCAAATCTTATTCAACACATTAGATAAACTAATAGGTCTAAAGTCATCAAATGAACTTGGGGTTGGTTTTTTTGGTATCAGAGTAATCCAGGTACTGGAAATCCCCCTTGGAATTTCAGCACCATAAATGAACTCATTTACCACTTCTATCAAGTCTTGTTTGATAATCTGCCAACATTTGGTGTAAAATTTAGGAGAGTATCCATCTGGCCCAGGGCTACTGTTCTTGTTTAAGCTTTTAATTACCTTTTCCAGTTCTACCTCAGTTATTGGCATTGCTAGTTCATGATTATCATTATCATTTATGATATCCGGAATCTGACTTAGAAAATGAGTGTCAAAAGTATCATCCAAGACTAAATCAGGTTCACTCAGCAAATCAGTAAAATATTCAACTGCTTCCTTTTGTATGTCTGACTGAGAATTAATCCATTGACCTGATCTATTTTTTAGTTTGGTTATGTGGAGTTTACAGTTTCTTTCTTGCACAACCTTGTGAAAAAAAAGAAGTGTTATTATCACCTAGCTTATGCCACTTCAATCTTGCTTTTTGTTTCCAGTATTTCTCTTTTTTCCTTTAAGACTTTTAGCAGCAGAGCATTTTTTTCATTGAGTTTAACTCGCTCAGAGGGTGAAGGGTTCAAATCATAGATAGCTTCCTGAGTTTTTAAGTCATCCTCAGCTTTTGTCACATTTAGATCAATGTTTCCAAATTTATCCCTATTCCATGATTTTAAAAATTTTTTAAGTCTGATAAGCTTAAGGTAAAACTTTAGCATTCCAGTTCCTGACAAAGGTGATTCCCAACTGTCTCTTACCACACTCATAAAATCATCTCTTAGAAACCAGGCATCGATGAATCGAAATGGCTTAGGTTTAGAAGAGGTAAGATTTGAAACCTGTAGGAGAAGAGGTGCATGATCCGATGTTTGTCTATTTAAAATCTGAATTGAAGAAGATGGAAACTTAGTGATCCAAGAGATTGAACATAGGCCTCTATCTAGTCTTTTCGAAGTAGGATTCCTAAGTCTAGAATTACACCAAGTAAACATGTTTCCTACCGCATTAATTTCTTGGATTCCATTAGAGGAGATCCAGGAGTTAAAGTCTCTTATACTACCTAAGGCAGGAAAACAGGGCCCTCTATATTCATCTAAAGAAGTTATTGAATTAAAATCACCTATGAAGATAGTGTCACCCTTTGGAATTGATTGAAGGTCAGACCATAGAACCTTCCTACCATCTCTATCTCTTGAAGCATATATGAAAACTGCCTCCATATACAGATTCACAGAATGATGCAAAATAGTAACATGCATAAACTGATCATGAAAGGAATTCAGAGAGATAGCTAACAAATTAGACCACATAAGCCAAATCTTCCCATTAGGCAGTGTCAAATAATGAGTAAATGAAAGTTTTTTCATGTAATCTTCACATTGGGAATTATCGTGCATAGGCTCAATAATACACAAAAATTGAATTTTCTTGATCCTGCACAAATTAGTTAGCCTAAGCATTGAAGTGTCCATTCCTCTTAGATTCCACACTAGAAAATTAACATTAAGGTGTGTCATCATTGTTCACTTGATTTAGAACTTTTTGTAGATGACCTAAGCATCATCTTATTTAACTGACTTAGGTAATTGTTTTTCTTAGACTTAATCTTACCTTGGATATTACCTGGAAGGGAAGAACAGGAGGTTTCTTGATGTGTAGATATGATCTCCTCTAGAGGCTCCGATGTCTCAGTTTGCAATTCCTTTTCTTTAGAGCTTTCAGCAACCTGCAAAACTGAAAATCTATTCCCCATTTTCCCAGGTTGGGAGAAAGAGTTTTTGTGGTAAAGGCTGTACATAGATAATGAACCAGAGCCAACTTGCATATCATCTTTAGCATAAGCAGTAATTGTTGGCTTAGTAAGTGAAGTATCCTCAATCAACCTCAAAATAGAGTTATTAGAAATTGCCGGAGATTGAGTGTTATTGCTGGAAGTACCCAATTTTTCCTGATTTACCATCACAGGGAAAACTGAATTATTCAAATTTTTTGGGGATTCCATCGTAACCTCATAGTCATTCTCAGAGAGAGCTTGGTCTTCCAATAGTGGTGGTTTATCAAATTTCTTACCCGTTGCCTGCCATAGGTACTGAGGTAAACTATGATTCAAATTAGGCTCCTGAGTTCTGACATTATCATTCTGTGAGTTAGCTTTACACTGAGCCAGAGAATGACCTAATTTCGAACAATGACCACAGTAAAGAGGAATGTCCTCATATTCAATCGGGTATTTCTTATTATTGGTCACAGAACCCAGCCTTATGAAACTACTCAGGGGTTTTTGGAGATCAATTTCGACGCAGAATTTTATTGCAGATGGTCTTGTTAACATATCAGTTGCTTGATCATTTTTAATGAAACTGCCTATGCTATTCCCAATAGCTTCAATCGAAGCTGTATTATAGTAGTATAGGGGGGGCTCCTTAATAGTACACCAGATAGGAACTATTGGTGATTCTTTACGAGTAGAGAATTCAGGGGTCCATTTTAGCATTTTCAGGGAGATCCCATTGAAGTTCCAAACACATTTCATCCAGCATCTTTGATAGTCATTTATATGTTCAAACCGAATCAAAACATGTTTGTAATCAAGGGAACCAAGTTGGTACTTACCTTCGAAGCCCACAGTTTTAAATGCCAGTTCCAATTGTTCCATTGTAAGCCTGCCCCTTGTGAACTTCCCAACCAGTGCATTCACATAATGGGCAGAGAGGGTTGCTATCTGATCATCTGAATACAGGCACGAGGGCTCCCCTAGGTGCTGGTATTTGGGAATAAGCTCTGGGTTGTTTGTTAAGGTTTTTGATAGAGGAGGAGCTTTGGCTTGAAGTACTGTGGCGAAAGTTTTGGTGGGAAATTGAGTGGCCGGAGGGAGCGCCATCTCAGTTGGTATCCCCAATTGGTACCCCGTAGCTGTACCAAACCAATCAATAGCCGTTGCCGGCGAAATAGCCGTTGCCGGCGAAAGAGCCGTTACAGGCGAAGGAGCCGTTACCGGCGGAAGGGGGAGAAGAAGAGAAAATTAAAATCGCTTTTCACTGTTCACTTATCAGAGAGAGTATTCCTCAGATTGAAATTTCTTAATTTGAGGTTTGGGGTAGTATAATGAGGGTGATGGTAGTTTGTTCTTTACATGGAAATGATTGTGCCATCAAGGGTAGATTAAGTTAGTGTTCTTTTTCATTATAAGTGCTTCCCTATTTCTTTCCCTTGTCATGTATTCTTTGATTTTGTATATGCATCGAGGAAAATGCAAGCTTTAAGTGTGGGGAAGGGGAATAGATAGCACTTATAATTTTTTGTTCTTTCTATGTAGCTACTTTAAGAGAATTTTGAAAAAAATTGGGAAACAAATGAAATGACAAAAACTTGGACAAGTTGAAAACCCGAAAAGGCAACTTGGGTAACATTAGGAAAAGCTCGGATAGGTCAAAAGATCTAGGTAAAAGTGAGAGGCTTTGCCCGGCTAGACTTACGAGTCTAGGCAAAAATGAGAGGCCGTGTGGAAAAAGGTGAGAGGTGAGAAGAAACTAGGTTGACGATACATTGGACTCCTTGGTTGAAACTAGATCGAGAAACTTGAGTTATCCCTCTGTTGCAACCAAGTATATGGCTTCTGGATTTCCTTGGTGGATTTTTTTGCTTGAGGATTACTCTTTGATTGCTTTTGGGACCACTTTGGGAAAATTAAGCTTGGCTTTATTCCAATATTTTGTCACCTATATTTTTCTATACATATTTACTTGCTTTGGGTGGTTTGGTTGCTTTAAGAACTATGGGGAGTGTGAGAGTTGTGAGGATTTTCACCTTCTTGGGGGAACTAGGTTAGCTTGGGAATAAGTTGAATCCATTGGCTATTTTAAATGCATGCTTCATTCTGCTTGAAACTTTTTCTTTAATTTTATTTACTTGAGGATGAGTGAAGGTTTAAGTGTGGGAAGTCTGATATGCACCATTACACATGCTTTAACCAATGCATTTGACATAGTTTTTAGTTGTTTTTAGTTGGTGGATTTCTAGTATTAGTTGAGTTTACATGACAAGTGGTTTAGATGGCCATATTTGGTTTTCTTGTCTAAATTCGACATTTGGTAGACTTAATTGGTACTAATGGACATCGTGTATCCATGGGCTCCTTGATCTTCCTTGTGATCATCTTTAGTAGGTCGCCTATGGGTACTTTTTGGTTTCATTCAATGTGAAGGCCGTTCGCAAGAGTGGTAGAAGATTGAAGGCCGTTCGCAAGGACGGTAGAAGAGGAAAAGTCCATTCACATTATAATGGTAGAGAATGAAGGCCATGACCATCAATGCGTGGTAGAAAGAGATTGAAGCCAAAGATAGGCGGCTTTGAAGTTCAAGACGGCCAAAGGAGAAAATGGTGAATCGTGGTCGGAGGAGTTTTTCCATAGTCCGAGAAGGATCCATGAAGAATTAGCCTTCAAGATTGGTTCCATTGGATTTTTCTTCTCTAGTACTACAAAATCGACTACTAGAACTCCCGATTTGGACTAACGATTCACCCATAACAAACAAATGAAGTTTAGCCGACGAAGCACAAGCAGCACTTCACAAACAGTACATGGTAAAGCACCAGTGGCCTGTGACAAAGAACACGGCCTGCACTACATGAGAAACACCAAAGGATCTGTGAAGACTTGCACGAGACCTTCACAAGGCAAAGGCGCCGGGCCGTGACAATGACCCCGGACCGTGGAGTGTGGAGATGAAGAGTTGAAGAATTTGATTAAGTATGAAACCAGTCCGTGAAAACTTTCACGGGCCATGACAAAAGTTCTGAGCGAAGACCACAGGCTTCTTATTACCCGTGAAAACCTTCATAGACCGTGGGAAAACTCTGAGAAAATTGTCACATTTTTCATGGACCATGGCATGAGACCTGCTTCATAAACCGTGCCAGATCCCATGGCCCGTGACTATGAATGTTCATAGATTGCACCAGATCTCTTGCCTCGTGCTTGAATGCTTCACAGACCGTGACATTCATGCCGGTTCGTGAAGCCTTGGCCGCTGACCTAGGGTTTTTCTATTTTGGGCCTATCTTTAGGCCCAATCTCCTACTACTATATATGTGATTCTTAGCCTTCTACTAAACCCTAATTCGAATAGAGGTAGACATAATGTAGAGTAGATTCTCTCTCAAGTTTATAGAAAATGAAGAGGAGAGTTCTTCTTCTCCTTCCTTCTCCTTTTCTTTTCCTTTCCTTTTTTTCATCTTTTTTTTAGATCCATGGCATCTTACTTAATATTTTCCATGGATCTAACCTTTGAAGAGTATTTTTTAAAATTGGGTTTCATTTTGGCACTTGGTATATTCTAAATGCTTATTTAGATTCATTAGATTCACCATATCCTTGTGTTTATGATATTATTGTTATTGTTCTTAAAAGTTATAAATGCATGAATACTACACCACATATAAGCACAAATTTTGGGATATATTCATGTATGGTGCAATTGTTGATATCCCACTTGGGAAAAGAAACCTGGATGTTAAAATAAGTAGGGAAAAACATGTCAGTGTGGGTGTGTGCATGGGGGATTTAAGAATGCTCTTACATATTATCCATTGCACCAGTCTTAGCTGACTTCATAACTGTTGTCCGAGAGGTAGCAGGTAGAGATAGCTAATAGTAGCAAGCTAAGTGTTTTGTTGAAACCCTAGTATCATAGATAAGGTGTCTACGATCCTCAGGCCTAGCGTATATAGAACCCGGGAGGAGTAGTTGCATTCGTGGTGAAAGCCCGAGACGTAATAGCATGAGGAAGAAATGGACCTACAACAATGGTTGGACCTCGTTGTACTCCCCTAATTATGATGGTGGTGCCGATGGAGGGTTGCGATCGCTGTGATAGGGTTGGGGAAGTGTATGCCATCTGCCACATGACATGTTATGAACACACTGATAGGTATTGTGTATGTCTATATGTGAATGAATCGAGGATTGAAGCATTAGAACAACCATGTTGATAAATGATTCCCAAGTGTCTAGTGTAAATAGTTTACTTGTTTGTTTGTTTCATCCTTTGTAGTTGTTAGTTGAAAATACAGACACCCCCCCAATTATATGTCTACACTACTAGTTGTTCCTTTCCCTCGTGTAGATTAAAGACCTGCAGGAGTTTTTGTTTCTAACTAATACTTGATCCCTAACATCCTTGTGGTCAAACCCAGGGCTCATTAAAATTGTACCTTAGAGTTAACCCGATTGGAAGCGGTTTTGGTTAGAAAATAAGAGATGTATAGTTCTGCACCATGTTCCTACTGCTACACTACCTATAGGGTCATTAGCGGTAAGCTCTGGGTTTGTGCACAGAGATGCTAGGTCTAATGTATCAACTCAAAACACAACCTCATACGTGTTTTTAATCTATACGAGTGAAAGAAATAGCTAGTAAAGCAAACATACAAATAGGGGGGTTTTGGTTTTTCAAGATATAAACTACAAAACATAAAAAGTAAAAACACAACTACAATATTAATTAAGCACTTGGGAAAATCATTGAGCAACTTAGTCAATATAATGCTTCTATCCTCGATACATTCACATAGACATCTAAACAAACCTAATAGAGTGTCCATAACATGTGGTGTTGCCAATGGCATATACTTCCCCGTCCCTATCACTGAGGGTGCTCTCACAACCCTCCATCCACTCTGTCATCATAATTAGGAGAGTACAACAAGGTTAGACCATTTTTGTAGGTCTGTTTCTCCCCCGTGCGATTACGTCCCGGGCTTCCACCATAATTACACTACTTCCCTTTGGTCCTATCAATTACACCAAAGGGTCGTAGGCACCTTATCTATGATACTAGAGTTTCTCGTAACCCTATCTTGCTACTATTTAGCTATCTCTATCTGAAACCTCTCGGATGACTTTACAAAGTCATCTAAGACTGGTGTGATGGTAAGTGGATCGGAGTGACCTTGAATCCCCTGTGCACACACTCACGTAGACACGTTCTCCTCCACCCATTCAAACAACCAGGTTTTTCTTCCCAATGGGGCATTGATACACCTAGAATGACTATAGCCCAAAGTGTGTGATGTATATGTGGTGTACTATTCATGCATTCAAAATCAAAAGCAAATCACAATAATATTATGAACACAAAATTAGGATGAACTAGAGAATCTAAAAAAGCATTTAGATTAGACCAAGTTACTACAATTTATCTTGAAGCTATGAAAACTACTCCCTTGACATGGAATTCAAATAAAGATTTGAATTCCACATCTTAGGATTAAAGCAAAATAAAAAGAAGAAAAAGATAAAGTTTCTCCTAAGGAGAGAGTCTCCAAACTACTTTTCAAATCTAATCTAAGGTATGGTCTAATATATGAAAACCGAGTAGAAAAAGGTTCAATATATCATAGCAGGAGATTGGGCCAAACAATAGGCCAAAATAGGGTAAACCCTAGCTCAACCACCGCCCGGCGCGGGGCGCAAGGATTGGCACAGGTCGTGTCTCCTCATGAGCGCGGGACACTGGTTCTTGGGTGTGATGCATATCTTCAAAGCATGTGCAGCACGTGGCTTTGTGTGGGTTGCGTTTGTCTCATAATGGGAGATGTGTCACCTCCTGCAGGGTGCCATCAGAGTGCTGAAACTTGAAGTCCTAATTCGCACTTGTGGCCGTTAGCATAGGCCATGGTCAGAATGGGTGCTTTTCTCTGAAACATTGGCTCGGACCATGTGATTTCCCACACCCTGCGTGCTGGTCTTATCTTAATGAACTTGGAACAGCGTGGGACACCTAAAGCGGACCGTTCTGCGCCCATACTTAGCTGCTTTGAGGGGTATTCAATTTGTGCTGGTGACCCATTGCCTCTAGTCCCGGTCACATCATAACCTCGTGTTTCTTTTCTTGGTGTGGGCCTTTGGCACTAAACCATGCACAGCCCGTGCCGACCCGTTTTTTCCATGGCTAGCTGAACTAGTTTCCTTCGCTACGGGAGAACCGTTAGTCCGATTTGAGAGTTTTAGTAGTCAATTTTGTAGTATTTGAGAAGAAAAATCCAATGGAACCGACCTTAAAAGAAAATTCTTCTTGGATCGTTCTCGAACTTGAGCACAACTCATCAGACCACGATTCCCCGTTTCTTCGTTGGCCGCTTTAAACTCCGTTGCTGCCTATATTTGGCTTCAATATCCTTCTACCATGCATTGGTGATCGTGGCCTCTGTCTACTATTCTAATGTGAATGGCTTTTGTCTCTACTATCGTCCTTGCGAACGGCCTTCAATATATTCTACTGCCCTTACGAATAGCCTTCACATAGAATGTAAACAAAAAGTACCCACATGTGATCTACTTAAGATGTTCACAAGGAAGATCAAGGAGCCCGTGGATACAAGATGTCAGTTAGTACCAATTAAATCTACAAAACACGGGATTTAGACAAGAAAAGCAAACAGCCGTCCAAACCCCTTGTCACGTAAACTCAACTAATACTAGCAATACACCAAGTAAAAGGAACTAAAAAGTATGCCAAATGCATCGATTAACGCATACGTAATGAACCAGGTCAAAAAACTCAACTTTGGTAAGGACTAAAACTTGCAAATAATTAAAATCATAAAATTATTTTATTTTTAGTTAATCCTATTTGTTTATAATTGCATATATTTGTTCATAATGATTTATATTTTTCTAATTATTACATCCCGATTGAAATTGTATCACTATTACTGAATGCAAATACCTCATTATGATAAGGTACTACGGGAAAGAGTGACGCATGACCTACTCGTGCCAAGGGAAGATTAAGCCTTGTCCTCGAAGGGTTTTTCCGAGTTTCTTTCCAGCAACAGCCTGCGCATTGGGGACACCTTGTTCTTCGAGATCAAAGAAGCTAGGGGACCGATTGTCTTCAAGGTTACCATAATTCAAGACGCTTGATTTTCCTGTAATCTCTATTATAATAATGGTACTCAGACAATTATTATTAATATTCTAATTAGTTTGTACTAATTAATTTGTAAGGAGATTTTCGTGAATGATGCTTTTCTAATAAGTTTACTACCTTTTTTGAACAATATGTAATTGTCTACATGTGCAATTTGATGTATGTGTGATTTTGAAATTCATTTCCAACCGTACCATTCAAAATATTTTCATGTTTGTTGTGGTTCACAATATTAACTATTCAACCATTTTCAATCGTATCATAACAAAACAGACATTATTAAAAAATTAATTTCAAAACTTAACAAAACTCCTCATTAATCCTTCTCAACTTTAACTTCTAAAAATTCTATATTTAATTTTATGCGACGTCACTCATCCATCTCACACTCTGTCGGTGACATCGACAGAATACGCGGTTTTTGCAACAATGTTATTACCTGAATGTCACATCGCTCAAACGTCGGTAAGATTATTTACCTTTTTTTAAAACCTTTTACTTCAGTTAAAATAATGACCGGGGTAAAAAACCAATTTTTTACAATGGTTTTTTTACCACCGAGGTAACTAATATCTTTTATTTCTGAAAAAACCGAAGTAAAAGAACTTTTTACCTCAGTTTTTTTAGTTAAGCCAAAAATCCAAGGTATAAAGGGTGAAGTAATAGGTTCATATTCTTGTATTCAAAGAATCTCAACGATGGTTTGAGAAGACGCGGTTAAAAAATTACAAAAAATAAATCGAATCCCTTCATTATATGATACCGTCTTTGCAAAATACTGACCTAGGAAATCGGAGAAGACATCGTGGAAGAGAGCTTCGATAGGGTGAACAAAGAATTCCTCGGAGGAGAATTTGTTGAAAGATATATCCCACATCGGTTTCTTACAAAGATAATGACTTACATATAAGGTCTTGGGTCACCTCCACTTAGTACCAATTGGTTTTAAGATGGAAGCCCAAGATAACTTGAAATTCAACTTGGTATCAGAGACTAAAATCTTGAAACCTAAGTACCTAAAATTTTTGTCTAAAATTTCCCGTTGCTGCCATCGTTCATTTTTTTACGCGCCGCCGATCTAATTTGCTTTCTTTCTTCCAAAAAACAAATCCTACTTCTTCCCGATCAGACTCCTCTAGCGAACAGATCTAATTTCCGATCTGGTTCACATTGGTTCAATTTCTGCTGGCGCTTCGGGTTTTTTTTTGCGCCTCCAGCTTCTGCCGAGACCAGTGCCTCTGTTTTACGGCAATTCGTCCGACTCCATCCGGCGATTCGTGTGACTCCATTCAACTAGAGATTCGTTTGAGGCCAGTGATTCTCTGTTTTACGGCAACAACCTCCGCTTCCAGAAGCGCGTACCGGTGCCTCTGTCTTCCAGAATTGTGTGCTTCATGCGCTGTGACAGCCTGAAGCACATCTTCATTCTTCATTCGGCGGTGAAGATCTGGTTTCTTCATTTGGCACATCTTCATTCTTTACTTTTACTATTATTCATTAAGTAAACAAAATAAATATTTTTTAATAAGTCTCTTTTCGCCGGCGTAGTGACGTCGTCGTAAGGGTTTGCGGTGGCTGCTTCCTCTGGCTTACCTACACTATCTGATTTTGGTCTTGCTCTGTCTGACGACCAATGGAGTGCAACCATACATTTATTTAATCAGATTCATTCGTTATCTGACCATAGGTCAGGTAAGTCTACTTTACCCTGGATTCTTGATTCAGGAGCCTCATATCACATGACTGGTGACAAGGGTTCTCTTACTGATATTACTACTGCTACCAATTCTATGAATGTTATACTTCTTGATAGATCTGTGTCGTCTGCTACATAATATGGGTCTATTTATTTTGGTGATGTCACCCTTACTCATGTGCTCTACATTCCTACTTTTCGATGCAATTTATTATCATGCTCTAGATTGTTATCTGCCTTAAAATATCTAGCCTTGTTTTCTAAAAATTATTGCATTTTATAGAAAATTAGTATGAGTGTTGTGATTGGCGTGGGTGAAAAACAAGGGGGGGTTTATTGGCTTCGTCTATTGGATAGTTGCGTTCGTCCTCATATCCTGCAGTATTTTTCGACAGTTTCTTCGATTTCGTCATCTGATTTATGGCATCAACATTTTGGCCATCCATCATCTACGGTGTTGTCTTCTATTCCTACTCTTGATTTCAGCACAAATAATACTATTATACCTTGCTCTGTATGTTATAGAACAAAACAGACTAGACATAGTTTTCCATTGAGTTCTACAAATGCTACTGCATTATTTGAGTTTGTACATTGTGAAGTTTGGTGTCCTTATAGAACACCATCTTCTAGTGGTGCATTTTCATTTTTTACAGTAGTTGATGATTATTCCCGAGCTGTTTGGGTTTATTTATTAGTGGCTAAGTCATAAGTAGCTTCTATATTTTTGGAATATTGTGCTCTAGCCATGAATCAATGGGGCCGAACTATACTGCGTGTCCGGGCTGACAACGTGACTGAATTTTTGCCTTTGAGATCTCATTTTGCTGCATCTGGGATCATTTTTGAGACATCTATGGTTGATACACCATAGAAGAATGGTAGAGTCGAACGAAAGCATTGCCATTTACTCAACGTGGCACGTGCCTTACGGTTTCAAGCCAGTCTTTCGATTGGGTTTTAAGGAGAAAGTGTTTTTACTGCTGCTTATCTAATTGACCGGCACCGACGAAACATCTCAATGGTTGCACTCCCTTTGAGATGCTATATGGGCAAGCTCCAAATTACTCATCTTTAAAGGTATTGGATGCTTGTGTTTTGTTGCTCATGTTCCCAGATACCGTGACGAGTTTGCACCAAGAAATCGGCAATATTTATTTCTTGGTTATCCTGCTGGATAGAGAGGCTATCGCCTTTTTGACCTGGAATCCCGCATCATCTTTAACGGTCGGGATGCCATTTTTTTTGCAGATGGCTACGGCAAAAGCATCGAGTAGGAGGCTGACTGGGCCGATTTAACAAAAAAATTGAGGAAAGCTTGAGAGGACCGATAAACAAGAAATTTTTTTCTTGAAATAGAAATCAGAAAAGGGTATGAAGGTTTGGTGGAGAATTATTTTTGCAGTTGTTATGTGTGTTAGAATTATTCTTCGCCGGAACGGGAAGGAAGATTTACTCAGATTCGTGAACGGAAAAGGAATTCTTTAAATATATTTTTTAATGATTAATTAGATAAAACAAGATCTAATGAATGAGTAAAATTAGATTAGATGGATGGTTAATATTTGATTTATAAATTGGTATACAAATAGGTGTGTCAATAGATCCCTTCCCACATATATATATATATTCTTATTTTTTCTTTTATCGTCGGAAACCGCTCTATCTTGATAGAAATCGCTGCCAGAAATTGCTTGATCTCGTTGGAAACCATTGGGTTTTTAATCCAATCTCCTCTATGTCTCCCTCGTTTCTCCAGCGTCGCCTTTTAGCATTTGACCCCAAATCAACGATGTTGTTGTTCTGACTTACTCTGCCACTCATGCTAGCTTTGATCTCCAATCTCTGGACTGCGATTCTTCTTCACCGTTTTCAAGATCTGCCTGTCCTGATTCTATGCTATGATTTGTCTAGTACAGTGTCATTTTTCACTATTAGAAAACAGGTACGTAAGCACCAGTATTCATTGCTGGCAGGGCAATACTGGTGCTATAGATAACATATGCACAAATTAGGGGACAACAAACCAAAATACCGGTTCTTATGAATTAATCCAGCACTAATTCTCATATTACTAGTGCTGCATACCGGTGTCTCAGAATAAAATGTGTTTGGATGGGTAATTTTTCAGCATCAGTATTGGGATAAATGACATGCCGCGATGCTAGTATCGGTGCCTATGACCTGGAATAGAAATTTTGAAGGGTAAAATTTAATGCGAAAATAGCTAGCACCGGTATCGTGGATAATATATTGGTGTTATAACTACATATAATGCAATTCTAAGTAACTAACTTTAAATTACTTTAGAACATGTACTAGCGCTTTCCAACATTTCACCAAAAATTTTATTTATTTAATATTTCTATATTTTGGCAAGTATAAAAAATTCATATATTTTGGAGCAATGGGTGATATGGTAACACAATTTTGGGTCATAGTATAATTTTCCAAGATTGTGTAGAAGTAATCAATGTTGACATTAGAGGCCTTTTCGTTCACCTTTACATGCCCAAATTGCAAATTTGCATTCGCATATTATTGAATTCCATTTTGGTGTCTCCAATTTTGTGATTTGACAACTCTAACTTTCTTAAAGGGACCTAAGTGCAAAAAATAAAAACTTTACTCATAACTCGAAATTCAAATCCACTCTTTTTTTTTAATTAAACCATCCGGAGATGGAGGAAAGTTGTATTAGGCTTCCCAAACCATTAAAAAACAAGAAAGAAGCCGAAGCTTAGTTTATTTACAATGTGAGAGCATATTGCTCTTAAAGCAACACCTTGTTTCTTCCAAAAATAGTTGAGATAGAGACCTTGAGTAAACTAGAGGATTACAAATACTAATGGCTAGGTAATTGGCGCTCAAACTTGTTAGTGAATCGAAAGACAAGACACAAGTCAGTCAGAGACAACCTTAACCTAAGCCATAAGCCTATCCTCTAAGTCTTTGTGAAACCTTTGCCAATGCTGTGTGATAGCTTTTACTTTGGAAAATCCTATGAGAGTAGCTAGCCACTTAGCTTCCTGAGTTGTTCTCCATTTTGTCCGATCATTGCCTGCAAAAATGCAGTAAAAGCAAGTTAGTAGCATCTGGTCAGTGGGCAGTTCTCAGGGAAGGACAACCTTCCTTATCTAACTTAACCAGCCCTGAAAATTTTGGAGGTAGCATATGTAAACTACTAAAGATGGAAGTAGTCCTAGCAGATAAACATTCCTTAGCCAAAGCATCGGCAACCAAACATTCCTTAGCCAAAGCATCGGCAACCAAATTTGCCTCACGATGGATGTGCAGTATATTTATTTCCCCCAGAGTCTGATGAATTTCATCAGCAAGTTCAAACATTTTCCAAATAGCTTTTAGAGGATATTGAACAGAGAGCATTGCCCCTAAACAGTCAGATTCTATAATGATAGGTATCAAAATACTCTGACTAATCTTTACTGCAAACAAAATAGCCTTTAGCTCAGCTTCTAAGGGAGAAATAGCATGAGTAAATTTAGTGTGAGCCGAGATGAAAGTACCACTTGAGTCCCTAATGATCAGTCCTAGACCACATTCATCCTGTTGTTTATTCCAAGCTGCATCCACATTAAATTCAAATCCACTCAAATGTGATACTACCCTATACACCTCCATTATATTTTCCAAGTTCGTCAAGAATATTTATCAACAATCGGGCACAAGAACGTTCTTACTTTTAAGTTACTCTAAAACATGTACTAGCGCTTTCCAACATTTTGCAAAAAAAATTATTTATTTAATATTTCTATGTTTGGGCAAGAATAACAAAAATCATATATTTTGGAGAAATGGATGATAGGGTAACATAATTTTGGGCCATAGTGTAATATTTCAAGATTGTGTAGAAGTAATCAATGTTGACTTTAGAGACCCTTCCGTTCACCTATACATGCCCAAGTAGAAAATTCACAATCGTATATTTTTTAATTGAATTTTGGTGTTCCCAATTTCGTAATTCGACAACTCCAAATTTTTTGGAGGGACCTAACTACAAAAAAGTAAAAAACTTTGCTCGTAACTCAAAATTGAAATTCGCTCGAACGAGATGCTACCCTATACACCCCATTGCATTTTCCAAGTCCGTAATAGAATATTTATCAACAATAAGACACAAGAACATATCTGTAATCCTTTCCGATTTCCCTTTCATACTTCTAAGTAATCAAAAAATATTTATTTTCTATTTCTATACATATGCAAAAATGAAAAAAAACCATATATTTTTGAAAGAAGGATAATATCGTAACTAATTTTTGGGCCATAGCATACTTTTCTATAAATATGTTAGAGGCGCTTATGTTCACCCATTGTAGCCCAAATTTTGAACAAGCAATCGTCTCTTGTTGAATTGTGTATTGGTATCTTTAATTTTGTGATTCGCCGCCTTCAAATTTATTCTATGGACCTAATCGTAAAAATTATAAAGTTAACAAAAATATCAAATAATAATAGCACCGACATTGTTTTTCATCCATACTGCTGCTACATTATGGAGGGAAAATGAATTTTCCAAATTCTTATTCAAACTTTTGGAGGGATTGTTTAAAATATTAAAATATTGAACTTAGCACCGGTATGAGTTACTTAGGCACCGGTATTTGTATCAGTGCTACATACTTTGAATTATTTTTTCCATGTTTGCTCTCGGGTCCAAAATATAATAGAACCCATTTAAAGCAACCATAAGCAGTTTCTTTTCATATACATAGGCACTGGTATAAGACACTTGTGCACCGGTATTTGTACAGGTGCAACATACTTAGAAAAAATCTACCCAGTTTGCTCTCGGGTTCCATAAAGAAAAAAACCATTTAAAGTAGACCTAAGCATCTGTTTTTCATACACATAGGCACCGATACTGTCCTATTTTATACCGGTATTAGGTACTAAAAAACAGGAAAAAAGGAACCAACTTGGTTTCATCTGAACATTAATTTCTTTTGCTGATTAAATCTCAACCATTAAAATCTATTGCTATATAAAAAAAAATCTAAAACCCTGATTCTATTTCCACCTAATCATCCCTCACAGCCTTCATCAGTGTACGCTCTTTCCACCTCCACCACCATCCCTGACGACCTCCACCCCACAGAGACGTTCATTTCTACCCACCCCGCTCTCTTCGTCTTTGTCACTGGTTGCTTCCTCTATGGCCACATCTTTGTCTTTGTCATTAGTGTGATTCCTCCTCCAACACCCTTCTTTCATCTTGCGCACGTGTCGAACCAATTTGCCATAGCCAACAAGAAGTTCGTCCTCCTTGCCGCGGTGCTAGAGCAGTTACGGCTAGCGCTAGGCCTGCCCCTCCACTCCTGCCCCAGGCACGTGAATGGAGATACCTTCCACCCCCCTTCTGCAAATACTTACCTTACATTTCAATCCAAAATCTCTTGAGCGAAGGGTTTTAATCTATTGTGTATCCCTTTTCAATCATAAAAAAAGGTAAATACCATGATCCCTTTTTTTTATTCATTTACTATTTTTGTGACATCAGATTAGTTTAATTGAAACATAGTTATTCAAGCAGAAACTGCTATATTTAAGTGTTTGATAGTTTGTGTCTGTTGATTACAAATGATCTGAGTTAGCCTGTAACTGTTTTTAGAACTTGATTTTAAGAGTAAGATACAAATGTTATTGGATTTTCAGGAGCTAAGAAGCTAAATTGTGTTATCGTTTTCCAATTGGCACCATTTCAGTTTGGGATTGTGTAAAAATCAGTTGATATATGTTGTAGTTTTGAGCTTGATGTTTAGACTAAATTAAAACTCAACCCGATGGTTAGAACTGTATGTAAATTGTGCTTCTTTTAGCTTCCTTGAACAAGGTTGATAATCAAATTCATTTGATTTATCAATTTCTAAGTAACTGACATCATCATTTGGGCTGGTAAATTAATGTGATATTGAATTTGAAGTGGAAACTAATAGAATTTTGGAATCTATTTGTTGACCACTATTAGAAAATTGAACTAATTCCAATTTTATTGTCAACTGAAGTATTTCATATTGTTCTTTAATTTGAACTTTGCTTGCTTACCATGTCCTAAATTTGATTGCTAAAGTAACACCTTATTCTTGAGGTTATATTGGAGTATTAATCAAATTGCCAACATCTTTACCATAATATGTTAATTGTATCTTATAAGGATATACTCATCAATGTTAAGCCCAAATGATTTGATTACATCGAGAATCATGACTTCTATTTTTGTGTTTTATAGTTGTTCCTTTCAACTTCTCACTCTCTAAAATCCTATTGTGCTTCCTTGTGCTCAAGTGCATAACCTTGTGTTTATTAGTAAATGTATCATTTCCATGTAGTTGTAGGTATCCACAATTGCTTTTCCTCCTGCTCTTAAGGTACTCGGAGATCAATTTCCCGGGTAGTTATATTACTCAATAAAATTTTCATACACGGAAAAGTTGCATCCATCATGCTCTTTATGTTGACTTTTGTTGTTTGCAGGCTCCATGTGTATGCTAATGATAAATCACACCAATTATTATGATGTTGGCAATTTTAGGTTTCTCTTGCTCATGATATAACTTATAATCTGTCCATGGTTAAATGGCTAATGATAAATCATAATGGAAGATGGTCTGGCCCCTGATTTCTTTCTGCAGTTGAATCTAAAGGCAGGTCATATGCTCGAGAAAACAAAGCTGATTGAACTTCGTTCCAAAATTGCATAGATATCTCCCTGTGCTAGAAATGTTAAGTTGGTGTAGAAAACCAAGTGTCTTCGTAGTTTTGACCTCGGTTGAAAACACTTTTTTATATTAGTGTAGATTGAAAAGAGTTGGTTTTAGCTACCTCAGTTTAATAATACTTTTGAGTGTTCATTGAATTCAATTCAGTCCCTTTCCTATATTTTAGTGCATTTTTTGTATTTCAATAAATATTTTAATTTCTATTTTTTTATTGATCAAAATGGCATAGCCACCGGTATTTAGATCCCTTTGAATACCGGTGCCTAAGTATAGTGGTGCTAGAACGTTGGTTTCTAGCACCGGTAATAATACCGATGTTGAGAATTAATTAGCACTTGTACACTTTTATTTGCACCAGTACCACATACCGGTGCTAAGTACTTCTTAGCACCAGTATGGTATACTGATGCCCATAATTTTCCATGGTACACCACTATACTTACACACTAGTATTTTAGAGGGCTTAAATACCGGTGCAATTGTGGAGAATTACCGGTGCTAATGACCATGTCCTGCAGTAGTGTTTCTTCTCAAGCGCTGATACCCTGGAGACCGACAACTTCGACTTCTGACTCGAGAAGGTGTATGACATCCTGCTTTGGGAGGTTGCTCTGGTGAGTTGACCATGATCTGCAAGGCTTGATTTACTGGAAGTTCAAGAAAAGTTAAGAATACTAGTATGAATGCCCATTTGAATGAAAGCTGATTACATATTTTGCTCTTGTCAGGTCAGAGGAATTGTGTAAATGTGTAGTATAAGTTCAGTGCAAAAGCATGTAGTATAAGTTCAGTGCAAAAGCAACTAATTAAGTATTATCATCAGGATTGACATGGGGAAGTCGTACACAGCCGCAAGTACTACTCGTCCACGCCGAATGTTTCTTCTTTTGCTTTTTTTTTTTTATAGATTTTTGAACACTATTACTCCCTCCATCCCAAAATAAAACGTATGAAAGAGAAATTCGGCTGCAAAATTGAACAGTGAATTTAGGTCAGCTTTTCAGTGGAAAAAGCTGAATTTCGTACTCTAATTTCAGAGTTGAAATACTGCTCAATAGAGTTTAATTACTGTTCAATAGTGGTTACAAATGGACTAACCCTGGAGGGAACAGTAACCGTTCCCTCCTTTTTCTGATTTTTGGCTCTAAAATTTTTATTTCTGGAGCCAAATTATGCCATTGTTTACATGCCTGAAAATTTCATCCAAACTTCTATAAAATGGGGCATTTATTATAGTTCCCAAACAAACCAAATCTAGAAAAAAAAAGGTAGCTCTCAGACAAGTTTTGGCCAGTTCTTCAGGAACTGGCCGGATCCAGAAAACAAATCTCCATCCTCATTCTGAATTCATCATTGAGCACAGTTATGATGGTTGGGGCAAACCTGACCGATGAGCGCAGGCAGGACATAGCCTATTTTCTGCTTCAAAACTCAAAAAATGGGCAAATTCAGCGGCAGCAGAGAGATGGTCCTGTTCAGTTCGGACCATCTCTACCATATGGGCGCGCATGAAGCAGCAACTTTAGAATGGAGAAGCTGTGAATGCCCGTTCAAAGAGGCATAGGCGTTTTGGAAAAACCAAGAAACCAATCGATGTAGAGGCCTTAATGGCAGTGCCACTTAGGTACCGGAGAACCTGTAGGAGCACAGCAGCACAGTTGTAGGTTGGAAAAAGCATGATACATAGAGCTATAGCAAGCAAGGAGATCAGGAGCCACACTAATGCAGTTCATCCACAGCTATGTTTGGCATGCAAAGAATCAAGGCTAGAATGGTGCCAAAGTAAACTGGAGTGTAACATGCAGTTCAAGCCTATGGAAAATGTAATACACATTGACGAAAAGTGGTTCTACCTGACAGAGGCAACGACAAGGTATATTCTGGGTCCTAACAAACCTGAACCATACAAAATCACACAAAGCAAGCATTATACTCCAAAACTCATGTTTTTATGTGTTGTGTCTAGACCTTTACTTGACTTAGAGGGTAATGTAAAGTTTGGTGGGAAAATAGGTGTGTTTCCATACGTGGATCATGTACCTGCCAAATACACCACTGTAAACAGACCTAGAGGAAACATGATTCTCAAACCCATATCATCCATATCTAGAGACATCATAAGACACAAGTTGATTCATGAGCTGATACCATCAATCAAGCAGAAATGGCCAGTTTGGGTAACCAAAAACATTTTCATACAACAAGATAATGTCCCTTGTCACATATTTGCAAATGACCCTGAATTTCTAGCTGCAGCCACCTCAGATGGTTTCAATATACAGTTAGTGTGCCAGCCATCGAAATCACCCGACCTAAACATTCTGGATTTGGGTTTTTTGCCTCAATTCAAAGTTTACAGCAGCAAAACCCTAGTCAAAACCTAGATGAGTTACTGCAGGCTGTGTATGATGCATTTCAGAGATATGATTCAAGAGTTATTGACAAGATTTTCCTAAGTCTACAATGTGTCATGGTGGAAATCATGTAATTCAGGGGAGGGAATGATTTTAGACTGCCACATATGGGTAAAGATAGGCTTAGAGGCCTTGGGATACTGCCCCACAATTTAATAGTTGACCCAGCCCTGGTTAGGGGATACTTGGAACACATAGTGACTATTCGAAGAACAAGGCACATTCAAGACCTGTTGATCAGTATGGAGATAGTTTAGATGTGCATGGGATCTGTACTTTTGCAGGGTTGTGCTTCTAGATTCAGGTCTAGGATAAACATACCACTTAGTTTTAGTAAAGGTAAGTTTATATGGCAACCTTGTCAAAGCTGGGAGGGCTAAACTCCATTCAGTATGCATGCAATTTGTAAAAAGTATGTTGTGTAAATTTCAATTTCATAACTGAGGCAAACAAACATGGACCAGAATGTAATGAATGACTAGACACACACAACCATTTCGTGGCAAAAGACACTACAAGGCTGCCATCCATGTGGTTTTCAAAATACCACAGTTGCTGCCTAAGTGTGAACATACAATATCATCATAGGTGGCTACCAACTAATACAGGGTGGATTCGGCAAATAATTTCAGAGATGGGTTTAATCACATCATGCCCCGCCAAGATCAAATCAGCTTCGAGTCTGATAGGCATGGCTGCATGTATTAATCATGCATCACAGCTACATCATTAATCAAGGGTTCAACTGGCACATAAACATGCTATCACAAACAATTTAAGAAGCTATGACATATCATATAAAATGCTATTAACATATGCCCAGCCAAGGTCAGTGAGTTTTGGAAACATTACTGCATGGCTGCATATGACAACCACAAACACATACACATGCATAACTTTCACTGCTCCATAATTGCCCCAGAGATGAAACATACCCTGCCATACTCAGGTTCTGCAATGGATTCAGATGAAAAATGGGTAACACCCACCCGGGTTTCAACTGAATCTGTGTCAAAATCTGAGTGGTTGCACATTTGATCATTAACATCACACACAATCAAGTACCCAGAATAAAACAGTTAGTAACAGGCAATAACATACAAGTAGCAAACAATTAGTCACAGACAAGTAGCAACAACAAGCAGTTGCACTACCAAGCAAACCTGCATGTGAAGGTAACATGTTAGTACACTGTCTATAATATTACCACTTAAAGGAAGTCCACAAATGTAAGAGTAAGTTTATTACAAACCTGTGAGTAGTAAATTTATTTTCCAGCATCAGAATCTACATGCCGAACATATCCAGCCCAGTTTCTAGGATATAGACAGGCACCAGTTTCCCAGAAACCAGGCTCACCATACTTAGGGAATTCGTTACCCTTAAAGAACACTGATGGATGTGGATCACACCAGGATTTCGAATCAGAATTTTTAGTGTCAGGGGGATGTGTTTCATCAGAATCAGGGGGCTGTGTTCCATCAGAATCAGAGGGCAGGGTTTCATCTGAGTCAGGGGGTGGGGTTTCATCAGAATCAGGGGGCATTGTTTCATCAGAATTAGGGGAGTGTGATGCATGTGGATGAAGGAGATATAATGTATCAGAAGCAGTATCTGAATCTGAGTGATAAAGGATTGCTTCAGGTACAGGACTAAAATGTGTAGCCACAGGGGTATCTCCAGATTCACACGAATCAGTGTCCTGTTTAGGACAGGACACTGGGGTGGGGTGAGTTTACTGCCCTTTGGTTGTAAATCAATGTCATCAAGGCCAGTAAATAAAGCAGGATCAATACTGGCCTGAAACTGATTGGAATCACTCAAGGTTTGGCAAGGGGGATACTCACCCTGCCAAGCAATGACCCTGTCACTGTGATCCATCAGGTAAGGGAAGACACAGAGGGTGGGGAATGGGTTACAGAAACAAAGAACAGCACGCAAAACCACTTGTTCTCTATGACCAGGGATGGGACTAGGGTTTGGAAATCATTCTAGGCCAGGCCTGAAACAACACAGTATGAGTAATTCTTAACATGTCAATGATAATTCATAAGTAAACAAACAGCAGTTTCGAGCTAAATCACAACATGACACTGAAAGTTTTCGGAATACCACATATGCCACACATGCAAGCACTTCCAATGTCACATGTAGTTACATAGCAGAGAATAAAAATATAGGGCGCCCCACTAGAGTCACATCGATAACAATAATAGGCCAAAATGCAAGAATAGTTAGAACATGACTTCATGTAGTCATAGATCTAGGAATGCAGTAAAAGTAATACGTGAATAATTGAACAGGAATAATGCTTTTCTTGACAAAGAGCACAAATTGCAGCGAAACAAGGATGAAATTAACTCGGAACGAGACCAACACCACAAACTAGGGCATTTATGTGTCAAGACTGCCAAACGGCGTGGAAAAATCCAACGATGGGCACTATGAATGTAGGTTTTTGAACTCAAAAGACAAAAAAACTCACAAAATATTCGCATGCACCAGAATTTATACTTGAAAACTGTAGATCCGTATGCATTCCAAGGGTTTTAACACACAACAACTAAGAAAGCAGAAACCACAACTTAAGAAGCAACCAAATCAGTACAAAACCCAACAAAAATACGACCCAAACACAAACCAGGACAAGAAAATGATGAGTTGGTAGTCGACGACGCAGAAATCAAGTTCGTTTTGAAAGCGGCCAACATTGATTTTAGAAAACCCTAGATTGGAAACCAGAAAGCTGTGGATGAAAACAAAAACCACGGATCGATTCACACATAAGGATCAACAGAAACACAAACCCTTCAACACAGATCGGATATAGAGGGGCTAGGGTTTTCTTTTTATCGAGGGAGGACAGAGCATCGCTGTGATTTCATAAAGGAGAAGAGAGAAATGAGCTGTGAATGGTGCTGTGAATGGAGCGTTGAGAAGTAATGGAGAAGAGAAAAAGGGAGCGTTGGGAGAGCAATAATGGACATGGGGAAGAGCGAAAGGCACGCATGTGATAAGTCTGACCCATTTGAAAATGGGTTAGCACACTGCTCAATATATGAACACGCATCCCAATTCAGTGCTAATGAGCATAATTAATCAGCCAACATGCTTGTAATATTTATAAGGTCCAGGGGCATTTTAGTCTTTTCACCAATGGTCAACTATGCTGAATTGGGAAACTTTTGACCATTGCAATTTAATTGGGGACAGCCAAAAATGGAAAGTGTGCAGTTTAATTCGGGACAGAGGGAGTACCTAAATCTTGAGTGAATATTAAGTGAATTCTCAATGAAACTGTTGAAAATAATGGTAATAATATGGGGTACATTATATAGTTGTACTAAAGACTTATACAGAAAGGGAAAATGATATATAATCTAATTAAAATTACAAGTAATATTTAAATTCCTTAGTACTCATCCTCAAGTTGGAGCATGTGCATCAGAAATGCCCAATTTGACAAGTAGTGAATGAAACTGATTCGTCCGAGAGCATTGGTGAACGAGTCCGCATGTTGAAATAAAGAGCATATACAATGAGTAGTAATAACACCAAACTGTACAAGATCCCCAGCAGAATGACAATCAATTTCAATGTGCTTCGTACATTCATAGAATATTGGATTTTCCGCAATGTGAAGAGCAGATTGAGTGTCACAGAACAATTGCATAGGACCATAATGTACCACACCTAAGTCCTTAAGCAAAGACTTAAGTCACAACAACTCACAACGAGTAACAACCATAGCATGATACTCCACTTCAGTAGAAGATCGAGAAACCGTAGGTTGCTTCTTGGTATTCCATTAAACAAAAGAATCACCAATCATCACAATTAGAATCACAATAAGCAGTCAATAGTAAAGAACTATGTGAAGAGGGAAAAGACCTTGACCAGGATGACTCTTTAAGTAATGAGGAACTCGAATCGCGGCTTGCCAGTGAGGAACACAAGGAAACTTCATGAACTAATCAAGAGTAATGGTGAGATAAATCATCCGACCAACCACGCCTATACAACTTATGATCATTGTAAAGAGGGTCTTCAACACGTGTAAGATCATCTTGTTGCTCCATAGGATAATAAGTTGGTTTAGAGGCTGATAAACCTATGTTAGATAAAATATCCAGGGCACTTTTTCGTTGTAAAAGAAACATCTCATCTGGTCTTCTAGCTATCTCTATACACAATAAATACTTAAGTAGACCAAGATCTTTCATTTGATAGAAAGAGTTCAAGTATTTCTTAAATTCAGAGATGATCGACAAAGAACTACTGGCAATAACCAAATCACCCACTTAAGCAAGCACCTGCGAAGAAACTGAGCCACGAGAGAAAACAAAGGGAGAGTAATTTTCTTTAATATGAACAGATCCAAATGTGCAAAAAGCCTGAGCCAATTTGGCAAACCAATTGCGAGGGGATTGCCGAAGACTATAAAGAGATTTCTGAAGACGGCATACCTATCTAGGAGGTGCAGGACACCCGGAAAGGGAGGGCGCATAAACACATTTTCATGAAGATAACTGTGTAGAAACGCATAATGCACATCTATTTGATGAAGTTCCTAACCATGAATGACTACAACTGATAAAAACTAGCGAACTAAACTCATCTTTGCAACATAAGCAAATGTCTCAGTATAGCCAATTCCTTCAATTCGATGATTCCCAAGAACAAACAGACGAGCTTTGTGACGTTCAATGGTACCACAACCCATTTGCATCCAATTCCAGTCTTAAATATAGGTAGAGAAGCCAAGGTCCATGTATTATTACGCTCAAGAGCATTAATCGCATCAGCCATAGCATCACGTCAATGAGCATTTTTTTATGCCTTAGAGTAAGTGGTGGGATCTGCACTAGAAGTTACGGTACCCAAAAATCTAAAATGCGTACTAGAAATTTTATCAAAGCAATTTACAAAACCAGTTAAAGAATAGAGAACACCTAAAGATAGTGAAGATACAGGAGTGATCATAGCAGTGTGGGGGTGGGTTGGGGGGGTTTAATATCACTAATGGGGCAGACATAATCTTCCAGATATTTAGGAGGTCAACGATCACGAACACTCTGTAAGGGGAGGAGCCAGTTTGATAGTAGGATGTGGCATCGGGGATACCGGCGAGGTATGCGGCGGAGTGGACACAATAGCTCTTTGGGTGGTAGAATCACCAGAAGGTGACCTTGCGGCAGGTGGCGGCACAGGGGTGGTCACCTGTTGGCCAGCAGGGCAGGAGGCGCGTCAGAATCCAGATCGGACAATGGCAGGTGAAGCCGGCAATCTAGATTGGAGGCCGCATCCGGTGATGCCAAATTTGGGGTAGTGAGGCATTCAGCGTCGGGTGGGCATCCGGAATCGGCGGTGATGTTACCGGAAATGAGGTTGTGGCACTGTTGGTATGCACTGTTGGAGCGATTACAGAGTAGCATGTGTCATAGTATAAGGAAATTGGTCTTCAAAGAAATTTTATCTCAACTGTAGAAGAAAGTATTGGATTCAAAGCTTGTCATCGGTGATTTCTGCCAAAGATTCGATCTGATTTCGCACTATGTTGACTTTGGATTCAGAATCTGCTTATGGTGCTGCCGAACAGGCTCGCATCGCTACTGAAGGTGAGGCAATAAGCTACAGAATCTCAATGCCACCGATGTGATTGCAGCTTTACTCAAACAATTACAATTGCAATCTGGCACTTTATCGTCTTCACTTGTTGGTCGATCTGTGAACTCTCCATACTATCTTGGTCTTTCTGACGGTACCAGTTTGGTCCTCTATCCCGTCGTACTGAAGGGCACAGAGATTTACCTTGAATGAATTACTGGAATTTGTATATGCTTGCTAAGAAGAATATTGGTTTCAGTGATAGAACCATTACCGAACCCCCGGATGATCATCCTGATGCAGATGATTAGCCTAAAGTTAATGCTACTCTTGTTTGCCGGATCTTACGAACTGTAGATCCAGCATTGCGTTCTTCTACCAACTATTTTTCCATAGTTCAGGAATTGTGGGATGACCTTAATACATAATTTACTCTTGGTACTGGTCCAAAACCTCCGCAGAAGCGTGATGATATACAGAACTTTCAGCAGAATGGTCAGACTATTGCCATTTATTTTGGCAAACTGAAGAAGTTTTTTGATGATTACAACTCTCTTCAGCCTCCTTTAGTTTGCACTTGTGAAGCTTACAAACCACTGTGTACATGCAACCATACCGCTTCTTCCTTCCACGAGTGTGAAAAAGATTTGATCTATCAATTTTTCCTCGGTCTAGATGAAAGCTATCACATCTTGCTATTCAACACCATGAGTCTTGATCCACTGCCACCTATCATGCGTGTGTATTCTCTTATTTCTAGTGAGGAGAATCACAAAGCCGTTATTTAGTCTCGCGAGCCTTCTTCTGAATCTATGGCATAGGCCACACGGTGCCCACCACATTCGGGTTCTTTGACACATGTCCTCACTTCAGCTGATCATAAGAATCTCATATGTACGCATTGTTATCGCAAGGGTCACAACAGAGCTTCATGTTTCAAGCTCACAGACTATCAAGAATGGTTCATGGGAATGAAGGAGAGAGTCGACGCCACCAAGAAGACAATGCCAACTCAGCCGATTTCCACCATCGGGAACAGCGTTCCGGCCGCAGGTGCCTGCCCTCCTCCAGTGCTATTCAGCAGCGCTGGGGTGTCGTCGCCAGGTTATGCGACGGTGACCTCAAATAGTGCCCCTACCCGATCTAATTTTGGTCCTGCTCTGTTTAATGACCAATGGAGTATGACCTCGCATTTGTTTAATCAGTTTAATGTTGCGTCTGACCATGGTTCAGGTAAGTCTACTTTACCCCCAAATTCTTCTTCGGGAGTCTAATATCACATGACTGGTGATAAAAGTTCTCTTATTGATATTACTACTGCTATCAATTCTGTGAATGTTATACTGCCTGATGGATATGTGTCATCTGCTATACAATATGGTTCTGTTTGTTTTGGAGATGTCATTTTTACTCATGTGCTCTACATCCCTACTTTGCAATGTCATTTATTATCATGCTCTAAGTTGTTGTCTGCCTTAAAATGTCTATCTTTATTTATTGAAAATTATTGCATATTACAGAAAATCAATACAAGAACTGTGATTGGCGTGGGTGAATAGCAGGGGGGTTATTAGCTTTCTCTACTGGATACGCCTCTCCGTCCTCATATCCTGCAGTCTAATCTGATAGTTGCTTTAGTTTCATCTTCTGATAACAATCTAGAAGAACGCAATGTTGGATATACAGTCTTTAAGATCCAGCAAAAAAGTGTAACATTAACTCTAAGCCAATCATCTGCATGACGATGATCATTTAGGGGTTTGGTAATGGTTCCATCAATTAAACCAATATTCTTCTTAGCAAGAATAACACTACGAATTATAGTAGTCCATTCAAGGTAAATCCCTTCGCCCTTAAGCATGATGGGACAAATTACCAAACTGGAACCATTAGTAGGACCAAGATAGTATGGAGAGTACACAGATCGACCAACAGGTACATATGACGGAGTGCTAGATGGAAATTGACATTGTTTGAGTAAAGATGCAATCACATCGATGGCATTGAGATTCTGTAGCTTATTGGCCTCAGTTTCAGCAGCGATGCAAGCCAGTTCGGCGGCACTACGGGAAGATTCGGAATCGGAAGTCGACATAGTGAAAAATCAGATAGGATCTTTGGTTGAAAAATCAGATCGGCGGAAAATCTGATTAAGACGTGGCGATATGTGAAGCAAGCAGCGGTGCGTAATAAATCGGCGCAGCGGCACACGGGGAACTTTGGCACATACGGATTGGGAAAATTACTGATGGATCAGCGGTTGCGGCAAGTGGTGAACGGCGGTGGCGTTCGGAGATCTGCAATGGAAGAGGAGCAGCGAATAATGGTGGTGGCGCGTGTGTGCAACACACAGACGTTGGAGGCTGCGGAAGCTCAGAAAACTGCAGTGGAATTTTGTTTAGGGTTTCAAGATTTTAGGCTATGATACCATGTAGAAAATAAGAGTAATAATATTTGTTTGTACTCATGAATCATGCTATGTGTTACATTATATAGTGGTATAAAAGACCTATGCATAGAGGGAAAAAGAAATATAATCAAATTACAATTACAAGTAATATTTATATTTCTTAATAGAAGCAAATTGTGAACTCTTATTCCGTGTGCCTTTTATTTACTAATAAGTTGTGTTAGTAATTGAATTTTGACTTTATGTGTTTGATGAACTGTGGTACAGATTAATTGGGAGCTATTTCGATTGACATTTTTGTTTGATGATAGTTCCCTGTGTGGTAGGTTTATTTTAGTTGATATATTATACGTTTGTTTAGGTTGTTGTTCGTTGATAATGTTTATAGATTCCCAGTGATGCTTATACGGATATGCCATTTTTTTTTATGCTTATACTATTATAGTTGATATTTATTCTTTTTAGTTAATTATATGTTGTTGGTGATTATATTGCTCTCAATTGAAGTTTATGCGTAATTTATTGAGGTTTCTGCTTTGAAGTTGATATTTAATTTTATAATAAAAGCTTTGATGATGTTTTATAAATTTCAGTTGATATTTTTTTATTTTTAGTTAAAATTTTATGATTATCAGTTTTAATGATCATGTTGATGCTTTGTATTTCTTTTAATTTCGGAAATAAAATAACTTTCTTTACCAAAATTTAATGTCTCTTTACACTCCATCATTCATACTTAACTCCCCCGTCATAAGCTTTACACATTTACTTCTAAGCTTTGGTTTCATCCATGCTTTATGAACTATACATTCAATAGTTTTGTTTTTGCTACCATTTCTCGCTTTCCTGTCCCAAAACATAATTCATTTCTCTCACTCAAGATGGCATAAACGGTTTCCGGAGCTGCTAACTTTGATAGATGTGCTTTCCATTTCTTCTTTCCACTATTCTGAATCCACCAATTTTTCTCCTCCTCTCATGCTCTAGGCTCTCTGTCCATTTGCTCCCCTCTCATAATTTTCCTCAATATTTCTTTAGTTCAGCAGCATGCAAAGAACATAGGTTCTATTGTTTCATCACTATCACAGAACATACACTTGTTGTCCACTTCAATCCCATTCTTTAGCAGTCTATCCTTGGTTGGTAATCTTTTATGACAGCTCATCCACAATTTGGATTTTGATTTTGGTCTGGCCTGATCATCATAGAGCTTTATACCCCTGTCAATTACATTATGTTCCTTCCTCAGAGCCTGATAAATTTCATGATACTGAACTTTTCTTTGTCTTTCTGCTTCACCCATTCCTCCTTATCCTTAACGTTTGCCCTACAGTACTTAAGTTTTTGATCATCCCATGAACTTGAACTGGGAAATACTGTATCCATATTGCTCTCTCCTTTTATGTAGTAGGCATGTATCTACCTTATCCACATCCTGTTAGTTTTCCTGCATAAATGCCACAAGGTTTTAGTCATACTTGCTTCATGCTGTGAATGGGGTAATTCTCAATAGATTAATGTTTGTGAATGATGAAATACATATAGAAATACTAGCCTAGACATACAATGTATCTAGACATAAGATTTCTATCATATCCCAATCATATCCCAATCACATCCCAATCATATCTCACCTTATCCTAACATCTCAATCATATCTCATCTTATCCTAACACCCCCCCCCCTCAAGCAAAGCATCGGGTTGGCTGAGACGCATAGATTGGATCTGAAAAACTCAAATAAAGAGCGAGAAAGGCCCTTGGTGAATATGTCAGCAACTTGGAGAGATGTCGGCACATGACGAACGCACAGCTTCCCTGAGGCAACTAGCTCCCGAACGAAGTGATAGTCGATATCAATATGTTTGGCGCGCTTTTGAGCCACCTGATTCTGAGCAAGAAAAATGGCGCTATTGTTGTCACACAACGGGATGGGCGACTCACAAAGCGGAAAGAAAAGATCACAAAGCAAGTGAGAAAGCCAGACAACCTCCGCGCAGTGTTGGCCAAAGGACGATACTCAGACTCTGAACTGGAGTGGGACACAGTAGGCTACTTCTTGGCACTCCAAGAAATGAGATTACCCCCAAGAAAAACTGCGTAGCCATAAGTCGAGTGCCGAGTCTAGGCAGCGAGCTCAATCAGCATTAAGATATCCTAAAACATCCGTGGAAGCGGAAGAATGAAAGGATAATCCAAAATGAAGAGATCCACTGACATAGCGAAGAATCCGGGTAACTGCCACAAAGTGATCATCACGAGGATCCTGGAGAAATTGGCTAACAGAGTTCACAGCAAAGGTCAAGTCTGGTCGAGTAATGGTGAGGTACTGTAGAGCACCAACCAAAGACCGATACAAAGTGGGATTGCTGAAAGGTTCGCTCGAACTACTGAGAAGCTGAGAAGAAGGTACAAAGGGGGTGGAAACCGGCTCAGCATCAGCCATACCAGCTCGACGAAGGATATCCCTAGCATACTTAGCTTGACCTAAGAAAAGACAAGAGGTAGTGGAAGAGACCTCAAGACCAAGAAAGTAGCTAAGGGAGCCAAGATCCTTGATGGCGAACTCCTGATGAGTGCGAGAAATGAACTGACGAATGGCGGCAGAGTCATTGCTAGTAAGGATGATATCATCCACATATACCAGTAGATATAGCAGAACGGTGTCTCGAGAAAACAAAAATAGAGATGTGTCAGCAGAGCTGCAGACAAAACTAAGCTGGCGAAGAAATGAACTGAACCGATCAAACCAAGCACTCGGACCCTGCTTATGCCCATAAATGGCTTTCCGCAGACAGTAAACATGATTAGGTCGAGTAGGATGCTCAATGGGTTGAGCCATGTACACTGGGGCATCGAGAACACCATTCAGGAATGCATTCTTCACATCTAACTGGTGCAAGGGCCATTTTCGAATAGTAGCAATGGCAAGAACCATACGAACAGTGGATGCTTTGACCACAGGACTGAAAGTATGGTCAAAGTCAAATCGCGGTAGCTAGGAAAACCCTTGAGCCACAAGTCGGGCTTGGTTTCGGTCAACCGTGCCGTCAGGCAGATATCTGACTCAGAAGACCCATTTGGAGCCAACAATGTTTACATTAGATTACCGAGGAACTAGATCCCAAGTGTGTTGCTTTCGAAGAGCAGACATCTCTTCATCCATGGCAGTAACCCACTGAGGATTACGAAGAGCAGCTCGATAATCTCGAGGTTCGGAGTGGTCGAGTACAGCCGCAGTAAGGTCAGTGACAACATAATCATCAAGATACCGAGGTCGACACAAAATGGTACGAGGCTGAGTGACCATGTGATGAGGCCGAGATAATGATGGACTAGGAAAATTAACAGAAGAGTCATTAGTAGAAGACTCAGAGCACACCGGAGAATCAGGGATTTGATCCGGAGTAGCAGACAGGGGGTCCGGCAAAATAGGTGAGTCAGCTAAACACAGTGAGCAAGGCGCCAAAGGAGAAGGCGATGGTGATGGCGGCATAGTATCTAGAATGACTGGATCAATAAATAAAGATACATCAAGAGAAGAGAAAACTGAAGAACTCGAAGACGACGCGGCAAAATGATAGCAAGTTTCATCAAACCGGGCATGACGGGTGATATACACCCGACCAAAAGTAGGATCCAGACAGCGAAATCCCTTGTATTGAGAACTATACCCAACAAACACACAAGCAATACTTCGAGGCCACAGCTTGTGCTCAGCATAGGGACGGACAAATAGATATACTCCACAACCAAAAGGATGGAAGTTAGAGTATGTTGGTGCCCTGTCAAACAGAATACCATGAGGAGAAGCGCCATCAAGCACTGTGGTTGGAAGACGATTAATAACATATACAGCTGTTTAAAATGCATCATCCCAAAAAGATAGCGGTAGATGTGAATGAAAAAGCATAGTAAGCCCCATTTCTGCCACGTGACGGTGCTTTCGTTCCGCACGCCCATTCTGCTCGGGTGTGTACGGACAGGAAACCTGATGAAGGATTCCTTTTGTCTCAAAATGAGTTCAGAGACGTGTGTTCAAAAACTCTGTGCCCCCATCACTCTGAAACACTTTAATCCGAGAGGAGAATTGATTTTCAACAAAAGCCTCAAATTTCATATATACATCAACAAACTCAGATTTACGACAAAGAGGGCAAAGCCATGTAAATCTTGAGAAATCATCCACAAAGAGAGCATAGTAAACAAATCCATAACCAGATAAAATAGGTGATGGTCCCCACAAATCACAATGAATCAATCCAAGACATGCATAGCTCGTTTAGAGTTTTCAACAAATGACAGTTTATGGCCTTTTGCCATCATACAGGAGGCACATGCATTAGGTTTAGGCAATAAAGAGAAAATAGATAGTTCACCATTTTTAGCTAACAAGGAACTAGGGGACACATGTCCTAAACGGGCATGCCACAGTTTAAAAGAGGCCCGAGATTTAATTTTCTTAATAAAGGAAAGTAAAGCTTCTTCACCACGATCCAACACATATAAACCATCATCACTGTGGCCTTTGCCCATGACTGCCCTGGTGACTTTGTGCTGAATCACAAAAGAACGATCATCAAAAGTGATCAGTACACCAAGATCTCGGGTAATCTTGCTTATAGATAATAAGTTTTTGGTTATATCAGGAACAACCAAAACATCAGAAAGTCACAATGAAGGCGTAAGTTGAGAATCACCAATAGCAGAAATACATATATTAGTACCATTTCCAACAGAAACAAATGATTTTCCATTATAGGGCGTGGCACTCTCAAGGTTCGAAGCAGACGAACTCATACGAGCAGAAGCTCCAGAGTCAAGGTACCAATCAGAGGTGACAGCTGCCGGCTCAAGTTGAAGGGATGACTGAAATTGGTGAGCAAGATTAAAAGTCTCAAATGGACGTCGAACCAAACGATAACAGTGAGCAGTATCATGACCCAGTTTGCGACACCACTGGCATTGTAGACCACGGCCCCGACCACCTGAGGACTACCCCAGAAACCTGCCACATCCGCGACCAGAGAACCGGCCAGAATGCCCGGTGCGTGTGCCAGACGCACCACTGCTAAGCGCTACACCAGCCGGCGAGTGAGACCACGCGCGGCCACCGGAGTTGGATTCCGACGTCGTAAATGTGACCGGCCCAACTGTAGTACCACCAGAAGCGTATTGCCCCTGTAAATTGTTCAAAAATGCTTTGTGGCCCTTTGCACAATTAACTATCTCGGCATACAAAGGAGTCGGAGAAGCTGTGATAAATGGAGCAGAAAAATCCTTAAATTTATAACCCAAAGCAGTCAAAAACCAAAGAAGCTGATCATCATTTGATGCAGGAGCACCCAAACCAGCAAGTTGATCGAACACAGTCTTAAATTGAAGGTATAAATCATGCACCGAACCATTCTTACGGATAGTAAAGGCAGTGGAACGAAGGCGTAGAATGGTCAACTTACTTTGGTTCTGACGAACAGCAGCAATGTTCTCCCACATTTGTTGCGAGGTCTTATAATCATCAAGCTTAGTCAGGGCTTCCGGAGACAAGGACGAGAGCAAGAGACTACAAACTCGCTAATCCTCGTCAGGCCATGCTTCACGCGCAACCAAGGCTTGCTCATAAGCAGTCTTCAAATCCTCCTTCGTGGAACTAGAAGATGAGCCAGTGACCGTTGCATAGGAGGACGATGATGGCGTGGAATCCAATGGTGGTGGAGGAAGAATCGGACATGGCTTGGTGCCGTCGAGAAAACCGTATAGTTCCTGTGGTTTGAGAATATGAACAACTTGCCGTTTCCATAGCAAGTAGTTTGTTGAAGAAAGCTTGATGGTGAACATATGTAGAAGAGTATTGTAGGGAAGCTTGGATGATTTAGTCATGGTGAGAGGAGAAGAAATCTATTTTGAGGAGAAGATAGTGGGCGGCGGTTTAGAGAAGAGAAAAGAAGAGCAAACACGGCTGC
Organism: Rubia yunnanensis; assembly: GCA_037428765.1. Lineage (NCBI taxonomy): Eukaryota > Viridiplantae > Streptophyta > Magnoliopsida > Gentianales > Rubiaceae > Rubia > Rubia yunnanensis. The sequence goes on along the minus strand of CM075067.1, from coordinate 32,329,234 downwards.
TGTGAAAAAAAATGATCGTAAACCTTATTCTGATACCATGTGAATGGGGTAATTCTCCATAGATTAATGTTTGTGAATGATGAAATACATATAGAAATATTAACCTAGATATACAATATATCTAGACATAAGATTCCTATCATATCCCAATCATATCCCAATCACATCTCAATCATATCTCAATCATATCTCACCTTATCCTAATATCTCAATCATATCTCATCTTATCCTAACATATACCACTCCATCAAAGACATCACATTTTGTCCTCCTTATTGTTTTTGGTGAGCAAATTTTCTCTGCAAAAATAAGTGATTTCTTGGTCACTATTTCCCCACCACTACACATGTATGATCTACATATAGCTTTACTATTTTTCAGTATTGTTTTGGGTGTAAGAAAAAATCACATTCGTTAATTAGGTACTGCTAATAGCTCACTCCAATGCCCAATTTTATCTGTCATCTTCTCAATCAGTGGTTGGCATGCATGAACTGTAAGGTTCCTGCTTGATAATGGTACTGTCAAATATCTAAATGGCCAATCTTCTATTTTAAAACCTGTGATGTTCAATATCTTTGCCTTTTTCTCCGCTTCTACACCTCCAAAATAGACCTTTCATATAGACTGATTCACTCTTTAGCCTATAGACTTAGAATTGTTTTGAAAAGCTCCCATCAATGTTAGTACTGATTTGCTATTCCCTTATGATAGTAACACCAGATCATCTACAAAGTTAGGGTTTATCAATTTCATCCTGTCACACTTTGAATGGTACTTAAAGTCAGCATTTCTTTCCAGTTCCTACAAGCATCTATACATGTACTCCATTACTAAAACAAATAGCAGGGGTGACAAAGGATCTCCTTGTCTCAACCTTCCTTTTGCCTGCACAAAATCAGTTGGACTGCCATTCACTAGATGACTCATAGCAAAGGAAACTGAATTTGGTTAAAGAGAAGTGTGGGCGGCAGGAGGTAGATATGAAGGAAAAGGATAAGGTGAATAAGAATATGATGGATCAACTAACTGAGCTGCAGATGGGGTGATGTTGATCCTAGATATGATCATGCTTTGGTTACTAAATTTTTACAATCGAAAAGTTTTTATAAATTCTTTGACGGGATATATCTGAAAGTCTCATAGAGTTGGGAGTGTCAACGAGCTATGGGAGAATTGCAGGAACAAAACCTTACATTGAGGATTGAGGGACTCGATGATATTGAGACCCTAGAGAAGCATATTAAAATGGTTGAGCTAATTGTAGATGATACATATGCTCAATTTACAGTTGATGATGTAAATCCATTTCAAATGCTCACAGACTTAAAGAAGCTACCTCAGTTTCCTATATTAAAAGAGCTTACATAAATTGAGTATGATAAGTATGTAGAGGAGAAAGCTGAGGGGAAAGAACAATCCAGGTTGATGATTTAAGAATTTATATAGCAACCTCTCATAGATTCATAGATGTTTGGTCATACTAGTATACTCGGAAGATTTTATGAGGGTTTAGCTTCTGATGGTGCTTGATGCCCCGGTCCTGGACAAGTTTAGAATGGAAGTTTTTGTTTTGGGATGTTTGTTTTTGGAGGGCCATTTGTGAATCCTAGACTATGTATCTTGCAAAGTTTTGTCCATTAAGTGAATTTTGGTGTTTTTTTTGTTTTCTTGTATATATAATTGTGGTTTTTATGTTTTTAAACTAGTAATGCCGGGATATGTTTTAGTGTTAATGGTTGGTCACTTATATCCCTGGCTAGGGATGTTCCAGACGTATGGAAAGCTATGACAAATCACATCTTTGCTTTAACATCTTGGTTTCGATTACACGTATTCGCAGTACGTGCTTTGTTTACAAAGAGTCTTTTGCCAATTCGGGGGTTTGGGGGTAGAAGTGTGCAGCACTCTCAAGTTGGTTAGTTCCAAGGTACTGAAGAGAGGTTGTAACTTACCACCATTTAGACCTTTTTTGTCCCTAACATAGCATCTTATACATATTTTGGTCCACAACGCCAATACTGTGTTTGTTCAACAACCAACAAATATAAAAATTATTTGTTTAGTCCCAAAGGTGATTTTCAGGTAAAGTCAATAGAAATATTGGCCGAAAATCTGTAAAATGGCGATTATACCCCCCGAGGTAAAAAAATAAAATAAAAAGAAAGAAAAGCCCACTGAACTTTCTTCCTCCATCGATGCGCTGTTTCCATTGTAATGCTACTCCTCTTTCTCAGTTCAAATTTCGACCTACCACTCCTCCTTCTCCATTTAGATTTTGACCTACAACTAAGCCCGTCAAATGGGTTAATTGACGAAATGCGATTCTACTGTACATGTGTACGATTGAGTGTGTGACTGTGTGTGTGATTCTTCAAAAACCTTTCTCCCAACCCTCTTTCTTATTCTTCTCTGCTCGTCGGTAACGGCTACTTCGCCAGAAACGGCTAGTACCGTCCGTCCATTGCTGTGACGGAAACCCCATCACCCAAGCCGGCCGAAATGGCGGCAACCACTTCCAATCAAATCCCCCCTAAATCCTTCGCTGCGGTGCTACAAAACAAATCTCCTCTATCCAAAATCTTACCTAGCAATCCAGATCTTATTCCTAAATCTCAACACTTAGGGGAACCCTCTTGCTTATATTTTGAAGACCAAATAGCTACATTATCTGCCCACTATGCGAACGCTCTGGTTGGTAAGTTCAGAAAAGGCAGACTTTCAATGGAGCAGCTGGAGTAGGCTTTCAAAACAGTTGGCTTCGAAGGTAAGTATCAGCTAGGCTCTCTCGATTATAAACATGTTCTTATCAGGTTTGAGCAAATAAACGATTATCAAAGATGCTGGATGAAGGGTGTCTGGAACTTCAATGGCATTTCCCTTAAGATGCTCAAGTGGACTCCCGAATTCTCAACACATAAAGAGTCTCCAATTGTCCCCATCTGGTGCACTATCAGGGAAGTCCCTCTATACTACTACAATTCAGCTTCCATAGAGGCAATAGGGAATAGCATAGGCAGTTTTATTAAAAATGATCTAGCCACGGATATGCTTACAAGGCCATCAACAATTAAATTTTGTGTGGAAATAGACCTTCAAAAACCTTTGAGTTATTACATCCGGCTAGGCTCTGTGTCTAATAATAGGAAATATCAAATTGAATACGAGGATATCCCTCTCTATTGTGATCACTGTGAGAAATTAGGTCACTCTTTGTCTCAGTGTAGAGCCAACTCTCAGAATACCAATGGTTAGGCCAAACTTTACCCCACTCTCTGTGGCAGGCTACTGGTAAGAAATTTGACAAGCCTCCTTTGATCCTAGACTCTTTGGAAGACCAATCCCACCCTGAGACTGATAATACTAATAATGAAGGAACCACTATAAATCCTAACCAGATCCTTCCACCTAGCTCTCCCTCTATGGTGAACAGAGCTTCTGTGAACACTTCTGTTAACAATACTCATTTTCAAGATATTTCGGATAAATCTATCTCAAGGCTGTTAAAAGACACGGCTTAATCTAAACCTGCATTATTGGCCTATGCTAAAGATGATATCCAGATTGGATCTTCTAATCTATCTATGTATAGCCCAAATCATAAAAACGCACTTTCCCAGCCTGGTAAGATGGCAAACAGGTTTTCTATTTTGCAGGACTCTGACAATTGCTCTAAGGAACAAGAGGATATGACTGAGACAGTGTCTATGGAGGAGCATAATACTGGCCATCAGAATATTACAATTTCTACTCTCTCAGGTAACCATCAAGGTAAGTCTAAACCAAAAAAGAATAACTATCTAAGCCAGCTAAACAAAATGATGCTTAGATCAGCCACAAAAGGTAATAAATCATGTGAACAATGACAGCTATTCTCAATGTTAATTTTTTAGTGTGGAATCTTAGAGGTATGGATACTTCAATGCTTAGGTTGACTAACTTATGCAAACTCAAGAAAATCCAGCTATTATGTATTATTGAACCTATGCATGATAACTCTAAATGTCAGGCATACATGGAGAAACTCAATTTTACTCATAATTTGACTTTGTCTAATGAAAAAATCTGGCTCATGTGGTCCAACTCATTATCTGTCTCTCATCTATCTTCGCACGAACAGTTTATGCATGTTACTATTTCACATCGTCCCCTAAATTTGCATATGGAAGTAGTGTTCATTTATGCTCTTAGGGATAGGGATGGTGGGAAGTTGTTATGGAGTGAGCTGCAGACTATTTCTAGAGGTGATACTATTTTCATAGGAGATTTTAACACGATCACTTCTCTGTCAGAATATAGAGGTCCCAGCTTCCCTGCCTTAGGAAGTATTAGAGATTTCAACTTTTGGATTAACTCTAATGGAATACAAGAAATTAATACGGTTGGCAATCTATTTACATGGTGTAACTCAAGGCCAAGGAGCCCCACCTCTAAACGATTAGATAGAGGACTTAGTACAATTTCATGGAACTCTAAATTCCCATCCTCTTCAATTCAAATACTGAACAGGCAGACTTCTGATCATGCCCCCCTTCTTCTTCAGGTCTCCACTTCGACCACCTCCAACCCAAAGCCATTTAGATTTATAGATGCTTGGTTCCAGAGAAATGAGTTCATAGGATTAATTAGTGAAAACTGGGATATACCTATAGCTGAAACTGGAATGTTAAGATTCTATCTAAAACTGATTAGGCTTAAGAAAGTTTTAAAAAATTGGAACAGAGATAGCTTTGGAAACATTGATTTGAATGTTAAAATTGCAGAGGAGGCCTTAAGAATTCAGGAAGTTAATTTTGACTTGATCCCCTCAACCTCTGAACGTGTCAAACTTAATGAGAAAAATGCTTTACTGCTTAAAGCCTTAAAAGAGAAGGAAAAATATTGGAAACAGAAAGCAAGACTAAAATGGCATAAGCTAGGAGATAACAATACATCTTTCTTTCATAAAGTGGTACAAGAAAGGAACTGTAACTGCAGATCACTAAAATAAAAAATTATGCAGGCCAATGGATCAATTCTCAGTTGGACATTCAAAAAGAAGCAATTGATTATTTTTCGGAGTTGTTAACTGAGCCTAATCTACCAACTGATGAACCTTACTTTCCTCATTTTCTAAGTCAAATACCTGGCATTATAAATGAAACTGATAATCAAGCTGTAGACTCTCCAGTCTCAGAATCAGAGCTAGAATTATTGATTAAAGGTTTAAATAAAATGAGTAGTCCAGGTCCAGATGGATTTTCACCAAAATTCTATAGCAAATGCTGGCCTATCATAAAACAGGATCTGATTTCTGCAGTCAATGACTTCATTGCTGGCTCTGAAATGCCTCGGGGTATATCCAGTACCTGGATTACCCTAATACCAAAAAAATCCACTCCATGCTCATTTGAGGACTTCAGGCCAATTTGCTTATCAAATGTACTGAATAAAATCTGTTCTAAAGTGTTAATGGAAAGGTTGAAACCCTATATGGAGAATCTGATCTCTCCTAACCAAACTGCTTTCATGAAAAACAGAGATATCTCAGATAATATTCTGTACTTACAGGAAATGATTAGATTTCTGGAAAAAAAATAGAATACCAAATTGCATTCTTAAACTGGATCTAAGAAAAGCTTTTGATAGAATTAACTGGAATTTTCTTAGACAGATTCTGATAAAGTTTGGTTTCAATGGTAATTTTCTAAGTGTTGTTATGAATAATTTGTCACAAGCCTACTTTTCTGTACTTGTTAATGGCAATCCAGTAAGTTTCTTCAAGGCTACAAGGGGCATTAAACAAGGTGATCCTCTATCCCCCTTTCTTTTTAATATATTCTCAGAAGCTTTTTCTAGGAGTTTATCGTGTATATTCCTCAATAGAAGTCTGGGTTGTTACCAGATACCGGCTTCAATCTCTGCAGTTTCTCACCTTATGTATGTGGATGACACGATTATTTTTATGCAAGCATTAAGGCCTAACCTTATTAGGACTAAAGCTTTCCTAGAAATTTTTGAGTATACCTCGGGCCAAAAGTTTAATTTGGATAAATCTGACTTTTACCTAAGTAGAAGAGCTACACCGGCTAAACTTAACCAGGTAAAAGAGATTTTAAAAATGAGAAAAGAATCTTTCCCATTTAAGTATCTAGGCTGCCCCATTTTTAAAGGAAGAACATTAAATAGATACTTCCATCCTCTGCTAGCTAATGTGGATCATAAGCTTCAAAATTGGAAAAATAAATGGCTTAGTGGAGGAGGAAAAATGATCCTTATTCAGTCATGTTTGTACTCAATACCTCAGCACCTCTGGTCAGTAACCAATCCCCCTAAAGGCATAATAAAATTATTTGAGAAAAAACTGTCTCAATTTTTCTGGGGACAATCAGAAGGTAAAAACAACAAAGTTTGGAAAAGATGGGCAAATCTTGCAACACCTATAAAACTGAATGGTCTAGGGTTTAGATCCATCAAAGCTATAATAGACTCTTGCTCAGCTAAACTTTGGTGGAAGTGCCAACTAGGGATTTCTTTATGGTCTAAACTGCTATGGTCCCTCCCACCATCCCATAGGAAATCAGTAACATGGAAAAGAATCTGTTTTATAAACTCCTTTGCTGAAAATAATTCTACCATTATCCATGGTAAAGGCAGTTGTAACTTCTGGTCTGCCAAATGGTGTCCACATGGCCCTCTTCTCAACTATGTTCCAGATAACATATCCTCTGCTATGTCTGATATCTCTGTGGCAGATTTCATCAGCAACAGAAATAGTATTTTAGTCCAGATTTTGCCTTTTCTGGAACATGATACGCTCTCATTTCTACAGGTTGCAGAACTCACATTGGAGAGGGAGGATAGACTGATTTGGAAACCAGAACCCACAGGTAGTTTATCATTCAAGTCAGCTTACAGGGCCATCACTCATTCATCAGGTAATTTCCCCGTAAGCAAGTTCTTATGGAACACTCTACTTCAGAAAAAGATCTCTATATTTACCTGGAAACTATTGCATGCATTTCTTCCTTTTGATGACGTGCTCATTACATGTGGTTTTAGTTTAGCCTCTAAATGTCCAGCCTGTTATCAATCGGACTCGATCCAACATTTTTTCATCTCTTGTCACATTGCTCAGGCTGTTTGGTCTAATATGGTATCTTTAATTCACTTTAATCTTAATGCTCAACAATCCATTCCTGATAGATTCTTTTTATTCTGGAATTGCCATGACCTTCCTAAGTTTCACTAAATCTACTGCATGATCCTACCTTCTTTGGTGTGTTGGAGTCTCTGGAAAGCTAGAAATAGATTCCTATTTGACCAAAAACCTTTCTCTTCGGATCTTATTTGTAAAGAGGTACAGGATCTGATCAAACTTACATTAAATGCTTGTCCTCCTAAACTGTTATCTACTGCATCTATCCCACCATCTTTTAGGCATCTCACTCCTCTTCTTAGACCTCCCCCTAAACCAAACATTATGACAGTTCTCTGGGAAAGGCCTAAGACTGGCTTTACAAAAATCAACGAGGATGCATCATGGTGTTCTAACATAGCATCTGTTGGTCTTATAGCAAGGGATAATTCTGGTCACCCTATACAGATTAGTTCAGCAACCATTTCCGCGGATTCTCCACTACATGCTGAAATCAAAGCAATTCTACATGCCTGTCATATTTTTTCTGGTTTAGATCACTCTTTTATTATTGAATCTGACTCTAAATTGGCGGTTTAGATGATTAACGATCCTTATTCTGCACAATGGCAAGTTTTTGATTTGGCTTTTCATGTAAAGTCCCTCCTTGGCAATGCTGAACTGAAACACGTATTCAGAGAGTGCAATTATGTGGCTAATGCTATAGCCAAGCACCATTCCAATCACAATCAATGCCTCCACCTAACTAATATCCCTATGTATATCAGAGGCCTTATTTCCTTGGATATAGAGTACACACCACATATTCGAGTACTTAAAAGCATATGTGCTTAGAATAGATACTGCTAATAAGTGGTTGTTTATGCAGGTTTTGAACAATTTAGCTGTCAAGCACTCTATTCAAATTTTGATCGGCCTTTGCCTATAGATGTCCTCCAAAGGAAAACTTCAAGAAATTTCCATCGGCTGTTGCTGTTCGGTTTTACCAGCTTTGTTGCCTGGTGGTGCTCAGTTTTCACCAGCTTTGATACTGCCCGGTACTTCACCACCTTCAGGACTGTACTCCTCAGCTCTTTATGCTCTGGCGGTGGTACAGACCTGAAGCTCAAGTTTTTGCAAAGTACTAAATCTGAAGCTGATAACAAGTATACTTCAGCTGCTAGTCTGTTCACTCATTAATCTAACTGTTTGGTTGGGAACTCTTTAGATTAAGATTTAAAATTTTGGGATTGAAGTTGCCTGGCCAAAGGAAAGAATTAACACAAGGGGTGGAGATTCTTTCGTTTGGATCGCAACTTCAATAACTATACTCTACTTTTTGGATAATTGTTACACATCCTAGATATAGTATGGTAGGACTTTTGGAGGCAACTATGTTGCTTCAATGCTAGCTATGGAACAAGCTACACTTCATGTATATCCTATTGATCTTTGACTAAGGCTTGGGGAACCTTAATATATAATCCCCCACCCTCGGGTGTTTTCATTAAAAAAATGGGTTAATTGGATAAACCCGTTATCCAAACCCAATAGATCATTATCCAATGGGTCATTATCCAATTAACCCATTTATTAAATGGGTCATAATGGGTTGGGTCATTAAATGGATAACCCATTGGATAACCCATGAGATATTCATATGACCCAATGGGCTAAAATATATTATCCAATAAGTCATTATCCAATAAATCATTATATAATTAACCCAATAAGTTATCATTAAATATTTTCTATCAATTTGGCTTACAAGTTGTCATTATCCAATGGGATCATGTATTAAATGCTTATTAGTTTTTGGGATTGAGCGGGATGAAAATAATTGTGTTAATGGAAAATTTTGATCTCCATGGGTCCCAGATTATGTTAATTCAATAAGACCGTAACAAATACCCAATAAATATCTAAAATTACCCAATTAAATGCATGTGTAATATTTAACATAAATATTCACTATAATTCACAAATTATTCAAGCTCAATCTCGTACAATATTCGAGTTCATACAGTATTCGATCTCGTACAGTATTCGATCTCGTACAGTATTCGAACTCAATCTCGTACAGTATTCGAGTTCGTACAAAATTTGCACTCAATCTCGTACAGTATTCGGGTTCGTATAAAATTCGCACTCAATCTCGTACAGTATTCGAGTTCGTACAATATTCGAGTTCAATCTCGTACAGTATTCGAGTTCATACATTATTCGAGTTCAATCTCGTACAGTATTTGAGTTCGTACAGTATTCGAGCTCAATCTCATACAGTATTCGAGTTCATAAAGTATTCGAGTTCGTACAGTATTCGAGCTCAATCTCGTACAGTATTCGAGTTCATACAGTATACGAGCTCAATCTCGTACAATATTCAAGTTCATACAATATTCAATCGCAATCTCGTACAGTATTCGAGTTCGTACAGTATTCGAGTTCAATCTCGTACAGTATTCGAGTTTGTACAGTATTCGAGCTCAATCTCGTACAGTATTCGAGCTCAATCTCGTACAATATTCGAGTTTGTACAGTATTCGAGTTCAATCTCGTACAGTATTTGAGTTCGTACAATATTCGAGTTCGTACAGTATTTGAGCTCGAGCTCGATCCCAAGTAATATTGTTCGTTAGTTTCGTCGAGTTTACAAAGCCAACATAGTATATATTTTTTATTTTTATTAAATATAATATAATATAATGTACATAATATTATATTACATAATATAATATTATAAACTCAAATATGAACAAAACGCAGACCGATTGATGAACAAAATGCAGACTGATTGATGAACAAAACGCAGACTAATGAAACAAAACGCAGTCTGGAAAGTGAGAACTGAGAAAGAGCGCGGACTTGATGGGTAATTCACGTTTCACCCAAATAAATTACATATACCCAATTGGTCATTTAGTTTGACCCAATGGATAATTAGTATAGATCCAATGGATAATTAGTATAGACCCAATGGATAATTAGTATAGACCCAATGGATAACTAGTATATACTCAATGGATAATTCAGTATATACTCAATGGATAATTTATTATATACTCAATAGATAATTGGTGTTTTCAACCATTTAAACTTTAAATGGATAAACCACGTAACATTTTACTTGGAGTGAAAAATTACGATTAACCGTAATCATTCTTTGATGTAGGCCGAATCGTGTACATAACTACAAAAAAAAAGAAATATTTATTCGAGTGGCCAAATGTGGGAATTTCATTTATTATTTTCTTATGTTCAATAAAAGAAAATATATTTAAAAATCTTCATATTTCGAGATTTTTTAAATTTAGCAAAAGTTTATTAAATATTACTTCTACTTCTTTCGTCAAGATCATTTATCAAATTTTAATTGGTTCAAATTAAAATTGATTAAAACATGAACCGAAATCGACAAATATGATGAATCGAGAATTTGATCGTTTCTAAGTTGATTATATGTTTTAGGGAAAAATTAAATTATTCGTAATCAAATTTGTGAAAATTTTGTTATCTTATGATATGAAATTATCCACGGGTCACCCGTTATCCAACCCAACTCGACTCACTCAAAATTATCCAACGGATAACCAATTATCCAACCCAACTAAACCCAATAACTACAACCCAATTATATCCATTAACCCAATGGGTCATTATCCAATAAGTCTTATCCAATAAGTGAAATTAGTATATTGGTAATGGTTATCCAACGGATGACCCAACCCGTTTGACGGGCCTACCTACAACTCTTCCTTTTTTTGTTCAGGTCTAAATATGAATTGACGTAGAGTGGCCACCCCTCCTCCGTTTCATATCTTCTTTGGGTGGCGCCTCTTTTTCGACAGTGGAAAAGCAGGGTCTGCAAAGCCAGAGGCGGTGGCAAAGCGAGGTGCTACCACCCTACGTCTAAAGTACAAACTATTTGGCACTCCATACAAAATGGAACCCTTCTTGTTCACCTCCACAGCACCTCCTCGACCTCAAAATCAATAGTAAATGGCTTCCCCAGAAAATCAACAAGCTTCTCCACCTCCATCTCGGGCTGTTTCTTCAAATCCTAGTACTTCAAGAACGGGATCTTCGTGGGATTCCTCTGAATCTGTTTCCAGAACTCCAAAACATGGTCGAAAATGCACGCCGCTGCAGAAGCAATCCACCGCCTTCTGCTATGGGTACGGGTCCTGGCCCAGAAGATGGAGTTGAAAAAAATGCCACATTAAAACCCCATGTCTTTCGGGTTCCGGGTCAAGTATATGATCTTGCATTCAGATCCTTTGATTGAATCCGGGAGAACCTTGTACGGCAAATGCATGTGAAAGAGCCTTGGAGAAGGTGCGGTGGAGAGATCTGGGTGTGGTTTGGTTGCATAAATCATCCTTTCGATGGTCTGGATGTTGGGATTTCCTAGTTTTCTGCAGCATTTTGATTGCGCGATCAAGGAACGATCTGTGAATCCAAGATTGAACCTGCACTTTCGAGACGGATATGGATTCTCTGGAGTATTTCAAGGTCGTGGACGGGTCTCACACTCCATCGACGCCGTGGATTGTGAGATTATCGTCGACGTAGAGCTTCAGCTATCGGATGTTGCTGGCAAGGGTGGCTTCTTGGAGGAGGTGATGGAGACTACTCCAGTGGGGTTCTTAAAGAGTGTTAGAATAAGATGAGATATGATTAAAATATGATTGAGATTTGATAGGAATATTATATCTAGATACATTGTATGTCTAGGGCTAGTATCTCTATATGTATTCCATTTTTTACAAATATTAATCTATGGAGAATTACCTTATTCACATGGTATCAGAATAGGGTTTATGCTCCTTTCTTTTTTCTTTCTCCATAGCAGCCGTGTCTGCTCTCCTTTTCTCTTCTCCAACCCACCGTCTATAATCTTACCTCCTCCTCATGCAATTTTTTTTCTCCTCTCACCATGGCTGAATCATCCAAAATTCCTTACAATACTCTTTTACCTATGTTCACCATCAAGATTTCTTCAACAAACTACTTGCTATGGAAATGGCAAGTTGTTCATATTCTCAAACCACAGGGACTGTACGATTTTTTTGATGGCACCAAGCCATGTCTAATTCTTCGTCCACCACCATCGGATTCCACATTGCTGTCTCCCTCCTATGTAATGGTCACTGGCTCTTCTTCTGGTTCTACGAAAGAGGATCAGAAGGCTACTTATGAGCAAGCCTTGGTTGCACACGAAGCATGGTTTGACGAGGATAAGCGAGTATGTAGCCTTTTGTTCTCGTCCTTATCTCCAGAAGCCCTGGCTGAGCTTGACAATTGTAAGACTTCGCAAAAAATGTGGGAGAACATTGATGTTGTTCATCAGAACCAAAGTAAGTCAACAATTCTACGCCTTCATTCCAATGCCTTTACTAATGGTAAGAATGGTTCGGTGCATAATTTACACCTTAAATTTAAGACTGTGTTCGATCAACTTGCTGGTTTGGGTGCTCCTGCATCGAATGATGATCAACTTCTTTGGTTTTTTACTGCTTTGGGTTCTGAATTTAAGGATTTTTCTGCCCCATTTATCACTGCTTCTCCGACTCCTTTGTATGCCGAGATTGTTAATCGTGCAAAGGACCATGAAGCATTTTTGAACAATTTGAAGGGACAATATACTTCTGGTGGTACTGCAGTTGGACCTGTTGTAATCGCAGCATCAGAATCAAACTCAGGCAGCCGCGAGCGGTTTCACGCGCCGGCGGGTGCAGCGCATGATGGTGGCGCATCTGGCACACGCGTTGGGCATTCTGGCTGGTTCTCAGGCCGTGGACGTGGCAGGTTTTTGGGGCAGTCCTCAGGTGGTCGGGGCTGTGATCTCCAATGCCAGTGGTGTCACAAAATGGGTCATGATGCTGCTCACTGTTATCGTCGGGTTCAGCATCTATCCGAGACTTCTATCTTGCTCAGCAATTTCAGTCATCCCTTCAGCTTGAGCCGGCTGCTGTCACATCCAATTGGTACTTAACTTTGGAGCTTCTGCTCATATGAGTTTGTCTGCTTTGAACCTTGAGAGTGTCACGCCCTGGAATTGTAAATCCTTTGTTTTTTTTCTATTGGAAATAGTACTAATATATGTAAATATGCTATTGGTGATTTTCAACTTATGCTTTCATTGCGACTGTTTGATGTTTTTTTTGTTCCGGATATAACAAAAAACTTATTATCTATAAGCAAGCTTACCTGAGATCTTGGTGTACTGATCACTTTTCATGACCGTTCTTTTGTGATTCAGCACAAAGTCACTAGGGCAGCCATGGGCAGAGGCCACAGTGAGGAGGGCTTATATGTGTTGGATCATGGTGAAGAAGCTTTACTTTCCTTTATTAAGAATGAATCTCGGCCTCTTTTGAACTATCACATGCCCGTTTGGGACATGTGTCCCCTAGTACCATTTATTTGTTAGCTAAAAATGGTGAACTATATGTTTCCTCTTTATTGCCTAAACCTAATGAAGGTGCCTCCCGTGTGATGGCAAAAGGCCATAAACTGTCATTTGTTGAAAACTCTAAACGAGTTATGCATGTCTTGGATTTGATTCATTGTGATTTGTGGGAACCATCTCCTGTTTTATCTAGTCATTGATTTGTTTACTATGCTCTTTTTTGTGGATTATTTCTCGAGATTTACATGGCTTTACCCTCTTCATCGTAAATCTGAGTTTGTTGATGTATATATGAAATTTGAGGCATTTGTGGAAAATTAATATTCCTTTCGAATTAAAGTATTTCAGAGTGATGGGGGCACAGAGTTTCGGAACACACATCTCCGAACTCATTTTGAGACAAAAGGAATCCTTCATCAAGTTTCCCGTCCGTACATACCCGAGTGGAATGGGCGTGCAGAACGAAAACATCGTCTCGTGGCAAAAATAGGGTTTGCTATGCTTTTCCATTCATATCTGCCACTGTCTTTTTGGGATGATGCATTTGCGACAGCTGTATATGTCCTTAATCGTCTTCCCACCCCGGTGCTTGATGGCGCTTCTCCTTATGGTATTATGTTTGATTAGGCACCAACATACTCTAACTTCCATCCTTTTGGTTGTAGGGTATATACATTTGTTCATCCCTATGCTGAGCACAAGCTGTCACCTCAAAGTATTCCTTGTGTGTTTGTCAGGTATAGTTCTTAATACAAGGGATTTCGCTGTTTGGATCCTACTTCTGGTCGAGTTTACATCACCCGTCATGCCTTGTTTGATGAAACTTGCTATCCTTTTGCTGCGACATCTTCGAGTTCTTCAGCTTTCTCTTCTCTTGAGTATCTTCATTTATCAATCCAATCCTTCCAGATACTTTGCCGCCATCACCATCGCCTTCTCTTTTGGTGCCTTGCTTATTGTGTTCAGCTGACTCACCTATTTTTCCAGACCCCCGTCTGTTACTCCTGATCAAATCCCTATTTCTCAGGTGCATTTTGTGTCAACTGCAGATGACTCTTCTAAAAATTCTCCTAGTCCAGCATCATCTCGGCCTCATCACATGGTCACTCAGCCCCGTACCATTCTGCATCAATCTTGACATGTTGATGGTTATTTTGTAATTGGCCTTACTGCAGCTGTACTTGACCACTCTGAACCCCGGGATTATTGAGCTACTCTTTGTGATCCTCAGTGGGTTGCTGCCATGGATGAAGAGATGTCTACTCTTCGAAAGCAACACACTTGGGATTTAGTTCCTCGGTCATCTAATGTAAACATTGTTTGCTCTAAATCGGTCTTTCGAGTCAAATATATGCCCGACGGCACAGTTCACCATTACAAAGCCTGACTTTTGGCTCAAGGGTTTTTGCAGCTACTAGGATTTGACTTTGACCACACTTTCAGCCCTGTGGTCAAAGCATCCAATATTCGTACGGTTCTTGCCATTACTACCTTTCGGAAATGGCCATTGTACCAGTTAGATGTGAAGAATGTGTTCCTAAATGGTGTTCTCGATGCCCCAGTGTACATGGATCAACTTGTTGGCTTCAAGGATCCTACTCGTCCTGATCATGTTTATTGTCTTCGGAAAGCCATTTATGGGCTTAAGCAGTCTCCGAGGGCTTGGTTCGATCGATTCAGCTCAGTATGCCAGCTTAGGTTTGTCTGCAGTTCTGCTGACACATCTCTATTTGTGTTTTCTCGAGGCACTGTTCTGCTATATATACTGGTATATGTGGATGCTATCATCCTTACTGGAAATGACTCTTCTACCATTCGTTAGTTCATTTCTCACACACATCAGGAGTTCACCATCAAGGATCTTGGCTCCCTTAGCTACTTTCTTGGTCTTGAGGTCTCTTCCATTGCCTTTGGTCTCTTCTTGGGTCAGGCTAAGTATGCTAAGGATATCCTTCGTCGAGGTATGACTGATGCTCAACCGGTTTCCACAGCCTTTGTACCTTCTTCTCAGCTTCCCAGTAGTTTGAGCGAACCTTTCAGCAATCCCACTTTGTATCGGTCTTTGGTTGGTGCTCTGCAGTACCTCATCATTACTCGACCAGACTTGATCTTTCCTGTGAACTCTGTTAGTCAGTTTCTCAAGGATCCTCGTAATGATCACTTTGCGGCAGTCACTCGAATTCTTCGCTATGCCAGTGGCTCTCTTCATTTTGGATTATCCTTTCGTTCTTTCGCTTCCACGGATATGTTAGGATACTCTGATGCTGATTGGGATCGCTACCTAGAGACACGGTGCTCGACTTATGGCTACGCAGTTTTTCTTGGGGTAATCTCATTTCTTGGAGTGCCAAGATGCAACCTACTGTGTCCCGCTCCATTTCAGAGTCTGAGTATCGTGCTTTGGCCAACACTGCCACGGAGGTTGTCTTGCTCTCTTACTTGCTTTGTGATCTTCACTTTCCGCTCTCTGAGTCGCCCATCCTGTTGTGTGACAACAACAATGCCATTTTTCTTGCTTAGAATCCGGTGGCTCACAAGCGCGCCAAGCATATTGATATCGACTTGCTTCTGGGAAGCTGCGTCTTCGTCATGTGCCAACATCTCTCCAAGTTGCTGACATATTCACTATGGGCTTTTCTTGCCCTTTGTTTGAGTTTTTCAGGTCCAAGCTTTGCGTCTTAGCTAACCCGACGCTTTTCTTGGGGAGGGGTGTTAGGATAAGATGAGATATGTTTGAAATATGATTGAGATTTGATAGGGATCTTATGTCTAGATACATTGTATGTATATGGCTAGTATCTCTATATGTATTCATTATTCACAAACATTAATCTATGGAGAATTACCTTATTCACAAAGAGGAAGAGGAAGAGGAAGTAATCAGAGTGGATAGGGTAGAGCTCTCACGCGGTGAATCTAGATCAGAGGGGAGGGGGCGAATGAAAAAAAATGGAAAAGATATTTGAAATTGAAAACTTTTAATTGAAAATATTTTTAAATTAGTAAAATTATGAAAATACCCCTGGCTATATCGAAATATTATTCCGGTTTACTTGAAAACCACCTTTTGAGACAAAACAAATCATTTTGTATTTGTTGATTGATGAACAAAAATGCCACTGGCCTAGGCAACCAAAAAATAGTATTGCAACATATGTTTGAGAAAAAAAAAAATTTAGTTCTTCCTTTATCTTGGCGTAATATGTTGTTTTTGAGCTTTCAGCGTGCCGTATAGGTAAATAAGGATAGCACATTCATTTTGACTTTTCTGAAATATGTCATTTTTTTCCCAAACCATTTTTTTGGCTACCTTGTTTCTCGGGGATTTTGGTGGCGCAGTAATTGTTTTTTAAGATAAATAATTATTTAATCCCATAGGCTTTGTTGCGCATATATAGGCTTCTATCCCAACATTTTCAAACGCATGGTGATATGCATTTAGACAGTATTTTCATGATTTTTGTGCTGCAATAGATGGTTATCCAGAGTGTTGATTTTGTTTACATTTTTGGTTGGGTAATTTATTAAGCTTGCACGGCAAGAAACATGACTATTTACTTTGAGCTTTTTACCTCCGTTATTTGGTTTAGGACAAATAATCGAGGTAAAAATTATTTTTACCTCAATTTTTTTCAAAGTAAATGATATTATTTACCTCGATTATTTTATAACTAAGGTAAATATTATATTTTTTACCTTACTTATCAAAGAACTGAGGTAAATAATTTCCAAAATTGAAATAAAAAGAACTATCAACATGGGTGCGACATCGGCAACTTATGTTTAACATCACAGTAGCGGTCAATGATGAGATGGTCGACTTTGCATGTAGTGTCGACCTGATTGATGATTACCGATGCATATGACCGATATCGCATCTGTCGGGATTCAGTAAATAATTTTGGACATTGACCAAAACTAATCATAAAACCATAATTTTCTTCCAATTTCATATAGGGCACTACAAAATTAAAATCTCCATTGTTAAGGTGGTCACTAACGTTGTGGATTGTGCCAATTGCCCATGGATAAAACTCATAGTTTTGATGAAGATTGAACTAGTGAGGAGTATCAATTATTTGTGGCTAACTTCATTGAATATACATCTGCTAATGCCGCAAAAGAGAATTTATCGTATGTATATTGTCCTTGTAAGAAGTGCTGGAACATCGCAATTCATGAAAAACCAACTAGTTTAAAGGATGACTTATTCATACACGAGCAGTGCACATACAAGAGAGCATACAGTGTCCATCGTTACATACCTAAAATGTTATACAACCACCTAATCTAATGGCACATAAGTGTAGCAGGCAGGTAAGGGTGGTAACTGTAAGATCTATTCTATTAATCTTTATCAGGTAATATCAAATGTCCAAGTTATAAATAATCCGTTCTTACTATTTATAAAGCTGTAACTTAAGTGACTTGAGACTGAAACATGTATCAGTAAACAACTAAACAATAACTAATCTGATAAACTCCTTAATTGATGAAACTTTAGAGACTGACACCACAACTGCTACTAAGGCACAAAATATCATAATACTAAGAGGTTGCAATATTCTTTCAGTGAATAATAAAACATCACAGACACTGGAAGTTGAAATAGTTTATGAACATGCAAAATTTACCAGTATCCCATATGGCAAGCTTCAATTTCTTCCCCCCGTGAGTGACATACTTTACTTTAAAATCCACACCTGTCAAAGAGAAGATGATAAAGATCAGAAAAAAAGAAAGATACTTTAGCAATCAAAGTGAAGAGTTACTGAGGCTAGTTTGAGAACTTAAAACTATGAGTGGAATGGTACGTCCTTACAAAAATTATAACACCACAAAAACAAAAGTTCTGCCTCTTCTCATTGTACATAATGAATTTAACTGAGTTTCTAATCCGACAAAAGACTAACACAAAAACATCACCCCTGCTACCAATAACAATTTCAGACAAATATCATCAGATGGATTTCAACATGCACATTGAAAAGACTAGTTGATCAACAATTTTGTAGCGTGAATAAGTTTGACAACCAATTGCCTCAAAAATAGCTTATGAAGTCGAGCAGCAAACCAAAACATATTGGCATCCAAAGGAAATAGATGGATAATTCATGGCATTTTACTCTACTTGAACTTATCCTCGAATATGTTTAGACTCTTGATGGTTTAATTGCAAACAACTATTCACCTAAATAACTATTCACATCAGAGCCAGCTTGGAGGGAATTGCTGATATCTTGATACATTAGAATTACGAAAGCATAAGCATATAAAAAGAGATGAACACTCTTAATACTTTACTCTACCCTTGGATATTAATCTGGTGAAAGAGAAGAGACCAGACTTGGTGCAAGTTGTGCAACGATGACATGATAGAGGACGACACATTGCCAATAAACAGAGCCACTTGAACAAATAGACAAGAACAGGGCTGAAAAGAGTACACCGATGCACTAATTTAAAGATGAATAGATTCCTAAAAAATAACATAAAAGCATGATTTTGTATAAATGTCCACAATTCTGCATATCTGTTCACTGGCATGTTAAGAAAAACCACTAAGAAAAAAGAGATTGGGATACAAGCCGCACTCTCGGGTAAAGCTAGAAACACAAATACTATGGAGTCAAATAAATATAACAAAAGCAACACCACTTCTTAAAACATATAATGTTGCAAAGCAATAATACAATACCAGATCCAATAACTAAGGCAAGCAGATTCAAATTTTACATCATCATTGGCGAATATAAGGAGTTCAACAGCATTAACGTCGAAACCCCACAACTTTTTACAAACCTTTTGTCTCAAAAGCTTAATACCACGGTAGCAAGACATCTTACCTATTGTAGGAGAGAGGTCTTCAAATGTATCCGAAGTAAAGCTAAGCAAAAGACTACTTTTTCCAACTCCAGAGTCCCCGATCATCAACAACTTGAACAAATAATCAAACTCCTGTGCGGAGGACGACGCCATCTCAAGAGAGCAGCTCAGTCAGAACAAATATAAAATTCATATAACATCAAAGATCAAGACCAACAACGTAGTATTGCAATTTTGTACCTCAATGCGATCCGAATGATGACGAGTGATGGTGCGCAAGTTCACGCGAAGAAACTGCGAAGTGGGTTGCGAGGGAATGGATCGAATTGATTGTGATCTCCTAGGAGGAGGTTGCCGAAGGACGAAGAAAGTTTGAGAATTGCAAAAAGGGTGAACGCTTCCTTTTCTTTTCTATTCCTTTCCTATTGTATTATAGTTTTGGTTTTAGTTTTCCCATGTCACCAAATAAAACGACTTTCGGTCTCTAAATTAGAAGGGTTCATCTCTCGAAAGACGGTATTTCTATAATTCATTGAAAAATTAAGGTTTCAACTGCAAATTAGAATAAATGGAAAAAATTTTGCCAAATTAAAAATGCTCTCCCTTTTTCTAATGATTCCATCTATATGGCTGATCATCACATAGTGTGACTAGCGGCAAACTACATATAATAATGATAGTAAATAAGAGGTTTTGAATTCAGGGTTGTAACATACACATATCTTTTATTTCGGGTAATATTTAAATAACTCGTCTAAAGTGAGGGATTAGATTGTAATTTTTGAAAATTTAAAGCAGGTCCAGAACCCCTCGTCTTCATCTCCGTCGATCTGGAAATAATCTGACATCTCTTCGCAGTTTTCACCACCATCGATCCAACGCCACATTTCGGATAGAAGACATAGCATTGCTAGTGGGTTTCTAGTATATGAGAGACAACGTTGGCGAGATTAATGAGCGAGGTGCCTATACCAATGATCTGATGGTGGTACTTCGCTGCATCAACCGAACAAACAACCTGTAAAACACACAACATGTTGTGGCTTCATAGGATCATTACAATAACCATGATCCAAAGATCGTGGCCCATCACAGCTGCCAAGTCGGTACCTGGGAGGTCGTCGTCATACCTCTCAAAGTTAAATTTATAAGCCCTTAATGCTCATTAACTACAACTAAGCAGATAGTGGCAAATCGGGGTCGTCCACAAAGAAGAGAGATTTTCTTAAGTGTTTAAACATATAAGGTTGATATTAGGCTAGAAGTAGATATATATATATAGATACATATATATATACATATATATAGATACATATATATACATATATATAGATACATATATATACATATATATAGATACATATATATAGATACATATATATAGATACATATATATATATATATATCTATATAAATATATATAGATATATATATAGATATATATAGATATATATATATATATATAAGCAAGTAAATGGGGGGGATTTGGTTGGTTTTTTGTCCTAAGTTATGAAATTAAAAGACAAGCTAACTAGCAAAGTCAAGTAACTATGCTAAGCATGAAACAAACTAAGAAAAGGGGTTTAAAACTACAAACGACAAAGCCTTAGGGGCGATTGATCTCCACTTCCAAACCTCTCATCCATCCTTGAATATACAACATATTCATTACTTTAACTACTTGTAGTGAAGATAAATCTTCTATCCTTCTTAGATAGTAGTTTGTAGGAGTGAATTCGACATCTCTTGTCAAACCTCCCTAATGACTCTTTTAGTCGATAAACGGCTAAAAGTATCCCATTAATGGCGTTGAGCACGAAGAATCAACAAGTTTGATAACACTTATAAACACTACACAGTGTCTAAGCATTGAACCAATATATGCATTTACACAAGATTAATCAAGAACGATCGACATTCATAGACTTTTCTCATTTAATACCTAAAACAAACATGACAACGAGTTCAACATCATCGCATTCATCTAGCAATTATCAATACATCAACATCATTAGAAGCTCTAACTCTCATGCTCTTGGATTTCATATTAAAAGAGGGGAAATTTAGCTACTTTCTCCCAACCCTAACAAGCAATCATACAAGCAATTCATATACTTAAACAACCAACAACATTGATGTCATTAACAATCCACATTCAAAGCTCCATAACTGCACAATAGCAAAAATAATAAATAGATAAATAGAGTTCTCAAGATATGGCTTAGAAGCCTCAATTAATTGCTCCCAAGTACAAAACTAAGCTAGATAACCAAAACCCATAACAAAGAACAAAAATATACAAAGAAAGAAGAAGAAAAGAGGGAGAAAGGGTGAAAAACTAGGGTTTTGGGAGCCCCAAGTCGGGGTTTTTGCAAATGGGGAAGAAGGGGGCTATTTATAGTCTATTTTGGTCAAGAAAAGTCAAAAAGTGCAGCAGGCATTGGCCGGGCAAAAATGGCGCCGCCTGGGCAGAAATGGGTTAGCCCAGGTGGTGGAGGCCTCAACCCAATATTCAGATCTTGGCTCATTCATCCGCGCGGGCAAACTACAGTTTGCGGCTTCTTGTTTTGCTTCCAACAGATGAACCGTTGATTTATATTGGGAGTTCTTGTAGTCAATTTTATAGCGCTCAAGAAGACAAATCCAATGGTACCACCCTTGGGGGCTAGTTCTTCTTGGATAATTCCCAGAAATTTGTCCAAACTTCCGGATCACAATTATTTCGTTTCTTTGTCTTCCTTCTTTGACCCTTCTATCTTCTACAACGTTTTGACTCATGGCCTTCAATATTCTACCATCCTTTCGAATGGCCTTCACTGAACGACTCCAAAGGGCTAACAAGTAATCTACAAATTAAGCTCACAAAATGGAATCTAGATACTGGTAAGGACCAAAAATCCATTAGAATAAACATAGGTTACAAAATGAATGATTTAGATATGAAAACCAAAAACGGTCATCTAAACCCCTTATGATGTAAACCTACCAAAATCTAGCAATCTTACATAAAAAAGATAACAAAAGATATGTTAAATACTTCGGAAAAATACATGGATTTGACGTCATGGGCTGCCATGAATATGGGGAAACAAACCCTATAAATAGGAAATGAATGAAATAGCCAAGGTAAGATATAGTAGTTCACCTACCTACATACAATTAAAATACTGACTTTGGCATCAGAGCATAATCTCATATACAATATGGGAGATTCTTGCAGGAGAAGAAATTTATGAATCACGCCACCAGAGGTTACTGCCATAGTTCAAGAAGTTTATACCATATTAGTGGCGCCGTTTGAGGGGACCAAATCTATTAGGTCAAAATTGTTCTTCTTGAACCATGGTAGGAACTAGAGGACATACAAGCCGTTAGAAAAGTGCGACAAAATCAGTACCACCACCTCTATGCAAACCACCCATCCAGAAACAACCATCAAATTGAATAGAAGAAACCCATGAATTAGGAGATGACCAGGAAGAGAAATCTCCTTTGCCAAGCGAAAAGGAGAAACGGGCCTTTGCAGCCTTCTTGGAGGCAACTAAAAAATAATTATACATGCAATTTATTAACACCATTAGAGAGCTAAAAAACAAGCTTGCACATAAGAAAGACAGAGACCAGAGAAGAAAGCTATCAAAAATATTTGACAGAAGGCTATAGACTATGACATCGAAGACGAAGCAGAGCACTTTCCGCTGGTAGAGGAACTACAAAACTTCACGACGCCAAAAGAATTCAAGCTGCCAACCCAACTCAAAGCTTACGACAGAATAACCGACCCAAATGAATTTCTTCATTCCTACAGAGCTAGCATGAGGTTTCACGATGCACCCATTCAACTGGTGTGCAATATTTTTCTTATCTTTCTCGTAGGAACCACGATAATCTGGTAGGATGGCCTACCTAAGTGAAACATACGAGGTCGGGCTTAACTGGTAGACCAATTAATGAGAAGGTTCTAGAAAAAATAGAAGTTCCCAAAGACCTTCGTAGACCTAATGAGCATCACGCAATGAAGTGGAGAAAGCATCACGAAATATAATGATTGCTTTATGACAGAAAGCCCAGAATTCAAGGACCTCACACATCAGATGTCGCTAGGAACATTCATGAATGGTATAATATCAGGATAATTCTACAAAAAAGCTCACAGTGGACATGCCAAACAACCCAAAAGACCTCCAGAAAGTTGTGAAAAAATTCATCCGCATATAAGACGCAAATAACAAAAAGCTGGAAAATGAGTGAGGAGAAAAAAGATCCGGAGAAAACTCTCAAGGAAGGGAAGCAATTAAAACTGGGAGAGGTGCCCCACTTCGCAAGGGGAATATAACCAATGACGGACAACCTGCCCTTCCCTGAGACACCTTTGACCAAATCAAGGGGAGAAATTTGGCAAAACCACAAGGAGATGTTCAAAACGCAACCCTATGAGAGCTTTAACAGAAAAAAGATCCAAATATTACTACTACGATTTCCACAAAAATCACGGCCATGACACGAATAGCTGCAACAATCTTAGGATACAAAATGAAGACTTGTTGCGCCAAGGACGACTCAAGAAATACAAGAAAGAAGATCACCAAGCTGGAGGATCTAGAACATACAGTACTGAGAGAAACATGCCCACAACCCTAAACCATACCAAGCCAAAACAGAAGATGACAACAGCAGTGGAGCATGCACATAGATGATAGCATCCCAGGTAGAGTGATTATTTCAATTCACGGATCCATTGAGCCCATGTCTAACAATGCGTGGAAGGCACAAGCAAGGTACCTTCTTCCACAAGAGCCAGTAGAGAAAAGAATGCTAGAAGACGAGGCGATAGCAAGGAAGAAGCGGTCCCAAGTGCATCACTGCATAACGACCCTTTGGTCCTAACAGCAAAAATAGGGAACCCTACAGTACATCAATTCTTCGTAGATGATGGAAGCTTGGTAGAAATATTATTCGTTGACTGCTTCGACAGCCTCGGATTCAAGAGAGTAGACCCGAAGAAGGCAACATCATCCATAGTCAATTTCACATAAAATGCTTAATAAACCCCTCGTCAACATACGACTCCCTGTCACCATCAGTTAACAAGACAAATAATGTATGGTCCTTTATGAATTCGTGGAGATGGATGCACCAAGCCCGTTCAATGCAATCATAGGCAAACCATAGATGGATGTCACCAAAGTCATCTGGTCCCCTTACCATCTTGTCATGAAATTCCCTACACCAACAGGAATAGCAACAGTCAGAGGAGATCAACAGGTAGCAAGACAGTGTATGGTCATTGCGATAAAGCCCACTACACTAAGAAAATCACAAACCACACTTTTTCTAGACTTCGTCTCTAAACTTGTTTTCTCATGTGTCTTCATAACAACTAAATTAACCACAACCTTTAAATATGTGTTGTAGAGTTGGATTACTGGTGCTTCAAAGAAATATGCCACTCAATATGTAAAATAATCAAGAGACACGTATAAACAATGATGGGCCTCCCTGTATCTCTAGAGTTTTTTCATAAGGAATATCCTCATGGAGTTTATCATCGGTTCCTTCATTTATGAAGTTAGTTTTCTAGAATGGGTTCTTTCTGGAATTGTGAGAATCGATACAATATTTAAGCATCTCTTATACAGTTGAATAACGAAAGATATATCATCAGCATCTTTGTAAAGAAAATCTAAATTATTATGAGCTTATGCATACGTAGGGTTTGAAACAATGACATTTTGAGTCATGCATACAACTACATTCATCTTAGCTTTCGCACTAAAAACTACTCCAAGATTGTTCAATGATTCATAAAAACTTGGGTTGATAAGTAATGCCCTACTCCTAGATTGTTCAATGATTTATAGAAATTTGGGTTGATTGGTAATGACATATGGTAACACGTTGCTACCTTATCAAGTTTTTCTTGGTCCTTCTATGTCTTTTAAGATTGTTGCATGCATCTGCACAATGAGGGTTAAAGTGGAGTGCAAGCTAATAAAACACAACTGCAATTTAACTAGTTTGTGAGCTTGATTAGAAACCTAAATCAGAGAAGGTCATCCGCAATCGAGAGGTTGGTAGTTGATGGAAGGCCATTGGACATAATAGTAGAAGAATGGTTTGACTGGAAGGAAGAAGGACAAGTTTTGAAGCTAAGGGGCTATTGTCATTCATATGGCAGAGACTGTACCGCTCAGTTTTCCCAGAAGATCGACCCAGGGAATAGACCGTGTAATTTTACACGATTGTGTTACTCATAAGTTCAAATGGCTAGAAGTGTGCGTCCCAGGAACGAATCGTGTAATTTTACATGGTCCAGAAAATGGACCGTGTAATTTTACATGGTCCAGAAAGTGGACAGTGTAATTTTACATGGTACATGCTGGCTGGCATTGACAAACATTTGACTATGACTTTTTTTAATCTTTCCCTCTTCCTAGTATAAATACATTATTTTTCCCATTGGATAAAGGGAGGAGGCGAATCTGAACCATTTTCAATAAGATTTTCTTTTCTCTCTTCATTTATTTCACTCCATTTATGTCATTTGAACCCAAGCTTGTTGTGAGTTTCATTAGATTGGAGTAGTTTAATCAATTGGAAGCATTTGCGAAACATTTTTAACCATTTATTTGAGAGATTGTGGGAGTCACCCATCTTATGCCTTTATAATCATTATTACTTGAATTCAAAAACTATAATTATGCATAATTATTACTTGAATTTATTTCTTTGAGATAGCCAGAGTGCAACACTATAAGGTCGTAGGGACATGATAAGTAGGTAAACCTTTAGGTTTGAGATGAAGGCTTATATTTGACATAGGAGGTTAACATCATCAATCAATTAAAATAATATGAGTGGCAAGAAGCAAGACATGTTTGTTAAAGCTCATTGGCATTGTGAAGTTAATGTTTTTAGTGCTTTGAATTTGTTTCATGTCAGTTACAGATAAGTGTAGCTTTTCCAAATTTTTGGTTGCTGCACCATGTATGATTACCTTTATTACTAGGGAAGAACAATGTTGTGAGACTCAATCTTTCTTATGTGCTTTAAGATTAAGATCACCTACAAAGAGATAATACATGGTTCATCCATCTTGGTTCATCGATTGAAGAGTGAGTGAAACTAAAAATATATATATGAATTGAAGGTGAAGAACGTTGACTCTGGAGAATGGATAATAGCCTGTTAGGGAAGATATTTACTGGAAAATGAATGTGTCTTATATTTATGATTAACATTGTTGAATGTCTCTTATCAGTAGATGGGATTAGTTTTCTAAGCGTACTACATCCTTTTTAAGATTTTGATTGATCACACAGCCTTAGAGTAGTGAATGAGATGTTACACATTCTTATTTCTCATGTTTTTCTAAAGAAATCAGACAGGAGCCCAGATAGGGAGGAAGGACGTGCATAAGGCCCAACACATAAACCCAATGAGATTCCATCATAAAATCAATTGTTTATAGGAGGAGTAAAACTCTCCAAGATTATATAGGAGACAACTAGATTCTCCACTTTCAATGTGGGATATTCTAACACACCATCGCAAGTGCAACAGGCAGGCCCCGAGTCTTTGCACTTGAACAAACCAAACCAAACAATCAATCAAACCAAGATGAGCCCCTTCAATCACCAAAATAAAAATATCTCTGATACAATATAAAAATCAGACACGAGCCCAACTAGGAAAAAAAGACGTGCAGAAGGCCCCACACATAAGTCTAGTGAGGTTCCGTCCTAAAACGAATTGGCTATATGAGGAGTAATCCACCAAGTTTATATGTGAGACAACTAGACGACTCTCCACTTTCATAGTGGGATACTATAACATCTCATGTACTCTCTCCATCCCAGACTAAATTGCACAAAAACCATTATCATGCTATTCAAAAAACATGTTTGACCATCAATATGTTTTCCTACGTATAATAACATTATATAAAAGTTGATATTTAGAAACTACTTGTTACAATGAATTCAACAATATCACATACAATAATATTGTTTCTCATATATCTATTCAAATATTTGGTCAAACTTTGATGGAGAATAGTGCTCAAAAAGTAAGTGGACAATTTATTTTGGGACGGAGGAAGTACTATAATCTATATTTACAAATTTTAGGCACATTTTGATTATCAGTTTATTTAGCTTTACCAATAATTTTTAAAAAATAAAAAACTTTATCAATCGATTTCTTTTAAATGGCCATATTGATGTAGGTCAGACCCAAGAGGTATGTTGGGTCGTGTTAATTACGGCCCACCTGAGGTATTGCATCATGGTAATTGCCATATTTATAGGGTATTAATGACTATAATTAAGGAGGTTGTTACTTAAGATATATGGTATAAATACCATGTACGTATTCATTTCTCATTCATTCTATCTTAATCACATACAAACTCTTTGAATGACTTAGCCATCGTAGTACTGACCCCTGGAATCATCAGGGATAGTTTTTATTATAGGTCAATTCGAAGAGCTCAAGCCCACAGACTAGTCGGTCGTTCGAGACGCATCAAGTGGCACTGACTGTGGGGATGATTTTTATATTGTATCGGAGATATTTTTATTTTGGTGATTGAAGGGGCTCATCTTGGTTTGATTGATTGTTTGGTTTGGTTTGTTTGGTTTGTTCAAGTGCAAAGATCTGGGTTTTAGAGTTTATGCTTACGGTTGCTTGAAGGAGCAAAAGATTGAGTTTAAAAGGCACGGGAGCTGGTAACACAGAACAGCCCCCTGGAAGGAGTGAGAGGTTAAGATTAGGCAAGAGAACCGGTAAAGCAGTGTGACCTAAGAGAACAACCATGGTTAACTCCCAAAGCGGCACTCAAAGATGATGTTTGAGTGGTTTGCTCCAAAGCGGCACTCAAAGATGATGGTCGAGTGGTTTGCTCTAAAGTGGCACTAAAGATGATGCTCGAGTGGTTTGCTCTAAAGTGGAACTCAAGATAATGTTTGAGTGGTTTGCTCTAAAGCAGCACTCAAGATGATGTTCGAGTAGTTTTCTCTAAAGCGGTACTCAAGATAACATTCGAGTGGTTTGCTCTAAAGCGGCACTCTAGAATGCTCAAGTGGTTTGCTCTAAAGCGGCACTCTAGATAATGTTCAAGTGGTTTGCTCTAAAGTGGCACTCTAGATTGTATTTCCTGCTATAGTTGATGATCGAGTGGCCTGCTTTTAAGTGGCACTCATGAAATATCTCTATAAGTCTTGAAATTGTTATCTAGTGGAGTAAAAATTTGCAGGATGTAGGTGGAAACACCAAACCTGGGTAAAATAACTAGTGTCTTTGAATTTTCTATTCATGTTTTTAAATAGGCTATAGAATTTTCAAACATTCAATGGTACATGATACTGATAGTGGGATCTTAAATTCACAAATTATAATATTTTGACTCAAGAGAAATGCTGACAAGCAACTTGAATATTGCTTTGAACTTTTAAGTCCATGAATGCCACCTCAAGGACAAAAGAGGGCAATTATATTATGCGTTCAATTGGATATCTTAGGTTGCAAAAAAGATACACAAGGACAGCTTTAGTTTCACAAAAACACACTACATTGATATACTCGAGTGGGAGACCTCCCCTTCGAGAGGGCGATAGCTTCTGCAGCTTTTCTTCCACTTGCTCAAGTTCTTCCATTTTAATGCTGGCTGCCCGTTGGATATCCTTCATTTGTTCTCCCTCAGGAAACTTGGAAAGGTCTAGTGGTGCTATTGTTATGCCTTATTTTTTGGTAGACCAACTGTCAAAACCCTTCAAGGATGACCCTTCCCCTATGAGATATCTTTTGGAGGATCTCTTTGCATTCTTCCTCGAAACTGATTTCCTTGGTTTGGATGGTCCGCAACTGCTCAAAGGAAGGTGATTCTTCAAACGCATTTCCATTAACCACTCGAGGATAAGATCGGAGGCCTTTTTCTGTCGACTGGTTCCATTCTCGTACACATTGACCTCTTTGATCCAATATCGAGAGGCCTTGAGGAGAAATTCTAGGAGATAGTAATTTTTTATCAAATAGGGAGTAGGAATGCCGTGGGAAAACATGTGGGCTTGAAGGCTCACTTTATGAATGGTAGCCTGCTCTTCAACATCTTTAGCTTGTACTTTCCAAGCCTCGATTTCTCCAAGAAGTCTAGTATTCTAAGCCAAGAGAGAATCAACCAGAGAAAGATCTTCGGTAGAGGATTCCTTTGTTGGCAATTCCATCACAGAGGAAGAATCTTCCTTTGCGGTCCCCATCTTTAATAAATCTCCTCAAGAATGGAAATTTTACCCATTTCCACCATATAACGCTCAGCCATATCCTCTCTTTGTGCCTTTAACTTATATGATTCACCCATGCAGGCGATTAGACATCCTTTGACAACTGGCAGCCTAGATGCATCCGCGACACATGACTTTAGGGATCCAAATTGCTTATTTATTTGATGCATTAATTCTCCATAACTTTGCTCTGCCGATTCACAATCTTCTAAAACCTCGAGAGGAATAACCCCGTTGAAATTTTTGGATTAGAAGTTTCTAACGAATTCTTGGAAGGTTGGATGTTCTTTTGACTGCTACACTTTAAGTCCTCTTCGAGTTGATTAACCTTGTTTGTTAAATATTTTTTTTTCTTGTTTTATGTGGAAAAGTCCCTCATCATCTGCATTAGTTTCTTGTGTGTTTCGTTCAATTCTACTTGGTCCTCTAAAGCTCATGGTAAGCGACTTCCAATAGTTCTTTCAATGAATTAAACTACGAGAAAAAGAAAGGTTGTAACAAAAAGAACGAAACACCCAGAAATTCAAAAGATCTTAATTATTCAAAAGAGGGTACATGAGGAGACCATAAATGGAAAATTTTACAATTAATCACCAACCCTAGAGTTATCCTCCTTCGAGGTGGTTGCAATTTGTTCCTCCACAACAAGTTGAGGCGAGTTTATTTTCCCGGAAGCTTTGTCTATGGCTTCTGGAAGGCGAATGGCATGAATCCCTCCAGCAGCAAAACAATTGCCCCTTGGACTTGATATACTCCATCAGGGAAAAATACAGGCCACCAAACATAATCGCCTTATCCCATTCAGACAGGGAAGATGAGTCAGGGCTTCAGGGTCTCCTTAGCCAGATCACTGCAACCAAGATCTTTTGCTACCTTGAGAAGGTCCACAAAAAACTTGAACAGCTCAGGAATTTTCAAAAACTTCTCTTTGAACACTTCCAGTAATTGAACTTTCCCGACAGGGTCTTCAACTGCCTTAACCCTTTTCTCGAGGGTATCTTTCTCCAGGGTGAGCTACCGCTTCTCAGCATCGAATCCCCCCGTCTTCTTCTTTTCCTCCTCGAGCAACCTCTCCAGCTCAAAATTTCAACATCCTTTTGGACCAGCTACTCTTGCAATCTACCATGAATAAAGACGTTCAAGTTTTTGGCAATCTGGCCGAGATGTTGGGAAACCCACACGAAATCACAAACAATTGTCAAGCAACTAGGATCAGTCCATAACAGGTTATCGCAATCACCCATGAACTAACCTGGGATTTGGCGACCATAGTTGCAAGAGCCTATTCATTCAAAGTCAGAATGCTAGATGTGGTTATTGCAGCATTTGAGGAGGGCTCATGAGGATTTGGTTGTTGGATAATAGGAGTAGTTTTCCCACCTCCCGTTTCCATCCTTTGATGCAAATTCCTAGAGTTGGCCATTTGACCATCTCTTTTATGTGGAACTGTTATTCCACCACCTACTGGGGGGTGTGGCATTCTGGTTCAAGGGGGCAGGGGTCCCCCTAGAGTTGCTTTGCCACGCGTCATTCTATTTTTATTTTTTAAAGATCCACTGAGTTCCATTGAAGAAAAGCACAAAAAAACATTAATAAAGACAAAAGGGAATGAAGAAGGCAATAAGAGAGTTCTATCAAAACACCTTCGGAGACTTCCAAGGGCCTAAGACCACTATCAGGGGTATTGAGAGGGGAGTCCCCAAGAAGGTTTTCAGGTCCTCCTTTTCTTTTCTTGCCACTCTTCAGGAGTTTTTTATACACGTATTTCTCATAGATCACAGGAGACCAAGAAAATTCGCCAATACACTAGTTAGGGTTGGAGAAATGAGTATAGTCAAGGGAGCTGGATAATAACTTCTGCCTATCCCTCTCGATAATCTTTGGGCAAATGTATTCCCTTGGTTTAGGAGACTCGACATGTATATCCCAATTCCACTGGGGAACTCGATGTTTGCGCTATCGAAGGAGATCCCTTTCTTCCAGCTTTTCCAATCACCTGAATTACTGGAAACCGTGAAAACCTTGTGGTGCACCTCCAGCTAGTGAAAGTGATAGTCCTATTGGATGATTTGCCACTATAAGACACATAATACAATGAACAGATCAGTTTATATATGGGAACAATATCGAACTCGTGGCATCTCGATAGAAACATTATGATGATTACCAGGACATTAGGGTGGAATTGTGCAGAATTCACTTGGAACTGCTTTAGAAGTTTTTTTAAAAAAAGGGGTGGAAAAGGAAAGGTGAGCCTGCAACGTAAATGCCTAAGGGAAATGGCTGACCTCCCTCCAGGAAAACTATACAGAGTATCTCCCTCTCAGAAAGGCTGGAAGTCTACATCCGGGGATATTCACTAACCAAGGGGAATGGAACTTATAATCTTTGAGATGGCCTTTCCCGTCTTCGAGGATGAGAACTCTTTACAGAAGCTCTAACCTTTCCTCCTCTCGATACCCCATTTTTCTTTCTCCGAGGTACTTTTTCTCCTGGAGATAATCCTAAATCCTTATGGGGCGTCTCCCTCCCCTCGAGGAGTACCTCTTCTCTTTGAGGAGACACATCTTCTCCCTCTGAGGGTCGGATTCGAGGGGGGATAGAAACCAATCTTACCACTAGTAGGAGACCTTCTCAAGTAGGATTTACCTATACCTGGAGGCCAAATTTTAGTATACCCCCAGGAGCCATATCCAGGATGGGTAGAACCCTGGGGTCTGGGGTAGTATGGTCTGACGCATCCCCTTCCACATCAGAATTGCATTGCGACTCATCAGGGAGACTATATTTAGAATCAGTACCTACCCTCTCAAGCGAATGAACCCATTCCTCATATGTCGTAGCCTCATCGGAAAACCCCCTCTTAGTGGAACCCTCGTTGGAATTGGTTATGATTTCAAACGAAGAAAGAAACTAAACAACAAAAAGAGAAGGAGGGAAAAACTTACTGGTTTTTGGAAGAAAGACGACAAGGACGAGGTTGCTGACGGAAAGGGAGAAAAGAAATGACTCCGAGATAAATTTGCTTTGAGAAACTTCCTGCAAATGTGTAAGAATGAAACTGAAGAAAAGGGGAGCGGTTAATACATTTGAAAGGATAGCATAATTAATAACTGCTTTGGAAAGCCAAAAAGCTACGAAAAGACACAACTGTCTTTTCATATTCTTTTTGCATGCCACTCTGGGAATGAGAACATGCGCGGTTGTCAAACACGCGCACCTTTTATTGTCGAAACACGCTCATCCATGAAAATTCTGATAAAAGAATTTAGTGAGAAAACCACATTTTCTCCCTCGAGACCCAAAATCATATGGAATAAGACCTATATTGAACCCCTACTTCCTCGAAGATACTGTCGTGAGTATATAGACTCGAGTATGGATGATTCAAGGATCTTACATCATATGTGCGTTGTTCTAGGGTCTCGAATAAGAAGAATATAGTTTTCTAGGGGCTCTTGATGTAGGTCGGGCCCAAGAGGTATGTTGGGCCGTGTTAATTACGGCCCACCTGAGGTATTGCGTCATGGTAATTGCCGTATTTATAGAGGTTTAATGGCTATAATTAAGGAGGTTCTTACTTAAGACATAGTATAAATACCAAGTATGTATTCATTTCTCATTCATTATGTCTTAATCACATACAGACTCTTTGACTGACTTAGCCGTCGGAGGACTGACCCCTGGAATCCCCAGTGACATTTTTATTGCAGGTCCATTCGAGGAGGTCAAGCCCACAGACTGGTCGCTCGTTCGAGATGCATCACGTATAGTGGTTATTGTTAATACTTATACATACCATTCTAAATTTTTAAAAGATTAATTTCAATAATGATCGAATTGGGTTATAAAGTTTGGACCAATACTCCAAGAAGAGAAATCTAAGTATGATTTAATTAAATTGATAATTTCACTTTATAATTCATAAAAAAGATTTAGATAACTAAATATTATAATTTCATAATGTGTACGAAAATGGTAATGTAAATTTGGGTTGATTTCATTAACTCCTTTCTTAATAAACTAGATCAATAACCTGGGTAGTTGAGGTTAAAATTTAAAGCATTTAAAATTCTTATTATTATTATGCGTAATGTATCTCGTGTTACATGTATGTGTAAGTGTAAAGTATTTTGCAGAGTTGGTAGTTTAAAATATCAAGTGTCAACATAGTAGGATGGTATGGCAAATTTATAATTGTCCAGCCTCATTCAGATATAAAGAAAGCAGCGCTTTTAAAACACGGGGAAGATAGGAAGTAGAACTATTTTACTAATACTAGCTAAAGTTCCACCGCGCGTTGTGCGACGTTGTTGATTAAAATTTTAGTTTAATTAACATGTAATACTTGGGTCTCACACTTAAATTAAATAAAAAATGAAATTATAAAAAAAATTAAACCAACTGTAATTATATAAATTATAAAGTTAACAATCAATTTATAACGGGAAGGGCCGGTGTTTTGGACTTTGGACTTCTTTAGTCATTTTACATCCATTCTGAAACACTTGTCGTCACAGCCTCCACACACAAAGGAGAGTAATGCCATAGAGAAAGAGAAGGAGGAAGCCTGTCGAAAGCCACCGCTCAATGGTAATCACAAATGTAGATATCAATCCCTATTTGTATACCATCTTGATTTTTGTTGTAGGTATCATAGATGTTAGTTGTTATAGGTTGAAGATGAGTAGGACGTCGTAATTGGGAGGAGAATTTTGAAGAGAGACGATGAAGATACAAAGGAGATGAAAACACCTATTTCATCTCAAATCCATGTGCACATTTACTTAAATCAGTGTTAACAACTTTGATTTTCAAATTCAATTTTATTATATAAAATAATTATACTTCATAAACACTATTCTGAGGTAAAAATTACTTACTCAGTGACAAACTCTTCCTTGTATGACATTTGGATTCTACCTACTCCACACGTACACGATCATGAAAATAATCGCCGGTCCCTGAAATGGAAATTACGGGAATGGAATTGTGCCATCGCCTGTTGGTTGTTATCGCGCTCGTCAGATTCATCTAATTTGGATCCTAAAATAGTAAGCTACCAGAAATTTTGGCAATGGCCATTGCAGCTAGATGGGCAAACCTACATGGTTCTTCAATCAAGTTATTTGAACCGTAATGGAAGATTGTAGCCTGCCAATTGCTACTACACTCCATAAACCATAGGAACGAACAACTAGCCAAAAGTAGAAAATACTAATTCCAGAATTAGATAGAGTAAATGCTAAACCTTTTTAAGCAAGGCCAGTGTTAAGTTCTGAATCCCACAGAAGCATATTAGCACCGGGATTGCGGTAAAACAAGAACTCACGTTCTCCATCAGCTTTAAGTGTAACAAAAGCAAGGGTTGTTTTTGCAGAGGGATCATATCACATACCATAAACATCAACTTTTTTTTTCCTTAAAGCATAAGCCAACATATGTCCAAGCTCATCCTCTCCTACCTGCACTGAAATTGTATCATTCAAAAGCCTCCACAACATGATAGGCGTAGAACATGGTAAGAACAGATTCTCCGAGTATTCGACACCATTCAGATTTCTTGGTAGTCCACTCCTACCTGCACTGAAATCTGGAGATGGTAAGAAC
This sequence comes from Rubia yunnanensis, assembly GCA_037428765.1. Classification (NCBI taxonomy): domain Eukaryota; kingdom Viridiplantae; phylum Streptophyta; class Magnoliopsida; order Gentianales; family Rubiaceae; genus Rubia; species Rubia yunnanensis. Next base: position 32,293,989 of record CM075067.1, on the reverse strand, counting down.
AAAAGCCTCCGAGTATTCCACTACCAAAATCTACATCAGTTAACAGATGGGCAATTTGCAATGGGCGTTGGATTCATCAAAGCGGCTAGTAAAACATTATCTTCTGGCCAGAGTTCCGAGGAACCACATTTCTCTCTGGCATGTTCTGAAAGACTCTCCGAGTATTCGACAGGACCCGTGTCCACCTTAAAAATGCAACAAAGTAGTTCCCACATAAACATCATCCATCAAACCATTCTTCAATACCTCCTGAAACCAAATCCTTGGACCAAATCATCTGATTAGTTACACATTAACATAAACTCCAAAAATGGACTCCAAAGATCCCAAGCTTTTTTCCAGGTCAACACAAAATATCCAAAGTTTTAGAGATTTGTGAATCTTTATCTGCACTGGTTCATTATCCTCAGTTGCCATGTAATAGATAAAGAAATTTTAAATCAGTGTAAATAAATAATAAAAATAAATTAAGCCTTTATCTAACAACATAAGATAATTGCAAGAACATATATTAATGATTAAACTCAAAGTTATGCTACATAATACTACTCCTAAGGAAGCATTAAAAGTGCAAGAAGTTACTCCTTGATCTTAAATAACTAAGTAGAGGGCAATAATATGAAGGACATACCTTAGAATGTACATTTTCATATGACCAAACATGATTAACCCGTAAAATAAACCAATTTCAACTAGATTTGTAGTGAATGTGAAGGAGAAGGAAACCATATGTTAGCTGTTACAACCTTAAATAAACCAATATCAAGAGGATTTGTAATGAATGTGAATGAGAAGAAACCATATGTTGCATTTTGCAGTTTTTTACTGATTCACTGGCATGATCCAAACCAGCATTCTTGATGGTAACATTTTATGTTCAGCAGTTGCAGACCTATGAAAAATCAAGTCCTACACTACACCTACTTATTGTCCTCGGGATCACCTTTTGTTCTTCTATTTGATATAAAATGTGCATATACAATTCTGCTACCACACTTTTTCAGCCAAGGATCAGCTATACATTACATATCACAAAAGCTAACTCATTTGAGCAACCACTCTTTCATCAATCAGCCACAGGTCAGTCAAGTTGTGTCAATAATTTTTATGCATTCTCAAATTTGTACATAGCACCAGCAACCACAGAGTTATCATTCTACCATGGGAAAAGCTTCTACATCCTAAAAGTTTCTAGCATCCAATAAAATCCCAAGAAATGCACAAGTCCGACAAAAGCATGGCAAGATGTTTACTCTATTAACGAGTCTTGAAAAATAAAAACTATCGTGTTGGAACTTCATTTCACCCTTATCCAATCACTAATTCACTATATAGACAGACCAAATCTGATAAGGATGAACCAATAAATCTAGTAAAAGTGAGTTATCTAAAAGTTTCCGAAATGTTACTGTTATAAAAAAACATTTAAAAGCTTATGCCTCTATACCAGCATAAACAACCTTAATATTCTCCTGCATTAGGGTAACTGATAAACATCACTTGACGGAAATCTTATGGTTGACACGATTAAAATAGAATGCACAAAAAGCTGAAGTGCCAATCACCAAATGATGTGTCCATTTTAGATGGTTATTTTTGGCTTTTTAGGATTAGGTTTTGTGCAATTTTGTGCTCTACATGTGGCATTTTGCCTTGAAATCATCTAAGGAGGGATAAAGGCAGCTTTGACGTTTTTATCACTTTTTAGATGATTTTGTGTGACAAGGTGATTTGTTTGAAGACTTTGAAGATTTGAAGACTTTGAAGATTTATCTTTGAAGATTTGAAGATTTGAAGACCTTTACATTTGAGCTTTTTGAAGATATGAAGAAGTGAAGAGGTGAAGAAAGGAGAGCAAAGCAACGGGTGAAAGATGGTCCGGGGTTCTCAGAATTTTCCGAGAAGAATCAGCCTTCAAGAGTGGCACCATTGGATTCCTCTTCTCGAGCATTATAAAATCGACTACAAGAACTCCCGAAACGGATCAACGGTTCACCCGGAGGAAGCAAAACAAAACAGCAAGGCTGAGTTACTGATTTGGTCGCGAGTCGCGACCAAGTTGGTTGCGAGTCGCGACGACAGCATCCAGTCAGCCCTGCAGCAGCATTTTTCTCCCTTTTTCTTCCCCCCTATAAATACCTCTTCACCCCCTTCATTCCAGAGCTTTTGGCCCCTGGTTTTGGGCCAAAACCCTAGCTTTTTCTCTCTTGTTTTCTTAGTTTCTATGTGTTTTCTTGTTCTAGAGTAGTTTTTGTACTTGGGAGCAAGGATTGAAGCTTCCATTTCTATGTAGTAAGGATCATTTATATCTATCTATTTGGTGTTTTTGCTATTGTGCTCTTATTGTGCTTGAATGATGATTGTTGATGCTATTGATGTTATTGGTAGCTTGAGGATACAAATTGCTTGATTGATTGCTTGTTAGGGTTGGAAGGAATTAGCTACTCTTTCCCTCTTTTAATTAGGAATCCAAAGCATGAGTTAGAGCTTCTAAATGATATTGATGTGTTGATGATGTGCTAGACGAATGTGATTGATGTTGAACTCTTCGTCATGTTCGTTTGTGTAGCAAACGAGAGAGTTATATGCTCCTGGATGAATGTGCGTTGCACGTTCATCCAATCTCGTGTAATTGCATGAATTGGTTTAATGCTTAGTCACGGTGTAGTGGTCATAGGCATTGCCAAGCTTGTTGGTCCTTCGTGCTAAATGCCACCAATGACACCTTGAGTCGTGGTCGCGACTCGGGAGTCATTGGTGAGGTTTGACGAGAGATGTCGAACTCACTCTCGCAAACTACGAACTAAGAAGGACCGGAGTTTAGTCTCCACGACAAGTAGTTGAAGTAGCAAATAGATGGCTTTTACTCTTTCTTGAAGCATTTGTTATTTAGCATGTATGTAGTCTTGATGGTGTGTTTCACTTCGTGTGTGCCATGAGTTGTTTGAGCATAGGGAGTGCTTGTATGTTTGAATTGTTTAGGTGTTAGGAACGTGACGAATTCCGTAGCTCCTTTGCATGAAGATGTATGAGCATGAACTTAGAACTCCTTGTGATGTATGTGTTGTGATCCTTGCTAGATGGGTATGTGAATGTTGAGTCATGTATGCTATATGATGGAATGAGTGAATGATTCAATGACCTACGTATGATTTGGAAGTGGATATCCCTTGCCCCCAAGGCTTTTTATCTTTGTAGTTTAAAACCCCTTTTCTTAGTTTTGTTTGATGATTAGCATAGTCACTTGACCTTGCTAGTTATCGTGTCTTTTTATCTTTGTTAATTTAGGAAACCAACCAACCAACCCCCCCCCCCTTTACTTTCTTTTAAGTGTATGTAAATATAGTTACTCCTAGCCTAGTATCAACCATTTGTGTGCTTAGACGCTTAGGAAGATCCCTCTTCTCATTGGACGACCCCGATTTGCCACTATCTACCTAGTTGTAGAAAGTACGCATTTAGGGCTTATAAATTATCTTTTGCACGGCGGGCGCGAAGACCGCCCGCCCGTCAAAATGGCGCCGTTGCCGGGGAAGAGGCATTTATTTTTAAGTATTTAGGCGTATTTGGTTGTGTATTGGCTAGTTGTTTTTATTTTTCACTACTTGGTGGTTGTTTTTGTTCGGAGTAGGTATTGCTTGAGTTCTTGGTGATTTATTTTATCGAGAATCCTTGCACTATGATTCCGAACTTTTGAAATTTTTTTTTTTATTATGGAGCGTCTCACCTTGAGGGAACTCATGATGAGAAGAGAGGCTCAACAAGCAAGGTTTTGTAGGATGTGTCATTCCGACCATCCTACCGAATCTTGCCCTTTGTTGTGGGAACAGCACGATGACCGAGAAAGAACCCTTGGTTTCCAAAACCATGGGTACTATGAAGAGTGCTATCAAGAGGTAGGATATATTGGTTTTCAAGGGCAAGAAGCTCATGAATGCTATCCATACCACAACTCTTACAATCCGGAATGGAGTGGTAGTCCGGATTTGTGGTATGAGAATGAGCCGGAAAACCAATATTACGAGCAACCTAGTTGGCCATCACCACCCTATACCATACCCCAAAACCAAGCCCAACAAGGAAGTTCAAGTTTGACACGTGAGGATGTCTTAAATAGGATAGCAAACTTGAACTCCTTTACTAGTGAGGAGCCGGATACCCAGCTCTCCTCTAGTGTTGAGGCCATTGAGGGGCATGTGAGGAACATATTACAGGTATTAGCCCGCATGGAAGCTCGTGATTCCGAAAACACACCATCCCAACTTGAACTCGATGATTCGGTGAGTGAGGTCACCAATAAAAATGATTTTGAGTTTGAAAGGGATGAGGAGTTGGTTGTAGAGGATAGAAAAATGGAGGAAGAGGTGATAGTGCTACATCCATTAGCATTGTCACCCCTTCTCCCACCTAGTGAACCAACTCTAATATTTTCGGGAGTTTTGAGGGAAACGAGAGAGGAGCCAAAAGACTATCCCAAGCTCCCTAACCACTTAATTCCCTTTGAACCATCTCCACCTCCAAAAGACTTTCCTCTTGAAAGTTTTGTCCCCCCACCTCTCTTATTTTGGATGCTCATGGTGAAGAGCTTCAAGCCTTCACCATACGGATAACATTAGGGTCATGCCGACAACCTTAAAAATACGGAGCTTCGTCGTGCCGACGACGTTAAATAAATTCGGCATTTCTTTTAGTTTTTGTTTCTTAGTTTGTGTTTCTTAGTTTGTTTTTGTTGTTATTTTGTTTTGTTCTTTTTATGGCTTGTTTTTCTGTGATTTTGTAGCAAAGTGAAGTGCATTGCAATGAAGGAGATGAAGGAACGAGATCAATGAACGAGGGAAGAAAGCTTGGACAGTTGGTAAGCAAAAGAAAAATTTTAAGCCTGGGATACCCTGCCGTCGCGAGTCGCGATGGGCTTCGTCGCGAGTCGCGACGAACAGGGGAGCAAAATTCACTCCCAGCGGCAACTTTCCGCGAGTCGCGATGACTTCGCGAGGCTCGTCGCGAGTCGCGACACACTTCGTCGCGAGTCGCGACGAGCTCAGAAAATTTTGAGCTCCCGGACTCACCTTTCCGCGAGTCGCGATGACTTCGCAAGGCTCGTCGCGAGTCGCGACACACTTCGTCGCGAGTCACGACGAGCTCAGAAAATTTTGAGCTCTCGGACTCAATTTTCCGCGAGTCGCGATGACTTTGCGAGGCTCGTCGCGAGTCGCGACGAACCTCGTCGCGAGTCGCGACGTGCTCAGTAACTGTTGAAAATTTTTTGAGCCCGGATTTCAAAGTTCCTTCCAAGTTTCCAAATGATTTTAAACATTGCATGATCTTACCTTCTTCTCCACCCAACACTCCCAAGAACCACCACATACCCACTCATTCCTTCACCATCCTACATATGTTGACATATGAACATTCTTGCATCTTTATAGTACATTTGTTGATTGTAGTATGCCGACTACATCATTGTAATCGTAAGTGCATATCCTATAATGATGCTTGTATACATGTCAATATATGTTGGATATTTTTCATGATTATTCTTATAGTGTTGGTTGGGTGTGATTTGGTTGTTCTTTGAAAATACTATGGTTATTAACTCTTGATGCTAAACCTAGTATTACATATCCTTATGTACTTGTGAGTTTAATGTGTTCTTCGTGGTGTAGTCTTGATCAAACGGCACCATGGAGACAATGCTTTTCTCGAGGGGTGAGTTCTTCTATGGCATCTTTGCTCACCCTTCCGGTTCCGAAACCTATCTCGGGACCATCCAAGTACTTGGATATCGCCATATCACCGGCGAATTTGCGGAGAAATGGGTGTCACTCTAACTCCCTTACCTTGATTTTTATTGTTCTTGCCTTACGTGTTTACATTGAGGGCAATGTAATGTTTTAAGTGTGGGGAGGGGTTAGAGGACTCATATGCATGCTAGATTGTTTTGGAATGCTTTTTGCTACTTTTCATTGGAAAAACATGAGAAAAAAAAATAGAAAAACAAAAAGAAAAAAAAATGGAAAAAGAAAAAGAAAAAAAAAGAAAAAGAAACCCGCTAAGTTGAAAACCCAAGAGGGCAACTTAGGCAACATTGGGGGCCCGGATAGGTCGAAAACCCTTAAAGGGCGGCCTAGGCAAAAATGAGAGGCTAAAATGTGCGGAAAAAGGTGAGATGTGAGCTAAAGAAACATGATGTGTGGCTAGGATGAAAACTCGAAAGAGCTCCTAGGCAAAATGAGAGAAATTGAGAGAAATTGAAAAATGATATGATTTCACTCATTTGCCGGCGTTGGAGTCATAAGGTTGCGGTTGTCACACGGATGGATCGGGTAGCTCAACATCTATAGACCTCTTGGGATTGGGTGGCTTAGTGGGTTAGGAAACGAAGTGTGGTTATGAAATTCCTTATCTCTTTCTACTTCGTTTTTAGTTGATATATTGGCATTAGGTGAAGCATGTGTTTAAAACTTCCTCTATGGTTTTAGCTTCATTTTGTGTCATTGGATTCTGGGAATATCAATTCTGGGCTGTGAAATATTTTTATGGGTAGTGAATTGATAAGTGGTAGGTTTGGTTAGATTTAGGATTGGGGATGTGTGTGTGAAAAAATTCTCATGTGAGCTTTTATTTTGGGATTTTTGATATTGAGATTTTTGTGAGGCTTTGATTGGGGGATTAGTTTAGGTTTTGGATATATCATTTACTCCGTGTGCTTGGTTCTTTTCTTACTCGAGGGCGAGTAAGGTTTAAGTGTGGGGAGGTTTGATATGTCCATTTTGTGTGGTTATTTTAGGGGTTTTAGGATGTGGATATGCCATTTCTTCCGTATGCTTGAATCTTTTCTTACTCGAGGGCGAGTAAGGTTTAAGTGTGGGGAGGTTTGATGTGTCCATTTTAGATGGTTATTTTAGGCTTTTTAGGATTAGGTTTTGTGCAATTTTGTGCTCTACATGTGGCATTTTGCCTTGAAATCATCTAAGGAGGGATAAAGGCAGCTTTGACGTTTTTATCACTTTTTAGATGATTTTGTGTGACAAGGTGATTTGTTTGAAGACTTTGAAGATTTGAAGACTTTGAAGATTTATCTTTGAAGATTTGAAGACCTTTACATTTGAGCTTTTTGAAGATATGAAGAAGTGAAGAGGTGAAGAAAGGAGAGCAAAGCAACGGGTGAAAGATGGTCCGGGGTTCTCAGAATTTTCCGAGAAGAATCAGCCTTCAAGAGTGGCACCATTGGATTCCTCTTCTCGAGCACTATAAAATCGACTACAAGAACTCCCGAAACGGATCAACGGTTCACCCGGAGGAAGCAAAACAAAACAGCAAGGCTGAGTTACTGATTTGGTCGCGAGTCGCGACCAAGTTGGTTGCGAGTCGCGACGACAGCATCCAGTCAGCCCTGCAGCAGCATTTTTCTCCCTTTTTCTTCCCCCTATAAATACCTCTTCACCCCCTTCATTCCAGAGCTTTTGGCCCCTGGTTTTGGGCCAAAACCCTAGCTTTTTCTCTCTTGTTTTCTTAGTTTCTATGTGTTTTCTTGTTCTAGAGTAGTTTTTGTACTTGGGAGCAAGGATTGAAGCTTCCATTTCTATGTAGTAAGGATCATTTATATCTATCTATTTGGTGTTTTTGCTATTGTGCTCTTATTGTGCTTGAATGATGATTATTGATGCTATTGATGTTATTGGTAGCTTGAGGATACAAATTGCTTGATTGATTGCTTGTTAGGGTTGGAAGGAATTAGCTACTCTTTCCCTCTTTTAATTAGGAATCCAAAGCATGAGTTAGAGCTTCTAAATGATATTGATGTGTTGATGATGTGCTAGACGAATGTGATTGATGTTGAACTCTTCGTTATGTTCGTTTGTGTAGCAAACGAGAGAGTTATATGCTCCTGGATGAATGTGCGTTGCACGTTCATCCAATCTCGTGTAATTGCATGAATTGGTTTAATGCTTAGTCACGGTGTAGTGGTCATAGGCATTGCCAAGCTTGTTGGTCCTTCGTGCTAAATGCCACCAATGACACCTTGAGTCGTGGTCGCGACTCGGGAGTCATTGGTGAGGTTTGACGAGAGATGTCGAACTCACTCTCGCAAACTACGAACTAAGAAGGATAGGAGTTTAGTCTCCACAACAAGTAGTTGAAGTAGCAAATAGATGGCTTTTACTCTTTCTTGAAGCATTTGTTATTTAGCATGTATGTACTCTTGATGGTGTGTTTCACTTCGTGTGTGCCATGAGTTGTTTGAGCATAGGGAGTGCTTGTATGTTTGAATTGTTTAGGTGTTAGGAACGTGTCGAATTCCGTAGCTCCTTTGCATGAAGATGTATGAGCATGAACTTAGAACTCCTTGTGATGTATGTGTTGTGATCCTTGCTAGATGGGTATGTGAATGTTGAGTCATGTATGCTATATGATGGAATGAGTGAATGATTCAATGACCTACGTATGATTTGGAAGTGGATATCCCTTGCCCCCAAGGCTTTTTATCTTTGTAGTTTAAAACCCCTTTTCTTAGTTTTGTTTGATGATTAGCATAGTCACTTGACCTTGCTAGTTATCGTGTCTTTTTATCTTTGTTAATTTAGGAAACCAACCAACCAACCCCCCCCCCCCTTTACTTGCTTTTAAGTGTATGTAAATATAGTTACTCCTAGCCTAGTATCAACCATTTGTGTGCTTAGACGCTTAGGAAGATCCCTCTTCTCATTGGACGACCCCGATTTGCCACTATCTACCTAGTTGTAGAAAGTAAGCATTTAGGGCTTATAAATTATCTTTTACACGGCGGGCGCGACGACCGCCTGCCCGTCACCAAACTCTTCTAAATCAACTGAACAACATAAGATAATTGAAGTAACTGCTCTCCTAATGCAGGGGAACATAGTAATCACCAGGTGATTCATATTCAGAAAGATACTGAAACTAATTTTTCTGATCGCAATATTATTAGTCATCCCGCTAACCTGGATGGTCAAAGAAATGTGGTTGCAACTGAGAATCAAAGGTCTTTTAGATATACATCTCCTGAGACACAAAAGAAACTATCATGATCTATTCTCCTTTACAAACTATAAGGTTACAACATATTGAAAAAAATAATACATATGATGGTAAAACCCAATAACTCATAGTAGCAATAACATTCAATGGAAATGAAGATAATGAATACTCATATAACAGAGGGTTTCTCAAGAAAGGTCACATATTGTAGGTGTAATACATCTGTACACAAACTAACAACACAATCTGCATACTGTCCAAATTACTTCTAAAGCTAAAGTTCACTGCATCACGACCTAACAAACTGTAAAATTAATAACAAAACATTATCGAACTTTGGAAAAGATAAGGTAGAGAGGCCAAAGCTTTCCTTTTGCTGATGGCATCCCCGTTTGATCGCGAACTCAAACTGGAATTTCCATTCTGGAGAGCAGTCCCGTCATTAGTTTTCAAAAAAAAATCAACACACTTGTGATACTTACTATGCTGATATCTTCATCAATTTTATTGTTTGACATGAAAAAATGCACAAAAATGCATCAATAATACTTGTGGAATCCAGCGGTAGTAAAAGTACTTACACTCTGCCCTGCACTTTGTAGCAACTTCAAATCATCTACAAAGAGGTTTCCAAAGAGTTGTAGTACTCGTCGAATTCGGGGGATGTCGTGTAATTGTAAGAATCCATATAGAGTGAGATGAGGCACGCGATTTTGAAGCAGAGGTGGTGGAAGAAGTTGTGGACGAAGGCGATGGGCCGATGGCACTATGGAGGACGAAGAAAGAAGGGGCAACAAGAGAAATCATCGAGAATAAATAAAAAAATACGTCATTTTAGACAATGAGAGAAGTCAAAATGACTCAAATACCCCCGATTAACAGATAGAAAGCAAACAATATCTATTATATAGTGGTTGGGATAAGCGTTAGCCAGTGTAACAGGAAATGCTTCCCTGAAAAATGTTATCTTGGTCAAACCTATAAATTAATAACAAATGATGTATTACCATAACTACATTCCAAGGCAGGTGAAATTACAACACTTTCTATCAGATTCACTCTTCCCTCTCTTCTTTATGTTACTCTGAATCCCCAACGATTTCTTTTCATCATCGGTAACGGCTCCACACACTGCTAACGGCTCTATCCTGCCGGCAGCGACGCCGTGGCTACGGTTCTCCCACGGCCGGCCATCATGGTAGAGAATAACAACACCAATTGTAGCCAAAAATCCTTCCTCTCTGCCCTACAATCCAAATCTCCCCCCTCTGCCATTCACTTCCGAATAACCCAGAGCTGATCCCAAAATCGGAACACCTCAGAAAACCAGCATGTCTATACTCCGATGAAGAGATTTCAAAACTCTCAGCTCACTACGCTAACGCTCTGGTCGGAAAATTCACCAAAGGAAGACTCACAATGGAATAATTGGAGTCATCCTTCAAAACGGCCGGGTTCGCCGGAAAATACCAATTGGGATCACTGGACTTCAAGCACGTCCTCAGCAGATTCGACCAGGTGAACGATTACCAGAGATGCTAGATCAAAGGAAGCTGGAGTTTCAATGGTGTTCAAATGAAAGTCCTAAAGTGGTCTCCAGATTTCTCAACACACAAGGAATCCCCAATTGTTCCTATCTGGTGCACAATCAGGGAAGTTCCTTTGTACTACTATAATACTTCATCAATTGAGGCTATTGGTAACAGTATTGGCAATTTCATTAAAAAAGACCTTGCCACTGAAATGCTAACCAGACCTTCAGCTATCAAATTGTGTGTTGAAATTGATTTACAGGAGCCTCTTGACACCTTCATCAGATTAGGTTCAATAAATAACAATCGGAAGTACAATATTGAGTATGAAGATATTCCGTTGTATTGTGATCACTGTGCCAAACTGGGACATTCACTCAGTCAATGTAGAGCTATCTCCCAAAACAATGCTGAACCAATGCCTAAATGGCATGCCACAGGAAACAAATTTGACAAAGCTCCAGCTAGGTTTACTAATAATCAGCCTCCTTCTAATATACCCAACTCTGAAAATATTACTCACCAGTTAGCCAATACTAACCCTGCCTCTGATCCATTATCATATGCCCCTGAGGTACCAGTAGCAGTCCCTCAGATCATCACATCTCAGTTACCTCAACTACCCTCTCCAAATCAATCCCCTGCTATACAATCCTCTGACAGATCCCAAACATCTCTCAAAAATATTTTAAACCAAACAGGTATCACCTCTCCATTTAAGGCCCCCAAAATATATGCAAAAGATGACATCCAGATTGGATCCCATAATCTTACTCTTTTCCAGCTATCCCCTACTAACCCCCCCACTTTCACACCACTCTATCACTGATGAAAGTGCTGATCAGGACCCTCAGGACTTTATGATGGATGGAAAAGATCATTCAGAGGACCCCCACCCTCAGCCTGACCCTCTAACAGATACAACCAAACTATCAGGTAAGAATGATGGCCAAGGTAAGGCTAAATACAAACAAAATTACCTTAGTCAACTGAACAAGATGATGCTAAGGTCTGCCACTAAAAGCCACAAATCAGGTGAACAATGATACACACCCTCAAATTTAATTTCTTAATTTGGAATCTGAGGGGAATCGAAACTTCTATGCTTAGATTAAAACACTTGATTTTCCACAAGAAAATTCAGCTTCTGTGTATAATAGAACCTATGCATGATAATTCTCAGTGCCAGGTCTACATGGAGAAGTTAAATTACTCCCATAACCTTCCTCTTCATAATGGCAAAATCTGGCTAATGTGGAATGACTCCATAACTGTTAATCTTATATACCACCATGATCAGTTCCTAAATGTCAAAATCACCCACACAGGCTCTAATTCAGAAATGGAAATGGTTTTTGTTTATGCTCTTAGAACTAGAGAGGGCAGGAAGGCACTATGGCACGACCTAAATCTCCTCCCATCTAATGAAAGATGTAGCTTTAAATAGAAATATAGACTGCTTGGGGTATGATGTGGGTGTTTGGCCGCACATACTTTATTTCGGGTTCCAGACGCAAGTAATTTGGATTATTCTGATTCCATTTCAAAAGAATATTGCGGGTAAAAAAATTTATTTCTCTTAAATCTCGAGCATTGTTCTAGCTTCATGTTGATGTGGTTGACTCTCTTTGAATAGAGGCAGTAGTCATAAACGAATGTGTAATATGTGATGGTTCTCCACTTCCGGAGTACCGCAATGAAAGCCCAAGATTGGTTATGAGGGAAATTTTTTGTGGATCGCTATATCTCGCCCTGTATTTTACTATCCTCGCCCTAATACGCATACAGTATTTTTTTTTTATTTTGAATAACTGAATTAAAATTAATTTAGATAATTGTAGTTAGTTAATATTAATTGAGATAAAATTAATTAAAACTAGACCGCCGCCGGACCACCGCCCGCCGCCGCCGGACCACCGCCCGCCGCCGCCGGACCACCGCCCGCCGCCGCCGGACCACCGCCCGCCGCCGCCGGCTCCGGTTCGCCATGGCCTGGGCGCGAGGCGCCACCGGTCGGCTCGCCATGGCCTGGGCGCGAGTCGTGGCGGGCTCCGGTCGCCACGGTCTGGGCCATGGTCCGCTCGCCACCGCCCGGCCGCGAGCCGGCGCCGGTCCGGTCGCCGCGGCCTGGCCGCGAGGCGCCGCCGGTCCGCTCGCCACCGGCGGACCGCGAGCCGGCGCCGGTCCGGTCGCCACCGATAGGCCGCGAGCCACCGCCGGTCCGCTCGCCGGGGTCTGGGCGCGAGCCACGGCTCGCCGTGCAGTGGGCGCGAGAATGGCGCGGTCCGGTCGCCAGGCCACGGGCGCGAGCCGGACGCGCCTCGGCTCGCCGTGGCCTGGGCGCGAGCCGTGCCATTTTTTTTTTTTTAGCACGAATTCTACTCATTTTGAGGGCACTCGAAATTTTTTGCTATCCAAAACGAGCAAAAATTACTCCGGAAAGGGTGTTAGAAATTCCATGTCTTCGGAGGTAATTTTACTAATTAGTTACGTAGTTGTTAAATTTAATAATTTTTGCCGTTGAAATTTATGCTCGTCTTTGTGTTTTAATTTATTAACTGTTACGTAGAAACTATTGCACATTTATCTCCTATGAATTTATCTCCTATTAATAGCAGTAACGTTAATTTTGTTGTTAATTTTGTTACGTAATGCTGTTTCTAATTTATCTACAATAATTTATGTCCTATTAATTATTGTAACGTTAAGTTACGTATTTTTACGTTATTTTGATATTTTAATTTGTTGTACTGTAAGAATGTAATATTAATTCTAGCCACAATGTTATTTCATTTTTTTTCCATTACGTGTATGTTTTAGCTGTTAGGGAGAAAGAAATTTATGCTCATCTTAGTTTTTTAATTTATGCTCATCTGAGTATTTTAATTTATTAATTGTAACGTAAAAATTATTGTAACGTTAATTTTAATTATTGTAACGTTAATTTTAATTATTGTAACGTTAATTTTAATTATTGTAACGTTAATGTTGATGTTTTATTAATTTTGTTATTTTGTTAATTATTGTGACGTTAATGTTGTTGTTTTGTTAATTTTGTTATTTTGTTAATTATTGTGACGTTAATGTTGTTGTTTTGTTAATTTTGTTATTTTGTTAATTATTGTAACGTTAATTTTGTTGTTTTGTTAATTTTGTTATTTTGTTAATTATTGTAACGTTAATTTTGTTGTTTTGTTAATTTTGTTATGTTGTTAATTATTGTAACGTTAATTTACGTTCTTTTACGTTATTTTGTTATTTTAATTTGTTGAAATGTAATTACTTTGTTTCATTTTGCATTATTCAAATGCAAGTATTAAAAGTTAATCTGAAACGACCCGGTTGCATTTTGGATTCAAAAAGTTCACCAGTGAACATTAAATTCGTTACGTTAATTAATTTTAAACCTTAACGTGAAATGTAAGAATGTAATATTAATTCTAGCCACAATGTTATGTTATTTTTTTTTCCATTACATGTATGTTTGAGCTGTTAATGAGAAATTTTTTCCATTAGGAGGACAGTTTGAAATGGATGAATGTAATTTTAGTTTAGGGAGTTAATTTGTGTACGGGAATTTTATAACTCTAATGGCATTTCATGTACTATTATTTTATCTTTATGTTGTCTTCTTTAAGTACATGTTCTAACGTTTTGACAGTAATTTTATCTTTATTCGTTCATATGTAAACGTTAATTGACGACATCATTGTCGTTGGTATAGCAGTTGAGTGTAACTAATTACTTGATGTTTATTGCTGTTTAAGGATGACAATCAGTCATGTGAAGCTGCTGCAGGGCGGAATGGATACTCTCCATTTGGCACCTCAGCTGTGTTTCCAGATGTTGCCGAGGCTTATTCCTACCTGCAACGGATTGCTCTGCAGGTGGGATTTGAACTTGTCACGAAGTCCTACAAACAGAATAGGAATGGTCCGCTGAGGTTATATTGCATTTGCAATCGGGGCCGAAAGGATAAGGATGTAGAGTCCGACGGAGTAGCAGCTCGACCAGAAGTTGTGACTGCCCATTCGCGATTGTCTTGAAACAGAGCATCACGGGGGATGGTTGGAATGTAGTGCCGTGCAAGGATCCTAGGCGAGGGTCATAGACAGAGCAGCAAGCTCCATGCGGACGCGAAGCAAATGATTCAGACTTGACATTTTTTTAAGTTACAAATTGGAAATTACATTACTAAATAATCTTATTTTTTTACCACATCACACTATTATTAACATTCAAGGAAACAATTGTTAAAACATATCATAATAATTTTACTACACAATTGTTTACATCGGATTAATAAATTTTATTTAAATAGAACTGTATTCTATTATGTCACATATACTTTCCAAATTACGGAAATAGTAATCATTTCCAAATTTGAACTAAATAATTTCTAAAAAACACAATTTCTTCGTTTTAATTCCAAAATTCATTAAATTCCTAATATTAGATTTCTCCGAATTATTCTACATCTTAATTCCAACAATCTCAATTTCTAACAATCTCAATTTCTTCGTTTTAATTCCAAAATTCATTAAATTTCTTATATTAGATTTCTCCGAATTATTCTACATCTTAATCTCCTATTATCTTATGAATTAAATTAATTTAAGAGTGAAGCCTCCTATTTTCTTATATTTACAACTAAACCCCTCATTCGCACGAAAACAAAAAAAATTCGCACGAAAACTAAAAAAAATCCTCCAAAACTTACGTTTTCCGGCAGATTTCCGGCGGCGGCGGGCGCCGACGGGCGGCGGACAGCGGGCGGCGGGCGGCGGCACCTGGCCGGATGGAATGGGGAGAGGGAAGGGGGAGAGGATTTTAGGGTTTTTAATTTTTATTTTTTAAAAAATATTAATACGTGTATTTATACGTATTAGGGCGAGAATAGTAAAATACAGGGCGAGATATAGTAATGCCCAATTTTTTTGATGATTAAGTTAGTATTTTCCTTCGGAGTGTATCTTTTTGGATATTTCAGAACATAGATTACTTTTTCAATATCTTCTTTATTTATAGGTCTCGTGATAAATTGCAATGGTTGTGGTCCTTGATTTTTGGCCCACGATAATCGTGGCTATTATGATAACCAAGCGACCCATGAGCGTCTGAGCTAACCATGTTCATGGTGGCGTAGGTTGATTGTTGGAGACGAATATGAATCAAAGTCAACCCAACCCCTTGGGTTGGCTTGTTTGGACTCTCGGGGAAAGAATGGGTTGTTAGTGCTTGTATACGAATGGCTGAGAGGACTCAAATGTTGGGGTTGTAGGAGGTGGTCACCAAATTTTGTGTTCGGTCGTCCTAGAGTATGTAACTAGGTTAGTTCTTCGAGACTTCATGAGTCGAAGAAATTTGTTGTTCAGGGTCCGTGTTACGATCTTTCCCCTCTTTTGCGCAATTCTTTTCTTGACTCGGGAATGTGGAGCGGTTTATATCGGCAGTTTAGATGATAAGGCCTTGTCAAGATTTTTGGGAATTCAAAATTCCTTGGGTTTCGCCTCGCTTAAGGCGCTTTGTATTACTCTATTGGGGAATGCACATAGGAAGTTCCACATAAGGCCTATAATCATTGCAAAATTGTCAGTACACTTTCACCCCAAAACTTTAAAGGTGAAGAAGCATGAAACATAAGAGCCCTGTCTGTGATGTCTCGGCTAAAACCATAGACTACATAGAGGATGTCCGTTTTTGCTACCAGTAGGATAAAAACAAATAGGCTACAAACTAGTTTTTTTAAGTTTCACATTCTAAGGAATGATATTTTGTATTTGAACATTGTGCGCCTATTGGCATATCTAACGGTCTGGGGAGCCAATATATACCCTCCATCTCAGGATGGTTTTAAAATTAAAAAAAAAAATAAGAGCCCTGTCTAGTTGCCGAAGATGCTGATGTTTCCTTTCCACAATTCCATTATGTTGGGGTGTATAAACACAACTTCTTTGATGCAAGATTCCACATTCATTCCGAATACTCTAGAAATAAGAATTCATAAATTCAGATCCATTATCTGTTCTTATGGCTTGAATAGTAACCATCAACTGATTCTCCTCCATCTTAACAAAGTTTCCAAAAATTAAGTTTGAGCTTTAGAAGACATTAGAAAAGTCCAAGTGGCTTTGGAATAATCATCCACAACAGTCAGGAAGAAAGAAGCACCACATAATGATCTTTGCTTATAAAGACCCCAAATATCTATGATCAACACATTTAGTTGATCCATTTAGCAAGTAAACTGACTTAAAAACTTCTTGTTTAATACAGGACTCAAGAAACCTCACATCAGAACACATATGAACAGATGCACCAGAACCAAGTATCCAGGAACCATGAAAAGCATTATCAATCAAACTGAATGCATAATATGAATTCACACCCACAAGGTCTTCAAAATGAGCAAAATTAACCGGTGCGTTATCCTCATCCATCTTTCCCTTCCCTTTGAACATCTTGCGCAGTTCCCGCTGGATCAAAGTTCTCATATCTAAAGCTTCAGTCCCAACAGATTGCTGTACTGATCTGGCATCCTCAGTTGTCATATCTGCATGATTTTCATATTCCTTTCATGTATTTTTTACCTTGGTATCCCTAGATCCCTTCCACCAATCAAGATAACCACTGAGCTTGAAACAAGTTTATCTGGTATGTCCCTCACCAAGACAATAGTCACAGTTCAGATCCTTTTTTATTCCCAGCGTCTTTCTTTTTGTAAGTTGCTTTGTGTACAGCTTGCAAATTTTCCAAAAAAGTAATTTTATTCACAGGCTCACAAGAATCATTCTGTACATTTCTCCTCTCTATATCATTATGGAGAATACTTTTCCAATGGGAGGCATGGGATCCATAATAAGGATCTGATCCCTGATCCCTGATCCCTGATCCCATCAAATTCATCATTCAGTCCCATCAAGAACTGTACCACCTTATTTATGTTCTCCCTTTTAGTTATCTTACCAACTGATCCACGGTTACAACCACAAGAACAATAATGAACAAGATCTATAGTCGACATTTCCTCCCAAAATTTATTCATCTTAGTGAAAAATACAACAAAAGAATTGTTACCTTATTTCAGTGACACAATATCCCTTTATAACTGATATATCTGAGTTCCATTAGCTGTTCCAAACCATTCATGCAACTCTTTCTAAATCTCAGTAGCACTTCCACTATAAATGAATCCATCAACAATTTCTCCTGAAATAGAGTTCAAGATCCATAATATAACCATCATATCCACCCCTAGCCATTGCTCATACTCACGAGTATCTTCTATGGGTTTCTGAATCGTTCCCTCCACATATTTCCATTTCATCTTCACATCCAAAGCAAGATTCAAAGCTCGGCTCCACACTGGGTAATTAATTTCAGTCAACAGATTAGTTACCAACACCAAACCTAGATAATTAGAATGTAAAGCTGCAACAATTTCTTAATTTTTGCACTGATGTTGTTTATTCCATCAGCTACACTTGCATTTCTATTTGCTTCTCCCGCAACAATGTTTCTCCAAGAAGATCCTACATTCTCTGCCTGACATTTTGCCATTGACAATGACCTTTAAAAATCGAAGAAAAGAACACAAATTGTTGTACAGAGGAGAGGAAAATGAGTATACAGGTAGAAAATAAGGGTAATAATCTGTGTCTGTATTCATGAATTCAGGATACATTATATAGTAGTACATGATATCTATACAATGTAAGAAAAGGTAATAGAATACAATTCCATCTACAATTATGGTAAGAATACAATTCTAATTCTAATTCCTTAACACTCCTCCTCAAGTTGGAGCATGAGAATCAGAAATACCCAACTTGCCAAGTAAAGAATGGAACTGGTTACGTTCGAGAGCTTTAGTGAACAAATCTGCAGGCTGGTCTGTAGTACAGATTTGTTAAGTAATTAGTGCACCGGATTGAACAAGATCCCGGACAAAGTGACAATCAACTTCAATGTGCTTGGTGCGTTCATGAAAAATTGGATTTTCCGCTATGTGAAGAGCGGATTGACTGTCACAAAATAATCACATAGGAGAGGAGTGCAAAACCCCCAAGTCCTTCAGTAGATACTTAAGCCATAACAACTCACAGCAGGTAACTGCCATAGCACGATACTCCACTTCAGTAGAAGACCGAGAAACAGTAGGTTGCTTTTTGGTTTTCCAGGAAACCGGAGAATCACCGACCATAACAAAGTAACCAGATAGAGAACGCCTAGTAATCAGACAGGCAGCCCAATCCGAATCACAATAAGCAGTCAATTGTAAAGAACTACGTGAAGAGAGAAATAAACCTTGACCAGGATGACTTTTCAGGTAATGCAACACACGAACCGCAGCTTGCTAGTGAGGAACACAAGGAGACTTCATGAATTGCGCAAGAGTATGAACCGAATAACTAAGTTCAGGACGAGTGATAGTCAAGTATATCAGACGCCCAACCAAGCGTCGATACTGCTCTGGGTCATGGTAGGCTGGACCTTCAACACGTGCCAAATCATGTTGTTGCTCCATCGAAAAATCATTTGGTTTAGAAGCAAATAAGCCTGTATCAGATAAGATGTCCAAAGCATATTTCCTTTGCGAAAGAAACATCCCCTCCGGTCTTCTAGCAATCTCTATGCCCAAAAAATACTTAAGCAAACCAAGGTCCTTCATGTGAAAACAAGAACCCAAGTATTTCTTGAACTCAGAGATGAGCGAAGAAGAACTACCAGCAATAACCAAATCATCCACATAAACCAGAACATGTAAAGAAACTGATCCACGAGAATAGACAAATAAAGAGTAATCAGCCTTACTCTGAACAAAACCAAATGCTCGTAAAGCCCGAGACAGTTTAGAAAGCCAATTTCTAGGAGCCTGACGAAGACCATAAAGAGATTTATGAAGGCGACAAACCTGACCAGGCGGAACAACGTAGCCAGGCGGAGGACGCATGAACACTTCTTCATGCAAATCACCATGCAGGAAGGCATTATGAACATCCATATGATGCAGTTCCCAACCACGGATAACTGCAACAGACAGAAACAATCGAACAGAACTCATCTTTGCAACCGGAGCAAAAGTCTCAGTGTAATCAATTCCTTCAACCTGGCGATTACCAAGAACCATGAGGCGCACCTTATGACGTTCAATAGTACTATCTGAACGAAACTTTGTCCGGTATACCCATTTACACCCAATTGCCTTCTTATGCGCAGGAAAAGGAGACAAAGTCCATGTCTAATTTCGCTTCAGTGTAGTAATTTCTTCAGCCATAGCATCCCGCCATGAGAATGACGGGAAGCCTCGGAATAAGTAGTGGGATCTGCACTAGATGTTACAGCACCCAAAAATCTAGAATGCATACTAGAAAAATTATCACAATTTACATAATTAGTAAGAGGATAGAGAACACCTGAGGAAAGTGACGATGCATGAGGGAACGTAGTCGAAGGGGGGTCTTCAGTAGTAAGAGCACAAGCATGATCATCACAGTCGTAATCTGCTAAGTACGATGGAGGACGACGAGATCAAACACTCTGTCTTGCAGGTGGTAACTCAGTAGCGGAACCATCCGGTACCAGAGAAGCTGGTAAAATAGAAATAGAGGATGTAGGATCGACAGCAATTGGCGGAGAAGTACTGGCAGTAGACGGCGAAAGTAGGCCAGCGGCGGCCGGTATGGGGGTACCGGCGTTGAGCGGCAGATGACTCACTGGCGTTGACTTGCTGGTGTTGATCGGATGACGTTGACCAGTGTTGGCTGGCCGGCGTTGACTGGCGTTGACCATCCGGCGATGTCCACGTTGACTGGCCGGTGACGATCGGCATTGACTGGCCATCGACGGACGGTGAAAGGCCAATGGCGACCGGCGGTGGTGGATTGGCAGCGGAAGGCGGAACCAAAACTCCGTGCGGCTCCAACGAGAAGGAGGAGGAATCCGACGGTGGTGTGGTGGCTCCACCAGGTTCATCGGATAAAACAGATACCAAAGTTGCAGATTACGGGAACTGGTCTTCAAAGAAATCAGCATCCCGACTGTTAAAGATCACTCGGGACTCCAAGTCAAAAAGGCGATAGCCTTTCTTTCCGGCAGGGTAACCGAGGAACAGACACCGCCGGCTTCATGGTACAAACTTGTCACGATATCTAGGAACATGAGCAGCAAAACACAAGCATCCAAAAACTCTTAAGGATGAATAATTTGGAGCTTGCCCATAAAGCAACTAAAAGGGAGTACGACCGTTGAGATGCTTAGTCGGTGTTCGGTTGATCAGGTAAACAGCAGTAAGAACACATTCTCCCCAAAATTCAATAGGAATACTGGCTTGGAACCGTAAAGCACGCGCCACATTGAGTAAATAACGATGCTTTCTTTCAACTCGACCATTCTGTTGTGGAGTATCAACCATAGATGTCTCAAAAATGATCCCAGATGCAGTAAAGTGAGATCGCAGAGGCAAAAATTCAGTGCCGTTATCAGCCCGAACTCGTTGAATTGTTCTTCCCCACTGGTTCTTCACTAAGGCACTAAATTCTAAAAATCTAGAAGCTACTTCAGATTTAGCTACTAACAAATAAATCCAAACAGCTCGGGAATAATCATCTACTATAATTAAAAAATAAAATGCACCACTAGAAGATGGTGTTCTATAAGGTCCCCAAACACCACAATGAATTAATTGAAACAATGCAGTAGCATTGGTAGAACTTAATTGAAAACTATGTCTAGTCTGTTTTGCTCTATAACATATAAAGCAGGGTACAAAATGTTTATTAATTCCAGAAGAAATAGAAGATAACACTGTGGAAGATGGATGACCAAAACGTTGATGCCATAAATCAGAAGAAGATACTGAAGCAACTGTAGGAAGAGACTGCAGGACAGGACGGTGAACACGAGCATCCAGCAGACGAAGCCAAAACACCCCCCTCTTTTGTTCACCCACGCCAATCACTCTCATCGTAGTGATTGTCTGTAAAATGCAACACTTTTCAGTAAAGAAAGCTAGACAGTTCAGGGTAGATAACAATCTAGAGCATGACAGTAAGTTGCATCGTAATGTAGGTATATATAAAACATGCAGCAGAATAAAACCAGCAAACCAAAGATATCCATATTGCGAAGTTGATGATACCGAACCATCATGCAGAACAACATTCACAGAATCAATAATAGTAGTAAGGTCAGTAAGAGGACCTTTTGTCACCAGTCATGTGATATGAGGCTCCCGAATCAAGTATCCATGGTAAAGTAGGCTTACCAGACTCATCGTCAGTAAGAGAATTAAACTGATTAAACAAGTGCATGGTCGAGCTCCATTGGTCATCAGAAAGAGCAGGGCCAAAATCGGAGCGTGAAGGTGCACTGCCGGAGGAAGCCACCGCCACCAGGCTGGCGGCGACAAGGCAGCTCCGGCGAGCGACGGCGGGAGCGGGAGATCGGTGGCGCCTCCGGTACCGGTGGCGACGACTAGCGGTCGGGAAGGTGGCGCCGATTTCTTGCTCTTCTTGAACCAGTCTGGTACACCATGTAACTGGAAACAGGTATCTTTATCATGACCCTTGCGACGACAATGGGTACAAACAAGATTCTTGCGATCGGCTGCAGAAAGAACAACTGGCGAAGAACTTGTAGGTGGTGAACGTCGGGCAGCATAAGCCATGGAGTTAGAAGAAGGCTCGCGAGCTCGAATGACAGCTCTATGATTCTTCTCCTGAGCAACAAGGGTATACACTTTCATGACAGATGGCATTGGATCAATGCTCATGATGTGGGATCGCAAGGTGTGAAAACATGATCGATCAATAACCTGCTCTGATACCATATAAAATCAGTGGATTCAAGTAGGAAAAACTGGTGTTCATCAAGAAAACACAGTAGAAACAATGCAGTAGAAAGAAAAACTGAAAAGCAGTAAAAGAGTGGGGAGAATTTTCTGTATATCTCTTTGCTCTGAAATATGTACAAACTATGTTCATATACATGAGTTGCTAACCAGCTCTACTAACTTTCTAACCAACTTACAGAATATGAAGGCTAAGCTACATAACATATAAGCTATAGTTTTAAATACAACAGAATAACCTAAAAGAAACTGAAAACTGGAAGTGGAGCTGATCCTGAGAATTGAGCTGAAACCTTGAACTGGAATCTTCTGGATATTCATCATGCAGGGTTTGGGATCATTTGTATTAGTTCATTTTCCTTTACACCGATGAATGTGTAAATAATTTTTACAGATTTTTACAATTAGACCAAAAACTCATAAAGAACTCAGAAAGTCCCAGATCATTGCAAAACTATAAATTACTAACAGAGATATAAAATCAATTACAATCAGGATAAGAAAGAAATACCATTTCTGATTGGTTTTGTATATATTCTGTTCCATATTTGTTTAGGCTTTGTATATCCTTTGTACTCACTATATATATATGTATATATACACATACATACATCTAATTGGATTTTACATTCTATCATGGTATTAGTCAGATCTCTCTAAATATTTTCTGGCTTTTCCCAAAAATTACCTAACTTTTCCTCCAATTTTCAATCCTCGGCCGCGCCCACCCGCCATCTTCAGCCGATCGTTGCCGCTTCCCTGCTTCCATCGATCACTGATCGGAACTCCTTGGACGCCACTTCCATGCACTGTCCACGTGCCATCGGTCTCCCACACACATGCCACCGCGTCGGCCGCAGGCGCCGCCAGCTAGATCGGCCGTCGTCTGCTGCTTTTTTTTTCAGCTATCCTTTGCTGCTCCAAATTCCACGCACGAAAGTTAAATCAGTCGTCCACTTCCATTCACAAGTTTTTTGTGTGTTTGGTGCGATTTGATTTTTCTCTTGTGTTTGATCTGTTCTTGCTTGTTCTCGATAACGTCAATTTTGCGTCTACAAAGTTAATTGGTTTTGTTGATGGATCAAACAAATGTCCAAATCCACGACTTGATTCTGCCTCTAAGGGATCTAATGAAGAGAATTCCGACAATGCTGAATCCTCAAAAGATGGCGTAGCAGATTATAATGCTTGGATTCAATCAGATTAGCTAGTCCAAGAAGCTCTTTTTTCATCTCTTACTCCGTCTGTGATGTCAGTAGTTGATGGTATGATTACTACTTCTCAGGTATGGGGTGTTTTAGCTACTAAATATTAGAACAGTTCTTGTGCTCATCGTCTTTACTCTGAGATTGTCTGTATAGCATTCGTCAGGATGATCAGTCTGTTCAGGATTACTACTCTCACTTTAAGGACATCCTTGATGAATTGATTTTATAGGTCACACCCAAACTGATGATGATTTTTTTGTTATTTTGTCGTGGTTTGAGTGATAACTTCTCTCAGTTCTCACAAGCTCAAATGATTAAAAATCCTCCACCCGAGTTGTTTACTATTGTGGATGATGGTGAAGCTTCTCAAAGCTAGATTGACTTCTGCTTCTTGACCAGTACCTCCTGCTTTTTTTGCATCCCAACAATTATCCAGACAGTCAGCCCGTGGTAGGAGAGATTGCGGAAACGGACGAGGCAGAGGTCACCCTGGCTGCGACCGTGGAAGTGGCGCCGGCCGATCACCGACCCCCATGTGGTGGTAGCTAAAATCCGTAGGGTGGCTGTGGTGGCAGTACATACGTGTTCCAGTGATGTCATCTCCCCGGTCATCTTGCTAAATACTGATACTAGCTTTCTCACGTATCTCGCAGTGATGTTGCCAATTCCGTGAATACAGATCTACCACATCAATATCATTCTGGTTTTGATTAGTACATGGACTTTGGAGCTACCAATCACTTGAATGCCTCTGCATC
Organism: Rubia yunnanensis; assembly: GCA_037428765.1. Lineage (NCBI taxonomy): Eukaryota > Viridiplantae > Streptophyta > Magnoliopsida > Gentianales > Rubiaceae > Rubia > Rubia yunnanensis. The sequence continues at coordinate 32,269,640 of CM075067.1, read as the reverse complement.
TAATTTGGATAACATCGCTCCTTATAATGGTAATCATCGCATTTATTTTGGCAATGGTTCTTCTTTGTATATTTCCCACACTGGAAATTCCCAGATTTTTTATTCCCTTACTTTATCTGATGTCTTGGTTGTTCCGAATATTACCAAAAATTTATTGTCCATTTACAAGTTAACCCAGGATCTAAATGTTGTTTGTTTTTATGACAATTCTTTCACTATCCAGAACAAGGTTACCAAGGAACTCGTGGGCCGAGGACACAATGAGAGGGGTCTCTACATTTTAGATTGTGGTGGTGTTATGCTAGTTTCTTTTGTTAATTCAAATAAAGCCAATGCCTCATTTGAGCTATGACATGATCATTTAGGACATGTTTCTTTTCCTGTTATTTCATCTTTGAATGGAACTGGTAGTTTGTCAGTTACTAGTTTGCTGCCTAAGTCTCTTTTGTGTTCTTCTTGTGAGATGGCTAAAGTCAAGCGTGTTTCTTTTAATGATAATCTAAAACGATCACCACACATATTTAATTTAGTTCATTATGCCTTTAGGGACCCTCACCTATTGTCTCTTACGTTGGGTACCTTTATTATGTCATATTTGTTGATGATTTTCTTGGTTTACATGGTTATATCCCCTACAATGAAAACATGATTTTATAGAGTCTTATATGCATATTAAGGCTCCTGTTGAGAACTAGTTTCTACCTCCATTAAGTATTTCAGAGTAATGGTGGAACCAAGGTTTTGAATCATCGCATGCCATCTCATTTTGTGTCTAACGACATTCATCATTAGCTTTCCTATCCTTACACTCTAAAGCAAAATGGTCGTGTAGAGAGGAAGCATCGTCATATTACTGAGACAGATCTTTCAATGCTCTTTCATTCTGGCCTTCATCATTCTTTTTGGTATGATGCTTTTTTACTACAGTCTACATTATCAACATAGTGCCTACTCCGGTTTTATCTGGCCAGTCTCCGCTCTATGCTATGCTTTGTACTATTCATGACTACTACAATTTTCATCCATTTGGTTGTCAAGTTTTTCCGTATTTGATGCCTTATGCTTTGCATAAAATAGCATCGCGAGGTATGTCTTGTATATTTTTGGGTTAAGTTCACAGTACAAGGGTTCTCGCTATTTTGATTCTCTTACGAAGAAGGAGTATATCACTCGCCATGCTAGGTTAGTTGAGATGTTTTTTCATGCTACCCATACTGGTACGGTCACTGATCCACCTTCACTTGATGTTTATGCATTTTTAGAGCCTTCGTCTGTGTTATCAGAGGTGTTTTAGCCATTCTCTATTGCCAAATTTCCCTTTATATTGGAAAATCCAGATTTGCAGTATGTACCGGGCGCTCATGGTTTATCTGAAAATTGTATCTATCTTCCACACGATGACCAATAGCCCATGCCGCTAGTCCACCCACAACACGCACCACTTGCATCCAGCGCGTCCAGCCCGCCGCCAGCCGCAGCTTCGGCCTGCAAAAATTCTGGTTAACACTGGCCCTCTATGATATAAGGATTTTTTTGAATATGATATTACTGGTTTACTGAGTGATTTGTTTGCTAAAACCGAGCCTCATTCTTATCGCTCGATTGTTAAGGATCTTGAATGGGTTGCTGCCATGGACTCAGAGATGGATGGTCTTCGCACTCAGCAGGCGTGGGATTTAGTTCCTCGTCCATCACATGCGAATGTTGGTTCAAAATGGGGTTTTTGTTTGAAGTATAAGGCTGATGGTTCTCTTGACATACACAAAGCACGATTAGTTGCTTAGGGATTTTGTAACTACCTGGTTTTGACTATGATCAAACATTTAGTCCTGTGGTGAAGGTGCCTACTCTTTTTACTTTTTTATCTCTGACTGTCACTTATAATTGGCCCTTACGGCAGCTTGATGTCAAGAATTGATTTTTAAATGGTGTTCTTGACTCACCGGTTTATATGGAGCAGCCTGCTGGATACAGAGACCCGATGTGTCCTGATTTTGTTTGTCATCTACTCAAGGACATTTTTGGCTTGAAGCAGGCTCCCCGCACTTGGTTTCAACTCTTTTTTGACTGGCCTAGGTTTTGTATGCAGCTCCTCCAATACATCTCAATTTGTTTTTTCAAAGGGTTCCTCTTTGCTCTACTTGTTGGTTTATGTTGATGACATTATTCTTACAAGGAATGATGATCGTCTCATTTGGAAGTTTGTTGATCGGGTTAATTAGGAATTCAAGATTACCAGTCTTAGCACTTTGCAATATTTTTTGGGTTTGGAGTTTGTACTTCTGACGGCTTGTTCCTTGGTAAAGCTAGATATGGAAAGGACATTTTGCGGTGTGTTGAAATGCAAGATTCTTTTCCCGTGCTATTCCTTTTGTAGTTTTTTGCAGCTTTCTAGCTTTTTCGGTAAGCTGTTTGAAAATCCCACACTTTATTGGTCTTTGGTTGGTGCACTTCAGTATTTGTGGATTACACGTCCTGATTTGTTTATGCTACACGGTCAGCCAGTACATGCAGGCTCCTACTAATGACCATTTCCAAGCCGTCACCCAAATTTTGCACTATGTGAATGGTACTCTCCACTATGGTCTTCAGTTTCGCGCAAATTCGCCCGCTTTACCAGTTTTGAGTTATTCTGATGCTGATTGGGCTCGTTGGATTGAGACTCCTAAGTCTACATATGGTTATGCCATTTTTCTTGGTGGTAACCTGGTGTCTTGGAGTGCTAAGATGCAACCTACAGTTTCTCGTTCTAGTTCAGAATCAGAATACCGTGCTATAGCAAATACTGCTGCGGAGTTGGCTTGGTTGATGAATCTTTTTTGGGATTTACATGTATTGACTCGTGCGCCTCGTGTTTTGCTGTGTGATAGTAATAGTGCTCTCTTTCTGGCTCAGAATCTAGTTTAGCACAAGAGAGTCAAGCACATTGACTTCGATTATCATTTTGTGCATGAGATGGTGTCTCCTGGCAAGCTCAAGGTTGCTCATGCTCCTACAGACTTACAACTTTTTGACATCTTTACAAAAAAGTTACCTCGTTCTCAGTTTGAGTACTTAAGTCCCAAGCTTTGCATTGCGACCAGTCCTACGGTTTGCTTTCGGGGGTGGGGGGTAAATTGGAGATATAAATCAATTAGGATCAGGATAAGAAAGGAATACCCTTTCAGATTAGTTTTGTATATATCTTGTTCCATATTTGTTTAGCCTTTGTATATCATTTGTACTCACTATATATATCAATACACAAAACCATTATTAGTTATGAATTTTATATTAATAAAGAAACCTTGACCCTTTGCACAATCTAGGACAAAAACCCATAAAAAAATTACATAAAGGATGAACATACGGATGAAACAACTTTGACCATTTGCACACCCCTCAGCTACAACATACCGTAATATCTAAATAACTGTCATATTATTGATTGAGAAGATGTGAGTTTCGATCAGATGATCAATTGAACAATATGTTCGTACTCTCTCCGGATTGGTTGAACGCACACATGGGATAATACACACCAGGGGAAATTAGGGTTAAAAGTTTTAGAGTTTGGGGGGAGAACACATAACAGGGGAACTTTTATTTTTGTTTTTTGGGTTCAGAGAAAACAAGTTTGGAGTTTTAATTTTTTATTTTGAAACTAAATCCAAAATTTATAAGCAGGAATGAGTGTAAAAAGGAGAGCTTAATTTTATAAAATTATTTATTTTTATACTTCACAATAGCTTCATCCGAATCCAAATGTAGAAAATAAGACTGTAATGTTGCTGTGATTGTATTCATGATTTGGGGTACATTACATAGTGTTACAAAAGACATATACAGAAAAGGAAAAAGGATACTATTCTAAATACAAGTAACATTTACATAATATTACTTTTCCTTAATACTCTTCCTCAAGTTGGAGCATGTAGATCAAGAATGACCAGCATGCTAAGTAGTAGCTGAAACTAATTACGTCCAAGAGCTTTCATGAACAAATTCGCAGGCTGATCAGAAGTGCGAATATGATGAGTAATAATAGTACTAGACTGTACAAGATCGCGGATGAAATGACAATCAACCTCTATGTGCTTCGTACGTTCATGAAAAACAGGATTGGTGGCAATATGAAGAGCAGACTGATTGTCACAAAAAAATTGCATGGGAGCAGAATGCACTACACATAAGTCTCGAAGCAAAGACTTAATCCATAATAACTCAGAACAGGTGACTGTCATTGCACGATACTCCACTTTAGCCGAAGAACAAGAAACTGTAGGCTGCTTCTTAGTCTTCCATGAAACCGGAGAATCACCAATCATCACAAAATAACCAGAGAGAGAACGTCATGTAATGGGACAATCAGCCCAGTCAGGATCACAGAAAGCAGTCAACTGTAAAGAACTACGTGAAGAGGGGAATAAACCTTAGCCAGGATTACCCTTCAAGTAGTGTAGAACCCACAATGCATCTTGCTAGTGAGGAACACAAGGGACTTCATAAATTGAGCAAGCGTATGAACCGAATGATTGAACTCAAGACGTGTAATGGTAAGATAAATGAGACGACTAACTAGGCACCGATACTGCTCAGGATCATCATAAAGTGGCCCCTCAACACGCGCAAGTGATGTGCTTCATTTTGCGACTGTTAACCGTTGCATACGACGTAATATTTTGTATGTTTTGTTTGGCAGATTTCCAGTATTAGTTGAGTTTACGTGACAAGGGGTGTAGATGACCATATTTGGTTTTCTTGTCTAAATTCTGCATTTTGTAGACTTAATTAGTACTAATGGACATCTTGTATCCACAAGCTCCTAGATCTTCTATTTGATCATCTTTCGTGGGTCGCTCGTGGGTACTTTTTGGTTACATTCGATGTGAAGGCCGTTCGTAAGGGCGACAGAGCACATTGAAGGCCATTCGCAAGAACGATAGAAGAGATCAAACGACATTCACCTCTACAATGGTAGTAGACAAAGACCACGAATACCAATGTGTGGTAGATGGATATTGGAGTCAAAGATAGGCATCAATAGAGATAAAAGCGGCCAATGAAGAAATGGGGAATCATTGTCCGATGGGTTGTGCCAAAGTCTGAGAACTATCCGAGAAGAATTAGCCTTCAAGGGTGATTCCAACAGATTCATTTTTCGAGCACTATAAAATCAACTCCTAAAAATCCAAAATCAGACAAACAGTTCACCTGCAGCGAAGGAAACAAGTTCACCCGGGCAAGGTACCATGGGTCGGCGGTTGTTTATGGTTGGCACCAACGGCCCACGCCAACAACTCCACCACAAGGTGATGATTCGTGCCAAATGATTTTACGCGAGGCTATGGTGCAGCCCGCTCCAAATCCCACGGGCCTCGAGTACAAGTTCAAAACTTCACCAAAAATTGGCTATATGTGCATACCATCCTATTTATAATGGTCCGCACAGTCCAAGTCCAAGATGTCGAGACCAGTCAGTGGGGTGTGAAAAATTAGGTGGCCCGCACTAAATTCCTGAGTAGACTGATGCTCCAGACCATGGGCCACGCCCAAAATGATCCCAAAGAAATCCAAGATTTGTCTCCAAAAACAATCCACCAAGGAAATCCAAGAGCCGTCGACTTAGTTATAACATAGGGATAATTTGTGATTCTCGACCCGGTTACACCCAAAGAGTCAAATTTATTGTCAACCTAGTTTTTTTTGTTTTCTCACAATTTTTCTCATTTTGCCTAGGAGCCCTTTCGGGTTTTCATCCTAGCTTTAACACAAAAAGGGTACTCAGTTCTCACCTTTTTTCACATAGCCTCTCATTTTTGTTTAGGCTCGTAAGCCTAGTCGGACCTAGCCTCTCATTTTTACCTAGGGTTTTTGACCTATCCGGGCTTTTCCCAATGTTACCCAAGTCGTCCTTTCGGGTTTTCAACTTATCAGGGTTTTATTTTCATTATTTTTTTTCAAAATGCTCCAAAAATCTCTTTCCTTCTCTTTTAGTTTCTTCATCTTTTTTTCTTCTTCTTCTTTTTAGATCCATTGCATCTAACTCTATATTTTCCAAGGATCTACTTTTTAGCCTAGGGATAATTGTAGCCCATGATTTAACTTGTGCTTTGTGTGATTCATTAAATTCATCTTATTATTTGTGTTCATGATATTATTATGATTGTTCTTGAAGGTTCTAAATGCATGAATATTACACCACATTAGCACACACTTTGAGCTGTTTCTTATGTATGGTGCACTTATTGAGGCCCCCTTGGGAAGAGACACCTAGATATTAGAATGGTAAGGGAGTACATTGTGTCAGCCTTAGTATGTGTACGGGAGACCCAAATATTGCCCTGACTGATTTGCTATCGCACCAGTCTTAGTTGATTACGTAAAGTTTTCCAATAGGTTGCAGGTAGAGATAGTGAAAAAGTAGCAAACTAGGGTTGTAAGAGGCCTTATTATCATAGATAAGGTGCCAACGACCCTTGGACCTAGTTGATAGGACCTGGGGGAAATTGTGCATTCGCGGTGGAAGCCCGGGACGTAATCGCACGGGGGAAGAAACATACCTACAACAATGGTCAGACCTTGTTGTACTCCCCTAATTATGATGGTGGCATCGATGGAGAGTTGCGAGCGCACCCAACGTGACAGGTACGGGGAAGTGTATGCCATCGGCCACACCACGTGTTGTGAACACTATATTAGGTTGTTTAGTAAATCTTACAAGTGACTGAATCGAGGATAGAAACATTAGGTTAATCATGTTACTCAATGACTCCCCAAGTGCTTAGCTTAATTATATTACTTGTTGTTTAATTTATGCTTTGTAGTTGTTAATCTGAAAATTAAAACCCCATTTTGTATTTGCATTTACTAGCTATTCCTTTCACTCGTATGAATTGACGACCCGTACAAGGTTGTGTTTTTTAGTTAGTACTTGAGCCCTAGCATCTCTATGGAAAAACCCTAGGCTTACCACTAACTACCCTCTAGGTAGCGTAGCAGTGAGAATGGATGCATAATACAAATTTCATCTTTAACCTTTCCCAAAGCCCCCACTCGAGTTAATTAGCTACAATTAACGACACCGGGTGGAGGTGGGTCAGCAAGATCATGTTGTTGCTCTAGGAGGTTATCGTCGTACCTCCCAAATATACAATTTATAGCCCTAAAGTGCTTCCTAAATACAGTTAAGTAAATAGTGACAAATTAGGGTTGTCCACAAAGAAGAGGGATTTTCCTAAGGGTTCATGCATATAATGGTAGATATAAGCACACACACACACACACACACATATATATATATATATATATATCTATGTGTGTGTATATATATATATATATCTATGTGTGTATATATATATATATCAATGTATGTATATATATATGTATGTATATATAGATATAAAAGCAATTTAAATGGGTGTTTTGGTTTGGTTTTCCTGAATTATCAATTCAAAAGATAAAGCAACTATTGTAAACAAGAGATTAAGCTAAGCATGCAATAAACTACAAAGCGTGAAATAAACACAAAGTACGGGACCATGGGCACACTTGATTTCCACTTCGGGGCCTCTTATCTATCCTTGAATCCACAATCTATTTACTGCTTTGACTACTTATTGTGAAGGTAAACCATCAATTCTTCTTTGGTAATAGTTTACAATAGTGAATTCAATGTCTCTTGTAAACCTCACTAATGACTCCTTTAGTCGAGAAATGCCTAAAGATATCTCATTAATGGTAATATGTGCGAAGACTCAACAAGCTTGGTAACAATTATAAACATTGAATCAAATGTCTAAGCATTGAACCAATTTATGCATTTACTAAGATTAGCCAAGAATCTTCAACATTCAATGACTTCTCCTACTTGCTACCTTATAATAAACATGACAAAGGATTCAACATCATCATATTCATCTAGAAATTATAGCATCATAAACTTAATTAAAATCTCTAATTCATGCTCTTGGATTCCATGTCAAAAGAGAAATAATTGGCTACTTTAATAATCTCCTAACATATATCATACAAGCATTTCATGTCAACAAACTTCAAATCACATAAATGATACCAACAACTAACATTAAAGATTCATAAATGCACAATTGACAAATCATTAAATAGCTAGAAATATTTCTCAAGACATGGGCAAGGAAGCCTCAATCAATTGCTCCCAAGACTAAGGGTTTAGCTAATACAATTTTTACTACAAATCCCAAGCATAATCATACATAATTAAGATGGAAAAGTTGAAGAGAAAATGAAGAACAATGGTTAAGGATGGTGGATTTTTGGCCAAGAGAAAGAGATGTAAAATGAGGATAAGGTAGAGGCTATTTATAGTTTAATTTAGTCAAGAACAAGTCGATATGGTAGCAAATGGGTGCAGGTCCATGGGAATGCCCATTTGGGCATTCTGAACGTCTTCGCACATGGCCGAGAAAATCAATGCGCATACCGTTTGGCATGCATCTAAGGGGTGTGATTCCCCTTTGTCATGGGGCGCGCATGTGCGCACCGATCATCTTCACTCGGTGGGTCTTCGCGTCGGTCTGCTGGCCTTCTTTCTTCAATCATGGTCTTTTCTTCTACCAAATCGTACTGGCCTTCACTTCCAAGCTCTTTTTTTCTTTGTAAATATTCGTTCTTGAATCTTTTCACCATAAGCATGATCAAGAAGGGCATTCCAAAAACTCCTAAATCATCATCCTAACCTTCTTATCAACAAGGCATCCATTAGCTTTACACGAAACCCCTAATCTATTATAACCATGAGTTTCAAATGTGCTAAAAAGAGGTGAGTACATCACTCATAAAGACACAATTCCATTAGATTCAAAGTAGGTTACAAAAAGAAGGATTTAGATATGAAAACCATAAATGGTAATCTAAACACCTTATGATGTAAACCTACCTAATTAAATCTAGAAATCTTCCAACAAAAAGATAACAAATGATATGTTAAATGCTTCGTAAAATACATGTATATATTTGATGTCTCATCATGCCCCATTGGAAAATCAGTCAGTTTCGCATCCAATAAACCAATATTTGATAAAATGTCGAGGGCATATTTCCTTTGTGAAAGAAACATCCCATCCAGTCTTCTAGCAAAATCTATACCCAAGAAATATTTAAGTGCACCAAGATCCTTCCTGTGAAAACAAGAGCTCAAGTATTTCTTGAATTCAGAGTTTAGCAACGAAGAATTACTAGCAATCACCAAATCATCCACATAGACAAGCACGTACAAAGAAACCGAACCACAGGAGTAAAAAAAAGAGAGTAATCAGTCTACTCTGAAAAAATCCAAATGCACGTAGAGCCGGAGCTAACTTGGCAAACCATTTGTGAGAAGCTTGTCGCAACCCGTAAAGAGATTTCTAAAGCCGACAAACTAGGCTGGGGGGCGCAGGATAACCAAGATGAGGGCGCATAAACACATCTTTGTGAAGATCACCATGTAGAAAAGCATTATGCACGCACATCTGATGAAGTTCCCAACCATGAATGACTTCAACAGGCAGGAATAGGAAAACATAAATCATCTTCGCAACATGGGCAAATGTCTCAGCATAGTCAGTTCCCTCAATTCGACGATTACCCAGAATCACCAGATGAGCTTTGTGATGTTCAATGGTACCATCAGCTTTGAACTTGGTACAATAAATTCATTTGTATCCATTTGCAATCTTATCTGGAGGAAGAGAACCAATAGTCTAAGTCTCATTACGCCTAAGAGCATTAATCTTATCAACCATAGGATCGCGCCAATGGGCATGCTTTGACGCCTCAGAATTAGTGGTATGATATGAACTAGAAGTTACTGCACCCAAAAATATAGAATGCATACTAGAAAATTTATCGCAATTTACATAATGAATTGAAGGATAGAGAACACTTAAGGTAGTGATGGTGTAAGAGTGATCGTAGTAGTGGAGGGGAGGGGGGGGGTTAGCAGTAGATATGGAGCAGACATAGTCATTCGGGTAGGCAGGAGGTCGACGATCGCGAGCACTAGGATGTGAAAAGGGTTGATCAGTCGTAGGTGTGGCGATGATGAAGTGATCGGCTGCGGGACCTGGGTAGGCGACGGCATGACTGTGGAGGGCAATGGCGAAGCTGCAATACTAGCTTGCATCACGATTGTTGCCAGAGAATCTAGTGGCATTTAAGATCGGACGTGGAGAATGGAGGTCGAAGCTGGTGGATATGATGGAGAAATCGACGGTATGGTGAAAGCTGGCAGCAATTGAGGTGAGGCCGCGGCAGGGGTGACACTACAAGAAACATCACTTTTTACCTCGGTTCTACAAGAGCATCCTCAGTTTTCAGCCACAAAAAAATAAGGTAAATGTTGGCGGAGTAAAAACTATATTTTTTTATCTCAGTTAATGATAGACACCCCTGCGAGGTTGCACATGAAAAAACCACAGTAACAAATTTTTAGGCCGACATGGTGTCGATGTCGGTAATACTAAAACTATGCAAGAAGGTAGTACGATGTTGCAAATAAAATTTCAGAAAATTTAAAAAAATACTACCAAAAGTAGAATCAATATCGATTCTACTTTCGGTAGTTCTCCAGCCAGTAACGAATTTCTGGCCACTTCATAGCCTAATTAACATAATCAAATCACAAAAACTGACCAAATTTGGCTTCTTTACACAGATTATATACAACTGACACAAGAAATACATCATTTCAGTTCCATATTTACCAAATGAATCACCGTTATAAATAAAAACTATCGAAATCTAAATCTATTGTGGAAATTTATCCAAACCTATGTTCGAGTTGGTAGGAACGGAGGTCGGTGGAAAGAAGAGTTCGCCGGGAATTGAACGACGCCGGGAATGGAACGGAGGTCAGAGGTCAGCGTATCTGGTGGCACGACGGGAGAGGGCCCTTTTCTGGCGGGCACTGGCAGGAGACTGAATGATGGCTGAATAATGAGACTGAATGATGGCTTTGTGATTCTCCTCTTGAGTTGCAAAAGCATACACATGCATGACAGATGACAACGAGTCTCGAGTCATGACATTGGATCACAAGGTGTGATAAATTTCATCTAAACCAAGGAGATATTGATAAATCAACTCTTTCTCAAGATCATGGAAAGCAGTAGCAGCATGGTTACATGTGCAAATGGTTTGCAAACTTCACGGGAACAACCCCGAGGGGGCTGAAGAGAGTTGTAGTCATCATACAACTTTTGAGTTTGCCGAAATAAATGGCAATAATCTGACCATTCTGATGAGACATCTGAACATCATCATGCATCTGCATAATTTTTGAACCATTACCAAGAGAAAAACGTCCAGCAAGATCATCTCATAGCTCCTTAGCAGTGGGCAAATAAGCCGTAGAAGATCGTAAAGTTGGATCAACAGTTTGCGAGATTCAGCAAACAAGGTAGCATTCACTTCAGGCTATTCATCCGCATCAGGATCACCACTTGGGGGTTTAGTAATGGTTCCATTAATGAAACCAATCTTCTTCTTAGTAAGCAAAAAACTACAAATCGCAGTAGTCCATTCAAGGTAATTTTCTTCACCCTTCAGTATGGAGAGATAGATGACCAAATCGGGATCGTTAGAAGGACCGAGGTAGTTTGGAGAGTTCACTGATGGACCAACAGGTACATTCTTCCTAGTGCCAGATTGCAATTGCTACTGCTTGAGTAAAGCTGCAATAACATCGGTGGCAATGACATTCTGTGGCTTATTGGCTTCAGTATCGGTAGCGATGCGAGCATGTTCTGCGGCATCACAGGCGGATTTAGAGTCAGGATTCGACATTTTAGCAGGATCGGATCAGCGGCTATGAAACAACAGCAGGCCGGGCGGTAGAATTAGCGGCGGCAGTGGCGGCGAGTGTGATGGCAGCATAGTGTGAGGTGTATGAGATCGACAACGATGATGCGTAAAGTGGACGACTGCAGGAGATCAGATTTTCAAAAACTGGGGAAAGGCGGTGGCGGCTTCGATCAGCAATTCAGCGGGAAGACAGCTACATACAGCGGCGTGTGGAGGTGTAGATACAAATAACCAGTTACAACTTCTTCATTTTTTCTTGTAAATATATGAAAGGCAATAGCGACAATTCCATATTTCGTTGTAGATACATACATTTTACAACCGTTTTTACAATCTTGTAAAATTTTGTTGTAACAGAGGGTATATTCTAGCGGTGGGAGTCGAATAATTTCATTTATCGTCGTAGCTTTTGTCAACTAAAATTTAAGAATAAAATATTTTATTAAATGAATGAGGTGAAATACTATAGAGACCACAACATCGTTTCTTCTTTTATAATTTGGCCAATCATTAACTCCATTTGAAGCATGTGCAATGATGGTTCTAGAATAGTTCTAGTTCAGAACTATAATCGCTATGGAACCCATCTGAAACTTTAGAACCCCACAATGGAGGCTTCAAAATGCAGTTCCAATATTGGAGCCGCCTCTCGGTTTGGAGAAATGGGAAGAAATGGGAACCGCTCCCAATTGCTTTACCTGACACACACCCCACGTGCTGCAAGGTCACATCCATTTCAATTCTTTTGATTTTCAGAGTTTGGACACGTGTCGCCACTTGATTGGGCCATGAGTCCAAATGATAATTTCTTTTAAAAAATTTACTATTTTTTTATTTTTAATATTTGTATTTTTATTTAAAATTTATTAAAAAAGAAATTATATTTTAAAATTATATTTTGAAAATAAAAATAAAAGTATTGTATTATTAAATTTCATATTTCAATCTATTTTGTAGGAAAAATTTAAATTAAATATTAAAGGTAAAACTAATGAGTAACAAAGAGAAAAATCAAGTAGGGTTCATAAAATTAAATTTTAATTTTTTAAAAAAATTGAAATTACATTCTTTAAAAAAATATACGGTTTTTAAAAGTTCATGTTCATAAAATAATTTTTAAAAATTGAAATTAATTTTAAATATGAAATTTGAAAAATGAAATTCAATCAAAAAATTACAAGTGTATTATTAAATTTTACATTTCTATTTATTTAGGTAGGAAAATTTATTTAAACTAAATATTAAAGGTATAATTTATGAGTAGGATAGAGAAAATCAAGTGAGATCCGTGGAGTGGTTGCAAAATAGTTCCAACCATTGTAGAGAGGAAAATGGAATGAATCCTTTTTAATTTCAAATACTGAAATAATGGAGAAAGATTGAATATTTAATAAAGTAAAACCACAAGAGCGATTCCAAAACGATTTTACCTATGGACAAGCTCTCATGGATCTTATTCTGCAAATGATGACATGGTGTGTATGGAAATTTGCAGCGGATTGACTCTGGTATGCCACTTGGGGGAATTTTCGGGCCATGCCACATTAGAGCATTTGAAACCCAGAAATTCTTGGATTTCTTGCCACATGAGATTTAATGCTATAAATGAGTTTCGATTTTTTCCCCTAAAATGTGTAATCAAACTAATATTAATCATAAATTTTTCTGTAACTCAAACATATTCCATTTATATATATATATATATATGATATAATAATTATTAGTTTATGATATAATATTCCATTTATATATATATGTATATATATATATTACATTTATGATATAATAATTATTAGTTTTATAAATTAAATATAATAATATTTATATTACATTTATGATATAATAATAATTATTTTTATAAATTAAATATAATAATATTTTTTTACGTAAAGATATATTCATATAACTCTTACTAATGATTATTTGGTGCCTAACATGCACATCATGTGCGAGAATATCAAAGAGATTTGATCATTTTCATAATTTCATAGCGTAAACAACCTTGTTAATTCATGTTGATTTGTAGATATATAAATTTATTATTCTAAAATTTAAGTTCTCAAGCGATGCCCTTACACATATTATATAGTAAAAGGAAATAAATCATTAATATAACATATTTCTACTCCTATAAATAAATACTGGGTGCAGTTAGAGTAAATATTTACTACTCTTTAGCGGATGCATAATATAAATGAACTCTATCTTTTTAAAAAAATTACTATTATAACATTGGGGTTGTTTATGGTAAAATGCTCAAATCTGAAACAACAATTGTGTTGTATGCACTTGCAGTCCACTTAATTCTTATTGCGCAGAGGCATGCACCAATCTACGAAATACATAGAAGGGCCGAGAAAACAAATCAATTTTGGATAAGTGTCTCCTGATTATTTTACAGTGTCATATTTATTTGAATCACCAGTAATCCAACACGACTTCACAAATTTCAAGGTTTTAGTAGATTTAGTTGTTATGGAGACACAAGAAAACACATGTTTAAAGAGAGAGTTTAGAAAAAAGGTGGAAATCTTAGAGATATTAACGGGATTGACCTGAAGAATAGCATAGTAAGAGACGATAGATTTAATATAAGGGTGGAACTTATAGGTCACACCAAAAATCTTGTTCCGAATAGGCACGATATATGCATTAAAATTAGAGGGATTTGGTGACTTCTAGAACTTTATATTTCCAAACACTTTGTTAATGCATGTGATATCCTAGATATATCATTTTGATTTCATTTTTGAAAATTGGATTGTTAAACGATTACCTTGCACGTTTTGTGCACTATACGAATATGGATCATTAAAAGTAAGAACTTTTGCTTATGACCAGTTTGTGTCTAACATGCATGATATGTTCAGGAACATGAGAGAGATTTGATCATTTCCCAAAATTCATTGAGCCAAACACTTTTTTAAGTTTATTTATCTCCGAGAAATATAAATGGTTTTTTTGAAATATGTGTTGTCATATGTTGTACTTGCACTCATTATGCACTACAATGAAACATATGAATAACCTGACATCTTTATACTTTTCGCAATATCCTACAATTAAATATTTGGTGCAATTAGAGTAAATATTTACTGCTCTTCAATCTATGCATTATATTTGGTGCAATTGAGGTTGCTTATGGTGAAATGTTGGAATTCGAAACAACAATTGTGTTTTATGAGCTTGCATTCAACTTTAACCCTGATTGTCCAAAGACATTCAACAATCTAGGAAAGACTTAAAAGGACCGAGAAAATCAATCATTTTAGTATATGTGTCTCCTAATTATTTTACACATTTAATGTCATATTTCTTTCAAGCCCCAATAATCCAACATGACTTCAAAAATTTCAAGGTTGTAGTTGATTTAATTGTTATAATGGCAAATGCAAAAACAAGTTTAAAGAGGGAGTCAAGAAAAAGGGTGGAACTCTAAGAGACATTTACTACATCGACAAGAAAAATGTCTCCAACATGATAAGAGATGATAAGTTGATATATGAGTGGAACTTATATATCACACTAAGAACCTTGTGCCAAATAGGCATGGTATATGTATGAAAATTAAAGGAATTTGGAGACTTCCATAGTTTTATATTCCCAAACACTTTGTTAATGCATGCCGATCTCATAGATATATCTTCTTTTTAAAAAATAAAATAAAATTGGATTGCTAAATGATTACCTTGCAAGCTTTGTGCACTATAAGAAAATGGATCATTACAAGTAAGAACTTTTGCTTATGACCAGTTTGTGTCTAACTTGCACGATATGTGCAAGAGCATGAGAGGGATTGATTATTTCCCAAATATCATTGAACCAAACACCTTACTAGTTTATTTTTATCTCCAAGAAATGTGCTAAAATAACCCTATGTTTAGGTCAAAAGTGGAAATCTAACCCTATAAAATCTTAAAGTGAAAATCTAACCCTGTGTTTTGGTCGAAAGTGCAGACTAACCCTGGAAACGGTCAATGTGGCTGGAATTCTATAAAATGACCATCATGCCCCTCTAGAAAATTGAAAATTGGAAAACTTGAATAAGATGATTTTACCCTCATTGTTTACTAACCAAAAAAATTCAAAATTTAAAATTCAGTTATAAGTTATAAAATGTAGGGTTAGATTAGCACCTATTTAAAAAAAACTAAGGGTGAGATCAACATTTATTTACAAAACTCAGGGTTAGATCAGTACTTATTGAAAATAGTGAGGGTTAGATCAACACTTATATAAAAACAATTTAGGGTTAGATCAATAGTCATATAAAAAAAATTAGGGTTAGATTAACACTTACTAGAAAAACTTAGGGTTACATCAAAACTTATTGAAAAAAAATCTAGCGTTAGACCAACACTTAATTAAAGAACCTAGCACAGAATTTACTGGGGAGTTCTTTTTACCGGGGTTAACTAATCCGGTTTCTGATTACCCGAGTGAACATTTCTTCCTGGACTTCATGGTTGAAGCACTTAACGGTTTTGCTTTCAACACTTCGTCTTTCCTCCTCACGAAGAGTGACTTGGGATGGTGTTGTTATTTGTAGCTTTTTGGATCAACCTCGGGTGCTTTTCCACTACTATGAGCAGAAGAAGTATCGTTAGTTGAACCATTTCCTGACATCTTACGACCTCAAACCGTTTGGCAACCTATATTCTCATAGAATATATAGACCTGCTGGGTCTTGATTCCCATGCTTTCTTTCACCTCAGTTTTGGGATATTGATTTTTCTTAAAAAGATTCAAGTAGCCTTGTAAAACACAATAAAATGGTCATGGAAAAGGAAGCAATCATTTCATACATTTCCTCGTGCTTCATAAATTCATCGTGGAGTTGGAGCTAGGCTTAAAGGAACTTTGCACATTACAGTGCTTTTGATGAAGCATATAAATATAGTCTATTAGGTAAGATTCATAATAAAATATGGATCATGTACTCTGATAGGATTGACCTAAATCTTATAAAAATCCATAATCATTACATACTTGTGGGAATAAACATTAAAATTATGGCTAAGAAAATTAAGGTCTTCTTCATTTATGCTCCACATAATAGAGATGATAGACTTCAGATTTACAGGGATTTGACTACTAGATTTGATAATTCCTCAACCCTGATTGGATGTAATTTTAATGTCATAAGGTCAATGGATGAATACTCCGGTCCTAGCTCTCCAAATCTGAACTCTATTTCAGATTTTGATTCTTTTATAAATGAAGTTCAGATATCAGATTTAAACACAGTAGGAAACCATCTAACATGGAGCAACCACAGATCTGTAAACCCCACCTCCAAGAGATTAGATAGGGTAATGGGAAATAACAGCTTTTTTTTAATTCATTCAACCACTCCTCTGTCCAAATCCTAAGCAGAACATCATCTGATCACTCTCCCATGCTACTAGACATTTCAAACTCAGACATCACATCCCCTAAACCATTTCAGGAAATGTGGTTCTATAGAAATGAATTTATGGACCTAATCTCCAATAGCTGGTCCCAACCCATTCAGGAACAGGGTTTAGTTGGCTTCTCCTCAAAACTGAAAAGACTTAAAAATGAAATAAAAACATGGAATAAACTGGTCTTTGGTAATGTTTATGATAACATAACAACATCAGAAACCGAAGTTGCTAACCTGGAATCCCTTTATGAAATAACACACTCAGTTACTGATAGAATTAATTTGAACATGGCTAAGGCTAGATTAACCAGACATTTAGTTGAACAAAACATTTTCCTAACAGAAAAGACTAGGATGAAGTGGCTTAAAGATGGAGATTTAAATTCTAAATACTTTCATAAGTCCATCACTGAAAATCATGCAAGACTCAATCATGAAGATACAAGACCAGGAAGGAAACTGGTTGAACTCTCAGTCACAAATAGGTGATGCAGCAGTCAATTTTTTCAAAACACTTCTCTCCGTTGAAAATGATGATCCATCGGGCTAATGCCTCTCATTCCTAATGAAGGAAATCCATCCTTCTATCTCTGATCAGGATAACATCCAATTGTTAAAACCTATAACCATGAATGAAATCAAATCAACAGTCTTTGAGTTATCTTCATCTGCAGCCCCAGGGCCAGATGGTTTTCCAGGATTCTTTTATAGGAAGTCATGAGAGATAATAAAAAAAATGATGTTCTAACTGCAGTGCTGGAATACCAGGCTGGTATTCCCATACCAAAATCAGTGGCAAGCACACTGATTGCATTAATACCAAAAATAAAAACTCCTAAAGCCTTTAGTGAATTCAGACCTATAAGCCTCTCCAACTTCATCAATAAACCGATGTCTAAGATCATGGTAGAAAGAATCAAACCATTCATGAGCTCCCTAATTTCAGAGGAACAATTAGCATTTTTAAAAGGTAGGGACATTGCGGATAGTATTCTCATGATGAAGGAGGCAGTTAGACTGCTTGACAAGAAAAATGAATCCTTAAATCTAATTCTTAAATTAGACATGATGAAGGCATTTGACTGAGTTTCTTGGTCAACCATCAACACTCTTCTATTAAAATTAGGATTTCATGGTCATATAGTAAAAATCATAATGAACAACATTAACTCAACCTGGTTTTCAGTTCTGATAAATGGATCACCTTGTGGTTTTTTTAAACCTACTAGATGTTTAAAACAAGGTGATCCATTATCGCTCTTCATCTTTAACATGTTGACAGAACTTCTAACTAGAAACCTTAGGATCCAATTTTTAAATGGAAACATTAAACAATTTCAAACCCCAGGATCAGCAAACACAATAAATCAGTTGTCTTTCGCTGATGACACAGTGGTGTTTCTAAAGGGGACAAAAAAATCCCTAAAAAACATAATGACATTCCTGGAGATTTATCAAAAAGTTACTGGTCAGAAAGTAAATTTTCAGAAAAGTGCATTTTACTCAAGGAAGTTAAGTGGAAATAAGAAAAAAAGAGATTAAGGACATAACCCACATGACCCAAGGAACACTTCCTTTCTCTTACCTAGGTATCACAGTTTTTAAAGGAAGGTAACTAAATCTCCATTTCAAAACTTTAATAGACTCGGTTAATAACAAAATTTCTAACTGGAAACATCAATGGCTCTCAGGAGGGGGTAAGATAATCTTGATAAATCATGTTTTAACCTCTATACCCCAACACACATGGGCTGTTACAGCACCAATTAAGCACACAATTCATAAACTTAAACCCATTTTTAGTAATTTCATGTGGGGGAAAACAGAACATGGATAAAACATGCACTGGATCTCTTGGGAAAGAATATCATACCCACAGAAAGAACAAGGTCTAGGTATAAGGCATATTCAATCAATAATGAACTCATTCTCAACTAAAATCTGGTGGAAACTCCAATTAGGACAGTCAACTTGGTCTAAATTTATGTGGTCATTACCCTCCTATGCTAGAAAATCTGAAACCTGGGTGAGGTTCAGAGAAGTTAATGAAAGGGCAGAATCATACTCATAGGTGATCATAGAAAAGGGATCTTCTAATTTTTGGATAGCTAATTGGTTAGGTTCAGGCTCTCTTATAAATCAGGTGGAAGACTCCCAGGTACAAGTCCCCTTTCCATTACTTACAGTATCTGATTTTCAGCTAAACAGTGGTATTTACATCCCTTAACTCTCATATTTATTCAACTCTTCCATAAACTTGGAGCTTTTGAAGGATTTGACTTTAACAGATCAGCAGGATTATATCATATGGAAACCTGATACTTATGGTTCTTTTACAATTAAATAAGCATATCAAGTTTTCAGACCTAAAAAACCTGAACTGGATATTTTTACAAACGTTTGGAACCAGATTTTGCCAAAAAAAGTTAGTTTCTTTATGTGGAAAATGCTACTGTGTGCTTTACCTTTTGCTGATATTCTCATGAAAGCTGGTCTAAACTTACCTTCCAAATGCATAGAATGTGAAAGTATAGACTCCTTATCACATTACTTTAATTCATGTGCCACAACTATGTTTTTATGGAATAAAATGCATGAAGCTCTTAATTTACCAGTTAAATATTTCAACAACATCAGGGATAGAGTGAAATATTACTGGTCTCTTAAATCTTCTTCATCTGCTCACTTTTCCATAATGATTGTTCTTCCTTGTTTAATATGCTGGGAGTTATGGAAAACTAGAAATAAACTGATTCATGGAAATAAGAAGAGCTATGTTCATTCTCAGTGGAAAAACATTTCTAATCTTTGTTTCATGATCTACTCAGTTCATCCTAAAGCTCTTTTCCATACACAATGTAATCTGGTTACTAATGGATTAATGCCACCCTATAAAAGGAAAAGGCTAAAAAGGTTGAACCTAATAAAATGGAAACCACCAGACAATGGCGTTAAGGTTAACTGTGATGCAGCCATAGAAGGGAATAAGTTAGGTTTAGGGTGTGTCATTAGGGATACTAATAAACGGGTTTTACATGCTGTATCATGTTGTATGCAAATGGACAATACCTCCTTATTGCCTCATCTTGTAGTTTTAAAGGGTGAAATGATGTCTATCTTCACAGGATTAGAAGCTGCAAGAGGAAGGACTGATCATGTTCAAATTGAATCGGATTGTTCTTCGGCGATACAAATCATTCACGGTCAGCCTTGCCCCTGGCCTCTGAAGCAGCTTCTGGACCGGATCAAATTAGCAACCTCAACATTTCAACTTGTTATCTTCAGCCATATTCACAGAAAAGGAAACCAAACCCCTGGCTTTCTAGAAAAATTAGCAGTTAGAAGAGGATACATCACATGGTTTGAAGAAATTCAAACATCACAGAGATTCTTGTTTCTCAACCGTAGGAAAACCTTATTCCCTCAATTCAGATGGAAACACCACTGCATTAGCTAGGCTCTCTTCACATCACTGGATACTCCTTGTTTGAAATCTCTTGATAGTCTGGCCTTCATGAGCTTAATACAGGGGTGGAGGGCTTATAGAAGGAAACACAGTCAAGAGAATTCAATCAACAGGAGCTTCATATATTGATATAGGATTTTGTTTTGATTGTCTTGTAAATTAACAATCATTTTGCTCTCCATTAGGGTGTGGGATACCTTAATATGAAAAACCCCCGCTCATCGATGATGAGTGTTTTGAGTTTAAAAAAAAATAAAATATAGTCACAACTTATGTTTCTTGATTTTGATGGAGCTAGGCTTAATTTGGATAGGCATCCAAATCATTATCGTGACAAATGTCATAAATTGACATATAATAAATAATCTGCCTTTGCAGCCTCTTAAACAAATCATAACTGCAATTCACATACCCGCACGTAACCATTTATTCTATAGGTACACTATAACAGTTGCAACTATCTCAATACACACTCATGAATTTCTGACAGCATTCATCTTTAAAATTTGACTCTTGCACTGTGGCATAGTTCAAGAAATCCACCGAACATTTATCTCAGTCACACAAAAGATGTTATACAGGTGCAATATCATGATAACAACATTCAATATTTAAAGATATGAAAAAAAAAGGCAGATTCTATAGCTTTTTTACTTAATACTCATGCATAAAACATGTTAGCGAATAAATAAACAATCATATACACTGTTAGAATAAATCAAACTCATGATTAGATTATGATTTATTATGATTAGAGTTCTTTCCTTGTTACACCTCTATTATACTCTCTATATATTCAGATATCAATAATACAATTCATTACTGCAAATCATTCTATCATGGTATCAGAGCAAGTTCTGATCCCAAATCATAAATCATAAATTATTTTTATTCTTTTTTCCGGCTGGCCAAAGCAGCTGTTTCCGGCAAATTTTCGATCAATTTCCGGCGACTTTTCGATCAATTTCCGACGACTTCCGGCCATCTCCCAGCAACCTATTTTGTCCAACATCCTCTTCGCCGGTGTCTCTTTCTTTCTGAAGAATCAAACTTCTCATCCCCGGCGTTTGTATCCGGCATCATCGGCGTTCAAACCCTCTGGCGGTGAACTTCACCGGTGTTCAAATCTTCAAGTCATCTCCGGCTGCAGGGGTTTCGTTTCTGGATATCAAATTTCAGCCTCTTCTCATCTCGTCACGTGCTCGCCATGTTCATTGTCATGCTCGTCGGGCTCGGCTTCATCTCCGATGTGCTCATCGCGTCTCGGCTGAACCAGCTCCAGCCAGATCCATGCGCACAGTTCTTCCAGATTCGCGTGCGGCCACGCACTCGTGTGTGCAGATACGCGCGCACCCTTCCGCGCGTGAAGTCACGCACCTGGCGAGTCAACATTATCTTCTGCGCGTGAAGTCACGCGCCTGCGACTCAATAGCATTTTTTGCGCGTGAAGTCACGCATCTGGCGACTCAATAGCATTTTTGGGCATTTTTTCACGTGCCCGGTCATTTTGCGCATATTTTTGGGCATCTTCTTGCTATGGTTTATTTGGCGCCCTTTTCTCGGGCAGATGGCTCCGCTAATTGGATTACAAACAAAGTTTTGTTTCAGGCCAGTGTGAATGGTCTCAATCGTCATCCTTCGTCAAATCAGTGGATTGTTAATTCAGGTGCTGCATCTCACATCACTGCTCGCACCAGTCATCTTGATAAGGTACAATCTTATCGTGGTTCTGATTCTATTCTTGTTGGAAATGGTGAATGATTATCTATTTCTCACAACGGCCAGTGTCATTTCTCTGGTTTCTTTGTTAATGATGTTCTGGTGGTTCCTAAGATTACTAGAAGCTTGTTGTCCTTCAGTAAGCTTACTTGTGATTTACCTGTCCGTATTATATTTGATGCCGATGCTTTTTCCATTGAGCACAAGCATACATGGACGATAATTGGTAAAGGCCGTCATAGTTCAGGTCTTTATTTTTTTGAGACTGCTGATTCCATCTTTTTAGGCAAATTACGCTCTAGTAAGCTTCATGCTTCTTTTGAGCAGTGTCACTCTCGCCTCGGTCACGTGTCTTATGATATTGTTCAGTTATTGAATCGACGGGGCCTTATTTCTATCACTTCTGCTATGCCTGCATCTGTCAGTTGTTCTCCTTGTCAGATGGCCAAGAGTAGTCGTTTGCCTTTTTCCACCAGTGACAAGTGTGCTACTGGTTTGTTGGATAAAGTGCATTGTGATTTGTAGGGACCGGCTCCTATTTTATCTGCCAGTGGTTTCTCTTATTATGCCATTTTCGTTGATAATTTTTCGCCATTCACCTGTTTTTCCCAATGCGGCATAAGTCTGATTTCTATGACACATTTATCCAGTTTTAGAATTTCGTTGGGACTCGGTTTTCTGCTCGGGTTAAAATTTTTCAGACCGATGGTGGCACAAAGTTTACT
The DNA here is from genome assembly GCA_037428765.1 of Rubia yunnanensis. Lineage (NCBI taxonomy): Eukaryota > Viridiplantae > Streptophyta > Magnoliopsida > Gentianales > Rubiaceae > Rubia > Rubia yunnanensis. The sequence goes on along the minus strand of CM075067.1, from coordinate 32,246,521 downwards.
AATCACCGACTTCATGCTCACTTCATATCATGTGGCATTCATCATCAGATGTCATCTCCCTATACACCTGTTCAGAATGGCCGAGCTGAGCGGAAGCATCGTCACATCACAGAGACTGGTCTTGCCATGTTTTTTCACTCTTCCGTGCCACACTGTTATTGGGTGGAAGCTTTCTCCTCTGTGGTTTACATCATTAACCGTCTGCCAAGTTCAGTTCTTGGTGGAAAATCACCTTTTAAGGTTGTTTTTGGTTATGTTCCTGACTATACCATCTTTCACCCATTTGGCTGCCGTGCTTTTCCATTTCTGCGTGCCACTGCTACTGATAAGTTTGCACCGAGATCCATTCCGTGTGTTTTTATTGGCTACAACCCTCGTTACAAGGGCTTCTAGTGTCTCGACCCCACTTCTAGGCGTATCTATGTTTCTCGCCATGTTCATTTTGATGAAACCTTATTCCCTTATGTCTCATCTTCCGCGGACAGTCGCTCTATTTCAGATCTGGAGATTTCATCATTTTTTTATGGAGCTGTTACTTCATCCATTGGGGCCACTACGCCTGTGCCTGTTCCAGCCACCCCTTCTTCACCACCATCTTCTATCTGGATGGACGACCTGGACCCAGCTCCTCAGCCAACGGTCACCACATATCAGCCGCCGACCATCACTCCTCCGCCACTGTCTCAGCCACCGGTCACCACGTCTTAGCCAGTATCGGCCATCCTTTCTCCAGCGAATTCAGACGACCACTCTCCGGTCAGCGCAGCTTGATCTTCCTCGGCGTCGTCAGCTGGTTTGACTCCTCCAGCTTCGCCGCCCCAACTTCGTACCATTGGATGACCACTCGATCTTCTACTGGTGCCATTCAGCATGGAGATTATTCGAATATTATTGCTCATGGTCTCACTGCCGCACTCCTCTCTCAGACAGAGCCCACTGATTATCGCTCTACCCTTCAGAATCCAGCCTGGGTTTCAGCCATTGATGATGAGATGGCCGCTCTTCGTGGTCAACACACTTGGGATTTGGTGCCTTGACCTTCAAATGTCAACATTGTTGGCTCCAAATGGGTCTATAGGCTCAAGTATCGACTAGATGACACTATTGAGCGTCACAAAGCTAGACTTGTGGCGCAGGGTTTCTCGCAGATTCTAGGTTTTGATTTGGACCACAGTTTCAACCCTGTGGTCAAAGCCTCCACTGTTAGGATGGTTCTCGCCATAGCCACCATGCGTTCCTGGCCACTTCATCAGTTGGATATCAAGAACGCTTTCCTTAATGGTGTTCTTGATGTTCCAGTCTATATGAAACAACCCGTTGGTTATCAGGATTCTGTCCATCTAGAATATGTTTGTCGCTTGCGAAAGGCCATTTATGGTCTTAAGCAGGCTCCCCGGGCTTGGTTCCAGCGTTTCAGCAGTTATCTGACACAACTTGGTTTTTGGTGCAGCTCAGCTGATACTTCCTTATTTGTCCTTTCGAGAGGGTCGTCGTTACTGTACCTACTTGTGTATGTGGACAATATCATTCTTACCGGCAATGAATAAACTCTTCTTCGCCAGTTCATTGATCGGACACACAGAGAGTTTGCGATCAAGGATCTTGGTGCTCTTCATTACTTTCTTGGTCTTGAAGTTTCGTCTACCTCCTCAGGGTTACTACTTGGCCAAGAAAAGTATGCTCGTGATATTTTGAATCGGGCCAGTATGTATGACGGGGCCACTGTGTTTACTCCATTTGTCGCTGGTTCTCAGCTTCACAGCTCTACCAGTCCTCCATTCCGGGATCCTACACTTTATCGTTCTCTTGTTAGTGCTCTTCAGTATCTCACCATCTCTCGCCCGAATTTGGCATTCTCGGTCAACACAATGAGCCAGTATCTTTAGGATCCCAGAGATGACCATTTTGCTGCTGTGACTCAGATTTTACGGTATGTTTGTGGCACTCTTCATTTTGGTCTCAGGTTTTGTTATGCTAGTACTCCTGATATGTTAGGGTACTCTGATGCTAATTGGGCTCGCTGTCTGGAGACTCGCCAGTCCACTTATGGTTATGCAGTTTTTCTTGGTGGGAATCTGGTTTCTTGGAGTGCCAAGAAACAACCCACTATTTCTCGCTCTAGCACTGAGTCTGAATGTCGTGCTCTCGCCAACACTGCCTCAGAAGTGGTATGGCTCACTCATTTGCTTCGTGATCTTCGGGTTCCACTTTCTGGTTCTCCACTGTTGTTATGCAACAATAGTAGTGCTATGTTCTTGGCTCAGAATCTGGTGGCGCATAAGCGGGCGAAGCACATCGACATCGACTACCATTTTGTTCGTGAGTTGGTGACATCCAGAAAGCTGCGCGTTGCTCATGTTCTGACTTCTCTTCAGATTGCAGATATTTTCACTAAGGGACTCTCTCGTCCGCTGTTCAAGTTCTTCAGGTCCAAGCTATGCATCAGCGAGCATCCGACGCTTCGCTTGAGAGGGGGTGTTAGAATAAATCAGATTCCTGATCAGATTATGATTTATTATAATTAGAGTTCTTTCCTTATTACACATCTATTGTACTCTCTATATGTTCAGATATCAATAATACAATTCATTACTGTAAATCATTCTATCATACACTACTATCGAACAATATTTTATTTCACCGGAATGGAATATAAAATAACGGAACTACTCCTTCCTCAAGCATTCTATGACGGCCAACATTTTTGACACATGATTCACCATCAACAGGAGAGCTTTATGATTCAATATAAAACCCAACTTCACTCCATTACCGAAAATAAAGTACCCATAATTTTAGAAATTAAATTTCCCCCAAATTGGACCTAGGATTCATAAATTGAACAAAATTTTAAAAATTGGGTTATCTGGGAACTTATTTGGGGAGCGAAGAGGACGAACGATGATTTGGACGGAAAAAAAACAGCTAGAGGAGGTGGTTTGAAGGTGGAGAATAACCGTGTGTTTGAAGAAGATGAAAAAAGGTTTTTTATTTTGAAATTAAATCCCTTTTTCATCAAACCACAGACCACGTGAGCAAGAGGTAGAATGATCATGAAATTTTAAGTTGAGTAGTTCTCCTGATATGTGCCTGTACATAAGATTATGGACAAACCACTTATTGTTTTCCTTATACACTACATTTGTTCCATATTAAATTTTGAAAATATCATATATTTTTATATTTTCTCATTCAATTACGTATTATTAATTGTTTTAATTACTTTTAAAATAAAATATTTTAATTTATAAAAAATTACAACATTTAATGTAAAACCCACTGTAGACTATCCATAAACTTATGGAAAGACCGCATTTCATGAGAATTTCTCTTTTAAATTTTAAGCCCAAAGTATTTTTGTCATTAAGATTAAGTCAACGACTGAATTCCTCTTCTCAATGCCTGAATAGTGGAATTTGGGTATTTCAATTATTCAAAAACTTAGGGTTAATTTCGTACTTTCAGATTTTACAGAGTTAGATTGACTCTTCCCAAAATAATAGGGTTAGTTTCATATTTTTTCCTGAATATTAGGGTATTGAATTTGTTAGAGTGAAGAATGGGGTAAATATTCTAAGATAAATCAAAATATATGTTGTAATGATACCCATGGAATTCTACTTATGCCACATGGGTAATTTTGACATGCACAAAAATCATCTTAAAAAAAAAACACAAAAAGCTTTGTTATATGCTCTTGTAATATTCAACTTTTTATGTATCAAACTGCCCTTCTCCCCGAATCAACATTGCCTATAACGTTTACACCTCAACAATCAAATCCCTTTGCAGTTGTCCATTTTAACTATTCTTACCATGCTATCACACATATAAATTATAATAAAATTTAGTTTATGTTGCTAACCATTGCTAAGAAATGATAGGTTCAAAATCACAAGAAATCATTTCATTGTCGCGAATTGTGTACGAATTAGGTGCGATACTGTGTGTGATTTTTACCTCTCCCTTAACCCTCCTTCCTTCTTCCTCCTGAACGTTTTCAATTCCTCGGTAACAATCGTCGGATTAGGGTAGCTCCGCCGGTAACGGCTAGTCCTCCGCTAACGGTTAGTCCGCTGTTAACGGTCTCAACGATGATGGCTTCCCAAACTCTGGCCGCACAGGAAACTAACAATGCTAACCAACCTCCTCCTCCTCTATCCTTCGCCGCCGCCCTACAGAGTAAATCCCCTCCGTTATCAAAAGTGTTTCCTAACAATCCTGAGCTTATCCCCAAATCCCAACACTTAGGTGATGTCGCCTATTTATACTCAGATGACCAAATAGCTAAGCTGTCATCCCATTACGCAAATGCCCTAGTCGGCAAATTCACAAAGGGGAGATGTTCAATGGAGCAACTGGAGCAATCCTTCAAAACCGTGGGCTTCACAGGTAAATACCAACTAGGTTCTTTGGATTATAAACATGTGCTCATCAGGTTCGAACTACTCAACGATTACCAACGATGCTGGATGAAAGGAGTGTGAAACTTCAACAGAATCCTCCTCAAGATGCTGAAATGGACTCCAGAGTTCTCAACGCACAAAGAATCACCCATTGTCCCGGTGTGGTGCACAATCAGGGAAGTTCCACTATATTATTACAATTCAGCTTCAATAGAGTCTATTGGTAATAGTATAGGTTGTTTTATTAAAAATGATCTAGCTACAGATATGCTCATAAGACCTTCAGCTATTAAACTATGTGCCGAGATTGATCTCCAAAAGCCTCTGTGTAATCATATTCATTTGGGCTCAGTAACAAATAATAAGAAATATCCAATAGAGTATGAGGACATCCCTCTATACTGTGACCATTGTGCCAAATTAGGCCACTCCAAAGTTCAATGTAGAGCCTTCCCTCCTAACCTAAATGCTAGACCAGAGGATGACAACAAAATTCAAAATCAGCCCCTGTGGCAGGCAACTGGAAAAATGTTTGATACACCTCTGATGTGTGTTATATTGTGTTCATATTTTGTGGGATTATTATGATTTTATTGAGATATAATTTTCACTTTAAGGTGTTTTTGGCGCAGGAATTCATTGATTGCGGAGAATTGAGAGGGAGCTATACATTGTACTCTTTTTCCCTTAACCAACGGTTTTTTCCCACTGGGTTTTCCAGGTTAAGGTTTTTAATGAGGCGATGTGCTCCAATGGAAAATGTTCTTATTTTATAAGACATTTTTCCAGGGATGAAGGAAGAGAGGCAAAAGAAGAATTGCTGAAGTTATGGGGTGAAAAGTGAATTATTGAAGAGATGTGAATTTGAAGGAAATAAATATATTCACTGCCCATATTGATAAAGATTGTATTATCTCCTTCCATTTGAAATTCCTTAATTGTAGGAATTAGTTATTTAGAATTAGAATAGATATTATCTTATTTCCTTATTTCTTCCATAAGAAGAAAAGTAATTAGAATTTGATTTGGATTTGGTTTTGGTTTGGTGTATATAAATATACACGGCCGGGAGGAGAAGACGCATGCATATATTGATTTTAAGTTTTCAGATTTAGATATATTATAGTAATAGTTTAATACATCAGATTTAGTTAGTTCGATCGGCGGCCGGATTCCTTGAATTGCAATTCGAAGTCCAGTTTGATTTATTGGTTTAATTCGTTTTTATTATATTATTAGTTAAGTTGTGTTTATTTTTTATTTGTTTAGTTTAATTATTATGAGTAGCTAATTTATATATCGGCATGTAATAACAAGCATTAGTTTATGAATCGTGAGGCCTAATTGTTTTATAATTGATTCTTATGTGTTCTTGATTGTTCTTGGTTTATTTTATTCTTGATATATTTGAGCCTGATCAACTTGAATATTATTGGGATAATGCTATCTAATTCTACCAATACGTAATCGTTGGAAAGGGTTAGTAAGTAGCAAGTTCTTGTGAAAAACAGCTAACTAGCTAAGACTGTAATAGCAAGATGGGGAACGATTAAGTGTGCGTTACTACTTGCGAATACTTGGGTAATTGCTATATCAGGTTCTTTTCATTCTTAATGCTATCGAGGTGTGTATCTGGTTCAGCGAATACTTTCCGGGACCATCTTGGTAAGAGAAACAATTAATTAATTATAATTGTTTAATTGTCGATAAAGTACGAAAGAATTGGGGAGGTTAAGCGTACCTACTTTCCTATAACTGATAGATGCATATGAATTGATTTATCTTTGCGCCTATGATCGATGTTTAACTAATGTGAGTTATTCCGAGCCGATTGCATTCATCATATATTTGCTAGATTTTTATATTTGTTAGTTGCATTATTATTTTATATTAGTTAGTTGCATTATTAGTTGTTAGATAAATCTGAAAATTAAGGCGTGGTGGCTACACCAAAAGTGCTCTATATTAGTAGGAATATTATTATAGATTTTGCTCCGTTCCTCGTGGGATCGACTCTGCTTACTACTGTACTAATTTCATCATTAGAGTTTGCAGATTATTTTGGTGAGTGAAACGACGTTCACCAAATTGGCGCCGTTGCCGGGGAACGGTAGTTAATTTCTATTTATTTTGCTACTAATTTTTTGTTTTTTTAGTTATTGGTATATGACCAGGTCCCAGGAGCAGGAATTGATATTTGATTCTGAAGTTGAAAAGACAGCTAGGAAGAATTACAAACTCGCCAGGGAGAGGAAGCTGAAAGCTGCCGCAGACCCTCTGTTTGGCCAAACAGAGGCTGTTTCCGAGACAGAATCCGAATCAGAGATTAAATCCATTCCTGATACTGTAATGGGGGACAGAGGAGAGGCAGATCCCAATGCTGACAATCCGTACATGTGGGAATTGACCGGTCATAGTGAAGAAGACCCTCCCACTCCGATCTCATTGCCAGCAACTGCGACTCCTGTGGAGATTAAGTTGGCATTGCTGAACGTGCTTCTGAAGTTCTATGGGAAGAGTAATGAAGACCCTTACAATTTCTTGAACGAGTTCATCAAGATTTGTAAGGTTCAGAAAAGACCAGCTGGTGTCACAGAAGATCAGTTCAAGTTGGTGGCTTTTCCGTTCAGCATGTCAGGAGCAGCGAACCAGTGGTTTTCAAGCTTGGCTCCTAACTCCGTCACTTCCTGGAATGCACTCAAGAAGCTATTTTTGTACAATTTCTTTCCAGCCACTAAGACGGATGCACTGAGGAAAGAAATTTCGAGCATCAAGCAGGAGTATGATGAGCCGCTGAGTACATTTTGGCTGAGGTTCAGACGATTGGTGGTTCGTTGCCCTAACCATCGATACATCGAGGGGCAACTGCTACAGTATTTCTATCAAGGATCCACAGCTGCAAACAAGGATTTGCTGAATACCGCAAGCAATGGTGGATTTTCGGAAATCAGAGTCAATGAAGCAAAGGAGATAGTGAAGAAGTTGATCAATTCCAAGAAGGAGTATGACACTGATGAGATCCGAATCCTGAAAAAGGTGGCACAAACAGAGCCCTCAAGCCAAGATGATTTTAAGGAGAGAATGGACAGGATGGAGAGGGTACTATCTAAGGTGGTGGATAAGGTTACAGTCGCTAGCACCGCAGCCGGTCCTCAAGAAAAACCTTGTGACATCTGGTGCAGTCCAAGCCACGTCACTTTACAATGCCCTTTTGCAATGGATGAACAAGCTAATGCCATGGGGAATTGGAATGATAGGCTGCCAAGGAGGGACCCGTACTCAGCTCCCTATAATCCGGGATGGAGAGATCATCCCAACTTTCGATGGCGAGATCCGGGAAATCCAGTACAACAACCATATGTTCCACCCCATCGAGCTTTTCCCCCTCCTTTTTCTCAGAATCCACCACCTCCTCAAGGGAAGTCTATGGATGACAAGCTGGACATAATGATGGACATGATGCAAAAGCAACACCAAAGGTTTGAGAAGATTGAAACAACTTTAGAGGAGCATACGCGACAAATCACCCATTTATCGAATTCCATGAATGAGCTCCGAATGAAGCAACCTGGATTACCATCTCAAGTGCAATTCAACCCCAGAGAGACGGCCAATAAGATCACGTTAAGAAGTGGAAAGGAGCTTGAGCCACTACCTCCGAAGACCGCAGCAAAAGGAGCTAAGGAGCAGTCGGAGCAGTCTGTAGGAGGCCTCGATTTGGCCAAACAGAGGCTCCCGGTAGAAAAAGAAAGTGAGGCACAAGGGCATTTTGATCAAACCAAGGAGTCAAATCCAAGGTTGGGTCAGAATGATCCTCCAGTTAAAATTCTTCCTCCTTTTCCACGTAGTTTAGCTAGAAAGAAAGAGGATTCTGTTGATTTCCTATCTATCTTTGGAAAAATGGAGATTAACCTACCTTTCTTGCAGGCTATAAGGCTTCCACCTGTGAGCAAGTTTTTGAAAGATTTTATTGCAGGGAAACCTAAAGACTCAAGCAAGATCATAATGGACGAGTCAGTTTCAGCTGTAATTCAAAAGAAAATGCCTCAAAAGTGCAAGGACCCAGGTATGTTTTCCTTACCTTGTTATATAGGAGATAAGAAGATCAATGCTGCCATGTGTGATTTAGGAGCTTCAATTAATGTGATGCCACTATCTGTTTATAATTCTTTGAAAGGGGCAGAAATGGTAGATACTAGAGTAATAATCCAATTGGCAGATAGATCTTGTGTATGTCCTGAAGGGTTGTTGGAAAATGTGCTTGTGCGAGTCAATAACTTTGAGTACCCAGCAGATTTTTATGTGGTAAAAATGAATCATACCAATGATAAGGGAACACAAGGGGTATTGTTGGGTCGTCCATTCTTGAAAACTGCAAACACCATTATTAATGTTAGGAATGGAACTATTTCACTTGATTATTTTGGTGATAAGTACACACTCAACATTGATAAACCTATGCAGAAATCTATAGATGCTGAGAATGTAAATGCAATTTATCATACTGACCCATTTGTCCAAGATTCTCTTGAGACTAAAGTTTTGCAGGACAAGTTGGGAATTCAAATGCCTACAAGTCCAAAAGAGGAAAATGTTCAAGTTTCAAGTGATTATCAAGAAGATGTTGATACTCTTCCAGTGAGTATGGAGTCGCTCAAGTGTGAGGAAGAACCAAAGTTCCAACTCCAAGAATTGAGAGATCTAAGATTGAAAGGGTTTGATCAAGCTATGCGGTACAAGGAGCGCAATAAGTTGTGGCATGACAGAGATTTGAAGCCTAAGAAATTTGTGGTTGGGCAGATAGTTCTTATATCTGAGTCAAACTTTTGACATATGTCATGGAAATTCAAGTCTAAATGGACTAGACCATTCGAAGTGGCTTATGTTTGGCCTGATGGGATGGTAGAGATTATAAGCATGGACGCAAAAAGGGCATTCCTCGTCGATGGTCATCGCCTTATGCCGTACTATGATACTTCTCAGGTGGCATTAATTGAAGAAATTCCATTGTGCCCAACAAATATTCATTAAAGGCATCCAAAAGTCTAGCCAAAGACTATAAACAAAAGCGCTAGTTGGGAGGCAACCCAATTTTCTTAGTTTTTTTTTCTTCTTTCAAGTTTTTTTTAATCTTTTAGGAATTTCAATTTCTCATCTGATCTCAATTCTTGATCTACAGATTCGAAGCACTTGAATTTGCACCATGGAGAATTCACACATTTGGAAGGCTGGACTCGCAGGGTTCCATTTGGCCAAACGGGAGGCCTGTGGCAGAACCTGATTATGATCAAACGCTTTCCTCTTGATTGGGAATTTTTCCAATCCCACCACTATAAGTTCCATCTTTCCCTTTTATTTTTTATGACTCTGTCTCTGTATTAAACTTTTTCTCATAAGAGCTTTGCATTATTTGCTTGAGGGCAAGCAAAGTTTAAGTGTGAGGAGGTTTCTTGTGTGTTTTATTTTTATATTTTTGGAAAATAAAAAAAATTCAGTTTTTTTTACAGTCAAACATGTTTTTTTTTTGTGTTGTTTGAGTCGATAATTTGACACGATAAAATTCTAGTGGCTCTTGATAAAAGTACCCTGCTGGTTGTAAAATTCATTGTAACAAACTTGGTAAATCTAATATGCATTGAAGTTATTGAATGAGATTTTCTATGATTTGTGAAATTTGATTAATATGATTTTTGGGATGACGAAAAAGGACAAGTTTAATTGAATATTTTAGCCTACTAAAGTGAGGTTTGAGCTAGAGTAGAGCACTCTCTACATCAATCTTTGTTCTGAGAGATCACATTGTTATAATTGGAGTTATTATGTGTGAAAGTGATGGAAGGCACTAGGATGAACCACACAGCTTAAATTGCCTACCAATTACATTAACCCCTAGTGAAACACTTTGAAGCTTTGACTATGTTCTTTGATATGAGTTACTATATATTTAGCCAAACCCTTGTTTTATCCTTTCTCTTGGCCCTATTATGCATGTTCTTGGAGTTGATGTTGATGAATTCATCCATTGTGTTCTCTTGAGTTGATGACATTTATGAGTATGTGTCCAGTTTGCCCAGACTGAACGGTTTCGAAAAATGAAGGCTGAATTTTATTATGAACAGTGACACTGGGGTTCCGTTTGGTCAAACTGGAGGGGCGTAACAGTGAAAAAAGAGAAAAAAAATCATATTTTTATGTTACGATTTTCCTCTAAAAAAAGTACCAGTTTTGGACTGTATTGAAGAAGAATGGTGCTGAAAAAAAAAGAAGAAAAAAAAAAGAAAGAAAAAAAAAATAGCACCTACACTTGACGTGAGATTACTTGGCTTTCTCATAATAGCCATGAGATGAAGATTGTTGGTGAATGTCTACTATACATGGATGATGGTTGAAGGAAAAAACATGCATAATATTTTGATCGATATTGTTTGAGCTTAGAACCCTTAGGATCTCACCAATCTGAATGGTCCCTAGCCCCGTTACAACCCTTGAGAAAGACCTTCCTGATTTGCATATTAACTTCTCTATATTATAACTTGTGAATTAACTAAGTGAATGTCCTTCATATATTGAGAGTAATTGAGTGAAACCATGAGAAATATTCATTGCTTGTCCGATTTTGACTGAATTGATGATTAGATTTTCTGATCTTGAACATTTTCATTTAAATTACTTTAAGGGTTGATGATTTCCAGGTGCGTTAACGTGATCCTTTACTCCTTGGCAGGGGAAAATTTATCGTTATAAGAGTAGAATCTAGAGTTTTTAAATGTTGAATTTTTATCTGTTTAGTTGTGTGAATTGTGTTTCTATCTTAATTTTTCTTTTTAGGGTCATTTTAGATAGAGTCATATGAGGGAATGAGAATTTATGAACATTGTGGATTGTTGATTACTCTTATATTCTTCACTTCATACTTGAGGGTTTGATCTCCCTAAACGATCAGGTTGATCCCATACTGTTAATGATAACGTATCTAGTAATGGAGTTATGCCATCCCCCACTCCTAACTTTCAATCCAGCCCCCCCTTAGGGATTATTAGTGCCCCTGGAACTAATAGGGCTACTTCGCCTGAAAACCGTCCTAGTCCCAAAACACATGATATCATAGATAACTCTCTATCCAAGCTATTAAATGATTCAGCCCTACTTAATTTTACTCCAAGGGCATATGCCATAGATGATATCCAGGTGGGGAAACTTCCCTCGAGTCTGAAAAGACACAATAATGTAACTCTTTCTTCACAAGGAAGAATGGAAAATAGGTTCTCTGTTTTGCAGGATGAACTGGAGGAACAAGCTACTGATCAAGAGGTCAATTTTAATCAACAGACCAGTACTGCCTCATCCCCTACTCAGGGTCAGGATCCACTGCAAGGTAAGGCCAAAGGTAAAAAATCAACTACTTCAGTCAGATTAATAAAATGATGCTTAGGTCATCCACCAAAAGTCATAAATCTAGTGAGCAATGACAGGTCCTCCCTCAATCAACTTTTTAGTGTGGAACATTAGGGGTATGGAATCTTCAATGCTTAGGCTAATTAATCTTGTCAAGCTTAAAAAGATTCAAATGCTGTGCATAATCGAACCAATGCATGACAACTTAAAACTCCAACTTTATATGGATAAACTTAACTTTTCTAATGGTCTGACTTTGTATAATGGTAAAATCTGGCTTATGTGGACTAATTTGGTTATAGTTACACTACTTTCCTTTCATGAGCAGTTTTTACATGTTAGTATAGCTCACCAATCCATCAACTTACAAATGGATGCTGTTTTCATATATGCACTTAGGAATAGGGAAGGTAGGAAGACTCTGTGGAAAGATTTGGCACCAATTACTACAGGTGATACTATTTTTATAGGAGACTTCAACACTATCACCTCCCTCACAGAATATAAAGGCCCTAGTTCACCCTCCTTAGGCAGCATTAGAGACTTTAATACATGGATAAATAGCTCGGGTGTCCAGGAAATCAATACGGTAGGTAACCTTTTCACCTGGTGTAACTCAAGACTTAGGAATCCGACCTTTAAAAGGCTAGATAGAGGCTTATGCACTATTTCATGGAACTATAAGTTTCCTTCTTCATCTATCCAAATCTTGAATAGGCAAACTTCTGACCACTCTCCTCTCCTCCTCCAAATTTCTAATTTGACTATTCTCAGCCAAAAACCATTTAGATTCCTAAATGTATGGTTTAACCGGCCGGACTTCATCACTCTAATTAAGATTAATTGGGAAAAACAAATTGCTGAGACTGGCTTACTCGGTTTTTTTCTTAAACTGCTCAGACTGAAAAGGGAGATAAAAATTTGGAATAGAGAATGTTTTGGGAACATAGACACTAATGTTTTAAATTCTGAAGAATCCCTTAGAATTCAGGAATCAATTTTTGATTTTAATCCTTCGGATGCTGAACTCATCAAACTAAATGAGAAAAAAGCTTTACTGTTGAGAGCTCAAAAAGAAAAGGAAAAGTTTTGGAAACAGAAAGCTAAGTTGAAATGGCACAGGTTAGGTGATAACAACACTCAATTCTTTCACAAAGTGGTACAGGAGAAAAATTGCAGATTACAAATATCAAAAATTAAAAATAGAGAAGGTCAATGGCTGAGTTCTCAAGCATATATCCATAAGGAAGCCATATCCTATTACACTGACTTGTTAAATGAACCTAATCAAATGCCAAATGATACATATTATCCACATTTTCTGAGCCAAATACCGAATGTCATCTCTGCTGAGGATAACTTTGACTGTCTAAACCAGCCTCTGAAACTGAAGTAGAGGCAGTAATTAAGGGTTTAAGTAAGAATAGTAGTCCGGGACCAGATGGGTTTTCAAGCAAATTTTATTCTAAGTGCTGGTCCATCATAAAAAATGACCTTATTAAGGCAGTTAGTGATTTTATTAATGGCTCTGCCTTGCCCAGGGGAATATCCAGTACCTGGATTACCTTAATACCCAAAAGACTACTCCATGTTCATTCGATGATTTTAGGCCTATTAGTTTATCGAATGCCCTTAATAAGATCTGCTCCAAAGTTTTAATGGAAAGACTAAGACCTCATATGGATAAATTGATCTCTACAAATCAATTGGCTTTCATGAAAAATAGGGATATCTCGGACAATATTATTTACCTTCAGGAAATGATTAGATTTCTTGATAAGAAGGCTAGAGTCCCTAACTGCATTATGAAATTAAATTTACAGAAAGAATTTGATAGAGTTAATTGGCATTTTCTTAGGAACGTTCGGATGAAGTTTGGTTTTGATGGTAAATTTCTAAATGCTGTTATGTCTAATCTCTCCCAAGCTTATTTTTCAATACTTATTAATGGCAATCCAGTGGGCTTTTTCAAGGCCACAAGAGGAATTAAGCAAGGTGACCCCCTCTCTCCCTTTCTCTTTAACATTTTCTCGGAAGCTTTCTCTAGGAGTCTATCTTTTATTTACCACAACAATAATCTCTCGTATTACCAGCTACCATCTCCAATCCCAACAGCTACTCACCTTATGTACGCTGATGATACTATCATTTTTATGCAAGCTTCCAAATCCAATCTTATTAGGATTAAGGCTTTCCTAGATACCTTTGAATACACTTCGAGACAAAAATTTAATTTCTATAAATATGATTTTTACATTAGTAAAAGGGCATCAATTACCAAATTAAATCAGATTAGGATGGTCCTAAAAATGAAACAGGGCTCCTTCCCTTTCCAGTACCTTGGCTGTCCTATATTCAAAGGTAGAACATTGAATAGGTATTATCAACCTCTCATGGAAAAGTTGGATAGGAAATTGCAAAATTGGAAAAATCAGTGGCTTAGCTCAGGTGGGAAACTTACCCTAATTCAATCCTGTATGTACTCAATGCCACATCAGTTATGGTCTGTAACTAAACCCACAAAATCTATAATCAAAACTTTTGAGAAAAGATTGGCTAGGTTCTTCTGGGGCGAGTCAGAAGGGAAAAGAAACAAAGTATGATAAAAATGGGCTTATCTTGCTACACCAATCTCACAAAGTGGTTTGGGGTTTAGATCAACCCGAACTATACAGGATGTTTGCTCCCTTAAATTATGGTCTGTAACTAAACCCACTAAATTGTTATGGTCTCTACCTGAATCTCATAGGAAATCTGTAACCTGGAAAAGAATTTGCTCAGTAAACATTTTTGCAGAACAAAACTCTTTCATCATTCATGGTAAAGGTACCTGTAACATATGAACTGCAAATTGGTGCATGAATGGACCCCTCCTTAACTATGTTCCTAACCATATAACTGCTGCATTCCAGCACTATACTGTATCAGAATTTATTAGGAACAAAGCCGATATATTAGCACTGATTTCTCCATTCCTGGAAAATGATACTCTTCTATTCTTGCAAAATGCAGAACTAGTAGAGGAAAGAGAAGACAGGATTATATGAAAACCGGATCCGGCAGGCAATTTCTCCTTTAAATCAGCATACCGGGCTATCACAAGTTCATCAGGTAATTTCCCGGCTTATAAGTTCCTTTGGAACAAATCACTTCAGAAAAAGATTTCCATTTTCACTTGGAAAATGTTACACTCATTTCTTCCATTGGATGATGTGCTTATTAGTTGTGGATATAGTCTAGCTTCGAAATGCCCAGTTTGCTGTCATTTAGATTCAATTGAACATTTTTTTTATTTCCTGTCCTTTGGCTAAATCTATATGGAGTAACATGGCATCTCTAGTTCAATTCCACCTAACTGAACCTCATTCCTTGTCTTAGAGATTTTTTATTTCTGGAACTGTCTAGATCTCCCAAAATGCCATCAACTGATATGTAACATACTCCCTCCTATCATATGCTGGTGTCTATGGAAAGCCCAGAATAGATTCCTTTTTTATCAGATTCCATTCTTTACTGATTTCATTTGTAAGGAAGTACTGGACCTCATCAAGCTATCTCTGTATTCCAATCCTACACATCTGAAAACCTACACTGCCATTCCACATCCAATAAAGCATCTAATCCCTCATCTTAGGCCTCCTCCTAAGCCAATCATACAGACTGTTTGCTGGGAAAGGCCTAGTTTAAATTCCATCAAAATCAATACAGATGCTTTCTGGTTTCCCCATATGGCTGCAGTAGGGATAGTTGCAAGGGATAGTTCTGGTACTCCCCTACTGATTAATTCAGCAACCATCTCTGCAGAATCTCCACTTCATGCTGAAATACTTGCCATTCAATTTGCTTGTCATAACTTTCATCAGTTGGATGATTCATTTATTATAGAATCTGATTCTTCATTAGAAGTTAACATGATAAATGATCCATATTCTTCTGAATGGCAACTTTTCAATGCTACTTATAAAGTTAAATGCCTTCTACGTGGTGCTGTGCTTATACATGTTCCTAGGGAAGGTAACTCAGTGGCTAATGCAATCGCTAAACATCACTCTTCCCATAATCAGGCTCTTAATCTCATTAATGTTCCAGGCCACATTAAGGGTCTTATAGCCTTAGATAAGGAACAAATTCCTCAGATAAGAGTGCATATTAACTGCTAGGGGAAGGATGGATACTGCTGATGGTATATGTTGCTTATGCAGGTACAACCTTGACTTGGTTCACATGGCGAATTACTCATCAAAACAACACCCCCGAAGCTATGATGCAGTGAGGCACATTTCGGGACAACTGCCCAAATATCATCATTGAGGGTTCCCCTCCAATTGCCTCTACCATGCTAACTTTCTGACTGTCTAAATGTTAGTTGCCTGGCCAAAGTACGAATTAACATGGGGTGTGGAGATTCGTTTACTTTGGAATCGCAACTAACTCTTTTTGGTTCTCCGATCGACCTTGTATAGTTTACATCCTAGGTAGTAGTTATCACTTTTGCAGGCAATGATGTTGCCTTTTGTAAAAACTAATGCCAACTTACTATGGTTCGGTTTTACTGGCTTTGGGTACCAATATACCAACCCCCACCCTTGGGTGCTTTTCCTAAAAAAAAAGAAATGATAGGTTCATCGAGGGGGTGAGGACACCCAGTGTTTACGATTTGGACTATCGATGTGTACTATTGATTATAATCATTTTTTCACTACTGATTGTATATTGTTGGACATATATTGATTTTATCATGCAAAAATTAAATAATAAAAATTGAACGAGCAATTTATATATGCAAGAATAATAAACTGTTATTAATTATTCAGACATACAATTGAATGCTTAAATTATGAAAAATTAAAGCAGACATGCATGTGATATATTAACAATAAATAAGTCACGTTTCAAGCAAAACCAAAGTGATGGAGTCACGAGTAAACTCGCTGTCCTTGAAATGAATGAGTCCCCTCGTGGACATCGTTCCCTAGGGTAAAACCATCGAAGGTAACAATTAGCACGTAAGAGTCACCTCAGATTCACACAAGGCCCCAATGACCATCACCGACAGAGCAACGATGGAAACTTCAAGAAAGACAGAAAGAAGACTCAAGTTTAGAATATGGAGGGACTTGAGAAATGGTGCAACTTTCTCGACTGACTTAGAGACTTTATTTATACTGCTCTAAGAGACCCTAATAATGGAAACATGATATTCTAATTTTCTTTAATTAGAGGTATATTCCCCAATCACCAACTCACCGAATCCGGGACATTCCATGAATACTCGAATTAAATCTGTTGGAAATGAAGAAACATTTGCACAAATATTCTTAAGCATATTAAACATGGTAAACCGCGTATTCATTTAAAATAAGATATCTTACAAAATATGAAAATATTTCGTTCTTATTTCTTAAGAATTACACAAAACCAATTCCATATATACTCCGCGGTTAGGCCTTCCAGAGACTTCAACGGGTCCATACGCATTTTGGACAGTCCATAGAAAAATTAATCTGGGCCAATTTCTGCCTAATTTCTCTCTTTCAAGAGTGACATTCCAAACATCCATATCTTATTCACCATTGATCCGTTTTGAGAGTTTAAATAGTTTATTTCATATTACTCGCGGAGAAGAACCCAAAAATAACATCCATTGACCTAAAATCTATTCGGGTCCCACTCAAAACGAAGCCCAAAAAGTTGACGAATTTTAACCTTTTAACCATCATTTTCCAACAATCCCCCACATGAATAGATATTGATGTAGGAATCAGAACAATCACGTTAGACACGGAGTTTGACTTGGTGATAGATTCATTTTGACGGCCTAGATGCTGCATAGGATAAGTAGGTGTCACCCTTTGAACTTTTCCTTGAGAGAGTACACTTAGCCCACTGGTCAGGAAGTAAACATGATGTCCTTGATCGTCCATCACCGCTTGTGTGAAAGACAATGCACTTCCTACAAACATCTTTCCTAGCCCTTGCGCTTTCTTCGATTGTGTCCATTAATCAGGCCATGGCACACGCCTAGTTATGTAGGGTTTCTAAAGAATTGTGTCCCAATAATTTCCTTTCGAAGCGGCCACACTTCTCGCTTACATAGGTGATTCTTGGCGTAAGAGCAGTTCCGTAAACTATTGCGCTCTTTCTAGTACTACACACTCAATAGCTTGAATCATTAAAAGCAATTTAATGTTTAACCTCCATTCACATCACTGTTTCTTCATCATAGGAATAAGACATGAGGTATGAAACCCCCACAGTGATCGCGATGGGTCTTTGTAGTTTAGTTGTCCATTTGAACCTAGATCTTGTGATCTCCAGTCACATAGGTTGGGTGTCCATGTACGTAACCCGCCATTTATTGGACTTAGTCATATTCCTTTCAATGAGTTCTCAACTAACTCTCGATTCAATTTCTTCGTCAAGAAATCGATTCAATCCTTTTGTCAAAAAATCATAACTCTTATCATATTGACCTCACATAGTCAACATTGATAATTCTCGTAGAGAGTAGTCATCCAATGGTAAAGTGTCTTTGTCGAGACACACCATCATCGATATGGCTTTACGCTACACCAATAAGCATACAAGTGCTCTGGTCATCCTAGGGTATATCTTTCCTAATTTTTGTCCAACACAATGGACTTAGATTCCTCTATGAATCTAGCAAGAGAGAACCATTTCTCAACACAACTCAAGCCATATCCACGAGTCTCACACACAGCTTGTTTCCAGTGATAATTTCTGGATTACTCGTGTATCATCTTACTATCCATTGTAATAATTGTCTAATGTGCACTTTAATAAGTACTTTAGACTATCAACGAATCTTGAGTTATCTTCTTAAGAGACACCTCACCTTTACAAAAGGTAACTCACAATGTTTAGAGTTATTCCATTGAATACGACATATCTTCAAGAAACCCAATCATCAGATCAATTTTACTATCAATGAGAAAATCATCAATTCAAAGACATAAATTACATGGTCATTTTCCATGTCCCTTAGCATACCCACCTTCATCAAACTCATTGATTCAATATCACTGGATAAACAACAATTAGTTTGATCACATATTGGGTCATTTAAGAGCATTGAGCTTTTCATTTTTCTCTATTCAGATTTTAAATATCGAACTCACCAAATAACCATTTAGGTCCATTAGATGTACTTATAGCTTTCACAAAGCCTTGATAGCAAGTACCGCCACCCTTGGACTCATTCTCACGTCTAGAGAACACCCATCAAGTACACAAATATACTTACTAATTGTTCAAATCTACTAGTACTCTAGTGATTTGCACTCATGGTAGAACAATCTCTCTATTGATCACCACTTTCCACAAATATTATTTCATGGAATCTTGTTTCCTTCGTTGGTGTATCCCTGATCCTTAATGATTTCATCTATTGACTCTTAAGTCTGTTTAAGATAAATCAGGATCTCTAACAGAAACTTCCACAAAATACACTTTCCATTAAGATGTATTTCCAGTTTCCATATATTATTTCTTGTGAATTTCAAGAAATTGATAACACTTCAACATTGTGCATATCTAGTAAAGATACCGTTTAAATATTACTTTTACTTCCTTCGCAATACGCCGAATCCACATTGAAAAGAACTTGTAGGATGACTCTATGAGGAGTTTTATTTTCCTCCTTGGGTCATCTTATTTAAAATATCGCTAGCCAATGTAAAGGCTCTTCCACATCGCTTTGATCATTTCTAGCGATTTTGTTCAACCACCATATGACTTTGCAAATGTTTCAACATTGTGAATCACATTCACCAAAGGATTATGTGTCTTCACATCATGGTCACATATAACCACATATGGCTTCTATGCATTACGTAAGTGGTTTCGTTAATTTACAAACCCCACATACTAAAATTCCCGTGTGTTCAATAATGAATCTAACACTATGTTCTTACCCATAAAATTTCTTTTAGGGCTAGATCATTTTAACAATCAAAACACCTTCATGTATTGATCTTTTATCACAGAAGTCTATTTTATTCCTTCAACTCCCTTGGAATTAGAGATAACTAAACTTCCTAATCTCAATTAATCGTTCTTCCTCACATGACCAATACCACAACTAATGTGGTATTAATCAATAGAGGATTCGATTAACTCTTAGTAGGGCGCAGTGTGAGTTTACCAACTCCACACAAATTTCATGCCCATTTTAAAGTTAAGTTTCAGTACAACTGTACTTTACTTTCAGACTACTCAAATCAAACTTGAGTGCCTTTATGCTTGAAACACATTCAATTCCATTGTTCGACTCAAGTTGAGTGCACTGCTCGAATCGATTTTGGGTTTACCCTTTTGGTTCGAGTTAAAGTCCTCCCAACTTGATCAACTTGATTCAAATCTCTCGTCATGACTTTTCATCTCAAGTACCTATCAAAATTCATATGGTCATTGAATTTTTAGGTTTTCATCTAACCCCCACATTGGGCTGGTATTATTTAACATCCCCACACGTATTAGGTTTCTCAAAACCTCGTGTCTTAGGGTTCCTAGACCAAATATCTTAGGATTCTCACCTCAAAATTCTAAGGCTTTTCAACCAAAAATCTAGAGATTTGACCAAATGTCTTGGGATTCAAAGTCTCAGAAGATGATGCATTTATCAAAAATTCATTCATCGAAGGCTTGCGTGAAAACCTTTAAATGCCATTCAATCTTTAAAATTACATATCTATGAATGATTAATTGGTGAAAGCAAAGTTAGTTAAGAGTACCCTGCACCCAAGGAGGCCACAACCCTGATTTTCCAGTCAACGAGCAGGGTTGACTCTGAAAACCCTAGTTATGGTCGTAGTAGGCATGCCAATGGGAGGGCGAGGATTGGTTCAGACCTTTTCAAATCTGACTTATAATCCTACTGAAAGGAGGGCGACACACCAACCCAACACACTTTGAAAATTCAAGGTAAAATCACTACCTCTTCATTAAATTTGGTTTCTGTTAACTCTCCTACGTGTTTTGATTGTAAAGAAATAGGACATGTTCGTAGTAATTGTCCTCATGCTCGAGTGTCAACCACAATTGATGAAGGAGATGAATATGCTGATATGCCACCATTGTATGAAAGTGGTAAAGAACAGGTAGATGAAGAGATCATCATAAATGATCATGGTAAAAAAGTTCCAGAAAAACAAGGTAACTTCATGTCGTTAAGAGTTGTAAAATCTCAAATGGCTGAAAAATAGGTACAAAGGATTAAAATTTTACATACTCATTGCCTTGTGAAAGATAAGAATTGTTTACTGATTATTTATGGTGGTTCTTGTGCTAATACTGTGTCTAATCTTCTTTTTAAATCACTGTCTTTGCCCGTGACTACTAATTCATCGCCATATAAACTTATTTGGTTAAATGGTAGTGGTGAAATTAGGGTTAAGAAACAATTCACGATTAACATTAAGATTGGAAAATACCATGATTCTATCTTGTGTGATGTTATACCTATGAAACCTAGTCATATTTTATTAGGGAGACCTAGGTAGTTTGATCGTAAATATATGCATGATGGTTACGATAAAAAAATTACTGTGATTAAAGATAGAACAAGGAATACTTTGGTTTCATTATCTCCAATGGAAGTCTTAGAAGCACTGAGACGCATGAAGGTTGACAAAGAGAAGTTTGCGACTAAGGAGAAAGTGGCCAAAAAAAAACCCTAGCCAGGGTTTGAAGAAGATTGGCCACAACGAGAAAATAGGAGGAAAAAATTCTGAGATTTTCGACCAAAACTCAAGGGAGGCCAATTCAGGAAAACCAGGTAAGTCTAAGAATGATTATGATAAGTTGCATAAAATTATATCTTCACATCTTAGTCCTTTGCCATTGATTTACATGATGAGACATGAACTTCCAAATGAGTCTGGTAGATCATTTTATGCATCGATTAGGGATGTGAATCGGGCTTTTTCTAATCATTCTTATGGGCTTACCTTGCATTTTAAAGAGAGCTACTTTTCCAGTCATGATATTCCTATGCATGTTCCTCCAAGCTTGCTTAAATGTCACAGGAATTTGAGGATGTCTTTCCAGAAGCCTTACATGCGGGTTTAACACCCTTGCAAGGTATTGAACACCAGATTGACTTGATTCCAGGATCGGTTATTCCAAACCATCCAACTTATAAATCAAACCCTGAGGAGACAAAGGAACTACAATGACAAGTCGAGGAGTTACTTCAAAATGGTTATGTGCGAGAAATCCTATCTTCTTGTACTATGCCTGTCATTTCAGTTCCTAAGAAAGATAAAACTTGGCATATGTGCATTAATTGTCATGCTATTAACAAGATTACCATTAAGTATCACCATCATATCCCTAGGTTAGATGATATGCTTGAACGTTTGCATGGATCTGTGATTTATACTAAGATTCATTTGACTCAGGGTTATCATCGGATTTGAATTAACGAGGGGGTTGAATGGAAAACTGCATTTAAGACTAAGTTCGGGTTGTATGAATGGATTGTTATGCCTTTCAGTTTAACTAATGCACCTAGTACTTTTATGTGGTTGATGAATCATGTCTAAAGAAAGTTTATTGGTCGATTTGTTGCAGTCTATTTTGATGATATATTGATTTGTTCTAAGTCGAGTAATGGACATATTAAGCATGTTAAAATGGTTCTTGTTGCACTCCGTGAGTCTTGTTTGTGTGCGAACATCAAGAAGTGCACATTTTGCGCTTCGAAGGTTGTGTTTCTTGGTTTTGTGGTCTCTAAGGAGGGCATAAAAGACAACAAAACCAAAAATGAGGCCATTAAGACCTGGACGAGACCTACTAATGCCAACCAGGTATTTTCTTTTCATGGGTTAGCTAGTTTTTATAGACGGTTTGTACGTGATTTCTCATTTATTGCTGCACCTCTAAATGAACTAGTTAAAAAGAATGTGAAATTTGTTTGTACTGAGAGTTAAGAGAATGCATTTAATGAATTGAAAGTACGATTATGTAATGCTCATGTTCCTGCTTTACCTAATTTTAATGGTACTTTTGAGATTCATTGTGATGATTTTGGTGTTGGTATTGGTGCTATATTGATGCAATAGAATTGACTTATAACTTACTTTAGTGAAAAGCGAAACGGAGGTGCTCTAAACTATCCTGTGTATAATAAAGAATTTTATGCAATTGTGCGTTCATTAGAAAATTGAAAACATTATTTATTGCATAAATAATTTGTCATTCATAGTGATCATTAATCCTTGAAATATTTGAAGAGTCAGATGAAGTCGAATAAGCGCCATGCTAAATTGTCCAGTTTCAATGAATCTTTTTCTTATGTGTTGTGTTACAAAAAAGGGAAGGAAAATGTTGTTGTTGATGCTTTGAATCATAAAAATGTTTTACTTACACGATTGGAATGCATAATGTTAGGGTTTTCATTCGTGAGAGATTTATGTACGACTGATTCTGATTTTTCATCTATTTACGCTGCATGCGAAAATGATGCTTATGAGAAGCTTTTTTTTGCATGATGATTTCTTGTTTATGAATAATAGGTTATGTATTCCTCAATGTTCTATGCATGAATTACTTTATAGAGAAGCTCATTCAGGTGGTTTAATGGGACATTTTAGTGCATTTAAAACTTATAATTTGTTGCAAGAACTTTTTTATTGGCCGAAAATTGCCCTTGCTATTAACAGAGTTTGTAGGAATTGTCTTTATTGCTTGAAAGCTAATTCTAAAACTAAGCTTCATGGTCTTTATATTTCATTACCTATTCCTACACATCCTTGGGTTGATATTTCCATGGATTTTGTCCTAGGTTTACCACAATCTCAGTTTGGTAATGATTCTATCTTTGTGGTTGTGGATAGATTTTTAAAATGGCACATTTTATTCCATGTAGGGGGACAAATGATGCAAAGCCTGTTGCAAATATATTTTTCAAGGAAGTGGTTTGGTTACATGGTATTCTTGTATCCCTTGTCTCTGATCACAATGTTAATTTTTATCCTACTTTTGGAATACCTTGTGGCGCATGTTAGAGACAAAGTTGTTATTTTCTACTGCCATTCTTCCTCAAAGTTATTGACAAACAGAAGTGACCAATTGAACCATAGGAGCTCTCTTGCATGCCCTTGTTCAAAAGAACTTAAAGATTTGGGGAAAATTCATTCCAATTGCAGAATTTGCTTATAATTGCACAATTAATTCTACCACTTCTTTACCTCCATTTGAGTTTGTTTATGGTTTTTTACCTAATACACCTCTTGACTTACTTCCTTTGAATTTTAATCAGGTCAAGAATCTTGATGGAGAAAAGAAAGCTGATTTTGTGAAGAAAATTCATGAGAAGGTGTGCATGAAAATTGAACGGATAAATGCACAGAATGCTGACAAAGCTAATCAGGGACGGAAGTTGATGAGGTTCAACGTGGGAGATTATGTTTGGGTTCATCTATCGAAAGAGAGGTTTCCAAAAGCTCGCAAATCTAATTTGAGTCTATGTGGAGATGGTCCTTTTCAAGTGGTTGAGTGTGTGAATGATAATGCTTACAAGCTTTGGTTACCTGATCATTATGGTGTTAGTGAGACCTTCAATGGTGCTGATTTATCTCCATTTACCTTTGAAGACGATTCAGTTTTGAGGGTGAAACCTTTGGACCACGGAGGGAATAATGGAGAGGCCAAGATAACTACCACCATAAATAAAGACATTCCACGTCTTGATCAATCATTTAAAGGTTTTTTTGGAATCCTCTAAGCTACATGGCGGAATAAATGGCTAGGTCAAGGACTAAGCTTAGAGGTGCTGCTTTAAATGCTTTGATTGATCGTCTTTATGATGAAGAATTGAAGAAGGAGTCATAATCGACATCTTGGATTTATTATTCAAGACTGTCAGTGAACTGAAGACATCATGGAGAACACTATACTCTTTTTTCCCATTGAGTTTTTAATGAGGTAGTGTGATCACTATAAAATATTGTGAAATTATTTCATTTTGGATCATAGACTATAGAGCTCGGCCATGTGGGCTTTGAAGAGGTGATTTTCGAACCAGTCCATTAGGGTTTTAAAAATATTGAGTATTTTTCGGATTAGAATTAGTTTTGGTAAGATTAGATAAGGCAATATTCACCCAAGTTGTAATCTGGATGAATTTCAGCCATAAATAGTTTATTTTAGGTATTTTAGTTAGATATGGTTTTAGCTTTTTAAAGCTGCCGTAATTCTATTCAGTTTCTGACAGAAATTACCAAAACTCATCTTGATTAGGATTAGGGTTTGGACGAGTTCAGCCCTATTAATAGGGGTTGAATTCTCGAGATTTTTACCATTATTATCAGTAAAATATATAAACCTTTGAGTTCATACTCTTGTCGCTTACGAGCTTTTTCCATTCTTGCTTAACCTCGGGGGCTAGTTAAGTATCAATAAACCTTGTAATCTGATCGTGAGGGCTAGTTAGAGAGAAAGTGGAAATTGAATGTACCCCAAGGGCTAGACCTTGAAATTTGTGCGAGATAGTGAGGGTTTGCAGATCTCTTCACTAGATCAAAGTTATTAATTCCGCAATCGTGAGTCTTCTCAATGAGATTCATATCACTTTCATTGTAATAGTAAGTTAGGTTTGAATTCTAAAATTGCTTCCACATAATCTGCATTGCTCTTTACTGCATACAATTAATCCGACCCATTGAATTCTTAGTAACACGCTTAGATCCGACCTGATATTTACGTTGAGCAAGTTTTCCAGAGTTTGGGGTTGTCAATTGGGGTTGTCAATTGGGGTTGTTCATGGGGAAGATGTTTAAATATAAAATTTAAATTGTGTTTTATATGCTTGATTTTCACCTCAACCCTTATTTTTATGAGGCATGAAAAGAAATCTAGGAGTGATGTACAAGGACTAGGACAACCTTGATAAAAGATCGAACCGTTACCATATGTCATTATATATTAAGCCAAATTTCTATCAATTATAATACAATCATGGTGTAGTTTTCTTAGTTTAGGGTAAGATAGATGTAGCTGTAAGCATGACTATGAAATCCTTTGCTGCAAACCCTACTTCTGCGGAAGCTTGTAAAAATTGATATTTTATTGACAGAATTGTTGGTGGTATCTCTTTTGTCATTGAAGTTTATAATAAGTTCTTAAATATTGTTTTCGATTCAGGTATTTCCAAATAGATATGGTTTCCAGAAACTAACTACTTAAATGAATAAGCTGATGATAGAGTAAACAATGATTACAGAGAATACGACATACATTACAATACCCTTGCACACATTGTGCACTTAAATGAAATTAATCATTATAAGTAAGAAATTTTTTCTTATGGCAAGCTTGTGTCAGATAAGCATGGTATGTGCTAGAACATTCGAGGGATTTGATCATTTTCATAATTTTATTTTATCGAACACCTTGTTAACTATGTTGATCTCATAGAAATATAATTTTATTATTTTAATATATGGGTTGTAAAATGATGCTATGAAAAGAATTATGCTACAAAAACAGACAAATAACATGACATTGTGCTACTTGTTTTTCCAGCATTTTGCAAATAAATATTGGTTTGAAGTACATTAATATAAATATATATATTTCTCTTTATTTTAGAAAATAAATAAATGAATAAATATTTGAAAACAAACAATTTTATAATCTTGGGTATTTTATGAGATCACGTTCCACTTTAATCGTCTTTGGGCAGAGGAAAGAAACAATATATTAATTTTCAAGGACCGCGACAATCTTTAGAATACAGTTAGGTGTTACAAAATGAGATTATTGATTAAGCAAAATTCCTATCAGTCATTAAAGAAACCCGGAGTGGTTTTTCATTGTACATGGTAAAATATGTTGGAAAAAAATTGAGTAAAAATGTTCTTAAAGCAATATGTGGTCACCGGTTTTGTAGAAAACAGTACAAGAAAATGCAAATTTTCTAAAATGGATTTGGAAGAAAATATTTTGTTTGAAAACAGGAATTGTGAGCGTGATATATACTGCCTTTGAAATGAAATCCACCTAGCCCTTAATGCAAGGTTGAACGCAGGTGTTTGTTTCCCAAGGTACCACAGAAACCTCCCTTACTCGTGCACTCAAGAAATGGAGGAGGAACTTATAAGTATTTAT
The DNA here is from genome assembly GCA_037428765.1 of Rubia yunnanensis. Lineage (NCBI taxonomy): Eukaryota > Viridiplantae > Streptophyta > Magnoliopsida > Gentianales > Rubiaceae > Rubia > Rubia yunnanensis. Next base: position 32,219,588 of record CM075067.1, on the reverse strand, counting down.
TTTAGAGAAGGTTTTTAAAGCAGTAAAAGAGAAGAAGACGAGAAGTTAAATGTGTCCTTTGAACTGCTCAAGAACTTGCCTCAACATGAGGAGAATATGGAGCACTTCAAAAAATTATTTTGACTGACTAAAAAATAGGAACAAATAGGAACGATCATGGACCGAGTAACATTCGGAAGCACGTTGAAAACCAATTTTAACGTAACTTGACTGAAAGGTTAAAACAATTTTTACCATATCAAAAAGTTTTCCAACTTCTTTTAACCACGTTTGAAATATAGGAAGATAAAATAGATTTTTGTTTGAAACAATTAATTATTTGAGAATCCTCATAAATTCTTGACTCTCAAATTAAAGTGGACCAAAAAGATTAATATGGGATAAAGACCTGACCGGCCTGCCCTGTCTCATCACGTCTAGCCAAGCGGTGTGGTCGGTTAGCGGTAGCGGCGGTGGCGGTGTGCATGATGGGTCTTTACTCCTCTTGCTCACTCAAAGTAATGGTGAAGCATTTTCATATTCAAACTACACCCACCCATTCTAAACTTCCCACATGGGACTAAGAGTAAAGACAGAGTATTTCTTTTTTCCTTTAAAATGTAATTTTGGGATGACTGGCCCATTTTTATTACTAAACAGTCCCACACTAATGCAATAAGGCAAAAAAGTAACTTTTCTGACCATGTGAAAGTTTGAAACTTAAGCATCAGTATCTGTGATTGAACTAATGTGTAGTGATTTTGGATGAGCAACTTGTTTTCGGAGTGAAGGTATCTGGAACTCCTAAACTGGTTGATCATTCCAAGAAAATGTGTCTTACTTGAATAAAACAAGTTTCACGATAATCAATAACTTATAGTAGCCACAGTTTCCTTGGGAAAACTCATGAGTACTCTAGAAAGACATCCCTTAAAAGTCTTTCATAAAAGGAAGGCCAATCCTTTACACTCAAGTAGGTCTTTCCATCAGGTCTTATGACCACCCAATCAGGGCTATAGAACGATTAACAAGGTTTCATCGTTCAACCTCACATAATTTTCGGTGAATCCGACAAGTCTATCACAAATTAGAACTATCTTGGATTCATTGAGAGCTTTAAGCTTATCCTCGCAACATACATATATTAGAGGAATGGGTAGGTTTGTATGTTTGTAAGTCTTTTCTTGGTTTCGTTTGACTTTAATTCGTTTGAGACAAGAGTATTCACGAAGAATTCCTCACCTAGCAGGGTTTTAACCCCATTCCCATCGATGAATCTTGGACTATATTTATACTTAGTCCTTTAGTAAATGGATCGGCTAAATTTCTGTTGGATCTTATGAATTGTAAAGCCAGTACTCCAGTCTCTATCATATTTCTCACATAATCATGTCTAATGTGTATAGGTATTTTCTTACCATTGTAAGCTTCATTTTGGGCAACACCTAAGGCTGCATGAGAATCACATAAAAGTGAGATAGGTGGAGTGGGTTTTTGCCACAAAGGAATATTTTCCAGTAATGACCTAAGCCACTCAGCTTCTTGCCTTTCCAAGTCTAGAGCTATAAACTCAGACTCCACAATAAACAAGCTATACATATCTATTTTGAATACTTTCACGAGATAACAGCTCCCCTTACGGTAAAAACATAACCACTAGTGGAACTTACTTTATTATTATCGATTACCCAGTTTGCATCACAATACCCTTCCAAAACAACGAGATACCCTACAAGATGAAATCCTAAATCCATTGTACCTCGTAGATATTTTAGTAAACGTCTAAGGGCAACCCTATGTTCTCCACTCAGATTTTGGGAATGCCTACATAGTCTACTCTCAACATAGGCAATATCAGGTCGAGTGTAGTTCATTGAAAATATTAAACTACCAATAATTTTTTCATACTCCCCTTGAGATACACTTATTCCCTTAATTTTCTTTAAGTGAATACTGAAGTCATAAGGAGTTCTTACTCGCACTATATCAAAGCTATTAAATTTTCTCAACACCTTTTCAACACAATGAGACTGGGATAGAAAGAAACCATTATAAGTTTTACTAACTTTTACCCCTGAAATGACATCAACTTCCCCTAAATCTTTCATTTCAAATTTAGAGGATAAGAATCTTTTGGTTTTATTAATATAATCAATGTGTGTTCTAAATAATAACATTTATCTACATAGAGACAAATAATCACACATTCTGAATCAAATAGTTTAGAATAGACACAAGTGTTAGATCCATTCCCAATAAAACCAAAACTAAGAGTAGTTTTATGAAACTTGTGGCTATTTTTGTTACAAATGAGTAAGTATAAAAGAAGTCCACACCAAACTTTTGGGTAGAGCCTTTAATCACAAGTCTTGCCTTAAATATTTCTACTTAACTATCAGATCTTAGTTTTCTTTTAAATATCCATTTGCAACCCAATGCTTTTGATCCCTTAGGCAAGTTTACCAAGTCCCATTTGTTATTAATCATTATTGATTCATGTTCACTGCTAATTGCTTCTTTCCAAAAGCTAGCATCTATATATTTCATAGCCTCTTCATAAGTTTTAGCATCTTCTTCAAGAAGGTGAAGAAAGACTACTGACACATTTAATTCATCTATATCTTCGAGTTCAGTAACAAAAGCAATCACGAAATCAGGTTCTTTTCTACATCCCCTAGTTCTTCGAATTTCATTATTACCATGTTCGGGTACATGCACAGAAGTAGAACTAGTAGAAATAGGTTTCACATTGGAAGATACATCATTCATATTCTTTAAAGGAAATAAGTATTCCAAAAATTCAGCATCTCTATATTCGCACATTGATTTATCATATAACAACATAAATATATAAGTAGTACTATTTTCAGCATATCCCACAAATACGGCATCAATAGTATTAGGACCAATAGTGACACATTTGAAAGTAGGCAAAGCTACTTTAGCCAAACACCCCCACACTTTCAAGTTTTTCAAATTAGGGGTATATCCTTTCCATAATTCATGAGTTTTTTTATTTAATATTTTATGAGGCACGTTATTTAGAATATGAATGTCTGATAAGACAACACCCCCCCCCACATTTCATTAAGTAATCCAGAACATAAAAGTATTGCATTCATCATATCCTTTAAAGTTCTATTTTTCCTTTCAGCTATTCCGTTTTGTTTTGAAGTGTAAGGAAGAGTGAACTCATGAATTATGCCATTCTTTTTGCAAAATTATTTAAGGAAGTTTGTTCTCCCCTATCTGATCTAAGTCATTTTATTTTTTGACCTAGTTGATTTTCTACCTCAGCTTCTTAGATTGGGAACTTTTGTTCTGCTTTATCTTTAGTTCTTAAAAGATAAATCTTCGTATACCTTGAATAATCATCCACAAAGGTTATGTAGTACCGTTTTCTACCTTTACTTTCGAAGTTTCAAAAATTCGCCAAGTCTGTGTGAACTAGTTCTAAAAGTTCAGTTAATCGTTGAGTTACTTGTTTAAATGGCTTCTTAGCGATTTTAGCTTCTACACAAGTTTGACATTTTTCAAGTTGAATTTTTGGCAGGTTTGGTAGAAAGTTCATGTGTTGCATTTGTCTAAGTGAATTTGTACTAGCATATCCTAAACGTGCAAGCCAAATATCAAAAGATTCAACAACATAAGAAGAAGTAGATGCTTCATTGATAGAAGTGGTATTCATAACCAATAGCCCCATAGACATGTATCCCTTACCACAAATTGACCATTTTGAGTGATAACTAGTTTGTCAACTTCAAACACCAGTTTGAGACCAACCTTTTAAAGCAGACCAGCAGATATTAAGTTACATAGAGAAGGAACATAGAGAACATTTAAAAGAGAGAAATTATTTTCGGAAGTAAGTTTGAGAAAAACCTTCCTTTGCCGAGAACTGGCGCACTTCTTGAGTTTATCATGTAGACTTCTTCACCATTAGCAACCTTCTCAAAAGTTGTAAACAGGTCCCTGTTTGTGTAAAAGTGCTTGGAGGCTCGAGTGTCAACAATCTAGTCTGTCATGTTTTCGACTAGGTTGACTTCGGAGACTATAACAACAATGGTCTCCACATATTCATCTTCGGTGAGATTAGCTTAAGGTTTATTATTGTTGTTCTAGTTGGGTTTGTTGTTGGCGTCCTTGCGCTAGTAGCATTGGTAGACTCAATGATCGATTTTTCCGCAGATGTAGCAGGCTGCTTTGGATGTCTTCAGAGTTTGCCCATTTTTCTTGAAGGCGCTAACCTTTTTGACTAGGTTAATTCCTTTCTTGAAGGTACCAGATGACTTAGACCTGTTAACATTTCCAGATTCTACAATATTAGCTTTAATCGAATTGGAAAAGAAAGAGAGTCTCTTATCTTTGAGGTTATTGGCCTCCTCAATTTTCATGTGGGTGACTAGTTCCTCCAGAGTCATATCCCATTTCTTGTGCTTTAGGTGGTTGAAATAATCGGACCAGGAATCTGGGAGCTTCTAGATGAGTACGTTGGCCTCAAGGATATTGCTCATTGATATGCCTTATGCAAGTACTTCATCAACCAATTTTTGATACTCATAGACCTAGTCCATAATTGCCTTATTGTCCACCATTTGGAACTTGAGCCAGTTCCCAACTACATACTTTTTCTTCCCTAAATCAACAACACCATAATTCTTCTCCAACGTCTCCCATATTGACTTTGTAGATTTGTTGGTGATGAACACGTCAAACATGGGATTCGTCATGTTGTTGAGAAGATGCCCCTTGCAGACTTGTTGTCTTTCTTATCTTTCATATATTTGATAATCGACAAGGTAGCTTCCTTAGAAGGAGGCTTAGGGGATACAGTTGAAGTTACAGTAGAGCGTGGAGCAGGGGTAGTGGTTTTAGGTGGATTAATAAACAAAACATAGTCTATTTCTAATTGTTCCAGAAAAATCAAAACCCTCTGAGACCAGCGTTTATAGTTAACATCGTCCAAAGGTGGTATTTTTGGATAGATTATTCAGAAATCTTGTTTGACCAGACATGTTTTTTTAAACAAGGATAAAAATTTTGTTTAAAAAATGTTGACAAAAAATTTGAGTGACAATGTTCGTAAAGCAGTGAATGGTCACTAATTTTGTAAGCAAACAGTAAAAAATGGAGATTTTGGAAAATGGATTTGGAAGAAAAGATTTTGTTTGAAAACTGGAACTGTGGGTGTGATATATATCTGCATGTGAAACAAAATTCACTTAACTCGTAGTGAAAGGGTCAACACAGGCGTTCATTTCACAAATTGCCATGTAAACCTCCCTTACTCATGCACTCAAGTAGCGGAGGAGGAACTCATAAGTATTTTGCTCAGAGAAGATTTTGAAAGTAGTAAAAGAAAAGAAGAAGAAGAGAAGTTAATTGTGTCCCTTGAGCTACTCAGGAAATCACCTTTTATAGGGGTCTTTATTCCTCTTGCTTACTCAAAGTATTAGTTAAGTATTTCCATATTTAAACTACACCTATCCCTTCTAAACTTTCCATGTGGGACTAAGAGTAAAGACAGTTTTTTTTTTCCTTTGAAAATTGATTTTGGGTTGATTAGCCCGTTTGCATTACTAACAAGATGGATGCAACTGTTAGCATGATTGAGAAAGCCATAGTTGCACACCTTCCGTATTCAGAATCTTATATCAACTTAGGTTTTTATTAAAAAGATGCTGGTTTTATCTCTTTTTTATTATTGAAGCATAAGATATGTGCTCAAGGATTATCCCAATTCTAGTATTTTCGGGCGATAAAAAGCTTCCAAAAATAAACTTCGTAAACCATGGAACTAATGATATACTATATAAGGCTCACAGAGAATGGGGTAGACCCTTTTTTTTTAAATGAACCCATATTAATGGGAGGGATATATATTAGGTTCCCCAAACCTAAAAACGGTAAAAGATTCTTTTACAAAACTTTGCTTCAAATACTTTTGAAGACTTTGTACCAAAAGATAAAATGTATTTGTCAAAATTTCTAACCGGAAGTCTACTTAGGGAATTGTTGTAGATGATTCCATTTTCCATGTCTCCACCCCTCGTGTTAACATGGGTAAATGGCCGGATCTCCAAAAAGGCTCTAAGTAAAAATGGTTCGAGTGCTGGAAATCTTGTTTGTCTCTTGTGTCTCGTCATCTTCTTTGCCGCCTAGTTTGAGTGCTCGAGGATTGAGTGCTCGAGTCTGGAGGTTCGAGTGCTCGACTGTCTGGATGTCTAGAGGTTCGAGTGCTCGAGTCTGGAGGATCGAGTGCTGCCTGGTTTGAGCGCTCGACTGTTCTTTAGTCTGGAGGTTCGAGTGCTGCCTGGTTTGAGTGCTCAACTATTCTTGAGTCTGGAGGTTCGAGGGCCTGATGGTTCGATCCTCGAGGCCTTATGGTTCAAGTTCTGGTGTGCAAAAAATACACCCTGGTGTGCAGTAGACCTAGATTCCACCAGTGTTCCATCTTGTGTCTCCTTCTATTTGCCGCCGCCACTTGATTTGAGTGCTCGAGGTTCTAGTGGTCGAGGATCAAGTGCTTGATGATTTTTAGGCTCGAGGGCTTGATGCTTGATGGCTTGATGGCTCGAGGTCTCAAGGGCTTAAGAGCTCGATGGCTCGAGGGCTCGATAGCTTGAGGGCTCAAGGGCTCGAGAGCTTGAGTGCTCTAGGGCTCGAGGCTCGAGTGCTTGATGGTTCCAACCTGCATTTTCATTTTAAAATCTCAGCATCCATTCAAGATTCTAATGGAAGTTATCCATTGTTTATCAAGAGCTAAAAGTCCTTTGGTTTTCTGATCAAGGTCATGGTAAATCAGAACTTTAGGTTCCTTATTCCTTCCTAGTTTACTTAATTTATCAGCAACCATATTTCCTTCTCTTAGAGTGTGTGTAATTATGATGTCCCCCATCCTTTGTTTGATTTCAGATGCTAAATGATACAGTTCCTATGGGGCTTTGGTGGGGTCTTTAATTACTTCCAGAATATTGGCACAATCCATTTTAAGGGAAAAAGCATTTAGGCCAAGATCAGCCGCAAAATTTAGTCCTTTTTTTTATACTGAGGAGTTCAGCTTGGAAACTAGTTTTTGCTCTAACTGATTTATGGCATGCCTGAATAAAAGATCCATATTTATTCCTGATAACTATCTCAATAGCACAGTCCACCCCCTGCTTCCATGATGCATCAAAATTAATTTTGTATTCCAGTTTTGGTTTAGACCATGTGATGCATTTAATTTTGGGTACTGTTGGTTTTTTCATGGGTGGGATTAGACCAATTTAAACCCAGTGATGATTATTTATCTCTGTACTAACCTCTGGATTGGTATAGAAGATGAGGAACATGTCTCTTTTGATGTTATAGATAATTTTTCCCTATTTGGTCTAATATTTTCAAAAATGAAACTGTTTCTAGCTTTCCAGATTTGCCAACAGATGAGAAAGGGAAAGATGGTGATTAATGTGGAGTGTATTTTTGTCTCTTCATTATATGACCAGTAATGTGAAAGTCTGTCAAAGATGGAGTTGAAATGTTGGTGCCTCAGTCCTATCATCTGGTCAAAAAATATCCACAGTTCTATGGCTAGAGAATAATCATTGAAGCAGTGGCTAGTGTGCCAGTGTTTCTGCAAAATGGGCATTTAGATGCAATTGAAAAATTGCTGAAAATGAGTATGCCATCAAAAGGTAAAATTGCATTTGAAAGTTTCCACATAAACAAAGAAATTTTCTTTGGCAGTTTGATACTTCTTCAGAATTATGATTTCTGATTTTTGTGAGGCAACTGTCTTGTATGCAGACTTGAAACTGAACCCTCCATTGTTTGATGGCTTCCATATTAATCTATCCTGTCTAAATGGGTGTACTTGCAGTTCCATCATAATGTGGAAGATGTGATTTAGGTAATCTATTAAAAGCATCTAGGAAGCTTGACTTCATGTTTACAAAATGTTGGATTGTAGTGTAGGGTGGAACCACTGTACATATAGATGGGTCTAAATAGTCTTGATGTGATCCCAAAACAGTCCAGTTTGCAGTGAAAAGATTTGCTAAACCATTGCCATGTATTATCCTTGTTTGGCTTTCAGCTAGCTGGTTTATTTTCTGAATCCTTTTCTAGATTTGGGATTTTCTTTGATTTTCAGGGATGGACCATAAGCATTTAGCCCATAGTGTCTCTCCTTTTTGTAGTTTCCACCACAAGTTAAGGGAGAAAGTCCTGATTATGTCTTTAATGTTTCTAATCCCAATACCATTTTGGTTTACTGGATAACTCATCTTTGTAATGCTTCTCCACACTTTTTTAGGACCATATTCATGCTCTCCCCAGAAGAAATTGGAGATTTTCCTGTTTAGTTTGTTTATTACAGATTGTGTTAGGGACATGACAGTCCATATATGAGTGTGAGTCTTCCAGCAGTACTAAGCCACTTATTTTATTCCAAGATTTCAGTTTTATCTCATATTTTTCCATTAAAGGCTGAAAATGTATCTCTTTTGTAATGCCAGTGTAGATAGGGCATTCCAGATATGTAAGTGAAAAAACACCTCTGGGCATTCCTAATGAATTTCTAATCATTCTTAGATGTGTTAAAGAGGTATGTTTACTTATGAAAAAATTGATTTTCCATAGTTAATCTGTTGGCCACTGCATTCCTCAAAAACATGTAAGAATGCTTTGATTCTTTTTATGGAAGTCTTAGTGGCCTGGGAGAAGATGATTGTGTCATCTGCATAGCATAGGTGTGAGACAGTGTTTTCATATGCAGGATTTTAAAACAAATTGATCTTCTTATTATGGAAACAAAAATTCAAGCTTCTAGAGAAGGATTCTGAAAAAATATTGAATAGTAAGGGGGATAAAGGGTCTCCCTGTTTGATTCCCCTTGAAGCTTGGAAAAAACCTGTAGGTTTGGAATTGATAATAATAGAGAACCATGCAGTAGATAAGTTATTTAGGATCAAATTGATGAATTGGTCCTGAAATCCAAATTGCCTCAAAATTTTACTAAGAAAAGACCATTTAACCCTATCAAAAGCCTTTGTTAGATATAATTTTAGGATGCAGTTAGGGGCTCCTTGTTTATTATTTATGTATCTTGCCATTTCTTTGACATAGATGACATTGTTAGCTATTTCTCTGCCTTTTAGGAAGGTTGATTGATTTTGTGAGATCCGTTTTGGCAACATATCAGTTATTCTCTGAACTAAAAGTTTAGAGAAAAATTTGTTAGTGAGGTTAGAAAGTGATATGGGTCTGAAATCCGCAAAGGATATAGGGATATCCTTTTTTGGTATCAGGCATATCCAGGTACTTGAAATTCCAGCAGGAATTTTTGTGCCTGACATGATATCAGAGACTGCTGATAGTAGATCAGGCCCTATTATGTCCAAGAATCCATCTAGTCCAGGTGCTCCATTCTGATTCAAGGAGAAAACTATTTCCCTGGTTTCATCCAAAGTTAGCTTTATGAGCATATGTGAATTGTCACTACTGTCAAGGATCTGAGGGATTTGGCTTAAAAAGTGGCCTTCAAATTTATCATCTCTAGGGTTAGAGTCATCAGTCAGTAGGTTTTGGTAAAACTGATTTGCTTCTTTTTCAATCTCCAATGGACTGTTTGTTCATACTCCTTATGAGTTTTTTTTAATCTTTGAGATGTTTTGTTTCTGTCTTCTATGATTTATAGTTGAGTGAAAATACTTAGTATTTTCATCTCCTTCTTTAAGCCATTTTATGTTAGCTTTCTATTTCCAAAACATTTTTTCCTCAGTTAGCGTTCTCATTAGCAGTGCATTTTTATGATTAAGCTTAATGAGGTCAGATTCTGAATTTGTTGTCTCATAGTTAATTTCCTGTATTCTGAATTCCTCTTCAGCCTTTTTAACATTATCATTTATGTTACCAAAAACTTCCTTATTCCATGTTTATAAAACCAGCTTCAGTCTTTTTAATTTCAGAAAGAATTTTAGCATGCCAGTTTCTAATATTGTTTGTGACCAGTTAGTTTCAATGATTTATTTTAGTTGAGGCCTATTTATCCAAGCATCTAGGAATCAAAATGGCTTAGGTGATGAAGCAATTTTACTCCCTATGGTTTGTAGTAATGGGCAGTGATCAGAGGTGTGTTTGTTGAGTTTGTGCAATGAGCTGTTTGGAAAATTTTCATTCTTGTCATAGTCAATTAGAGCCCTATCAAGTCTTTCTAATGTAGGAGGTCTTCTCTTATTTGACCAAGTGAAGGTATTTCCCACTGTATAAAGACGTGTTAGTTTTTGGCTTACTATGAAATTAGATAAGTCTCTAATGCTTTTTACATTAGGCTTATTTAGACCCTTATATTCTGTTATGGAATTTATGGCATTAAAATCACTAATTAGAAGTTTATTGCTGTCTAAATGTGAGGTGATCTGCTACCATATTTTTTTTCCTGTCTGATCTTAAGGTTGATGCATGAATGAAATATGCACACATTTCAGCACTAAGTATGGGTGAAGAAATGGCAGTTTTTGTATATTGATCAGTCTCAGATAAGATGTTAACATTACAAAACGAGTTCCACATTAGCCAAATGTTATTTCCATATGAGCTATAGTGACACTGAAAATTTAATTTAATCCTGTATGTGTCACATTGCTGATAATGATGCTTAGGTTCAAATACACAAAGTAACTGTATATTATGAGTCCTAATTGTTCTTTTTAACCTATCCAGGGATGTTCTGATTCTTTTAAGGTTCCAGACAAGGGCTCTAATATTAAGGTGTGTATCTATCATTTAGACTTTCCAGAGTTGCGTTTTGAATTTAACCTTAAATTCATTCTATTTAACCTATTAAAGAATGTCCTCTTCCTGGATGTTCTACCAGCCAACACACTAGAGAATTTTTGGGTACTTACCTGATCTAGCCGAAGCTCTTTAGTACTTGAGCTACAGTCTGCTGTGTCAGACTAAAGTTCCTCTCCTAGTAGCTGGAACCTATTTGAGCTTTTGGGGCTGGATCTGCAGGATGATGAGTAAAAAGGATTAGTACCTCATTCATTTAAAGGAGAGTTTGGGATGATACTTGATAGGTCAACTTTGGCATATTTCTTGTGTTTCTCTGTTTCTTCTGTAAGATCAATTAATTCTTGGGTTTCCCCTTTTTACAGTTCAGCCTCATTGTTGTTTCTTTTGAAGACAACTTTTTGAGGTTGTGGGGTCACATCATGTTGCTTCTCCCCAACATTGTGAGTATGTAAAGACTCTTGGTTGGTAATTTCTTCCCCTTGGAGTTCCAGGTGTGGTGCCTCAGTGTCTATATGAGGGCTTTCTATTTTATCTGGTGTTTCTTGTGGAGGTCCGTGTTGAGCTTCTCTTTGTTTCTGGCTTATTGTTATCCCTGAAGTGTGTGGATCAATGTTTTTGTGTACTGGCTGCCATTTAGCCAGAACATCAATATGGGCAACTGTTATTGGTTCTTTGCTGTGTTTATTGCCAGGCTTTGTTTTCTTTGTTGCATTTGTTTATCGGGGTTTGTTCCTATTAGTTTGTTTAGTAGATATCTGTTTGGGGGCTCTATTTAGTGTGGTGGTAGATTTAGGAATTCTCAGTTTAGGGTTAACTATTATACACATATCCACATGATGACCAATCTTCTTACAGCCACAACAGTACATAGGTAAATCGTCATATTCTATGGCATACTTTTCATTTTCTAGGGAAGTGCCTAACCTGATGTGGCTCAACAGTTGGGATTAGTGGTCAATTTCTACACAAATCCTGAGGGAAGATGGCTTTGTTAGCCTTTCTGTTGCTTGATCCACCTTGATGAATTTTCCAATCTGGTTTCCAATTGCTTTTATGGCAGGGACATTGTAGTAGTAGAGAGGCACTTGTCTGATGGTGACCCAGGCCGGGACAATCAAAGATTCTGCATTTGGTTTGAAGTCCGGCGTCCATCTGAGGATCCTCATGGTGGTGCCATTAAGCGATCAAACCCCCTTGATCCAGCAGCGTTGGAAGTCTTCCTTCACTTGGAACCTGATTATGATATTTTTGAAATAAATTGCTCCCAGTTGGTAGCTTCCGCTGAAACCCACAGGCTTGAAATCGGCTTCTAGCTTATCCATTGTCGGTCTTCCTCTTGGAAAATTTCCAATTAGAGCATTTGCACAGTGATTGGATATGTCCGATACTTGCTCAGGAGAGAAGAGCACAGCTGATTCTCCCTTGTATTGAAGAATTGGTTTTAGATTTTGAGTGGAAGGAAGATTTGTGGAGATTGGAGTGTGTAGAGTTTGGAGTGCTTGGGCAAAGCTTTTGATGGTGGTAGCCACCATAGCGGTGCCTTGTAGACTCGACAAGGTTAAAAGGTGGTTGCGTGAGTGAGGGTTCCGGTGAGAGATCTGTGATTTAGCCATTAGTATGTAATAGTAGGGATGATGAATAGTAGCGGGGAGAAGAGAAGCGAGAGAGAAGCGAGTCCCTAGTGCTCCTATGATATCTTCAGGGGTAGACCCTTATTTGCCCAATATTTCTCATGGGATAACCCAAAAGGTACAGAGAGGCCAATCATTATGGGATATATGTAACTTAAGTATTTTAATAATTTTCTATCATGTTTCATTGATGCACCACTCATCCATTATGACAATGCAAATTTGAAGGTTGTGGTATATTCAATTGTTATAAAGGCATGCACGAAAACTTATTTAGACATGGAGTCTTAAAAGGGGTGACAATTTGAGGGAGGCGATCAATGATAAAAACGTTGACAACATGATAATACATGGTAAAGGTTATATATTGGGCGAACTCACAGGTCACACTACGAATCTTGTTCCCTAAATGCACATAGGTTACACTATGAACCTTTTGTCTAAATTGCACAATATGTGCAATAAAATTTGAGAGATATGATGATTCCCATAATTTCATTTTTCCAAACACTAGTTAATGCTTGCTAATCTAATTGAAATATAAAATTATATGCCCACAACATTAGAGTAGGATGTGCTTATATTTTTGAGATAAATCTTATGTGCGGGAAGTTATATTCGGATTAAGGTATGTAACAATTTTTTTTAGGGCTCATGTATAATTATTTGGATAGGAAGCTTTCTCATAATTGTGATAAATGTCATAAATTAACATATAATAATATGCCTTTGCTACCTCTTAAAAAACTCACAACTATAATCCACCTATCCGCACGTAACATTTGAATATTTAGATACACAAAAAAAGTTACATCTCAATACTCACTCACAAATTTCTGAAAGCATTCATCTTTAACATTTGACTCTTGCACTATGGCATAGCTCAAGAATGCCACCAAACACTTATGTCAATCACACAAAATATGTTATACTAATGCCATATAATGATAACAACATTCAACATTTAAAGATATGGAAAAAATGGCAGATCCTATTGCTTTGTACTTAATAATCATGCATAAAAAATGTTAGCTATCGAAAACAATATTTTACTTCACCACTATGGGACATACATCACTTGAACTACTCCTTCTTCAAGCATTCTATGGCGGACAACTTTTTTACATTTTTTTAGTTAAAAATCCATATTAATGGGGTATGTGTGTGTTTGTATATAAGGTACCCCAACCTTTTGGAAGGTTTGTTTGACTTTACAAGGTAGATGTTCAAGTAGAAACTTGAACTTAATACACAAAATCTTAGAGTATCTACTTGTAGAGCAGAATTGTATGCCAAAAGGTTTACCGAGAAGTTTTTTGGAAGTGTTTCCGATTGCCACACCTCCACCCCATGTATTAATGTGGACAAATTGGCCGGATTTCCAACAAACGCCTAGGTAAATGAAGCAAAGTTTACAGCTGACAAAAGCTGAGAGTAGGGCTTTGAGTTTCTTGAGATCACACAAGCTAAGAATAGGGCTTTGATAAAGGCTGAGATCTTCTTCACATCTTCCTACTTCATGTTAGTGCTGCAAGTTCCTAATTTTCCATGCTTAGTTGTGGTTGAAGAATGACTAAAATGATGATGAGCTCTGGTGTGGAAACTTTGTGTGTGTCCACTTGTCATTGTCTAGAAAACATGCAGGAATAAAATTCTATCAGTAGCATCCATTCTAGCCATCTATTATGATTGATGGAGTTTGGGCTCTATCTAATGAGATCAGTCTCTTAGTTTTGGCATCAGAATCATGGAAATTGAGAATTTTTTTTTATCAGAACTAAGGGCCATCTTACTAAGGCGATCAACTACCATGTTAGCCAGCCACATAAAGGGAAGCTCATGTTTTTAGGCTTTTCTAGATTTTCTTTGTTCCTGAAACAGTTTCTCCCCAGAAAAAATGTGAGTTTTCTTCTTAGCTGGGTGACTACAGTCTTAGGTGGCACCAATACTGCCCAGTAATGTTGTGGAATAGAGTACATGACAAATTTCATTAAAATGAGTTTACTAGCTTGACTCAACAATTTATTTCCCATGATTTAAATTTCTTATCATAACTCTAGAATAGGTTGGAAGTGAGAAGCTCTAGTTTGGCCAAGGTAGATGGGGCATCCTAGGTATTTAATGGGAAAAGTTCCTTTAGTTATGCCCAGTGATGTCTGAACTAATCTCCGTTGTGCTAAAGAACCATGTTTACATATGAAAAAAATTACTCTTATCATAATTTATTTTTTTGCCACTAGTTTTTTCAAAGACATGAAGAAAAGCTTTGATTCTCTTGATAGTTAGCTTAGTGGCTTGAAAAAAAATTATGATGTCATCAACATAGCAAAGGCGAGAGACAGAAATGGCATTTGCAGGAAGTTTAAAAGGTCTCATTTTATTGGCAGAGAAACATTAAGATAAACTCCTAGAGAAAGCTTCTGAAAAAAGGTTAAATAGTAAGGGAGAAAGAGGATCTCCCTGTTTGATTCCTCTGGTAGCCTTGAAAAAACCTTCAGGTTTAGAGTTAATAATCACAGAGAACCAAGCACGGGACAGATTGGAGATTATAAGCTTAAAGAAATCCGGTGCAAATCCATATTTTCCAAGTATTGCACTTAGAAAAGACCATTTGACTCTGTCAAAGGCCTTTGCTAGGTCAAGTTTCAGCATGTAGTTAGGAGCTCCACCCTTGTTGTTTAGAAATCTTTCCATTTCTTTAAGATGGATAACATTATACGAAATTTCTTTTCCTTTAAGAAAGGAAGATTGATTCACTGAGATCAGTTTTGGCATTAGGGATGATATTCTCTGACTAAAATTTTAGAGAAAATCTTGTTCGTGAAATTAGACAGGGATATAGGTCTATAATCAGAGAAGGAAATTGGGATTTCTTTCTTTGGTAATAGACATATCCATGTACTGAGATGCCTGCTGGAATTTGGGATCCAGACATGAAATCCTTAGTAGCATTGAGTAGATCAGGTCCTATGATATCCCAAAGGTTGTTAAAAAAACCCGATGTAAAACCAGCAGGTCCTGGAGATCCACTTTGGTTTAAAGAAAAAAACTATTTATTTTAACTCTGTGAGTGATGGCCTTTGCAGAAGCATTATGTTATCTTCACTGGAGATGTCAGTTGGGATTCGGCTAAGAAAGTGGGACTGGAAATAGGAATCCTCAAGTTTAGAGTCATTAGTCAACTGGTTTTGGATAAAAAGAAATGACCTCATACTCAATTTCAGTTGGTACATCTGTCCATGTGCCCAAAGAGGTCTTTATTTTTGAAAGATTTTGTTTTTGCCTTTTTTGTTTAACTGGGGCATGAAAATACTTGGTAGTTTCATCCCCTTCCTTAAGCCATTTAAGGTTAGCTTTTTGTTTCCAAAAAAAAGGTTTTCTTCCTTTAGAGCTCTCAACAGTAAGGCATTTCTTTTATTGATTTCAATGTAATCATGTACTGAATTACTACTTTCATATGCTATCTCTTGTCATCCGAGTTCCTCTTCGGCTCTTTTGACATTCTGATTAATGTCACCAAATGTGTCCTTATTCCATCTCTTTATGTCAGTTTTCAGTCTTTTCAGTTTCAAGAAAAAGCCTAACATGCCAGTTTTAGCTAAAGGTAAAACCCAGTTCTAGGAAATTACATTTCTAAAATCATATCTTGTCATCCACACATCCAAAAAACTGAATGTCTTTGGTGTTGATGGGATTCTACTTCCAACTGTTAGAAGTAGATGACATTGATCTGATGTATGTTTGTTTAAGATATGCACTGAACTATTGGGGAAATTTTCATTCCATTCATAGTCCACTAAAGCTCTATCTAATATCTCTAGTTTAGGGTTTCTTCTCATGTTAGAATAGGTAAATGTGTTACCTACTGTGAAAAGATGTTAGAATAGGTAAATGTGTTAACTGATTTTGGGATATAAAGCCTGAGAATTCCCTAATACTTTTCAAACTAGGTTTTCCTGGACCATTCTATTCCAAAATAGTGTTCATGGCATTAAAGTCCCCTATTAATAGTTTATTTTTATCTTGATTCATGGATATTTCATCCTATAAGATTTTTCTATTTTTCCCGATAGATGCATGTATAAAATAAGTGCACATGACATGATCACAGAGAGGAGTGGTGATTGCAACTTTATTGTACTGATAAGTTTCAAAACTGATGTGTATAGTACAGTTTGAGTTCCACATCAGCCAAATATTGTTAGTATTTGAGCTACATTGAGATTTAAAGTTTAGCTTAGCCCTGTAGTTATCAAACAAATCATTATTATGTTGAGGTTCTAAAATACATAGAACCTGAATACTGTGTGTTTTGACAAGTCTTCTCAATCTGACAATAGATGTATCTAACCCTCTTAAGTTCTACACTAAAAAATTTGTATTCATTGTATTATTCTTGGGTCAGGTTAGGTTTTCTTTTTGAGGAAGATCGTAGATTCATCCTGTTAAGGTTATTAAACAGAGTTGTCTTCCTGGAAGATTTAGCAGGTATCTTTATAGCTTGAGAGTTGGAGAAACTTACTTGCTCCAGCTAAAGCTCTCTAGTACTTAGATCACAGTTATTCCCTTTGTCAGAGTAATCTTCTGTTCTCAGAATCATGTACCTATTTGAACTTTGTGGGCTTGATCTGCAAAATGGAGAGAAATATGGGTTAGTGTTGTCATATGATTTTGGTTAGTTAGGATTCATACCTGCAAGATCATCTTTGGCTACAAATTTTGGTCTATGGATGCCTTGTGGATACAGGGCAATCAGGTCCATGTTGTATAATTCTTCATGCTGAGGTGGTATCATCCTATGTTTTCCAGCATCCTTTAACTCATCTGAGAGTTGGTTACAGTCTGCCTGGTGCTATGAGCTAGTGATAGTAGCAGGTGAGTTCAGATCTAGATGTGTTTGTTGCTTTGGGTCCCCTCCTCAGTTGGGGGGCTTTCCCATACTTTATCTCTGCAATCTTATCCAAAACTTCATCCAGGTTACCAATGTTTGTGTTCATTCTAGAGTTCAAGATTTAGACATTCACATCTTTTTGTTTCTGTGATACAGTTATACCAAATGTGTTATGTGGTTTACTCTTTTTTACCACCTACATGTTTCCATTATTTTCCAGGGTAGGCATTGTCTAGCAGTGTCTTAGTTTTCCTCAATTAGTGGAAGAGTCCTAAGTGTATTAGCAGGGCTTACTGCATTTTTATCTAAGTTCTGGTGGGACAAACTCCTATGTATATCATAATTAAACATCAGTTTGTCTCCTTTTCCCTCAAATTTTCCACAGGTTTCATAATTGGTTTGGTAACAGATTTCAGCCCAGGGTTAGCAATTCTAAACCTAGACTTATCATGGCCAATTTTCCTACAAAATGAGTAGTATGAAGGCAGATTCTCGTACTCTATATTATAATTTTCATTTTCAAGTGTGGTGCCTAACCTGATATAGCTCAGTAAATGATATTGGAGGTCCACTTCGATGCATACTTTGAGTGCTGATGGCCTCGTGAGTTTTTCAGTAGCTTGATCCATCTTAATGAACTTCCCAATCTGATTCCCAATTGGCTGAATCGCCGGAGTGTTATAATAGTAGAAGAGAACACTGAATATTGTTATCCAAACTGGAACGATGGAGGATTCTTCTTTGGGCCTGAAATCCGCAGTCCACCGGAGTACCCTCATGTCATGCCGTTTAGAGACCATACACCCTTTATCCAGCACCTCTAAAAGTCTTTTTGTTCTTGAAACCTAATTAGAATGTTCTTGAAATCCAAAGCCCCCAATTGATATTTTCCATTAAACCCTACGGTTTTGAAATCCGATTCAATATTTTCCATGACAGGCCTTCCTTTAGGGAAATTCCCTATGAGAGCATTTTCATAATGACTAGATAATTCAGCTTCCTATTCCGGTGAGAAGAGTACATATGTTTCTCCCTTAAATTGAAGTTTGGGTGTAAGGTTATGGGTGGATAATAGAGATGAGGTGATTGACGAGTTTCTTGATTGTATGGCTTGGGCAAAGTTCTTGATGGCCGGTGCCGCCATGGCGGTCTGAGAAAGTGACCTCCAAGCCTGAGAATGGATGAGAATGATAAACAATAATCGAGAGAGAATGGGAGAGAGAGCGTTGTGCTACGTGATGTCAACATTTTTGACATTTGATCCTCCATTAGAAGGAAAGTTATTTTTATTCTGTATAAAACCCTACTTCACCCCATTACCGAAAAAATACCCATAATTACTGAAGTTAAACTTCACCCAAATTGGACCTAGGGTTCATAACATGAACAAATTTTATAAAAATGGTTTACCTAGGATCATATTCGGTGAACAAAGAGCACAAACAACGATTCAGATGGAGAGCCGGACGCTGAATTGGACGGAGAAACAAAAAGACGGAGGAGGTGGTTCAAAAGTTGAGAATGACAGTGTAATTAAATCCCTTTTAATCAAACCAAGGACCACATGAGTAAGGGATAGAATGATCATGAAATTTTAATTATTAAGCCCTGAGTAGTTTTGTCTTTTATGAGTAGGACAACGGCTGAATTCATCAAGTCAATGTCATAATCGTGCAATTAGGGTATATCTACACAATTATTCAAAATCTTAGGGTTAGTTTCACACTTTAAAATTTTACAAGATTAGATTTCTTCTTTCGCAAAATAATAGAGTTAGTTTTGCATTTTGCCCTAAATATTAGGATGTTCAATCTTTTCGAGTGAAATACGGGTAAATTGTCTAAGATAAATAAAAATATATGTTGTAAAATTTTTTTTTTTTGAAAATTGGGTAATAACGCAAAAGAGCCCCCAATAAAATTCCTCCCCTCCTCTTGCCCTGGTGGGAATTGAACCCATGACCTCATGGTAGTAGCACTAGACTTCAACCGCTAGGATAACATTCAATTCCCAATGTTGTAAAGATACCCAGACATTTGTTTTGTTTTGTTTATGAGCTCTTGTAATATTCAATCCTTTATGTATCTAACCGCCCTTCTCCCCGAATAAACACTGCCTATAACCATTACACCTCAGTAATTAAATCCCTTTGCACTTGTCCATTTTAAACTATTCTTACAATGCAATCACACAAATTAAAATAAATTTACTTTTCTTTTTATTTTGTTGCTAGCCATTGCTAGGATATGATAGGTTCATCAACAGGGGTAAGGACACCTAGTGTTTATGATTTGGGGTATCTATTGTGTACTAGTGATTGTAATCAGTTTTTTTCGCTATTGATTGTATATCTCGATAAGTTGTGCTTAATTACCATATTTTTCTTGATGTGCACAATTAATAAAAGATTATTTTGTGATTTAAAAGAATAAATTTGGTCCCGGGAATCTAATAATTTTCACCATCGAATAAGTGTGGTGTACGTTATCAAATATAATTATCATCGAATTATATTTTCCTGATGTGTATAGTGTTGAAATTACTTAGTTAAAACCAAACATAAGTTTGTGCCTAACATGCACAGTATATGCCTAACCAACACATCAGCGGATTTGATTATTTTCATAATTTCACAGCGCCAAACACCTTGTTAATTTATGTTGATATTTAGAAATATAAATTTATTATTTTAAATTTTAGTTCTCAAATGATTCCCTTGAACACATTATGCACTAAAAGGATGTACAAAACATATTTCTACTATTACATATTATTTTCAAATAAATACTTGGTTAAATTAGAGTAAACATTTACTACTCCTAAATTTATGCATAGGAAAAATATTATAATTTTTTAAATAATATTGGGGTTGCTTATGATGAAATGCTGAAATTTGAAATGGCAATTGTGTTTTATGAGCTTGCATTGAACTCTAACCCTCGTTGTGCAGAGGCATGCAACAATGTAGGAAAGATATAGAAGGACCATGAAAACCTTGATAAGACAGTAGTAGTGTTTTACCTGGTGACTTTACCAATCAACCCAAATATCTATTGAATCATTGAACAATCTTGGAGTAGTTTTTACTTTGAGTTTGGTATGCTACTTGGGGTGTTTTTGGGCCATGCCATATTAGAGCATGTAATTGGTTGTCCGAATGGATTTGGATTGCCCCTTCATACCAGGAAGTGAATCTCTCGTTCTGCATTATCTGGGCAATCTGGGTAAATTGAAATAACGTAATTTGGGATGGGGTTAAGATAAATCCAGCTCAAACACCGATTCAAATTTGGGAAGAAGCTAAAAGATTGCATCTTCTGTATCAAAAGCTTCCCCAAGGTGATAGTATCCATGATATTACCTGGAATCACATAAGTCAACTCAGTCGGGATTGAAATGTAGAATCTCTCTTTAAATAAGGCAGTCTTAAACTTCCCCCCTCCACGGTTTCAATTTTTTATCGGAGCTTGGGTTCAGATTGATAAGCCAAGTAGCAGACATATAAAGAAGGTAGATGAATCTTACAGTTAATTTGGCTTCAGCACCTTTTCAAGCGGAGCTTCTAGCAATCCTTTATTGTTTGGAGTACAATCTACAAAAGGGTAATTTCGACTTATGGATTGGGACTGACTCCAGAATTGCAGTGGATCGCATCCAAGGAAGGCAAAAGCCAAATCTAGAGTAAATGACGCTCTAAAATTGGCTTGTTCTTTATCTCAGTAAAATTTCTCAAAGTGAACAGAGCAGAGGTCCCATAGGCTCACGAGTTGGCTAAGTCTGTACTCAGTTTTCTTTAAGTAATCATATAAAATGAGTGTGCTTAGATATAAAAAAAAACCAAACTAACATTATTAATAATTTTTTGTTCTGTAACTCAAACATATTCCATTTTTTTATACATTACTGTAAAGTCAGGAGATTTGCATTGAATATTTAATTGGCAGTTTTTGTGAACATATTTGGAAACGAAAATCTTTCCATGTTGGAACATTTGAAAGTAGCATATTCATGCAAAGATATTTTTTACGGAAAAAGGGAGATAGAAGATTATGGTATTTATGATTTATGGAAATCTGAATATTCTTCTATATGATAGGCGTGTGAAGCATACTTGATTTATGGAAAATCCCTACATATATGGAGTTGATATTTGCGAATATATGAGATATATTGTGATAAGGAAAATTCCTTTATTTATGGGATTTGGATATGCTTCAAGAAGCAGATTTGGAATAGGAATATTGTGGAGATAATCATGGAGAATTCCAAACTGCTCATGGATATAAAAGGGGACAAACACGACTGCGTTCTACACGGATTTAAGAGAGAAAAATCTGCACACAGATTTTATATACTTTCGAGAATTGCAAAGAGCCAGATTCCTATGTTCCAACATACCTGACCTGCAGTTCAAAGTTCAGAATCCCATTCCTTAATTCCTTGGGAGGAGGAGATCCAGCGTCGACGAGTTTCGAGGTCAGAGGGAGTCTGATCAAGGCGAGTCGGTAGCTAGTGGATTCATTCTGAACTGGGCCAGGCCCAGCAGATATAGGTGGATTTCACCGAACTGCGTAACTAAGTCGTGTGTCATTTATGCTTTAAATTATTACGTACTTGGTTAAATAGGTTAAGTTGGAACATACTAATAAGGTTTAGAAAATTCGGTAAAACCAATTGCAATTGGTTTCAGAGCACGGTCACTTATTATTCCCTTGGTTGTGTCAAGGAAAGTGTGATCCGATTTTACCATGGCGACTAAAGAAGGAGCTTCGGTGTCTCGGCCACCTCTGCTAGAAGGCAACAACTACAACTATTGGAAGGCACACATGAAAGTCTTCATCAACTCGCTGGATGAACTTGCGTGGTTCTATGTTGAGAATGAGTGAAATCACCCTGCGGAAGATGCTGAGGCGATAGAAGGAGAATCTAGTCAAAGGGAGCAGAAACTTAGAGACAAAGCAAGTTGGATGCCTGATGACCTCAAAGCATCTCTGGCGAATTCAAAGGCATTGAATGCAATCTTCACTGCGGTTGATGAAAACCAGTTCAAACTCATATCTACATGTCATCAAGCCAAGAAAGCATGGGATATTCTGCAAACAGTTCATGAGGGAACAAGTCGAGTTCGTGAGTCTAAACTTCAGATGTTGGCTACAAAGTTCGAAGAACTCAAGATGGAGGATGATGGCATTGTTGCTATATTCAACGGGAAACTCAGGGACATCTCCAACATGGCATATCAACTTGGAAAGGTTTACAAAGAAACAAAGTTGGTGAAAAAGACCTTAAGATCACTTCCTAAGAGATTTGCAATGAAGGTTGCGGCAATAGAAGAAACAAGAGACGTAGCCACCATGAGTCTAGATGAACTAATGGGATCATTACAGACATATGAGATGACTTTCCAACAAGTTACAAAAAGAGTCCCTAAGGAGTTTCCATTCAAAACATCTTCATCAAAAGACAATCACGAGTCTGATAGTGATGATGAATTTGAAAAACTTGCACTTATCACGAAGAACTTCTCAAGGATGTTGAAGAAGGTAGTTTACAAGAAATCTCAGGAGAGGTTTGGTGGAAATAGACCAAAGCCACAAGATTCTGGAAATAATCGTGAAACGAGGTTTGAGCAGGGAAATCAGCAGTTCTTTAGAAATCAAAGTAGTGAACCAAAACGACCTGGACGAATTCAATGCAGAGAGTGTGAAGGATACAGACATATTCAGGCTGAATGTGCAAATACCCGGAAGAAACAGGGAAAATCATATGTCACCTCATGGAGTGAAGATGAAGAAGATGAGAAAGACGAAGAGGAACTTACAAGCAACTATGTGGCATTTGGAGCAAAAATCCATGATGCATCGAAGGATGAATATGCCAACACACCGGACAAAATTTAAGCTGTATGTTCCAACATAGATCCGTATGAAACACTCAGTGATGAAGACGATGGAATTTCTGTAAGTTATGAAGAAATTTACAGCACTTATGAGAAGATGTACGCTATGTGGGTTCAAGTTGTTGACACAAACAAAGAGCTGAAAGAAGAAAAAATGAAGTTGATGGAAATAGAAAGAGAATTGCGTATTAAAGTTGCTGAACTCGCAAAGAAGAATGAAGAAATAAATGGGAAACTGATATTAGCAATTATGAGAGCTGAGACTTCTGAAGCAGCAATTTCTAAGCTAAACGCTGTAAAAACAAAGCTTAACGATATTCTGGACATGGGAAGGAACTTTGGCAATCGACACAGAATTGGGTATTGCAACACACACAAGGCTGAAGTACTTAAGAATCCAGTAACCCTCAAGACCAAGATTCGAGAAGTAAAACTAATGTTTGGCAAGCCTTATCAAAGAAGACCGCTCATCTGTAGCTACTGCACATATCGAGGTCATTTAGAGGAACAATGTAGAAAACTGATCAGAGACCAAATGTTAGGACGGCAACTCTTGGTATGTTCCAACATAGGCGAAGTCCAGAAAATAAAATTGGTCAGAAAGGTATGGGTTGTCAAACGATCTAGCACATGTCTGGTTGCACACACTTTGCTTATATTATACTCTAGAGATTCATGGTACTTTGATAGTGGCTGTTCTCTCCATATGACTGGAACTCCATAATTTCTCACAAATATCACACCATACGATGGCGGGTATGTGGCTTTCTGTGATGGAAAGAAGAGTAGAGTGTTTGGAAAAGGTGAATTAAAGATAGATGGATTTCTAGTATTCACTATTGTGCTGTTTGTTGAAGATCTGAAGGAAAATCTTTTGAGCATAAGTTAGTTGTGTGAGGACAATATGATAGTGGAATTTCAGAAGGAAAAATTCATTGTGAGACATGGAGAAACCAAGGTTCTGTCAGGAATAAGATAATTAGATAATTGCTATCTGTTAGAGCAAGAAGTACGATGTATGATCTCGAAGCAAGATGAAGGAGTTTTGTGGCACAGGAAGCTCGGTCACATCAATTATAAAACACTGGTGAAAATTGCAAATATGAAAGCTGTACGAGGTATGCCTATCTTAACCAGCAAGGACAGAATTGTTTGTGGACCATGTCAGCAAGGTAAACAAATTTGATCCCCCCACTCTTCAGTTCAGTATATAACTACTTCTAGAAATCTGGAATTGTTGCATATGGATTTGATGGGTCCTGTCAATACACCTAGTATAGGTGGAAGGAAATATATCTTTGTATGTGTTGATGATTTCTCCAGATTTACTTGGGTAGCTTTTTTGAAAGATAAATCTGATACGTTGGAAGTATTTAGAAGTCTTGTAGTGAAGTTACAAACTAAAAAAGGAAGTCCAGTTGTGAAGATTGTTCGAATTCGTAGTGATCATGGCAGAGAGTTTGAGAATTCTCAATTTAGTGACTTTTGTGACGAGCTCGGGATTCAACATGAATTCTCCACACCTATCACCCCTCAGCAGAATGGTATTGTAGAACGAAAAAATAGAACTTTGCAGGAGATGGCTCGAGTCATGTTAGCGGAGAAAGACAATCACAAGAAATGGTGAGCAGAAGCTATCAATACAGCTTGTTATATAATTCATTGAGTATATCTACGGCCATTCACCAGCAAAACATCCTACGAGATTTGGAAGGGCAGGAAACCTAATGTCTTATACTTTCATGTGTTCGGAAGCAAGTGCTACATTCTCACAGACAGAGAGCAGTTGGCAAAATTTGACAATCGAAGTGATACAGGAATTTTTCTTGTCTATTCTATCAACAGTCGTTCCTAAAGAGTTTTTAATCATCGAACCAACACTCTCATGGAATCCATAAATGTTATTGTGGATGATTCAGAGGAAGAACAAAAGTCTGATGTTGTAGAAGAAGAACCCGGTAAAACTTATGTCCCAACACAGCCGCGTCAACCTGACAAGGTAGATCCATTAGTTGAAGCCAAACCTCATCAACATGCTGGAACAACTGAGCAGATTGGTACTGAACCTGTTGAAGCTGAATATGTTGGAACATCGTCCCCCGCTAACGAACCCTATGTTCCAACACAGGACCAACCTGAATCCAACATGAGAAGTACTCGATCGGTTCCTCGAGTGGATTACCGAAGGCTAGCTGGATTGCATTGCTTTTTTTCTCTCATTGAACCCAAGAACTACAAAGAATCCTTACTGGATGAGTATTGGATTGCTGCTATGCAACAAGAGCTAATTTAGTTTGCAAGAAATGACGTCTGGTATCTTACTCCTCGCCCCAAAGGCTTAAATGTCATTGGTACGAAGTGGATTTTCAAGAATAAGTCTGATGCTGATGGTCTAGTTACTCGAAATAAGGCTAGACTGGTAGCTCAAGGATATACACAAGTGGAAGGGGTCGACTTTGATGAGACATTCGCACCAGTTGCCAGGTTAGAGTCAATTCGAATGTTACTTGCTATTGTTTGCACTATGAACTTTATGTTATATCAAATGGATATCAAGAGTGCGTTTCTAAATGGAATGGTGAATGAAGAGGTTTATGTTGAACAACCTAAAGGATTTGAGGATCCTCATTATCCACACCATGTTTATCGCATCAAGAAGGCTCTATACGGTCTAAAGCAAGCACCTAGGGCGTGGTATGAACGACTTACTAACTTTCATCTTCAGAAAGGCTATCGTTGAGGGGGAGTGGATCGCACTTTATTCGTGCTTGAAAAGTATTCAAAAATTTTGATTGCGTAAATTAATGTTGATGATATAGTATTTGGCTCTACTTCGTCTTCTATGGTACATGATTTTGTCACCATCATGCAATCCGAATTTGAAAAGAGCATGGTTGGAGAACTCACTTACTTTCAAGGATTGCAAGTCAAGCAAGGAAGGAATGGTCTGTTCATAAATCAGAGTAAGTATGCTCTAAACTTAGTAAAGAGGTTCGGGCTGTGCAATGCTTGAGTAGTTCAAACTCCTATGGGTATCTCTGACAAACTGGTAAAGGATGAGAAAGGAGTTTTGGTTGATCAGAAATTATATAGAGGCATGATTGGAAGTTTATTGTATTTAACAGCTAGTAGACCAGATATATGTTTCAGCATTGGGATTTGTGCTAGATTTTTGGCTGATCCAAAGAAGTCGCATATCACTGCAGTTAAACGAGTTATTCGATATGTAAGTGGGTCTTCTGAGTATGGTGTGTGGTATTCTAAGAGTCAAGATTCTGAGTAACTTGGGTACAGTGATTCTGATTGGGCTTGTAATGCTGATGATCAAAAAAGTACCACATGTGGATGTTTCTTTATTGGTACGAACTTAGTGTCTTGGTATAGTAAGAAACATAATTCGATCTCTTTGTCTACTGCAGAAGCTGAGTATCTTGCAACAGGAAGCTGTTGTGCACAATTGTTATGGATGAAACAAATGTTGAAAGACAATGGAATTCATCAATGCTCCTTGAAGATTTTATGTGACAAAACAAGTGCTATTGATATCTCGAAAAATCCAGTCCAGCACTCGAGAACCAAACATATTGATATAAGACATCAATTTATAAGAGATCTGGTTGAAAGGAAGAAAGTGGAAATAGTCTATATTCCAACACATGAGCAATTTGCTGATATTTATACAAAGCCATTGGACTTAGCCATTTTTGAAAGCCTTCGACAACACTTAGGTGTTTGTCAAATTTGAGGTAATCCTTACCTTAATTTTAATGTACATATTCTGTTTATTTTTGTTTAAAAAATTGAAAAAGAACAAAAAAATAGAAAGAAGAAAAAATGTACAAAAATAGAAGATGGAGTTTATGGTATGTTGGAAGTTGTTTTAATCTGATATCTCGAGTTGACAAGAGGGAAAAGGGTCATCATTATACTTCTTGGAAAACCAAAAAGGAGTTTTGCGGGAAAAGATGAGGTGAGTTGAAGAGTTTTTGTTGGATTCAAAATTATCCAAAACCTTTCGAGTCCCTCTTTCTCAGCTCACTACCATTCTTCTCGGCATCCTTCGAAACCTAGCTGCACACTATCCCCACAATCCCTCTCCAAAGTAACTTCGTGCCAGAGAACGTCAAATCCCAACTCTCCGACACGAGAAGAAGAGCTTCCAGGAATTTCTCAACCCTCAAAGGGCATGGAGGATGAATCAATGATGGACCAAGTTGGGGCCGAAGCACTTCCTGAAGAAAAAGGGTCAATTGAAGAGAATGCCATCGAAGAAGAACAACTAACGGCCAATGTGGAGATGGCTCTGTCCATACATGATAGAGATTTTTCAGAAAATACAGAGGCTAAAGTAACAAAGGGTGGTGAGGAGAATAAGGAGGCTAATGGTTCAAACGGCAATGGCGAGAAGGAACACACCAGCACCACCAGACAGAGGCTATATGGGAAGGTAACTAGCCCTGATCCCCCTACTGTAAAATTTATGGGAATGGAGTTTGAAAGCTTTGATGAGATATTTAAATGGTTAGAGGTCAATAGAGTTGTAGTTGATCCAACCAAAATCAGGAGTATAGAGGGGGAATACTTGTCGGTTAAGGTAGAAGAATTAGTAATGGGTGATATTGGAGATGAATGGAGTATTGAAAATTGGAAAGTAAAATTTCTAAGAGGAAAGTATGGGATGTACAGAGGAAAAGATAAATCTCATGTGTATTGTCGGATGCTCTATCCGAGTGGATTCTGATACTGACATGGGAGGAAAAAACCATAATAATATATTTGGTAATGAATATGATGACAAAGAAGAAGATCAAATGACAAGTGATGTTGAGCAACCTGGAGAGCCAATGATTGGCCAGAATGATTTAGATCAAGAAGAGCACTGTGGGACACAATCTGATGAAGAAGGAGAAGGTGATAGTCTTGAGTATGTTCCAACACAGTTGAACTACTCGAGTGATGAGGTGCTTGATGAGTTTTTCCAAATGGCAAAGGGCTAGAGGAAGGTGACTACTTCGGAGGTTTTTCCACTTGCTAAGAAGCTCAAGATATGTAAGAAATTACCCAAGAAGAAGGCACAACCACCTGTATCGGTAAGTGATGCTTTGTTATTCACTTATTTTGATTTAAAATGTGAGTAGATGGATGAATTATTTGCTGAGAGGAGGTTTATCTTGGAGAGACCCATTGACTTAGAAGCTTATAGGGCAAGTGGATTTTTTGATTATCTGGAACAAATTGGAATGAAGAGAGCTGCAACCATTCAACTCCAGTATAATAGATAGGTTGTGATAGAGGCTTATGCAAATTTGATGACTGAGAATCTGGATATTAAATCTCCCTGGCTTGGTAGAATTTATTTAAGAGGGAAGATTGTGGATTTTTCGGCTACTAGGATAAACAAAATTTTACGATTGAAGACACCAAATTCTGAAGGGGTATTTCCTGATGAGTTAGATGTAACTGATGATAAAATTCTGGAAATTATCTCGAGGGGATACAAAGTCAAATGGCCTGAAACAGGATATTCATAGGCTTCATGCCTATCTTCAAGATTTTTTGGTTTGTACCAAATTGCTGTTCATTGCTGGATGCCTTCGTCAAACACAATTGCTCTTACCAGGGAAATGACAAAGCTTCTGTTCTGTGTTGGAACACAGAAGCAAGTAAATCTTGGCTTGTTCAATCAACAAAATTTGGTGAAGCAGGCAACAACTCCCAAGGCTAAACATGCCTTAGTAAATCCCTGTCTGATTTCAGCAATGGTTAAAAGTGCAAAGGTGAAGGGCAAGGCTAAAGACTTGATCATAGATGTAGACTTCCTAAGGCCGAATAAGAAGATTTTCGGAATGAGGCACATTCATGATTTACCCTGGAATCCAGAAGGCTATACATCAGCAGCAGCAGGAAAGAAGGCTAAACTTGTGCTTCTGAATGCAAGATTGGGAGCCATAACCATTCAAATGGCAGCGCTTGAGGTAGAAAAGACAAATCTGAGGGAAGAAAAAGAACAGTTGGAAGATTGAATCTAATCTGGATTTCTGCTCTATGTTCCAACATAGAGGTCAAAGTCAGGGGGAGCATACTGGATGCTTGTATCTTTGATTGGTCTTTTCTTTCTTTGGCATATGTGTGTTCCCAGGGGGAGAATTTTGAAGTTTTTTTGAAGTTTGAGTATGTGTTTTGTAATATGAAGTTTATCTTGTGGTGGAATTCTTGGATTTCGGGTATTCAGTTTTCGTGTTTTATGAGAATTCTAGTATTCAAATTTTTGTTCAGATTCAGTATTATGCATATTTTGCATATGTTCCAACATAGATGGATTTTTGGAGACCTATGTATATGATGATAAGTTTTTCGGTGTGTGACTAATGGTCAAAAAGTTATGGGTCCACAAAATGCTAAAGAGGGAGATTGTAAAGTCAGGAGATTTGCATTGAATATTTAATTGGCAGTTTTTATGAACATATTTGGAAACAAAAAACTTTCCATGTTGGAACATTTTAAAGTAGCATATTCACGCCAGGATAATTTTTACGGAAAAAGGAGATAGAAGATTATGGTATATATGATTTATGGAAATCTCAATATTCTTCTATATGAAAGTCGTGTGAAGCATACTTGATTTATGGAAAATCCCTACATATATGGAGTTGATATTTGCGAATATATGGGATATATTGTGATAAGGAAAATCCCTTTATTTATGGGATTTGGATATGCTTCAAGAAATAGATTTGGAATAGGAATATTGTGGAGATAATCATGGAGAATTCCAAACTGCTCATGGATGTAAAAGGGACAAACACGGCTGCGTTCTACACTGATTTAAGAGAGAGAAATGTGCACACAGATTTTATATACTTTCGAGAATTTCAAAGAGCCAGATTCCTATGTTCCAACATACCTGACCTGCAGTTCAAAATTCAGAATCACATACCTTAATTTCTCGGGAGGAGGAGATCCAGCGTCGACGAGTTTCGACGTCAGATGGAGTCTGATCAAGGCAGATCGGTAGCTAGGGGAGCTAGTAGAATTCACTCGTTATAATTAGCAAAGATAAGTATTATGTATGATGTACTTTGTACTGTGTCTTTCTAATTAGTGGATTCATTCTGAGCTGGATCAGGCCCCACAGATGTAGGTGGATTTCACCGAACTGCGTAACCAAGTCGTGTGTCGTTTATTCTTTAAATTATTACGTACTTGGTTAAATAGGTTAAGTTGGAACATACTAATAAGGTTTAGAAAATTTGGTAAAACCAATTTCAATTACATTTATCACATAATAATTATTGGTATCATTACTTGAATTTAATAATAAATTTTATTACACACAATATATATATATATATATAACTCTTGCTTATGATAATTTTGTGCATAACATGCACAACATGTGCGAGAACATCAGAGAGATTTGATCATTTTCAGAATTTCATAGCACAAAACACCTTATTAATTTATGTTGATTTTTAGAAATATAAATATTTGAAATTTAAGCTCTCAAAGATGCCCTTGCATGAATTAGACACTAAAAGTAGCAAATCGTTAACATAACATGTTTCTAATTTTTCACAATATCCTACACATAAATATTAGGTGTAGTTAGTTTAATTGTTTACTACTCTTCACTATATATGTGATATAAATGAACTATATTAAAAAAAATACTTTCATAATATTTAGGTTGCTTATGTTGAAATACTGAAATCTGAAACAACAATTGTGTTTTATGACCTTGCGTTCCATTTGAACCCTTATTGTTCAAAGGCATGTAACTATCTAAAGACATAGAAGGACCGAGAAAATCAACCAATTTTGGATAAGTATATCCTGTTCATCTTATAATTTAGTGCCCTATTTCTTTCAAGCACCAGAAATTGAACAATACGTCACACATTTCAAGGTTGTGGTAGATTTAGCTAATATGAAGACACGTGCAAAAATAAGTTTATAGAGGGAGCATTGAAAAAGGTGGCACTCTAAGAGATATTTACAGGATCGACAAGAAAAAGGTTTCTAGCATGGTTAGAGACAATAGAGTTGATATATGGGTGAAACTTACCGGTCACACCAAGAACCTTGGGCCCAATAGGAACAATATATGTATTAAAATTAGAGGATCCGATATTTTATATTCCCAAATACTTTATTAATGCATGCTAATCTCCCAGTTATATAAATTTCATTTTAATTTTTAAAATCGAATTATTAATAATTACCTTGCACACTTTATGCACTAAAATGAAATGGATCTTTGGAAGTAAAAACTTTAGCTGATGACTAGTTTGTGTCTAACATGCATGATATGTGCAAGAACATGAGAGGGATTTGATCATTTTCCAAATTTCATTGTACAAAACAATTTGTTAGTTTATGTCTATCTCCAGAAAAACATAAATTTACCTTTTGAAATATGTGTTGTCATACGGTGTACTTGCACTCATTATGCACTACAATGAAACATAACCTGACATCTTTATACTTTTTACAATATCCTACAAATAAATATTGGGTACAATTAGAGTAAGTATTTACTACTCTTATGTGTATGCATGATATAAATGAAATATATTTTTTATAAAATACTTTTACAATATTGGGGTTGCTTATTGAGAAATGCTGGAATTTGAAATGACAATTGTGTTTTATGAGATTGAATTCCATTTGAACCCTCATTGTCCAGAGACATGCAACAATCTAAGAAAAACATAGAAGGACCGAGTAACACAATCATTTTTTGATACGTTTCTCCTAATTATTTTACGCACTTAGTGTCATATTTCTTTCAAGCACCAATATTCCTACTTGACTTGACAAATTTTAAGGTTGTGGTCGATTTAGCTGTTATGAAAACACATGCAAAAGCTAGTTTAAATAGGGAGTATAGAAAAAGGGTACTCTAAGAGATATTTATTGGATTGAAAAGAAAAAAGTTTCTATCATAGTAAGAGACGATAGAGTTGATACATAGCTAGAATTTATAGGTCACACCAAGAGCCTTGTACCAAATAGGCACATAATATTTATGAAAATTATATGGATTTAGTGGTATCTAGAATTTCATATTCCACACTTTGTTAAGGCATGTTGTCTCCTGAATAAATAATTTTTGTATAAATTGGATTGTTAAACAATTACCTTGCATGCTTTGTGCACTATAAGGAAATAGATCATTAAAAGTAAGAACTTTTGCTTATGATCAGTTTGTTCTAATATGCACAATATGTGCAAGAACATGAGAGGGATTTGATCATTTCCCAAATTTCATTGTACCAAACACCTTGTTAGTTTTTGTTTAACTTTAAGAAAAGTGCTAAAATAACCAAATGTTCAAGTTGAAAGTAGCAATCTAACCTTGTAAAATTTTAAAGTGCAATTCTAACTCTATGATTTAGTCGAAAGTGTCAATCTAACCCAGGAAACTACCAATATGACCAATCTAATGACCATTATACCTCTTTGGGAAAAAAAATCAAAATTCGGAAAACCTAAAAAGATGATATTACACCCATTGCTTATTAACCAAAAAATTCAAAATCAGTAATAATTTATAAAATATAGGCTTAGATAAGCCCTTATTGAAAAAAAACTCATGGTCAAACAAGCACTTATTGAAACAAGTTAGGGTCAGATAAGCACTTATTAACAAACACTAAGGGTTTGATCAACACATATTGAAAAATCTCAGAGTTAGATCAGCACTTATTGAAAAAACTTAGGGTTGGATCATTGTTTATTGAAAAGCTTAAGGTTAGATCAACACTTAATTAAATAACCTAGCACTTAATTTTTCTGGAGAGTTTTCTCCAATGGGTGGAACCAATCCGGTTTCTGTTATCCGGATAAGAGATTAGATAGAGGTCTATGTACTATTCAGTGGAACACAAAATTTCTAGCATCTTCTATCCAAATCCTGAATAGACAATTCTCAGATCACTCTCCTCTCCTCCTACAAGTATCATCACTAGTTATCTCTCACCCTAAACCTTTCAGGTATATAAATACCTGGTTTAATAGACCAGAATTTATAGACCTAATCAAAGAAAATTGGTCCCCCCTATCCCTCAGTCATGAATGTTAGGTTTTTATCTAAAATTGATTAGACTTAAAAAAATGATGAAGATTTGGAATAGGAACTGCTTTGGTAACATAGATGCTAATGTAACTACCGCAGAGGAAAACCTTAGATTACATGAATCTATATATGACTCCACCCCCTCAGATTTAGAACTAATCAAACTAAATAAGAATAGGGCATTATTACTTAGAGCTCTAAAGGAAAAAGAAAAATTCTGGAAACAGAAAGCAAGATCAAAATGGTTTAAACTTGGTGATAATAATACTCAGTTTTTTCATAAAACTGTACAGGAAAAGAACTGTAGGTTACATATTTGAAAAATTAAAAACAGACATGGACAATGGCTTAACTCCCAATTAGATATCCAAAAAGAAGCCTCAGAATATTTTTCTGAGCTCTTATCTGAGCCTAACCAGTTGGTTAAATAACACTTACTACCCTCATTTTCTTAGCCAAATACCCACTATCCTTACTGAACAAGACAATCTAACTCTATCCAAACCAGTTTCAGAAGAGGAACTCAAATTAGTGATAATGAGTTTGAACAAAAATAGTAGCCCGGGTCCAGATGGTTTCTCCTGTAAATTCTATACCAAATGCTGGGATTTTATTAAGGAAGATCTTATATCTAATGTAAATGATTTTATCTTAGGATCATATATGCCAAGGGGCATCTCTAGCACCTGGATAACTCTAATTCCAAAGAAAGCAACACCCTCCTCCTTTGATGATTTCAGACCTATTAGCCTTTCAAATGTTGTAAATAAAATATGTTCTAAGGTTCTGATGGAAAGATTGAAACCTTATATGGAGATTTAAATTTCACCTAATCAAACTGCTTTCATGAAATAAAAAGATATTTCTAATAATATACTTTATCTTCAGGAAATGATAAGATTTTTAGATAAAAAGAATAGAGTGCCTAACTGTATTCTTAAGCTGGACCTCAGAAAATCTTTTGATAGAGTTAGTTGGAATTTTTTAAAAAACATACTTTGTAGATTTGGTTCTACTGGGAATTTTTTGATTGCAGTGATGAATAATCTCTCCCAGCCACACTTCTCTGTGCTTATAAATGGTAATCCGGTGGGCTTTTTTAAATCTACCCGAGGCATCAAACAAGGTGATCCCTTATCCCCCTTCCTCTTTAACAGTTTTTCAGAAGCTTTCTCTAGGAGTCTCTCCTTCATTTTTCTGAATAATAGTCTTACATCTTATCAGTTACCCTCTGCCATCACACCAGCCTCCCATTTAATGTATGCTGATGACACCATCAGTTTCATGCAGGCCTCAAAACCTAACCTAATTAAGATCAAAGCTTTCCTTGAAATCTTTGAATCCACCTCTGGCCAGAAATTTAACTTTGAAAAATCTGATTTTTATATTAGCAAACAAGCTACACCTGCTAGGATAAATCAGGTTAGGATGATCTTAAAAATGAAAAAGGATCTTTTCCTTTTAAATACCTTGGTTGCACAATTTTTAAAGGTAGAACACTTAACATATATTTCCAACCTCTATTGGAACTCTTAGATAAAAAACTGATGAATTGGAAAAATAAATGGTTAAGTTCAGGAGGTAAATTGACCTTAATTCAATCCTGCCCATACTCCTTACCTCAACATATATGGAATGTCCTTAAGCCACCTATTCATATAGTTAAGACACTAGAGAGAAGGATGTACAGATTTTTTTTAGGGAGAAACTGAGGGTAAAAGGAATAAAGTTTGGAAAAAATGGTCTGATCTAGCTACCCATAGGTCTCAGAATGGTTTAGGTTTCAGATCAGTTTAGGCTATAGTTGACTCTTGTTCACTTAAACTATAGTGGAAAAGCCAACTGGGTACTACTATGTGGGCCAAAATGATTTGGTCCTTGCCCCAAACACACAGAAAATCCCAGACTTGGAAGAGAATCTGCTCTGTTAATTCTTTTGCTGAAAGTAATACTCTAATTATTCATGGGAAAGGAAACTGTAATCTCTGGACTGCTAACTGGTGCCCTAATGGGCCACTTTTAAATCATATCCCTACCTCTATCATCTCTCCACTCTTCTCTTGCTCAGTGGCTCATTTTATCTGCAACAAAGACTCTATCCTACCTCAGATTTATCCTTTTTTAGAACATGATACTCTCATTTTTTTGCAGTTGGCAGAAATCAATGAAGACAGAGAGGATAGACTTATCTGGAAACCAGAGGTGACAAGAGCTTTTACCTTTAGATCAGCCTACAAGGCTCTTACTTTCTCCTCAGGTACCTATCCTGCTACTAATCTTATATGGAATCCCAGAATGCAGAAAAAGATCTCTATTTTCACATGGAAACTGCTGCACTCTTTTTTGCCTTTTGATGATGTTTTAATGAAATTTGGTTTCAATCTAGCTTCAAAATGCCCCGTATGTAACCATTCTGATTCTCTCCAACACTTTTTCATCTCTTGTCCCTTGGCTTGATCAATATGGAATGAGATGGCTGTTTTATTGGATTTAACCTCCATAGTCTAGACTCTATAACTGACAGGTTCTTTGTATTTTGGAATTGTCATGATCTTCCCAGAATGCACCAGCTGATTTGTAAACTGCTTCCCTCTCTGATTTGCTGGTCCCTATGGAAAGCTAGAAATGGTTTCCATTTTTGATAGCAAAAATTTCTCTCCAGTACATATATGCAAGGAAATCCGTGATCTTATCTTCCTATCCCTCTCTGCCAAGCCTTGTCCATCTATTTCCCACCACTCTATGAGCCTTAGCTTTTCTCAACTGATCCCCTCCCCTAGACCACCACCAAAACCTACAATCTCTATTGTCTACTGGGAAAGGCCGAAACCAAATAGCATAAAAATCAATGTAGAGGCCTCCTGGTCCTCTACTAACTCCACTGTTGGCCTTATTGCCAGAAACTGTAATGGTATTCCGTGCCTTATAAAATCTACTAACATTTTAGTTGATTCATCACTTCAAGCAGAAATCAAGGCTATTTTATTTGCTTGTCAGGCCTATCCATCTTTGGACAGTATTTTCATCATTGAATCAGACTCTTTGCTGGCAGTGAAAATGATCAAGAATCCATGTTCTGCAAAGTGGTCACTATACCCTTTAGCTTTTAAGGTGCACTCCCTATTAAAAAAGGCCAACCTTTAACATGTTTTTATGGAATGTAACTCTGTTGCAGATGCAATTGCTAAGGACCACCCTGCCCACATTAGTGAACTCTCTCTGAACCCTTCCAATATCCCTATACACATTAGAGGACTCATCAAACTGGATAGGGATCACACACCCTACATTAGAATACATAGGCATGGCACTATTAGAATACGAGCAGAAAAAGTATCGTTGAACTATTTTCTCACATCTTACGCGCAGAATGACCAGCATTTTCCAACCTTTTGGCAACATGTATAATACAAGGTGAGAAGAAGTAGAATAAGCTTTCACATAGAAAAGATATAGACCTGCTGGGTCTTGATTCCAAGTTCTTTGGCTAAGCTTTCTTTCACATCAGTTTTGGGATATTGATTTTTCCTAAAAGATTCAAGGAGCCTCTGCACAAACACAACAAAATGGCCATGGAAAAGGAAGCAATCATTCAATCAATTTTTCGCGCTTCATAATTATTTTCATAAATTCATCGGGGAGTTGGTGCTTGGCTTAAAGGAAATTTCACTACCACATAGACGCCATCTAGCACCGGTTTTTTAGCACCAGTTTTTAAAACCGATGCTAAAAATCTAATAGCATTGATTTTTTAATTTTTAACACAGGTTTTAAAAACCAGTGTTAATTTAACACCGGTTTTTTAATTTTAACATTGGTTGTTTAAAAATCGGTGCTAAATTTTACAATAGCACCGGTTTTGGAAACAATTAGCACTGGTTTTTAAAAACCGGTGCTAAAAATTTGAAAATTTTATTTTTCCCGCCAAAGAAATAGCCAAAACTTTTTAAATAGCACCAGTTTTGAAAATATTATCACCGGTTTTTAAAAATCGGTGCTAAATATTTGTAAAATTATATTTTCCCGGCAAAAGATTCAAAATAGAACCGGTTTTAATTAAAAATAGCACCGGTTTTAAAAATCGGTGCTAAAAATTAAATAATAGCGCCGATTTTTGCAAAACAATAGCACCGGTTTTTAAAACCGGTGCTAAAAATTAAAACTTAGCACCGATTTTTGTAAAAAATAGCACCGATTTTTAAAAATCGGTGCTAAAAATTTTCGAGACTCATTTTCCCGCCAAAGAAATAGAAGTTTTTTTAAAAATAGCACTGGTTTTGAAAATATTAGCACCAATTTTTAAAAATCAGTGCTAAATATTTGTAAAATTCTATCTTCCTGCCAACAAATTCAAAATAGCACCGATCTTAAAAACCGGTGCTAAAACTTAAATAATAGCACTGGTTTTTCAAAAAATAGCAAAACCGGTGCTAAAACTTTTCTATAATCATTTTCCCGCCAATGAAATAGCCCAAAAATTTTAAAATAGCACCGGTTTCGGAAAAATTAGCACCGGTTTTGGAAGAAAGTAGCACCGGTTTAAAATTTTCCCGCCAAAGAAATTGCCAAAAAAATTTCCCGCCAAACAAATTGCCAAAATTTTTAAACATAGCATCGGTTTTGGAAGAAAATAGCACCTGTTTAAACCAGTGCTAAAAATTTCCGCCAAAAAATTCCCCCCCCCCCCAAAGAAATGCCAAAAACTTCTAAATATTTTTCGAAATTTTTTAAATTTCATTATTTCTGCCCAACAAATTAAAAAAATTCACTAAAAATTTCAAATAATCTTCCCAGAAATTTCATGAGCTGGGAGCAGCTGCGCAACCGCTCTAAGCTATTTTTTTAACTTTCAAAATCGTTCACTTCTTTTGTTGATTTCAACTAATGACTAAGTTAAGTTAAATTAATCAACGATTAACCTTCACTGGCCTCATATATACAAATAAGAATAAAATTTGTTTACATTAACTAATTAATGTTCAACCCTTAATTGATTTAGCATACTCCCTTCGTTCCGGATTAAATTGCACAAGATCAAAGATTCAGTCAAACTAAGAAAACTTTGACGACATATTTGAATAAATATATAAAAAATCGTGAAAACTTTACTTGACTTTCAATAAATAAACACTAATGAGTGGGTCTCCTGACAGGCGGCCTGTCAATAAGTTTATGGACAGACCACTTATTTCTTACCTTATACATTGCATTTCTTAAATTACATACAAAATTTAAAATTTTTGAATTTTTTTTTATATTATATATTTTTATATTTTCACCTTCAAATACATATTATTACTTGTTTTAACTTATAAAATGCAATATTTAAATTTTATAAAAAAATACAACATTTTAGGCAAATACCCCTGAGGACTGTCCATTAGCTCATGGAAAGGCCGCCTTTCCTGAGACTTTCCCAACACTAATATCTAGGCAAACTTTGACTAATCGACGGTCAAACTATACTTGACTTTCAATATATAAACACTAATAACTAGGCTAACTTTGACTAATCAACGGCCAAACTATATTTGACTTTCAATATATAAACACTAATAACAAAGTTGACTTTAACTAATTAACGATCAAACTTTATTTGAATTAGTGTATAATAAATACTAATAAAAATATTTTACTTTGTCTAATCAACGGTCAAACTATACTTGACTTTCAATATATAAACACTAATAACTAGGCTAACTTTGACTAATCAACGGTCAAACTATACTTGACTTTCTATATATAAACACTAATAACAAAGTTGACTTTAACTACTTAACGGTCAAACTTTATTTGAATTAGTATATAATAAATACTAATAAAAATGTTTGACTTAGTCTAATCAACGGTCAAACCTTACTTGATTTTCTATATATAAACACTAGCCCAATTTGGCCATTTATGAAGCAAAAATAATAGCCCAATTTGGCCATTTTTGAAGTAAGTCTGAATTTGGCCATTTATGAGCAAAAATAATAGCCCAATTGCAATGTAAGTGTGTAACCCTAATCATATAAACGTTCGGGCGCCTCTTCTGCAATTTAGAGTCTGCATATCTCTTTGGCACCACCATATACCATACGCCAACACCACCCCCGACTTAACGTCTTCACCACCACCGCTTCAATCGCCACACAACTGCTCCATTCGCCTCATCACCGCCTCACCATATGCGCAACCACCGCATCACCATCTGTGCCACCACAGTCTCCACCACCGGTAGATATATCATCGCGCCACACTGCTGGCTCCTCTTCGTGCTCCACCTCCTTCTCAATGCTCCACAAGCTCTCACTTCATGGCATTCACCCGTGTATTACGCCGCCACCACTTCTCAGCACTGCCACCAATTCTCAGCGCCACCACCACTTCTCAGCGCCACCACCACTTCTCAGCGCCACCACCACTTCTCAGCGCCACCACCACTTTGTGTTTTACCGCCACCACAACTCTGCGTTTGATCGCGCCTCACCACCGTTGATTTGTCGATCTTCGTTTCTAGATTTTATGGTATTCGTTTCTATCAAGAACTTATATTTTTTGGTTGAGTTTATGTGTAAGAAGATTTAGCTTATAGTGTTCTACTTGTTTTGTTACTGTGTAGTTGAAGGTGTAGATCCCATTGGACGAGAGAATTTCCTCAAATTTCTGGATATTGATCTGCTATGACGTGTGCATACGTTTTGCACAGGTGAATCTTTGATGAAGTTCCATTCTAGTTCGTTTGAGCCGATGTCAATATACATATTGCTATGATAGTTTTTTGAAGCACATGTTGTTAGGTTAGTTATTGATTATGCTTGGTTTTGGATCTGTTTTCTATTTTTCTTCGTTCTGGTTGCTAAAAGTTTGTATCTTTAAATTTTTTTGCAAACTGGGATTGTGTGGTTTCATTATTTCGAGCTGGTTCTCCTTGTCTACTGTTCTTTTTGTCTTTTGAGCTCAAGTCCTTTACATTAAAGAACCAATCAGTTTTTTTTGGTAAACTATTAATGTGATGAAGCTTTTGTCATGCATATCTTTTGAATTTTGCAACCAAGATATGGGTATATTCTATCTTTAGCAGCAGACTTGTGCATTAGTATAGTACTATTAGTCCTATACTCCTATCCTTCATAGACTCTAAAGTGATGTTGTCTGATCTGCGTGCCAGAAATATCCATGTAGTCTTGTAAAATCAAATTCTTGCATGAATTTCAGTATTAAGAAAGACATGGGCAATGTTTTTTTCCAGCTATGCTTTCAAATGGTGTGCTCGCCTTGTGTTGTTTGGAAGTTGAAGAGTTTATTTATACATTTTGTGTGAGCTTTTGTCTTGAAGATCTCTTTTTAGTTGATTATATGTGTAATGTTTAAGTGGATCTTGTATTTGGTCTAAATTTGAGGATGGTTTTAAACTTATAAATTTTTGAATGTGGACAAATAAATACAAAGACGAACTTTGTGATTTCTCCATATTAATGTTTGATTCTTTGTTTTACCTGTGCTTTGTTGTCACTGCTTCAAAGAATGGAGTTTGGCAACTAAAGATGGAAATTATTATGTTGCAAGTTTTCCATCTTTAGTTTGGTTTTAAACATCCGATGTTTTCTTGTTCATATGGTTATAGATAGCCTTGGAGGTACTAGTAGCGTCACCTTAGCCTAAAACAAAATGAATCATATTTCTCGTACTATTGCAGAAACAATACACCCTTTTTTATAAGGATGGATGAAGTAAAATTTAATATAGTTAAGGGTGAATTAAACCATGAATATGATAGGTTATACATGGTGGAGACGTTGAATACACTGATATTTTTGCAACGTGCAGGTACATGCAACCCCGATGGATTGTTCAAGATTCTTTCATTCTCATTCCAAGGATTTTAGCCACTTCCTGGAAACAGTTCTGCTTCAAACGAATATCTCTTTAACCATAAATTGTGCTGCAGTAGTTTTATTATTGTATAATTAGGTCTATTATTCTTGTCATAGTCGTGTGAGACAAGGTGTTTGTATACATTAATGTGGAAATAGATTATTAATTTTGTGAAGTTGATTTTATTAATAAATTAATGTGGAATAAAATTGTTAACTTTGAGTTTTTTCCCTTTCTCTGAAAGCTGCAGCGCGCTGCAGCTTTCGGAGGAAGGGGTTTTTTTTCGTCGTCGTAAATAAATTAGCACCGGTTACTAACAAAAAAACTGGTTCTAAATTAGCACCGGTTTTCTAACCGGTGCTAACAAAAAAAACCGGTGCTAATTTAGCACCGGTTGAGAAACCGGTGCAAACAAAAAAACCAGTGCTAATTTAGCGCCGGTTGAAAAACCGGTGCTAACAAAAAAACTGGTGCTAACAAAAAAAATCGGTGCTAATTTAGCACCGGTTGAAAAAACCGGTGTTAAAAAAAAACCAGTGTTAAATTAGCATCGGTTGAAAAAAAACTTGTGCTAGAACAAAAAAAAACCGGTGCTAGAGGTGGATCTCTGTGGTAGTTTGCACATTGCACTGCTTTTGATGAAGCATATAACTGTAATCACTGATGCGTGTTCGACCACCGACCGGTCGTTGGCTTGGGTTTTTCTCGAACTAACCTCTAATCAAACTGTCCCTGGGGTCTCCAATGCTTAAGTTAATCCAAGCATTTTATATGATTAAGACAGAATGAATGACAAGTAAATGTGTACCTTGTATTTATACTCTGTTTCTTAAATAACGTACTCCTTAATTATCGGCCTTAATTACCCACACATGCGGTAATTAATTTAGAGTATTAAATATTCCCCTAATCGGGCTGCCATATCTGCGGCCCAATGGCCTTCTTGGGCCTAACCTCTATCAGCCCCCAGAAAAGGAGGTTCTCGACCTTAGAAAGCTAGAATGTCATGAAGGTCTTTGAGGTCTCGAATGCATGGGATAATTCAAGAACTCAAAATGAACCTTGCACGTTGTGTTGCTGGCTTCGAGGATGAGAACCTAGTTTTCTAATCAATTTCATCATTTAAGATTCTGAAAGGGTGCATGCGTGCAATACAATGGCGCATGTCAGTACCCCCTAAAACACTGCGCCGTTAGAAGAGGAAGAGGCGATCACGTCTTTCTATAACTTTTTATATTTCCAATGCCTAAATAATTACCCATCTCTTCAGCCCCCATATTTACCCCTTACCCGTGCTTCCTTATTTACTTTTCTCATTTGCAGGCGTCTTCTTACAAGATTTTTTTCAATATTTCTCTCATGAGCGATCTAACCTCCATCACTTTTTTCAGGAATCGGTATGTTTTTTCATCCCTATTCTCTTTCTAATATTCTAGATTCCCCCTTTTCCATCATGGCTTGCTCTGATAAGGGTTCCGCCTCCAAGAAACTTTCCGGCGAAATCAGGGCAGGTGAGTCAGGGGTTAGTACGCTAGAGAGAAACGTTAGAGACCCGGAGCGTACCCCCTCCGAAGAACTCCAACTTGACTTTGATGCTGGAGAGGGCATATCTGCTAGTCTTGGGAATGAGCGGATCTTTCTCATAACTTATATGCCTTCTCAAGAAGTTGTTGAAAATTGGCTTCTGGGCATGGGCAAACCCTACATTAGGATGTTCCCCACGAGCGGCAAGATTGGTTTTTACCCTCCCCCAAATCCAGAGCTCGAACCCATAAGGGAGTAGGAAAAAGTATTTCCTCTGAGGGAAAAGACGATCCTTGAGGGGGGGACACCCTCGAGTGGAACTCGTGAATCTTCTTTGGCCGAGCCCTTTCAAGAGAAGAAAAAAGGGACTCGCTGAAGATTAGGGCTAAAATACTCAGGAAGGGAGCCCCATGTTCCAGTAGTGGGAGCCGATATTTCCAAAATTTTGGACTCGATCCTTCCTGGCCAACAAGTAGCTCCAGATGCTAATTTTCAACCCTTTCGAGAAGGTGATTCCTCCTATAACCTTCCCAAAAGAAGATTGTCTATCTCTCTCCGACATCTTCATCGCGGGCTCACCTTTCCCTTTCTGCCCCTTTTTTCCAAACTCATTAGGCAATTTCAGGTGAGCCCTACGCAAGTCCACCCCAACGTTCTGGTGATCATCATGATGTTCTTGACTAGATGTGATGAATTTGGTATTAAACCTAGTTATAAGCTTCTTGGCTCACTATACTTTGTGTCCTATAGTGGGTGGGCAACCGATATGATTATCACGTTTGCCCGTCGAGAAGTACATCGTAAATTTTTTGGTGTTCCTGGCAATTCAGATGATTGGAAAAACTGGAAGAAAGGTATCTCATTCAATAGCAGGAGGAATCTAGTCCCTCTGTGGAATTGGGCTGTGCAAGTTGAATCTCCCAAACTTGGGGAATAAATATGCCTAGGGCCCTCGAGAGAGACAGACAAAAAGTGTTGTCCAGCTCCCTCGACTACGGCCTTTTAAACAACTCTAACCCTCGAATTGGCAGCTTTGCATTCTCGCCTAGAATCTACAAAAGATATGTGTATAACACACTTTGGAAAGATACAAGAAAAAGGTGAAGGGAACGTGAGGGCCTCAGAGATGGCCCTCCCCTCGAAATCATTGTTAGAAATCTACTTCTCTTATTTGTTGTGTTATTATGTTCATCACTATTGACTGATCTTATTCTTTTTCCATTTTTAGTGGGTTTCGCTAAGGGTTTAAAGAAGCAGAAGCCCTAGAAGTAGGGCTAGGCTCGCTCTAAGGGGATCATTGATTCCTTGAATCAGGCCTCTATTCCACTGACTTCGGTGTCTCCCCTCCTACAGCAGGCTTTGAGAGGCCTATGTCAACCGGTGATGCTCAACAACCACCTATCACTCGAAACATTTGCAAGAAGACAAGGGAAAACAACAAAACTATCAGCTCTTCCTCCCCAGGGCTGCTTATGGGAACATATGGCAGTGAAAATGTTCAACAACAATCACTGTCCCATTCGAATGATGCGGTCCCCACATTCGGGTTCAAGTATCACCTTTCAGAGATTGGCTTTCATCCTGAGGTACTTTTCCTCTCTTTTCTCTCTTCCTCCCCCTTTTATTTTGTTAGCATCAATCTGAGCTAAAGTTTTTGATCAGGCTTCTAAAATATATCACGAGGCCACCGCGAGAATAGAGGCCCTCTATTCCCTTGGCTCCGCTGGCAAGGTTAGCCTTCGTGAGGAGCTCAGCAAAAAAGATGTTGAGATTTTGCAGCTAAGGGAATCTCTCGAAGGTAACCAACAGGTCCTTGAAGGGAAAGACAAAATGGTCGAGAAGAAGGATATGGCGCTTGAAGATGCCACATGGGCTGTTCAAGAAAAGAAAATACTCTTGGGGGCTCTTGAAGAAAACCAAAAGCTTTGGGACAATGAGAAGTAGGGTGTGGATGCCGAGAGGCGTCAATGGTTGCTAGAGAGGGATACCCTCACTAAGAGGGTTCAAACTGCAGAAGAGAAGGTTCAAGCAGCAGAAGATCTAGCCACGTAGGTGCGGCTGCTTGAGTCCTTCAAACACAATCTATTGAATAGTCCGGAGCTTGCTAAATATTTCCTGGATCTTCTAAGGGTGGCTAAGGAGATTGGCAGCAGCAAACTAATCGAGGAATTTTTAAAGGCACAGGTGTCCGCCTCTCTTTTTGAAGATTTGGCCAAATAGGTGGACGAACTGGTTAATCCAGATCTCGAAGCCACCATGGTCGAAAAATGGGATAAGGC
Organism: Rubia yunnanensis; assembly: GCA_037428765.1. Taxonomy (NCBI): domain Eukaryota; kingdom Viridiplantae; phylum Streptophyta; class Magnoliopsida; order Gentianales; family Rubiaceae; genus Rubia; species Rubia yunnanensis. The sequence continues at coordinate 32,174,668 of CM075067.1, read as the reverse complement.
TATAAAAATGATGGCCTTCACTTTGCCCTATTGGATTTCATCAAGGCCAAAGGGGAGTTCTTTACTGCCTAGGGGATTCGAGCGATCCCCCTTCCAGAGGATATAGGCGCCTCTCCTGGGCAAGATTCCCCCATCAATCAGGTGGAAGAAATAATTTCTTCCACATAAAAGGAGGATGATTCCTGGGTTGGTTACTGACTATAAAATTTTCCTCTTCTCTGTTTTCTTTTGTTGTTTACTTAAGGCCCCTTGATTGTAACCCTATTTTTTTGAGAATCAATGAGAATACACTTTTTTTTCCTTTTTCCTGCAACTTATTGATTCTACATTTTCTTTCTTTTCATAGTATAATTCATTCAAAATGGTGATAGAAGCTACTTGCGAGGAACTTTCGAGTGCCCAAAAAGAGCTGAATGAGACAAATAAACAGTTACTGATTGCCCTACAAGATCTTTCTAAATGCAACCAAGATAAAGACTCCTTGAAGAACAAGCTCCACCACCTCGAGGCCGAGATGAAGCTGTGGCAATCTAAAGGTCATCCTACATTCAAGTGGTTTGTCAAGGATTTCCTTACTAAGGAATTTAATGGCACCTATAATTTAGAGGTGGTTAAGGTTTGCGATCCCACTGATAAAGAACTAGAAGAAATGATGTGGAAAATTTCTTTGAAGTTCGGTTCTCTGAAGTCCTGCCTTGTCGCTGCAACTAGGCTCTTAGTTGAGAGAACCCCCTTGAGAGAACCCCCCCCAGTTAAAGATATCTCTTTGGTGGAATCCATTTTATTAGAAAAGGACAAAATCACTGGGGAGATTAAGGCCTGGAAGGTACAAGCTACATAAATGGAGCAGCATTCGCTGAGTATAAAGAAATAATTGCCTCCTATGAAGTAAGCCTTTATTCCCACATGCTTTCTCACAACACTCCTTCCTCCTACCTAATCAGCAATTATCATCTTCCAAAGTTTCTATTAAAGGTTACCCAGTACGGGATGGAAGAGGTCAACATCCATGAGAATGGGACCCCACGGTAGAAGAAGGCTTTTGACCTCTTTCTTGATTGGCTAGTGGAACCGAAGGGTAATGGATCTACCCCCCTCGAGTTTTTTCTCTACCCCTATGTCACAGAAGTTAGCCGTGAAAGATGTTGAACCACACCTTGTCCCATTAAGAAAAAGTAACCAAGGGCCTCTATCAAAATTCTGGAAAAGCGCTGGGTCACCCTCTATTCGAACCTTCCACAAATAAATGGTGTGGGACCATCGCCGTCACTCCCTCAGAAAATCCTGTAGGGGAGAAAATGAAGGATATCCAAAGGGAGGCTTGTATAAAGTTGGAAGAACTCAAAGAAATAGAGGCAAATGTGCAGAAGCTAGGAAAGCCTAAGTCCACTGAAGAATTGTTTCAAATGGGATTTCCTCCCAATGAATGAATATACGTAGATGGATTAACTTGGATAATTATTAGTGTAAATATTGTATCCATAGTATTTTTTGAAATTTGAGTGAATAATTAATATTCTTTTCGTCTCTATTATTTTACCCTTTGAACAGGAGCGCCCTGTGCATGTTCTTAAATAGAAATTGAGCAATTTGGAGACAAGAATTTTACCCAGGCTCAGTGTTTTCACCTACATCCTACCAATGTCGCCTACTAGCTTACCATTTCAAGATTATAGTTTTGCTTTTGTGTGCTGCTTTAGAGCCAACCACTCAAACATCATCTAGAGTGCCGCTTTAGAGCCAACCACTTGAACTTCATCTAGAGCTTTGCTTTAGAGCTAACCACTCAAACATATCTAGAACGCCGCTGTAAAGCCACCCTCTCTAATACAAACTAGAGTGCCACTTTAGAGCAAACCACTCGAACATATCTAGAGCGCTGCTTTAAACCACCCACTCGAATAAAAACTAGAGTGCCGCTTTAAAGCAAACCACTCGAACATCAACCGTAGCTGGAAACATCATCTAGAGTGCCGCTTTAAAGCAACCCGCTTGAATACCAACTATAGGGATGCTTTAAAGCAAACCACTCAAACATCAGCCATAGCTAGAAACATAATCTAGAGCGCCGCTTTAAAGCAACCCGATCAAATACCAACTAGAGTGCCGCTTTAGAGCAAACCACTTGGTCATCATAGCTGGTAGTATTTTCTCAAGTTGCCAATGTTCCACCTTCTTAGTACCCAAACCCCGCTCATATGTTCGAGATCATAGCTTCCCCCCGGATGTGATTCGATCACTTTATAAGGTCCTTCCCAATTCGCAGCTAACTTTCCCTCGGGCTCCATTATGATTTTTTCATTTCTCCCGGGTTGAAGAACACCTTCTTTACCCTTGTTTTGTGATATCTTATGACCTATTCCTTGACCTTAGCCTTGTGTAGAGAAGCTAGCTCTCTCTTTTCCTCCATCATATCCAGATCTAGACATCTGTTTTGCTAATTCATTGTCTCATCTAGAGCAACCATTATCCTTGGGCTAGGAACTCCTATTTCCACAGGAATTACTGCTTCTGAACCATATCCCAGGCTATAATGCGTTTCTCCTGTAGCGGAAGACTCATTTGTCCGACATGCCCACTACACATTTGGTAATTCCCATATCTAGTTACCTTCTGCCCCCTCGAGGCATGCTTGTATTCCATTTACTATTGTTCTGTTGGTCACTTCCACTTTCCCATTAGCTTGGGGGTGGTAAACAGATGTCCCCTCTTGCTTGATCTTATACTCCTTGCACCATTTCTTGAAGGGATCCTGGGCAAACTGTGTTCCATTGTCCGTAACAATTGTCCTTGGGATTCCAAAATGGCACACAATATTCTTCCAGCAAAAGGAGATGGCCATTTTTCCCATTATATTTTTGAATGGCATAGCCTCTACCCATTCGGTGAAATAATCAACGGCCACTATTAAATATCTTAATTTGCCTAGTGCTTCCGGAAAAGGGCCCACCAAATCGATTCTTTATTTGTCAAATGGCCACAAACTATAGATTCTTCTCATTTCTTCTTGTGGAACATGTTTTATAGGTGCATTTCTCTGACATTGATGGCAAGCCTGAATATACCGGTTCACATCCTCGAACATTATTGGCCAGTAAAACCTGCTCGAATGAGCCTTTTCGCCATGGACATGGCCCTCTGATGGCTGCCACACACCCCTTCATGGGCCTCCCTTATGAGCGTCCTCTTTATGTTTGCTTCCCATCGGAACCTGCGTCAATGTATAAAATTTGAAGTTTTTTAACAAGTCCTTTACTACCTCGAGGTATCTCTGCAAATTACGCTCTCTGGCCTCGTATTCTCCATTCACCTGTTGAACCACAATTTGAGAATCACTGAAAACCTCCAGTTTCTCTACTTGCAGCTCCTTCACAAGGTGAAATCTAGTGATTAATGCCTCATATTCAACTTCATTGTTGGTTGCATTAAATGCAAAGTTCAATGCTTAAGGATAATCTCTGCCCTCAGGGCCAGTAAGTAGGACTCCCGCTCCACTTCCCCTTGAATGTGAAGAACCATCCACATACAACTTCTACATCTTTCTTTGCCTTATGTCTTCATTCTGAATGGGATTTAAACACACTTCCAGGGGTTCTGTAGTTTCCACGATAAAATTTTCCAGCGCCTGCCCCTTAATCGCAACTCGAGGATGATACTGGATATCATGCTTTCCTAAATCCACTGCTCACTTCATTATTCTTCTGGAAATCTCTAGGTTTAGCAGGATATGCCGAATTGGGTGGTTCATGAGCACCACTATCTTATGTCCTTGGAAGTAAGGTCTCAATCTTCGGGCTGCATGCACAAGAGTTAGAATCAACCTTTCAAGAACCGTACACCTTATCTCCGATCCCTGCAAGGCACGGTTAACGAAGTAGATTGGGTGCTGAACCTTTTCCTTTTCTTTAACCAAAGTCACGCTAATTTCTATCAGTGCCATAGAAATATACAAGTACAATGTCTCATCCTTGTCTAGTTTCATCAAAGTAGGCAATGTCCTCAAATGCTCTTTCAACTAATCAAATACCTCTTCGTACTTACTATTCCACTCTAACTTCTTTGCCATTCGAAGAACATCAAAGAAAGGCAAGTGCTTCTCTGCCCCCTTTGATAAGAACCCGCTTAATGTTGCCAAAGATCCTGTAAGCTTCAGCACATCCTTTATCAATTGTGGGATTTTCATTGTCCTCAGAGCTTTGACCTTTTCTGGGTTTACGTCGATCCTCCTCTTTGGAATCATGAATCCGAGAAACTATTCTACTCCTACACTACTGACACACTTAGACGGGTTCTTCTTCAAATTAGCTTCTCAAAGCTTATCGAATGTTTCTTCCAGGTCTTTTAATTTTTTTTGATAACTCTCGCTTTTGACCACCATGTAATCCACATATATCTCCATGTTTTTCTCTATATGTTCCTTGAACAGTCTATCAACCGGCCTGTGGTAAGTAGCCCCAGCATTCTTCAACTCAAAAGGCATTTTCTTATAGCAGTATGTGCCCACATATGTAATGAACGATATCTTTTCCCTATCTTCCTTTGCCATGAGAATTTGGTGATACCCCTTATGTGCGTAAAAAATGCCAAAATTTGGTATATGGTGATGGCTTCCACCAACTTATCGATTAGTGGCAATGAGTAACTGTCTTTGGGGCAGCATTTATTTAGGTCCGTAAAATTTATACACATCCTCCATGCTCCATCATGCTTCGGAACCATAATTGGGTTAGCAATCAAATCTGAATAGAATACCTCCTCAATGACATCTTCCTTCAATATTTTTTCCACCTCCTCTTTAATTGCCTTAACTCGTTCAGGAGCGAACACTCTTCTCCTTTGCTTCACTAGCTTAATCGAAGGGTTGATGTTTAGCTTATGCAATGCGAGACTCGAATGGACCCCCATCAAGTAAGATGTATCCTATGAGAACACATCTCCATACCTTTCTAACAAGTCTTGCAATCCTCTTTTCACATCATCAATTTGTATTGTATCAGCCAGTTCCACTTCTACATGTACTGCCGCTACATCCCTCTATTTCCTTGCCTCTTGCCCTATCGTTAGGTTACATTTTCATGCCATAGTCTTATTCCCACAAATGGATTCCACCTCCTTTTCAGTTGGGAACTTCATCATCAGGTGGTAAGGTGACCAGACTGCCCAAGCCTGGCACATCCATGGCCTTCCTATGATCACATTTTAAGGGAAATGTTAGCCCGCTGCCTGGTCCAAGGGGCCAATCAACCTATCCAATTCCTTCCATAACGATTCACTTGCGTCCGAGGAGGGTTCGTGCTGACCCACCGGCAGGTTCAACCCCCTATCGTGATCACCCAACTGTGGCATATTGGGAGGTTAGGTTCTACCATATCCCGGGTTCATTTAGCGCGATCCGAGGTTCGGGTAAGCTGGTGGTGGTAGCAGTTGAACATAAGGATTGTACAGCTCCTGGCTGATTCCCATACTCTCATATCCTTGCGTGACCTAAGAATTCATCATTCCATATGCTGCTTCTGGACCAACCAGGTCGAGGGTAGGAGCAGATGGGGCCAGCAGAGGTAGTGCATATACAGGACCTTGGGAATAACTAGGAATGGAAGGCTGGGGCCTAGCCTGTAGCGGCTCTCTAACATATCCCTGATAAGGATAGATTATCGGGGGTTGGGGTTAAGAGGCCCAACCTATAGTTATTCCCAAAGGCATGGGTGGTACTGCCCCCACCGTGACTTTATTATCCCTCAGAGGAGGGGTGATCCGGTAACCAGCCGCAACTAGGACCCGAGCTGCTTGTTCCACCTCTTGGCTAAGGGTTGCCCTCTCCGTATTCTAATTTCCTTGCCCATGTTGGCCATAGGCTTCCATATACGAGTCTCCAAAACTCTCAGTAAACCTTCCATCCCTCGAATCGACCACCCTCTCGAGTAGGGAATTGGTATTCTCTTGTCCTTGCTCTCCTATTACTTCTAGGGTCCTCAAGGGCCCCGTCACATCATGATGTATTGGTACCAGGGTGTTTTCACCAATTGCCACTGAGGTTTGTCCCCCCTCATGGCTTACGCCCGTACTAAGTTCTGTGCGTAACTCCGCTTCCGTCGTTTTAGTATTAGCCCTATCGTTGTCCTCGATGCGAGCATCATTTCCTCCTTCTGGATTATACGATGTTAACCTTGGTGGAGATCCAGTCCTCATACCTATTGACCTCAATAGTTCACTCCTTCGAACTACCGTGGACATAAACTCTCCAAACCCTTGATCCAGCTTAGACGTCCCCATAAACAGCGCCACATTGCGCTGCTTTTGATGAAACATATAACTGTAATCACTGATGCGTGTTCGACCGTTGACCTATTTGTGGGCTTGGGTTCCTCTCGAACTAACCTGCATTCAAACTGTCACTGGGGTTCCAGGGGTCAGCACTCCAATGCTTAAGTTAGTCCAAGTGTTTGATATGATTAAGACATAATGAATGATAAGTAAATGTATACCTTGTATTTATACTCCGTGTCCTAAATAACGTACTCCTTAATTATTGCCCTTAATTACCCATGAATGCGGTAATTAAGTTAGAGTATTAAATATTCCCCTAACCGAGTTGCCATATCTGCGGCCCAATGACCTTCTTGGACCTAATCTCTATCAATCACAACTTCTGTGTCATAATTTGGATAGGCAGCCAAGCATCATTGTGAAGAATGTCATAAATTGGCATATAATAATCTGCCTTTGCCACCTCTTTAATAAACCATAATTGTAATCTACCTACATACAGGTAACAAATAATTCTAAAGCTGCCCTAAAATAGTTACAACTCTCTTAATACACACTCAAAATTTTTTGGCAACATTCTTCTTTAACAATTGACTCTTGCATTCTGGGATAGCTCAAGAAAGCCACCATAAACTTATATCAGTCACAAAAAATATGTTATACTTATGTAATATCATGATAACAACATTCAACATTTGAATATCGGGAAAAAATGGAAGACTATATTGCTTTGTACTTAATACTCATGCATCAAAAATGTTAGCCAACAAATAGACTATCATATGAACTGCTCTCGACACTAATGGAGAGACCTTAATTAAAGATACCTAATCAAAGGCGGTTCTTAAGGAACCACCTTCCATTGAGATCCAAACAAGTTCCAATATTGGAACTGAGGTTCCGAAGTTGGAACTACTTTCGAATTTCAATAGAAGACGTTTAAAAATTATCAATGATTGACATCAATAGAAGGCAGTTCTGACTTTAATGGGGTGACTTTGAAGTGTTTTTGGGCCTAAGTATAAATACCTATTTTCTCTCATCTCTTCCCTTAAGAAAATTTTCTCTCCAAAATATTTTCTCTTCTCTTTTCTTCTCCTTAGTCCATCTCCCCTCTCCTTCCACACAGTAAACCCTACTGAGTCCTCTCCCTCCACCGTGTTGCTCTCCCTCCACCGTCCTCCTCTCCCTCTGTGGATCACCCTCTGTCGTCCTCCTCTCCCTCCGTGGATCACCCTCTGCGGTCCTCCTCTCCCTCCTCCGTCCAGGGAAGACACTACAAAAGTGTCTTCTATCAACCGAAATAACAACCTTTAATAGGGCTTCCTCCATTAGTACGAAAAATATTTTACTTCACATGAACGGGATAAGAAAAAACACCTGTTACTTCAAGCTGTTTACCTCGGTTATTTGGTATAAGGAAAAAAAATGAGGTAATAAGTTCTTTTACCTCATTTGTTTTCAAAAGTAAAAGTTTTTATTACCTCGGTTAAAAAATAACTGAGGTAAATGATGGATGTTTAACCTAGAATATTTTTGAACTGAAGTAAAATGTTGTAATATCGAAGTAACTGTTGTTACCATAAGGCATTCGATGTCGCATATGGTGATATATGAGAATAGCTAACTTCTCATATTTTTTCGTTTTAATCGACCTAAGATGCAATGGACAACCGACATCGGTAGTATGTTACACTCTAAAACTTTTTAGAGTTAAAATTTTTGAAAATGATTGTATTTGGTCTATGAAAGTAATTTTCAATATAGAAGTATAATTTGATTTTGTGTACAAAAATAATTGTAGAAAATGGTTTTGATGGTATAGTTGAAAATGATTTTGAAAAGCCATGCACATATCTAATTCCACAAATAGTAAATTATTGTTCAATTGTACTGAAATTATTAAAAATTCCATAACCATAACATTATCGTTACATATACAGTACATAAATTAGAATAAAATTTTATCTGTTCCAACAAAACAGAGATAGTAATTAAATCAAGAAGCTCAGATTATGATAACCCCGAAGACAATGGGCCCTGCACCAACTTAAAGTTGGAGAAAAACGTTTCCCCAATGCATAGGCGTTTGCCAGCAAAGAACTAGGAGAAATGCTTTGGGGACATGGCATTGGTCTTCCTGTTCCCCGAGTAGTTCATGCAGTACTCTCTCCCGTAGCACCTTAGCACAACTGGGGTCTTCTAACTTTGTAGGTGTGCTACCATATCCCTCTTGATGTACTGAACCAAAAACAAGAAAAATAAAGTTACTGTGTACATGCAATTAACAACAAAAAAAATATTAAATGAAAATAAAATAATTGCATGCATTTAGCTAGCTAGACTTTATCAAAACAGGGTTAGTCCTAAAGTTTTGCTTCTTCAGAGTGTAGCTGAACTGGGGGTTATCTGGAAACATTGCATAGTTTTCAACCTAAGACACAAGTCACTCCGGGGTGCTTCGCTATGCGGTGAATTGTAGAAAGAAAATAATTATTTAATGTCATTTGAAATTTGGATCTACCAAATTACTTCAATTACAATTACCTTGTTCAATCATACCCTAACAAACCAAGTTCGTAATAAAATAAAATCTTAAAGGCATGCAAATTGGTTACGTTGTTCGGTGAATACCACCTACATTTGCGGAGTCTGACCCAGTTAAGAAGGAATCCACTATTCAGAAAGATTGTACAAGTTACACCATACAATATACTTATCTTTTCTAACTCAACACATGAATTTGACTAGCTCCCCTAGTTCCCAATCTGCCTTGATCAGACTCCCCCTGACCTTGAAACTCATCAACGCTGGATCTTCTCCTCCCGAGGAATTAAGCCTTACGTCTAAACTTTAAGATCAAAAGAGTTTGATCATGTTGGAAAACCAATGTATAGCTCTGCACTACTCTTTAAATTATGAAAACCTAAGTACAGATTTTGTCTGTAGTATACATAAGTAGCTTAGCCAGAATGTCCACAATATATAGCACTTTGCACTGCATCATTTACTTGTTCGACTAGAATCCTGTCCACACAAAATATTCTGATCACAATCAAATCCTTTGGAGATAGGATTTATCAAACCTAATCCCTTGGAGATAGGAACTAGAATGTTCTCGTCCTTAGCCTTACTATAGCCGAAACCCAAATCCATTCCAACTCTACCAATCTTAATCCAATCCCACAAAAATGAGGAATTGATATAGTCTTCAAATCAAATCACGTTGGATGAGATTAATGTTTCTCATATTACTCTTCAACCTTTCCTTTTATCACCAAAAAATCCTTTTTTGATGTTGCAACCTAATAATACCATATTTGCATAATTACCACAAATTGCCAATTAACAAATCTGGACTTTACAATCTCCCCCTTTGGCATTTTTTGGACCCATAAATCTTTTGGACTTCCATGGTTCCAAGAATGTAAATAGGAATATCAAAGTATCACCAGTATAGATGTTGGAACATGAGTACAAAAAAATTAGCTCACCCTGAATATCGCAACTCCAAAACTTAAACACCACAAAATCCATGTTGAAACATCAAGTTCACAATTAGTACTTAGCTACACAGAAAACCATATTGGAACACAGGACCAACGTAAGTACTGAAATCTGAGAATAATAAACATATATCAACCAAAAAAATTTTCATCATAACCTTAGCTCCAAGCTGGGCCCAAAGTTATACCACGAACAGAAATCCAGAAATTCAGAAAAAAATAATACAAAATCTAAAAGTACTCCTTTTTGGGGCCATAAAACATGCCAAAAAGAAAATCTAAATATCCTAAAAAAATCATGCATCATCTTCATCCGCAAACACCTCCTGATCATTTTCATCTCGGTCCAGTGTGGTCAATTCTTCTTCCAGTGCAGCAATCTATTCCTGTAGGGCTGCAATCTTTGCCTTTACTGCTAGCTTCTTGGCTTTCCTAACCTTCTGAGCATCATTTGGTGAAGTTCCAACCTCTGAAGGCTCCCAAGGGAGATCCCTGACAGTTCTCTGGAATGTTTTCTTGTTTGGTTTCAGAGGAACAATAAACACCACCACATAATTCTTCACTACCTTAACCTTTACTCCTCTAAACACAATGGAGATAATACAGGGATAAAGCAATGAAATCTTGGCCCGGGATGAACAACCATGCTCAACTATGCTTTCTTGGATAAGCAACCCAATATTCATAAGAGTATTAGTGACAACACAATATAACAACATTGCCATATCTCGGGTGAGAGCAGTGGTGTTAGATGATGGTATCCAACAATTTATAGCTACCTGAAATAAACAAAAATACCTAGTACTTAAACTGGAGGGTGTAACATTTCCCTGGGTTAGCCATTCAGTCTGATATCCTCCTGTGATCTTAGTAAGAATCTGATCATATGTTGCTGCAAAGTCTTCCCAATATGTAGACTCAAACCTCGGTGTTGGCAATCCTAGTATCTTGTTTATCTTCTCCCCAAAAACCTTGTTAAACCACACAAACTCTCTGTCTATATTTCCTTCCATTAGATTTGAATAGAATTCTTGCACCAAATCCTGATTGTACTCCTTGTATACCAAGGTAACTTTTGTAAAATCTAAATATTTTAGGTAATCAGTGAACCCACACTCCTTGTCTTCAGTCAGGTTAGCAGGCATTTCAGACATTATCCTCTTCTGGCAGTTAGCCTTGCAAATATTCAAGCAGCCTTCATAAAACACTTTAAAGTTTAATGCCTCATTTGCTGAGATAGCTAGTCTTGAACTCTGGCATGTCCCGACTCTTTTCTTCTTTTATTCTGGGTGTGGGGAACCTGTCACCAGAGCCTTTCTCTTTGATCTTCTTTTAAAGTTTGAACAAATTCATCCAAGACTTTATCATTGGAGTAGGTTAAATTCTCAGTAGACACTTCTTGAGTTGGAACATCAGTTCCTCCTACTTCAACAACTTCAGTTTGTTCCTGTGTTGGAACATCACTCTCAAGTTCTACATCTTCCATCTCAGGTTGGCCGGATGTTGTAACATCATCAAGGCCAAGCTTCTCAATCTCAGTTTCTTTTGCCCTAGCATCCAGCTGATCTGATGTTGGAACATCATCACCTTCAAAATCCTCACCATTGTCATTCTTTTCATCTTCTTGATTATCTGGGGAATGTTTTCTCACAGATCATATTTATCAACCATCTCAACATCAATATTCTCTCCCCTAAATCCATCTCTGGTGTTAGAATAACATATTCTCCTCCCAGATCATAATCTTTAACGATTTTCATGTTAGCCTCCATATCAACTTCTCCTGTATTGTCCTTCTCTATTGGAACATGACCACCATCCATGGATTCCAACTCTTTCTCATCAGAGTCACTTACCTCAATCACAGCAGGGGACACCTCCTCTTCATCAGGAGGCAGCTCTCTTATCCTTCTCAACCTTTCTCCACACTAGCATCATAAACCTAAAGAGCCTTGTATTTGGTAGAACGTAACATATACTTATCCTCAGACCATTCTCTAATCTTTCTTAGTTTAAGCTTTCTCAGCCTAGTAACCCTTCTATACACACACATCACCTCTTTCCCTTCATGTTCTATACATGCCAGTTCTACGCTTTGTGCACTATAAGGAAATTGATCAATAAAATTAATCACTTTTGATAATGACCAGTTTGTGGCTGAAATGTACGATATGTGCAAGTACATGAGAGGTATCTGATCATTTCCCAAATTTCATTGTATAAATCACCTTGTTAGTTTATGTTTATCTCTATGAAAAGTGCTAAAATAACCCTATGTTTAGGTCGAAAATGGCAATCCAACTGTATAAAATCTTAAAGTGTACATCGAACCCTATTATGAGTCGAAAGTGCCAATCTTACCCTGGAAAGGGCTAATGTGGCCAGAATTATATAAAATGACCATTTTAACCCTCTAAAAAAATCCAAATTTGGAAATCCTAAAGAAATGATATAAGAATTATAGTTTCTCAACTATAAAAATCGAAATTCATTAATAATTTATGAAACATAGAGTTTGATAAGCATTTATTGAAATTTTTTGGCATAAATCAACACTTGTTGAAACAAGTTAGGGTTTAATAAACACTTATTAAAACAACTAAGGGTTTGAGCAGCACTTAATCAAAAAACTCAGGATGAGATTTACACTTAACTAAATAACCTAGAATTGAATTATGCTGGGGTGTTTTTTCAGCTCGGTGAAACTTATTCAGTCTCTGATTATTTGACTTACCATTTCTTCTCTTATAGGAATTTTCCCTGGAATAACTTAACGATTTTGCTTCTTGTTTTTAAATACTACGTCTTTCCTCCTTATGAAGAGTGGCTTGACATTCGGTTGTTATTTCTAAATCCGTTGGATCAGTCTGCGGCGTAGACCTGTTTGAGTCCTCAAGCCTCAAAATTATCTGAGCCAGAGAATGAGCTCTAATCCTAGGATCATGCAGGTCCTTGGAGTACAGATCGCTCCCCGGAAATATGCCATTACCACTACAGGAGCCTGCCTTTTGCAATTGCTACGGTGTTCTAAAAAGTATCCGACCTGCCAAAACAAAATTTAATTTGATTTGAGCATTTATATCTCTTTTATTTTATATTTTAAAATTGGATTGTGAAATGATTACCTTGCGCGCTTTATGCACTAAAAGGAAATGGATAAATATAAGTAAAAAATTTCACCATTGACTAGTTAGTGTCTAACATGCATGATATGTGCAAGAACATGAGAGGGATTTGATCATTTCTCAAATTTCTCAAAAAATTCGAAATTCAATGATAATTTATAAAACATATAGTTCGATCAGCAGTTATTGAAAAAATGCAGACATAAATCAACACTTATTGAAACAAGTCTTGGTTAGATAAGCACTTATTGAAAAAAAAAACTCAGGGTTAGATCAAATAACCTAGCAATGAATTTGGTGGGAATATTTCTCAGTTGGGAGGAACTTAGTCGGTCTCAGATTATCCGATAGAACATTTCTTCTCTTACAGAATTTCGTGATGGAAGCACTTGAGGTACTTCTTTTGGCTTTTCAATACTACGGATTTCCTCCTTAAGAAGAGTGGCTCAGGATGCTATTGTTAATTAAGGCTCCTTTGTATATGACTTCGGCGTCGCCCTATTCGAATTCTTAGTTCTCATAAATATATAAGCCAAACGAATGAGCTCTAATCCAGGGATTGTGCAAGTACGGGGGTGTATAGATAGCTTTCCGAGAATATACCGGTACCACTCCTGGAGTCTAGCTTTTGCCACAGCTACAGAGTTCTAAAAGGTATCTGGCCTGCCAAAACATACATAAAATTGATGAGAGCATTTATATCTATTTAGTTTTATATTTTGATAGTTGGATTATTATGCGATTTCCATGCACTATTTTTGCACAAAAAGACAATGGACCATTATAAGAAAGAAATTTTGACAATAACTAGTTTTTGCCCAACATGCTTTATATGTGCAAGAACATTAGAGGCGTTTGATCAATTCAAAAATTTCATTGTATTAATCACCTTTTTATTTTATGTTTATAAATGAAAATTATAGGGATTTAGTGAACTTCACTATTTTATACTCCAAACACTTTGTAAAACCATGATGATCTCTTAGATATATCAATTGATTTTTGAAATTGGATGTTAAACGATTACCTTGCACGCTTCGTGCACTATAAGGAAATTGATCAAAAAAATAAAGAACTTTTGGTTATGACCAGTTTGTGGCTAACATGCGCAATATGTGCAAGGACATGAGAGGTGTCTGATCATTTCCCAAAATTCATTGTACAAATAACCTTGTTAATTTATGTTAAACTCTATGAAAAGTGCTAAAATAACCCTATGTTTAGGTTGAAATTGGCAATCTAACCGTATAAAATCTTAAAGTGTACATCTAACCCTATTTCTGAGTTGAAAGAGCCAATCTAACCCTAGAAAGGGCCAATGTGACCGGAATTATATAAAATGATCATTATAACCCGCTAAAAAAATCCAATTTTGGAAATCCTAAAGAAGTGATATGAGAATTATTGTTTGTGTCATTAAGAGTTCTAAACTCTCAAATGGCTGAAACATAGGTACAAACGATTAGCATTTTTTAAACCCGTTGCCTTATGAAAGATAAGAATTGTTTACTGATTATTCATGGTGGTTCTTGTACTAATACTATGTCGAATCTTCTTGTTAAATCATTGTCTTTTCCTGTGAATACTCATCAATCACCATATAAACTTATTTGGTTAAATGGTAGTGGTGAAATTAGGGTTAACAAACAATGCATGATTAACTTTAAGATTGGAAAATACCATGATTCTATCTTATGTGATGTTATACCTATGGAGCTAGTCATATTTTGTTAGGGAGACCTTGGCAGTTTTATCGTAAATCCATGCATGATGGTTACACTAACAAAACTACTATGATTAAGGATAGAAAAAGGTATACTTTGGTTCCATTATCTCCAGTGGAAGTTTTAGAGGCACAGAGACGCATGAGAGTTGATAAAGAGAAGTTTGCAACTGATGTGCAAATGGCCGACCAAAACCCTAGCAAGGGCATGAAGGAGATCGGCTACAAGGTGAAAAATGGAGGCAAAAACCTTGATAATTTTGACCAAATATCAAGAGAGGCCGTCCCAGGTAAGCCAGGTAAGTCTATTATAATTCTGATAAGTCAGGTAAAATCCTATCTTCACATCTTAGTCCTTTGCCATCAATTTACATGATGAGACATGAACTTCCTAATGATTCTGGTAGATTGTTTTCTGCATCAATTAGGGATGTGAATCATGCTTTTTCTAATCATTACTATGTGCTTATCATGCATTTTAAAGAGAGCTACTTTGATAGTGATTATATTCCTATGAATGTTCCTCCACGGTTTGCTCAGATGTTATAGGAATTTGAGGATGTCTTTCCGGAAGCCTTACCTGTGGGTTTACCACCTTTCCGAGGTATTGAACACCAGATTGACTTGATTCTGGGTTCGGTTATCCCAAATCGCCCAACGTATAAAGCAAATCCTTAGGAGACAAAGGAACTACAGCGACAAGTCGAGGGGTTACTTCAAAAAGGGTATGTGCGAGAATCTCTATCTCCTTGTGCCGTGCCTGTCATTTTAGTTCCCAAGAAAGATAAAACTTGGCGTATGTGCATTGATTGTCATGCTATTAACAAGATTACCATTAATTATCGTCATCCTATCCCTAGGTTAGATTATATGCTTGAAGATTTGCATGGATTTGTGATTTATACTAAAATTGATTTGACTATGGGTTATCATCATATTCGAATTAATGAGGGAGATTAATGGAAAAATGCATTTAAGACTAAGTTTGGGTTGTATGAATGGATCGTTATGCCTTTTGGTTTAACTAATGAACCTAGTACTTTTATGCGGTTGATGAATCATGTCTTAAGAAAGTTTATTGGTTGGTTTGTTATGGTCTATTTTGATGATATATTTATTTATTCTAAGTCAACTGATGAACATATTGAGCATGTTAAAATGGTTATTGTTTCACTTCATGAGTCTTGTTTGTATGCGAACATCAAGAAGTGCACATTTTGTGCTTCAGAAGTGGTGTTTCTCGGTTTTGTGGTCTCTAAGGAGGGCATAAAAGTCGATGAAACCAAAATTGAGGCCATTAAGACCTGGCCGAGACCTACTAATGCCAACCAGTTACGTTCTTTTCATGGTTTAGCTAGTTTTTATAAACGGTTTGCGCGTGATTTCTCATCTATTGCTGCACCACTAATTGAACTAGTTAAAAAGAATGTGAAATTTGTTTGGACTGAGAGTTAAGAGAATGCATTTAATGAATTGAAAGTACGATTATGTATTGCTCTTGTTCTTGCTTTACCTGATTTTAATGGTACTTTTGAGATTCATTGTGATGCTTCCGGTGTTGGTATTGGTGATGTTTTGATGCAAGAGAATCGACCTATAGCTTACTTCAGTGAAAAGCTAAAGGGTGGTGCTCTAAACTATCCAGTGTATGATAAAGAATTTTATGCAATTGTGCGTGCATTAGAAACTTGGCAGCATTATTTATTGCATAAAGAATTTGTCATTCATAGTGATCATGAATCCTTGAAATACTTGAAGAGTCAGATGAAGTTGAATAAGTGTCATGCTAAATGGTCTAGTTTAATTGAATATTTTCCTTATGTGTTGCATTACAAAAAGGGTAAAGAAAATGTTGTTGCTGATGCTTTGAGTCGTAGACATGTTTTACTTACACGATTGGAATGCATTATGTTAGGGTTTTCATTTGTGCGAGATTTATATGCGACTGATTCTGATTTTTTTTTATCTATTTATGCTGCATGCGAAAACGGTGCTTATGAGAAGTTTTTCGGCATGATGGTTTCTTGTTTATGAATAATAGGTTATGTATTCCTCAATGTTCTATGCATGAATTACTTTTTAGAGAAGCTCATTCATGTGGTTTAATAGGACATTTTGGTGTATTTAACACTTATAATATTTTGCGAGAACATTTCTATTGGCCGAAAATGGCACTTGCTATTGAGAGGGTTTGTTGGAATTGTCTTGATTGCTTGAAGGCTAAGTCTAAAACTAAGCTTCATGGTCATTATACTCCATTACCTGTTCCTACACATCCTTGAGTTCATATTTCCATGGATTTTGTCCTAGGTTTGCCACGTTCTCAGTCAGGTAATGATTCTATCTTTGTGGTTGTGGATAGATTTTTGAAAATGGCACATTTTATTCCTTGTAGGAAGACAGATGATGCAAAGCATGTTGCAGATCTATTTTTGAAGGAAGTAGTTCGGTTACATGGAATTCCTGCATCCATTGTCTCTGATCGCGATATTAAATTTTTATCCTACTTTTGGACTACCTTGTGGCGCAAGTTAGGGACAAAGTTGCTATTTTCGACTGCCAGTCATCCTCAAACTGATGGTCAAACGGAAGTGACCAATCGAACCCTATGGGCTCTCCTACGTGCAATAGTTCAGAAGAACTTAAAGAATTGGGAAAAATGCATTCCGGTTGTAGAGTTTGCTTACAATTGCACTATTCATTCTACTACTTCTTTATCTCCATTTTAAATTATTTATGGTTTTCTACCTATTACACCTGTTGATCTACTTCCTTTGCATTTTAAACATGCTAACAACCTTGATGGAGAAAAGAAAGATGATTTTGTGAAGAAAATCCATGAGAAGGTGTGATTGAAAATTTAACGGACAAATGGACAGAATGCTGATAAAGCTAATCAAAGCCGCAAGTTGATGAGGTTCAACGTGGGAGATTATGTTTGGGTTCATCTGCGCAAAAAGATGTTTCCAAATGCTTAGAAATGTAAGTTGAGTCCACGTAGAGATGGTCCTTTTAGAGTGTTGGATCGTGTGAACAACAATGCTTACAAGATTGAGTAACCAGATCATTATGGTGTTAGTGCGACCTTCAATGTTTCTAATTTTTCTCCATTTATTTTTGAAGATCGTTCACATTTCGAGGCCAAAACTTTTCGACCTCGGAGGGAATGATACAAATTAGGTTTCTATATTTATTTTATTTATTAGGATTTTTAGATGATAACACTATACTCTTTTTCCCATTGGATTTTTTAATGAGGTAGTGTGATCATTTATTTTATTTTAGAATAAGGCCCATTAATTCAGCCATGTTGGCCTTGGAAGAATTAATTTTTTGGTCATGCATTTATTTTAGATGTTAGAATATTCAGTTCTTATTTGATTAGAATTAGATTTGGTAAGATTAGATAAGGAAATATTCATTCAAGATTTATCTTGAAGAATGTAGTCATTTATTTTAGGTAGTCTAGTTAAATATGGTTTTAGCTTCTTAAAGCTGCCATAATCTTTTTCAGTATTTTATTTGTATTTTTTGAAGACCATACTTATGTACTATAAATAGGGGTGGTATTCAACATTATTTTTACCTAACACTTTTCATCAATCAAATATACAACCTTTTGAGTTCATACTCTTTGCTTGCGAGCTATTCCATTGTTGCTTAACCTCGAGGGCTAGTTAATTGTCAATAAACCTTGTAATCTAATCCCGAGGGCTAGTTAGAGAGCGAGTCAAAATTGAGTGTACCCCGAGGGCTAGACCTTGAATTTCGTGCGGCATTGAAGGGTTTGCGAGTTCCCTTGTTTTATCAAAGATTTTAATTCCACAATCCAGATTCTTCGTAAGGGGATTCATATCAATTTCGTGATGGAAGCACTTGAGTTTTTTCTTTTGGCTTTTCAATACTGCAGATTTCCTCCTTAAGAAGAGTGGTTTAGGATGAAATTGTTAATTAAGCCTCCTTTGTACCAGACTCTGGCGTAGTCTTATTTGAATCCTTAGGTATCAGAAATCTCTAAGCCAAAAAAACGAGCTCTAATCCAAGGATCGTGCAAGTACGGGGTGTACAGATCTCTTTCCGAGAATCTACCAGTACCACTGCTGGAGCCTGGCTTTTGCAACAGCTACATAGTTCTAAAAGGTATCTGGCCTACCAAAACATATAGAAATTTGATGGGAGCATATATATTTATTTATTTTTATATTTGAAAGATGGATTGTTAAACGATTACCATGAACGACTTATGCCCAAAAAGAAAATGGACCATTATATGTAAGAAATTTTGACAATAATTAGTGTTTGCCCAGCATGCATGATATGTGCAAGAACATGAGAGAGATTTGATCAATTCAAAATTTTCATTGTATTAATCACCTTTTTATTTTATGTTTATAAATAAAAATTATAGTGATTTAGTGAACTTCACTATATCATACTCCAAAGACTTTGCTAATCCATGATGATCTCTTAGATATATCAAATTTTTTTGAAATTAGATATTAAACGATTACCTTGCACGCTTTGTGCACTCTAAGGAAATTGATCAAAAGATTTAAGAACTTTTGGTTATGACCAGTTTGTGGCTAGCATGCACGATATGTGCAATGACATGAGAGAGATCTGAGCATTTCCCAAATTTCATTGTATAAATAACCTTGTTATTTTATGTTAAACTCTATGAAAAGTTCTAAAATAACCCTATGTTTAGGTCGAATGTGTCAATATAACCCTGCAAAATCATAAAGTGTACATCTAAGCCTATTTCTGAGTCGAAAGTGCCAATCTAACCCTGGAAAGGCCAATGTGGCCAGAATTCTATAAAATGATCATTATAACCGTAAAAAAGAATCCAAATTTGGAAATCCTAAAAAGATGATATACGAATTATTGTTTATTAACTTAAAAAATCAAAATTCAGCAATAATTTTTTAAACATAGAGTTAGAACAGCACTTATTAAAAAAAACTCAGGCATAAATAAACACTTATTGAAACAAGTTACGGTTCAATAAGCACTTATCAAAAAAAAACTAAGGGTTTGATCAGCACTTATTGAAAAAACTCAAGGTTAGATCAACACTTAATTAAACAACCTAGAACTGAATTGCACTGGGAGGTTTTCTCAGCTTGGTGGAACTAATCTAGTCTCAGATTATCCGACTAAATAATTTTTCTCTTCCTGGAATTCGCCCTGGAATAACTTAATGGTTTTGCTTCTTGTTTTTCAATACTACGACTTTCCTCCTTATGAATAGTGGCTTGACGTTTTGTTGTTCTTTTTAGATTCATAGGATCAGCCTACGGTATAAACCTGTTTGAATCCTTGAGCCTCAAAAATATCTGAGCCATAGAATGAGCTCTAATTCTAGGATCATGAAGGTACGGGGTGTACAGATCGCTCCCCGGGAATATATGGGTACCACTACTGGAGCCTGCATTTTGCTATCTCTAAGGTGTTCTGAAAGGTATCTGGCCTACCAAAACAAAATGAAATTTGATTTGAGCATTTATCTATTTTCTTTTATATTTGAAAATTGGATTGTGAAACGATTACCTTGCACAATTTATGCACTAAAAGGAAATGGATCATTAAAAGTATGAAATTTCACCATTGACTAGTTAGGGTCTAACATGCATGATATGAACATGCACATGAGAGGGATTTGATCATTTCCTAAATTTCATTGTACTAATAACCTATTTATTTTATGTTTATATATGAAAATTATAGGCAGATAGTGATTTTTAGTATTTCATACTAAAAATACTTTGTTAATGCATGATGATCTCCTCGATATATCAATAAATTGTTTTTCAAATTTAATGTTAAACAATTACCTTGCACGCTTTGTGCACTATAAGGAAACTGGTCATTAAAATTAAGAACATTACATATGACCAGTTTGTGGCTTACATGCACGATATGTGCAAGAACATGAGAGGGATTTGATCATTTTCCAAATTTCAATGTATTAATCACCTTGTTAGTTTATGTGTATCTTCAAGAAAAGTGCTAAATAACTCTTTGTTTATCGAAAGTATAAATCTAACCCTTTAAAATATAAAAGTAAGATCTAACCCCATTTCTAAGTCAAAAGTGCCAATCTAACCTAGGAAACGGCCATTGTAGCCAAAATTCTATAAAATGACCATTATAACCCTCTAAAAATTCCAAATTTGGAAATACTTAAAATATGAATTTAGACTAATTGTTTATTAACCTAAAAAAAATCAAAATTCAATAATAACTTATAAAACATAGAGCTAGATCAGCACTTATTGAAAAGACTCAGACACAAATCAACACATATAGAAACAAGTTATGGTTAGATAAGCACTTATTGAAAAAAAACTCAGGGTTAGTCTAAAACTAAATCAAATAACCTAGCACTGAATTTCACTAGGGTGTTTTCTCAGCTGGGTGGAGCTTATCCAGTCTCAGATTATCCAACAGAACATTTCCTCTCTTACTGGATTTCGTGATGGAAGCACTTGGGATTTTTCTTTTGGCTTTTCAATACTATGGCATTCCCCCTAACAAAGAGTGGCTTGGAATGCTATTGTTAATTTTGGCTCCTTATGATCAAACTCCGGCGTAGCCCTATTTGAATCCTCAGGTCTCACAAATCTCTAACCCAGAGAATGAGCTCTAATCCAGGAATCATGCGGTATGGGGTGTATAGATCGTTCCATGACAATGTACCAGTACAACGGCTGGAGCCTGGCTTTTGCAACAACTACAGAGTTCTAAAAGGTATCTGGCCTGCTAAAACAAACTGAAATTCGATTAGAGCATTTATATCTATTTAATTTTATATTTGAAAGTTAGATTGTTAAACGCTTACCTTGCATGATTTATTCACTAAAAGGAAAGACCACTATAAGTAATAAATTTTGCCAATAACTAGTTTTTTCCCAACATGCTCACAATGTACAAGAAAATGAGAGGGATTTGATCAATTCCCTAATTTCATTGTATTAATCACCTTTTTATTTTATGTTTATAAATGAAAATAATAGGGATTTAGTGATTTTCAATATTTCATACTCCAAACACATTGTTAATCCACGGTGATCGCTTAGATATATCAATTATATTTTGAAATCAGATGTTAAATGATTACCTTACACGCTTTGTGTACTAAAAGGAAATTTATCAATAAAATCAGCACTTTTGCTTATGACTAGTTTGTGGCTAACATGCACGAAATGTGCTAGGACATGAGAGGGATCTGATCATTTCTCAAATTTCATTGTATAAATCACCTTGTTTGTTTATGTTTATTTCCATGAAAAGTAATAAAATAACCCTAAGTTTAGGTCTAAAGTGGTAATCTAACTTTGTAAAATCTTAAAGTGTACATCTAGCCCTATTTTTGAGTCGAAAGTGCCAATCTAACCCTGGAGAGGCCAATGTGGCCGGAATTAAATAAATTGACCATTATAACCCTCTAAAAATCCAATTTGGAAATCCTAAAAAAAGATTTAAGAATTATTGTTTATTAACTAAAAAAATCAAAATTCAGTAATAATTTATGAAACATAAAGTTAGATTAGCACTTATTGAAAAAACTCTGGCATAAATCAACACTTATTAAACCAAGTTAGGGTTTAATAAGCACTTATAAAAAACTAAGGGTTTTATCAAAACTTAAATAAATCACCTAGAACTGAATTGTGCTGGGGAGTTTTCTCTGCTGGGTGGAACTTATCCGGTCTCTGATTATGCGATTTAACCTTTATTCTCTTACATTATTTGGTTCTAGATGCACTTAACGGTCTTGCTTTCGGCTTTCCAATACTACAACTCTCCTCCTTATGAAGAGTGGATTGATATTTTGTTGTTATTTATGGATCCTTTGGATCAGTCTACGGCGTAGACCTATTTCAATCCTCAGACCTCAAAAATATTTGAGCCACAGAACGAGCTATAATCCTGAGATCATACAGGTACGGGGTGTATAGATCACTCCCCGGGAATATACTGGTACCACTGCTGAAGCCTGCCTTTTGCAATCACTACGGAGTTCTAAAAGGTATATGGCCTGCCAAAACAAAATGAAATTTGATTTGAGCATTTATATCTCTTTTATTTTATATTTGAAAATTGGATTGTGAAACGATTACCTTGCACACTTTATGCACTAAAAGGAAATAGATCATTACAAGGAAGATTTTACCAATGAATAATTAGTGTCTAACATGTATGATATGTGCAAGAACATGAGAGGGATTTGATCATTTCCCAAATTTCATTGTACTAATATCCTATTTATTTTATGTTTATATATGAAAAATATAGGCAATTAGTGATTTTAAGTATTTCAACACTTTGTTTATTCATAATAATCTCCTCGATATATCAATATTTGTTTTTGAAATTTGATGTTAAGATATTACCTTGCACACTTTGTGCACTATAAGGAAATTGATCATTAAACTTAAGAACTTTTACTTATGACCAGTTTGTGGCTAACATGCATGATATGTGCAAGAACATGAAAGGGATTTGATCATTTCCCAAATTTCAATGTATTAATCACCTTGTTAGTTTATGTTTATCTTCCAAAACATAGGGATGGATCAACACTTAATCAAATCACCTAGCACTGAATTTTGCTGGGGAGTTTTTGCAACTGGGTGGAACTTATCTGGTGTTATTTTTTTTACTTGACATTTAATCTCTTGCAGGATTTCGTGCTGCAAGCACTTAATGGTTTTGCTTATGGGTTTTCAATACTACTACATTTCTCCTTACGAAGAGTGGCTTGGAATGCTATTGTTATTTGTGGCTCCTTGGATCAGTCTCTAACATAGCCCTTTTTGAATCCTCAGGCTTCAGAAATCTCAGAGCCAGAGAACGAGCTCTAATCCTGAGATTATGCAGGTACGGGGTGTACAGATCGCTCCCCGAAAGTATACATGTATCACTATTGGAGCCTACTTTTTGCAGCTGCTATAGAGTTCTAAAAGGTATCTGGCTTGCCAAAACAAAGCGAAATTTGATTAGAGCATTTATATCTATTTGATTTTATATTTGAAAATTTGATTGTTAAACGATTACCTTGCACGCTTTATGCACTAAAAGGAAATGTATCATTATAAGTAAGAAACTTTGCTAATGACTACTTTGTGTCTAAAATGCATGATATATGCTAGAACATAAGAGGGATTTGACTATTACCCCAATTTCAGTGTATTAATCACCTTGTCAGTTTATGTTTATATATGATAATTCTTGGGATTTAGTAATTTTCAGTATTTCATATTCCGAACACTATGTAAATGCATGTAGTCTCTGAGATATATCAATTTTGTAATTTTAAAATTGGATGTCAAACGATTACGTTGCACGCTGTCTGCACTATAAGGATAGTGATCATTAAAATTAAGAACATTTGCTTATGACTAGTTTGTAGCTGACATGCACGATATGTGCAAGAATATGAGTGAATTTTGATCATTTCCCAAATTTCATTGTATTATTCAGCTTGTTAGGTTATGTTTATCTACAGAAAAGTGATAAATAACTCTATTTTTAGGTCGAAAGTGGAAATTTAACACTTTAAAATCTTAAAGTGCGCATCTAACTTATTCCTGAGTCGAAAGTGCTAATCTCACCCTGGAAATGCCCAATGTGGACAGAATTCTATAAACTGACCATTGTAACCATTTGAAAAAAATAAAAATTTGGAAATACTAAAAAGATGATATTAATCTAATTGTTTATTAAACAAAAAAATCGAAATTTAGTAGTAATTCATAAAACATGGAGTTAGATTAAGACTTAATCAAATAACCTAGCACTCAATTTTGCTGGGGAGTTTTCTCAGCTATGTCAAACTTATCCGATCTCACATTATCTGACTGAACATTTCTTCTCTTACAGTTTTGTTTCTAGCTTTTCAATACTACAAATTTCCTCTTTATGAAGAGTGGCTTGGGTTGGTATTGTTATTTTTGGCATCTTTGGATCTGTTCTTGGTGTAGCCCAATTTGAATCCTCAGGCCTCAAAAATCTCTAAGCTAGAGAACGAGCTTTAATCCTGGGATAATGCAGGTGCGAGGTGTACAGATTGATCCTCGGGAATATACCGGTACCACTGCAGGTACGGGGTGTACAAATTGCTCCTCGGGAATATACTGGTACCACTGCAGGAGCCAGCCTTTTGTAACAGCTGCATAGTTCAAATATTTATCTGCCTGCCAAAACAAAGTGAAATTTGGTTAGAGTATTTATATCTATTTTACTTTATATTTGAAAATTTAATTGTTAAACAATTACCTTGCACGCTTTATGCATTAAAAGGAAATGGATCGTTATAAGTAAGAAATTTTTCCAATGACTACTTTGTGTATAACATAAATGATATGTGAAAGAACAGAAGGGGGATTTGATCATTTCCTAAAATTTCATTGTATTAATCACCTTAATGGATGTTAAACGATTACCTTGCACGATTTGTGCACTATAAGGAAATTGATCATTAAAATTAAGAACTTTTTCTTATGACCGGTTTGTGGCTAACATGCACGATATGTGCAAGAACATGGGAGGGATTTCATCATTTCCAAAATTTCATTGTATTAATCACCTTGTTAGGTTATACTATCTTCATGAAAAGTGCTAAAAAACTCAATGCTTTGGTCAAAAGTGGAAATATAACCCTTTAAAATCCTAAAGTGCACATCAAACCCTATTTATGATTCAAAAGTGCAAATCTAACCCTGGAAATGGCTAATGTGGCCAGAATTCAATAAAATGACCAGCGTAACCCTTTGAGAAAAAAAATAAATATTTGGAAATACTAAAAAGATGATATTAGACTAATTGCTTGTTAACCCAAAAATTCAAAATTTAGTAGTAATTTATAAAACAAAGAGTAACATCAGCACTTATTGAAAAAACTATGAATCAAACACTTATTGAAACAAGTCATGGTTAGATCGGTATTTATTGAAAATCCTCTGGGTTAGATCAACACTTAATCAAATAACCTAGAACTGCATTTTCTTGGGGATTTTTCTCAGCTGGGTGGAATTTAACAGATCTCACAGTATCCAACTGAACATTTCTTCTCTTACAGGATTTTGTGCTGAAAGGACTTGACGATTTTTCTTCTAGCTTTTCAATTCTACAGCTTTCCTTCTCATAAAGACTGGCTTAGGATTGCTATTATTGTTTTTGGCTTCTTAAGATCTTTCTTCAACATAGCCATATTTGAATCCACAAGCGTCCGAAATCTCTGAGCCAGAGAACAAGCTCTAATCCAGGGATTATGCAGGTATAGGGTGTACAGGTTACTCCCTGGGAATATACAGGTACCGCAGTTGGAGCTTGACATAGAAAATTGGATTGTTAAAAGGTATCAGGCTTGCCAAAACAAACTTAAATTTGATTGGAACATTTATATTTATTTCAATTTATATTTGAAAATTGGATTTTTAAATGCTTACCTTGCATGATTTATGACCAAAAAAGGAAATGGATCATTATAAGTAACAATGTTGCCAGTAACTAGTTTTTTTCTAACATGCATGACAAGTGCAAGAACATGAGAGGGATTTGATCATTTCCCAAATTTCATTGTATTAATCATCTTTATATTTTATGTTTATATATGAAAATTATAGGGATTTAGTGATTTTCACTATTTCATACTCCAAACACTTCGTTAATGCATGGTGATCTAATTGATATATCAATTTTATTTAAACTTGGAAGTTAAACGATTACCTTGCACACTTTGTGCACTGTAAGGAAATTGATCATTAAAATTAAGAACTTTTTCTTATGACCAGTTTGTGGATAACATGCACGATGTGTGCAAGAACATGAGAGGGATTTGATCATTTCCCAAATTTTATGGTATTAATCACCTTGTTTGTTTATGTTTATCTCTATGAAAAGTGCTAAAATAACCCTATGTTTAGGTCGAAAGTGGCAATCTAACCCTGTAAAATCTTAAAGTGTCTATCAAACTATATTTCTGAGTCGAATGTGCCAATCTAACCCTGGAAACGGCCAATGTGGATGGAATTCTATAAAATGACCATTATAACCCTCTGATAAATCCAAATTTGGAAATCTTAAAAAGATGATATATTTTTTTTAATTTAAAGGCCATCCGAGGATGGGGGGAATATATTAGGCTCCCCGGGCCAGATCAAGTCAGCCAAAAATGGCGCTAAAATTCTTGGTAAGTTACAGTTTACAAAAAAAATCATCCCAATGATAAGATGAAGCTCCTGAAACAAGTAGCTTCCAAAAGCGGTGAGTCCTCCTATAACTACAAAGGGAAGCTAGAACTTATAATATGGACTAGAAAAACCTTCTAGCTAGTACCCCGCGAACAGGTCGGAGAATCGAGCAGTTCAAAACTCCTATTTGTCAACAATGTACCAGCCGAGAGGGAAATTTAGTTCCAGATTGAGGTTGCATTGCAGAAAGCTCCTTCGGTTGATAGGTAGGAGATTAGGCACATCTCCTGTAGAGTGTGTCCAATGTCTGTGAATACCTCATGAACAATTGGCAGAAATGTGTTGAGATGTGACTAAAAATTTGCTCCCCATCCTTTATGCTTGCATCTGGAAAATCTGAAAGAAGAAAGGGGAAAGAGCTAGCAGTATTTGGAGTAATTACAGTGAACAGACTGCAAAAGTAAATAGTGGACAGCAAGAGGTATTCTTTGTAGCTAAATTTTATTAATTCTAACTCCCTTTACTCCAATTTTATCTAATTGAATCAAGCCTCTAAAAAAGGGTGGAGCATTCCTTATATTTAAGTCTCCAGTTAAAGACTTCTCCCTTGCATATTTTGCCAAAACATCTGCAGCTGTGTTTGCTTCCCTAGGAACATATTGAATTGGATTATCTTTATGCAACGTATTCAAATTGCTGCAAATAGAAAAATCTCTCCATGGACTTCCATATGGATCATGTATTCCTTTAACAGCTGGTTGACAATCTGACTAAAGCACGCTACCTTTAATGTCAAGTTCTGAACATAATTGATAAGCACATTGAATACCTACTATCTCTGCTTGAAGGGGAGATTCTGATTGAAAATTTTAACTCTCAAATAGGTCACCTCTCCCTCCAATCTCTAACTATTACTGCACATGAGGACTTACCTCCATATACCCATGATGCATCTGTGTTAATTTTGAGGCCAGATTTGGGTTTTTCCCAACTAACTGCAGTTAGGGATATTTACTTTTTCCTCTGAGTAATGTTAGGTATGATTCCATCCTGAACTAGATACTTATGCTTTTCCTTATTACCTTTCAAAGGATTAGCAGTGAAAATTAAGAACATTAATTCTTTGACATTCTGGAAACATGCATCAATTGAGAAAGAGAGATTGTCAAATAGAAATTTGTTCCTATGAATCCAAAGAGACCATGTTGTGACTATAAGAGCTGCTGTATATACTTGATTCAGAATCCTAGAGTCTGGCCTAATGGAGAGATAATATTCTACTCTATTCCTAAAACTCCGTAAAGCAGGTATTTGAAGATACAGAAGACTGTTAACTCTATTCCATACTGCAATTGCATTAGGACAAGAGTTAAAGAAATGATTGATTGAGTCAGAGTGGTTTGAACACAAAGGGCACTTGGAAGCTAGAGAGAAACCAAACTTACACAAAATGTTATCAAAAGGCAGAATTCCGTTTAGAGCTCTCCAGACTAATACAGACATTTTAGCAGGAATGAAATTTGACCATACCTTATGAAGATGTCTAATGGTTGTACCCTTCTTTCTGAGATGCTTGTAGGCTGAACTGACTGAAAAATTTCCATCCAATGAAGCTTTCCAGATCAGTCTATCTGCATGTGTGCTTCTGATAATAGCATCCTGTAGAATAGTAACTGTATTGGTAGCCAAGTGTGGCTCCAGTATAGGGAGATTAGAGTCTTTGTTCAGGATGAATGATCTGAGAGAGATATCAGGAAAAGGTAATTCCCTATCTTGAGGCCATTCATAGTACAAAACACCTTCACCTGACCAGTTAGAATTCCAGAATGAGCACTCTCCTACTCCATAAATTACTCTGTTTAGACTATTAGCTTTTTCAGTTATGTGGCAGATTCTCTTCCATGTGTGGGATTTTTATATGAAACAGGTAATGCCCACAAATGATGTGACCATTGAGTGTTATTCCTTTGTAGCTTCCACCAGAGCTTACAAGAGAAAGAATCAACTATGGCTTGAAGATCTCTAAATCCTATCCCATTCTCCTGTACTGGTATACTCATTCTTTTCCAGGCTCTCCATTTTTCCTTGCCTCTAAAGATTCACTACTTCCCCAGAAAAAACTAGAGGCCATTTTTTCCATTTTTCTTAGGACTAACTTTGGAGGGCTTAAAACAGCAAACAAATGTGTGGGGATGGAGAGGAAACAGTGATTAATTAGGATAATTTTTCCTGCAGTGCTCAACCACTTATTTTTCCAATTGTTAATGGATTTTTCCATCCTTTCCAAGATAGGGTGATAGTATTTCTGAGTATTCCTACCTGTGAAGATTGGGATCCCTAGATACTGGAAGGGGAAAGCACCTCTAACCATTCCAAGATTCCTGCTCAGTTTTTGGACTCTATCCATAGGAGTGTGAGGAGCAACATAGAAATTGGATTTTGAGAAGTTAACTTTTTGTCCTGATGTTTGCTCATATGCCTTAAGGAACCTTTTAAATCTTTTCAAATTTTTGTTATTACCATTAAGGAAGACTGCCGTATCATCAGCATACAAAAGATGAGTAATCTGTGGGCAGTATTTAGGTAATCCAAAATATTGTAAGAATCCTATTTGAAATAGTTTTTTCAATCCTCGGGAGAAAGCCTCTGATAGAATGTTATACAGAAAAGGTGAAAGAGGGTCTCCCTGTTTAATGCCTCTATTGGATGCAAAAAAGCCTGATGCAATTCCATTAATTAAAACTGAGAAGTGAGCTGAAGCTATGTTTTGCATAATCCGATTAACAAAAGTACCATGAAATCCAAATTTAAGGAGAATTGAATTAAGAAAAGACCATGAAACCCTGTCAAAAGCTTTCTGCATATCTAACTTAACTATCAGGTTCAAGCTTTTAGATTTCCTTGGTAAAATTCTGTTCATTTCTTGCATCAGTATTATGTTATCCGAAATGTCCCTCCCTTTTATAAATGCACTTTGTTCAAGGGAAATAAGTTGAGACATAAAAGGCTTAATCCTTTCCATAATCATCTTAGAGAATACCTTGTTCACAAAGTTAGATAGACTTATTGGCCTAAAATCAGCAAAAGTGACAGGTATAGTTCTTTTTGGGATTAAAGTTAACCAAGTACTGGATATAGCCTTAGGAATATTTCCACTTTTTAGAAATTCATTTGCAGCTTCTAGTAGATCTCCTTTAATAGTTTCCCAGAATGTGGTGTAAAAAAAACCAGAGTATCCATCAGGTCCAGGGGAACTATGTTTATTAAGGTCGAACACTGCATATTTAAGCTCGTGGATTTGGAATGGTGACAGCAAAGAGTGATTTTCTTGTTTAGTTATTACCCTAGGAATTTCAGTTAGAAAATGTTCTATGTATGTTCCCATTTTTTGAGGATCTTCTTCGTTAAATAATGATGTATAGAACCTCATTGCTTCCTCTTTAATCTGGGATGGTTCTGAAATCCAGTTACCTTTTTCATCCCTGATCTTGCTTATTCTTGTTTTTGTCCTCCTTTCCCTAATTGAGTGGTGGAAGTAACTGGTATTGGCATCGCCATGTTTGAACCAATTCACCCTAGCCTTTTGCTTTAGATAGATAATTTTCTCTTTTTGAGCCCTCATTAGCAATTGTTTGGATTTATTAAGCTCGGCTAAGGTTGAGTCATTATGAGTTTGCTGAAAGGAGATTTCTAAATCATTAACCATGGTCTCATATTGTGTCAGATTCTTATCTACATTCCCAAACTGTGTTTTATTCCATTGTTTGATTTCCATCTTAAGCCTTTTAAGTTTATATACTAACCTATACATCCCACTGAATGGAGTATGTAAGTCCCAGTTAGATACCACTAAATTAAAGAAATCCTGTCTGTTAGTCCAAATTTCTTGATATCTAAATGGTCTAGGGGCTTGTTCCTCAACTGGTTGTACATATAAAAAAAGGGGGGCATGGTCCGAGGACAATCTATTGAGAACATGAATTGAGCTGTTAGGAAATAGGTCAAACCAATCTAAAGTGGAGATTCCCCTATCTAGCCTTTGGAACATTAAGTCTTTACATCTGTCCTTATATCTATTGTTGCTCCAAGTAAAGGAATTACCTACTGTAGGTATTTCATGCAAATCCATTTCATTTAAAAATTCATTAAATTGCCTCATGCGTTTTTTTTGGGGTTGACTTCCTCCCTTTATACTCTGATACAGATGCTACTGTGTTAAAATCTCCTATATATATGGAAGGGTGATGCATTGCTACCTTTAGATCACTCCATAAAGACTCCCTCACTTGTCTGTGTACACTTGCATATATAAAAAAACAGTTCCAGCTTAAGGAAGAAGCAGAGTCAGTTATATTCACTTGAACATACTGGTCTGACTCCCTTAAAGTAGTAATGCTGAAAGATTGATTCCATAATAACCAGATTTTAGCAGTATGAGCAGAGTAGGCATTCTGGAATCCCAGTTCATGTTTACATTTTGTTAATTTTTGTTTATCCTGCCAGGGTTCTATTAGACACATTATGTCTATCCTATGTTTGAATTTTAAGGCCTTAAGTCTGTCAGTTGATGTTCCAATTCCCCTCACATTCCAGACTAGTATATTCCCAATTATGGTGTGTTTTATCATTTAAAAATTTTGGGGGTAGCTTTTTGTGATGATCTTAGGTTTCTACCAGTCTTAGTAGAATTTTTTCCTTTGTCTCCTGATTTACCAGTACTGTTTTCATTGTTCCCAGATGAAGACTTCTGTACAGAAAGGCTAATGTTGTTTTGCATGCTATCCTCTTCCATTATGCTCTGGTCAGGGGATGATGGAGTCTGACATTGCGTCCTCTCTCCCAGTATGGAATTTTGCTCTTTGAGACCTGTTTGAGATTGCTCTTTGAGACCTGTTTGAGATTGTTCTTTGTGGTACATAGGGGAAATAGTTGTGTTAGCAGTATCATCAGAGTTTAGAACTAATGAGACTTCCTGAGATTCCTCAGCTTCATGAAAGATCTCCACTATCTCCCCTTCCTGCTCATCCTCAATATCATCTAGGGATTGAAATGCATTAGAAATTGTCACTATGTTCAGGTTTGTTTCATTTTCCAGTATGGGAGTAAGTTCAGGGATTTGGTTCTTTTTTCTCCAGAAGGAAGTGGTTATTGGCTTAGCTATATCATCTAGTGAGTAAAATGGACCATTCCTTTTCTTATGGCTGACCTTAAAGAAATTGATGTTACTGTCATTATGAACTCCTGAGTTTATTTTTTGGTTCTGAACATCCTTTTCCTTTTGTGTAACAGTTAGTGCAGAGGAGCCCTCAATGTTGATATCCTCTGATAGGTGAGATTCTGTGCCTAATGTATTCTTCTGATCGTTACTCTCTGCCTTTTTAACAGTTTTTTTCTTCAAAGAAGGGTGCAGAAAGTTACAATTAGTGTGACTATGCCCAATTATTTTGCAATGTGTACAATATGTTGGCAACTCTTCATATTCTATAGGGTATTCCGCAACCTTGTTACCTATTCCTACCACAATTGTACGAGGAAGCTGAGCTAACAGATCAATTTCAACGCAAACTTTAATAGCTGAAGGTCTAGTTAAAGCTATGGTGGCAGCATCCATCTTGAGGAATCTGCCGACCTGACTACTTATACCCATAATTGCAGAGTTGTTATAGAAATGTAGTGGTAGTTTGTGAAATGTTACCCAAACCGGGACTATGGAGGATTCCTCTGTCGGAGAGAAGTCCGATGTCAATTTCTGCACTTTCATTGTGAAGCCTTGTATCATCCATTGGCCCTTCATCCAACATCATTGGTAGTCTTCGTTATCCTGAAGACGAATAAGCACATGTCGGTAATCAATTGCACCTAATTGAAATTTCGATTTAAAACCTATTGATTTGAAAGCCTGATGGAGAGTATCCATGGGTGGTTTCCCTCGGATGAACTTTCCGACGAGGGCATTCTGGTAATGCGATGCAAGAAGTTCTCCTTCTTCTGGGGGAAGTATGTATGCTATTTTGTCCTTGAATTCTGTTATTGGATGCAGGTTTGGAGTATACGGGAGGGATGATAGAAGAGGAGATTGTTTTGTGTTGAGAGCTTGGGCGAAACTTTTGTATGCCGGGGGCTTAGAGAGCGTAGGGTCTGGGGGTAGAAGTGGCGTCGGCGACGCCATGGTCGACTACCTAAGTAGCTGTGCTGGAATAGTAAATAAGATCGTTAACAGTGAGAAATGATGTGAAGAGGTGAAGAAGAGAGTTCAGTGTGTTAATCGCATGTTCAATCGCACATAGATACAGTAAATAGAGAGCTCCTGGTATAACTAAGTTGACTTTAAAAAAAAATTTATGAAACAGATGATATTAGATATAGAGTTTATCAACTAAAAATTTTGAAATTTAGTAATAATTTATGAAACATAGAGTTATATAACCACTTATTGAAAAACTCAGGCATAAATCAACACTTATTGAAACAAGTTCGGGTTAAACAAGCAATTATTAAAAAAAACTAAGGGTTTGATAAGGACTTACTGAAAAAACTAAGGGTTAGATCAACACTTATTTAAATAACCTAGAACTGAATTGTCCTGGGCATTTTTCTCATCTTGGAGGAACTTATCTGGTCTCAAATTATGCGGTTGAACATTTAATCTCTTACAGGATTTTATACCGGAAGCACTTAACGGTTTTGCTTCTGCTTTTCAATACTACGGCTTTCCTCGCTTTGGATAAATTTTTGGCATAGCCCTTGAATCTCAGACCTAAAAAATTTCTAAGCCAGAGAACGAGCTCTAACCCTAGAATCATGCAGGTACGGGGTGTAACGGGAATATACTGGTACCACTGCTAGAGCTTACGTGTACCACTGCTAAAAGGTATTTGGCCTATAAAAATAAAATGAAATTTTATTAGAGCATTTATATCTATTTAATTTTATATTTAAAAATTGGATTGTGAAATTATTACCTTGCATGCTTAATGCACTAAAAGGAATTGGATCATTAGATGTAAGAAAATTTTAAAATGTTTAGTCAGTCTCTAACATGCATGACATGTGCAAGAACATGAAAAGGATTTTATCATATCCTATATTTCATTGTATTAATCACCTTATTAGTTTATTTTTATCTTCAAGAAAAGTGCTAAATAACTTTATGTTTAGATCGAAAGTGGGAATCTAACCTTTTAAAATCTTAAATTGCGCATCTAACACTTTTTTAGGTCGAAAGTGACAATCTAGTCTTGGAAACGGCCAATGTGGCTGGAATTCTATCAAATGACCATTATATCCCTCTGAAAAAATTTAATATTTGGAAATACTAAAAGATTATATTAGACTAATTGTTTATTAACCAAACAAATTGTAATTCAGTATTGATTTATAAAACATAGAGCTAGGTCAACACTTAGTGAAACAACTCAGACATATATCAACACTTATTGAAACAATTCAGGCTTGGTTAAGCACTTACTGAAAAAACTCCGGGTTAGAACAACACTTAATCAAATAATCTAGCACTGAAATTCACTGGGGAGTTTTTGCAACTGGATGGAACTTATCCGGTCTTATTTTATTTGACAGGATATTTCTTCTCTTACAGGATTTTGTGCTGCAAGCACTTAACGGTTTTGCTTTTGGGTTTTCAATACTACGACTTTTCTCCTTACAAAGAGTGGCTTGGGATGCTATTTTTATTGTGGCTCCTTGTAACAGTCTCCGACATAGCCCTGTTTGAATCCTAAGTCCTTAGAAATCTCTGAGCTAGAGAACAAGCTCTAATCCCGGGATTATGCAGGTACGGGGTGTACAGATCGCTCCCCTGGAATATACTGGTACCACTGCTAGAGCCTACCTTTTGAAACTTCTAAAGAGTACTAAAAGGTATCTGGCTTGTCAAAACAACGTGAAATTTGATTAAAGCATTTATATCTATTTGATTTTATATTTGAAAATTTAATTATTAAACGATTACCTTGCACGCTTTATGCACTAAAAGAAAATGGATTATTATAAGTAAGAAATTTTGCAAATGACTAATTTGTGCCTAACATGCATGATATGTGCAAGAACATGTGATGGATTTGATTATGTCCCAAATTTCATTGTATTAATCCCCATGTTAGTTTATGAATATTTGATAAATCTAGGGATTTAGTGATTTTCAGTATTTCATATTCCAAACACTATGTAAATGCATGTAGTTTCTTTGATATATCAATTTTGTAATTTGTAATTTGGATGTTAAACGATTACCTTGCATGCTTTGTGCTCTATGATGATATTGATCATTAAAATTAAGAACATTTTCTTATGACCAGTTTGTAGCTAACATGCACGATGTGTGGAAGAATATGAGAGGGATTTGATCATTTCCCAAATTTCATTGTATCAATCACCTTGTTAGGTTATGTTTATCTTCAGGAAAAGTGATAAATAACTCTATTTTTACGTCGAAAGTGAAAATTTAAAACTTTAAAATCTTAAAGTGTTCATCTAACTTATTTCTGAGTCGAAAGTGCCAATCTCACCCTGCAAACGGCCAATGTTGCAAAAATTCTATAAAATGACCATTGTAACTATTTGAAAAAAATAAAAAATTTGGAAATACTAAAAAGATGATACTAGACTAACTTTATATTAACCAAAACATTTTAAAATTTAGTAGTAATTTCTA
Source organism: Rubia yunnanensis (assembly GCA_037428765.1). Lineage (NCBI taxonomy): Eukaryota > Viridiplantae > Streptophyta > Magnoliopsida > Gentianales > Rubiaceae > Rubia > Rubia yunnanensis. The sequence goes on along the minus strand of CM075067.1, from coordinate 32,139,176 downwards.
AAACATAGAGTTAGATCAAGACTTAATCAAATAACCTAGCACTCAATTTTGCTGGGGATTTTTTGCAACTAGATGGAACTTATCTGGTCATATTTTATTCGACCGGACATTTCTTCTCTTACAGGATTTCGTGCTGCTAGCACTTAATGGTTTTGCTTCTAGGTTTTGAATACTACGACTTTTCTACTTCTGAAGAATGGCTTGGGATGCTGTTGTTGCTTGTGGCTCCTTGGATCAGTCTCCAATGTAGCCCTGTTTGAATACTCATGCCTCAGAAATATCTGAGCTAGAGAATGAGCTCTAATCCAGGGATTATGCAGGTTTTGGGTGTACTGATCGCTCCTTGGGAATATACCGGTACAATTGTTGGAGCCTGCCTTTTGCAACTACTACAGAGTTTTAAAATTTATCTAGCTTGCCAAAACAAAGCGAAATTTGATTAGAGCATTCATATCCATTTTATTTTACAGTTGAAAATTTAACTGTTAAACGATTACCTTGCATGCTTTATGCACTTAAAGAAAATGGATCGTTATAAGTAAGAAATTTTTCTAATGACTTATATGTGTCTATCATGCATGATATATGCAAGAATATTTAAGGGATTTGATTATCTCCCAAATTTCATTTTATTAATGACCCTATTAGTTAATGTTTATATATGATAATCCTAGGGATTTAGTGATTTTCAGTATTTCATATTCCAATCACTATGTAAATCCATGTAGTCTCTTTAAAATATCAATTTTGTAGTTTTTAAATTGGATGTTAAAAGATTACCTTGCACACTTTGTGCTCTATAAGGATATTTATCATTAAAATTAAGAAGATTTGCTTATGGCCATTTTGTAGCTAATATGCACGATATGTGCCCGAATATGAGAGAGATTTGATCGTTTCCCAAATTTCATTGTATCAATCACCTTGTTAGGTTATGCTTTTCTTCAGGAAAAGTGATAAATAACTCTATTTTTAGCTTGAAAGAGGAAATTTAACACTTAAAAATTTTAAAGTGCGCATCTAACTTATTTCTGAGTCGAAAGTGCCAATCTCACCCTGGAAACGGCCAATGTGGCCAAAATTCTATAAAATGACCATTGTGACTATTTGAAAAAAAAATTGTAAATACTAAAAAGATTATATTAGACTAATTGTTTATTAACCAAAAAATTCAAAATTTAGTAGTAATTTATAAAACATATAGCTAGATCAACACTTATTGAAACAACTCAGACATATATCCACACTTATTGAAACAATTCAGGGTTAGATAAGCATTTATTGAAAAAACTCCGGGTTAGATCAAAACTTAATCAAATAACCTAGCACTGAACTTTCCTGGGGAGGTTTTGCAACTAGATGGAACTTATCCGGTCTTATTTTATTTGTCTGGACATTTCTTCTCTTACAGGATTTTGTGTTGCAAGCACTTAACAATTTTGCTTCTGGGTTTTCAATACTACGAAATTTCTACTTACGAAGAGTGGCTTTATTTGTGGCTAATTGAATCAGTCTCTGACGTAGCCTTGTTTGAATCCTCAGTCCTTAGAAATCTTAGAGTCAGAGAACAGGCTCTAATCCTGGGATTATGCAGGTACGGGGTGTACAGATCGCTCCTCGGGAATATACTGGTACCACTGCTGGAGTCTGCCTTTTGTAATTGCTACAGAGTTCTAAAAGGTATCTAACTTTCCAAAAAAAGAAAAATTTGATTGGAGCATTTATATCTATATGATTTTATATTAGAAAATTTAATTATTAAACGATTACCTTACAAGCTGTATGCACTAAAAGGAAATGGATCATTATAAATAATAAATTTTGCTAATGACTACTTTGTGTCTTACATACATGATATCTGAAAGAACATGTGACAAATTTGATTATCTCCCAAATTTCATTGTATTAATCGCCCTGTTAGTTCATGTTTCGATATGATAATTCTAGGGATTTAATGATTTTCAGTATTTCATATTTCAAACACTATGTAAATGCATGTAGTTTCTTTGATATATCAATTTTGTAATTTGTAATTTGGATGTTAAACGATTACCTTGCACGCTTTGTGCTCTATAAGGATATTGATCATTAAAATTAATAACATTTTCTTATGACCAGTTTGTAGGTAACATGCACGATATGTTGATGAATATGAGAGGGATTTGATCATTTCCCCAATTTCATTGTATCAATCACCTTGTTAGGTTACGCTTATCTTCAGGAAAAGTGATAAATAACTCTATTTTTAGTTTGAAAGTAGAAATTTATCACATTAAAATCTTAAAGTGCGTATCTAATTTATTTCTGAGTCGAAAGTGCAAATCTCACCCTGGAAACAGTCAATGTGGCCGAAATTCTATAAAATGACAATTGTAACCATTTGAACAAAATAAAAATTTTGAAATACTAAAAACATGATATTAGACTAATTGTTTATTAACCAAAAAATTCAAAATTCAGTATTAATTTCTAAAACATAGAGTTAAATCAAGACTTAGTCGAATAACCTAGCACTCAATTTTGCTGGGGAGTTTTGTTACTGGATTGAACTTATCCGATCATATTTCATTCGAGTGGACATTTCTTCTCTAACAGGATTTCGTGCTGCAAACTCTTAACGGATTTGCTTCTGGGTTTTCAATTCTATGACTTTTCTCCTTACAAAGAAAGGGTTGGGATGCTATTGTTATCCGTGGTTCCTTGGATCAGTCTCTAACGTAACCCGGTTTGAATCCAAAGGACTCAAAAATGTCTGTGCCAGAGAATGAGCTCTAATCCTGAGATTATGCAGGTACGAGGTGTATAGATCGCTCCCCGGGAATATACCGGTACCATTGCCGGAGCGTGCATTTTGCAACTACTACAGAGTTCTAAAATGTATCTGGCTTGCCAAAACAAAGCGAAATTTTACTAGATCATTCATGTATATTTGATTTTATATTTAAAAATGCAATTGTTAAACGATTACCTTGCACTCTTTATGCACTAAAAGAAAATGGATCATTATAAGTAAGAAATTTTGCTAATGACTAATTTGTGTCCAACATGCATGATATGTGCAAGAACATGTGAGGGATTTTATTATCTCCCAAATTTCATTTTATTAATCTCCCTGTTAGTTAATGTTCATGTATGATAATCCTGGGGATTTAGTGATTTTCAGTATTTCATATTCCCAACACTATGTCAATGCATGTGGTCTGTTTGATGTATAATTTTGTAAATTTTAAATTGTATGTTAAACGATTACCTCGGACACTTTGTGCTATATAGGGATATTGATCATTAAAATTAAGAACATTTTCTTATGACCATTTTGTAGCTAACATGCACGATATGTGCAAGAATATGAGAGGGATTTGATCATTTCCCAAATTTTGTTGTATCAATCACCTTGTTAGGTTATGCTTATCTTCAGGAAAAGTGATAAATAACTCTATGTTTAGGTCGAAAGTGGAAATTTAACACTTTAAAATTTTAAAGTGCGCATCTATCTTATTTCTGAGTCGAAAGTGCCAATCTCACCCTGGAAATGGCCAATGTGGCCAAAATTCTCTTAAATGACCATTGTAACCAATTGAAAACAATAAAAAAAAATTTGGAAATACTAAAAACATGATATTAGATTAATTGTTTATTAACCAAAAAAATCAAAATTCAGTAGTAATTTCTAAAACGTCGAGTTAGATCAAGACTTAATCAAATAATCTAGCACTCAATTTTGTTGGGGAGTTTTTGTTACTAGATGGAACTTATCTGATCATATTTCATTCAAGTGGACATTTCTTCTCTTACAGAATTTCGTGTTGCAAGCACTTAACTGTTTTGCTTCTGGTTTTTCAATACTATGACTTTTCTCCTTACAAAGAATGGGTTGGCATGCTATTGTTATTTGTGGCTCTTCGGATCAGTCACTGACGTAGCCCTATTTGAATCCTCGTGCCTCAGAAATCTCTAAGCTAGAGAACGAGCTCTAATCCTGGGATTATGCTGGTACAGTGTTTATAGATCGCACCCCGGGAATATACCGGTACCATTGCTGGAGCGGTCCTTTTGCAACCGCTAAAGAGTTCTAAAAGGTATCTAGCTTGCCAAAACAAATCAAAATTTTACTAGAGCATTTATATCTATTTGTTAAACGATTACCTTGTAAGCTTTATGCACTAAAAGCAAATGGATCATTATAAGTAATAAAATTTTCTAATGACAACTTTGTGTCTAATATGCATGATATGTGCAAGAACATGTGAGCGATTTGATTATCTCCCAAATTTCATTGCATTTATCACCATCTTAGTTTATGTTTCTATCGATAATTCTGGGGATTTAGTTATTTTCAGTATTTCATATTCCAAACGCTATGTAAATGCATGTAGTTTCTTTGATATATCAATTTTGTAATTTGTAATTTTTATGTTAAATGGTTACCTTGTACGCTTTGTGCTTTGAAAGGATATTGATCACTAAAATTAAGAACATTTGCTTATGACCGATTTTTAGCTAACATGCATGATACGTGCAAGAATATGAGAGGGATTTGATCATTTCCCAAATTTCATTGTATCAATCACCTTGTTAGGTTATGTTTATCTTCAAGAAAAGTGATAAATAAGGAAAAGTGATAAATAACTCTATTTTTAGGTTGAACGTGGAAATTTAACACTTTAAAATCTTAAAATATGCATCTAACTTATTTATGAGTCAAAAGTGCCAATCTCACCTTGGAAACGACCAATGTGGCAAAAGTTTTATAAAAATGACCATTGAACCATTTAAAAAAAATAAAAATTTGGAAATACTAAAAACATGATATTAGACTAATTCTTTATTAACCAAAAAAATTGAAATTCAATAGTAATTTCTAAAACATAGAGTTAGATAAAGACTTAATAAAATAACCTAGCAAATAATTTTGCTGGGGAATTTTTGTTACTGGATGGAACTTATCAGGTCATATTTCATTCGAGTGGACATTTCTTCTCCTACAAGATTTTGTGCTGCAAGCACTTAACAGTTTTGCTTTTGGGTTTTCAATACTACGACTTTTCTCCTTACAAAGAATGGGTTGGGATGTTATTGTTATTTTGTGGCTCCTTGGATCAGTCTCCGACGTAGCCCTGTTTGAATCCTTATCCCTCAGAAATCTTTGAGCCAGAAAACGAGCTCTAATCCTAGGATTATACAAGTACGGGGTGTATAGATCGCTCCCTGGGAGTATACCGGTACCAATGCTGGAACCTGCCTTTTGCAACTGCTACAGAGTTCTAAAAGGTATCTAGCTTGCCAGAACAAAGCAAAATTTTGATTAGAGCATTTATATGTATTTGATTTTATATTTGAAAATTTAGTTGTTAAACGATTACCTTGCATGCTTTATGCAATAAAAGAAAATGGGTCATTATAAGTAAGAAATTTTTCTAACAACTACTTTGTGTCTAACGTGCATGATATGTGCAAGAACATGTGAGGGATTTGATTATATCCCAAATTTCACTGTATAAATCACTCCTTTAGTTTATGTTTATACATGATAATTTTAGAGATTTAGTGATTTTCAGTATTTCATATTCCAAACAGTATGTAAATGCAAGTAGTTTCTTTGATATATCAATTTTGTAATTTATAATTTGGATGTTAAACGATTACCTTGCACGCTTTGTGCTCTACAAGGATATTGATCATTAAAACTAAGAACATTTGCTTATAACCAGTTTGTAGCTAACATGCACAATATGTGCAAGAATATGAAAGGAATTTGATCATTTCCCAAATTTCATCGTATGAATCACCTGGTTAGGTTATGTTTATCTTGAGGAATAGTGATAAATAACTCTATTTTTAGGTCGAAAGTGGAAATTTAACCCTTTAAAATCTTAAAGTGCGCATCTAGCTTATTTCTGAGTCGAAATTGCCATTCTTACCTTGGAAACGACCAATGTGGCCGAAATTCTATAAAATGACCATTGTAACCTTTTGAAAAAAATAAAAATTTGTAAATAATATAAAGTTGGTATTAGACTAATTGTTTACGAACCAAAAGAATAGAAATTCAGTAGAAATTTCTAAAACGTAGAGTTAGATCAAGACTTAATTAAATAACCTAGCATTCAAATTTGCTGGGGTGTTTTTGCAACTGGATGGAACTTATCCGGTCATATTTTATTTTACTGGACATTTATTCTCTTATAGGATTTCGTGCTACAAGCACTTAATGGTTTTTCTTCCAGGTTTTCAATACTACGACTTTTCTCCTTACGAAGAATGACTTGGGATTCTATTGTTATTTGTGGTTCCTTGGATCAGTCTCCGACGTTGCCCTGTTTGAATCCTCCGGACTCAAAAATCTCTGAGCTGGAAAACGAGCTCTAATTCGGGGATTATACACGTACGGGGTGTATAGATCGCTCCCCGGAAATATATTGCTACCATGCTGGAGCCTGCCTTTTGCAATTGCTACAGAGTTCTAAAAGGTATCTGGCTTGCCAAAACAAAGTGACATTTTGGATAGAGCATTCATATGTTTTTGATTTTATATTTGAAAATTTAATTTTTAAACGATTACCTTGCATGCTTTATGCATTAAATGGAAATGGATCATTATAAGTAAGAATTTTCTAATGAGTAATTTGTGTCTAACATGCATGATATGTGCAAGAACATGTGAGGGATTTTATTATCACCCAAATTTCATTGTATTAATTACCTTGTTAGTTTATGTTTATATATGATAATTCTAGGGATTTAGTGATTTTCAGTATTTCAAATTCCAAACACTATGTAAATGCATGAAGTTTCTTTGATATATCAATTTTGTAATGTGTAATTTGGATGTTAACCGATTACCTTGCATGCTTTGTGCTCTATAAGGATATTAATTAATTTTAAATTAAGAACATTTGCTTATGACCAGTTTGTAGCTAACATGCACGGTATGTGCAAGAATATGAGAGCGATTTGATCATTTCCCAAATTTTATTGTATCAATCACCTTGTTAGGTTATGCTTATCATCAGGAAAAGTGATAAATAACTCTATTTTTAGGTCGAAAGTGGAAATTTAACACTTTAAAATCTTAAAGTGTGCATCTAACTTATTTCTGAGTCGAAAGGTCCAATCTCACTCTAGAAACGACCAATGTGGCTGAAATTCTATAAAATAAACACTGTAGCCTTTTGAAAAATATAAAAATTTATAAATACTACAAATTTGATATTAGACGAATTTTTTACTAACCAAAAGAATAGAAATTTAGTAGTAATTTCTAAAATGTAGAGTTAGATCAAGACTTAATCAAAAAACCTAGCACTCAATTTTTCTGGGAGTTTTTACAACTGGATGGAACTTATCCGGTCATATTTTATTCGACTGGACATTTTTTCTCTTATAGAATTTCGTGCTACAAGCACTTAACAGTTTTGCTTCTGGGTTTTCAATACTACGACTTTTCTCCTTACGAAGAATGGCTTGGGATGCTATTGTTATTTGTGGCTCTTTAGAAAAGTCTCCAACGTAGCCCTGTTTGAATCCACGGGCCTAAACAATCTCTGAGCCGGAGAATGAGCTCTATTATGGGGATTATGCACGTACGGGGTGTACAGATCGCTCCCCGGGAATATGCTGGTACCATGCTGGAGCCTGCCTTTTGCAATTGCTACAGAGTTCGAAAAGGTATCTGGCTTGCCAAAACAAAGCAAAATTTTGGTTAGAGAATTTATATCTATTTGATTTTATATTTGAAAATTTAATTGTTAAACGATTACCTTGCACGCTTTATGCACTAAATGGAAATGGATCATTATAAGTAAGAAATTTTTCTAATTACTAATTTGTGTCTAACATGCATGATATGTGCAAGAACATGTGAGGGATTTTATTATATCCCAAATTTCATTGTAATAATCATCCTGTTAGTTTATGTCTCTATATGATAATTCTAGGGATTTAGTGATTTTCTGTAAACCAAATTCCAGACACTATGTAAATGCATGAAGTTTCTTTGATACATCAATTTTGTAATTTGTAATTTTCATGTTAAACGATTACCTTGCACGCTTTGTTCTCTATAATGATATTGATCATTAAAATTAAGAACATTTGCTTGTGACCAGTTTGTATCTAACATGCACGATATGTGCAAGAATATGAGAGGGATTTGATCATTTTCCAAATTTCATTGTATCAATCACCTTGTTAGGTTAATTTATCATTAGGAAAAGTGATAAATAACACCTTGTAGGTCGAAAGTGGACATTTAACACTTTCAAATGTTAAAGTGCACATCTAAGTTATTTCTGAGTCGAAAGGTCAAATCTCACCCTGGAAACGACCAATGTGGCTGAAATTCTATAAAATAAACGTTGTATCCTTTTGAAAAATATAAAATTTATAAATACTACAAAGTTGATATTAGACTAATTGTTTACGAACCATAAGAATAGAAATTCAGTAGTAAATTCTAAAATGTAGAGTTAGATCAAGGCTTAATAAAATAACCTAGCACTCAATTTTTTTGGGAGCTTTTGCAACTGGATGGAACTTATCCGGTCATATTTTTATTTGACTGGACGTTTCTTCTATTATAGGATTTTGTGCTACAAGAACATAATGGTTATTCTTCTGGGTTGTCAATACTACGAATTTTCTCCTTACGAAAAATGGCTTGGGACGCTATTGTTATTTGTGGCTCCTTGGATTAGTCTCCGACGTAGCCCTGTTTGAATCCTCGGGCCTCAAAACTCTCTGAGACAAAGAACGAGCTCTATTCCGGGGATTATGCACATATGGGGTGTACAGATCGCTGCCCGGGAATATACTAGTACCATGCTGGAGCCTGCCTTTTGCAACTGCTACATAGTTCTATAAGGTATCTAGCTTGCTAAAACAAAGCAAAATTTTGGTTAGAGCATTTATATCAATTGGATTTTATATTTAAAAATTTAATTGTTAAACGATTACCTTGCACGCTTTATGCACTAAATGGAAATGGATCATTATAAGTAAGAAAATTTTCTAATGACTACTTTCTGTCTAACATGCATGATATGTGCAAGAACATGTGAGGGATTTTATTATATCCCAAATTTCATTCTATTAATTACGTTGTTAATTTATGTTTATATATGATAATTCTAGGGATTTAGTGATTTGCAGTATTTCAAATTCCAAACACTATGTAAATGCATGATGTTTCTTTGATATATCAATTTTATAATTTGTAATTTGGATGTTAACTGATTACCTTGCACGCTTTGTGCTCAATAAGGATATTGATCATTAAAATTAAGAACATTTGCTTATGACCAATTTTTAGCTAACATGCCCGATATGTGCAAGAATATGAGAAGGATTTGATCATTTCCCAAATTTCATTGTATTAATCACATTGTTGGGTTATGTTTATCATCAAGAAAAGTGATAAATAACTCTATTTTCAGGTCGAAAGTGGAAATTTAACACTTTAAAATCTTAAACTGCGCATCTAACTAATTTCTGAGTCAAAAGTGCCAATCTCACCCTAGAAACTACAAATGTGGCCAAAATTCTTTAAAATGACAATTGTAACCTTTTGAAAAAAATAAAAATTTGTAAATACTATAAAGATGATATTATACTAAATGTTTACTAACCAAAAAAAATAGAAATTCAGCAGTATTTTCTAAAACATAGAGTTAGATCAAAACTTAATCAAATAACCTAGCACTCAATTTTCCTGGGGAGTTTTTGCAACTGGATGGAACTTATCCGATTATACTTTATTCGACTGGACATTTCTTCTCTTACAGGATTTCGTGCTTCCAGTACTTAACAATTTTGCTTCTGGGTTTTCAATACTACGACTTTTCTCCTTACGAATAATGGCTTGTGATGCTATTGTTAATTGTGGCTCCATGGATCAGTCTCAAACGTAGCCCTGTTTGAATCCTCAGACCTCAAAATTGTTTGAGCCAGAGAATGAGCTCTAATCCTGGGATTATGCAGGTACGGGGTGTACAGATCGTTCCCCGGGAATGTACCGGTACCATTGCTGGAGCCTTCCTTTTGCAACTGCTACAGAGTTCTAAAAGGTACCTGGCTTGCAAAACAAAGTAAAATTTTGATTAGAGAATTTATATCTATTTGATTTTATATTTTAAAATTTAATTGTTAAATAATTACATTGCACGCTTTATGCACTAAGAGGAGATGGATCATTTTAAGTAAGAAAATTTTCTAATGACTACTTTGTGTCTAAGGAGCATGATTTGTGGAAGAACATGTGATGGATTTGATTATATCCCAAGTTTCACTGTATTAATCACCCCTTTAGTTTATGTTTATACATGATAATTCTAGGGATTTTGTGATTTTGAGTTTTTCATATTCCAAACACTATGTAAATGCATGTAGTTTCTTTGACATATCAATTTTGTAACTTGATGTTAAACGACTACCTTGCACACTTTGTGCTCTATGAAGATATTGATCATTAAAATTAAGAACATTTGCTTATGACCAGTTTGAAGCTAACATGCATGATATGTGCAAGAATATGAGAGTGACTTGATCATTTCCAAAATTGCATTGTATGAATCACCTTGTTAGGTTATGTTTATCGTGAGGAATAGTGATAAATAACTCTATTTTTAGGTCGAAAGTGAAAATTTAACACTTTAAAATCTTAAAGTGCGCATCTAACTTATTTCTGAGTCGAAAGTGCCAATCTCACCCAGGAAACAACCAATGTAGCTGAAATTCTATAAAATGACTATTATAACCTTTTGGAAAATTTTTTTGTAAATTATATTAGACTAATTTTTTACTGACCAAAAAATAAAAATTAAGTAGTAATTTCTAAAACATAGAGTTAGATCAAGACTTTATCAAATAACCTAGCACTCAATTTTGCTGTGGAGTTTATACAACTGGATGTAACTTTTCCGGTCATATTTTATTCGACTGGACATTTCTTCTCTTAAAGGATTTCGTGCTGCAAGCACTTAATTAGTTAGATGCACACTCATCTCCTTATGAAGAATGGCTTGGGATGCCATTGTTATTTGTGGCTTCTTGGATCAAACTCCGACGTGTTTGAATCCTCAGGCCTCAAAAATCTCTGAGCCAGAGAACGAGCTCTAATCCTGGGATTATTCAGGTACCAGGTGTACACATCGCTCCCCGGGAATATACATGTACCATTGCTGGAGCCTTCCTTTTGTAACTGCTACAGAGTTATAAAAGGTATCTTGCTTGCCAAGACAAAGCGAAATTTTGATTAGAGCACTTATATTTGATTTTATATTTGAAAATTTAATTGTTAAACTATTACCTTGCACACTTTATGCACTAAATAGAAATGGATCATTATAAGTAAAAAAGATTTCGTATGATTACTTTGTGTCTAACATGCATGATATGTGCAAGAACATGTGAGGGATTTGATTATATCCCAAATTTCATTGTATTAATCACCCTGTTTGTTTATGTTTCTATATGATAATTCTAGGGATTTAGTGATTTTAAGTATTTCATATTCCAAACACTTTGTTAATGCATCTAGTTTCTTTGATATATCAATTTTGAAATTTGGATGTTGAACGATTACCTTGCACGCTTTGTGCTCTATAAGGATATAGATCATTAAACTTAAGAACATTTGCTTATGACCAGTTTGCAGCTAACATGCATGATATGCGCAAAAATATTAGAGGGATTTAATCATTTCCCAAATTTCATTTTATAAATCACCCTGTTGGTGATAAGTAACTCTATTTTTAGGTTTTTTAAAAAATAAATCCACCTGTGATGGTGGGGGGTTTGGCAGACCCCTACCCATTTATTAATTAAAATAAAAGGTACAGAAAAAGAGGGGAACATAATACCTTACCTCTGAGAGTCCATCTGATGATCTTTAAAAACTATACATTGACCCGATACTAACCTAAAGATCAACAGATACGATCGTGGGAAAATAAGTATATAGTTACCAACTGACTACTCTAATCTAATTTGAGGAGTTCCTTCCGCATCAAGCTTTACTTGCCCAGTAACTATTGGAGGCAAACCTGTAGAAACATAGACGTTATTTACCTGCTCTCGGCTAGCCATTTTTGCAAGTGAGTCAGCGGCTCCATTTGCCTCTCTGAAAATGTGTTGCATTGAATAATCCATTTCTTGAAGAAGATTCCGTATCCCTCTCATCATCTGCTGTAATTTCCATGGAATCTTGAATTGTTGTGGAATCTTGAATTGTTGTCGAATCATACCATGTAGGACTTTTGCATCCGTTTCTATTTCAATACATTTGATGCCTTGTTCTTGAGCTAGATATATACCAAGTAATAAAATTGTGGTTTCGGCCTGCAAAATAGATTCAGCCGAAATGGACTTTGATAAAGCAACAATTACATGACCAACATGATCTCTGATTATGCATCTGATACTAGCAGCACCATTGCTAAGATAAGAACCATCAGTGTTTATTTTATATTTTGAAGGTAATATCCACTTAATTATTCTTATTGGTCTTTGTCTTTTGGGTTTCTGATATAAGATTTTTGGTATATGAAATAATGCCCACTTAAAGTCCAGTTTGAATGCCAACAAGGTGTCATTAAAATGATACATTATTCTTTTGAAAATGAGCATTATATCTGGCCTTGTACCTGCAAAAATATAATTACATCTGGCACACCATAGGTACCAGATAACTACACACAGTATGATTCTAATTAACTTAGCAGAAGACCCATCACAGGAAGAAACATTCCAATAAAAATACACTCTATCCCACAATAGTTGAAATGTGTTTGTAGACAAACTGAAAGTAGTATCCACTAATTTCCAGATTTGTTTTACCTTAACACATGAATTAAAACAATGATGGATAGTTTCTGAATCATTTAAACAGAAGCAACATCTTGAAGGGAGATGAAATTGAAAATCCTCAAGCACATCTGGTAAAGCTATTAGTCTATTTAAAAGTTTCCGGTTAAATAAACTAATTTTCTTTGGTAAAACTTTAGACCATAGATGAGTGAAAGAGGGTATGTTCAGTTTCTTCTTTCTTATTAGCTCATATGCTGATTTAACAGTGAATGCTCCAATGTGAGTAGGTTTCCAAATTTGTGAATCTTCATAGTTGGGGAACAATTTATAGTCCAGATCCAGAGTTGGAAAAATATGATCAGGAAGCCAATTCCTGAGCTGTGTAGAGTAATATACTTTATTATGTATGAATTCAGCTACTATTAATTTGGGGAAATGAACTTCTAAAAAGTTCAGTAGGTGGTCTGTTAGAGGTCCCAATGTAGTCCAGTTTGCATTCCAAAAGGAAACCAAACCAGATCCAAGAATGACCTCCGTATTACACAGTGCTATGTGTTGAACCTCTTTGATTCTTTTCCAAGTTCTGGATGTTTTATGAGTGTGACTCATAGACCACATGATTTTTGCCCACAATGATTTCCCTAGCTGAAGTTTCCACCACAGTTTGATGGAAAAATATTTTGTTAAAGTGTTCAGATTTTTGAAATTTAATCCATTTTCCTCAGTAGGGAAGCATAAGTTAAAATATGACTTCCAGATTCTTTTTTTCTGATTATTATCTGAGTTAGAGTTCCAAAAAAATCTTGCAAGTGTTTTATGAATTTGACTTATAATGTGTTTGGTTGGCTTCAACACAGTTATAAGATGTTTTGGTATAGAGGACAATACATGTTTAATCAATATGGCCCTTCCAGCTGGGGATAGAAACTTATTATGCCAATGATTAATTTTATTTTGGACTAAAATTAGCATTCCTTGGAAAAGAGAATTTTTAACTCTTCCTGTGAATATAGGACATCCCAAATACTTAAAAGGTAGGGATCCTTCCAGCATGTTTGTTTCCTGTTTGATCAATGTTATGATTCTGTTAGGTGTGTGTTTTGAAATATGAAATGAAGATTTCTCAAAATTAACTTTCTGTCTAGAAGCCAATTCATAAGATTTCATGAAGTTAATTATTGTTTGTAATCCCTGTTTTGTGTATTTCAAGAGAATAGCTGTGTCATCAGCATAGGAGAGATGTGTTGATGATTTCATCCCGAATGGTAATTGTAAGGCTGGATATTTCCAAATTGATATAGAAAATTTCGGTTTTGTGAAAAAGCTTTAGCCATTAGTATGAAAAGCAGAGAGGATAATGGATCACCCTGTTTTAAACCCCTAGATGCAGGAAAAAACCTACTGTTTTTCCATTAATTAGTAATGAAAAATATGCAGATTTTATATTTCTCATAATTAGAACAACTAGGATGGGTGAAAAACCTTGTTTGATCAGGATTTTGGCTAAAAATGACCAAGAAACTCTATCAAACGCTTTCATCATATCCAGTTTGATAATCATATTAAAACCTTTTGTTTTTGAATGTAAATGATTGGTTAACTCTTGCATGAGCAAAACATTGTCAGCAATTTCTCTTCCAGAGACAAATGCTGATTGTTCTGGGCTGATTATTCTATCTAGATAGCTTTTAAGTCTTGTTGAGATTATTTTAGAAAAGATTTTGTTTGTGAAATTGCATAAGCTTATAGGTCTATAGTCTTTAAATGATGAGCATACATCTTTTTTGGGTATTTGGATTATTAGAGCTGATGAGATGGCTTTGGGAATGTCTTTTCCAGCAAAGAACTCTTCCACTGCCATCATTACATCAGATTTGATTATGTCCCAACATTTCTGGAAAAAGAAACCAGAGGAATCATCTAGTCCTGGGGCTGAGTGGCTATCCATGGAGTTAACTATGTTAGTTAATTCTTCCATAGTGATTTGTTTGAGTAAATTTGAATTCATTTCATTAGTTACAGCTTTTGGAATGTTTTCTAGTATCCATGTTGTATTAATTCCCGAGGGGTCCAATTGTTCATCTGTAAGTAGTTTAGAGAAGAAGCTGACAGCTTCTTTCTCTATATCTTCTATTTTATTTAGCCATGTCCCATTATTATTTTTTATTAAAGAGGTTGTCTGCCTTTTTTGTTTACTTAAAATTGATTGATGAAAGAATTTTAAGTTTGCATCACCTTCTTTCATCCATTTTAACCTTGATTTCTGTTTTAGAAAGACCTCTTGATTAGTTAGAGCTGTTTTCATTTTTTCCTTAGCTAGGTTTAGGGCTTGTAGGTTTTTACTGGAATCATCCTGTTGTAAATCTTCTTCAGCCTTAACCAACAAATCTTCACAGATATGGACAGCATCAAAGACATTACCGAAGACTTCTTTGTTCCAGATTTTAAGGACTTACTTTAAAATTTTTAGTTTGAAAATTAATCTTTTCATTCCTTTATGGGTAGTATGTACACTCCAAGCATCTTTAACTAGCTTCATAAAAGTGGGATGGTTTGCCCAGCATTCTTGAAACTTAAAGGGTTTTGAAATGGACATAGGGGATGTGTCAGATACAAGCAGGATTAGAGGGGTATGATCAAAACCTTCCCTTGAGAGTGTTTTAATTTTAGAATTCAGGAATTTAGACCACCAGAGATTATTGGAAATTCCTCTATCGAGTCTCTTCCATACCCTACCTTTTGGTCTCATTCCAGTCCAAGTGAACAAGCTACTAGAAGTTGGGATTTCAGTCATGTTTTGGTCATTAAGGAATGTGTTATAATTCCTTATACTATTCTGATTAGGGATTGATTTACCTAAATATTCCTCATTTTTAGTGATGACATTAAAATCACCTATTAAACTTAATGGTTCATTTTTCAGAGTTGCTAAGGCTTGCCACAGTTTATTCCGTTCCTGAATTGTGTGCTTAGCATAGATAAATCCGAGCTGACATTCAGTTGACAGGTTGAAGGATTTAACTTTAACAATAACAACCTGGTCTTCTACTTTACAGATGTCTACTGATATGTCCTCATCCCACATAATCTAGATTTTGTTTATTGGATTTGCATAAGATTTGCTGAAGCCTAGCTCTTTGGAAATGTTCTGTACTTGATCAGGATTCAATAAAGGTTCTATTAGGGCACATAGTTTGATTGTGTTACGTCTTTTAATATCTTTTAACCAAATTTGAGTTGGTTTGTTACCTATTCCTCTAATATTCCATACACATATATTAAGACTTATCATGGATATGTTTTGGAGAGGTTCAACGAGGAACGGGTAAAAACCATTTTAGGTGTGGAGGAGGAATCTTTTTTTGTATACTTCCTCTGTTTATTTTTTACCTATGTGTGGTTAAGCTTAAGAATAGTGTTGAATCTTAATTGATCTTTAGTTAGATTCGCCTTTATTTCTTCAAAATTAAGTTTCCCTAGTTTTAAATTTTTTTTCCAGTTGCCTAATTGAGGTTTCTGCATTAAGCCAGTCAAGATTTTTAAGAGATTTCTTACTGGATGATAGAAGAGGGGAATTACCTCCATTGATTTCTATATAATTATTAGTATCATCAGAGTTAGGAATGTTTTGGATATATTTTTGGTAAGTATTTTTAGCATTGGATTTAATATTTCTATTTCCTTTTCCCTGTCTATGTATACCAGATTCTGCCAACTGATTAGGAGGGGTAAGGACATCATCTAAATTGAATGAGTCATTAGAATTATTATCTTGTTGTTTCCCAGTTAACTTTTCTTGTGATGGGGATCTATCTTCATCTTGAGAAAGATTTGTCTTAGAGAAATTAGGGCTAATTTGGTCTTTGGTGGAATTGTTAATATCTGAGATAGGATTTAGTGTTATAGATGAAAGTCTAGTGGTTTCAATCTGTTTTGCAGGGCTAATTCCATCCTTATTTGGCAAATTTGAGGCCAACTCTGTTACTACAAACTGTTTTTCAGGATATATGACATTAGTAGCATTTTCTTGAGTAGAAAGAGAAACCTGAGATCCTTGTTTAAGGATCGAATCTTCAGAACTTGCTCCTTTGTTCAACTGTGAGTTCCCTTGTGATAAGTTATTTTCCTGAGATACCTGCTTATCATTGTTATCCACTTTGCTCATGTAGATAAAATGTTTCTTTGGAACAGAAATACCTGATGAAGAAGTACCATTTCCTTTACCTTTATATCTTCCCTTTTCATCATTGGAAATAGATTTATTACCTTCTTTTGTTAAGTGGCCTTGAAGGCTCCAGGGAGTGAATCTAGATGAGTTCTTATCAAACCTGCAAGCTGTATCTAGATGTCCTAATTTAAGATAATTAGAACAATAAAAAGGAACTCCTTCACACTCTATATATTTCCAGAAACCTATATATCTAAAGCTTAACCATATTCTTTCCAGCATAGGTTTAGTCACATTTAATTCAACACAAATCGTTGCCACATGAGGTCTGGTCCTATTAAGAGACGCCTTGTCTACCCTAATTGGAGTTCCAATGATATTACCAATAGACATAAGAACTTTATAATCAAAGAATTGCTGTGGCAAACCATAAAGGGAAATCCATATTGGGACAATTGGGGAATCTGCGTTAGGGTTAAAATTGGGAACCCATTTGGTCATTCTGATTGAATATGATCTGAAATTCTATATTTTATGAGGCCAACAACGGTAATAATCATCAGGTAAAGAAAAGGATATCAAAACCTATCGATTATCAAGCAGAGTGATGTCATTATGGCTTTTGAATCCGGCTGTATGAAAATCCTTTCGAAGCCTTTCTAGCTACGGCCGGCTGCGCGAAAACTTCCAGACCAGCGTCCATTTGAGGGGGGCTTCTAGTTTTATGCATTCCTCATTTGTGAAATAGAGGCCGGGTTCTCCCAGATGATCGATTCTTGATTTTGGAATGAAGGGAGCACTGCTATCATCTTGATGATTTTTGAAAGGGAGGTTGAGAGCTTCGTGAAGTTCTTGATTTAGTGCTTGGGCATAAGAAATTGGAGAGTTAGTGATGGCTAGTGGCGGCTCCGCCATATCGGTGGTGCCGGAGATTGATGAAGAAGATGACACAGAGCCGTTGACTCTAATCGCACCTTTAGTAGGTGTAAATCACACAAACACGGTTCGTTTTCTCGTTACTAAATGATATGACAATCCTAGAACATTTTCACTAAAACAATGTTCTATTTTTAGGATGAAAGTTGAAAATTAACACTTTAAAATCTTTAAGTGCGCATCTAACTTATTTCTGAGTCGAAAGTGCCATTCTCACCCCATAAATGACCAATGTGGCCAAAATTCAATAAAATTACCACTGTAACCATTTGAAAATAAAATAAAATTTGGATTTACTAAAAACATGATGTTAGACTAATTGTTTATTAACCAATAAAATATAAATTCAGTAGTAATTTCTAAAATAAAGAGTTAGACCAAGACTTAATAAAATAACCTAGCACTTAACTTTGCTGGGGAGGTTTTGTTACTGGATGGAACTTATCGGGTCATATTTTAGTCGACTGGACATTTCTTCTCTTACAGGATTTCGTGCTGCAAGCACATAATGGTTTTGCTTCTAAGTTTTCAATACTACGGCTTTTCTCCTTGCGAAGAATGGCTTGTGATGCTATTGTTATTTGTGTCTTCGTGGATCGGTCTTGAATGTAGGCCAGTTTGAATCCTCGGGCCTAAAAAATATTTGAGATAGAGAACGAGTTCTAATCCTGGGATTATATGGGGACGCGGTGTACATATTGCACCCCAGGAATATACCGGTACCATTGCTGGATCCTGCATTTTGCAACTGCTACAGAGTTCTAATAGGTATTTGGCTTGCCAAACCAAAGCAAAATTTCTATTAGAGCATTTATATCTATTTGATTTTATATTTGAAAATTTAATTGTTAAACGATTACCTTGCACATATGAGAGATTTGATTATAATCCCAAATTTCACTGTATAAATCACCCTGTTAGTTTATGTTTCTATATGATAATTCTAGGGATTTAGTGATATTCAGTATTTCAAATTCCAAACACTTTGTAAATGCATGAAGTTTCTTTGATACATCAATTTTGTAATTTTTAATTTGGATGTTAAACGATTACCTTACACGCTTAGTGCTCTATAAGGATATTGATCATTAAAATTAAGAACATTTGCTTATGACCAGTCTGTAGCAAAAATGCACGATATGTGCAAGAATATGAGAGGTATTGGATCATTTTTCAAATTTCATTGTATCAATCACCTTGTTAGGTTATGTTTATCTTCTAAAAAAGTGATAAATAACTCTATTTTCAGGTCGAAAGTGGAAATTTAACACTTTAAAATATTTAAGTGTGCTTCTAACTTATTTCTGAGTCGAAAGTGCCAATCTGGGTAATGACCAATGTGGGCAAAATTCTATAAAATGACCATTGTAACCTTTTGAAAAAAATAAAAGTTCGGAGATACTACAAAGATGATATTAGACTAATTGTTTACAAAACAAAAAAATAGAAATTAAGTAGTAATTTCTAAAACATAGAGTCAGATCAAGACTTAATCAAATAACGTAGCACTCAATTTTGCTGGGGATTTTTCGCAACTGGATGGAACTTATCTTGTCATATTTTATTCGACAGGACATTTCATCTCTTACAGGATTTCGTGCTGCAAGCACTTAACGGTTTTGCTTTTGGGTTTTCAATACCACGACTCTTCTACTTACAAAGAATGGCTTGGGATGATATTTTTATTTGTGGCTCCTTGGATCAGTCTCCGACGTAGCCCTGTTTGAATCCTCAGGCCTAAAAAATCTCTGAGCCAGAGAACAAGCTCTAATCCTAGGAATATGCAGGTGTACAGATTGCTCCCTGGGAATATACTGGTACCATTGCGGGACCCTGCCTTTTTCAATTGCTACAGAGTTCTAAAAGGTATCTGTCTTGCCAAAACAGAGAAAAATTTTGATTTGATTTTATATTTAAAATTTTAATGGTTAAATGATTACCTTGAATGCTTTATGCACTAAAAGGAAATGGATCATTATAAGTAAGAAATTTTTTACTGACTACTTTGTGTCTTACGTGCAAGATATGTGCAAGAATATGTGAGGGATTTGATTATATCCCAAATTTCATTGTATTAATCACCCCTTTCATTTATGATAATTCTAGGGATTTAGTGATTTTCCATTTTTCATATTCCAAACACTATGTAAATGCATTTAGTTTGATTGATATATCAATTTTGTAATTTGTAATTTGTAATTTGGATGTTAAATGATTACGTTGCACGTTTTGTGCTCTATAAGGATATTGATCATTAAAATTAAGAACATTTTCTTTTGGCCAGTTTATAGCTAACATGCACAATATGTGCAATAATATGAGAGGGATTTGATCATTTCCCAATTTTCATTGCATCAATCACCTTGTTGGGTTATGTTTATCATCATCAAAAGTGATAAATAACTCTATTTTTAGGTCGAGAATTGAAATTTAACACTTTAAAATCTTAAAGTGCGTATCTGACTTATTTCTGAGTTGAAAGTGCCAATCTCACCTTGGAAACGACCAATGTGGCTGAAATTCTATAAAATGACCATTGTAACCTTTCGAAAAAAATAAATATGATATAAGACTAATTTTTACGAACCAAAAATAATAGAAATTCAGTAGTAATTTCTAAAACATAGAGTTAGATCAATACATAATCAAATAACCCAGCACTCAATTATGCTGGGGTGTTTTTCCAACTGGATGGAACTTATCCGGTCATATTTTTTTCGACTGGACGTATCTTCTTTTACAGGACTTCGTGCAAATACTACAACTTTTCTCCTTACGAAGAATGGATTTGGATGCTATTGTTATTTGTGGTTCCTTGGATCAGTCTCTGACGTAGCCCTGTTTGAATCCCCAGGCATCAAAAATCTCCGAGTCAGAGAACGAGCTCAAATCCTGGGACTAGGCATGTACGGGGTGTACAGATCGCTCCCCGGGAATATACTGGTACCATTGCTTAAGCATGCCTTTTGCAATTGCTACAGAGTTCTAAAAGGTATCTGGCTTGCCAAAACAAAGAAATATTTTTTGTTAGATTATTTATATCTATTTGATTTTATATTTGAAAATTTACTTGTTAAACGATTACTTTGAACGCTTTATGCACTAAAAGGAAATGGATCATTATAAGTAAGAAAATTTTCTAATGACTACTTTGTGTCTAACGTGCATAATATGTGCAAGAACAGGTGAGGGATTTGATTATATCCCAAATTTCATTGTATTAATCACCCCTTTAGTTTATGTTAATAGATGATAATTCTAGGAATTTAGTGATTTTCAGTATTTCATATTCCAAACACTATGTAAATGCATGTAGTTTCTTTGATATATCAATTTTGTAATGGGTAATTTGGATGTTAAACAATTACCTTGCACGCTTTGTGCTCTATAAGGATATTGATCATTAAAATGAAGAACATTTGCTTATGGTCAGTTTATAGCTAACATGCACGATATGTGCAAGAATATGAGAGGGATTTGATCATTTCCAAATTTTCATTGTATCAATCACCTTGTTGGGTTATGTTTATGATCAGGAAAAGTGATAAATAACTCTATTTTAGGTCGAAAGTGGATATTTAACACTTTAAAATCTTGATGTGCTCATCTAACATATTTCTTAGTCGAAAGTGCCAATCTCACCCTGGAAACGACCAATGTGGCCAAAGTTCTATAAAATGACCATTGTAACCTTTTGAAAAAAACAAAAATTTGTAAATACTTAAAAGATGATATTAGAATAATTCTTTACTAGCCAAAAATAGAAATTCAGTCGTAATTTCTAAAACATAGAGTTAGATCAAAACATAATCAAATAACCTAGCACTCAATTTTGCTGGGGAGTTTTTGCAACTTGATGGAACTTATCCGGTAATATTTTATTCGACTGGAAATTTCTTCTTTTACAGGATTTCGTGCTGCAAGCACTTAACGGTTTTGCTTCTGGGTTTTCAATACTATGACTTTTCTCCTTAGGAAGAATGTCTTGGGATGTTATTGTTATTTGTGGCTCCTTGGATCAGTCTCCGACGTAGCCCTGTTTGAATCCTCAGGCCTAAAAAATCTTTGAGCCAGAGAACAAGCTCTATTCCTGGGATTATGCATGTACGGGGTGTACAGATCGCTCCCAGGGAATATACCGGCACCATTCCTGGAGCCTGCCTTTTGCAACTGATACAGAGTTCTAAAACATATCTGGCTTGACAAGACAAAGCAAAATTTTTATTTGAGCATTTACATTTATTTGATTTTATATTTTAAAATTTAATTGTTAAATGATTACCTTTAACGCTTTATGCACTAAAAGGAAATGGATCATTATAAGTAAGAAATTTTTCTAATGACTACATTGTGTCTAACGTGCATGATATGTGCACGAACATGTGAGGGATTTGATTATATCCATAATTTGGTTGTATTAATCAGCCCTTTAATAATGTTTATATATGATAATTCTAGGGATTTAGTGATTTTCAGTATTTCATATTCCAAACACTATGTAAATGCATGTAGTTTCTTTGATATATCAATTTTGTAATTTGTAATTTGGATTTTAAACAATTACCTTGCATGCTTTGTGCTCTATAAGGATATTGATCATTAAAATTAAGAACATTTGCTTGCATGCCTTATTGAAATTAAGAACATTGAGTAAGATCAGCTCTTATTGAAAACATTCAGGCATAAATCAACACTTATTGAAACAAGTCCTGGTTAAATATGCACTTAATTAAAAAAAAGGGGGTTTGATAAGCACTTATTGAAAAACCTCAGGGTTGGATCAACACTTATTTAAATAACCTAGAACTGAATTGTGCTGGGGAGTTTTCTCAGCTAGGTGGAACTTATCTGGTCTCAGATTATGCGGTTGAACATTTAATCTCTTACAGGATTTCGTGCTGCAAGGACTTGGCGATTTTTCTTCTGGCTTTTTGAAACTATGGCTTTCCTTCTTACGAAGACTGGTTTGGGATTGCTACTATTATTTTTGGCTCCATTGGATCCATCTCCGGCGTAGCCATATTTGAATCCACAAACCTCGGAAATCTCTGAGCCAGAGAACAAGCTCCAATCCTGAGATCATGCAGGTATAGGGTGTACAGATTACTCCCCGGGAATATACCTGTACCACAACTAGAGATTGAATTACAAAACTAGATTGTTAAAATGTATCTGCCCTATCGAAACAAACTTAAATTTGATTGGAGCATTTATATATATATATATATATATATATTTAAATTTATATTTAAAAATTGGAATTTTTAATGCTTACCTTGCATGATTAATGACCTAAAAAGGAAATGGATCATTATAAGTAAGAATTGTTGCTAATAACTAGTTTGTGTCTAGCATGCATGAAGAGTGCAAGACCATGATAGGGTTTAGATCAGTTCCCAAATTTTATTGTATTAATCATCTTTATATTTTATGTTTATATATGAAAATTACTGGGATTTAGTGATTTTCACTATTTCATACTCTAAACATTTCGTTAATGCATGATGATCTTATAGTTATATCAATTTTTTAAACTTGGAAGTTAAATGATTACCTTGCACGCTTTGTGCACCGTAAGGAAATTGATCATTAAAATTAAGGGTCTTTGTTTATGACCAATTTGTGGATAACATGCACGATATGTGCAAGAACATAAGAGGGATTTGATCATTTCCCAAATTTCATGGTATTCATCACCTTGTTAGTTTATGTTTATCTCTAATAAAAATGCTAAAATAACCCTATATTTAGGTCGGAAGTGGCAATCTAACCTTGTAAAATCTTAAAGTGTGGATTGAACCCTATTTCTGAGTCGAAAGTGCCAATCTAACCCTGGAAACAGCCAATGTTGTTGGAATTCTATAAAACGACATTATAACCCTCTGATAAATCCAAATTTGGAAATCTTAAGAAGATGATATTAGACTTAGAGTTTATTAACTAAAACAATCAAAATTTAGTAATAATTTATGAAACATAGAGTTAGATCAGCACTTATTGAAACAATTCAGGCATAAATCAACACTTATTGAAACAATTCCAGGTTATATATGCACTTAATAAAAAATACTAATGGTTTGATAAGAAATTATTGAAAAACTCAGGGTTGGATCAACACTTATTTAAATAAACTAGAATTGAATTGTGTTAGGGAGTTTTCTCAGCTTGGTGGAACTTATCTGGTCTCAGATTATGCAGTTAAACATTTATTCTCTTACAGGATTTCGTACAGCAAGGACTTGACAATTTTGCTTCTGGATTTAGAAAAATACAGCTTTCCTTCTTACGAAGACTAGCTTGGAATTGCTATTATTATTTTTGGCTCCTTTGAATCTGTCTCCGGCATAGCCATATTTTAATCCACAAGCCTCAGAAATTTCTGAGCTAGAGAACAAGCTCTAATCCAGAGATCATGCAGGTATAAGGTGTACAGATTAGTCCCCGGGAATATACCGGTACCACAGCTAGAGATTGAATTAGAAAACTGGATTGTTAAAAGGTATCTGCCCTGCCGAAACAAACTTAAATTTGATTGGAGCTTTTATATATATATATATATATATATATATATATATATATATATATATTTAATTCTATATTTGAAAATTGGAATTTTTAACGCTTACCTTGCATGATTTATGACCTAAAAAGGAAATGGATCATTATAAGTAAGAAATGTTGCCAATAACTAGTTTGTGTCTAACATGCATGACAAGTGCAAGAGCATGAGAGGGATTAGATCAGTTCCCAAATTTTATTGTATTAATCATCTTTATATTTTATGTTTATATATGAAAATTACAGGTATTTAGTGATTTTCCCAATTTCATACTCCAAACACTTCGTTAATGTGATGATCTCATAGATATATCAATTATTTTTAACTTCGAAGTTAAAAGATTACCTTGCACGCTTTGTGCACTGTAAGGAAATTGATCATTAAAATTAAGAACTTTTGCTTATGACCAGTTTGTGGATAACATGCAAGATATGTGCAAGAACGTGACAAGGATTTGATCATTCCCGAATTTCATTGTATTAATCACATTGTTAGTTTATGTTTATCTATATGAAAAGTGCTAAAATAACCCTATATTTGGGTCGAAAGTGGCAATCTAACCCTGTAAAATCTTAAAGTGTGCATCGAGCCCTATTTCTGAGTAAAAAGTTCCAATCGAATCCTGGAAACGGCCAATGTGGATGGAATTCTATAAAAAAAACCATTATGACCCTCTGATAAATCCAAATTTGGAAATCTTAAAAAGATGATATTAGACTTAGTGTTTATTAACTAAAAAAATTTAAATTTAGTAATAATTTATGAAACATAGAGTTAGATCAGCACTTATTGAAAAACATCGGCATAAATGAACACTAATTGAAACAAGTCCGGGTTAAATAAGCACTTATTAAAAAAACTAAGGGTTTGATAAACACTTATTGAAAAAACCCAAGGTTAGATCAACACTTATTTAAAAACCTAGACCTGAATTGTGATGGGGAGTTTTCTCAGCCTAGTGGAAGTTATCCGGTCTCAGATTATGCTTTTGCAGGATTTCGTGCTGGAAGCACATAACGATTTTTCTTCTTGCTTTTCAATACTACGGCTTTCCTCGTTACAAAGAGTTACTTGGGATTATGTTGTTATTCTGGATCCTTTGGATAAATTTGCGGCGTAGCCCTGTTTGAATCTTGGACCTCAAAAATAACTAAGGCAGAGAACAAGCTCTAATCCTAGGATAATGCAGGTACGGGGTTTACCGGGAATATACCGATACCACTGCTAGAGTCTGCCTTTTGCAATGGCTGCGGAGTTCTAAAAGGTATCTTGCCTGCAAAAATAACATGAAATTTGATTAGAGCATTTACATCTATTTAATTTTATATTTGAAAATTTTATTGTGAAATGATTACCTTGCACGCTTTATGCACTAAAAGGAATTGAATCATTATATGTAATAAATTTTTCCAATGTTTACTCAGTGTCTAACATGCATGACATGTGCAAGAACATGAGAGGGATTTTATCATTTCCAAAATTTAATTGTATTAATCACCTTGTTAGTTTATTTTTATCTTCAAGATAAGTGCTAAATAACTCTATGTTTAGGTCGAAAGTGGAAATCTAACCCTTTAAAATCTTAAACTGCACATCTAACCTTATTTCTTAGTCAAAAGTGCCAATCTAATCATAGAAACGGCCAATGTGGCTGGAATTCTATAAAATGACAATTATATCCCTCTGAAAAAATTTAAAATTTTGAAATACTAAAGGCTGATATTACACTAATTGTTTACCAACGAAAAAAATCGTAATTTAGTAATAAATTATACAACATAGAGCTAGATCAACACTTATTGAAATAACTCAGACTTCAATCAACACTTATTGAAACAATTCAGGATTGGATGAGCACTAAATGAAAAAACTCAGGGTTAGATCGAGACTTAATCAAATAACCTAGCAATTGATTTCGCTGAGAATTTTCTCATCTAGGTGGAAATTATCCGGTCTCAGATTATCCGACTGAACATTTCTTCTCTTACAGGATTTCATCTTGGAAGCACTTGACAGTTTTATGTCTTGCTTTTTAATATTATGGCTTTCCTCCTTAGGATGTTGTTGTTATTTCTGTCTCCTTTAGATCAATCTCCTGCATAGCCCTGCTAGAATCCTCAGGCCTTAAAAATCCCTGAGCCAGAGAATGAGCTCTAATCATTAGATCATGCAAGTATACGTTGTACAGATTGCTCCCCAGGAATATACTGAAACCACTGCTGGAGCTTGCCTTTTGCAACAGCTACAAAGTTCAAAAAGGTATCTAGTAAAAGGGTGGCACTCCAAGTGATATTTATGGGATTGACAAGAAAAAGGTTTCTAGCATGGTAATAGATGATAGAGTATATATATAGATTAACTTATAGGTCACACCAAGAGCCGTGTGCCAAAGAGGAACAGTATATCTATGAAAATTATAGGGTTGTAGTGATTTCCATAAATTCATATTCCAAACACTTTGTTAATGCATGCTAATCTCTTAGATATGTATATTGTTTTTTGAAAATCAGATTGTTAAATGATTACCTTGCACGCTTTGTGCACTATATGGAAAAGGATAATTAAAAGTAAGAACTTTTGCTTATGACCAGTTTGTGGCTAACATGCAAGATATGTACAAGAACATGAGAGGGATTAGACCATTTCCAAAATTTCATTGTATTAATCACCTTTTTATTTTGTGATATAAAAAATTACAGGGATTCAGTGATTTTCAGTGTTTCATACTTCAAACACTTTGTTAATGCATGATGATATCCTAGATATATCAATTTATAATAAAAAATTGGATGTCAAACGATTACCTTACATGCTTTTTGCACTATAAGGAATTTGATCAATAAAATCAAGGATATTTTCTTAAGACCAATTTGTGGCTAACATGCACGGTATGTGCAAGAACATTTGAGGGATTATTTCCCAAATTTCATTGTATTTGTCACCTCGTTAGTTTATGTTTATCTTCCATAAAAGTGCTAAACTAAACCTATGTTTAGGTCGGAAGTGGCATTCTAACCCTGTAAAATATTATAGTTTGCATCTAACCCTATTTATGAGGTTGAAAGTTCCAATAAAACCCTGGAAACTGCCAATGTGGCCGGAAGTTTATAAAATGGCCATTATAACCCTCTGTAAAAATACTTTTCCAAAATTGGGGTTGCTTATGGTGAAATGCTGGGATTTGGACTGGAAATTGTGTTTTATGAGCATGCATTCCACTTTAACAATCATTGTCAGAGGTATGCAAAAATCTAGGAAAGACACATTTAGTAATTTTTGGATGCGTGTCACCTAATTATTTTACACATTTAGTGTCATATTTACTTTAAGCACCACTAATCCTTCATGACTTCACAAATTTCAATGTAGTGGTCGATTTACTTATTATGAGGACAATACAAAAAGGTTTAAGAAGGGCATCTACAAAAATGGTGGCTCATTGGGATCAATCTCCAGCATAGCCCTGTTTGAATCCTCAGGCTTTAGAAATCTCTGAGCCAAAGAACGAGCTCCAATCATGGGATCATGCTAGTATGGGATGTACAGATCTCTCCCTGGGAATATACCAGTACCATTGGTAGAGCGTGCCTTTTGAAATAGCTTCGAAGTTCTAAAAGTATCTGGCCTACCAAAACAAACTAAATTTTTTTAGAGCATTTATATCACTTTTATTTTATATTTGAAAATTGGATTTTTAAACGATTAACTTGCATGCTTTATGCACAAAAATAAAATGGTTCTTTATAAGTTAGAACTTTCGCAAATGACTAGTTTGTGCCTAAGATGCATAATATGTTCAAGAACATGAGAGGGATTTGATCATTCATTTTACCAAACAATTTGTTAATATATGTTTATTTTACAAAAAATATAAATTTATGTCTTGAAATATGTGTTGTTATACGACGCACTTTTACTCTTTATGCACTAAAATGTAACACGTAAAGAACCTGACATCTTTATTCTTTTCACAATATCCTACAAATAAATGTTAGGAGAAATTAGAGTAAATATTTACAACTCTTCAATGTATGCATGCTATAAAGGAAATATATTTATTTACAAAATACTTTTATAGTATTGGAGTTGCTTACGATGAAATGCTGGGGTTTGGACGGGAAATTGTGTTTTATGAGATTGCATTCAACTTTAACCATCATTGTCAGAGATATGCAAACATAAAAGGACCGAGAAACACAATATATTTTTGTTTCGTGTCTCCTAATTATTTTACACATTTAGTGTCATATTTATTTCAAGCACCACTAATCCTACATGTCTTCATAAATTTCAAGGCTGTGGTCGATTTACTTATTATTAGGACACTACAAAAAAAGGTTTAAAAAGGGCGTCCAGAAAAAGGGTGGCTCCTTGGGATCAGTCTCCGACGTAGCCCTGTTTGAAGCCTCACGCCTAAGAAATATCTGAGCCAGAGAACGAGCTCTAATCATGGGATCATGCTGGTACGGGATGTACAGATCTCTCCCTGGGAATATACCGGTACCACTGATGGAGCCTACCTTTTGAAATATCATCGGAGTTTAAAAAGGTATATCTAGCCTACCAAAACAGACAAAAATTTGTTTAGATCATTTTCATGAATTTTATATTATATTTGAAAGTTTGATTGTCAAACGATTAACTTGTACGCAATATGCACTAAAAGGAAATGGTTCATTATAAGTAAGAACTTTCGCAAATGACTAGTTTGTGCATAAGTTGCATAATATATGCAAAACCATGAGAGGGATTTGATCATTCACTTTACCAAAAATTTGTTAGTTTATGTTTATCTCCAATAAATATAAATTTATGTTTTGAAATATGTGTTGTCATACAATGCACTTTCAATCATTATCCACTAACATGAAACATAAAAAGAACCTGACATCTTTATTCTTTTCACAAAATCCTACAAATAAATGTTGGAAGCAATGAGAGTAAATATTTACTACTCTTCAATGTATGCGTGATATAAATGAAATAATTTTATAATATTGGAGGTTCTTATGGTTAAATGTTGGGGTTTGGACCAACAATTGTGTTTTATGATTTTGCATTCCACTTTAACCCTCATCGTCCAGAGGTATGAAACAAGCTAGGAAAGACACAGAAGGACCAAGAAACACAATAATTTTTTGTTACGTGTCTCCTAAATATTTTACACATTTAGTGACATATTTATTTCAAGCACCAATAATCCTACATGACTACATAAATTTCAAGGTTGTGGTCGATTTACCAATTATGAAGACACATGCAAAAAAAGGTTTAAGGAGGGCATCTGGAAAAGGGGGAGCTCATTTCGATAAGTTTCAAGTGTTGCCCTATTTGAATCCTCGGGCCTTAGAAATCTCTGAGCCAGATAACGAGCTATAATGTTGGGACCATTCAGTTATGGGAAGTACAGATCGCTCCCCAGGGATATACCGGTACAATTGATGGACGCCTTTTGAAATAGCTATGGATTTCTAAATGATATCTGGCCTGCCAAATCAAACTGAAATTTGATTAGGGAATTTATATTAATTTTATTTCATATTTGAAAATTGGATTGTCAAACGATTAACTTGCACGCTTTGTGCACTAAAAGGAAATGGTTCTTTATAAGTAAAAGATTTTTCCAATTACTAGTTTGGGTCTAACATGAATGATATGTGCAAGAAAATGATATGGATTTTATCATTTCCCAGATATCATTTTACCAAACAATTTTTTAGTATATGTTTATCTCCAAAAAATATATATTTACGTTTTGAAATATATGTTGTTATACGACGCACTTTTACTCTTTATACACTACAAATGTAACAAATAAAGAACCTGACATCTTTATTCTTTTCACAATATACTACAAATAAATGTTAGGAGAAATTAGAGTAAATATTTACAACTCTTCAATGTATGCATGCTATAAAAGAAATATATTTATTTTTAAAAACACTTTTATAGTATTGGAGTTGCTTACGATGAAATGCCGGGGTTTGGACTGAAAAGTATGTTTTACGAGCTTGCATTCCACTTTAACCCTCATTGTCAAAGCTATGCAAAAATATAGGAAAGACATAAAAGGACCGAGAAACACAATATAGTTTTGTTTCGTGTCTCCTAATTATTTTACACATTTAGTGTCATATTTATTTCAGGCAGCACTAATCCTACATGACTTCCTAAATATTAAGGTTGTGGTCGATTTACTTATTATTAGGACACTACAAAAAAAAGTTTAAGGAGGGCGTCCAGAAAAAGGGTGGCTCATTGGGATCAGTCTCTGACGTAGCCCTGTTTGAAGCCTCACGCCTAAGAAATATCTGAGCCATTGAACGAGCTCTAATCATGGGATCATGTTGGAACGGGATGTACAGATCTCTCCCTAGGAATATACCGGTACCACTTACGGAGCCTACCTTTTGAAATAGCATCGGAGTTCAAAAAGGTATCTAGCCTACCAAAACAAACAAAAATTTGTTTAGATCATTTTTATGAATTTTATTTTATATTTGAAAATTTGATTGTTAAACGATCAACTAGTACGCAATATGCACTAAAGGGAAATGGATCATTATAAGTAAGAACTTTTGCAAATGACTAGTTTGTGCATAAGTTGCATAATATATGCAAAAACATGAGAGGGATTTGATCATTCATTTTACCAAAAAATTTTTGGTTTATGTTTGTCTCCAATAAATATAAATTTATGTTTTGAAATATGTGTTGTCATACAATGCACTTTCAATCATTATCCACTAAAATGAAACACATAAAGAACCTGACATCTTTATTCTTCTCAGAAAATCCTACAAATAAATGTTGGAAGCAATGAGAGTAAATATTTACTACTCTTCAATGTATGCGTGATATAAATGAAATAATTTTATAATATTGGAGGTTCTTATGGTTAAATGTTGGGGTTTGGACCAACAATTGTGTTTTATAATTTTGCATTCCTCTTTAACCCTCATTGTCTAGAGGAATGAAACAATCTAGGAAAGACATAGAAGGACCAAGAAACACAATAATTTTTTGTTACGTGTCTCCTAAATATTTTACACATTTAGTGACATATTTATTTCAAGCACCACTAATCCTACACGACTTCATAAATTTTTAAGATTGTGGTCGATTTACCTATTACGAAGACACATGCAAAAAAAGGTTTAAGGAGGGCATCTAGAAAAAGGGGAGCTCATTTCGATAAGTCTCCAGTGTAGCCCTGTTTGAATCCTCGGGCCTCCCAAATCTCTGAGCCAGATAACGAGCTATAATGTTGGGACCACTCAGGTATGGGATGTACAGATCGGTCCCCGGGGATATACTGGTATCATTGATGGAGCCTGCCTTTTGAAATAGCTACGGATTTCTAAAAGGTATCTGGCCTGCCAAATCAAACTGAAATTTGATTAGGGAATTTATATTAATTTTATTTCATAATTGAAAATTGAATTGTCAAACGATTAACTTGCACGCTTTGTGCACAAAAAGGAAATGGTTCGTTATAATTAAAAGATTTTTCCAATTACTAGTTTGGGTCTAACACGAATGATATGTGCGAGAAAATGATATGGATTTTATCATTTCCCAAATATCATTTTACCAAAAAATTTTTTAGTATATGTTTATCTCCAAAAAATATATATTTACATTTTGAAATATATGTTGTTATACGACGCACTTTTACTCTTTATGCACTAAAATGTAACACATAAAGAACCTGGCATCTTTATTCTTTTCACAATATCCTACAAATAAATGTTAGGAGAAATTAGAGTAAATATTTACAACTCTTTAATGTATGCATGCAATAAGAGAAATAAATTTATTTTAAAAAATACTTTTATAGTATTGGAGTTCCTTACGATGAAATGCCAGGGTTTGGATTGAAAATTATGTTTTATGAGCTTGCATTTCACTTTAACCCGCATTGTCAGAGCTATGAAAAAATATAGGAAAGACATAAAAGGACCGAGAAACACAATATAGTTTTGTTTCGTGTCTCCTAATTATTTTACACATTTAGTGTTATATTTATTTCAGGCAGCACTAATCCTACATGACTTCATAAATTTCAAGGTTGTGGTCGATTTACTTATTATTAGGACACTACAAAAAAAGGTTTAAGGAGGGCGGCCAAAAAAAGGGTGGCTCCTTGGGATCAGTCTCCGACGTAGCCCTGTTTGAAGCCTCATGCCTAGGAGATATCTGAGCTAGAGAACGAGCTCTAATCATGGGATCTTGCTGGTAAGGGATGTACAGATCTCTCCCTGGGAATATACCGGTACCACTGATGGAGCCTACCTTTGGAAATAGCATCGGAGTTCAAAAAGGTATATCTAGCCTACCAAAACAGACAAAAATTTGTTTAGATCATTTTTATGAATTTTATTTTATATTTGAAAATTTGATTGTTAAACGATTAACTTGTACGCAATATGCACTAAAAGGAAATGGATCATTATAAGTAAGAACTTTCGCAAATGACTAGTTTGTGCATAAGTTGCATAATATATGCAAGACCATGAGAGGGATTTGATCATTCATTTTACCAAAATTTTGTTAGTTTATGTTTATCTCCAATAAATATAAATTTATGTTTTGAAATATGTGTTGTCATACAATGCACTTTCAATCATTATCCACTAAAATGAAACATATAAAGAACCTGACATCTTTAATCTTTTCACAAAATCCTACAAATAAATGTTGGAAGCAATGAGAGTAAATATTTACTACTCTTCAATGTATGCGTGATATAAATGAAATAATTTTATAATATTGGAGGTTCTTATGGTTAAATGTTGGGGTTTGGACCAACAATTGTGTTTTATGATTTTGTATTCCACTTTAACCCTCATCGTCCAGAGGTATGAAACAAGCTAGGAAAGACAGAAGGACCAAGAAACACAATAATTTTTTGTTACGTGTCTCCTAAATATTTTACACATTTAGTGACATATTTATTTCAAGCACCAATAATCCTACATGACTTCATAAATTTCAAGGTTGTGGCCGATTTACCAATTATGAAGACACATGCAAAAAAAGGTTTAAGGAGGGCATCTTGAAAAAGGGGAGCTCATTTCGATAAGTCTCAAGTGTTGCCCTGTTGGAATCCTCGGGCCTCAGAAATTTCTGAGCCAGATAACGAGCTATAAAGTTGGGACCATTCAGGTGTGGGATGTACTGTTCGCTCCCCGGGGATATACCGGTACAATTGATGGAGTCTGCCTTTTGAAATAGCTACGGATTTCTAAAAGGTATCTGGCCAGCCAAATCAAACTGAAATTTGATTAGGGAATTTATATTAATTTTATTTCATATTTGAAAATTGGATTGTCAAATGATTAACTTGCACGCTTTGTGCACTGAAAGGAAATGGTTCGTTATAAGTAAAAGATTTTTCCAATTACTAGTTTGGGTCTAATATGAATGATATGTGCAAGAAAATGATATGGATTTTATCATTTCACAAATATCATTTTACCAAACAATATTTTAGTATATGTTTATCTCCAAAAAATATATATTTACGTTTTGAAATATATGTTGTTATACGACGCACTTTTACTCTTTATGCACTAAAATGTAACACATAAAGAACCTGATATCTTTATTCTTTTCACAATATCCTACAAATAAATGTTAGGAGAAATTAGAGTAAATATTTACAACTCTTCAATGTATGCATGCTATAAAAGAAATATATTTATTTTAAAAAATACTTTTATAGTATTGGAGTTGCTTACGATGAAATGCCGGGGTTTGGACTGAAAATTATGTTTTATGAGCTTGCATTCCACTTTTACCCTAATTGTCAGAGCTATGCAAAAATATGGGAAAGACATAAAAGGACCGAGAAACACAATATATTTTTGTTTCGTGTCTCCTAATTATTTTACACATTTAGTGTCATAAATTTCAAGGTTGTGGTCGATTTGCTTATTATTAGGACACTACAAAAAAAGGTTTAAGGAGGGCGTCCAAAAAAAGGGTGGCTCATTGGAATTAGTCTCCGACGTAGCCCTGTTTGAAGCCTCACGCCTAAGAAATATCTGAGCCAGAGAACGAGCTCTAATCATGGGATCATGCTGGAACGGGATGTACAAATATCTCCCTAGGAATATACCAGTACCACTGATGGAACCTACCTTTTGAAATAGCATCGGAGTTCAAAAAGGTATCTAGCCTACCAAAACAAACAAAGATTTGTTTAGAGCATTTTTATGAATTTTATTTTATATTTGAAAGTTTGATTGTTAAACGATCAACTAGTACGCAATATGCACTAAAGGGAATTGGATCATTATAAGTAAGAACTTTTGCAAATGACTAGTTTGTGCATAAGTTGCATAATATATGCAAAAACATGAGAGGGATTTGATCATTCATTTTACCAAACATTTGTTGGTTTATGTTTATCTCCAATAAATATAAATTTATGTTTTGAAACATGTGTTGTCATACAATGCACTTTCAATCATTGTCCACTAAAATGAAACACATAAAGAACCTGACATATTTATTCTTCTCACAAAATCCTACAAATAAATGTTGGAAGCAATGAGAGTAAATATTTACTACTCTTCAATGTATGCGTGATATAAATGAAATAATTTTATAATATTGGAGGTTCTTATGGTTAAATGTTGATGTTTGGACCAATAATTGTGTTTTATGATTTTGCATTCCTCTTTAACCCTCATTGTCCAGAGGAATGAAACAATCTAGGAAAGACATAGAAGGACCAACAAACACAATAATTTTTTGTTACGTGTCTCCTAAATATTTTACACATTTAGTGACATATTTATTTCAAGCACCACTAATCCTACACGACTTCATAAATTTTTAAGATTGTGGTCGATTTACCTATTACGAAGACACATGCAAAAAAAGGTTTAAGGAGGGCATCTAGAAAAAGGGGAGCTCATTTCGATAAGTCTCCAGTGTAGCCCTGTTTGAATCCTCGGGCCTCCGAAATCTCTGAGCCAGATAACGAGCTATAATGTTGGGACCACTCAGGTATGGGATGTACAGATCGCTCCCCGGGGATATACTGGTATCATTGATGGAGCCTGCCTTTTGAAATAGCTACGGATTTCTAAAAGGTATCTGGCCTGCCAAATCAAACTGAAATTTGATTAGGGAATTTATATTAATTTTATTTCATAATTGAAAATTGAATTGTCAAACGATTAACTTGCACGCTTTGTGCAAAAAAAGGAAATGGTTCGTTATAATTAAAAGATTTTTCCAATTACTAGTTTGGGTCTAACACGAATGATATGTGCGAGAAAATGATATGGATTTTATTATTTCCCAAATATCATTTTACCAAACAATTTTTTAGTATATGTTTATCTCCAAAAAATATATATTTACATTTTGAAATATATGTTGTTATACGACGCACTTTTACTCTTTATGCACTAAAATGTAACACATAAAGAACCTGACATCTTTATTCTTTTCACAATGTCCTACAAATAAATGTTAGGAGAAATTAGAGTAAATATTTACAACTCTTCAATGTATGCATGCTATAAAAGAAATATATTTATTTTTAAAAATACTTTTGAAGTATTGGAGTTGCTTACGATGAAATGCCGGGGTTTGCACTGAAAATTATGTTTTACGAGCTTGCTTACGATGAAATGCCGGGGTTTGCACTGAAAATTATGTTTTACGAGCTTGCATTCCACTTTAACCCTCATTGTCAAAGCTATGCAATAATATAGGAAAGACATAAAAGGACCGAGAAACACAATATAGTTTTGTTTCGTGTCACCTAATTATTTTACACATTTAGTGTCATATTTATTTCAGGCAGCACTAATCCTACATGACTTCATAAATTTCAAGGTTGTGTTCGATTTACTTATTATTAGGACACTACAAAAAAAGGTTTAAGGAGGGCGTCCAGAAAAAGGGTGGCTCATTGGGATCAGTCTCTGACGTAGCCCGGTTTGAAGCCTCATGCCTAAGAAATATCTGAGCCATTGAACGAGCTCTAATCATGGGATCATGTTGGAACAGGATGTATAGATCTCTCCCTAGGAATATACCGGTACCACTTATGGAGCCTACCTTTTTGAAATAGCATCGGAGTTCAAAAAGGTATCTAGCCTACCAAAACAAATAAAAATTTGTTTAGAGCATTTTTATGATTTTTATTTTATATTTGAAAATTTGATTGTTAAACGATCAACTAGTACGCAGTATGCACTAAAGGGAAATGGATCATTATAAGTAAGAACTTTGGCAAATGACTAGTTTGTGCATAAGTTGCATAATATATGAAAAAACATGAGAGGGATTTGATCATTCATTTTACCAAAAATTTGTTGGTTTATGTTTATCTCCAATAAATATAAATTTATGTTTTGAAATATGTGTTGTCATACAATGCACTTTCAATCTTTTTTTTAATAAATCCACCTGTGATGGTTGGGGGTTTGGCAGACCCCTACCCGTCTATTAATTTAAAATGAAAGATACAGAAAAAGAAGGGGGCTTAATACCTTACCTCTGAGAATTCAGCTGATGATCTGTGAAAAACTATACAAGAATCCTATTATAACCTAAAGATCAACCAGCGTCAACCGTGGAAAAAGTACATAGGTAGCTAATTATTCTACTCTAACATGGGGAGTTCCATTCGTATCAAGCTTTACGTGTCCAGCCACTAAGCTAGGCAAACCTGCAGAATCATAAGTGTTATTTACCTGGTCGCGGCTCGCCATCTTTGCAAGTAAGTCGGCAACTCCGTTGGCTTCTCTGAAAATATGATGCAGCGAGTAATCCAATTCTTGTAGCAGGTGCCATATCTCCCTCATCAGAGGTAGCAATTTCCATGGAATCTTGAGTTGTTTGAGTATCATTCCATAAAGGACTTTGGAATCTAGTTCAATGTCAATATTCCTGATGCCTTGTTCAATAACAAGATGAATACC
The DNA here is from genome assembly GCA_037428765.1 of Rubia yunnanensis. Taxonomy (NCBI): domain Eukaryota; kingdom Viridiplantae; phylum Streptophyta; class Magnoliopsida; order Gentianales; family Rubiaceae; genus Rubia; species Rubia yunnanensis. The sequence continues at coordinate 32,101,759 of CM075067.1, read as the reverse complement.
ATGCAAAAGAGCATAGGTTTCGGCCTGCAAGACAGAGTCAGCCAAGATGGATTTTGAAAGAGCTATGGTTACCTGACCAACATGATATCTGATTATGCATCCTATACCAGCATCACCAGTGCTAAGAAAGGAGCCGTCAGTATTATGTTTGAATCTGGAAGGTAGAAACCACTTTATAATTCTAACTGGCCTGTGTTTTATAGAGTTCTGCCTCAGTAATATAGGTATATGGGATAAAGCCCATTTGAAATCCAGATTGAATGCCAAAAAGGTATCATTGAAATGATATAGAATCCGTTTGAAAATGAGCATTATATCTGGTATTGTTCCTTCAAAGATATAGGTACATCTGGCACACCACAAGTACCAGAGTACAACACAAGGAACTATTCTAATGATCTTTAACAAGGAGCCAGCAGAGGAAGAGACATTCCAGTAAAAGTAGATTCTATCCCACAAAAGTTGGAAATGGTTATTGATAAGGCCGAATGTGGAGTTCACAAATTTCCAAAGTTTGTCGACTTTTACACAGGAGTTAAAACAGTGATGAATAGTTTCAGATTCTTGAAAAGAGAAACAACATCTGGAAGGTAGATGGAATTGGAAATCCTCTAGCACATCTGGAAGGGCAATTAGTCTATTTAAAAGTTTCCAATTAAGTAAACTAATTTTTTTAGGTAAGAGTTTAGACCACAAATGAGTATAGGATGGTATCTTCATTTTCTTCTCTCTTATCAAGTCATAAGCTGATTTAACAGTAAAGGTTCCTGTCCAAGAAGGTTTCCATATGAGGATATCATCGTAATCAGGAAAAAGTTTATATTCCATATCCAGCAAGTGGTAAATGTGATCAGGTAGTGAGATCTTGATCAGGCCAGAAAAATATGGTTTATTTTGAATGTATTCAGCCACAGTTAAGTTTTGATAAGGAAATTCAGTTGGATGAATTAAGTAGTCCGTTAGTGGTCCCATAGAGGTCCAATTTGAATTCCAAAAAGAAACTGAACCCGATCCAAGAAGGACTGTTGTGTTATTTAAAGCTATGTCTTGAACTTCCTTAATTCTTTTCCAACTTCTGGATGTTTTATGAGTATCTCTCATAGACCACATGATTTTAGCCCAAAGAGATTTTTCAGTTTGAAGTTTCTACCACATTTTGAGTGAGAAAGATTTTGTTAGAGTGTTTAAATTTTTGAAATTTAGTCCATTTTCCTCTGTTGGAAAACATAGTTTGGGATAAGATTTCCAAACTCTGTTTTTCTGTTGATTGTCTGAAATATTCTTCCAGAAGAATCGAGGAAGAGTTTTATGGATTAGGCTTATAATGTGTTGAGTAGGCCTCAATACAGTTATAAGATGAATTGGCATTGAGGTCAGAACATGTCTAATTAGTATTGCCCTACCAGCTGGAGATAGAAGTTTATTATGCCAATGATTGATTTTATTTTGAATTGAAAGCAACATGCTTTGGAAGAGTGAATTTTTAACCCTTCCAGTGAAAATTGGACATCCCAGATATTTAAATGGAATGGTTCCTAACAGCATGTTTGTTTCTCTTTTAATCAAAGTTATGATTCTGTTAGGTGTATATTTTGATATGAGGAAAGTGGATTTTTCAAAGTTCACTTTTTGACCAGAAGCCAATTCATAAGATTTCAGAAAGCTCATAATCGTTTTTAAACCCTGTTTGGTGTATTTTAAAAAAATTACTGTGTTATCAGCATAGGAGAGATGTGATGATGATTTCATCCCACATGGAAGTTTGTAGGGCTGAATATTTCCGAATTGTTATAGAAAATTTAGGTTTTGTGAAAATGCTTCAGCCATTAGTATGAAAAGTAGGGGGGATAAAGGGTCACCCTGTTTTAAGCCCCTGGAAGCAGGGAAAATTCCAACTATTTTTCCATTTATCAGTAATGAGAAATAGGCAGATTTGATGTTCCTCATAATAAGCTCAACTAGGGTGTTGGAAAAACCTTGCTTAAGAAGGAGTTTTTCCAAAAACACCCAAGAAACTCTATCAAATGCCTTCATCATGTCCAATTTTATAATCATATTAAAACCTTTTGTTTTTTAGTGTATATGGTTAGTGAATTCTTGCATGAGAAGAACATTATCAGTAATTTCTCTACCAGAGACAAATGCAGACTGCTCTGGGCTCATTATAATATCCAGATAGGTTTTAAGTCTTGTGGAGAGTATTTTTGAGAAATTTTTGGTTGAGAAATTACATAAACTTATAGGCCTCTAATCTTTGGAAGGAGGAACAGACATCTTTTTTGGGTATTAGAATTATTTGAGTTGCTGAAATGGATTTGGGAATATCTTTACCATCAAAGAATTCTTCCACTGCCAACAGTACATCAAATTTTATAATATCCCAACAAGTATGGTAAAAGCATCCAGTGAAACCATCAGGTCCCGGTGCTGAATGTTTATCCATGGAATGAACAATGTTAGTTAGTTCATCCATACTAATTTTTTAAGTAGATTTGAGTTCATTTCATTATTTAATACATGTGTTATATTATCCAAAATCCAGGCTGTATTAATTCCTGATGGGTCCAATGGTTCATCAGTAAGAAGATTTGAGAAGAATCTAACAGCTTCTTCTTCAATAGCTTCTATATTATTTAACCAGTTTCCATCATTAGATCCGATTAGGGAAATTGATTGCCTTTTATGTTTACTTAAGATTGATTGATGAAAGAATTTTGAATTAACATCCCCTTCTTTCAACCATTTTAGTCTTGATTTCTGTTTGAGAAAAATTTCCTGATTATTTAGAGCTAATTTCAGTTTTGCTCTGGCCAGGTTTAAGGCTTGTATTGTGACACTTGATTCCATCTGTTGTAAATCCTTTTCAGCATTAGTGACTAAGTCCTCACTGATTTGAACAACATCAAAAACATTACCAAAAACCTCTTTGTTCCAAATTTTAAGGATTTGTTTTAGGTTTTTAAGTTTGAAAATTAGTCTTTTCATACCTCGAAGATTGGTATGAACACTCCAAGCATCTTCCACTAGCTTCATGAATGTGTGATGTGTCACCCAGCATTCTTGAAACTTGAATGGTTTTGAAGTAGTCTTTGGGGAAGTATTAGATACAAAAAGGATTAAAGGGGTATGGTCAGAGCCTTCTCTAGAGATTGTTTTAATTTTAGAGCTAGGGAAATTGGACCACCATAAATTGTTTGATATCCCTCGATCAAGCCTTTTCCAAACCCTACTTTTGGTTCTCATTCCAGTCCAAGTAAACAAGGAGCCAGACGTAGGGATTTCAGAGAAATTTTGATCATTTAGAAAAGTGTTAAAATTTTTTATACTGCTCTAATTTGGGGTTGAGTTTCCTAAATATTCCTCATTTTTTTAATGACATTAAAGTCTCCAATTAAACATAGAGGTTCTGTTTTGAGTGATGCTAAGTCATGCCACAATTTGTTCCGTCCATGAATTGTGTGCTTAGCATATATAAAACCAAGCTGACACATAGTGGGCAGGTTTGGAGATGTAACTTTCACAATAACCATCTGTTCTTCAACTTTATATATGTCTACTGAGATGTCCTCATCCCACATTAACCAGATTTTGTTTATTGAATTTGCATACGAGTTACTAAAACCTAACAAAGAAGAGATGTTTTGGATTTGATCAGGATTCAGTAAAGGTTCTATTAGAACACAAAGTTTGATTGAATTACGTCTTTTAATATCTCTTAAACGGATTTGAGTAGGTTTGTTTCCTATTCCTCGAACATTCCATACACATAGATTTACACTATTCATGGGTATGTTTTGGACAGATTCAAAGATGAACGGGTGAAAACCGTTTTAGGTGTTGAGGAATAGTCTTTTTTCGTGTACTTCCTCTGTTTATTTTTGACCTCAGGTTGATTAGGTTTGAGGATGCTGTTTAATCTTAACTGATTCTTAATAAGAGATGCTTTTATTTCATCTAAGTTAAACCTTCTTTCTTATTTCATAAGATGTCAGGTTCTTTATGTGTTTCATTTTAGTGGACAATGCACTTTCAATCATTGTCCACTAAAATGAAACACATAAAGAACCTGACATCTTTATTCTTCTCAGAAAATCCTACAAATAAATGTTGGAAGCAATGAGAGTAAATATTTACTACTCTTCAATGTATGCGTGATATAAATGAAATAATTTTATAATATTGGAGGTTCTTATGGTTAAATGTTGGTGTTTGGACCAATAATTGTGTTTTATGATTTTGCATTCCTCTTTAACCCTCATTGTCCAGAGGAATAAAACAATCTAGGAAAGACATAGAAGGACCAAGAAACACAATAATTTTTTGTTACGTGTCTCCTAAATATTTTACACATTTAGTGACATATTTATTTCAAGCACCACTAATCCTACATGACTTCATAAATTTCAAGGTTGTGGTCGATTTACCTATTATGAAGACACATGCAAAAAGAGGTTTAAGGAGGACATATAGAAAAAGGGGAGCTCATTTCGATAAGTCTCAAGTGTTGCCCTGTTTGAATCCTCGGGCCTTAGAAATCTCTGAGCCAGATAACGAGCTATAATGTTGGGACCATTCAGGTATGGGATGTACAGATCGCTCCCCAGGGATATACCGGTACAATTGATGGACCCTGCCTTTTCAAATAGCTACGGATTTCTAAAAGGTATCTGGCCTGCCAAATCAAACTGAAATTTGATTAGGGAATTTATATTAATTTTATTTCATATTTGAAAATTGGATTGTCAAACGATTAACTTGCACGCTTTGTGCACTAAAAGGAAATGGTTCTTTATAAGTAAAAGATTTTTCCAATTACTAGTTTGGGTCTAACATGAATGATATGTGCAAGAAAATGATATGGATTTTATCATTTCCCAGATATCATTTTACCAAACAATTTTTTAGTATATGTTTATCTCCAAAAAATATATATTTACGTTTTGAAATATATGTTGTTATACGATGCACTTTTACTCTTTATGCACTAAAATGTAACACATAAAGAACCTGGCATCTTTATTCTTTTCACAATATCCTACAAATAAATGTTAGGAGAAATTAGAGTAAATATTTACAACTCTTCAATGTATGCATGCTATAAAAGAAACATATTTATTTTTAAAAATACTTTTATAGTATTGGAGTTGCTTACGATGAAATGCCGGAGTTTGGACTGAAAATTATGTTTTACGAGCTTGCATTCCACTTTAACCCTCATTGTCAAAGCTATGCAAAAATATAGGAAAGACATAAAAGGACTGAGAAACGCAATATAGTTTTGTTTCGTGTCTCCTAATTATTTTACACATTTAGTGTCATATTTATTTCAGGCAGCACTAATCCTACATGACTTCATAAATTTCAAGGTTGTGGTCGATTTACTTATTAATAGGACACTACAAAAAAAGGTTTAAGGGAGGGCAGCCAGAAAAAGGGTGGCTCCTTGGGATCAGTCTCCGACGTAGCCCTGTTTGAAGCCTCATGCCTAAGAAATATCTAAGCCAGAGAACGAGCTCTAATCATGAGATCATGCTGGTACGGGATGTAGTGATCTCTCCCTGGGAATATATCGGTACCACTGATGGATCCTACCTTTGGAAATAGGATCGGAGTTCAAAAAGGTATATCTAGCCTACCAAAACAGACAAAAATTTGTTTAGATCATTTTTATGAATTTTATTTTATATTTGAAAATTTGATTGTTAAACGATTAACTTGTACGCAATATGCACTAAAAGGAAATGGATCATTATAAGTAAGAACTTTCGCAAATGACTAGTTTGTGCATAAGTTGCATAATATATGCAAGACCATGAGAGGGATTTGATCATTCATTTTACCAAAATTTTGTTAGTTTATGTTTATCTCGAATAAATATAAATTTATGTTTTGAAATATGTGTTGTCATACAAGGCACTTTCAATCATTATCCACTAAAATGAAACACATAAAGAACCTGACATCTTTATTCTTTTCACAAAATCCTACAAATAAATGTTGGAAGCAATGAGAGTAAATATTTACTACTCTTCAATGTATGCGTGATATAAATGAAACAATTTTATAATATTGGAGGTTCTTATGGTTAAATGTTGGGGTTTGGACCAACAATTGTGTTTTATGATTTTGTATTCCACTTTAACCCTCATCGTCCAGAGGTATGAAACAAGCTAGGAAAGACATAGAAGGGCAAAGAAACACCATAATGTTTTGTTACGTGTCTCCAAAATATTTTACACATTTAGTGAAATATATATTTCAAGAACCAATAATCCTACATAACTTCATAAATTTCAAGGTTGTGGCCGATTTACCAATTATGAAGACACTTGCAAAAAAAGGTTTAAGGAGGGCATCTTGAAAACGGGGTGCTCATTTCGATAAGTCTCAAGTGTTGCCCTGTTGGAATCCTCGGGCCTCAGAAATTTCTGAGCCAGATAACGAGCTATAAAGTTGGGACCATTCAGTTATGGGATGTACAGATCACTCCCCGGGGATATACCGGTACAATTGATGGAGTCTGCCTTTTGAAATAGCTACGGATTTCTAAAAGGTATCTGGCCAGCCAAATCAAACTGAAATTTGATTAGGGAATTTATATTAATTTTATTTCATATTTGAAAATTGGATTGTCAAACGATTAACTTGCACGCTTTGTGCACTAAAAGGAAATGGTTCGTTATAAGTAAAAGATTTTTCCAATTACTAGTTTGGGTCTAACATGAATGATATGTGCAAGAAAATGATATGGATTTTATCATTTCCCAAATATCATTTTACCAAACAATTTTTTAGTATATGTTTATCTCCAAAAAATATATATTTACGTTTTGAAATATATGTTGTTATACGACGCACTTTTACTCTTTATGCACTAAAATGTAATACATAAAGAACCTGATATCTTTATTCTTTTCACAAATATCCTACAAATAAATGTTAGGAGAAATTAGGGTAAATATTTACAACTCTTCAATGTATACATGCTATAAAAGAAATATATTTATTTTAAAAAATACTTTTATAGTATTGGAGTTGCTTACGATGAAATGCCGGGGTTTGGACTGAAAATTATGTTTATGAGCTTGCATTCCACTTTAACCCTCATTGTCAGAGCTATGCAAAAATATAGGAAAGACATAAAAGGACCGAGAAACACAATATATTTTTGTTTCGTGTCTCCTAATTATTTTACACATTTAGTGTCATATTTATTTCAAGCACCACTAATCCTACATGAATTCATAAATTTCAAGGTTGTGGTTGATTTACTTATTATTAGGACACTACAAAAAAAGGTTTACGGAGGGCATCCAGAAAAATGATGGCTCATTGGGATTAGTCTCCGACGTAGCCCTGTTTGAAGCCTTCTAAGAAATATCTGAGCCAGAGAACGAGCTCTAATCATGGGATCATGCTGGAACGGGATGTACAAATCTCTCCCTAGGAATATACCAGTACCACTGATGGAACCTACCTTTTGAAAAAGCATCGGAGTTCAAAAAGGTATCTAGCCTACCAAAACAAACAAAAATTTGTTTAGAGCATTTTTATGAATTTTATTTTATATTTTAAAATTTGATTGTTAAACGATTATTTTTTTAATTAAATCCACCTGTGATGGTGGGGGGGTTTGGCAGACCCCTACCCGTTTATTAATAAAAGGTGAGTACAAAGAGAGAGGGGGCTTAATACCGTACCTCCGTGGAAACAACTGATGATCATAAAAACTAAACATCAATCTATTCTAACCTGAAGATCATCAGAAGTCATTAGCGACCTAGAGTTACAAGAATTTACATTAACCGAATGTGTGGAGTACCATCAGCATCAAGCTTTACATGTCCATCCACTGAATTGGATAGGTCCGTGGAACTAAAAAGAGAATTTACCTGTTTGGAGATAGCCATTTTCACTAATGAATCCGCCGCTCCATTTGCTTCTCTGAACATGTGCTGTAGTGAGTAAGTCATGTCCTTAAGAAGGTCCCAAATCTCCCTGATCAATGTCGTAAGCTTCCATGGAATCTTTAGTTGATGTTGAATCAGTCCATAGAGAATTCTTGAGTCGGTTTCGATATCAAGGACTGTGATTCCCCAGTCATGGCCCGGTGTAATCCTTGCAGCATTGCTACAGCTTCTGCCTGCAAAACAGATTCAGCAAGAATGGATTTTGACAAAGCCACTATTACCTTACCGGAATGATTTCTGATTAAACAACCAATTCATGCAGTTCCCTTGGCATTAAAGGCACCATCGGTATTGAGCTTGAAAACTTGAGGCGGTAGCCATTTAATGATTCTGATACTTCTTTGTGGCCTTGATTTATTGTGCAGCAGCTTAGGAGTATTCGAAACTTCCCATCTGAAATCTAGTTTAAAAGACAGGAGGGTGTCATTAAAGTGATAGAGAATTTGTTTGTAAATGTTCTGCATGTTTGGCTTTGTTCCCACGAAAAAGTATGAACATCTGGCACACCATAAGTACCAATTCACAACACAGGGAATGATACGTATCAATTTTAAAACAGGCCCAGAACTGGAATATACATTCCAATAGAAATAGAATCTACCCCAAAGAAGTTGGAAAGAGTAACTTGGTAAATTAAAAGAGTCATTAACTCTTCTCCAAATCTGTTCTACCATTAGACAGGAGTTGAAACAATGGTGAATACTCTCGGATTCACAAAGACAAAAACAGCATTGTGAGAGGAGCTGGAATTTAAAATCTTCCAGGATATCCGGAAAAGCTAAAAGTCTATTCAAAAGTTTCCAGTTAAATATACTTAGCTTCCTCGGAAGTAATTTAGACCAAAGATGGGAGTAGGATGGGATAATCCTTTTCTTGGATCGGATCAGCTCGTAGGCTGATTTGACAGAGAAGATCCCAGCAATTGACGGTTTCCAGATTAGAGCATCTTCATAACCTAGGGATATGGAATAGTGTTGATCCAGGGTTGTTAAGATTTGATCTGGGAGAAGGTTTCTGAACTGGGCAGTATAGAGTAATTTATTGTTTAGGAACTCGGCCACAGTAAGATCCTGATATGGGGGGTCCAGCGAATCAGATAAATATTCAGATAAGGGGCCCATAAAGGTCCAATTGGAACTCCAAAAAGAGACCAGTCTAGATCCTAGGAGGATTTTAGTGTTTTTTTGAGCTACATTGTTAATCTCTTTGATTCGTTTCCAGGTTCTGGATGTTTTATGAGAGTCAGGGATTGACCACATGGTTCTAGCCCATAGTGATTTTCCTGTTTGTAATTTCCACCATAATTTTAGAGCAAAGGCCGTTATGAGAGTGTTTAGGTTTTTTAAGTTTAGGCCATTTTCCTCTGATGGAAAGCAGAGGTTCGGATATGATCTCCATGACCTATTTTTCTGTGAGGTATCTAATCTATTTTGCCAGAAGAACCTAGCAAGAGCCTTATGAATTTGGTTAATGATGTGAGTGGTAGGTTTGAGCACCGCTATGAGATGAATGTGCATGGAGGAAAGAACATGTTTGATTAAAGTTGTCCGCCCGGCTGGGGATAACAACTTATTGTGCCAGTGATTAATTTTGTTTTGAACTGATTGCAACATGTGTTGGAAGGTAGAGTTTTTTGCTCTTCCCGTGTAAATGGGGCACCCCAAGTACTTGAAAGGTAAAGATCCTTTCATCATATTAGTTTCTCTTTGGATCAAGGTGACTAATCTGTTTGGGGAATGTTTTGAAACAAAGAATGTGGATTTTCCAAAGTTAACCTTTTGGCCTGAGGCTAACTCGAAGGATTTCAAGAAATTCATTATCGTTTGTAGTCCCCGTTTAGAATATTTTAGAAGAATTGCTGTATCGTCAGCATAAGAAAGATGCGAAGGGGTAATCATCCCTCTGGGGAGTTTGAATGGTTGGATGTTTCCATATTGGTACAAAAAACGTAGGTTGTGAGAAAAAGCTTCAGACATCAGGATGAAAAGCAAGGGGGAAAGGGGATCCCCTTGCTTGATACCCCTCGATGCAGGGAAGAATCCTACAGTTTTTCCATTGATGAGCATGGAGAAGTGTGCAGAGCGGATATTCCCCATGATTAGCTTGACAAAAACGTCTGAGAATCCTTGTTTGAGGAGGACATTAGTTAAAAAAGGCCATGAGACACTATCAAAAGCTTTCATCATGTCTAATTTGATTATCATGTTGGTGCCTTTTGTTTTCGAGTGTAGGTGATTTGTGAATTCTTGCATGAGTAGGATATTATCCGCAATTTCTCTACCAGTGATGAAAGCAGATTGTTCCGGGCTGATGAGAGAATCCAGATGGACTTTAAGTCTCGTTGAGAGTAATTTTGAGAAAATTTTATTTGAAAAATTACATAGACTTATGGGTCTGTAATCTTGGAAGGAGGAACAAACGTCTTTTTTGGGGATTAAGATGAGTTGTGTTGCCAAAATGGCCTTTGGAATTTCTATCCCAGCTAAGAAGTCTTCCACAGCCAGCAGGACATCAGTTTGGATTATAGGCCAGCATTCTTGGAAGAAAAAAACCAGAGAACCCGTCTGGGCCTGGAGCCGAATGGCCATTCATGGATTTGACTATAATTGTAAGCTCTTCCATGCTGACTGGTTGGAGAAGATGTGAGTTTATTTCATTTGTTACTACCTTTGAAATGTTCTCGAGGAGCCAAGAAGTGTTAATACCGGAAGGTTCTGAAGGAACATCAGTGAGAAGATTGGAGTAGAAGGAGATTTCTTCTTTCTCAATATCTTCTATAGAGTTCAACCAGGTTCCTTCGCTAGATTTAATAAGATAAATAGTCCGCTTTTTGTGTTTGGATTGGATTGATTGATGAAAGAATTTGGAGTTAGCATCCCCTTCTTTCATCTATTTGATTCTTGATTTCTGTTTTAAGAAAGATTCCTGGTCATTCAGTGCCAATCTCAGTTTTTCCTTAGCAAAATTCAGAGCTTCTAGGTTTTCAGTGGATTCATAGTTTTGTAAATCCTGTTTAGCTTTCAGCACGAGTTCCTCACTGAGAATTACTTTATCAAAAAAATTACCGAAGATCTCTTTGTTCCAGCATTTGAGTGTTCATTTTAGTGTTTTGAGTTTGAAAACTAGTCTTTTCATCCCTTTCAGATTTGAGTTAGAGTTCCATTTCTCTTCCACGACTTTCATAAAAGAGGGATGGTGAACCCAACAGTCTTGAAATTTAAAGGATTTTGGGGCAGTTTTGGGGGTGGAATTAGAGACAAATAACAAAAGGGGGGTGTGGTCCGATCCCTCCCTAGACAGAGTTTTTATTTTCGAATTAGGAAAAGATGACCACCAAAGGGGATTTGAGATTCCTCTAACTAGCCATTTCCAGACTCTTCCTTTAGATCTCATCCCTGTCCATGTGAAAAGGCTTCCCAAGGTTGAAATTTCTGAAAGGTTCTGGTCATTAAGGAAACGATTAAAGTTTCTTATACTGTTTTGATTAGGAACAGAGTTTCCTATATATTCCTCATTTTTGGTGATTACATTAAAATCACCTATGAGACATATAGGTTCCTATTTTAGGGAGGCAAGCTCTTGCCACAGTTTATTCCTCTCCTGAATGGAGTGCTTAGCATAGACAAAGCCTATCTTGCAATCTTCTTGGAGGGAAGTGGCTTTGACTATGACCATAGTCAATTGCTCCTCCACTTTTGATATGTCTAACACTATGTCAGCATCCCACATGAGCCAAATTTTGTTGATTGGGTTAGCATATGAGTTTCTGAAACCTATCTCTTTGGAAATGTCTTGGATTTGGTCTGAGTTTAGCATTGGTTCAATTAAGGCACAGATTTGAATAGAGTTACGCCTTATAATATTTTTTAAACGGGTTTGAGTGGGTTTATTTCCTATTCCTCTAACGTTCCGTGTGCATATGTTCACACTATTCATGGGAAATCTTTAGAGAGGTTCAATGAGGAACGGGTGAATACCGTTTTTGGAATGGAGGTGTAGTTTTTTTTGGAGTATTTTCTAGGTTTCTGTTCTGGTTGAGGATGAATAAGTTTGAGGGTGTTGGCCAGATTTTGATGATCTTTTATTAAATTTTCCTTAACTTGTTCAAATTTTAGATGATCATTTTCCAAAAGCTTTTCCTTTTGTTTGATTGAGATTTCAGTGTTAAGCCAGTCCAGGGGTTTATTAGGGTTCTATTCAGAAGGTATGACAGGAGAATCACCCCCTTGTATCTCTATGCATACCGGCTCTAGATTAATGGGTTGGAACTGAAGTTGTATAGTAGAGCTATCCTTTGGATTATTGGTTGGAGCAGAGGAGTTATTCCTGAGGGGGGGATTTCCTGGAGTTGGAGCTGTGATTCTATCTTGGGAGAATTGGTTTATGATGGGATTAATACCGCCAGAGCTCGATTTGGGGGACCTAGGTTTAAGGCTTGGAGATTCAGGCAGTGTTACTGGATTAACCTCAGAATTGGCCAACTGTTGAAGGGTTGAAGCATTGACAGATACTTGTTTATCAGAAAATTTAGTCACAATATCATTCTGAGTCATATTAACATTCTGAGTGGGTATAGAGGGAACCTAAGATCCTTGTCCAAGGATCAGTACTCCAGAACTTGATTCCATATTTCTGTGTTCCTTTCCTTGCTTGGGTTCAGGTACCTGAATATTCTGCTGAGTCTCATGGTTAGTGATATTCTTATGAGTCTCATGGTGAGTAATGTTCTTAGGCACATAAATAGCTTTGGAAGAGGTACCATTTCCTTTACCTTTTTGTCTGCCCTGTTCATCTAAGGAAATGGATTTGTTACCTTCATGTGAAGATCTGCTTTGGGGCTTCCATGGGATAAACCTGGGGGAAATCTTCTCGGACCTGCAAGCGGTATCTAGGTGGCCAAGCTTGAGGCAATTAGAACAATAATAAGGAACACCCTCATATTCTAGGTATTTCCAGAAACCCACATCTCTGAAACTCAACCAAATTCTTTCCATCCTAGGTTTGGTGACATCTATTTCAACACAAATTCTAGCAACATGGGGTCTAGTCCTATTCAGGGAAGCTCTATCCACCCTAATTGGGGTGCCAATGATGTTCCCTATTGACATGAGGACATTGAAATCGAAAAATTGTTGTGGAAGACCATACATGGAGACCCAAATTGGAACAATAGGGGAATCTGCATTGGGATTGAAATTGGGTACCCATTTCATTTTACAGATAGAGTATGAATCGAAATTCCAAATTTTATGCAACCAACAGTGATAGTAATCATCAGCAAGGGAAAAGGATATCAGAACCTGTTTGTTGTCCAAAAGTGTGATGCTGTTATGCCCCTTGAATCTGGCTGTATGGAAGTTGCGTCGGAGTTTCTCCAGATTTGGTCTGCTACGGGAGAACTTACCAATCAATGTCCATTTGAGTGGTGCCTCTAAACGGAGACACTCCTCCTCCGAGAAATGAAGACCCGGCTCTCCGAGGTGATCGATCGCTGGTTTTGGGGAGAATGCCGAGACGTAACCCTCGTGAGGTTTTGGGGGAGAAATGTGTAGTGCTTTGCGTAATTCCTGATTCACTGCCTGGGCATAAGAGAGCGGTGGGATTACAGAAGAGAGCGGTGGGATTGCAGAAGAGAGCGGTGGGATTGCAGAAGAGAGCGGTGGCTCCGCTATATCGGCGGCGCCGGAGATGAGTTGGGATGGAGAAACTCGCACCTTCAGTGTGTGTAAATCGTACAAAGATGTAAATCGCACAAAGATGTAAATCGCTTTTTCAAGTCAAACTCGCACCTTCAAGTCAAACGATTAACTTGTACGCAATATGCACTAAAAGGAAATGGATCATTAGAAGTAAGAACTTTCGCAAATGACTAGTTTGTGCATAAGTTGCATAATATATGCAAAAACATGAGAGGGATTTGATCATTCATTTTACCAAAATTTTGTTGGTTTATGTTTATCTCCAATAAATATAAATTTATGTTTTGAAATATGTGTTGTCATACAATGCACTTTCAATCATTATCCACTAAAATGAAACACATAAAGAACCTGGCATCTCTATTCTTTTCACAAAATCCTAAAAATAAATGTTGGAAGCAATGAGAGTAAATATTTACTACTCTTCAATGTATGCGTGATATAAATGAAATAATTTTATAATATTGGAGGTTCTTATGGTTAAATGTTGGTGTTTGGACCAATAATTATGTTTTATGATTTTGCATTCCTCTTTAACCCTCATTGTCCAGAGGAATGAAACAATCTAGGAAAGACATAGAAGGACCAAGAAACACAATAATTTTTTGTTACGTGTCTCCTAAATATTTTACACATTTAGTGACATATTTATTTCAAGCACCACTAATCCTACATGACTTCATAAATTTCAAGGTTGTGGTCAATTTACCTGTTATGAAGACACATGCAAAAAAAGGTTTAAGGAGGGCATCTAGAAAAAGGGGAGCTCATTTCGATAAGTCTCAAGTGTTGCCCTGTTTGAATCCCCGGGCCTTAGAAATCTTTGAACCAGATAACGAGCTATAATGTTGGGACCACTCAGGTATGGGATGTACAGATCGCTCCCCGGGGATATACCGGTACCATTGCTGAAGCTTGCCTTTTCAAATAGCAATGGATTTCTAAAAGGTATCTGGCTTGCCAAATCAAACTGAAATTTATTAGGGAATTTATATTAATTTTATTTCATATTTGAAAATTTGATTGTCAAACGAATAACTTGTACGCTTGGTGCACTAAAAGGAAATTGTTCGTTATAAGTAAAAGATTTTGCCAATAACTAGTTTGGGTCTAACATGAATGATATGTGCAAGAATATTATATGGATTTTATCATTTCCCAAATTTCATTGTACCAAACAATTTTTTATTATATGTTTATCTCCAAAAAATATATATTTACATTTTGAAATATGTGTTGTCATACAATACACAAGCACTCATCATGCACTACAATGAAACATAAATAGGACTTCACATATTTATACTTTTCACAATATTCTACAATTAAACATTGGGTGCAATTAGATTGAATATTTAGTACTCTTCAATGTATACAAGATATAAATAAAATATAGTTTTTGATAAAATACTTTTATAGTATTGGAGTTGCTTATGGTGAAATGCTGGGGTTTGGACAGGAAATTGTGTTTTATGAGCTTGCATTCCACTTTAACCCTCATTGTCAGAGGTATGCAAAAATCTAGGAGAGACATAAAGGACCGAGAAACACAATATATTTTTGTTTTGTGTCTCCTAATTATTTTACACATTTAGTGTCATATTTATTTCAAGCACCACTAATCCTACATGACTTCATAAATTTCAAGGTTGTGGTCGATTTACTTATTATTAGGACACTACAAAAAAGGTTTAAGGAGGGCGTCCAAAAAAGGGTGGCTCATTGGGATCAGTCTCCGACGTAGCCCTGTTTGAAGCCTCGCGCCTAAGAAATATCTGAGCCAGAGAACGAGCTCTAATCATGGGATCATGCTAGTACGGGAAGTACAGATCTCTCCCTTGGAATATACCGGTACCACTGATGGAGCCTACCTTTTGATATAGCATCGGAGTTCAAAAAGGTATCTAGCCTACCAAAACAAACAAAAATTTGTATAGGCCATTTTTATAAATTTTATTTTATATGTGAAAATTTGATTGTTAAACGATTAACTTGAACGCAATATGTACTAAAAGGAAATGGATCATTATAAGTAAGAACTTTTGCAAATGACTAGTTTGTGCATAAGTTGCATAATATATGCAAGACCATGAGAGGGATTTGATCATTCATTTTACCAAAACTTTGTTGGTTTATTTTTATCTCCAATAAATATAAATTTAAGTTTTGAAATATGTGTTATCATACAATGCACCTTCAATCATTATCCACCAAAATGAACCACATAAAGAACCTGACATCTTTATTATTTTACAAAATCCTACAAATAAATGTTGGAAGCAATGAGAGTAAATATTTACTACTCTTCAATGTATGCGTGATATAAATGAAATAATTTTATAATATTGGAGGTTCTTATGGTTAAATGTTGGGGTTTGGACCAACAATTGTGTTTTATGATTTTGCATTCCACTTTAACCCTCATTGTCTAGAGGTATGAACAATCTAGGAAAGACATAGAAGGACCAAGAAACACAATAATTTTTTGTTACGTGTCTCCTAAATATTTTACACATTTAGTGACATATTTATTTCAAGCACCACTAATCCTACATGACTTCATAAATTTCAAGGTTGTGGTCGATTTACCTATTATGAAGACACATGCAAAAAAGGGTTTAAGGAGGGCATCTAGAAAAAGGGGAGCTCATTTCGATATGTCTCCAGTGTAGCCATGTTTGAATCCTCGGGCCTCAAAAATCTCTGAGCCAGATAACGTTTTATAATGTAGGGACCATTCAGGTATAGGATGTACAGATCGCTCCCCGGGATATACCGGTACCATTGATAGAGACTGCCTTTTGAAATAGCTACGGATTTCTAAAAGGTATCTGGCCTGCCAAATCAATTGGTTAGGGAATTTATATTAATTTTATTTCATATTTGAAAATTGAATTGTCAAACGATTACCTTGCACGCTTTGTGCACAAAAAGGAAATGGTTCGATATAAGTAAAAGATTTTTCCAATAACTAGTTTGGATCTAACATGAATGATATGTGCAAGAAAATGATATGGATTTTATCATTTCCCAAATTTCATTTTACCCAAACAATTTTTAATATATGTTTATCTCCAAAAATATATATTTACATTTTGAAATATGTGTTGTCATACAATACACAAGCACTCATTATGCACTACAATGAACCATACAAAGGACTTCACATATTTATACTTTTCACAATATCCTACAATTAAAAATTGGGTGCAATTAGATTGAATATTTAGTACTCTTCAATGTATGCAAGATATAAATAAAATATAGTTTTTGATAAAATACTTTTATAATATTGGAGTTTCTTATGGTGAAATGTTGGGATTTGGACTGGAAATTATGTTTCATGAGCTTGCATTCCACTTTAACCCTCAATTTTAGAGCAATGTAAAAATCTAGGAAAGACATAAAAGGACCGAGAAACACAATATATTTTTGTTTTGTGTCTCCTAATTATTTTACACATTTAGTGTCATATTTATTTCAAACACCACAAATCCTACATGACTTCATTAATTTCAAGGTTGTGGTCAATTTACTTATTATTAGGACACTACAAAAAAGGGTTTAAGGAGGGCGTCCAGAAAAATGGTGGCTCATTGGGATCAGTCTCTGATGTTGCCTGGTTTGAAGCATCACGCCTAAGAAATATCTGAGCCAGAGAATGAGCTCTAATCATGTGATCGTGCTGGAACGGGATGTACAGATCTCCCCTAGGAATATACCGGTACCACTGATGGAGCCTACCTTTTTTTTTTTAAATGAAACCATCAAAGAGATGGGGGGAAATATATTTGGCTCCCCAAACCGTTAGAGAAAAGAAAGGGATAGGAGAAAGCAGAGAGGCCTCCAAGGCAAAAGAGGCATAGGTTCCATACAAAAAAGATCATCCTAAAGATGTTCTCGAAGCTGTATTTAGCTCTCAAATCAACCAAAAATTTGCTCCCAAAAGCGTTGTAGTCTTCTATAGTAATGCTAAATATCTACTAATCTAATCTGCATCGATGATGGAGCAGGGTGCTGTCCATATCTACCATTTAACCGAAAAATCACGAACATGTCGGCGAATCGAATATTCGAGACTCCAGTTTGTCAACGATAAATCAGCGAAATGGTGACAAATCTGAAATAGCTCTTGATAAAAGCTCCGAGGACAGACATGTTTTCCTTCCGAGCTGTAGAGGTAGTCTACAACAGATCCTGAGCCATTTTGATGCTGTTCATTCCATTGTGATGCTATCTGCCGCCTTTTGATGCTGTCCGCAGCCATGGTGTTGCTATCCATGCCAAGTTGTAAGACCTGTAGACACATAGAAGAGAAAACAACTCATTGTGTAGATTCTATTCAAAGATTTCATTTGCAACTCTAAGTGAGGGAACGCCCCTTTTATCTAAATGGATTAGGCCTCTAGTCTTGACATCCAGGTCATCAAAATTGAGCATAGTATTTAAGTTCTCAAGTCTGGCCCTGTTTGCCAAGCAGTCCGCAGGCATGTTGCCTTGTCTAAAAATATGGGAAAGTTTCTTGTTTCCCAAAAGATTATGTAACTCATCGGATAGTTCATACATTGTCCAAGGGGCAGTGAAAGGATTCATTACACAAGAGATAGCATTCATACAATCAGTTTCCACCTCAAAATCCAGTATGTTTTTGTCCTGCATCAGTTCGAAAGCTTTCTGAATTGCAATCAACTCGGAATTCAGAGCTGAGGAGGCATCAATGCTGATAGCTTTTGCCATCAAACATTTACCAAACTCATCTCTAACAATCAGACCAATGCCACATTTTTTTGACTTTGAATCCCAGGATGCATCAGTATTTACTTTGATGGAATGATCAGGTGGTTTCCATATTACCTTTATGATTCTCCCGACTTTTTTTGTTTTCAAGAAAGGCACAATGTTTGATGCTGTCCATATTTTATCAAGTTCACTGCCTAAAAGAAAGGGGTGGATAGTGGATATATCATGCAGTGACTTTCTAATGTCCCTTAAAATGATGACATAGTTCAATTTGATCTCATCAAAAATCAGTTTATTCCTTGCTTTCCACAGATGCCAACAAGCTAGTATGGGTAGAAGATGTATAAGTGCAGTATGTGTGTTAGTGAAGCCCTCTGATGTCCAGTAATAGGACAGCCTATCCCACAAAGAATTGAATCGAATTATAGGTAAGGATAGCCAATTATGAACCTCATCCCACACAAGTAAAGTGAAGTTGCATGCACTGAAAAAATGTGAGATGGAGTCTATATGTAAACAGCAACAACACTTTGATACTAATTTGTATCCCATAGTTTGCAGCACATTATCAAAAGGCAGTAGACTATTTAAAAGTTTCCAGGTGAAAAAACTTATCTTTTTTGGTATTCTGGTGTGCCATACTTTGCTCAAAGCCATCACTCTCTGCCTTGATTCCCTGATCTGATTGTATGCACTCTTGAATGTAAAAGAACCATTCCACGATGGTTGCCAAATCATCCTATCCTTTCTGTCTGATGTTAAAGTGAGTTGCTCCAGCATGTGGATAATTGGTTGAGGCAGTGATGTCCCAATATCTGTGAGAATTGCATTTCTATTTTCCAGAAATTGAGTGACAGTTAGATTCATGAGTTCTTGTGGATAATCCTGAGATAGGGAGTCCTCTAGGGGGCCAAATTTAGACCAGTTGGAAGTCCACATGTTGCAGTTTCCAACTCCAAGAATGGTCTTGGAGAAGGATTCTGCAATATAGTTTACCTTGCAGATTCTATCCCAATTTCTAGACTTTCTAGATGGGATTGGAAGAGACCATAGAAACCTGGACCAAAGGGATTCCCCCTGTTGGAATTTCCACCACAGCTTTATAGAGAAAGCTGTGATGATAGTTTTTATATCCCTGAGGCCAAGACCATTTTCCTGTACCGGAAAACAAAGTTTCCTCCATTTTCTCCAAACTTTTTTCCTCTTCCCATCCGTTTCTCCCCAGAAAAATGTGGAAAATTTTTTTTCTAGAGCATTGATCACATTTGTTGGTGGATTTATGGTTGCCCAGATGTGTTGAGGGATGGAGTATAGGCATGTTTGGATTAAAGTAAGTTTTCCACCCATTGAAAGCCATTTATTTTTCCAATTTGATAGTTTAGATGCTACTGTTTCCAGTAAAGTTTGGAAATAGGCTTTCTTAATTCTTCCAACAAAGATAGGGCATCCAAGATACCTGAAAGGAAAACCTCCTTTTTTCATACCAAGAGTGGTTTTAATGATTCTATCTCGATTAGCACTGACCAAGTTACTAACAAAATATTCACTCTTGGAGTAATTTATCTGTTGTCCTGTTGTTAGTTCAAATTTCTGGAGGAAAGCCTTTATACGGATCAGATTTAGCTTATTAGCTCTTAGAAAAATTACAGTATCATCCGCATAGCTTAAATGAGTAATAGGAATAGTATTCCTTGGCAAGTCATAGTAATCTATCTTTCCATTCCAAAATATGAAGGATAGACTCCTAGTGAATGATTCAGAAACAATGTTAAATAGAAATGGAGACAGGGGGTCTCCCTGTTTAATGCCTCTGGTTGCTTTAAAAAAGCCATGCGGTTTGCCATTTATCAGTATGGAAAATCATGCATCAGAAATGTTGTTCAAAATATTCCTAACCAGATGACCATGGAAACCAAATTTTAAGAGGATACTGTTCAAAAAACCCCAGTTAACCCTGTCAAAGGCCTTCATGAGATCCAATTTTATGATACAGTTTTGACCTCTAGCCTTCCTGCCTAAAAATTTTATCATCTCCTGAAGATATATCACATTATCTGCAATATCCCTACCTTTTAAAAAAGAAGTTTGTTGGGGAGAAATGATTTTGTGCATTAGGGGCTCCATTCTGTCAACTAAGATTTTTGAGAAAATCTTGTTGATGAAGTTTGATAGGGATATAGGTCTATATTCTGAGAAACAGGAAGGGGACTGGGTTTTTGGGATGAGTGTGATCCAAGTACTGGATACTGCTCTGGGGATATTAACTCCACACAAGAATTCATTTGTGGCCTGAAGTAGGTCCTGAGATATAACATCCCAAGCTCCACAGTAGAAAGAACCACAAAAGCCATCAGAACCAGCAGCACTATTCTTACTAAGGCTAAAAACTGCCTTCTTAAGTTCCTCCATAGTGGCTAGTTGGACTAGTTTGATATTATCCTCATCAGTGATCAGTTTTGGGATTTGGCTTAGAAAGTGAGGGAAATAAAGCCCAGCTTCTGGTTCATAAGGTTCAGTTAACAGGTTCTTATAGAAATTGACAGCAGCTTCTTCAATTTCTGGTGGAGAATTTTTCCAGACACCATCGGAATCCTTTATCTTAGTAATTAAAATCTTAGCTCTTTTTTCTTGAACCACCTTATGGAAATAAGATGTGTTATTATCTCCATCTTTTAGCCACTTAATCCTAGCCTTTTGCTTCCAAAAACCTTCATTTTCTTTAAGAGCTCTAACCAGTAGAGCTCTTTTTAAATTAAGGTTGATTAGTTCAGTTTCTGTAGGATTATCCTGGAAGATTAACTCTTGTGTGTTGAGGTTATCCTCAGCTCTGTTGAGATTTTCATGGACATTGCCAAAAATATCTTTGTTCCATTGTTTTAAAACAGGCTTTAGTCTCCTTAGTTTAAGTGAAAAACCTAACATTCCCCCCTCATGGAGCGGGAGATGCCAATTGTTCTCCACTAACTGAAGGAATTCAGATCTGTGAAACCAAATATCCATAAAACGAAAAGGTTTTGGGGTTGCAGGTATCTCAGAGCCTAATGTCAGAAGCATAGGGCAGTGATCTGATGGGTGCCTATTCAGATTATGAACCGAGCTATTAGGGAAAACAGTATTCCAGGTTGCAGTGCATAAGGCCCTGTCCAATTTTTTAAAAGTTGGAGTTTTTCTTCCATTAGTCCAGGTGAAGGAGTTTCCCACAGTGTTAATTTGGTGAAGATTATTATGGGAAATGAAACCAGCAAAGTCATTAATGCTTCCTATTTTAGGTGTGCTAGGGCCCTTATATTCTGTGACAGATGAGATTACATTAAAATCACCAATAAGTAGCCTTTCAGAGTCAGAAATCTGAGATAGGTCATTCCATAAAATTTCTCTCTCTGCTCTACTGTGGAGACCATATATGAAAGAAGCTTCCATTTTTCTATCTAATGTGCAACACTCAACATGAACAGATAAATGCTGAGGGTGATCTATATGAACAGATACATTAACATTTCCGTTCCACATTATCCAGATTTTTCCTGTGTTTGATGAGATGCATTTTTCAAATCTTAGCTCATTCATATACTGAGAACATTCTATAATAGCATGCTTAGGTTCAATGATGCACAGTAAATCTATATGGTGTACTCTCAGCAGTCTCTTCAATCTTAGCATAGCAGGATTCATGCCCCTAACATTCCAAATTAAAAACTTTTGCATGATTGATTTGTCTATCATTTATAACTAAGCTTTGATCTTTTTGTTGAGGATCTTAAGTTCCTCAAATTAGCTTGAGTGAAAAAAGTTTGGAGTACCTGTTTCCCTGCTTCAGTCTTAGCAGCAGATGCAACCTTACCTAACTTCTTTTCCAGCTCCTCCCCTAGAGATAGCCCACTTCTGGAGGTGGTTGATTTTGAAAGGGGAGTTGGAGCATTTACTGCCTCCTGATTAGGTAGTAAAACATCACCTTCATGTTCTTCTGAGTCCAACAGTTGTCCCAGAATCTCAAACCGATTTGGTGAAAGCACTTGTTCCTTAGGAGATTGAGGAGGAGAAGAAACATTAGAGTGTAAATCAATCTGAACAGTGTTAGGGTTTTTACTTGTGAGGTCATCTTGGCTGAAATGCAGTTTTATCCGTGGGAATAGATCAATGGCAGAACACATTTGTCTTTCCATCTCAGAGAGGTTTACCCCGGTCTCACTTTGCAATTGATTCTTTTGAGAAGAGCATTTTGTGTGTTTCTCTGATTGTTCAAGATCTTCTGCTACAGAATCCCCCATAGCCGTCCTAAAAGGTGAATCAGGCTGTATTGGTTCGGGAGGGAGAATTCCATTAACCCTTTCAAGGTTTTGTTCTGGTTCCTGGGCATGAGGAAGAGGCTGGTGGAGTTGTAGATTAAATTGTGAACTTGGTTGAGTGGAGGAGGATGGTTGGTCAAGGTTGTTTGGTAATACTGGCACCTGAACTTGATCAATGGACTTCATCCTCAGTGGATCTTCCTGGCTAGAACTTCTTAGGTATTCAGGTACTAAAATTCTACCTGTGGGTTTCCAGAAGGTATGTTGGGAAAGGTTATTGGCATCTTGCACCTGACTGGGAGAAGGTCCCAGTATACCCACAGATTGTTCATTTGTATAGGTTGCTAGTATAGCATTCTCTCCTAATTTAGGGACAATTGGAGGTCTGGGTTGAGGCTTATTAGGGTTCAAATGTTTACAGTTGGATGTGTTATGACCCAATTTCTTACAGTGGTTGCAAAACAGAGGAACATTTTCATATTCTATTTCACACCTAAAACTATGTTCAGGAGAACCTAGTCTTAAGAAAGAGGGGAGGGGGGAACTCACATCTACCTCGACACAGAGCTTGATTGCCGAAGGGCATGTAAGTGATAGGGTTGCAGCATCCATCTTCATATATTTACCCAGCTGGTTCCCCACGTCCTCGATTGTGGCAAGATTATAGTAGAAGATTGGGACATTTCGGATTGTGAGCCACACTGGTGCGATCGGAGATTCCGTTGATGTGGAGAAGTCAGAGGACCACTTGAAGACTCTCATCTGCTGTCCCCCCAGGATCCAGTTAGCTTTAAGCCAACAGCGCTGGTAGTCCTCCTTCGACTGGAATCTGATTAGCAGGTGTTTGTAGTCGATAGCCCCCAGTTGATATCGCGACTGAAAACCGATCGTCTTGAAAGCCGATTCCAGAACCTCCATTGCAGGTCGGCCTTTGTTGAATTTTCCGATTAGGGCATTTTGGTAATGAACCGAGAGCTGCTCGATTTGTGCCGAGGTGTACATACAGGCAAGTTCCCCTTTGAATTCTTTTATCGGAGTTAGGTTAGGGGTGTGGGGGAGAGAGGGATTTAATGGCTGGGATCTTGCATTGAGAGCGGTAATAAAGGATTTCCCCCCCCAAGGGGGGAGGAGCCTCCGCCATTGACGGTGGCGTCAGTATTGCAGGCTGTTATATAACCGTTATAGCCGGCGCCGGTGGGATTAGGTTACCGTACGAAGAGTCGGTATTTTCACTCAGAGAGAAGAGAGAGAAGAGAGAAGGATTTCACTCAGAACTAGATGATGGAACCTACCTTTTGAAATAGCATCGGAGTTCAAAAAGGTATCTAGCCTACCAAAACAAACAAAAATTTGTTTAGGCCATTTTTATGAATTTTATTTTATATTTGAAAATTTGATTGTTAAACGATTAACTTGTACGCAATATGCACTAAAAGGAAATGGATCATTATAAGTAAGAACTTTCATAAATGACTAGTTTGTGCATAAGTTGCATAATATATGCAAGAACATGAGAGGAATTTTATCATTCATTTTACCAAAAATTTGTTGGTTTATGTTTGTCTCCAATAAATATAAATTTATGTTTTGAAATATGTGTTGTCATACAATGCACTATCAATCATTATCTGCTGAAATAAAACACATAAAGAACCTGACATCTTTATTCTTTTCACAAAATCCTACAAATAAATGTTGGAAGCAATGAGAGTAAATATTTACTACTCTTCAATGTATGCGTGATATAAAAAAAATAATTTTATAATATTGGAGGTTGTTATGGTTAAATGTTGGGGTTTGGACCAACAATTGTGTTTTACGATTTTGCATTCCACTTTAACCCTCATTGTCCAGAGGTATGAAACAATCTAGGAAAGACATAGAAGGACCAAGAAACACAATAATTTTTTGTTACGTGTCTCCTAAATATTTTACACATTTAGTGACATATTTATTTCAAGCACCACTAATCCTACATGACTTCATAAATTTCAAGTTGTGGTCGATTTACCTATTATGAAGGCACATGCAAAAAATGTTTAAAGAGGCCATCTAGAAAAAGGGGAGCTCATTTCGATAAGTCTCCATTGTAGCACTGTTTGAATCCTCGGGCCTTAGAAATCTCTGAGCCTTATAACGTTCTATAATTTTGGGACAATTCAGGTATGGGATGTATAGATCGCTCCCCGGGGATATACCGGTACCATTGATACGGATTTCTAGAAGGTATTTGGCCTACCAAATCAAACTGAAATTTGATTAGGGAATTTATATTAATTTTGTTTCATATTTGAAAATTGGATTGTCAAACGATTAACTTGCACGCTTTGTGCACTAAAAGGAAATCATTCGTTATAAGTAAAAGATTTTGCCAATTACTAGTTTGGGTCTAACATGAATGATATGTGCAAGAAAAGGATATGGATTTTATCATTTCCAAAATTTCATTTTACCAAACAGCTTTTTAGTATATGTTTATCTCCAAAAAATATATATTTACATTTTGAAATATGTGTTGTCATAGAATTCACTTTCAATCATTATCCACTAAAATGAAACACATAAAGAACCTGTCATCTTTATTCTTTTCATAAAATCCTACAATGAAATGTTGGAAGCAATGAGAGTAAATATTTACTACTCTTCAATTTATGCGTAATATAAATGAAATAATTTTATAATACTGGAGGTTCTTATAGTTTAATGTTGGGGTTTGGACCAACAATGGAGTTTTATGATTTTGCATTCCACTTTAACCCTCATTGTCCAGAGGTATGAAACAATCTAGGAAAGACATAGAAGCACCAAGAAACACAATAATTGTTTGTTGCGTGTCTCCAAAATATTTTACACATTTAGTGACATATTTATTTCAAGCATAACTAATCCTACATGACTTCATAAATTTCATGATTGTGGTCGATTTACCTAATATGAAGACACATGCAAAAATAGGTTTAAGGTGGGCATCTAGAAAAAGGGGAGCTCATTTGGATAAGTCTCCAGTGTAGCCCAGTTTGAAGCCTCGGGCCTCAGAAATCTCTGAGCCAGATAACGAGCTATAATGTTGGGACCATTCAGGTACGGGATGTATAGATCGGTCCTCGGGGATATACCGGTACCATTGCTGGAGCCTGCCTTTTGAAATAGCTACGGATTTCAAAAAGGTAATTGGCCAGCCAAATCAAACTGAGCTTTGATTAGGGAATTTATATTAATTTTATTTCATATTTGAAAATTGGATTGTCAAACGATTAAGTTGCACGCTTTGTGCACTAAAAGGAAATGGTTTGTTATGAGTAAAAGATTTTGCCGATTACTAGTTTGGGTCTAACATGAATGATATGTGCAAGAAAATGATATGGATTTTATCATTTTCCAAATTTCATTTTACCAAACAATTTTTTAGTATATTTTTATATCCAAAAAATATATATTTACATTTTGAAATATGTGTTGTCATACAATACACAAGCACTCATTATGCACTACAATGAAACATATAAAGGACTTCACATATTTATACTTTTCACAATATCCTACAATTAAAAATTGGGTGCAATTAGATTGAATATTTAGTACTCTTCAATGTATGCAAGATATAAATAAAATATAGTTTTAGATAAAATACTTTTATAGGATTGGAGTTGCTTACGGTGAAATGCTGGGGTTTGGACAGGAAATTGTGTTTTATGAGCTTGCATTCCACTTAAATCGTCATTGTCAAGGGTATGCAAAAATCTAGGAAGGACATAAAAGGACCAAGAAACACAATATGTTTTTGTTTCGTGTCTCCTAATTATTTTACACATTAAGTGTCATATTTATTTCAAGCACCAATAATCCTACAGGACTTCATAAATTTCAAGGTTGTGTTCAATTTACTTATTATTAGGATACTACAAAAAAAGGTTTAAGGAGGGCGTCCAGAAAAAGGGTGGCTCATCGGGATCAGTCTCCGACGTAGCCCTCTTTGAAGCCTCACACCTAACAAATATCTGAGCCAGAGAACGAGCTCTAATCATGGGATCATGCTAGTACGGGAAGTACAGATCTCTCCCTGGGAATATACCGGTACCACTGATGGAGCCTACCTTTTGAAATAGCATCGGAGATAAAAAAAGGTATCTAGCCTACCAAAACAAACAAAAATTTGTTTAGAGCATTTTTATAAATTTTATTATATATTTGAAAATTTGATTGTTAAACGATTAACTTGTACGCAATATGCTCTAAAAGGAAATGGATCATTATAAGTAAAACCTTTCGCAAATGACTAGTTTGTGCATAAGATGTATAATATGTGAAAGAACATGACAGAGATTTGATCATTCATTTTACCAAAAGATTTGTTAGTTTATGTTTATCTCCAATAAATATAAAATTTATGTTTTGAAATATGTGTTGTCATACAATGCACTTTCACTCATTATCCACTAAAATGAAACATATAAAGAACCTGACATCTTTATTCTTTTCACAAAATCCTACAAATAAATGTTGGAAGCAATGTGAGTAAATATTTACTACTCTTCAATGTATGCATGATATAAATGAAATAATTTTATAATATTGGAGGTTCTTATGGTTAAATGTTAGGCTTTGGACCAACAATTGTGTTTTATGATTTTGCATTCCATTTTAACCCCCATTGTCCAGAGGTATGCAACAATCTAGGAAAGACATAGAAGGACAAAGAAACACAATAATTTTTTATTACGTGTCTCCTAATTATTTTACACATTTAGTGTCATATTTATTTCAAGAGTCACTAATCCTACATGACTTCATAAATTTAAAGGTTGTGGTCGATGTACCTATTCTGAAGGCATATACAAAAAAAGGTTTAAGCAGGGCATCTAGAAAAAGGGAGGCTCATTTGGATAAGTCTCCAGTGTAGCCCTGTTTGAATCCTCGGGCCTCATAAATCTCTGAGCCAGATAACAAGCTATAAGGTTAGGACAATTCAGGTATCAGATATACAGATCGCTCCCTAGGGATATGCTGGTACCATTGCTGGAGCTTGCTTTTTGAAATAGCTACGGAGTTCTAAAAGGTATCTGTCATGCCAAATCAAACTGAAATTTCATTAGGGAATTTATATTAATTTTATTTCATATTTGAAAATTAGATTGTCAAACGATTAACTTGCACTTTTTGCACTAAAAGGAAACGGTTCATTACATGTAAAATATTTTTCCAATGACTAGTTTGAGTCTAACATGAATGATATGTGCAAGGAAATGATCAAGAAAATGATAGGGATTTGATCATTTCAAGAATTTCATTTTACCAAACAATTTGTTAGTATATGTTTATCTCCAAAAAAATATATATTTACATTTTGAATTATGTGTTGTCATACAATACACATGCACTCATCATGCACTACAATGAAACATATAAAGAACTTCACATATTTGTACTTTTCACAATATCATACAATTAAAAATTGGGTGCAATTAGATTGAATATTTAGTACTCTTCAATGTATGCAAGATAAAAATAAAATATAGTTTTTGAGAAAATACGTTTATAATATTGGAGTTGCTTATGGTGAAATGTTGGGATTAGGACTGAAAATTATGTTTTATGAGCTTGCATTCCACTTTAACCCTCATTGTCAGAGGTAGGCAAAAATATAGGAAAGTTATAAAAGGACCGAGAAATATAATATATTTTTTGTTTCGTGTCTCCTAATTATTTTTACACAATTAGTGTCATATTTATTTCAAGCACCACTAATCCTATATGACTTCACAAATTTCAAGGTTGTGGTTGATTTACTTATTATGAGGACACTACAAAAAAGGTTTAAGAAGGGCGTCTAGAAAAAGGATGGCTCATTCCGATGTAGCCCTATTTGAATCCTCAAACCTAAAAAATCTCTGAGCCAGAGAACGAGCTCAAATCATGGGATCATGCTGGTACGGGATGTACAGATCTCTCCCTGGGAATATACCGGTACCATAGATGGGTCCAACCTTTTGAAATAGTATCGGAGTTCTAAAAGGTATCTGGCCTACCAAAACAAACAAAAAGTTGTATAGAGCATTTTTAACAATTTTATTTTATATTTGAAATTTTGATTGTTAAATGATTAACTTGCACACAATATGCTATAAAAGGAAATGACTAGTTTGTGCATAAGATGCATAATATGTGCAAGCACATGACAGGGATTTGATCATTCATTTTACCAAAATATTTTTTAGTTTATGTTTATCTCCAATAAATATAAATTTATGTTTTGAAATATGTGTTGTCATACAATGCACTTTCACTCATCATCCACTAAAATGAAACACATAAAGAACCTTACATCTTTATTCTTTTCACAAAATCCTACAAATAAATGTTGGAAGCAATGAGAGTAAATATTTACTACTCTTTAATGTATGCATGATATAAATGAAATAATTTTATAATATTTGTGGTTCTTATGGTTAAATGTTGGGGTTTGGACCAACAATTGTGTTCTATGATTTTGCATTCCACTTTAACTCTCATTGTCCAGAGGTATGAAACAATCTAGGAAAGACATAGAAGGACCAAGAAACACAATAATTTTTTGTTACGTGTCTCCTAAATATTTTACACATTTAGTTACTTATTTATTTGAAACACCACTATTCCTACATGACTTCATAAATTTCAAGGTTGTGGTCGATTTACCTATTATGAAGGCATATGCAAAAAAAGGTTTAAGCAGGGCATCTAGAAAAAAGGGGGGCTCATTTGGATAAGTCTATAGCATAGCTCTGATTGAATCCTCGGGCCTCAGAAATCTCTGAGCCAGATAACGAGCTATAACGTTAGGATAATTAAGGTACCGGATATACAGATCACTCCCTGGAGATATACTGGTACCATTGCTGGAGCCTGCTTTTTGAAATAGCTACGGATTTCTAAACGGTATCTGTCCTGCTAGACAAATTGAAATTTGATTAGGGAATTTATACTAATTTTATTTCATATTTGAAAATTGGATGGTCAACCGATTAACTTGCACGCTTTTTTCACTAAAAGGAAACGGTTAATTAAATGTAAAATATTTTGCCAATGACTAGTTTGGGTCTAACATTAATGATATGTGCAAGAAAATGATAAGGATTTGATCTTTTCCCAAATTTCATTTTACCAAACAATTTGTTAGTATATGTTTTTCTCCAAAATAATATGTATTTACATTTTGAAATATGTGTTGTCATACAATACACATGCACTCATCATGCACTACAATGAAACATACAAAGAACTTCACATATTTATACTTTTCACAATATCCTACAATTAAAAATTGGGTGCAATTAGATTGATTATTTAGTACTCTTTAATGTACGAAAGATATAAATAAAATATAGTTTTTGATAAAATACTTTTATAATATTGGAGTTGCTTATGGTGATATGTTGGGATTTGGACTGGAAATTATGTTTTATGAGCTTGCATTCCACTTTAACCCTCATTGTCAGAGGTATGCAAAAATCTAGGAAAGACATGAAAGGACCGAGAACCACAATATATTTTTGTTTCGTGTCTCCTAATTATTTTACACATTTAGTGTCACATTTATTTCAAGCACCGCTAATCCAATATGACTTCACAAATTTCAATGCTGTGGTCGATTTACTTATTATGAGGACACTACAAAAAAGGTTTAAGGAGGGCGTCTAGAAAAAGGATGTATAGATCACTCCTCGGGGATATACTGTTTAGAGCATTTTTATCAATTTTATTTTAAATTCAAAAATTTGATTGTGAAAGGATTAACTTGCAAGCATTATGCACTAAAACGAAATGGATCATTATAAGTAAGAACTTTCGCAAATGACTACTTTGTGCCTAAGATGCATAATATATGCAAGAACATGAGAGGGATTTGATCATTCGTTTTACCAAAAAGTTTGTTAGTTTATGTTTATCTCCAATAAATATAAATTTATGTTTTGAAATATGTGTTGTCACACGATGCACTTTCACTCATTGTCCACTAAAATGAAACGCATAAAGAACCTGACATCTCTATTCTTTTCACAAAATTCTAAAAATAAATGTTGGGAGCAATGAGAGTAAATATTTACTACTCTTAAATGTATGCATGATATAAATGAAATAATTTTATTTGTAATTTTATAATATTTGAGGTTCTTATGGTTAAACGCTGGTTTGGACTAGCAATTGTGTTTTATGATTTTGCATTCCACTTTTACCCTCATTGTCTAGAGGTATGCAACAATCTAGGAAAGACATTGATGGACCAAGAAACACAATAATTTTGGTTACGTGTCTCTTAATTATGTTACACATGTAGTGTCATATTTATTTCAAGCACCACTAATCCTACATTACTTCATAAATTTCAAGGTTGTGGTCAATTTACCTATTATGAAGACACATGCAAAAAAGGGTTTAAGGAGGGCGTCTAGAAAAATGGTGGCTCATTTGGATAAATCTCCAGCGTAGCCCTGTTTGAATCATCAGGCCTCAGAAATCTCTGAGCTAGATAAAGAGCTATAATGTTGGGACCATTCATGTACGTGATGTATAGATCGCTCCTCGGGGATATACTGGTCCCATTGCTGGAGCATGCCTTTTGAAATAGCTAAAGAGTTCTATGAGGTACATGGCCTGCCAAATCAAACTGAAATTTGATTAGGGAATTTATATTCATTTTTATTCATATTTGAAAGTTGGATTGTTAAACGATTAACTTGCACGATTTATGCACTAAAAGGAAATCATTATAAGTAAAATATTTTTCCAATGACTAGTTTGGGTCTAAAATGAATTATATGTGCAAGAAAATGATATGGATTTGATTATTTTCCAAATTTCATTTTACCAAACAATTTGTTAGTATATGTTTATCTCAAAAAATATATATGTACATTTTGAAATATGTGTTGTCATACAATACACATGCACTCATTATGCTCTACAATGAAACATATAAAGAACTTCACATATTTATACTTTTCACAATATCCTACATTAAAAAATTGGGTGCAATTAGATTAAATATTTACTACCTTTCCATGTATGCATGATATAAAAAGAATATTGTTTTTGATGAAATACTTTTCTAATATTAGTGTTGTTAATGGTGAAATGCTGGGATTTGGACTTGAAATTGGGTTTTAGGAGCTTGCATTCAACTTTAACCCTCATTGTCCAGCATGCAACAATCTAGGGAAGACATAAAAGGACTGAGAAACACAATATTTTTTTGTTGCATGTCTCCTAATTATTTTACACATTTAGTGTCATATTTATTTCAAGCACCACTAATCCAACATTACTTAACTAATTTCAAAGTTGTGGTCGATTTACTTATTATGAGGACACTACAAAAAAGGTTTAAGGAGGGCGTCCAGAAAAAGGGTGGCTCATTGGGATCAGTCTCCGACATGGCCCTGTTTGAATCCTCAAGCCTCAGAAATCTCTGAGCCAGAGAACTAGCTCTAATCATGGGATCACGCTGGTACGAGATGTACAAATCTCTCCCTGGGAATATACTGGTACCATTGATGGAGCCTACCTTTTGAAATAGCTTTGGAGTTCTAACAGGTATCTGGCCAGCCAAAACAAACTAAAATTTCTTTAGAGCATTTTTATCAATTTTATTTTAAATTTGAAATTTTTATTGTTGAAGATTAACTGGCATGCTTTATGCACTAAAATGAAATGGTTCATTATAAGTAAAAACGTTCGCAAATGACAGTTTGTGTATAAGATGTATAATATGTGCAAGAACATGAGATGGATTTGATCATTCATTTTACCAAACAATTTATTAGTTTATGTTTATCACCAAAAAAATATAAATTTACGTTTTGAAATATGTGTTGTCATATGGTGCACTTTCACTCATTATGCACTACAATGAAACATATGAAGAACCTGACATCTTTATACTTTTCACTATTTACTAAAAATAAATTTTGGGAGCAATTTGTGTGAATATTTACTACTCTTCAATGTATGCATGATATAAAGGAAATATATTTATTTATATAAAATAATTTTATAATTTTTGAGTAGCTTATGGTGAAATTCTAGAGTTTGGACTGGCAATTGTGTTTTATGAGCTTGCATTCCACTTTAACCCTCATTGTCCAGAGGTATGCAACAATCAAGGAAACCCATAGAAGGACCGATAAACACAATAATTTTGGTTACGTTTCTCCTAATTATTCTACACATTTAGTGTCATGTTTATTTCGAGCACCACTAATCTTACATGACCTCACAAATTTCAAGGTTGTGGTTGATTTACCTAATATAAGGACACTACAAAAAAGGGTTTAAGCAGGGCATCTAGAAAAAGGGTGGCTAATTTGAATATCACTGGGCCTAAGAAATCTCTGAGTCAGAGAAAGAGCTCAAATTTTGGGATCATTCAGGTACGAGATGTACCAATCGCTCGGCGGGAATATATTGGTACCATTACTGGAGCCTGCTTTTTGAAATAGCTATGGAGTTCTAAAAGGTAACTGGCCTGCCAAAACAAACTGAAATTTGACTATGGAAATTTATATTAATTTTATTTCAAATTTGAAAATTTGATTGTTAAACGATTAACTTGCACGCTTTATGCACTAAAAGGAAATGGTTCATTTTAAGTAAGAAAATGTTCCAATGACTAGTTTGTGTCTAACATGCATGATATGTGCAAGAACATGAGAGGGATTTGATCATTTCTTAAATTTCATTTTACCAAACAATTTGTTAGTTTATATTTATCTCCAAAAAATATAAATTTACATTTAGAAATATGTGTTGCCATATGATGCACATGCACTCATTATGCACTACAGTGAAACATATAAAGAACCAGACATGTTTGTACATTTCACAATATCCTTCAAAAAAATATTGGGTGCAATCAGATTAAATATTTACTACTCTTCAATGTATGCATGATATAAATAAAAAATACTTTTTTATAAAATACATTTATAATATTGGGGTTGCTTACGGTAAAATACTGGGATTTGGACTGGAAATATTTTTATGAGCTTGCATTCCACTTTAACCCTCATTGTCCAGAGGTATGCAACGGTCTAGGAAAGAGATAAAAGGACCGAGAAGCACAATAATTTTTGGTTGCGTGTCTCCTAATTGTTTTACACATTTAGTGTCATATTTATTTCAAGCACCACTAATTTTACATGACTTCACAAATTTTAATATTGTGGTCGATTTACTTATTTTGAGGACACTGCAAAAAAAGGTTTAAGAATGGCATCCACAAAAAGGGTGGCTCATTGGGATCAGTCTCTGGCGTAGCCCTATTTGAATCCTCATGCTTCAGAAATCTCTGAGCCAGAGAATGAGCTTTAATCATGGGATCATGTTGGTACAGGATGTACAGATCTCTCCATGGGAATATACCGGTACCATTGATGGAGCGTGCCTTTTGAAATAACTTCGGAGTTCTAAAGGTATCTGACCTGCCAAAACAAACTAAAATTTGTTTAGAGCATTTATATCAATTTTATTTTTATTTGAAAATTGGATTGTTAAACGATTAACTTGCATGCTTTATGCACTAAAAGGAAATGGTTCATTATAAGTAAGAACTTTCGCAAATGACTAGTTTGTGACTAAGATGCATAATATGTTCAAGAACATGA
Organism: Rubia yunnanensis; assembly: GCA_037428765.1. Taxonomy (NCBI): domain Eukaryota; kingdom Viridiplantae; phylum Streptophyta; class Magnoliopsida; order Gentianales; family Rubiaceae; genus Rubia; species Rubia yunnanensis. The sequence goes on along the minus strand of CM075067.1, from coordinate 32,067,425 downwards.
GAGGGATTTGATCATTCATTTTACCAAACAATTTGTTAGTTTATGTTTATTTCAAAAAAATATAAATTTATGTTTTGAAATATGTGCTGTTATACGATGCACTTTTACTCATTATGCAATAAAATGAAACACATAAAAGAACCTGTCATCTTTATTATTTTCACAATATCCTACAAATAAATATTGGGAGAAATTAGAGTAAATATTTATTACTCTTCGATGTATGCATGTTATGAACGAAATATATTTATATATAAAACACTTTTATAATATTCGAGTTGCTTAAGATGAAATGTTGGGGTTTGGACCAGCAATTTTTATTTATGTGTTTTCATTCCACTTTGACCTTCATTGTCAGGAGGTATACAACAATCTAGGAAAGACATAGAAGGACCAAGAAACACAATAATTTTTGTTTATGTGTGTCCAAATTATTTACATATTTAGTATCATATTTATTTCAATCACCACTAATCCTACATGACTTCACAAATTTCAAGGTTGTGGTCGATTTACCTATTATGGAGACACATGCAAAAAAGGATTTAAGGAGGGCATCTAGAAAAAGGGTGGCTTCTTTGGATCGGTCTCCAGCGTAGCCCTGTTTGAATCCTCGGGTGGGAGGTCATCACCGTACCTCTCAAAGTTAATACTTCTAAGCCCTAATGCTTCATATCTACAATTAAGTAGATAATGGCATGTCGGGGTCATCCACGAGAAGAGGGATCTTTTCAAGTGTTTACACATATATAGGAGAAAACATACTAAGCATATTCATACTTAGATACATATAAAAGCATGTAAACAAGGGGGAGTTTTTGGTTTGTTTGATCCTAAGTTATCAAATTAAAGTACAACAACTACCAAAGCAAGAGAACTATGCTAATCATGTAATACAACTAAAGATAAGATGAAAACAACAATTAACGGAACCTTTGGCGCAATTGACTTCCACTTCTAAACCTCTTATCCATCATTGAACATGCAACCTATTTACTACTTTCACTACTTGTTGTGAAGACTAAACTTATATCATTCTTAGATAGTAGTTTGCAAGAGTGAATTCTACATCTCTTGTCAAACCTCACCAATGACTCCCGTAGTCGAAACATGACTAAAAGTATCCCTTTAATGGCATTTAGCACGAAGAATCAACAAGCATGACAACACTTATAAACACTACACCGTGTCTAAGCATTTAACCAATTCATGCATTTACACAAGATTAGTCAAGAACGATCAACATTCATAGACTTCTCTCATTTTCTACAAACAACTAACATGAAAAAGAGTTCAACATTATCATATTCATCTAGCAATTATCAATCCATCAATACAATCAAAAGATCTAAATCATACTTTTGGATTCCTATCAAGAAAAGGGGAAATCAACCCATTTCCCCAAACCCTAACAAGCATTTCATACAAGTACTTTATATACTCAAGCTTTAAATAACATTAATGACATTAAGAAACACATTCAATGCTCTATTAATGCATAATAATAAGAGTATTAAACAGGCTACAAATTGTTCTTAAGACATGTGCTTGAAAGCCTTAGTCAATCGCTCCCAAGAACTAGATTTAGCTACAAGAGTTCATACTAATTAATGCTAAACAACTAAACGTAATACAAGAGAATTCAAAGATGAAAATGGAAGAAATTAGGTTTCTAAACAGTACCAAAAACATAAGGTATCATTCAACCAAGAACTCCAATCCCTCCGGTTAGGGTTAGCCAGTTTTTGAAGGATGGACTTGATTTCCCGATTGGAAACTCCAGCTTGCCCGTTGGTTTGTGGGTTACAGGCGGTGGATGTCTTGTGAGTGAGGTCATACTTGTTCAAGAGTGCCGCTATGGTTCGATTGCAAAAATGGGTGCCCCAGTTACTAATCAAGGCTCGGGGTACCCCAAACCTAGAAAAGATGTTATCTTTCAGGAATTCTGTAACCACTTAAGAATCGTCAGTCCTAGTGGGTTTTGCTTCGACACATAATCAATGGCAAGAAGAATATATGTAAATCCACAAGAACTAAGGAAAAATCCCATAAAGTCAATACCCTAATCATCAAAGATCTCACAATAGAGAATAGGCCTTTGGGGCATTTCATTCCTAGTGGAGATATTTCCTACTCTCCGGCATTCATCACAAGATTTTCAAAAGGTGTATGGATGCTTATTCAATGTTGGCCAATAAAACCCACTATCTAAAACATTCCTAGCGGTTTTTTTGCTCCAAAATGACCACCACATGCATGAGAATGACAAAGTTCAAGAATTGACTGTACTTCATTATCAAGGATACATATCCTAACAACTTGATCCGCATAATGTCTCCACAATAAGGGATCATCCCACACATAATACTTAGCATCACTCTTTAATTTATCCTTTTGGGCCTTATAAAAATGAGGAGGGAATTTACCGGTGATAAGAAAATTTACAGTTTCAGCATACCACAGTTGGAGATCCCTAATGGTGAACAATTTTTCATTAGGGAATTCCTCCCGTAGTTGCTCCTTCACTACGGGGTTTACCTCAATGTCTTTGCATGGAGTCAACCGGCTCAAATGATCGGCCACAGGGTTTTTTGCATCTTTCTTGTCTTGCACCTCCAACTCAAATTTGCTCAAAAGCAGGATCCACCTAATCAATCTTGGCTTGACCTCCTTCTTCGTTGTTAAATGACGAAGAACTACATGGTCAGTGTACACAATAACTTTTGTACCAAGCAAGTAAGATCAAAATTTTTCCAAAGAAAATACCACTGCTAGAAACTCCTTTTTGGTGGTGGAATAGTTTCTTTGGGCATCATTTAGAGACATGGATGAGCAGTAGATGGCATGAGGCACTCTCCCCACCCTTTGACCAAGCACCGCTCCAACTGCGTAATCACTCGCACCGCACATAATCTTAAAAGGCAACAAACAATCTGGGGGTTGTATAATAGGGGCTGAAACTAACCTTTCTTTCAATGTATTGAAGGCCTCTTTACAACCCTCTACCATCACATATTCCACCACTTTTTGCAACAACTTGCATAAAGGAGATGTTATCTTTGAGAAGTCCTTGATGAACCAACGATAGAATCATGCATGGCCAAGAAATGAGCACACTTTGCGCACATTAAAAGGATAAGGAAAATTTTAAATTGTGTCTATCTTTGCATTATCAACCTCAATATCCTTAGAGGAGACAACATGGCCTAAGACAATGCCTTGCTATACCATGAAATGACACTTCTCAGAATTTAACACAAGATTAGCATCAATGCAACGTTTAAGAACTTGTGCCAAATTTGCTAAACAGTTGTCAAAAGAATTATCATGAATGGTGAAATCATCCATTAATACCTCGACAAAATTTTCAACCAATTCTGAGAAAATGCTTACCATACACATTTGGAAAGTTGCGGGGGATTACATAACCCAAAAGGCATACGCCGATAAGTAAACGTACCAAAGAGGCACGTGAAGGTGATCTTCCAGAGCGATAGCCACTTGAAAGTACTCTGAGTACCCATCCAAAAAGCAATAGAAGGGGTGGCTTGCTAACCTCTCAAGCATTTGATCAATGAATGGCAACGGGATGTGATCCTTTCGGGTTTCTACATTTAGCCTCCGACAGTTAATGCAAATGCACCACCCATTTTGAACTTGTTGGGAACCATTTCACCCTTCTCATTTTCGACCATCATCACCCTACTCTTCTTGGGTACCACTTGAGTTGGACTTACCCACTTGCTATCCGAGATTGGATAGATCATGCCTGCTTGGAGTAGCTTGAGGATTTCCGCATTCACCACCTCCATCATAGGTGGGTTTAAATGGCGTTGGGGTTGCCGGACTGGTCTCGCATCTTCTTCCAAAAAGATTCTATGCATACAAGTGGATGGACTTATGCCTTTGATGTCGGCAATAGTCCATCCAATATCTTCCTTGTTTTCCCATAACACCACCATCAACTTTTCTTCATACTCTTTGGTGAGCTTGCTTGAAATTATAACCAGAAGCGTCTCCCCTTCCCTAAGAAAAGCGTACTTAAGGTCACTTAGAAAAGGTTTAAGTTCAATCGCCGGTGCTTTCACAAGTGATGGGAGGAATTCCGGTTCCTCAGGTTTCTCTAAGAGTAGATGGGGCGGTTTTGAGAGACTCGGTTTCATTTCTTCAAGCAGGTTAAAATCCTCAAAGCTTTCCTTCAAGTTAGTGCTCATAGAGTATACATTGTGGGCATAATTACTATCACATTGCAAAGCAACTAATAAAGAATCATCACCACTTATTTCAAAAATATCTTGCACAACTTCTTCAACAACATCTAGGGCATGGCAAGCATGTTCTTCACTAGGATACTTCATAGAGTCATTTATGTTAAACTCTACTTTTATTCCAACAAATTCCATGGTGAGGGTACCCTTATGCACATCAATCATCATCGTAGAGGTTTTCAAAAATGGCCTCACCAACAAGATCAGGGCGGCATGTTTATCATGCTCTATGTCAAGGACATAAAAATCCACGAGGAAAACTAATGAATCCACCTTAACCAAAACTTCCTTAACAATACGTTTAGGGTATGCACTAGAACGATTGGCCAATTGGATTACCACCCCAGTTTTGTGCAATGTACCCAAGTTGAGGTTTTCATATAAAGAGTAAAGAATCACATTTATTGATGCACCTAAATCAAGCATAGATTTTTCAAAATGTGTATTTCCTATTATTCAAGGGATTGTGAACATTCTGGGATCGCTACATTTATGGGGTAGCTCATTTTGACACCAGGCGGAAACATGCTCACTTTTTTTATTTTTCAACTTATTTTTTGCCCTTTGTTTTCTATTCACAACACATAATTACTAGAGAAATTTAGCATATCTAGGAATTTTTTCAATGGCATTCAAGAGTGGGATATTTACCTCACATCTGTGAAAGACTTCGTAGATGTTCTTGTTGTCCTCCTCCCTCCTTTTGTCTTTCAAGGCTTCTGGAAATGGAGGTTACGGTACATATGGAGGGATATCCACCATATATGCTATTTTTTGAGGGGGAGATGAAGGTTCTGGAATGGAGGTTGACTTCGGTCTTGGCGCCAATGTCTCCACCACACTTTCTTCTTCCTTGCTCTTTTTGGATAACTCTTCGGCCTTCTTCTCATGGGCTTCTTAATTCTGAACTCCTTTTTCAAAAACCTCAATCCTCTTAGGCTCCTCTTGAACAATTTCATTATTCGGTGAAGTGCCAACCTCTCTACCACTTCTTAAAGCGATAGCACTTGCATTTTATCGAGGGTTTATCTTCGGTAGGGAGGGTAGCTTACCCTTTTCCCGGGCTTCCATCTGATTCACCACTGGAGCTATTTGGCTCACTTAAGTTTCCAAGTTCTTGATACTCGCCTTCGCTTCATCTTGGAATTTCTCACTTTTTTCTGTGCACATGCCCAACCGGTGAATGGCTTGCATTACCTCATCCTTTGTTAGCCTCGAGCTCTCCCTTTGGTCTAGGGGTTTGTCTTGTAGCCTTTGAAATTGTTGTTTAGGTGCCCTATATTGTTTTTGAGGAGACCAATATGGTTGAGAGTTTTGGCTTCCTTGAGGGTTTCCATACCGGAGGTTCGGGTTGTAACGATTTCCCAAATTGTACGGCCGGTTTTGGTACCCTTAATAACGTTAGTAGCCTTTGTGACCTTGATAACCTTTCCCACCTTGATATCCTTGGTTTCCTTTGTAGCCTTGATTCCCTTGATATCCCATGGCACTTACCTCTTCAACATAATCGTCTTGCAAAGTGGGACAAGTGTCTGTAGGATGCGCCAAGTAACAAATTTCACATGATTTAACATGTGGCGCATTCCCAGGCTTTGTCATCAACGATATGACCATAGATGAAAGGGCCAAGACTTAATCCTTGAGCTTTCCACTATTTGAAGAGTCACTTGCGGTCATTGGATTTCTCCTTCTCAAATCGGCCCTTGAGATAAAGTTTCTCGATTCTTCCGCTAGTTCTTCATACAATTGCATAGCCTCGAAGAATGTTCTATTCCCAAGGGTTCCACCACAAGAACTTCTTACCGACCTTTGATCTTCATCAAGAAGGCCATTGTAGAAGTAATAAACCAAATCCCCCTCCGAATAACCGTGATAAGGGCAACTCGCAAGAAGCTTCTTTAACCTCTCCCAATAGTCGAAGAGAGATTCTTTATGCCATTGGAGAATGTTTCTTATATCCTTCTTCAAGGTGGAGGATCTACAGGCTGAAAAGTATTTGGCTAGAAACTTTGTTTTAATATCAAGCCAACTCTTAATGCTCTTGGGCGGTAGGTAGTGGAGCCAATCTCTTGCACCGTCCCTTAGTGTGAACGAGAATGCCTTCAACTTATAGAAATCTTCATCCACTTTATGAGGGACCGTACCACCACACAATAAGTTAAATTTGGTAAGGTGTTTGTTGGCATTCTCCCCTTTTGCCTACCAAGGAAAATGGGTAGCATCTTGATGAACCCGGTCTTTAGCTCAAAGTGTACGTTCGGTCCAACCATGGGATACTCGATGCATATTGGTTGTTGACCGAGGTTGGGGGCCATGATGTCTCTTAACAAAGCTTTCCCCAAATGAATCTCTCTTTGGTGGAGAGAAGGAGCTCACCCTTGGAGAGAAGAATTTTGAGGTCCCCTCCCGGATGCTCATCTTCATGCTCAAGTTAATGTTCCATAGAGGAAGATGTGTCCACAAAGTGGTCACTATGAGGGGTGTTATTCACACTTTCCAAAGAAAACCTCTTAGCCCGTCTCAAATTCAACTCTAACTCGGGGTCGTAGTGTATGGGTTCTTGTGAAGAGGATCGCGTACGAACCATTCACCAAGAACTCAAACAATACGTCTCCAAGCCAAGTGAAAATGGAAAATCAACAAAGAAATCAAAATAAAAGAAAACTAACAAATATTTACAAATAGCATATAATCACACATAATATGCCCAAACACTTTTAAAAAAATGCCTCTTCCCTGGCAGCGACGCCAAAATATGGGAGGTCATCACCGTACCTCTCAAAGATAATACTTTTAAGCCCTAATGCTTCCTATCAACAATTAAGTAGATGATGGCAAGTCAGGGTTGTCAATGAGAAGATGGATCTTTTCAAGTGTTTATTCATATATAGGAGAAAACATACTAAGCATATACATACAAAGATACATATAAAATCATGTAAACAAGGGGAGGGGGGTTGGTTTTATACTAAGTTATCAAATTAAAGTACAACAACTAGCAAAGCAAGAGATCTATGATAATCATGCAATACAACTAAAGATAAGATGAAAACAACAATTAACGGAACCTTTGGCGCAATTGACTTCCACTTCGAAACCTCTTATCCATCATTGAACATGCAACTTATTTACTACTTTCACTACTTGTTGTGAAGACTAAACTTCTATCCTTCTTAGATTGTAGTTTGCAAGAGTGAATTCGACATCTCTTGTCAAACCTCACCAATGACTCCCGTAGTCGAGACACGACGAAAATTTATCCCATTGATGCCATTTAGCACAAAGAATCAACAAGCTTGGTAACACTTATAAACACTACACCGTGTCTAAGCATTTAACCAATTCATGCATTTACACAAGATTAGTCAAGAACGATCGACATTCATATACTTCCCTCATTTGCTACAAGAAACAAACATGACAAAGAGTTCAACATTATCATATTCATCTAGCAATTATCAATCCATCAATACAATCAAAAGCTCTAAATCATACTTTTGGATTCCTATCAAGAAAAGGGGAAATCAACCCATTTCCCCAAACCCTAACAAGCATATCATACAAGTACTTAGATAAGCTAATTGCTTAAGCAAAACTCACAGGACATCAATTTATCGCTGTTTTTCTCTCTTCTCTCTCTTCCAACACCACCACTTCTCCACCGTAATGGTAACAACGCCACCATCGCCACCACCTATAATCATCGACTCCCTACACCATACTCACCATGATCTAAGCTAGATCAAGCACACCATCGCGATGGTGGCTAATCGAAGCTTTGCCCAGGCATTGCAAGCCAAGAGCCTTCCAATCACCACAACCCTACCCGCTACACTAAACCTCAACCCCACCATCCAATTCAAAGGGGAATCTTCAGTACTCTACTCTTCTGATGAAATCCAACAACTACCAAGCCACTACTCATATGCCCTAATTGGGAATTTCCCTAGAGAAAGAACATTCATGGAAAAAATCGAGGCTGATTTCAAAACAGTGGGCTTCGCCGGCAGATATTAACTAGGAGCTGTCTATTTCAAAAACATATTGATACACTTCGAGGATAAGGAAGATTTCCAAAGATGCTAGATCAAGGGCATCTAGGCTTTCAATGGAGTCACGATGAGGGTACTACACTGGACACCAGATTTCAAGCCTCATCCAGAGTCCTCAATTGGCCCTGCCTAGCTCATTATCACAAATGTGCCACTCTACTACTACAACGTCCCAGCAATTCAAGATATTGGAAACCGGATTGGCAAATATATAAAGATGGACAAGGAAACGGAGAAGCTTACGAGACCATCTGCTCTGAAAATATGTGTTGAGGTGGATCTTCAAACACCGCTCCTCATGCATATCAGGTTAGGCTCAACAGTTGAAAATGAAAAATATGAAATTGAGTATGATAGAGTATGATAATCTCCCTTCATACTTCCCTCACTGTAAGAAGATAGGCCACTCCGTTGAGAAGTGTAGAATTAAGCACCCTAAATTAGCCGCTAGACACCCTACTGAACATAAAGCCCAAACCATATACCAGACCATAAAAAAAATGCTGATACAAATGGTCAAGATATGGGTTGTAACAAAGTGAAAAATGTTCAAACTACTGGTCAGGATTTGGGTGGTAACAAAAGGAAAAATGCTGATACAAATGGTCAGGATTTGGGTGGTAACAAAAGGAAATATGCTGATACAAATGGTCAGGATTTTGGTAGTAACAAAGTGAAAAATGTTGAAACTACGGGTCAGGATTTGGGTAGTAACAAAGGGAAAGATGTAGAAATTACTGGTCAGGGATCTGGGGGTAGTAAAGGTAAAAATAATGATAGACCTGACCAGGGATCGGGTAAAACCAGTGAAGAAAAGCAAAAACAAAATGATGTTCAGCATGAAATAATCCTAGCTGAAAAAACCCCAAAGCCAATTATGCTTACAGGTCTAGGTTGAGATCATGATAGTACGGGATGTACAGATCTTTCCCTTGGAATATACCAGTACCATTGATGGAGCCTACCTTTTGAAATAGCTTCAAAGTTTTAAAAGGTATCTGGCCTGTCAAAATAAACTAAAATTTGTATAGAGCATTTTTATCAATATTATGTTATATTTGAAAATTTGATTGTTAACGATTAATTTCCATGCTTTATGCACTAAAACGAAATGGATCATTATAAGTAAGAACTTTCTTAAATGACTAGTTTGTGCCTAAGATGCATAATATTTGCAAGAACTTGAGAGAGATTTGATCACTGATTTTACCAAACAATTTAATAGTTTATGTTTACCTCCAATAAATATAAATTTATGTTTTGAATTATGTGTTGTCATACAATGAACTTTCACTCATTATCCACTAAATTGAAACACATAAAGAACCTGACATCTTTATTCTCTTCACAAAATCCCACAAATAAATGTTGGGAGCAATGAGAGTAAATATTTACTACTCTTCAATGCATGCATGATATAAATTAAGTAAATTTATTTGTAAAATAAATTTATAACATTGGAGGTTCTTATGGTGAAATGTTGGGGTTTGGACCGACAATTGTGTTTTTTGATTTTGCATTCCACTTTAACCCTCATTGTCTTCAGGTATGCAACAATATTGGAAAGACATAGAAGGACCAAGAAACACAATAATTTTTGGTTATGTGTCTCCTAATTATTTTACACATGAAGTTTCATATTTATTTCAAGTACCACTAATCCTACATGACTTCACAAATTTCAAGGTTGTGATCGATTTACCTGTTATGAAGACACATGCAAAAAAGGTTTTATAGAAAAAGGTTGGCTCAAATTGATCAGTATCCAGCGTAGCCCGATTTGAATCCTCGGGCCTCAGAAATCGTTGAGCCAGATAACAAGCTCTAATGTTGGGACTATTCAGGTACGGGATGTACAGATCGCTCCCCGGGACAATACTAGAACCACTACTGAAGACAACCTTTTGAAATAGCTATGGATTTCTAAAAGGTATCCGGCCTGCCAAATCAAACTGAAATATGATTAGGGAATTTATATTAATTTTATTTCATATTTGAAAATTGGATTGTTAAACGATTAACTTTCACGCTTTATGCACTAAAAGGAAATGGTTCATTATAAGTAAAACAAATTTGCCTATTACTAGTTTGGTTCTAACATGAATGATATGTGCAAGAAAATGATAGGGATTTGATCATTTTCCAAATTTCATTTTACCAAAAAATTTGTTAGTATATTTTTATCTTCGAAAAATATATATTTAAATTTTGAAATAGGTGTTGTCATACAATACACATGCACTCATTATGCACTACAATGAAACGTATAATGAAATTCACATCTTTATACTTTTCCCAATATCCTACAATTAAAAATTGGGTGCAATTAGAATAAATATTTACTACTCTTCAATGTATGCATAATATAAATAAAATATGGGTTTTGATAAAATACTTATATAATATTGGGGTTGCTTATGGTGAAATGCTGGGATTTGGATTGGAAATGTGTTTTATGAGCTTGCATTCCACTTTAACCCTCATAGTCCAAAGGTATGCAACAATCTAGGAAAGACATAAAAGGACCGAGGAACACAATAATGTTTTGTTGCATGTCTCCAAATTATATTACACATTTAGTGTCATATTTATTTTAAGCACCACTAATCCTACATGACTTCACAAATTTCAAGGTTGTGGTCAATTTACTTATTATGAGGACACCACAAAAAAGGGTTTAAGGAGGGCCTCTAGTAAAAGGGTGGCTCTTTGGGATCAGTCTCCGACGTAGCCCTGTTTGAATCCTCAAGCCCCAGAAATCTCTGAGCCAGATAATGAGCTTTAATCATGGGATCATGCTGGTACGAGATGTAAAGATCTTTCCCTTGGAATATACCGGTACCATTGATGGAGACTACCTTTTGAAATAGGTTCAGAGTTCTAAAACGTATCTGGCATACCAAAATAAACTAAAATTTGTTTAAAGCATTTTTATCGATTTTATTTTATAGTTGAAAATTTTATTCTTAAACGATTAACTTCCACTCTTTATGCACTAAAAGGAAATGGATCATTATAAATAAAAACTTTCGCAAGTGACTAGATGCATAATATGTGAAAGAGCATGAGAGGGATTTGATCATTAATTTTACCAAACATTTTGTTAGTTTATGTTTATCTCCAACAAATATAAATTTATGTTTTGAAATATGTGTTCTCATACAATGCACTTTCACTCATTATCCACTAAAATGAAACACATAAAGAACCTGACATCTTTATTCTTTTCACAAAATCCTACAAATAATGTTTTGGAACAATGAGTGAATTTTTACAACTCTTCAATGTATGCATGATATAAATGAAGTAAATTTATTTGTAAAATAATTTTATAATATTGGAGGTTCTTATGGTGAAATGTCGGGGTTTGGATTAACAATTGTGTTTTATGAGTTTGCATTCCACTTTAACCCTCATTGTCTAGTGGTATGCAACAATCTAGGAAGGACATAGATGGATCAAGAAACACAATAATTTTTGGTTACGTGTCTCCTAATTATTTTACACATTTAGAGTCATATTTATTTAAAGCACCACTAATCCTACTTGACTTCTTAAATTTCAAGGTTGTGGTCGATTTACCTATTATGAGGACACATGCAAAAAATGGTTTAAGGAGGACGTCTAGAAAAAGGGTGGCTCGTTTGGATCATTCTCCAGCGTAGCCCTATTTGAATCTTCGGGCCTCAGAATCTCTAAGCTAGATAACGAGCTCTAATGTAGGGACCATTCAGGTACGGGATGTACAGATCACTCCCCGAGAATATACTGGTACCATGTCCAGAGCCTGCCTTTTGAAATAGCTACGGATTTCTAAAAGGTATCTGGCTAGCCAAATCAAACTCAAATTTGATTAGGGAATTTATATTAATTTTATTTCTTATTTGAAAATTGGATTGTTAACCGATTAACTTGCACGCTTTATACACTAAAAGGAAACGGTTCATTATGAGTAAAATATTTTTCCAATGACTAGTTTGGGTCTAACATGAATGATATGTGCAAGAAATGATAGGGATTTGATCATTTCCCAAATTTAATTTTACCAAACAGTTTGTTAATATATGTTTCTCTCCAAAAAATATATATTTACATTTTGAAATTTGTTGTCATACAATACACATGCACTCATTATGCACTACAATGAAACATAAAAGAACTTCACATCTCTATACTTTTCACAATGTATGCATGATATAAATAAAATCTAGTTTTTGATAAAATACCTTTATAATATTGGGGTTGCTTATGGTGAAATGCTGGGATTTGGACTGGAAATTGTGTTTTATGAGCTTGCATTTCACTTTAACCCTCATTGTCCAGAGGTATGCAACAATCTAGGAAAGACATAAAAGGACCGAGAAACACAATAATATTTTGTTGCATGTCTCCTAATTATTTTACACATTTAGTGTCATATTTATTTCAAGCGTCACTAATCCTACATGACTTCACAAATTTCAAGGTTGTGGTTGTTTACTTATTATGAGGAAACTACAAAAAAGGTTTAAGGAGGGCCTCTAGAAAAAGGGTGGCTCATTGGGATCAGTCTCCGAAGTAGCCCTGTTTAAATCCTGAAGCCTCGGAAATATCTGAGCCGGAGAACGAGCTCTAATCATGGGATCATTCTGGTACGGGATGTACAGATCTATCCCTGGGAATATACCGGTACAATTGATGAAGCTTACCTTTTGAAATAGCTTCGGAGTACTAAAAGGTCTTTGGCCTGCCAAAACAAACTAAAATTTGTTTAGAGAATTTTTATCAATTTTATTTTATATTTGAAAATTTGATTGTAAAACGATTAATTTGCACGCTTTATGCACTAAAAGGAAATGGATCATTATAAGTAAGAACTTTCGCAAATGACTAGTTTGTGCCTAAGATGCATAATATGTGCAAGAACATGAGAGGGATTTGATCATTCATTTTACCAAACAATTTGTTAGTTTATGTTTATCTCCAATAAATATAAACTTATGTTTTGAAATATGTGTTGTCATACAATTCCCTTTCACTCATTATCCACTAAAATGTAACACATAAAGAACCTGACATCTTTATTCTTTTCACAAAATCCTACAAATAAATGTTGGGAACAATGAGAATAAATATTTACCACTCTTCAATGTATGCATGGTATAAATGAAATAAATTTATTTGTAAAATAATTTTATAATATTGGAGATTCTTATAGTGAAATACTGGGGTTTGGATCGACAATTGTATGTTATGAGTTTGCATTCCATTTAAACCCCCATTGTCTAGATGTATGCAACAATATAGGAAAGACATAGAAGGACCAAGAAACACAATAAGTTTAATTACATGTCTCCTAATTATTTTACACATTAAGTGTCATATTTATTTCAAGCACTACTAATCCTGCATGACTTCACAAATTTCAAGATTGTGGTCCATTTTCCCATTATGAAGATACATGCAAAAAAAAGGTTTAAGGAGGGCGTCTTGAAAAAGGATGGCTCGTTTGGATAAGTCTCCAGCGTAGCCTTGTGGAATCCTCGAGCATCAGAAATCTCTGGGCCATATATTGAGCTCTAATGTTGGGACCATTCAGGTACGAGATGTACATATCGCTCCCTAGGAATATACTGGTACCATTGCTGGAGCCTGCCTTTTGAAATAGATACGGATTTCTAAAAGGTATCTGGCCTACCAAATCAAACTGAAATTTGATTAGGGAATTTATATTAATTTTATTTCATATTTGAAAATTGGATTGTTAAACGATTAACTTGCACGCTTTATGCCCTAAAACAATTAACTTGCACACCTTATTTTTCCAATGACTGGTTTGGGTCTAACATGAATGATATGTACAAGAAAATAATAGGGATTTGATCATTTCACAATTTTCATTTTACCAAATAATTTTTTAGTATATTTTTATCTCCAAAAATATACCTTTACATTTTGAAATATGTGTTTCCATACAATACACATGCACTCATTATGCACTACAATGAAAAATATAAAGAACTTCAGATCTTTATACTTTTCACAATATCCTACAATTAAAAATTGGGTGCAATTAGATTAAATATTTACTACTCTTCAATATATGCATGATATAAATAAAATATAGTTTTTGAAAAACGACTTTTATAATATTGGGGTTGTTTTGGTGAAATGCTGGGATTTGGACTGGAAATTGTGTTTTATGAAATTGCATTCCACTTTAACCCTCATTGTCCAGAGGTATGCAACAATCTAGGAAAGACATAAAAGGATCAAGAAACAAAATAATATTTTGTTGCATGTCTCCTAATTATTTTACACATTTAGTGTCATTTTTATTTCAAACACCACTAATCCTACATGACTTCACAAATTTCATGGTTGTGGTTGTTTACTTAATATGAGGACACTACAAAAAAAGGTTTAAGGAGGGCATCTAGAAAAAGGGTAGCTCATTGGGATCTGTCTCCGAAGTAGCCCTTTTTGAATCCTCAAGCCTCAGAAATCTCTGGACCAGAGAACCAGCTCTAATCAGGGGATCATGCTGGTACGAGATGTACATATCCCTCCCTAGGAATATACCAGTACCATTGATGGATCCTACCTTTTGAAATAGCTTCGGAGTACTAAAAGGTCTCTGGCCTGCCAAAACAAAGTAAAATTTGTCTAGGGCATTTTTATCAATTTTATGTTACATTTGAAAATTTGATTGTAAAACGATTAACTTGCACGCTTTATGTACTAAAAGGAAATGGAGCATTATAAGTAAGAAATTTTTCAAATGACTAGTTTGTGCCTAAGATGTTTAATATGTGCAGGAACATGAGAGGGATTTGATCATTCATTTTACCAAAATATTTGTTAGTTTATGTTTATCTCCAAAAAATGTAAATTTATGTTTTGAAATATGTGTTGTCATACAATGCACTTTCATTCATTATCCACTAAAATGAAACACATAAAGAACCCGACGTCTTTATTCTTTTCAGAAAATCCTAAAAATAAATGTTGGGAACAATGAGAATAAATATGTACAACTCTTCAATGTATGCATGATACAAATGAAATAAATTTATTTGTAAAATAATTTTATAATATTGGAGGTTCTTATGGTGAAATGCAGGGGTTTGGACCGGCAATTGTGTTTTATGAGTTTGCAATCCAGTTAAAACCTCCTTGTCCAGAGGTATGCAACAATCTAGGAAAGACATAGGACCAAGAAACACAATAATTTTTCGTTACGTGTCTCCTAATTATTTTACACATTTAGTCTCTTATTTATTTCATGAACCACTAGTCCTACATGACTTCACAAATTCCAAGATTGTGGTTGATTTACCAATTATGACGACCAATTCAAAAAGAGGTTTAAGGAGGTTGTCTAGAAAAATGGTTGCTCGTTTGTATAAGTCTCCAGCATTGCCCTGTTTGAATCCTCGGGCCTCAGAAATCTCTAAGCCAGACAACGAGCTCTAATGTTGGGACCATTCAGTATGGGATGTACAGAACGCTCCCCGGGGATTTACTGGTACCATTGTTGGAGCTTGCCTTTGGAAATAGCTACGGAGTTCTAAAAGGTATCTGGCCTGCCAAATCAAACTGAATTTTGTTTAGGGAATCTATATTAATTTTATTTCATATTTGAAAATTGGATTGTTAAACGATTAACTTGCACGCTTTATGCACTAAAAGGAAATGGTTCATTTTAAGTAAAATATTTTTTCAATGACTAGTTTGGGCCTAACATGAATGATATGTGCAAGAAAATGATAGGGATTTGATCAATTCCCAAATTTAATTTTACCAAACAATTTAATCTCCAATAAATATAAATTTATGTTTTGAAATATGTGTTTTCATACAATGCACTTTCACTCATTATCCACTAAAATGAAACACATAAAGAACCTGACATTTTTATTCTTTTCACTGAATCCAACAAATAAATGTTGGGAACAATGAGAATAAATATTTACCACTCTTCAATGTATGCATGATATAAATGAAATAAATTTATTTGTAAAATAATTTTATAATGTTGGAGGTTCTTATGGTGAAATGCAGGGGTTTGGATCGGCAATTGTGTTTTATGAGTTTGCAATCCAGTTAAACCCTCATTGTCCAGAGGTATGCCACAATCTAGGAAAGACATAGAAGGACCAAGAAAATTAATAATTTTTGGTTACGTGTCTCCTAATTATTTTACACATTTAATGCCATATTTAATTCAAGCACCACTAATTCTACACGACTTCCCAAATTTTAAGATTGTGGTCGATTTACCTATGATGAAGACACATGCAAAAAAAGGTTTAAGGAGGGAGTCTAGAAAAAGGGTGGCTCATTTGGACCAGTCTCCAGAGTAGCCTTGTTTGAATCCTTAAGCATCAGAAATCTCTAAGCCAGATAACAAGCTCTACTGTTAGCACCGTTCAGGTACGAGATGTACAGATCGCTCCCCGAGAATATACTGGTACCATTGCTACAGCCTGCTTTATCAAATAGCTACGGATTTTTAAAAGGTATCTGGCCTGGCAAATCAAACTGAAATTTGATTAGGGAATTTATATTTATTTTATTTTATTTTTGAAATTGGATTATTAAACGATTAACTTGCACGGTTTATGCACTAAAATGAAATGGTTCATTATAAGTAAAATATTTTTCCAATGACTAGTTTGGGTCTAACATGAATGATATGTGCAAGAAAAATGATAGGGATTTGATCATTTCCCAAATTTCATTTTACCAAACAATTTGTTAGTATATTTACATTTTGAAATATGTGTTGTCATTGAATACAAATGCACTCATTTTGGACCTCCTTTTTGAAATTATGTGTGATGCTAGTGACTACGCCAATGGTGTGGTTCTAGGCCAAAGGGTAGGGAGGATTCTTCATGCCATCTACTATGCCTCAATAATTCTCAATGATGCACAAACCAATAACTCCACCACGTATAAAGAGTTATTGGTGGTAGTGTTTGCCCTTGACAAGTTTAGGTCATACCTACTTGGTACGAAGGTCATTGTCTTCATGGACCATGCGGCTCTTTGCCACTTGATGACCAAAAAGGAGGCCAAACCTAGATTGATTAGGTGGATACTTCTATTGAGTGAATTTTATTTAAAGGTGAGGGATAAGAAGGGGAGTGAGAATGTGGTAGCTGACCATCTAAGTTGGTTGATACCGATTCATGAGTTAGAGAGTGTTATTGAGAAGTCGAAAAAAGAGATCATTCGGGAAGAGTTTCCCGATGAACATTTATTTCAATTAGAGACGCTCACCCTTGGTATGCCTATATGGTTCATTTTTATAGTCTCCCAACAATTTCCTCCACATTTATCAAAAGCTCAAAGAGATAGGTTAAGGAGTGAGGCTAAGCACTACGTGTGGGACGACCAATATCTATGGAAGCATTTCCTAGATCAAATGATCTGGAGATGTGTCCTGAAGAGTGAGGTAAGTTCAATTCTAAATATATGTCACTCTCTTGCATGTTGTGGGAACTTTGGTGCAAAGTGAATCACTTTGAAGGTGTTAGAAAGCGGTCTCTATTGGCCTCACATTATGAAGTACTCCTATCAATTTTTCCAATCTTGCTAATATCTATTTTATGTTTTGCTTGCTGTCAATTATGTGTCCAAATGGGTCTAGGCAAAGGCCACAAAGACCAATGAAAGTGGTGGATAATTTCTTGAAAACTAACATCTTTTCCCGGTTCAGAATTCCTCGACCCGTGATTAGGGACAGAGAAACCAACTTTTGCAATTGCACAATCGAGGCACTGATGAACAAATATGGGGTAACTCATAAAACCTCCATGGCCTATCACCCACAATCAAATAGCTAAGCCGAGGTCTCCAATCGAGAGATAAAATCTATCCTTGAGAAAACGGTCAACCCGAATAGGAAAAATTGGAGCATTCAGTTAGATGATGCTTTGTGGGCATATAGGACGACCTATAAGACACTGATTGGAATGACTCAATATCGAGTGGTTTATGGGAAACCATGCCATTTACCAATTGAGCTTGAACACAAAGTGTATTGGGCCATAAAAAACTTCAATATGAATTTGGATGGAGCCAGTGTGCACCGTAGATTGCAATTGCAAGAGTTTGAGGAGATTCAAAATGACTCCTATGAAAACTCTAAAATTTATGATGAAAAAACCAAGGCTAAGCATGATAGCTTAATCAATAGAAAGGACTTTAACATTGGTAAAAAAGTCCTTCTATTCCAATCACACCTTCGGTTATTTCCGGGTAGATTGAGGTCATAGTGGATTAGGCGTTTTGTGGTGGTGAAAGTTTTTCCAAATGGGCGGTTGAAATAATGAGTGAGGAGACTTCAAAATTCTTCAAGGTAAATGGTCACCGTTTGAAGCCTTACTATGAGAGCTTCCAACCGGAACTAGTCGCGAAAACACTTCTCAACGACCCGGTTAGGGAGTAATGGCTTAGTGAGTATGTCATGCCGAAGACATTAAATAAACTTGGTTTTGATCATCCGGGTCCCATTGATGCAATCCCATTGATGTAGCCTCATTTATGTGGCTTTATGAATAAGTCATGCCGACGACGTTAAATAAACTTGGTTTTGTTCATTCGGAGTATTCAGTCGATGTAAGTAATATTTTATTTTCAAATTTTAGTGTCAATTTTAATTCATTAGTTTATGTTGAATCTTTGATAATATTTTGGAAGTCAGTTTTTGGAGCGATATTATACCGGGTTTGCATTGGCTGTGTTTTTGTAGGAAAAGAAAGCTCTTGAAAATTTTTGGAGGCTAAAAAGGAGGATTGTTGAGAAAAATATAGGGTAGACAACATCTCCTGTACGGGCTGCAACAAATCCACTTCGGCTCACAGCACGGGGAAGCAACGAAAAAACTATTTTGGGGGCTAAATCTCTCGTAAGCAGTGTCTCCTCTGCGGGCCGCATCAAATCCATTGCAGCCCGCAGCGACATTATATATCCCCCTGGCCGTTAACCCTTATATTCCCCTGCCTTCTCCCACCATTTGTTTTCTCTCCTCTCATTTCTCCACCCTTCCTCCTCCCATCTCCCCACCTACCTTTTCGAAAACCGCCACCCTGCCCACCTCCTCCCACCACAATACTCTCCTCTCCATCCTCCTTCCATTTTTTCACATCCCAACACTCAAATCTTT
The DNA here is from genome assembly GCA_037428765.1 of Rubia yunnanensis. Lineage (NCBI taxonomy): Eukaryota > Viridiplantae > Streptophyta > Magnoliopsida > Gentianales > Rubiaceae > Rubia > Rubia yunnanensis. The sequence continues at coordinate 32,047,950 of CM075067.1, read as the reverse complement.
CTCCAGTAACCCAAAATTTTATTTAAAAACTCGAGAACCCTAGAAATTGGGGGTTCTCAAATTTTTAGTCAAATCCAACCTTCTTTGCTTGCATTTCACACATTGGTGTTGTCTACACTCATTCCATCACTCCCACGGTAACACTTCTCACTCCATTGTTGAATTAAAAAAATGTGTTGACAAGTGGGTGTTCTTCAATTTTAGCTTGTGCTATAATTTGGGGTTGTGTGATGCCAATTGTGATATGATACAATATTTTTGGTTGATTGTTGAGTGTTGGTGAGCTAGTAGCATATTGGGGATGATTGTTTTGGTGATTGAGGTTTGTGACACTCAAGACACTTTGCTACACTTTTTGTGACACATTTTTGTGACACTTTGGGATCTTTTGTGACACTCTGTAGCATAGTGCACCTTTGTTAATTTTTGGAGTTTGTTCTTGCTGTTTAGATATCTTGTGGCTCTGAAAATAAATCTCGCCTCTATTGCTAGTCATTCTCGACCTCCTACGGTTAACCACATGGGATTGACCCACATCAGAGGGTAATCTGCTACACGGTGGACAAACTTGATTGCCCCCAACTACATGATCCCGTAAACAAAGTTTTCCCATCAACTCACTTTGGCAAAATTGGGGTTGTGGTAGACCATTGTGAAATTGTTTAAGAAGGTAGGTTTGGCTGGTTTTCTGGATAGGGAGGCATTGACCTTCCCAAGGTATACACTTGAGTTCCTCGCCACACTGAGAAAGGAGGATCAGGATGGGGAGAAAAACTTTCATTTCACCTCAATGATGAGCCACAACAAATTACATATGGTGATTTAGCTGAGGCTTTTGGATGGGACTGGAGATGGTGACTACTTTAATGCCCCTGGTTACTACGAGTCGGTCTTTTGGCTGATGATCATCGGGAGACCAAGAACTGGTATCGATAAGGCTTCCCTCACCATCCATCCGACTCTGGCCATTTTCCACCACTTAGTGGCCATGGGAGTGTTGTGTTAGGGTGAACTCATTCAGTGCTCCGACACCTTCATGAAGTGTTTTTAGGAAATGACTTATGCGGGATCATTGGGTTGAAAAATACCTCGATCTGTCAAAATCGGATAAAGGGAAGATAAGCATGGGAGGGATGGTGAACCTCATCACCACAAGGTTGGGGATACAAGACCCGAGCACAACCATGTGCATTTCAAGCAAGCATAACAGCTACCTACACTTAGAGAGACTACACGAATTAAGTATTTTTCAAGTTACTGGAAATGAATTCATTTGGAGGTGCAGGCCAACATCTCTTTTGTTCATGAAACTTCCCCAAGAAGACAAGTTGGTCATGACTGAGGACAAACTGATCCGTGATCTTTTCATCCAGGCAGACCCCGTGTATAACTATGATTTCTGGAAAGAACTACGGGTGGGGCAACCTCATGTGTGCATCCTACACCTGGTCAACATGAACCTGCCCCCCCCCCCTCAGGAACCACCAAAAGAGGACGAGAAGGATGTACTTGACAAACTTACTCATATTGAGAGTAGATTTGACTAGTTTCAGCTACATGTCGACCAACAGTTTTAGCAGGTCCATACCAAGCTTGACACCATCATCTCGGAGTTTTTCCAAGCTTGTCCTCAGGGAGGAGATGGACCCTCGTGGTCCTAGTTGTGAGTACTTTCTTTTTTCCGTTATTCCACATTTACGATTTGCTCTTTTCTATGCATTGAGGCCAATGCTTGATTTTAAGTATGCGGTGGGGCAATTGTGGTTTTGATGCAATATTTCTTGTTTCATTATATTTAATAACTTCCTAGGATGTTTTAAAAAAAGGAATGAAAATTGAAAAAAAAAATCTCACTAAAATGAAAACCCACTTGTAGGAAACTTAGGCAAAATTGAGAGCCCGGATAGATTGAAAACCCGAAAGGGAAATCTATCCAAAATTGAGAGGCTAATTTTTGTAGTAAAAGGTGAGGCGTAAGGTAAAAAAATTGAGAAGCTAAGATGAAAACCCGGAAGGGCTCATAGGACAAATGAGAGAAATGAAAGGATTTGAAGGCTCAATTTGCAATTTTGGAAACTTTTTGGTAGATTTAACTTATTTTGCCTTATTTTTGGATTATGAAGACCTCAATGGGATGAAATATTTTCTTGGAAATTCTTTTGGGTAGAATCGTTTAGGCATAAATATGGGGATGGGTAGTTTCCCATGGTTAGGGTTAAAAATATTCTCAAGGAAGGGTTTCGAATGTGTTATGAGATAGAAAAATTTAAGAACCACCCAGGCCTTTATTTTATTCACTCGAGGATGAGTAAATGTTTAAGTGCGGGGTGTTTTGATGTGCTTATTTGGTATCCCATTCTTAGCACATTCTTTTTTAAAAAAAATTAAACCATCCGAGGATGGGGGGAATACATTAGGCTCCCCGAACCAAAAGAAAATACAAATTAACTGGTTGCGAAGGCATAGTTCGATACAAAAAATTCATCCAAAATGATGATCCAAGAACCATAGTAAGCTCTTGGAGCAAAAAACACTTGCTTCCAAAATTGGTGTTTCCACCTGAAACAGGACTAGACCATGTTAAATGTACATCGATGATCCAGCATGGGAAATACCCCAAACAGATCGGCGAATCGAAAAACAAAACCCCTGTTTGTTCAAGGTATGTAAACCGGATGGTATTTGATGGTAAGTCCTAAGAACAACAAGTAGAGATCCAAAATCCATTGTTCGGTATGTCATCCTGGAGCTATTGAGAGGCAGTTTGAAAATACTCGTAGCCCCCTCGTGGACTCGATGCCCCGGTGAAGAAAAGAAAAGGACTCGTAGCCCCCTCGAGGAATAGAAGCCCCGTCGAGGACCCGAAGCCCCGTCGAGGACTCGCAAGGTTCAGTTGCTGACATTGAATAAGACCGTTCTACTCGCTTAGAATTATACATAGATCTCGCAAAGAATCCTAGGTGTTCTTTTCAGTTGCACCCCACTTCTTTTTGGATCATTGATACCCAGGATCATATACTTCTAACGAATACCCAAACATAGAGACCACTCTTGAATGCAAACAGGAAGGTTAAGCGATCGTTTATACGTGCCAGCAGACTCAAGATTGACTAAACTACGAACAATGTCCTTGCCAAGTGATTTAACATTTTTTCAATTAGGAATAAGCTTACCACATGGGCAATTTGTCGACGAAGATGGAGATGAAGAAGGAATGGGAAGTTTCCACCCAATACATAAGGAAAGCAATTCCATGCGTGTAAACAGATCAAGGCTTGATTCAGATCAGCTCTCTTGTTCTCCAGGTATCAGTGCACTTATTCAGAGGAGGCAAACTCTTACAAGCACAAGTTGGGTTCCACTCTCACTGTTTATTCACAACCTCGCAAATACTGACAGTGCAAGGAGGTTTGGAAATATCTTCAAAAATTTATAGAATGAATTTGTCTTGCATTACCAATCTACCAGCACTTGGGGTATTGAGGGGAGGCAGGCTCATTGGTGCACATTTCGTTTGACTGAGAAAGAAGCCCAGTAGTTTCCACCACTGTGAGCCTAGCACTCTCCTTAGCAGTGCTTGCCTTTTCCCCACCAGTCTTCATCTTCGTCTCAATGGCTTTAAGCAAACTTTCTAGTGTTAAACACTTGGTTTCAAGCATTTTGTACCTCTCCAATAGTGAATCATCAGCAGGAGAATACTTGGACAACCGCTCGCTTGCAATTTGAAGGCTTTCACTGACCTTATAAGGCAACAGCACATTAAGACATAAGGAACAACACATTCAGTATTTTACGAACAACAAATTAATACATAAGGAACATTACCAAAGTTCGTTTGCAGACATACCACAGCTAGTGTGTCAGGTAAAGAAAGGTTAGAGAAGATATCAGAGAACATCCCCTCCGCCAAAGGGCTCTCAGTTCACACCATAATTTTTGAAGCAGTTTGGTTAACACGCCCCTTCTTACAAGGGAGGGGGACAGAATGCCTCAAAGGCCCACTAACCCTATCCCTCTTGTTTTTGTTCTCCTTCTGCAAATTAACAGGGTGATGATTCTTGGTCTTCCCACCTTCAGTCTGTTTACCCTTATCATTAGGGCATGTAGTGTTTTCACCCTAGGACAAGGTGTTACCACCAGCAGCATTTTCGGCCTCAATAGACTCCACATTCACCTCTTCATCATTGAAAAGCTATGGGTCGATCTCACCTTTAGGCAAATCATATATGTCACAAGATGAAAATAATACATCAAAACTAACACGCGCAAAAATAGAGAAGATAACAGTGCACCAAATAAGAAACAGTACAGAGTAAATGCATAAAACATAAGCAAACAAGACACCTTCAGCATCAGAGTCAGCGTGGAAAAGATGATGTGTATACAGACGATGCATGCCCATGATTGGCATCTCCTTAGTATAATGGACACTCAGATCGGGAAGCTTAGACTTTGGAACTTTGTAGTTCCAAGAAGGTACATCAGACTCAGGAATTTTATTTTCTTTTATAAAATTGTATCCTATGCCAATCACAAACATTACTAGGGAAACCACTCACAAGTTCAACCCCATAAATCATGGGATATAAGGTGAATTCGACTATATTGTTTTTCACCTTTCGAAGGTGATATACATTACAAAACAAATCAATTGTGAAACGTACGTTTGCATTCTCACACACCCAAAGAAACCCTATTATGATAGCAATGCCCTTAGGATGAAATTGGGACAACATAATTTTATAAGGTGAAAGAGAAAGATAAAGGCCAAAGTTCAAATATGCTAAGTAACAGGAAATATAGCCATGGGGAGGAGTACAAACGCATTCAGATTTGGAAGGCGAATGAAGTTTATAAGAAGATAGAAAAGGAAAAAAATCCTTTAAATCATTTACATAAGAATTGGTCAGGATACTTGGTATGGTGGAGGATTTGGCGACATGGTCGGAATCCCCGTCGGAGGTAGCATCTTCTACGGGAGACTTACCATGGTTAGAAGAAGACATATTGATGCTAAAATATGGAGGTAATAATCTTTGTTACGGTTAAAATCAACGGAAACAAGTTTCATAGAAAAAAGGTTTACAAAAAGCAAGATAGAGAAGATGGCCGGAAATTAGTTAGACAAGCCACAAAATCACCAGAATCGAAGAAATTACTCTAACGTATTATTCCCAGAGAATACAACAAAGATATGGGAAATCATTTAACAACAAAACTTACTCTTGAAGGAGATGAAGGAGGGTGACGTGCGGAAATTCTAGGAATGCTTAGAGGAAACAAAACCCAGGATAATAGAGAAGAGGAGCTGAATCGAAATTGACAGAGGATACTTAAATATAAACAATAAAAACAAAAATCGAGGAAGACAAACAGTTCAGGAAAATGCAATGATGATAATCTGACACAAAAAGCAAAGTACCTTTTGCTTATAATGAGACAGTGGCGGTATATGAAAAGACAGCACACTGATTGAGGTCCATATTAAATTCTTTGTCTCAAATTTCCTCATTTAAGAGATACAGCAAAAACAAACGTCAGGAAATTGCGGTGTGGAAGACAAAAGAACGAGGAGTGAATCTCGGATTTTAGAAACAAAACCATCGCAAAATTAGCCTTACCACAAGGAGTTCAAAAACAAATATTCAAAAGTTGAAGAATGATTGAGGATAGAGATATAGCCAATACAAAAATATTACTTCGCATTGCCGATGAAAGTAACATTATACCACGAACATTCTTTGGAAAAGCAACATTAGCTTGAACTTATGCAACACATCCGCACCATCGGTTCGTTTCTTATAGTCTTCATGGTTAGGGGAGCTTATGGTGTATATGTGGCCCAGTGATCAAGAGGCCAGTGAATGCTAGGCACAACCAAATGTTATCTCATGGAAATGTGAGTTTATTCAGTCTAAAGCAAAGAGCAAATAGGTGCGGAGCTTCCAGTCGTGCCAGAATACGTGGGTCGAAGAACATGGAATAGGCAACGAACGTGAAGACCATGAATGAAGAACGTGGGATCATGGCACTACATGTATGGCTTATATTTCATAAAATACATTTATACGCATGAAGTAATGATAGGAACACATAAAGTAGTATGTTATACACACGATGTAACTGTATGAACAAATGAAATAAAAACAAATTACATTTGTTGAGAAAATTTGGCTATTTTTAGATTTGCTAAAACATATAAAGTATTTTATTAAATACACAATGTAACAGTATAAAAACATGAATAAAAGTGATATAATTCAGTTTGATAATTCACCAAGGTCTAAAATTGGCCTATATGTATTTTATTGAGAAGATTTAGGTATTTTTAAATTGGTTGAAATGTACTAAGCAACATATTAAATAAATGCTGTAACTACATTAATGCATGAGGTAACATGATCTAACTTTGTTGAGTGATTCATCAACATACAGGACCAACAAATACTACTTGGTTTGCGCTCCAATAGTTGGAATGGACAACCACGACAATATAGTAATGTTTGGATGTGCTTTCATCGCCGACGAGAAAGCTTCAAATTTCTAATGGCTTCTTGATGTTTTCAGAAAATGAATGGGTGGTAAAGAGCCAGTAACAATATTTACTGACCAAAATCCAGCCATGGCCAAAGCATTCGAAAAGGTGACCATTCTTTAATTTGATTGATCTGGACTATGCTGGGTTGATATGTTTATGTACTTACCTTTAATGTTTAGTTCATTAGTTCTTGTGTTTGTTCAGAACATCTAATTAATTTCAGTATTCTTTCTCAAAAAGAACACCTGATCATTGGAAAAAAAATCATGAACAATTACATTCCATGTTTATGCCTTTAGCTCGTGTGTAATTGGCTTTAGATCATATTTTTATACACATGAACTTGTTTTGAATAAAATTATTCATGAAATTTTACAGCTTTTCACAAACACAAGGCATAGGTAATGCCTATGGCACATTACACTGAATGCCATCATCCATTTTGGTGAATTAAAAAAGGAATGTCCCTTCAAGGAAGCATTTGAGCATTGTTTGAAATACTGTAAAAAAAACAAGATGAATTTGAAATGGCATGGAACAATATGATCAAGAATTTTTAGCTTGAAGGCAAGGAATGGTTCAAAAGACATTATTCCATTAGAGAAAAGTGGGGCCCTGCAATGAGCAAATACCTTTTCTCCGCAAGAACTCTTTCATCACAACGAAGTGAGAGCACAAAGAAAGCTTTGTCATTCAACGCCAGCAAAATGACCACACTCAATAGAGTGGAATGGTGGAAGTTAACTGCTCTTGTAAAACTTTTGAAGAAACAGCCATGTACTGATGAAATACAATATACATGTTACATCTTATGTTAATATCTTTAATTTTTCTATTTGGATCATTACCTTTTGGTTCTAAGTTTCATCTTTTTGTAAGCAGGTTTCACAGAAAGTTTCTGATAATACATCTTATATATATCATTAGTTCTCCATTCACATATTTAACTTTAAAATGCAGGACTTTATTTAGTTTTGATGTTTATCTTATTAGCTTGAATATATGCATGGTTATTTTTTTATGCAAGGAATGCTCTGATTTCACTATATCCAAAAATTGTACATCAACTCAATCAGTGAGATACCATCCCAATACATTCTGAAGCTATGGATAAAGCTTACTAAAATGCAAGTATGGGAAAGACTGAAAAAATCACAAGAAAATCAAGATGTGGACAAAATCAAAGACAAAGTTCCATGAGGACACCAAATGACAAGAATTACTACAATATGGTCCTAAAATGTGAAGGTGACACATAAACCCAAAAATTATTGAAGAAAGCTTCAAAAAAGACAATGAAAAGGTAGAGGAAATTCTTGTCTCAAAATACAAAAGAACATGAAAATTCAAGCAACATAGTAGAATCTTCTATCACTAAACCGCTAACAATCCAATATCCATCTCCCACAAAGACAAAAGGAAGAAGCAAGAGAATTGATGGATGGAAGCACATAAAGAAATAAAAAACAAAGGAGTTTGGTACCAAGGCACCAAAGCAACAAGTCTAGACATATTAGTTCCAATTTGACATTGTATTTATATTAATATTCTGCACAATTATCATAAATTCAGGAACAAATCATTTAAATTGCCCTTCAAATGCTTTAAACACTTGAACTAACGAGTGCAATTTAATTAAATAAAAATATATTCATCAAGCAAACCGTGTTTGAAACTAATAACTCTAACAAATGAGCTAAAGTGAAATATACATGAATTAATGTTAGAAAAAGTAAATAAAAATATGAGGGTCAAAAAGTAAACAACACAAGGTTAGAAAATATCTAATATTTAAACCGAACTAGATACCTAAATAACCGAACAATTTACCTAAAGGACATATGGCTTTGAACATCCAAAATATCATTATTAGACAAATTGTTAAACTATAATAGAAACTAAAGAGATAAACAATGCACCTACAGAGATAAACTTGAGAAGTAAACTCATACTAGAATCATCTTTAAAAAATTTAAAGTTTCAATCCAGCAATGACAAAACATCTTTCACAATTATTCAATCAAACAACTTAGCAAATAGACCACTTGGAATCATCCGAACTGCAAGATAAATTAAAGAAAAAATAGTACGACCTTTACCTCTAAAAAATGGATGTCAAAACCTGAAAATAACGCGAGTCTTAGCTTTAGAATCGGATCCCAAAGATAATTTACATTGTTACATACATTCTCTACTAATATATTAACAATCCATCACACGCCTTGATTAAATTCTAATCGGACACTCAAAAGTAATTAAAATAGCAGTAATTTTGTAACTCTGTTTCAAGAAACTGAAAGCACGTTATATGTGAAGCGTGAAAAGAAGAATTAGTGTAAATTACACTTAGAGTCAATATTAATTAAAGTTATATCTCAAAAAAAGAAGAGAGAGTAGCTGATGCAAGTTATAATCTTTAATCAACAATTCTATGTTATGAAAAAAGCATAACATATCTTTAATCTCTCTTTGCATACCTCAATAAGAGAACAAATCACAATCTTTAATCATCAATATAGATCAGAATACACATTTGCAATGTGCATAAAGTACCAGTATCCAAATCCAAATGGCTTCTGTCACTAAATCATTTGATCACTTGTTCGATTCATTATGTAATACTCAGATTAGAAGTTAATATAAGAGTAGCAACAGCATATAACAGAAATATAAAATCATGAAAGGAATCAAAGGTGGTGACAACTTCACATTACCTTCTCCAATAATTATGCACTCGACTCCACGCCAACCAATCTTCTTGACCGACCAATGACAATCACTTGAAGGATGTCATTTCCAAACTCTCTTTGTTCTTCCAAAATTGTCATGGCTGAATTCTCAAGTTCCTTAGTACACCGACGCACCTTGATTCTCTTCAAAGTATTAATTTCTCCAAAGACAGAGGGAATCTCCATTAGTTTCCAACAAGAATTCAAGACAAGATGCTCAAGGTTGGGAAAAGGGGGATTTTCGTCACAACTGGAGACATCGAATTCTGTAATTTCCTGACGATCTAATTTGAGATATATGAGTTTTGAGAAGTCCCCATCTTCCAATTTCCAACTTCCCCCCTGGCATGATAAATAAAGCAATTTAAGAACATAAAGATTAGGTAGCTGCTTCCCAATCTCTGACACAACACTCCATGGAAGCTCTGTACCCATTAGACTCAGCTTATTAAGGTTCTCAATCTTAGGTAAGTTGCAAATTCTTGGATATTCGCTAGGATTGCACTCACGAACATAGAGGGACTCCAGTTGTGTTAAAACAGACCCAACCATGGATAAAAACTCCAAAATGTGCCCTGTCCTGTCAGATACATCACATCTCAACTTTCTAAGTTGGGAAATATCCGTAAAAATTCAGCTGTTGTATTATCATCCTTATCAAGATTTATTGTACCAAGTGTCTCAATATTGGAGTATATCTGATCGAAACTCTCAAAGTCAACAGAAGCATTTCCAACATCAACATGTCTTAAACTTTCCATATTCCACATACATCCAGGCAACCACAGATGTGCAGAATGATCAATAATGAAAGTTCCCAACTTCCACAGGTTAGCTATTGCCAATGGAATAGCATTAATACGGTACTCAAACTCTAGTTTCAGGTATGTCAGATTGATGCATGATAATATCACTTCAGGAAATTCGTAATGATTCTTTTTCAAGTCAAAGTTCAATTTCAATACAGCGAGAATTTTGAAGCTTTCAAGAAAGCGAAGAGAAGATTTTATTACTTTGTATGGTTCGACTGACCACAGAAAAGAGTGGAGTGGACTTGTTGGTAATTCCCTCTTGGTAACAATAGTACTTGGTTTGAAGAAAGGGTCGCTTTGACCAATGCAAAGTCGATGATGATTTATGTAACAGATATCATCCTCAACCACACTACCCTCCTCTGCCCATTTGAATAAATTATCTTCATTGCATTTCTCCAAACACAAGTCGTATAATAGATCATGAACAATGCACCTCTTTATTCCGCCCATGCTGCCCCTTTCCGTCATGCCTACTAAGCCTTGAGAAACGAGGATTTTTAAATACTCCGTCGCCAAATCTTCTTGTGAGAGTTCTACCTTTCCATCTTAGATGATAAACCCTTCTCCTATCCAGAGCAACTTCAACTCCTTAGCTCTGACATTCTCCCCCCTTGGAAAAGCCCCAAAATATAGAAAGCATGATTTTAAATGGTCTGGTAAATACTTATAACTCAAATCTAGCACATTTCCACAACCTTCTTTGGAAAGGTGAGATTTCAAATTTCCCGCCACTTTGGTCCACAAATCCAAATTTTGTCCAGTCCTTCCAAGAACAGCCGCAGTCAGAACCACTGCTAGAGGCAAGCCTTTACAGTAACTTGCAATTTTCTTTCCAATTTCCACATATTCTTCATGATTATCATTGGAATCGAAAACTATCGTCTTAATCAATTCCCAACTCTGATCGTCAGAAAATAATGGAAGAGGGCAAGAAATCCAATTTGATTCAGTTTGTGAAGCCAGGTCATGATTTCGACTAGTAAATAAGATTCTACTCCCATTCTTGTCATCTGGAAAGGACCTTTCCAAGTTGCGCCATGCATCTATATCCCAGATGTCATCCATAACAATCAGATACCTCATTCCTTTAAAACTTCTCCACACTTCTTGAACAAAATCTTGCATTTCCATTTTCCTGGCATCACCCTTATTACCATCACCTATGATTAAAAAAAAATACACCAAGTAACTCCTAGAAAGAGAACATGCAAAAAAATTTAAAATTAAAAGAAAACATTACCTATGATTTGCAGTAGTATCTGCTTAACAGGGCAATCTTTGGAGACATAGCACCACACACTTTTATGAAAGTGATATCGAACTTTAGGATCATTAAAAATTCGTTTTGCAAATGTTGTCTTTCCTTGACCGCCAGATCCTGAAATGGAGATGATGGTGAGAGACTTTTGTCCTCTTGTAAGATCATCAATCACTGCTCTTTCATCCTCAACAAAAGCTATGATATCTCGTTCAATTGCAGAAGTTGAACCTCGTGGTCTCAAATCACTAGTCCCCGCCATTTCTTATTGTTTCTTGTTGTACAAGCCGTCAACTCCAACCAGCTTATGGATCTTAATATTCATTGACTTTACATCTTCTATAACACCCGGAAGACTTTATACCATACCACAAGTAGGAAGCCCTCGGAGGATGACACAACTTTATGATATAATCTGCAATGTAAACTGTGTTAATGACTGATGTCCAGAATTTCCACGTGCTCATCTTGTAGCGGCTCTGTGAAATTGCTCACAACTGAATTGAGAAATTCAAGCTCTTTCTGGAGAACTTCACCTTGATGCTTCATAGAAGGAACCAAATTCATCTCCTCCTATAACATTTTTTTTAGATCTCTTATCATGGAATTAATGAATCCGCTGATGTTAGTAGCTGGAAAACAGCATTGGGATGATCGGGCGGTCACGACATATAACCTTTTAATTTTAGCCCTCAGTCTATCGACCTTGAGCATAAAATCAAAAAATTCAACACTATGAACTCCTTTCTTTTCACCCAAATGAACTGAGAGGATGAGAGAGGGAAACTTGTTGATGAGATGATAAATTTCTGTATAAATCCTTTCTTTATTTTCATAATCATCCTGGGGTGGATTCATGATAAATGACATCACGAATAGCAACCACTCATGAAGGTCATCTTTCACAGGTACAACCAAGCCTTCAAGTACATAATCATAATGACACGCGAGAAGTTGGGGAATTATCATAGGTTGGGAGTAGGATGATACTACCCCTGGAGTACTGAATGGTATAGCTTTGTGATACAACCCAAAAAACACCGCCTCCATGGAAATTGTCAAACTACCATCCATTCCGTCAATCCAACACACATATGTGAGACATGCAAGGCGATTAAACCATGTTCTAGCACGAGATATGAGTCCATACAGCTTCTTCACTCGAGTTATTGAAAGATTGATGGGATCAACATTGGATCCAAGTTCCTCCAGTTTCCCACGGATTGAGGCAATGTAGTGCTTCACCACTGGCGTCGTCAAGTTGTTGTTTTGTAAAAACCCGAGATTATCTTGGACAAAATTAATAAAAGAGGCAGTCTCTCTTGCATATTCAAAGAACTCCTTCTGATTGGACGGACAAGAAGTACACATAAAAACACCACCTAACAGCTGAATGCAAATTTCTTTGACTTGTGGTTTAAACTGTTGAATTGCTTCCTCCCATTCATAAAGCATCAGTCCCACATTCAGAAATTGATTTTCATGATCTATATCTCTGAAAACCAATTCAATCTGTTTAGCTAATTGGTGGATTTTAGGCATCACATAATTGATGGAAATACGCATATGCCAATCATATTGCAAGTCTTCCCAGTACTCTAATCCCCCGACAAACATTCTCAAGGATGCTAACTCCAGATAAACCATCTCTCTGAGGTGGTCATACTGATTGGGCAAATTGCGTCTTAGTGTCCATTTCAACCAATCAATTGCAGGATCAAGAAAGGTTTCGTTGGTTGTTTCTCCCATCCTTCATTACAGTCAAAAATAAAATGGTTAGTTGCGCATATATCACAGATCCATAATGTGAAATAACAACCTATAGTAAGTACTCCTTAAATTATAAGACTCAACACAAGTAGTATATACCAAAATGTATATACAATTTCAATTTTAATTTTTTTTCTTAAACCGGCAAAAAAATGCAATTCCAATTCCATGCACTTTTGCCTACGATGCATCCTAAAATACAAGAAAGAGAGTTGTAGAATTTACTTGTCCGTTCAAAGATGGAAATTTTGGCTACAAGATTTTACAGCGAGAACCGAAGATCACATAGCAAATAAGAGAGACAAAAAACCTTAGAAGCAATGTTGTCTAATGCCCAATACTCAAACTCCAAACTAGAACGTGAAATGGTGGGGTTCTTCAAAGTGACCTCTGTCATTGATTGCCTTGGTGACATTATTCTAAATTGTAAAGGATTGCTATCAAAAGTAATCAGAGCACCTCGATTCCGAGTTAACTTGCCAAGGGAAAGCAAGTTTTTTATCATATTGGGCATAACTAATACATCAAAGAAACGTAAAACATAAGTAATCTAAGAATCACCAATATGCAAAATAGAATTAGCAGCGTTATCACTAACATAATCACAAGAATTTCCAGCAAACGCAGTGACATTCTCAAAGGAAGAAGCCTCGACCACCACGAAAACCTTTAGGATAGCCACCTTGGGTGGTGTGTGTGTGCCAGATGCACCGCCATCATGCCCCGGCACATGGTCACATGCGCGACCGCCTAAACCACGCTCGAGTGCAATCAAAGCTATATATCAATGGGAATGTGACCAGAGTGCCAAAGAATTAAAAAAAAGACTCATGGTTCTCGACTTGAGCAGCCACGTCAACATAAACTAGTGTTGGAATTTGGTTGAGAAACAAGGCGGTGAATTCCTTGTTATCAACACTGAGAGTAGTTAAATACCAAAGTACATAATCATCATTAGTAGCAGCAATTCCCATAGCCGCAAGTTTGTCTAAATTCACCTTGAAGTGGAGATGTAAATAATGAACTAGACCTATTCAACGAAGCTGCAAAACCTAGACACGCAAATTAAGAAGGCTAGAATAACTGCAATTTTAATAAACAACCCAGAGGGTATCCTAAATCTTTTAGAAAGTGGAGTAGCTTACAACCTAGACCAATGCTTCCTGTGAGAAGGAGGAAAACAGAAAATCGAAGAGCCATTGGTCCTCCATGATAGAAGCATTGTGCATAGCCATGACATCCGTAAATGTTGACTTGGCTTGCGAGAGACCATGGGAAGAAGTAGCGGTGTAAGTGGTGGTAGATGGCAGAGGAGGAATGGGTAGACAATGTAGTGATCTGTTGAGATAACCAAAGAGTTTTTGCAACCACAATATGTGTTGAATTGTATCTTCCATAGCATGAAACCATCGATGGCGAGTTTGATAGTTAGCATGTTGATGTAGGGAGAATGGTCGCAAAGGTCCAATACAGTTTTGAGCATAACTTTTGCATCCAAACTCGGAATCAAGTGACTCCAATGGCGTTGGAACCGTTTTGGCGTGCACTAAGGGGATATTGCCAAAGGAAATATTAGTCACTCTGTTTTCCGATTTGGGGTCATTTAAGGCCTTAAAACAACAATTTACTATTTTTTAGTGTTTTTCGATTTTCGTTTAATTTTGGAATTTATTAAGTCCAAATTTCCTTTTAATTTTTTTCATTTTTCTTCAAAATTCAGTATTTAAGGACCTCTTGTATTTTTGGAGATTTCAGTTTTGATAATAATATTTTCGAGAATTATTTTCTCTCTGGTGGATTCCAGAACCAAAACCTAGGGTTTGTACTTCCAGCCCTTGATTGTTGTTTAAGACTCGTGCTTGCGAATATTTTCGATTATTCCGACTGCATCACATGTGAATCAAGGTGTTGTAGGGAAGTTTTTCATTGGTCATGATCGGTGAGAAAAAATGGAAGAATAGTTGAGAAAATTTCATTCAAAAAGAGGAACGACATGATGGGACACTACGATTCAGGGAAAAAAGGAAGGGGGGGGGCCTCTAGTAACATGTTAAATTTCAATGGTCGTTGACTTACTTTTGGTACTTAGTTGAGTGACCCAAGACCTTATATTTAGTCATTTATTGCAAACAAAGAAATATTCATAGCCCAATATTAGGCCTAATTAAATAGGGATCCCAACATCGTCCAAATAATTCAATCCGAGCTATCATTTTGTGTCAATATAACCCTATCTACTAGAGTAAGTGCCACTATAACCCTATGATAATTTTTAGTGCAAATATAACCCTAACTAGTTAATGAAAATGCCAATATAACCCTCAGACCCCATTTCCGGCATTGACATCAATTTTCCAGCATTGACTCTATGTAAATTGGCCAAAATACCCTTTGGCTAACTCTAAAATTAGTAGAACAATTTTACCCTCATGGTTCGCCAAACCACCGCCGGACCGCCACCAGAACATGTTGGGTTATATCAGCACATTATGAAATCTTATTGGGTTATACCAGCACATTTCTAATGTTTGTAGGGTTATATCAGCACATTCTTAAAACTTATAGGGTTATATCAGCACATATTATAAATATTAAGTGTGTGGTACTCGGCTGGTTTTAATGGGCGACCACATCATCATATACACCATTATAACTTCATAACAATATCTTATACAACATTAAATTTAACATGATGACACAATCATTAATGTTAAACACTATTATCACATATCATAGCCTCATTTCAAAACTTATCAACATTAAAAACCCTAGGTCGAAAAACACAACAAAATAACAATCACACACAACACCAAAGGTCATCCAATCATCAACCCGGACTAAAAAACAAAATAAACAAAATATCATTAAAACCCATATATTCTATAGTATGTGCTAATATGACCCTACATTTTTTACTGATGTGCTGATATAACCCTGCTAATTTTAGGAATGTGCTGATTTAACCCAACGGTGGCCCGGCGATGAGTCTAAGGGTAATAACGTCATTCTATTTTTTGTATTTTGATTTTTTTCAGAAGGGCAAACATGTAATTTTATAAAATTCCGGCTAAAAGTTGTCGGAGAGGGTTATATTGGCCCTTTCACTAACTAGATAAGGTTATATTGGCACTTTCAAATATTGAAAGGTTATAAAACCACTTTTTTCGACCTCTTATTGAAGATTTGAAGAAGTTATGGAAAGGTGTTGCAGAGGTTTATGATGCATACAGGAAATAGCGATTCACCTCATGAGCTATGTTGTTCTGCACAATTAATGGCTTCCCCGTATATGGGAATTTGTTGGGATATGTTTGTAAGGGTCAAAAAGCTTGTCCCATATGTGAAGTTGCAACTGATTATCGACAACTGAAATATGGGAAGAAAACTGTGTACATGGGTGATGTGTCCATTTTATGTGCATATTTTAGTACTCTTTAGGATCACTATTATGCTCTTTTGTTATCAAAAGCTTGTGTTTTACCTTGAAATTCTCTTAGGAGAGGTAAGAGCGACTTTACGCTCTCTTACCTTTTTCTAAGTGGATTTTGTGTGACAAAGGAAGAACATCGAGACTTGAAGACCGGAGACCATTGAAGATCACCTTTTAAAGACTAGCTTTGAAGATTGAAGACAAAAATAATCAAGAATTTTGAAGGCAAAGGTGACACAAGGGTGAAAATGGGTATCCTGCCCGGGCAAGGCCATTCCCGCCTGGGCGAGCCCATTCCTGCCCGGGCGGTAGCCTACTACACTTTTGCTTTTTGCTTTTTTTCCCTCCCTCTTATACCATAAAAGGAATTTTTGTCCACCCACTTCATATCGCCGAATTTATGCATATTAGACACTTCTAAGTGTCATGATTAATTTGTGACACAAATATTGTGACACTTTGAGGAATAACCATTTATGACACTTGAATATGAAATGACACGTAAAGCTTGTGACACTAATTGATGCAGCATGATCGATTAGTGACATGTATAGGTGAAGCAAATTTCAGTGACACTCTAAGGTACGAAAACATAATGACACTTTCTTACTAGACACATAAATTGTGTCACTATGGGAAAATTTAAAATTATGTAAATTAAAAAAACAAACACTGAAGGTGATCAATGAATAAAAGGCATACCTTTTCGATTCCCCTCTACTGAGAGTATCAACTCCAACCTTATTACATGGAATTCAACTTGATAGAATTCCCGCCAACAAAACTACTGATAACTAACTGCAATTAATATGTAGAGTGAGTGAATCAACTATAAAAAGAAAGTGAAAATAACCTTAGAAGTAAAAATTTTGAAAATAAAGTGCATACTCTATATATTGATCCATCACATGAGCAGTATATATAGATATATAATTTTCACAGCTCCCTTCCGTTTGTACGAAGGACTTGTATCTGTAACGATATACAATCAAACAAAAGAAAACAAAGCTCATCCAGTAAAGTATATAACAATAAAAAGGAAATATAACATGATTCGAGTATAATGGATGGATGAATATATGTGCACTTCGATTTCGAATAGTGCAGTTATGTTTGTCAATCTACTTTTATCATATTATATATATATGAACAGATTCTGAAAGTACAAGTATTAATCGAAATAATTACCTTCACATCAAGATCTACTTCTCCACTCTTGTCATCTGCAGAAATTAAGGAACGGCGAGAGAAGTGTTCGAGAGAAGTGTTGAAGAAGAAGAAGAACGTTGAAATGGAGAAGATGTGAGCTAGCAAGATGATGTTCTGTAACTGAAGTCAACTCTTTTGAGAGCCTTAATCGGACAGCTGTTTATAATGTAAAACAATGTTTTTTTTTAAATGTTGATTTGGAAGACAATACTACGAGAGACTCAGAGTTCCCATGTGTAAACCTGACATAATGTAACCACGAGTTTCATGAATTAAGCAGTTGATTAAGGTAGAGGACCCAAGACACATACTCCCTCTGTCCTATTCTAAATTGCTTATTTGCTTTTTCATGGTTGAGCATGTTTGACTGCAAATATCTCTAGTTACATATAATAATGTCGCATAAAAAAATGATATTTAGAAAATAGATATTAAAACAAATCTAACAATATCTCACATGATATATATATAATTTATAATTTATAATTATATATTATTTGTAACGTTCAATTATAAATTCCTAATTTTAAAATTTTTCTTTAAAATTCCTAATTAAAAACCATATTCAATTAAATGGTTTTCCTTCTGCCTGCCTTCGTCTGCCGCCGCCACCTTCTTCTGCAGCTGCCGCCTTCCGCCGCCGCTGCCGACTTCAATTTCCACCGGCAAACCTCTTCAATTTCCTCCGCCGCCTTCAAGCCCAGAACGTAATTTTTTTCCGTCCTCCACCACCGGCCTTCCACCAAACCCCACCTTCTTCCTCTTCCGCCGCTGCCACCGCCCCCTTCAATTTCCATCGGCAAGCCTGTTCAATTTCCACCGCTGCCTTCAAGCCCAGAATGCGATTTTCTCCCGTCCTCCACCACTGGCTTTCCACCAAACTGTCGCCTCCATCATTGGGGTTTGGTGGAAGTGTTTTTCCTGGTGAATTCAAATTGGAAGCGGCGGAGAAGCCAAGAAGACGAAGACTTTTTTAAATTATTTTTTAAACTCAGGGGTATAATGGTCATTTTACATATTTTGACCAAGTTTACAGTTGATTTTCCTGAAAACCACCTTTGGGGACCAAACAAATCGTTCTGAATTTGTGGGGTACTGTCTGAGGGTTGATTTGCAAACGGGGACCTAAAGATAGTATAAGATACTTTGTAGGGGACTAAAAAACACATTTAGAGTGAGACAGAGAGAGTATAATGTAAACACAAGTTTCGGTCAACCATCGTTGAAAGTTGTTAGTGCATATTTTTTTTGTAGAATTTCTTAAACGGTGGTTCAGCTGTTGCTGCCTACTTTACTGCACTCCAGACATCTTCAAAAGTGCCCTCGAAAGTGTACAAAAGTATACAATGATCGTACAATACTTTCAACGGCGGTTCAACCCCTATAGTTGTTAATCATACTACTTTAGACTACGATTATTCATGACCAAACACCGCCTAATGATTTTTTGGAGCAGTCTATAACCAACCCAATTATAAAAACATCTGTTGCAAGTCCGAAAATAGGATAGATGACGGTTCCATAAAAAAATTCATAATTGTTGCCCAATGGAACCGTTAATGACCATTTATGCACTATTGCCCATGTTATCCTAATCATATTGAATCTGCCCCTTATTTATCATAAATTATTTGTTATTATAAATTATTTGTTATTATAATTTCTGCAAGTACTATTTATCTTCAGGTATTTCTGCAGGTACTAATACTATCTCATATTGTAACTGGTTAATGCCTGAAACTTTTTACTGATAAGTATTTACTTTGTGCATATCATGAGATGAAGTGTGCTTCTATCTTATTGTCTTCAAAAAATTTGCTGAGTAATGGAATAATATCACACAGTTCTAACTTTATCTCCTGCCTTTCTTCTGCTATTGCAACAGATTGATCAGAATTGATATTTTAACAGACTGATGGTGCATTTGTCAGCCAAAATGGCATAACAAGTAACTCAAAAATGTCTATACTAGATGATCACATTTTTATGGCAACTGAACTTTCACTTTATTCTTTTTTTACCACTCACATTTTTATCAGTCGCCTCTGATCATTTAGCTATCCAAATGGCCAAGTCATCGCCACTCCATTTAGTTAAATAATCTATTATATTATTTGAATAATATAAGAGTCCGTCTCTTGAAATACGATATTTTCATAAGCATGGAAAGACCAATGTTTAACGTGCAAGCTAGAAGAAATTTATATAAAGTTTTTGGGTTGCATGAACGAGTTATAAATTTTATAACTACTATACGTTGTATAATAAATATTTAATACTGTAACTAAGACCTTAAATATTTTATTATTATGCTAATTAAACTTCGTCTTTTCATAAGCTTATGGAAAGGCGAATTTTAATTAGCATAATAAAAGGTAAAAGATTTTAGTTGCAATATAATAATAAAAGGTAAAAGATTTTAGTTGCAATATAATTTTTTTATTATTCAACGTGGAGCGGTTATGAAGTTTATTGCCGGATTAGCGCAACCTGGAAATTTTATCTTCATTTCTTCTATTTTGCAGTTTAAACATTGGTCTTTCCATAACTTATGGAAAGACCGTCTTTCAGAAGATGGGCTCTTTTTCTTTTAGTTATCCCAAACACAATATAATAGAAAAATTATTTGCTTTCTGTGGTGGTGTTTTGGTGTTTAGGTATATTGTTGTGTTGGTCAACCAAGGAGGGGTGTTTTAGTATTTTTGACTTCTCTAACTATCTAAAACGACGTAGTTTTTATGCTACGCCAATCCTGTTCTTCTTCCCCATTGCTTTTTTGCATTAGCTCTCTTCACCACAACCAAATCTGCAATAATTTAATCTCCATTGCAAAGACCACCTCACCTCCTTCTCACCACCTTTACACTCCGCCTTCTTCTCGCCGGTGCAATCTCCATTGACAAGGTTTCCATCTGATTTCTCGCCGCTCTCTGTTTCTCCCCAACTTCAAAGACTGCACAACCGCCCGACGTTGTTCTAGCAAGAAGTGCGCTGCCTCTTCACATTTGAGTAATACAAACATTTCTTTTCTCTCTATTGCTTATGGATATTGTCAATAGGAATTTTTACACTTCGAACCCTAACTTTAGACTGAAAGTGCCAATGTAACCTTACAAAATGAGAAAGTGCCAAAATAACCTTAAATTAAGGACAAAATATGTAGGTATAACCATATGGTCTAATTCTGGCATTGAATAAATGAAATGACCATTGACCGAATATGAAATGACGAAAGCACCCTCTACCCTTAAGCTAAATATTTTTGTCCCCATTTTGGGATGACGAGAAAAGACGAGTTTAATTGAATATTTTAGCCTACTAAAGTGAGGTTTGAGCTAGAGTAGAGCACTCTCTACATCAATCTTTATTCTGAGAGATCACATTCTTATAATTGGAGTTGTTATGTGTGAAAGTGATGGAAGGCACTAGGATGAACCACACAGCTTAAATTGCCTACCAATTACATTAACCCCTAGTGAAACACTTTGAAGCTTTGACTATGTTCCTTGATATGAGTTACTATATATATAGCCAAAGCCTTGTTTTATCCTTTCTCTTGGCCAAAGACTATAAACAAAAGCGCTAGTTGGGAGGCAACCCAATTTTCTTAGTTATTTTTCTTTCTTCTTTTAAGTTCTTTTAATTTTTTTATATTTTAGGAATTTCAGTGTCTCATCTGATCTCAATTCTTGATCTACAGATTTGATGTACTTGAATTTGCACCATGGAGAATTCACACCTTTGGAAAGCTGGACACGCAGGGTTCCGTTTGGCCAAACGGGAGGCCAGCGGCTGAACCTGATTTTGATCAAATTATCTCTGCTTGATCAAGAATTCCTCCAAAACCACCACTATAAGTTCCCTCTTCCTTTGTCATTTTTTTTTCATGTTGACTGTGTGTTAAAAGTTCTCTCATAAGAGCTTTGCATTATTTGCTTGAGGGCAAGCAAAGTTTAAGTGTGAGGAGGTTTCTTGTGTGTTTTATTTTAAATTTTTGAAAACAATATTCTTTTATTTCAGTTTTTTTTTACAGTGAAATATGTGTTTTTGTATTGTTTGAGCCGATAATTTGACATGAGAAAATTCTAGTGGCTCTTGATAAAAGTACAATGCCGGTTGTAAACTTCATTGTAACAAACTTGGTAAATCTAATATGCCTTGAAGTTATTGAATGTGATTTTCAATGATTTGTGAAATTTGATTGGTATGATTTTTGGGATGACGAAAAAGGACGAGTTTAATTGAATATTTTAGCCTACTAAAGTGAGGTTTGAGCTAGAGTAGAGCACTCTCTACATCAATCTTTGTTCTGAGAGATCACATTGTTATAATTGGAGTTGTTATGTGTGAAAGTGATGGAAGGCACTAGGATGAACCACACAGCTTAAATTGCCTACCAATTACATTAACCCCTAGTGAAACACTTTGAAGCTTTGACTATGTTCCTATATATGAGTTACTATATATATAGCCAAAGCCTTGTTTTATCCTTTCTCTTGGCCCTATTATGCATGTTCTTGGAGTTAATGTTGATGAATTCATCCATCGTGTTCTCTTGAGTTGATGACATTACTGAGTATGTGTCCCGTTTGCCCAGACTGAATGGTTTCAAAAAATGAAGGCTGAATTTTATGATGAACAGTGACTCTAGGGTTCCGTTTGGCCAAAATGGAGGGGCGTAACTGAAAAAAAAGAGAAAAAATCTTATTTTTATGTTGCAATTTTCTCTCAAAAAGTACCAGTTTTGGACTGTATTGAAGAAGAATGGTGCTGGATAAAAAAGAAAAGAAAAAAGAAAAGAAAAAAAAGAAGAAAAAATAAAATAGCACCTACTTTGATGTGATCTTACTTGGCTTTCTCTTAATAGCCATGAGATGAATATTGTTGGTGAATGTCTACTATACATGGATGATGGTTGAAGAAAAAAAAACATGCATACTATTTTGATCGATATTGTTTGAGCTTAGAACCCTTAGGATCTCACCAATCTAAATGGTCCCCAGCCCCGTTAAAACCTTGAGAAAGACCTTCCTGATTTGCATATTAACTTCTATATGTTATAACTTGTGAATTAATTGAGTGAATGTCCTTCATATATTGAGAGTGATTGAGTGAAACTATTAGATAATATTCATTACTTGTCCGATTTTGACTGAATTGATGATTAGATTTTCTGATCTTGAACATTTTCATTTAAATTACTCTAAGGGTTAATGATTTCCAGGTGCGTTAAGGTGATCCTTTACTCCTTGGCAGGGAAAAATTTATCGTCATAAGAGTAGAATATAGAGTTTTTGAATCTTGAATTTTTATCTGTTTCGTTGTGTGATTGGTGTTTCTATCTTAATTTTCTTTTTATTAGGTCATTTTAGATAGAGTCGTATGAGGGAGTGAGAACTTATGAACACTGTGGATTATTGATTGATCTTATAGTCTTCACTTCATACTTGAGGGCAAGCATGATTCAAATGTGAGGATATTTGATGTGTGTTATATTGTATTTTGTGTGATTGTTATGATTTTATTGAGATATAATTTGCACTTTAAGGTGTTTTTAGAGCAGGAACTCATGGATTGTGAAGAATTGAGAGGGAGCTATACATTGTACTCTTTTTCCCTTAACCAACGGTTTTTTCCCACTGGGTTTTCCAAGTTAAGGTTTTTAATGAGGCGTATGCTCCAATGGAAAATGTTCTTATTTTATAAGACATTTTCCAGGAATGAAGGAAGAGAGGCAAAAGCATAATTGCTGAAAACATGGGATAAAAAGTGAATTATTGAAGAGATTTGGATTTGAAGAATTAAAGATATTCACTTCCCATATTGATAAGGATTGTATTATCTCCTTCCATTTGAAATTTCTTAATTTTAGGAATTAATTATTTAGTTAATATTTTATTCCTTTCTTTCACAAGAAGAATCCGAATTAGACTTGTACTTGGTTTATTATTTTGAGCAGCCGCACAAAGGTATATAAATACCTTAGGTTTTGTGGGAAAACAAACATGTACATACGGTAGGAGTAGTTTTAGTTTACAAAAGATATTAGTTTGTTTGTTTGAGTTCTTCGGCAAGATTTTTTGGGATTAATTACATTCTAGAAGGTTTGTCTTGGAATTATTTTGTTCGCAGCATTGGTGCACGAATGCATGCAACCAATTTCCTGGTTTGATCGTCTGGTTTTCGTCATTATTCTGTTTTATATTAATATGTTATGTTTTTATATTTTTTATTTGTCTAATTTAATCATTATGAGTAGCTAATTCATATATCGGCATGGAATAACAAGCATTAGTTTATGAATCATGAGGCCTAATTGTTTTATAATTGATTCTTATGTGTTCTTGATTGTTTTTGGTTTATATTATTCTTGATATATTTAAGTCTGATCAACTTGAATATTATTAGGATAATGCTATCTAATTCCACCAATACGTAATCATTGGAAAGGGTTAGTAAGTAGCGAGTTCTTCTGAAAAACAGCTAACTAGCTAAGACTGTAATAGCAAGATGGGGAACAATTAAGTGTGCGTTACTATTTGCTTTTACTTTGGTAATTGCAATATCAGGTTCTTTTAGTTCCTAATGCTATCGAGGTGTGTATCTAGTTCAGTGAATACTTTCCGGGGGCATCTTGGTAAGAGAAACAATTAATTAATTATAATTGGTTAATTGTCGATAAAGTACGAAAGAATTGGGGAGGTTAAGCGTACCTACTTTCCTATAACTGATAGATGCATATGAATTGATTTATGTTTGCGCCTATGATCGATGTTTAACTAATGTGAGTTATTCCGAGCCGATTGCATTCATCATATATTTGCTAGATTTTCATATTTTTTAGTTTGCATTATTATTTCATATTTTATAGTTGCATTATTAGTTAAATAAATCTGAAATTAAGGCGTGGTGGCTACACCAAAAGTGTTCTATGTTAGTAGGTATTTTATTATAGTTTTTGCTCTGTTCCTCGTGGGATCGACTCTGCTTACTACTGTGCTAATCTCATCTATAGAGTTTGCAGATTATTTTGGTAAGTGAAACGACGTTCACAAAATTGGCGCCGCTGCCGGGGAACGGTTTATCAATTTCTATAAAAATTTACCTACTAATCTGTGTTACTTCTTGGTACATGACCAGATCAGAGCAGCCAGATTCAATATTTGATCCGGAGATGGAATAGACAACCAAGTGTAACAAGGCGGTGTTGGAACATGGTTCTGTCGTAGGCCTCCTGTTTGGCCAAACGGGACCTGTTACAGCAACAGAAGCTGAATTTTGTCCGACAAATAGCAGAATGGAAGAAATTCCATTGTTCCATACGATGGATAATTAACGGCATCTGGAAGTCTAGCCAAAGACTATAAACAAAAGCGCTAGTTGGGAGGCAACCCAATTTTCTTAGTTTTTTTTTTCTTTCTTCTTTTAAGTTCTTTTAATTTTTTATATTTTAGAAATTTCAATGTCTCATATGATCTCAATTCTTGATCTGTAGATTT
This sequence comes from Rubia yunnanensis, assembly GCA_037428765.1. Lineage (NCBI taxonomy): Eukaryota > Viridiplantae > Streptophyta > Magnoliopsida > Gentianales > Rubiaceae > Rubia > Rubia yunnanensis. The sequence goes on along the minus strand of CM075067.1, from coordinate 32,022,702 downwards.
GAAGTACTTGAATTTGCACCATGGAGAATTCACACCTTTGGAAAGCTGGACTCGCAGGGTTCCGTTTGGCCAAACGGGAGGCCAGCGGCTGAACCTGATTTTGATCAAATGCTCTCTGCTTGATCAAGAATTCCTCCAAAACCACCACTATAAGTTCCCTTTTCCTTTGTCATTTTTTTTTTCATGTTGACTGTGTGTTAAAAGTTCTCTCATAAGAGCTTTGCATTATTTACTTGAGGGGCAAGCAAAGTTTAAGTGTGAGGAGGTTTCTTGTGTGTTTTATTTTAAATTTTTGAAAAAAATATTCTTTTATTTCAGTTTTTTTTTACAGTGAAATATGTGTTTTTGTATTGTTTGAGTCGATAATTTGACATGAGAAAATTCTAGTGGTTCTTGTAAAAGTACAATGCCGGTTGTAAACTTCATTGTAACAAACTTGGTAAATCTAATATGCCTTGAAGTTATTGAATGGAATTTTCAATGATTTGTGAAATTTGATTCGTTTGATTTTTGGGATGACGAAAAAGGACGAGTTTAATTGAATATTTTAGCCTACTAAAGTGAGGTTTGAGCTAGAGTAGAGCACTCTCTACATCAATCTTTGTTCTGAGAGATCACATTGTTATAATTGGAGTTGTTATGTGTGAAAGCGATGGAAGGCACTATGATGAACCACACAGCTTAAATTGCCTACCAATTACATTAACCCCTAGTGAAACACTTTGAAGCTTTGACTATGCTCCTTGATATGAGTTACTATATATATAGCCAAAGCCTTGTTTTATCCTTTCTCTTGGCCCTATTATGCATGTTCTTGGAGTTAATGTTGATGAATTCATTCATTGTGTCTCTTGAGTTGATGACATTACTGAGTATGTGTCCCGTTCGCCCAGACTGAACGGTTTCAAAAAATGAAGGCTGAATTTTATGATGAACAGTGACACTAGGGTTCCGTTTGGCCAAAATGGAGGGGCGTAACTGAAAAAAAAGAGAAAAAAATCTTATTTTTATGTTGCGATTTTCTCTCAAAAAGTACCAGTTTTGGACTGTATTGAAGAAGAATGGTGCTGGAAAAAAAAAGAAAAGAAAAAAGGAAAGAAAAAAAAAGAAGAAAAAATAAAATAGCACCTATTTTGATGTGATCTTACTTGGCTTTCTCTTAATAGCCATGAGATGAAGATTGTTGGTGTATGTCTACTATACATGGATGATGGTTGAAGAAAAAAAAACATGCATAATATTTTGATCGATATTGTTTGAGCTTAGAACCCTTAGGATCTCACTAATCTGAATGGTCCCCAACCCCGTTACAACCTTTGAGAAAGACCTTCCTGATTTGCATATTAACTTCTCTATGTTATAACTTGTGAATTAATTGAGTGAATTTCCTTAATATATTGAGAGTGATTGAGTGAAACTGTGAGAAAATATTCATTGCTTGTCCGATTTTGACTGAATTGATGATTAGATTTTCTGATCTTGAACATTTTCATTTAAATTACTCTAAGGGTTAATGATTTCCAGGTGCATTAAGGTGATCCTTTACTCCTTGGCAGGGGAAAATTTATCGTTATAAGAGTAGAATCTAGAGTTTTTGAATGTTGAATTTTTATCTGTTTCGTTGTGTGATTGGTGTTTCTATCTTAATTTTCTTTTTATTAGGTCATTTTAGATAGAGTCGTATGAGGGAGTGAGAACTTATGAACACTGTGGATTATTGATTGATCTTATAGTCTTCACTTCATACTTGAGGGCAAGCATGATTCAAGTGTGAGGATATTTGATGTGTGTTATATTGTATTTTGTGGGATTATTATGATTTTATTGAGATATAATTTGCACTTTAAGGTGTTTTTAGAGCAGGAACTCATGGATTGTGAAGAATTGAGAGGGAACTATACATTGTACTCTTTTTCCCTTAACCAACGGTTTTTTCCCACTGGGTTTTCCAGGTTAAGGTTTTTAATGAGGCGATGTGCTCCAATGGAAAATGTTCTTATTTTATAAGACATTTTCCAGGAATGAAGGAAGAGAGGCAAAAGCAGAATTGCTGAAGATATGGGATAAAAAGTGAATTATTGAAGAGATTTGGATTTGAAGAATTAAAGATATTCACTTCCCATACTGATAAGGATTGTATTATCTCCTTCCATTTTAAATTCCTTAATTTTAGGAATTAATTATTTAGTTAATATTTTATTCCTTTCTTTCATGAGAAGAATCCAAATTAGACTTGTACTTGGTTTATTATTTTGAGCAGCCGCACAAAGGTATATAAATACCTTAGGTTTTGTGGGGAAAAAAACATGTACATACGGTAGGAGTAGTTTTAGTTTACAAAAGATATTAGTTAGTTTGTTTGAGTTCTTAGGCAAGATTGTTTGGGATTAATTACATTCTAGAAGGTTTGTCTTGGAATTATTCTGTTAGCAGCATTGGTGCACGAATGCATGCAACCAATTTCCTGGGTTGATCGTCTGGTTTTCGTCACTATTCTGTTTTATATTAATATGTTATGTTTTTATATTTTTTATTTGTCTAATTTAATCATTATGAGTAGCTAATTCATATATCGGCATGGAATAACAAGCATTAGTTTATGAATCATGAGGCCTAATTGTTTTATAATTGATTCTTATGTGTTCTTGATTGTTCTTGGTTTATTTTACTCTTGATATATTTAAGTCTGATCAACTTGAATATTATTAGGATAATGCTATCTAATTCCACCAATACGTAATCATTGGAAAGGGTTAGTAAGTAGCGAGTTCTTCTGAAAAACAGCTAACTAGCTAAGACTGTAATAGCAAGATGGGGAACAATTAAGTGTGCGTTACTATTTGCTTTTACTTTGCTAATTGCTATATCAGGTTCTTTTCATTCCTAATGCTATCGAGGTGTGTATCTGGTTCAGCGAATACTTTCCGGGAGCATCTTGGTAAGAGAAACAATTAATTAATTATAATTGGTTAATTGTCGATAAAGTACGAAAGAATTGGGGAGGTTAAGCGTACCTACTTTCCTATAACTGATAGATGCATATGAATTGATTTATCTTTGCGCCTATGATCGATGTTTAACTAATGTGAGTTATTCCGAGCCGATTGCATTCATCATATATTTGCTAGATTTTTATATTTTTTTGTTTGCATTATTATTTCATATTTTATAGTTGCATTATTAGTTGTTATATAAATCTGAAATTAAGGCGTGGTGGCTACATCAAAAGTGTTCTATATTAGTAGGTATTTTATTATAGTTTTTGCTCTGTTCCTCGTGGGATCGACTCTGCTTACTACTGTGCTAATCTCATCTATAGAGTTTGCATATTATTTTGGTGAGTGAAACGACGTTCACCAAATTGGCGCCACTGCCGGGGAACGGTTTATCAATTTCTATAAAAATTTACCTACTAATCTGTGTTACTGCTTGGTACATGACCAAATCAGAGCAGCCAGATTCGATATTTGATCCGGAGATGGAAAGGACAACCAAGTGTAACAAGGCGGTGTTGGAACATGGTTCTGTCGTAGGCCTCCTGTTTGGACAAACGGGACCTGTTACAGTAGCAGAAGCTGAATTTTGTCCGACAAATAGCAGAATGGAAGAAATTCCATTGTGCCATACGATGGATAATTAACGGCATCTGGAAGTCTAGCCAAAGACTATAAACAAAAGCGCTAGTTGGGAGGCAACCCAATTTTCTTAGTTTTTTTTTCTTTCTTCTTTTAAGTTCTTTTAATTTTTTATATTTTAGGAATTTCAATGTCTCATCTGATCTCAATTCTGATCTACAGATTTGAAGTACTTGAATTTGCACCATGGAGAATTCACACATTTGGAAAGCTGGACTCGCAGGGTTCCGTTTGGCCAAGCGGGATGCCAGCGGCTGAACCTGATTTTGATCAAATGCTCTCTGCTTGATCAAGAATTCCTCCAAAACCACCACTATAAGTTCCCTCTTCCTTTGTCATTTTTTTTTCATGTTGACTGTGTGTTAAAAGTTCTCTCATAAGAGCTTTGCATTATTTTCTTGAGGGCAAGCAAAGTTCAAGTGTACGGAGGTTTCTTGTGTGTTTTATTTTAAATTTTTGAAAAAAATATTCTTTTATTTCAGTTTTTTTTACAGTGAAATATGTGTTTTTGTATTGTTTGAGTCGATAATTTGACATGAGAAAATTCTAGTGGCTCTTGATAAAAGTACACTGCCAGTTGTAAACTTCATTGTAACAAACTTGGTAAATCTAATATGCCTTGAAGTTATTGAATGTGATTTTCAATGATTTGTGAAATTTGATTGGTCTGATTTTTGGGATGATGAAAAAGGACGAGTTTAATTGAATATTTTAGCCTACTAAAGTGAGGTTTGAGCTAGAGTAGAGCACTCTCTACATCAATCTTTGTTCTGAGAGATCACACTGTTGTAATTGGAGTTGTTATGTGTGAAAGTGATGGAAGGCACTAGGATGAACCACACAGCTTAAATTGCCTACCAATTACATTAACCCCTAGTGAAACACTTTGAAGCTTTGAGTATGTTCCTTGATATGAGTTACTATATATATAGCCAAAGCCTTGTTTTATCCTTTCTCTTGGCCCTATTATGCATGGTCTTGGAGTTAATGTTGATGAATTCATCTATTGTGTTCTCTTGAGTTGATGACATAACTGAGTATGTGTCCCGTTTGCCCAGACTGAACGGTTTCAAAAAATGAAGGCTGAATTTTATGATGAACAGTGACACTAGGGTTCCGTTTGGCCAAAATGGAGGGGCGTAACCGAAAAAAAGAGAAAAAATCTTATTTTTATGTTGCGATTTTCTCTCAAAAAGTACCAGTTTTGGACTGTATTGAAGAAGAATGGTGCTGGAAAAAAAAAGAATAGAAAAAAGAAAAAAAAAAGAACAAAAATTAAAATAGCACCTACTTTGATGTGATCTTACTTGGCTTTCTCTTAATAGCCATGAGATGAAGATTGTTGGTGAATGTCTACTATACATGGATGATGGTTGAAGAAAAAAAAACATGCATAATATTTTGATCGATATTGTTTTAACTTAGAACCCTTAGGTTCTCACCAATCTAAATGGTCCCCAGCCCCGTTACAACCTTTGAGAAAGACCTTCCTGATTTGCATATTAACTTCTCTATGTTATAACTTGTGAATTAATTGAGTGAATGTCCTTCATATATTGAGAGTGATTGAGTGAAACTGTGAGAAAATATTCATTGCTTGTCCGATTTTGACTGAATTGATGATTAGATTTTCTTATCTTGAACATTTTCATTTAAATTACTCTAAGGGTTAATGATTTCCAGGTGCGTTAAGGTGATCCTTTACTCCTTGACAGGGGAAAATTTATTGTTATAAGAGTAGAATCTAGAGTTTTTGAATGTTGAATTTTTATCTGTTTCGTTGTGTGATTGGTGTTTCTATCTTAATTTTCTTTTTATTAGGTCATTTTAGATAGAGTCGTATGAGGGAGTGAGAACTTATGAACACTGTGGATTATTGATTGATCTTATAGTCTTCACTTCATACTTGAGGGCAAGCATGATTCAAGTGTGAGGATATTTGATGTGTGTTATATTGTATTTTGTGGGATTATTATGATTTTATTAAGATATAATTTGCACTTTAAGGTGTTTAAGAGCAGGAACTCATAGATTGTGAAGAATTGAGAGGGAGCTATACATTGTACTCTTTTTCCCTTAACCAACGGTTTTTTCCCACTGGGTTTTCCAGGTTAAGGTTTTTAATGAGGCGATGTGCTCCAATGGAAAATGTTCTTATTTTATAAGACATTTTCCAGGAATGAAGGAAGAGAGGCAAAAGCAGAATTGCTGAAGATATGGGATAAAAAGTGAATTATTGAAGAGATTTGGATTTGAAGAATTAAAGATATTCACTTCCCATATTGATAAGGATTGTATTATCTCCTTCCATTTGAAATTCCTTAATTTTAGGAATTAATTATTTAGTTAATATTTTATTCCTTTCTTTCACGAGAAGAATCCAAATTAGTCTTGTACTTGGTTTATTATTTTGAGCAGCCGCACAAAGGTATATAAATACCTTAGGTTTTGCGGGAAAAAAAACATGTACTTACGATAGGAGTAGTTTTAGATTACAAAAGATATTAGTTATTTTGTTTGAGTTCTTCGGCAAGATGTTTTGGGATTAATTACATTCTAGAAGGTTTGTCTTGGAATTATTTTGTTAGCAGCATTGGTGCACGAATGCATGCAACCAATTTCCTGGTTTGATCGTCTGGTTTTCGTCACTATTCTGTTTTATATTTATATGTTATGTTTTTATATTTTTTATTTGTCTAATTTAATCATTATGAGTAGCTAATTCATATATCGGCATGGAATAACAAGCATTAGTTTATGAATCGTGAGGCCTAATTGTTTTATAATTGATTCTTATGTGTTCTTGATTGTTCTTGGTTTATTTTATTCTTGATATATTTAAGCCTGATCAACTTGAATATTATTAGGATAATGCTATCTAATTCCACCAATACATAATCATTGGAAAGGGTTAGTAAGTAGCGAGTTCTTGTGAAAAACAGCTAACAAGTTATGACTGTAATAGCAAGATGGGGAACAATTAAGTGTGCATTACTATTTGCTTTTACTTTGCTAATTGCTATATCAGGTTCTTTTCATTCCTAATGCTATCGTGGTGTGTATCTGGTTCAGCGAATACTTTCCGGGGGCATCTTGGTAAGAGAAATAATTAATTAATTATAATTGGTTAATTGTCGATAAAATACGAAAGAATTGGGGAGGTTAAGCGTACCTACTTTCCTATAACTGATAGATGCATATGAATTGACTTATCTTTGCGCCTATGATCGATGTTTAACTAATGTGAGTTATTCCGAGCCGATTGCATTCATCATATATTTGCTAGATTTTTATATTTTTTAGTTTGCATTATTATTTCATATTTTATAGTTGCATTATTAGTTGTTAAATAAATTTGAAATTAAGGCGTGGTGGCTACACCAAAAGTGTTCTATATTAGTATGTATTTTATTATAGTTTTTGCTCTGTTCCTCGTGGGATCGACTCTGCTTACTAATGTGCTAATCTCATCTATAGAGTTTGCAGATTTTTTTGGTGGGCGAAACGACGTTCACCAGTATTTTTAATTTAGGGGCAAAATGGTTATTTCTTTGATTTCCGGCCAAAATTTTCGTTGACAATGAAAGTCAGCAATGTCTAAGGTTAGATTGTCAAATACAACAAAAAGTTAGGTTCATTTTGGTACTTTATTTTTTTTTGCAAGGTTAGATTGGCACTTTAGATTTAAAGATAGGGTTATTTTAGCACTTAAATTTTGTTAATATTATTGATATTATATTTTACAATTGTCACGAACTGATTGACGAATAAGTTTTTTGTCCTTAATTTTCCGTGAATTTCTTTGATTGCATTTTTATGATAGAGTAACATTGTCAGAAATCTTATAAATATTGCTTGGCGAGTGAGTGGTTGTTATGTGATCCAAAGTCCAAACCGGCATTGCATCACATTTCTATATTGTATTTGCTGCGAATTTACTTGGAGAATGGCTTGCTAGGACATTATTCTTGCTTTGTTGATTGGAAATTTGCTCTAGGATTAGAGATTTTTTGCATTACTCGAGTTTACGAGTTATTGGAAATTCAAGATGCTTTTCTGTCAGATCTTAACCTTGTGTATTTTACAGATTAGTTTGTACAAATTATTAGGTACATAAAGGCACCAATTCAGAGTGGATAAGGCTTGTTTAATTTATTTTTAGAGTATATTGGACGTTTTGTATGATTATTTGTCCCATTTTAGTTGTGATCCTGGTGCTGTTTATGACACTAAATTTTTTTTTTGTGTGAGTGCAGCTTCTTTGTTGTGTTCCAGTGCAGTTCTCGCGCAACCTTCTCTTTTGAAGCACAAGTCAGTATAGACTATAGCACATGATCAAATTATTTATGTTTATGTTATCGAGTGTATTAAGTTCCGAATTGGACAAATAATAAATTTATCTGAATTTGGTTTCTGCTTATTGAACCTTCTTCACTGAAATTTGAAGGATAGCTAAAAAGATTGAAAGACAAAGGGATAGAAAAACCTTGATTTATTTACTTTAAAAGGGAAATAGCGGTGTGTTAGTCGTCACTTTCTAATCCTTCATTTTCACTCCTTTAACTGTAAGTTATATGTACTTGGTGAGTTGGCACCTCTCGCCATGAACAGTTTAGTCTAAATAGGGAGAGTTAGAATGAAAGTATTATTTTTCACTTCATTTTGAGGTCGAGTTAACTCTTGTAAAGTCAAGTGGTTTTCATTGATTGTTTAATTGCCAATTAGTGAATAAATTTGGAAACGAAAAACATTCCATGTTGGAACATGCCGGGCAATAGCCACATTAGCGCCTTCAAGGTTTTACGGGAGAAAGCAGAATATTGTGATATTTGTTGATTTATGGAAATCTGAATATTCTGCAATATATTAGACGATGGTAGAAGCATATTAGGTTTATGGAAAATTCCTACAAATATGGTATTGGATTTATGGAATATATGAGATATATTGTGATAAGGAAAATCCCTTTATTTATGGGATTTGGATATGCTTCAAAAGTAGATAAGGAATAGGAAAATAATGAAGATAATCATGGAGAGTTCCGATCTGCTCATGGCTTCAAAAGGGGACATCACAGCTGCATTGGACTTACGAACTTAATTGCGAATATCTTCACACAGATTTTTCTATCTTTCTGAGAGTTTTGCAAAGGGCCAACATATACATGTTCCAACATACGTGACATGTCACTTAAAGTTTTGAATCATATGCCTTAATTCCTTGGGAGGAGGAGATCCAGCGTCGACGAGTTTTGAGGTCAAAGGGAGTCTGATCAAGGCGGATTGGTAGCAAGGGGAGCTAACAGAATTCACACATTTAATTAGTAAAGATAAGTATTTTGTATAGTGTACTATGTACTGTATCTTCCAGATTAGTGGATTCATTCTGAACTGGACCAGGCCCCGCCAATGTAGGTGGATTTCACCGAACTATGTAACTAAGTCTCATGCCTTCATGCTTTACTTGTTGCATACTTGGTTAGATAGGTTATGTTGGAACATAGCTGTAATAATTAAGAATATTCGATAAAACCAATTTTCATTTGGTATCAGAGCACAGTCACTTATTTTTTTCCTTGGTTGTGTTAAGGAAAGTGTGATCCAGTTTTACCATGGCAACTAAAGAAGGAGCTTCGGTGTCTTGGCCACCTCTACTGGAGGGCAACAACTACAACTATTGGAAGGCACACATGTGAGTCTTCATCAACTCACTGGATGAACTTACTTTGCACTATGTTGAAAATAAGTGGAATCACCCCTACTGAAGATGCAGAAACAAGCTCTAAGGAAACTCAAAGACAAATCTACTTGGCCTCCTAATGAACTCAAGGCCTCACTGCCAAACTCAAAAGCATTAAATGCTATCTTCACGGTAGTTGATGAAAATCAGTTCAAACTCATCTCTACATTCCATCAGGCCAAGAAAGCGTGGGATATTCTGTGAACTGTTCATGCAGAAACCAGTTGAGTTTGAGAATCTAAATTACAAATATTGGCTACAAAGTTTGAGGAACTCAAAATGGAAGAAGATGACACTATTACTGCATTCAACAGGAAACTCAAGGACATCTCCAATATGGCGTATCAACTTTAAAAAGTTTACAAAGAGTCAAAAATAGTGAAAAAAAACCTTGAGATCACTTCCTAAGAGGTTTGCAATGAAGGTTGCAGTAATAGAAGAATCAAGAGATGTAGCCACCATGAGTCTAGATTAATTAATGGATCGTTACAGACTTATGAGATGACATTCCAACAAACTACAAAAAGGGTCCAAAAGGAGTTGGTGTTCAGAACATCTTCATCAAAGGACAATCACGAATCTGACAGTGAAGATGAATTTAAAAAACTTGTACTTCTCACAAAAAATATCTCAAGAATTCTGAAGAAAGTAGTAAAGAAGAAGTCGCGGGAAAGGTTTGGTGGAAATAGACCAAGGCCACAAGAATTTGGAAATAACTGTGGGACACGGTTTGAACAAGGGAATCAGTAGTTTCCCAGAATCAAAGTGGTGAATTAAAACAGCCTGGACGAATTCAATGCAGAGAATGTGAAGGATATGGTTATATCCAGGTTGAATATGCAAATCCCAGAAGTAATGGGGAAAATCATATGTCACCTCATAGAGTGAAGATGAAGAAGATGAGAAAGACAAAGAGGAACTTACGAGCAACTATGTGGCATTTGGAGCAAAGATTCATAGTGCATCAGATGATGAATGTTCCAACATATCAGATATGATCAAAGTTTTATGTTCCAACATAGATTCGGATGAGGTGTCTAGTGATGATGATATACCTGCTATGAGTAATGAAGAAATCTACAGTACATATGAAAAGATGTATGCTATGTGGCTCCAAGTTGTTGATACAAACAAAGTACTGAAGGAAGAGAAAAATCATTTGGCTGAGATAGAGAAGGAGTTGTGTGTGGAAGTTGTTGAACTCTGAAAAGAGAATGATGAGTTAAATGTGAAGCTAATTTCAGCAACCAAGATAGCTGGGACGTCTGAAGTTGCTATTACCAAGCTGAAATTTGGAAAAGAAAAACTTAATGATATTCTAGTTATGGGAAGAGTTTTTGAGATCAACACGGAATTGGGTATGACAACCTACCTAAGAACACAGTCACGCTCAAGTCGAAGATTCGAGAGGTAAAAATAAAGTTTGGCAAACCTCATCAAAGGAAGTCTCACATCTGTAGCTACTGATCATATCAAGGGCACACAGAGGAACAATGCCAAAAATTTCTCGGAAACATCATGACTGGACGAAAACTCTTGGTATGTTCTAACATAGACGAGGTTAAGAAATCAAAGATAGTCAGTAAGGTATGGGTTGACAAAAGCTCTAGTAGTTGCTTGTTGCACATAATTCTCTTATAGCACATTCCAGAGATTCGTGGTACTTTGATAGTGGCTGGTCTCGCCACATGATTGGCACTCAGAAATTAGTCACAAACATCCCACCATATGATGGTGGTTTTGTTACCTTCGGCGTTGAAAATAAAAGTAGAGTAGTTGGAAAAGGAGAACTACAAATTGAAGGATTCTAAGTATTCACCAGTGTTTTGTTTGTTGAAGACTTAAAGGAAAATCTGCTAAGTATAAGCCAACAGTGTGATGACAATATGATTGTGGAATTTTAGAAAGATAAATGTATAGTGACACACGGTGAAGCCAAAGTCCTTTCAGGCATTCAATCATCAGATAATTTCTATTTGCTGGAACAGGAAGTGAAGTGTGTGATCTCTAAACAAGATGAAGGATCTCTGTGGCACAAAAAACTTGGTCACATCAATTACAAAACCTTGGTGAAAATTGCAAATGCAAAGACAGTACGAGGTATGCCTACATTAACAAGCAAAGGCGGAATATTCTGTGGACCATGTCAACAAGGTAAACAAATTCGATCTCCCCACTCTTCAGTTCATTATATAACTACCTCAATAAATCTAGAATTACTGAATATGGATCTGATGGGTCCAATCAATACACCTAGTATAGGTGGCAAGAAACATATCTTTGTATGTGTTGATGATTTCTCCAGATTTACCTGGCTAGCCTTTCTAAAAGAAAAAACTAATACTGTGGAAGTCTTTAGAAGTCTTGTGATAAAATTACAGACAAAAAATAGGAGTCCAATTGGGAAGATTGTTAGAATTTGCATTGATCATGGCAGGGAATTTGAATACTCTCAATTCACCGACTCCTGTGATGAGCTTGGAATTTAACATGAGTTCTCTGCACCAATCATCCCTCAGTAGAATGGTATTGTGGAACGGAAAAATAGGACTCTTCAGGAGATGGCCCAAGTTATGTTAGCCGAGTAAGAAATTCACAAAAAATGGTGGGCAGAAGCCATTAATACAGCTTGCTATACAAACAATCGAGTGTATCTACGTCCATTCATACGAAATACGTCCAACGAGATTTGGAAGGGCAGGAAGCCAAATGTCTCATAATTTAATGTGTTTGGAAGCAAGGGCTACATTCTCAGAGATAGAGAACAATTGGCAAAATTGGACAATCATAGTGATATTAGAATTTTTCTTGGTTATTCTGTGAACAGCTGGGCATATTATGTTTACAATCTTCAAACAAATACACTTATGAAATCCATACATGTTATTGTGGTTGATTCTGACGAAGAACAAGGTTCAAGTGATGGAGAAGATGAACCTGATAAAACCATGTTCCAACACAGCACAGTCAACCTGACGAGCCAGACTCTTCACATGTTGGAATATCTTAGCAGAAAAATTATACTGATGAGCCTGAGGATACTAAATATGTTGGAACATCATCCCTCTTTTCCTCAGAGCATGTTCCAACACAAGAGCAACTAGTACCAATGACAAAAAGTACTTGCTCAATCCCTCAGGTTGATTACAATAAATTGGTTGGATTACAATGTTTCATCTCTCTCATTAAACCCAAGAACTACAAGGAGGCCTTACTTGATGAATACTGGATTGCGGAAATGCAAGAAAAACTTGGTCAGTTTGCACAAAATAATGTATGGTATCTCACTCATCGTCCTAAAGGTGTGAATGTTATTGGCACAAAGTGGATTTTCAAGAATAAATCAGGTACTGATGGACAAATCACTCGTTGCTCAAGGATATACTCAAGTTGAAGGAGTCGACTTTGATGAGACGTTCACACCAGTTTCCGGGTTAGAGTCAATTCAAATTTTACTTGCTATTGCCTGCACTTTGAACTTTACAGGTGGGTGTTTCTTTATTGGCATGAATCTAGTTTCTTGGTATAGTAAGAAACAAAATTTGATCTCTCTATCTACTATGGAAGCTGAATATGTTGCTGCAGGATGTTGTTGTGCACAACTATTATGGATGAATCAAATGTTAAACGACTATGAAATTCATCAAGGGCCTTTAAAGATCTTACGTGAGATCTTGTTGAAAGAAAGGAATTGGTAGTGGTCTATGTTACAACATTTGTGCAATTTGCAGATATCTTCACAAAACAGTTGGATACTGCCACATTTGAGCTACTCCTGCCACATTTGAGCAACTGAGACAACACTTAGGTGTTTGTCAGATTTGAGATATTTTTTATATAGCTTTCATTTAGTTGTAAATATTTTTTTCCGCGTTATTTTTGTTCAGAAAGTCTGAAAAACAAAAAAAATAGAAAAAATAAAAACTAACAAAATAGGAGTTATGGTATGTTGGAAGTTCAAGAAGGTGTGACTTGATTTGACAAGAGAGAAAAGTGAAATCATCACTCTCCTTGGAAAGAAAAATAGGCTTGTGCAGTAAAAGAGAAAAATAGTGAAGAGTTTGTTTTGGTTCAAAATTGTCTCCATCTCTTCATATCCCTCTATTTTCGGCATGCACTCCCACATTATTTTGTATTTTTAGATTTATTATTGCCAATTCTTTTTTGAGAATGTATCTTAAATAATCTGAGCAAAGATCCTTCTCTTCACAATGAAACCTTTGCCGAAAAAATGTCTTCAAGCCCAAAAGTCTCCATGGCCGAAAATGAGACTCAAGAAAATTCTCACCCTCCAGAGAATGTCAATGGTGAACAGAGGGAAGAAACTGAGGTGTCAATGGAGGGGAACTCAATTGGCGAAAGCGGCCAGAATGAAGAACTCAAGAGCAAGGGTAAATCTTCCCATCAAAAGGTAACTGGTCTGGATCCCCCTACTCTGAAGTTGCATGGCATAGAGTTTAAATCTGTTGATGATTATTTTCAGTGGGTTGAAGCTAGTAGGATCACGATAGATTTGTCTAAGTTTAAGAATTTAAAAGGGGAATTCCTCAATGTGAATGTTAGGGAACTATTTTCTAGAGATATTGGTGAGTTTGAGGACATTGAAAACCTTAATAATAGGGTGCTGAGAGGAAAATATGGCGTGTACAATGGGAAGGATAGGTTTCATGTGTATTCATCTATTCCTGGCCCAGCAATGTTTAAATTGAGGAAATCGGTGACGATGAAGCTGAGGGTCTAGAAGTGATTAAGTCCACTGATAGGATGCCCTTAGGATTTTATTATGATGAGGCTACCAAGTGACTTGAGGAACTTAGAAATCCAGTGATCATTGAGATTGCAGACACTGAAAAAGGAGATAGTGTTGGGTATGTTCCAACACAGAGGGCAGAGTCAGAGATGGCTAAAGATATGGAGGTTGTTGATGATGATATGGGAGGTCAAGACCAGGTTGACGTTACTGGGAATGCATATGATGACTTTGAATATTCAGAAGGAGAAAAGACAGGAGGATTTGACTTGAGGCAAGAGGAATTAGGCAATGAGCTGCATGTTGGAACACATGGTGAAGCAGATATAACTGAGCAGGAGGAAGAGTTTGAACAGGCTGAGTGTGTTCCAACACAGGAACCAAACCTGAACTACTCCAGTGATGAATTATTGGATGAATTCTTTCAGGCTACAAGGGCCAAGACGAAGATGTCAGGTGCTGAGGTTTCTCCACTAGCCAAAAGATCCAAGAAAACTCAAGCTACTCCAAAGAAGAAGAATTTGCCACCACCTCCTTATGTAAGTGAGGTTTTGTCCTTCTCATACTTTGATATTAAATGTGAAGAGATGGGAGAGATTTTTACTGAGCGGAAGATAATATCTGAAAGGCCAATGAATTTAGAGGCTTATAGGTCCAGTGGTTTTACTGATTTTTTGAAGTTGATTGGGATGAAGAGAGCTGCCAATGTGCAACTCCAGTATAACAAGCAGGTTGTTACTAAAGTTTACTCAAACTTGATGGCTGGAAACCTAGAAATTGACTCCTCATGGTGTGATAGAGTTTATATTAGGGGGGAAGTGATAGATTTCTCTGTTGCCAAGATGAATAAAATTTTAGGGCTCAAAACTCCTGATTTTGAAGGTGTCTTTCCGGATGATTTGGATGTGTCTGATGACAAGATTCTGGAAGTAGTTTATGGTGGATACAAGATTAAGTGGCCGGAAACAGGGTATTCACATGCATCTTGCCTATCTTCTAGGTTTTTAGGCAGTATCAGGTAGCTGTGGACTGCTGGATGCCATCTTCCAACACTACAGCTCAGACAAGAGAAATGGCAAAACTGTTGTACTGTGTTGGAACATAGAAGCCAGTGAACCTAGGGTTATTCATTCAGCAAAATCTGGTTAGGCAAGCTATTACTCTGAAGGCTAACATGCTCCGGTGTACCCGTGTTTGATTTCTGCATTGGCTAGGAGTGCAAAGGTGAAGGGCAAGGAAAAGGATGCATTATTGATACAGAGTTTCTTTGGCCAAACAAGAAGACTTTTGGAATGAGACAAGTGCATGATCTACCTTAGAATCCAGAGGCTTCCATTTCTACAGACGCTGAGAAAAAGGCCTAGCTAGTGGTTCTTAATTCAAGGTTGGGGTCTATAGTCATCCAAATAGCGCCTCTTGAAGCAGAACATGCCAAGATTGAGGAGGAGAAGGCTCTGTTAGAAGCACAGGATGCTGCTCCTGAACATAATTAATGGTCCTACAGTGTCTATGTTCTAACATAGACCACATAATGGGTTCAGGGGGAGCTGATTTCATTTTTTATTTCTTTGCTTTATTTCCGTTGGCATATTCATGGCCCCAGGGGGAGAGTATTTTGGATAATTTTGGATATTATTTTTTATCGGATGACTGTAATTTGAATTATTTCGTTATTCCGGCATTCTGGCATTCTAGTGGTATTCTTATATAATCAGATTCAGTATTTGTCATATGTTCCAACATAGGTGAATTTCTGGAAGATTTATGTGTATGATTGGAAGTTTTTCGTTGCGTTCTTATTTCCAAAATGGTTGGGTCCACAAAATGCTAAAGGGGGATATTGTAAAGTTAATGGTTTTTATTGATTGTTTAATTGGCAATTAGTGAACAATTTTGGAAACGAAAAATATTCCATGTTGGAACATGCCGGACAGCAGCCACATTAGTGCCTACAAGGTTTTATGGGAGAAAGATGAATATTGTGGTATTTGTTGATTTATGGAAACCTCAATATATTGCAATATATTAGGCGGTGGTAGAAGTATATTAGGTTTATGGAAAATCCCTACAAATATGGTATTGGATTTATGGAATATATGAGATATATTGTGATAAGGAAAATCCCTTTATTTATGGGATTTGGATATGCTTCAGAAGCAGATAAGGAATAGTAATATCATGGAGATAATCTTGGAGAGTTCCGATCTGCTCATGGCTTTAAAAGGGGACATCACAGTTGCAATAGACTTACGAACTTAATTGCGAAAATCTGCACACAGATTTTCTATTTTTCTAAGAGTTTTGCAAAGAGCCAACATATACATGTTCCAACATACGTGACATGTCGTTCAAAGTTCGGAATGATATGCTTTAATTCCTCGGGAGGACTATTTCTAGCGTCGACGAGTTTTGAGGTCAGAGGGAGTCTGATCAAGGCAAATTGGTAGTTAAAGAAGCTAGCAGAATTCACACTTTTAATTAGTAAAGATAAGTATTTTGTATGGTGTACTTGGTACTGTATCTTTTAGATTAGTGGATTCATTCTGAAGTGGGTCAGACCTTACAGATGTAGGTAAATTTCACCAAACTACGTAACCAAGTCTTGTGTCTTCATGTTTTTACTTTATTGCATACTTAGTTAGATAGGTTATGTTGGAACATAACAGTGATAATTAGGAAAATTTGGTAAAACCAAATTTCTCTGAATCTCCATGGGTTGCCATAAAAATGGGATTTACACTATCCTTGAGACCCGTTATAGTAGAATATAGAAGAAATCTAAGTGGGAGCTGTCAAATTCATTTTACTAGGTGGCATTCTTCTAAGGAAAAAATACTCTACTTCACCTGAATAAGATGGAAAAGGATGTACACATTTAAAATTCTTCCTTCGAAGATGATGAGCAAAATCTGAGTACAAACTATTTTTCTTGGTGTGATCGGATATTCAGATCTCGTTGTTTATCAATCATGATTCATATTCTTATGTCTCTGAACTCGTAAAAATATGCATGGGCAGGTTTGCTTTAGATCATGTATTACTTGCCCATGGTGGCTGCTCCCTCTAGGTCTAAAATGATCTTCCCTCGCACTGTAAAGTTCCCCTTTACCTCCCTCTCCCCCCGCCCGAAACTCAATCACCTCTCTTGGAGCTTCAAGCTTGAGCTCATGTTCAATTATTCATAGAGTTCCGGATGAATTTGATGGATATATAATTCACTGGCAGCAGAGATCCAATCGACGGAGGCAGAGACGAGCAGGCGGAGGCGAGCGATCGATGGAGGCAAACGAACGATAGAGCTTTACGGCAGAGGTGATTGATTCAGTTAGCATTCTTAACAATAATGAGATGATACCCGCAAGGGACAAACTAAAAATGTTTGCAGGAGCCGAACTGTTAAAGGGACGACGTCAGCAAGCATAGTCAGCCCTTTGTTATTGTAAAAAATGGAGAGATTAAGAATAGATGTCAGTGCATACTCCTGTTTGATAATCGTCGCATGTCAGTTGACAAGAGATTGATTTCATTCATTATTCAATAAATTCTAAACAAAATGATTACCGTACTTTTATTTTATTTCTTATAGTTACTTTTAGATGAAACAACATTATAATTTTATCTTAATTTTTATTTTAAATATGAATAAATACTACATTTTAATTAATATTTAATATTCATTATTCCCTGTATAAGCATATATCTATATAAACTTTTCTGATTCTGACATCCTCTACTTTACGTCATCTTCCCTTATCTAGACAAGAAAAAGCCTTTTGCATGACAAGCATGGATTCCAACAAGAGGAGAGGTACATCTCCTTTTTATGAGAGTAGATACTTGAGCCATAAACATGTTCTTATTATTACTTGACATAGATGGGTCTTTTTCAATTATTTTATAGCGGATTAAACTTTACTCTTCTTTTTAATCCTCCTATGGAACCAGTTGATGAAAGTGACAAGAAATGCTAAGAGAAGAAAAGGCTATGCTGAGATGCCACCTGAAAAGAAAGATGAACTTTTACTTCGACAGAGAGCATATAAATCATTGAGGAAAAATTCTTCTGTTCGAAATCAGATGCGGGGTGCTCACAATTGGATCCAAGTTCTCATAATACAAGTGTTAGTATTAAGGAAAATCAATATTATATGAATAGTATCATTTTCCTTTCCAGTATAGGTCATTTTTAACATTATATAATGTACCCCAGATCATGAATACAATTACAACATTACACCCTTATTTTCTACATGGTATTAGAGTCTAAAATTCTGAAACCACAAAGATTTTTCCACTGCCAATTTCCACCAGAGTCGTCGCCGATCAACAGCCACGCGTACACAACACGCGTCGCCCATGTCTGCCACTGCTCTCCATCGACCGCCATCCACCGATCGTGACAACCATCACAACGGTTGCCGCAATTTTTCCAACCTGCCCGCTGCCCCAATCTACCTACGTGTACCACACACACACACCAACACCGTTGCTTCAAGCGCCGCCGCTTCCGCTCTTTTTTGCTATCTGATTTGCCATGTGATTTTCTGCCTGCCGCATATCTTCTCCTATATCGAATCCCGATTCAGGTCTCGATGCCGTATAGCTTTCCCCCATTACCGCCAAAGCTGATCCAATGATCTACATAATCTCAATGCTACAGATGTTATAGCAGGTTTACTTAAGGAGTTGCAATTGCAATCTGGTACTTGCCAGAATGTACTTGTTCATCGATCTGTGAACTCTCCATACTAACTCGACCCTTCTTACGGTCCCAGTTTGGTCATCTGTTCTGTCATATTGAAGGTTGAAGAAAATTACCTTGAATGGATTACTGTGATTCGTAGTGCTTTGTTTGCTAAGAAAAAGATTGGTTTCATTGACGAAACCATTACTAAACACCTGGCTGGTGATCCCAATTTTTATAAAGGCCTGGAGTGAATGCTAACCTTGTTTTCTGGATCTTACAGACTGTTGATCCAGCTTTACGATCTACTACGACTTACTTTTTCACTGCTAGGGAGCTGTGAAATGACCTTGCTAGACGTTTTTCTCTTGGAAATGGTCTGAAAATTCTGCACATGCATGGTGATATTCAAAACGGTTGGCATAATGGTTAGACTATTTCCATTTATTTTGGCAAACTCAAGAAGCTGTATGATGACTATAACTTCTTCAGCCTCCCTGGGTTTGTTCTTACGAAGCTTACAAACCATTGTGCACATGTAATTGTGCTGCTACTATCTTCCATGATCAAGATAATGAGTTGATTTATCAATTTCTCCTCGGTTTAGATAAAGGCTATCACACCTTGTGATCAAATGTCATGACTTAAGAACCGCTGCCATCTGTCATACATGTGTATGCCCTTGCAGCTTAGGACAAGAATCACAAAGCCGTCATTCAGTTTTGTGAGTCTTCAACTGATTCCTTGCCATATGCTGCTCATCGCCCACCACCTTCAATACCTTCAATTGGAGTTCTCACTACAACTGAATGCAAGAATTTCATTTGTACGCATTTTCATCGCAAGGGTCACGACAAAGCCATCTGTTTCAAGCTCAAAAATGTCTAGAATGGTTCACAGAGATGAGGGACAGAGAAAACATCGCAAAGAATATTTTGCCAACTCAGCCAGTCATTGCCGGACTCAACGTTCTAGCCGATGGCGCCGTTGTGACCCTCCAACCTTAGCCGCCCTTTGCCGGTGCGCTAATGTCACTGCCAGGATTTGTGGTGGCCGCCTCCTCTGGTGCTCTTCCTCATTCTGATTACGATCTACTCTGTCTGATGACCAATGGAGTACAACCATACATTTATTTAATAAATTCAATTATCTTACCAACCATGGGTCAGGTAAGCCTACTTTACATTGGATTCTTGATTTGGGTGCCACATATCACATAACTGGTGGCAAGTGTTCTCTTACTGATCTTACTACGGCTATTGATTATGTGAATGTTCTACTGCCTAATGGATCAGTGTCGTCTGCACAAATAATACTTGTGTTCCCTACTCTATGTGTCATAGAGCAAAACATACTAGACATAGTTTTCCTTTGAGTTCTTCAAATGCTAGCTCTTTGTTTAAATTAATACATTATGATGTTTGGGGGCCTTATCGCTCACCATCTTCTAGTGGTACATTTTATTGTTTAACTATAGTTGATGATTATTCCCAAGCTGTTTGGATTTATTTATTAGTGAATAAGTCTGATGTAGCTTCTAGATTTATACAATTTTGTGCTTTGATCAAGAATTAGTTTGGGCACTCCATTCGTCATGTTTATGTTGATAATGGTACAAAATTTATGCCTTTAAGATCATACTTTGATGAATCTAGCATCATTTTTTAGACTTCTATAGTTGATACACCATAGCCAAATGGTCTTGTGAAGGGCAATCATCGTCATTTGTTCAATTGTGGCTCGTGATTTATGCTTTCAAGCTAATTTGCCAATGGCCTTTTGGGGAGAATGTGTTCTCATTGCCGCGTATTTGATTAACCGGACACTGATGAAGAACCTCAATGAACGCACACTATTTGAGTTACTCTATGGCCGCACTCTAAACTACAAGCTTTTGCGAGTCTTTGGTTTCTTGTGTTATGCCTCATACATTCCCAGATATCATGACAACTTTTCACCCAGAAGTCGATGATGCCTTTTTCTCGGGTATCCTAGTGGAAAGAAAAGCTATCACCTTTTTGATTTGGAATCATGCACCTTTTTCAATAGTTGAGATGCTGATTTTTATGAAGACTAATTTTTTGTCCCTTTCGTACCTATTCAGCCTGCACAATTGCAAACTGACACTTGGATTGATGACTCTCTGTCATCAGCTCCATCAGTGACTCTCGGTGGCGCCAACACCTTGCCATCAGCATCCCCTTCGCCGCCACTAGATTTTAATTCTGCACCGATATCCAATTGTAGTCTTGTCCGGAGGAAGAGAAGTCATAGTTCAAGTCTCATTGTGCTCAAGAGCATTAATTTCAGACACCTCAAAATAAGTGGGATGATCTTTACTAGAAGTTACTGCACCCAAAAATCGAGAATGCATACTAGAAAATTTATTGCAATTTACACAATCAGTTAAAGGATAGAGAACACCAAAGAATAATAATGGTACAGGAGTGACCATAGCAGTGAGGGGAGGGTGATAACAACAGACATAGAGCAGACATAGTCTTACATGTAAGCAGGAGATCGACGATCGTGATTACTATAACAAACAGTAGGTGGATTGGCCACAGAAGGCGAGCCGGGGAAGTAGGTGACAGCAATTTGGGCACCGAGTTGGTAGCGGTGAGCGACAGGGATGCCGCGTCAGACGATGGAGCCACCACTTTGAGGGGGGAGCAACTAGTGGCGCTGACGGTAACGCTAGCCAACAATCTGCATCGTTGGTCAAAGGTAGCGGAGTTTATAGTACCAAGTTCAAAGATGACGGTACCATTCAACATCACAAAGTTCGTATGGTGGTATTGGGTAATCGTTAGATTGAGGGAACTAACTATATTGTGACATATGCTCCTATTATGAAGATGAGTTATGTTCGCCTATTTCTATTTGTTGCATTCATTCATAGATGGGAACTTCATTAAATGGACATACATAGTGCTTTTCTACATGGTGATCTTCATGAAGAGGTGTTTATGTGCCCTCCTCTAGGCTATCCTGCACCCCGGCCTAGTTTTTTGGCTCCATAAATCTCTTTACGGCTTGTGACAAGCTCCTCGCAACTTGTTTGCCAAGTTTACTCGGGCTCTACGTGCATTTGGCATTTTTCAGACTAAGGCTGATTACTCTCTTTTTGTTTACTCTCATGGTTTGGATTGTTTGCACGCCCTTGTCTATGTGGATGATTTGGTCATTGTTGGTAGTTCTTTATCACTAATCTCTGAATTTGGGAAGTACGTGAGCTCTTGTTTTCACCTAAGGGATCTTGGCACACCTAACTATTTCTTGGGTATGGATATTGCTAGAAGA
The DNA here is from genome assembly GCA_037428765.1 of Rubia yunnanensis. Taxonomy (NCBI): domain Eukaryota; kingdom Viridiplantae; phylum Streptophyta; class Magnoliopsida; order Gentianales; family Rubiaceae; genus Rubia; species Rubia yunnanensis. Next base: position 32,000,591 of record CM075067.1, on the reverse strand, counting down.
TCAGATGGGATGTTTCTTCCACAAAGGAAATATGCCCTTGAAATTTGATCAGATACAGGTTTATTGGCTACGAAACTGACTAATTTTCCAAAGGAGCAGCAACATGATCTTGCGCGTATGGATGGGCCACTTTATAATGATCATGAGTAGTATTGGAACCTTGTTGGTCATCTCATTTATCTTTACACATCTTGAGCTCAATTATTTGGTTCATATGCTTGCTCAATTTATGAAGTGCCACTAGCAAGCTGCACTGCGAGTTCTACACTACTTGAAGAGTCATCCTAGTAAAGGTTTATTCTTCTCTTCACATAGTTCTTTACAATTGATTGATTTCTATGATTTTGATTAGGATGTTTGCCGCATTACACGGTGTTCTCTCTCTGGTTATTTTGTAATGGCTGGTGATTCTCCGATTTCATGGAAAACTAAGAAGCCACCGAGAATTTCTTGATCTTCTGTTGAAGCAGAGTATCGTGCAATGACAGTCACCTGCTGTGAGTTATTATCGCTAAAGTCTTTGCTTCGGTACTTAAGTGTTGTGCATTCTGCCCCCATGCAACTATTTTATGACAGTCAATCTACTCTTCATATTGTTGTCAATCCTTTTTATCATGAACATACGAAGTACATAGAGGTTAATTTTCAATTTGTTGGAGATCTTGTACAATCTGGTACTACTGTTATTCATCATATTCGCACTTATGATCAGTCTGCAGCTTTGTTCACGAAAGCTCTTGGACATAATCAGTTTCAGTTATCACTTGGGAAGTTGGGCATTCTTGATCTACATGCTCCAACTTAAGGAGGGGTATTAAGAAAAAAGAATAACTTATGAATATTACTCGTATTTGGAATAGTATCATGTTTCTTTTCTGTATAGGTCTTTTGTAGCACTATATAATGTACCTCAAATCATGAATACAATTACAACATTACACTCTTATTTTCTACAGGTAGGTTTCAATATATACCCATGATTTTCCTCATTACATTTTTCATGTTTAGGAATTAAATTTTATATTAACATATGTTTATTTTATTTTTCAGAGCATATAAAAAATGCAATCCATTCCTATTATGATATATTAGTTGTGAAGACGATACAATTTAGCCTTATTGTTTGACTTTAAATTTTATTGGTTGTTACTATTCATTCTTTTGTAGCGCAATAAGTACACTCTTCTTTTTTATCCTTCTATAGAACCAGTTGATGAAAGTGACTATAATGCTAATAGAAGAAAAGTTTATGCTGAGATTCCACCTGAAAAGAAACATGAAATTTTACTTCGACATAGATAATTTAAAGCATTGAGAAAGGTTTCATTGGCTTTGAAATTAGATGTGTGATGCTCACAGTTGAATTCAAGTTCACACAATACTACTGGTACGTTTCAATATATACCCGTAATCATTTTAATTTCATGCTTAGAAATAAATTTTTTTATTTACATGCATACTTATTTTCTAGAGCATATAAAAAACACACACCTGTCCTATTATAATATATTAGTTGTGAAGACGATCTGATTTATCCTTATTGTATAATTTTCAATTTCATTGTTTGTTTTCACTCATTCTTTTATAGCGCAATAATTATAATGTTCTTTTTTTTTATCATACTATGGAACAAGTTGATGAAGCGACAAGAAAGCCAAAAGAAGAGAAAGTTATGCTGAGATGCCACTTGAAAAGAAACATGAACTTTTACTTCGAAAGGGAAAATATACAACATTGAGGAAAAGTTCATTGGCTCCAAAATTAGATGTGGAATGCTTATAATTGAATTCAAGCTCCTATAATACAACTAGTACATTTCAATATATGCCTGTAATTTTCCTCATTTTATGTTTCATGTTCAGGAATTAAATTGTATATTAGCATGCTTATTTTATTTTTCAGAGCATATAAAAAACACACATATGTCCTGTTATAATCTATTAGCTGTGAAAATAATATGATTTATCATTATTGTATGACTTTAAATTTCATTATTTGTTATCATTCTTTTTTTATAACATTTACTCTTGATCAATTTCTCTTTCCATAATGGGGTTCACGTATATTGTTTATATAATTTGAAACAAAAAAATAATTAGGTGGAGTGATAAGAAAAAGGAAACACCTTGGATTATTGGATAATGTTCCAAATTGTGCTACAGTCTTGCCTACTATTAAGGATCAAGCTAAACTGTTCAAAGGAGAATCAAATCTTTTTTGTTGTTCTGGAGGTGAAATTTATTTTTAACCCATTCCAATGTCAGAAAAGTTGCAACACCACAATGAAAACATTTTAGGAGTAATATAAGGACGTATAACAACAATCCCGTCTTTACAACTTTTAGTCGAAGTTATAACCCACTTGACTGCACATTTGATAGTGTATATACTTTCAAAGTGCATGGTCAAATACACCATTTTCTTAATCCTTTGAATAAAATAGGAAAACACAAGTTGTCAAGAGTTCAACTTTATTTCTTTGACATTGATCATATAGAACTATGTGCATGACTTAAGGCATGCGATAAATTTGAAGAGAAGACTATGAAAGTGTTATCAAGGACAAGATTTATTTCTCCAAAACTTGAATGTTTCTTTTATATTTTACTTCATATTCTTACTTTATATTAATTCTTCAAAGGTTATAATTTCATTTATTTTTCATTAAATTCTACCTCAAATGATTAATTTTACTTTATAATTCTTATAGTTACATGAAATATATTTATAGTTTAATTTTTATTTAAAATATATAACGTAACTACATTTTGATTTAACAAATACTTTTAATAAAAAAACAACGCACGATGCACAATGGGACTCCAACTAGTTAAAGGTAAAAGAGATGGTGGCACTCTCCATGAAAAATGAAATCAAAGCATGAAGTTATTTTAAATAATAAGTAATCATTGTTTTTGTTGTAAGGTCCAACACGAAAAATAATTCATTCCTTATCCAACCATCCTTTACTATTTATCCAAGTTATATTTAAAATATTAATAATTTTATTTAATAATTAAATTTTGGTTCAATTTAGGATTAAAGTTTTTAGTTGATAATAAGATAGTATCAACGGCTGAGCGAAAAATTTCTGAGCGAAAAATTTCTCTTCTCTTCCACCTTCTGTCCTCGCCGGAACTGCTACTGCCGCCGTTAACGGCAACCTCAACTGTGAACATTTGAGCGACTGAGAAGGCCACTGACGAGCCGGTCGCGACAAAAAACCTTTTTCCTTTTCTTTCATACCGTTACCTAACAATAACGGTCATAAATGGACAGATCCCCTTTTCTTATGGCGGCACATCCGCCTGCCCGCGGTGGACAAAACCTTTCTCCAGGCCCTAGCAAACCGCCCCCCTCCACTGCATGCTAACCTTCCGTCCAATCCTGAAATTGTCCCAAGACGCTATATAAAAGAGATATAGCTTGCCTTGTCACGCGCAAAGAAGCCGAAATCCTCGCATCACACTATGAAAATGCCCTCGTTGGCAAATTTGCAAGAGGTAAGCCACTGATGGTCAAGCTAAATGAGGCGTTTCAATCTGTCGGTTTCAAAGGTAGCTTTCAAATCGGCTCGATTGATTTCAGACATGTCCTGATACGGTTCCAAGAAAAAGAAGACTTCCAGCGTTTCTGGCTAAAAGGCCATTGGATTTTCCTTGGTGCTCATATGAAAGTGCTGAAATGGACAATGGATTTTTCTCCAGAAGTAGAATCCTCAATCGTTCCAGTATGGGTTACTATCCCTTACGTACCTGTGTTTTTCTACAATACTGCAATGATAAAGTCGATGGGCAATCAAATTGGTAATTTCATAAAAATGGATGCTGCTACTGAGGCTCTATCTAGGCCATCTGCTGTCAAGCTATGTGTGGAAATAGATCTTAAGAAAAAACAGCCTACCTTCATTAGAGTAGGAATAGAGGAGGATGGGGTAGAATATAATGTGATGAAACTCCCTCTGGAATTTGAAGAGCTTCCACTGTACTGCTACCACTGTAAATCCATAGGTCATGATGACAATCAATGTGTACATCTCCACCCTGAACTTAAGAGAAGTAGACCTTTTAAGAAAGTTCATCCTACCATTGATGCCACTATGCTACATAAAGATGGAAAGGATGTGGTTCCTCCTGTTTTGAATGTTGGCTCATCTGGAGTTTCTTCTCAAGACAAGGCTCAGACAATTAAGTACCAGGAAAAGGCTCATAAATCCAAATATGTGCCAAAAACAAAAGTAGCGCTTACTGACGACCAGATGGTTGATAATAAGGCTGTAAACACTAAAGATGGAATTGTTGAGGAGGTTACTAAAGTCAATGAGGTCACTAAGGTCACCGAAGTCATCACTGAGGATAATGGGGAACCAGAACCTCCTATTAATTTTGTGAATGATGTACATCTTTCTATGGATGTTCCTGAAATTGTGGACATTACGGAACAAGAAGAAACCTCTCAACAAGAAGAAATCAATGAAGATTCTCAGTCAAAGGCCCCTGTGGTGGTCTCTCTAGCAGAAACTTCATCTGGATTCCATCTTCAGCACTCCGGCACACCTACACAACAACAATTTTCCCCCACTCAGGACCTTCACCCTAAAACCTATGCTGGCAATTCCTCCTCCTCTGCACCACCACACTTTAACAGTAAGAAAGCATCTGCTAGGGATGACACCCCGGCCAAAAGAGGTAAGACTTTCTCTCCTTTGAATACAATTTTGGCTGCTAAAAATTTTATCTTCTCTCAGCAGAGATCCAAACAAAACAGGTTCCTTCTCCTGGCTGAACCTGAAAACCCTGTGGAAGTTTCTGAATTGGTCTCCGAGGCTCCTGCTACCAGTGCTGAGGGTCCGGCTCCCAGTACTGAGGTTCCAGAAATCTCTATTTTAAATCCTCCTCAGGATATGCCTCACACAGGTAAGTCCCACAAAGAACCAGAAAAAGTCCTCCAAGTCTAGGAAACCTGCTAAATTAGACAAGAAGGAAAAATCTGGCACTTCAGCTAATGAGACCTATTTAACTCAGTTAAATACTATCATGACTAGATCAAAAAGCACTAATGATGTTTCTCTATGAATAGCAAAAATATAAAAATAAAATTCCTGGTTTGGAATCTCAGAGGAATGAACACTTCTATGCTTAGACTTTCTAATCTAATCACTAGGAACAACTTTGAACTTCTCTGCATTATTGAACCTAAACATGATAACATGCAATGCGAACATTATAGACAGCTACTTCATTATGACAATTGCATGTATGCCAGTAATGGTCAGATTTGGCTTTTTTGGAATACCAACTTGTCATTATCTGTTAAAGCTGATAATCTTCAGTTTCTAGCTATAACTTTGAACTCTCTGACCCTCAATAAAAGTATGGATGCATTTTTTGTTTATGGTCTGAGAACTAGAAATGGTAGGAAAGATCTATGGTCTGACCTTAGGTCTTTTGTTCACTCTGAGTCAATTTTTATTGGAGATTTCAATGCTATTACATCTATAAACGAATATAAAGGTCCTTCTACTCCGAAACTTGGTAGTATGAAGGATTTTAATGAGTTTATTAATGTAATGACACTGGATGAAATAAACACTGTTGGGAATTTTTTTTAATTGGAGCAATAACAGACTTAGGAACCATACTAGACAAAGGTTTGATAGAGGTAGGGCGGCGCCAAAAAGCAAGATAGGGCGGCGCCAAAAAGCCGTATAGTGTAGGAGCGCTCCAATTTATTGGCTTAGTCTTTAACTTTCATTTTAAAATCCAGCTCGCTCCCGGCTACGTGTCCTTTGGACCCTTCGCCCGCTTAGAAGTGGATTCGAACCACTGACACAAGGATTTTCAGTCCTTTGCTCTAACCAGCTGAGCTACCTGAACCACTTTCCTAAAGTATGTTTTCTTCATCGAATAGCGCCCTCTGTACATCATCATGGTCATCCACTTTTCCTGACTATTCTGTTCAAGTTTTAAATAGAGCTTCTTCTGATCACAATCCTATGATTCTTTCCATTGGCAGTGATATTCAATCTGTCCCTAGGCCTTTTATATTTCTGAATACTTGGTATAAAAGGAAAGAATTCAGGGATGTTATCAAACAGAACTGGAATCTTCCTATTCGTGAAACAGGAATGCTTGGCTTTTTTCTTAAATTAATAAGACTGAAGAAGGAGCTAAAAATTTGGAATAGGGACCACTTCGGTAATGTCCATGAGAATGTGATTAAGGCTGAATCAGTTCTAGGTTTCCATGAATCTGAATATGATATAAATGCTTCCATTGAAAACCTGGTTAGAGTAAAAGAAGCTAAGGCTAGGTTGGTCAAAGCTCTCACAGAGCAAAAGAATTTTTGGAAACATAAGGCTAGGGTAAAATGGCTAAAGGAAGGGGACAGTAATACCAAATTCTTTCATAACTCTGTTAAAGAATGAAAAAGTAGGCTTGGTATCACAAAAATTAAGAGCAGTAATAACCAATGGCTAGATAACATGTAAGATATTGAGAATGAAGCCATTAACTATTACAAGGATCTCTTAACCGAAGATAGTTCCCCTGATAGCAACCTGTTTTAATATCATTTCTTAAGCCAAATCCCTAAATTGATCAACAGTGAAGACAATGCTAAATTGCTACAACCTGTTGTACTTTCTGAGCTTAAAGAAATAGTTTTTAGCCTGAACAGAAATGGAACTCCTGGTCCTGATGGATTCCCTCCCATTTTCTATATCAAATCATGGGATGTCATTGTCAATGATTTATTGTCCGCAGTACATGATTTTTTATCTAGCAGCAACATTCCTAGGGGTATCGGCAGCACTTGGATCACAATTATCCCTAAAAAGGATATTCCCGTGTCTTTCGATGATTATAGGCCAATAAGTCTTTCTAATGTTGTGAATATAATCTGCTCTAAGGTGCTTATGGAAAGACTTAAACCCCTTATGCCCAGGATTATCTCTCCACAGCAAACTGCCTTTCTTAAAGGAAGAGATATCTCTGATAATGTTCTCTACCTTCAAGAAATGGTCAGATTCTTGCACAGGAAAAATAGAACTCCTAATTGTATTTTTATACTAGACCTCAGGAAAGCATTTGATAGAGTTAAGTGGTCCTTTCTATATTGCGTGCTAGCTAAATTTGGTTTCCATGCTAAATTCATTTTTAGTATTATGAAGAATCTATCACAGTCATGGTTCTCAATTCTGATAAATGGTAAGCCTGTGGGTTTTTTCCAAGCATCAAGAGGTCTTTAACAAGGTGATCATCTCTCTCCTTTCTTGTTCAATATTTTTTCAGAAGCATTTAGCAGAAGCTTAGCTTTTATTTTTTTTAAAATGGTAAGCTAGCCTACTATGATTTACCAGGTCAGGCTCTTCAAACCTCTCACCTCTCCTATGCAGATGATACTGTGGTTTTTCTTAAAGCTAATACTCAAACTTTGATTAGGTTTAAAGCCTTCTTATCTAAGTTTGAGGATACTACTGGCCAAAAGATAAACTACAACAAGAGTGATATTTTCATTAGTAGGCATGCTTCTGTTCATCAAATTACCTCTGGTAGGACAATTCTTGGCATGAAAATTGGTAAACTTCCTTTTAAATACTTAGGTGTCCCCATCTTTCATGGCTTTGCAAAAAAAATATTTTTCCAACCATTAATGGAACAGATTGATTCTAGGTTAAATAGTTGGAAAAATAAGTGGCACTCTCATTCAGTCATGTATTTATTCTACTCCACAGCATATTTGGTCTGTTCTTAAACCTTCAAAGGAGATTATTCACCGCCCATAGTCTTGGTGATTACTTCTCGGAGCACGGCATTCATCGGCAACTCACGGCACCATATACACCGCAGCAAAACGGCGTAGTTGAGCGACGAAACCAAACCGTGGTTGGAATGGCTCGCTGCCTTTTGAAGGCTAAGGAGATGCCGATGAAGTTCTGGGGAGAAGCAGTGACGACGGCGGTCTATTTGCTGAACCGTGAAACGATGAAAAGTGTAGCGGGCAAGACACCCTACGAAGCTTGGCACGGACGTCGGCCAAGCGTGCAACACCTGCGTGTTTTTGGGTGCCTGGCTCACGTCAAGACCACCGACCCACACATGAAGAAATTGGACGATAGGAGCAAGCCAATGGTTCTGTTTGGGTATGAACCAGGTACAGCGGCGTACCATGTCTATGACCCGACCATGGATCGAGTGAAGTGCTCCCGCGATGTTGTTTTCGACGAGGACACCGCATGGGATTGGAGTAACTTAGCAGACGGTAAAGAGAAGCGCAATCCGCCGATAATGGAGACATTTTCTGTCGATCGTTTTGTCTCAACTGTTGCAGGTAACCACACGACAGAAAATGGCTCGTCCTCGCATGTCCGGAGTTTCACCGGAACCGATGAACAAGACACGAACAAGGAACTGTCAACACCGACTGCAACACCGACTGCACCAACGGTCGAGTTTGTATCCCCGCCAACTGCTGCAACGGAGTCATCTCCGGGCGAGGAGGCGCCTCGACGGTATCGCACGATGGATAATCTACTTGACTCGACAATCCCTGTTGAAACCAGAGATGATGAACTGTGTCTCCTCATCGCTGATGAACCGGCGTCTTTCACTAAAGCCGAGAAGGATGAGGGGTGGCGAGCAGCGATGATGGAAGAGCTGGCTAGCATTGAGACGAATCAAACATGGTATCTTTCCGTGCTACCTGCAGGAAAACGAGCGATCGGACTGAAATGGGTTTATAAACTCAAACGCGACGAAAATGGAGAGGTGATGAAACGGAAGGCGCGATTGGTCGCGAAAGGCTATGTGCAGCGTCAGGGGGTGGACTTCGATGAGGTTTTCGCTCCTGTCGCGAGGTTGGAAACAGTGCGAGTACTGATCGCACTCGCTGCTCACCATGGCTGGCCCATTCACCATATTGACGTGAAGACCTCCTTTCTCAACGGTGAACTGACCGAGGAGGTTTACGTTCAACAGCCACCAGGGTTTGTAATTCAAGGCGAGGAGCACAAAGTTTTACGACTTCAAAAGGCTCTCTATGGCCTTCGTCAGGCTCCGAGAGCTTGGAACGCGAAGCTTGATGCTAGTCTTCGCGATCTCGGTTTTGAGCGTAGTGAAGCTGAACACGCAGTCTATCGTCGAGGTAATGGAGAGCTGCTGCTCCTAGTTGGTGTTTATGTCGACGACCTAATAATCACTGGAGCCTCAATCCTAGAAGTGACCAAGTTCAAAGCAGAGATGATCAGTTTGTTCAATATGAGTGATCTCGGAAATCTTAGTTATTATCTAGGGATTCAGGTACAGAGAAAGGATGGTGAAATTACTCTCTGTCAAGCAGCTTATGCGAAGAAGTTATTGCAGAGAGTGGGAATAGCTGATTGCAATCCATGTGCTGCTCCAATGGAGGCAAGACTCAAGCTGCGCAAAGTTGGTGAAGGAAGTTTAGTTGACGCCACATTATACAAAAGCTTAGTGGGGAGTTTGAGATATCTGGTGCACACAAGGCCAGACATCACATATGCAGTCGGCTACGTTAGTCGATTTATGGAGGAGCCTCACTCAGATCACTATGCAGCAGTGAAACATCTACTTCGTTATGTGGCAGGAACTCTAAATTTTGGAATTTCTTACAGGAGAGGAGATGGAGTTCTGAGTTTGACAGGATATAGCGACGCTGATTTGGCAGGAGATGTAGACGATCGAAAGAGCACGACGGGCTTAATTTACTTCCTCGGCCAAGGTCCTGTAAGTTGGCAGTCGCAAAAGCAAAGGGTGGTAGCAATATCATCCTGTGAATCGGAGTATATCGCAGCTGCAACTGCAGCTTGTCAAGGAATATGGCTTAGCAGGCTGTTAGGAGAGCTGAAAAACGAGCCACCACAAGTACCAAGGCTGCTGGTGGACAACAAATCGGCAATTGATCTCAGCCAAAATCCAGTGTTTCATGATCGGAGCAAACACATCGACACCCGATACCATTTGATTCGAAATTACGTGGAGCAAGGTGAACTTGAAATCGATCACGTCAACACTGAAGCTCAGCTTGCCGACTTACTGACGAAGTCACTTGGACGAGTTCGTTTCCAGGAGCTAAGGAGCAAGATTGGTGTTGCCGACACAACATAAGCAACGACAAGATTAGGGGGTGATTTGTTATATTAATAACCTTGTCAGTTTTTTCTATTTTCATTTAGTTCACCCATGTTCTCCATTTCATTTAGGAGCATTTAGGAGCATTTAGGAGGTGCATGCAATTCACCCATGTTCTCTTTCTCATTTAGGAGCATTTAGGAGTATTTAGGAGCTGTAGTTATTCCTACATTTGTAACTTATTTTTCAACTCTTTTTATAGCCAAATGAATGAAGAAAAGCAGTAAGTTTTTTTACTGCACCAAACCTTTTCTTTGTGCTCTGGTTTTCTTTCAAAACCAACAGTCATGGTATATCAAGTAAACTATTCATGTGTCCATTATTTTATTTTTTTTAGCTTTATGGCGGATGATTTCTGATGGTATATAAGTTCTGCTCAATGTATGCTGATCTTTTATAGCAATAAGTGTGCTATTTCTTCTGGTTCAAGATCTCTTTCCTTTTATGCTTGTCTATATTATGTATTTCACGTTCATTGATTTTTTTTTATTATTGCTATAATTTCTCTCACTGAATTGCAAAATTACTTTTCAATTTTGATTAATGATGAACCATAGTTCCGTAGCACAACTTTGAATTTAGTTCTGCCTTACAGTCCTTTTTGGTTTTGGTCTGCCCAGGCATCAAAGATTCTACTTCGTCTCTTGTGGAAGATGTTGTAAGACTTCTATATATCATATATTGCATTTCAATCCACATCCTGTGCTAAAACTGCATCTTCTTCTTTTCCCAGGTCTCTGAGGATACTGACATCTTGGTTTACAATCTTCATATCTTTTGATCGCTGGACATTAAACGTTATTGCAAAACTTATCATTGGATTCGCTACTTCCCTGATAATAATTGTCATGCTTTCAACTTTGCGACAGATTGTGTCTACCTTATGGTGGTAATTGTCGCTCCATTTCTGATCAGCTGCAAGCGTGCTCACTTCTTCGTAGCATATTACACCTTTATTATGGGTTGGCTGACCTCGGAGTATGTTAAAAGAATGGGTACACCTGAGATCATAGTGTTTCATTACAGTATGGGGCTTTTTAATGTAAGTGTCTTTTCCCCTGTGAGTATTAATGTGTAACATCATTGAGCCAGTGTAAATTTTGTCTGGGTAAATTTTCATGTTAGCTCAAAATATGTAATTTAGGTCAGTGCATGCGTAGAGTACAAGTCTTATACAGCTCCTTAATGTCTCTGGAACTCTGTAAAGATCAAGAGGCACCTGTGAATATCATCTGGAATCCAGAGGCCTCCTCTTTGGCATTGGTTATAAAAAAACATTTCATTTCGAAATGCTCCAGCCCTAAACAACAAATCGTACGAGTATACACAATTTCCTACGTCGTGTTAACACAGGGGTAGAGACTCAACGCAAGGAAACATATCCAAGTAAACCACTTACTACATGGATAGGTTTACGCCTTTTCGGATTGACTGCAAAAACTCTACATCACCTCACCATTTAGTATCTTTTATTTTGTTTTGTTGGCATAGGATACCCAATAAATCAATCTCTCTCTCACCTTTAGTGCTAGTTTTTCATTAAAAAAGAGTATACGCAATAGTGAGGATGTTTAATTCATGTACTTGCAATATATTCTTTTTTAAAATGTTATCCAATAATCCCAAGCACAATACAATAGAAACTCTTTGCTTTCTGTTTTGGTATTTTGGTGGTGTCAACTGAGGGTATTCAAGTAATTTTGACTACCCTAAAAAACTTAAACGACATCGTTGCTGATTATTTTATATTAACTTAGATATATGAAACAACGGCGTTTCATGTATGGCCACATCATTGTTGGGGTTTTCCTTCGCTGCTGGAGCTTCTCCCACATGCTCTACTTGCGTTGTGCATCCAAGATCGACCCGACACCTACTTGGCGCACCCCGGGGGATCGCCAGCGTCAAAGACTATGTCAAGCCCATATGCAATGACATTATGATTGTCGATTGGGTGAGTGACATTCCTGCCGCTGTTATCTTCCCTGCATCTGCCATGAGGGTAATGTTCTTACAATTGAAGGAGTGTTTTTGTGGATATTGTAATTGCTGCAAGGCCTCCTAGAATGATCCCGAAGGACGCGTCATCAGTGCCACCACCCGTGAAACCATTGTTTCACAGCTGAAAGCACTACGCGAGAGCATAGTATCCAGCGAGGGTAAGGTTGAGGACGTCGCCACTACTCTCTCTAACTCTAACTCGGTAAGCGCAGCGAAGATCTCGATGCGAGTTTTCTTCAGTCCAATCTCTAAACAATTGCCCCAGGCTTCGGCCTTTACCTTTCACGATTTATACCTTTTATAGGCTGTGAACTTTAGGTGAATACTTAGAGGTTAAGTTATTCAAATTTAGGTTCTATTGAATTAATGTTGACTTGATTATAATTTTTTTTTAAATTAAACCATCCGAGGATGGGGGGTGTTTATTAGGCTCCCCAGGCCGAATAAGTTAGCCAAAATTAGGCGCTGATAGTATACGAATATTACAAGTTGATCATCCAAATCATGATCCAAGAGCTCAGCAGAAACTCCTGAAGCAAAAGAAATTGCTAACCAAAGCAGTGGATGTCCCTATTCTATAAATAGTTTATCCCCGTGCAAAAGTATTCACCCTATGGATAACCTGTAGCTGAAATACCGCTAACAGGAGTGTTGACTTGATTATAAATGTGTTACTTTGAATTTGAATTTTGGTGTGATATTTAACTTTTATTGTTGTTTGTTATGATTTCATATGCATGTTTGATTTGGTTTTGATATCAAAATGATTGCTTGTTGAGATGTGGTGATGAGAAATTGTGACTTTGCTACCGGATGAAACTGTTTAAGTTGGAACATTCACCTCTAAGTATCCACTCTGTATAATCCAGTCATTTCTAATAGTAAGTCTTAATTTTAACTTCTTTTTTTTAGCTCGTGAACAACTACTGCTTGTGGCACACAATATATTTACAATTTTTTAATGTTCATCATATTTTTGAATATATGCTTATCATTATTTTTGTTGTTCATTATACCAATTTGTGTAGGGAAAATATGGTTTGTACAGAGGAGAACATTGTTCACAAACAGAGTCTTTTGAACTTCATAAAAATACATTTACAAAAGTGTTGTATGAGATCTTAGGGCAATCAAGTAGTTCCGCCAATAAGCAGTAGTTTCTTTGGTGTATGGTACAATGAATTATATAACTGATCTCTGTAATGCATGTATAGTTTTTAATCCTTAGATCTCATGATAATTTATATAATAATATAGGAAAAATTTATAAAGAATCCCAAGATCCCAGGAATCTAGAGGTACCTAAAGCATGCTATATCAGCAATGATTGCACTTCTTCATTATCCTTGCTTTAAACATAAATAGAAGAACACATGCATGACGATATTTTTTTTTGTATACTTATTTTTCTAACAACTTACTTCTCTAATGAGCCATATAAGTGTCTTTTTGTAAAATATACAAAATGTTGAATGTAAGAAGCTGATATTATAAATATATAGTATCTTTTGTTTGGTGCCAATGTTCAAGAATCGGAGTGATGCTACATGAAACCCGATTACGCAGCGTCACTTATCCCTTCACCGTGGCCTGCAAAACAAAGCCCTCGGGGGTTACCCGGGGGGAGAGTCTCCAATTGTAAAGTCAGCCCCAATATAAGTAATGAGGAATAACATAGCATAATCGACAATAGGAGACATACGTGAGTAAATATACTCTAGCAATTCTAGGGTTTTAATTGGACTACCCTACAACCCTATTGAGCTAAGTAGGCCCAATTGTCAGCATTATATGACTATACATTATTTTAGTTTGTGGCCCAATATTATTTTAGCCCCAAAATGTTCGATAGCCTTTGTTGGCCCTACAAATATGTACTAGTCTGATTTGAGAAGAGTGGCGCTTGATGCACGTTGGCTGTGTTGGACCTTCGAATATATACTGCCTCAATTTGGGGAGAGTGGTGCTTGATGCGGGTTCGATGGGCTGTGTTGGCCCTTTGAATATGTACTGCTCGGATTTGAGAAGATTGGTGCTTATGCGCGTTGAGGTGATTTTAGCCCCAAAATGTTCCATGGATTTTTTTGGCCTTACGAAATATGTACTGCTCCGATTTGAGGAGAGTGGCGCTTGATGTGCATTGATGCAATTTTAGCCCCAAAATGTTCGATGGACTTTGTTGTCCCTACGAATATATACTGCTCATATTTTAGGAGAGTGGCGTTTGATACACGTTGAGGCAATTTTAGCCCTAAAATGTTCGATAGGCTTTGTTGGCCCTACGAATATTTACAAGGTATGTGCCTTGGGTGTTAAGGGAATTTTGTCCCCAAAGTGTTTAGTGGGCGTTTGACAAAGATGGCTTCGACTTCCTTAAAAGTAGGGAGCGCCCTACGACCTATAGCAACGCTTGTGTTGGGTGTGCTACACCCCAGTCGAGGATTTTCATGTCGAGTGCGTGAAAGGATTTTGATCCTTTAGCGCTTATGTATGCGGGGGGTTTGACCCAAAGTGCTTATATATATATATATATATATATATATATATATATATATATATATATGTGCAAGGATATGGTCCCCTTGTTCTTCTTCTCCTTTGGCTCATCAGCTCGGCGACGACCACTCATCTTCCCTCCCTCAATACATTTACCTTTGTCATTGGAGCCCGTAGGGTTCGTACCCTGGGGCGCAGTGCTACTCCCAGTAGCATTATCGGCATGTACAACAGCTGCATCTAACTCCTCATCTTCACCTTCGAAGAACGATGGGTCAACCTCACCTTTAGATAGGTCCATATCTGAGACAAAATGAACATAATATATCAACATGAATACGTGCAAAAAGTGAAGAGAATAACAGTTTGTCAAAATATGAAACATATAGATAGAGCACATCAAAACAAAAACAAACAGGACACCTTCAGCATCAGAGTGAGCATGGCGAAGATGTTGCGTATGCACACGAAGTGTGGCCACAATCTCTGTCTCTTCAGTAAAATGGACACTCAGACCAAGAAGCTTAGACATGGGAACTTTGTAGTTCCAAGTTGGTACATCAGCTTCAGGAGCTTGTTTTACTTTTGTATAAAAAAAAGGTATCTTGTTTGCCAATCACCAACATTACAAGGGAAACCACTTACGAGCTCAACCCCAGAAATCACGGGATAAAAGGTGAATTCATTTACAGTGTTTTTCACCTTTCGGGGGGGATATAAGTTTCGAGACAACTCAAGAGTGAAAGGAGTGTTCTCTTTTTCACACACCCAATGAAACTCCATTATGATAGTGATGCCCTAGGGATGAAATTGGAACAACGCAACCTTATACGAACAAAGAAGTTCAATCACATGCGCAGGAAGAGGGAAATAAAGGCCGGAGTTTATGTATGCTAAGTAACATAATGTAGCTGGGTGGAGGAGTGTGAACACACTCAGACTTTGCAGGCGAACGAAGCTCATAAGAGGTTAGGGAAAGGAAATTCTTTTTGACCATTTACATATGAGCCAGTCAGAATACTGGGAATGGTGGAAGATCCGGCAGCATGACCGGAATCCTCGTCGGAAGGAGCATATTCTACGGGGGGACTTAACGCGGTTAGAGGAAGACATATGGTCCTAGAGTGGAAAGTAACAACTTTAATTAGGGTCAAACACTGCGGACACAAGTTTTGAAGAATAAAGTTTCACAAAAGACAAGCCGGAGAAGATGACCGAAAAATAGATAGAACACACCCAACGAAATTATTACAAAATAAGGAACAATTACAACATATTAAGTCCAGAATATGATGCAAAGGAATTGGAAATTAAATTTGTAATAGAACTTACTCTTGAAGGGGATGACGGAAGGAGATACGCAAAAAACCTATGGATATTCGGGGAGGATGAGAGCTTGGGCAACAGAGAGAAAGAACTGAAACAAAAGCAGAAAAGACGCTTAAAAATCAACAATAAATGGGAAGATCTAGGAAGACAACTAGTTCACATAAGTACAATGATGGTAATCTTACACAAAAAGCAAAGTACATTTTGCTTATATTGAGACAACTGCGGTAGATGAAAAGTCAGCACACTGATTGAAGGTAGTATTTAATCATTGGTTTCAAATTCCTCATTTAAGAGGTATAACAAAAACAAATGTCAGGAAAATGCATAATAGAATACGAAAGGGTGAGGAGCAAATTTCGAGTTCTAGAAACAAAATTATCGCAGGAATAACCTCATCACAAGGAGCTCAAAATTCAAATATTCAAATTTGAAGAATGATCGGGGTTTAAGTTAAAGCCACAAAGCTAATGTCACTTTGCAATGACGACGAACGCAGTATTAAATGACGAACAGTCTTCGGACAAGCAACAACTGCTCGCATTTAAACTGCAAAGCAATGCCATTATTCTGTTCCTTTTAGCCTTCATTGCTGAGAGGGCTTATGGTGTATATAGGGCCCAGCCATCAACAGGCTAATGATGGTTTGGCCCAACCCAACAATGTACCACAAACGAACATGTTTCAGCCCAAGATGAGGATAAGCTGCATGAGAAGCTTCCATTCGTGGCAGAGTATGTGGACCGAGATATGCAGCATAAGTAACAAGCATGAAAGCCACGAATGAAGAAAGTGGTGATCGTGGTATGCCCACGATCTTCATCCTTAAATTCAAGGGACCACGACTATGATTAGCTATAAATACAATCTGAAGAAGCTAAGGTAAGCACGACTAAACTAGAGAAGCAGAGATTCTTGAAATGAGGTTACTGACTTGAGCGTCAGAGTTGTTTTTCCGGAGCCACCTCTGTGATCTCTTTTGCAGGCACACCTTGGTGGACCGCGATCAACTAGCTGGATTGGAGCTCACCACAACAATTATGTTGTTTATTTTTCGTTTATAAATCTGTGCATCGGCACGGGTATTATCTACTTACACCAATTATTACTACTTGTACTTAGTCAGATTGAAGGCTTCAAATAATTCTCTGCGTTGGAGACACTACGAGACATTATTTTGGTTCAAGAGTCTCTTTGTATTACGTGGCAATCAACATTCACCCAATTAAGTCCCGTGAGAGGTTCTCGAATGCAAGAGTCATTGGAAGCTTCGAATCGGACGTAGATGCAAATTTGATTGACCCCCTCTAATAAAGCTTCTGTATTCAGACCCCATATCGAATCCCTCACTTTAAAACGTATGAACATCTAATCAAAATTTATCTTTACATTACATGCATACTAATTTTAACCGCATTCAAAATCCTATAAAATTCATAGTAAAATTTTTAATACTTGATTAAATATATTTAAAATTAAGACTTCATTGTTAAAGATAATTAACAAAGAACATGAACTATATATTTCATACATATTTTACGCCCAATTAATTTACATTTAATAATTAAAAATAATTAAATTGAGAATGTAATTGTAAATTATGAGTATAATTTATAGTGATCATGAATTAAATAAATAAATTTTAAATTTTAAAAAATATTTGGATATGAATTAAATGATATTAAATATAGAGTTCGTCTCTTGAAAGACGGTATTTTCATAAGTTATGGAAAGACTAAGGTTTAAACTGCAAATTAGAAGAAGTCATGATAAAATTTGGGTTGCATTAATAGGTCATAAACTTATAAATATTGCATGTTGCATAATAAATTTTTAATACTGCAACTAAAACTTTTTACCTTTCTATAATTCTAATTCAACTCGTCTTTTCATATACGGTCTTTCCTAAAACTTTGCCTTATATATAAATTTATTTTTATTATTTTTACAATGTAATAATATAATTTATACCCTCACATCACATTATCAAGCATTCAGATCAGTAATTACACGTGATTGTAATTCTGGAGTGTTTAAAATCATTTATTAAATGTTGGGTTAAAGTATGAAAATGAGCCAATGATTGTTGGAGAACAAAATTTCTTAAACCAACGAGTTCCAAATACGTCATACCGTAGTCGTATTACAATTTGATATGTGTCATATATATATATATATATATAAAAGACTCCTGTAGAATTGGAGATGATGTTAGATAATGGATTGTTACAAACATTTTGAAAAATTATATGCTTTTCAAGCAATTAATAGAAGAGTCCGTCTCTTAAAAGACGGTCTTTCCATAAGTTATGGAAAGACCAAGGTTTAAAGTGTAAATTAGAAGAAATGGAGATAAAATTTTCGGGTTGCATGAACCGGGTTATAAATTTTATAACTACTACATGTTGCATACTAAAAGTTTAATATTGCAACTAAGACCTTTTACCTTTTATTATTCTAGTTAAACCCCGTCTTTTCATAAGCCTATGGAAAGACCGTCTTTCCCAAGACTTTGCCTTAATAGAATTACAGCAAAGTTTTGGGAAAGACCGTATTTCCATAGGTGTATGAAAGATGGGGTTTAATTCTAATAATAAAAAGGTAAAAGATTTTAGTTGCAATATAAAAATATTATCATGCAACATGTTGTATTTATAAAGTTTATAACCCGATTAATGCAACCCAAAAATTTTATCTTAATTTCTTCTTATTTATAATTTAAACCTTAATCTATCCATGCCTTATGGAAAGATCATGTTTCCATTAGACGGACTCTAGAATCATAAAACAATGAATCAGAATTATTTAAAAGTATCAGGTAATGATAGGATACCAAGAAATTTGTTTGTTAACAGCGGGGTAAAAATATAAATTCAATTTGTTGGGCCAAAGTTTTGGGAAATTCGGTATTTTCATACACTTATAGAAAGATGGAATTTAATTAGAATAATAAAAGGTAAAAGGTTTTGGTTGCAATATTATAAATTTATTATACAACGTGTAGTAGTTATAAAGTTTATAACTCGATTCATGAAACTCAAAAATTTTATATTCATTTCTTCTAATTTGCACTTCAAACCTTGGTCGTTCCATGATTTATGGAAATATCATCTTTCAAGAGACGGCTCATTTATAAGATATCAACAGATTTGCTAAGAAAATCTCAAAGGATATTTCAAATATAAATTTTGTTAAGAGAATCTAAAAGAATATTTCCAATATAAATTTTGGGTACATATTTAAATTTATAGGGCCTCGTTTTTATGTAATACAAAGGCTTGGGTGAGGCCATCTCACCCAAGATTATAGTGAGACCAGGGATCTATTTAAAAATAAAAAAAAGATAGAGGCCTTGTATATAGTTATATAGATTGTATATAAGCTATTTCCCCCTAATTACACCAATTGCGTCTACAGTACCCTCCATTGCTACACTGCTCCTCCTCCACAGCTCTTCCTCTCTGCCACACCTCCATCATGCCACCTCCTCCTCTATCGCGCCTCTTCCGCCCGGCTCCTCTTCAGCCTCGCTCATCCTCCGCTTTGCTTCTCTTCTTCTAATACCTTAGGTTGGTTGATTGCTTATATTTTTCTTGTTTTCCAGCTTTAATTGTTGATTTGCGACTTTGACCTGGTTATTCAATCGGTTTATGTGAACTGAGGCAGTTTCTGAATCAGAATTGAAAAATGTTTCTAGCTTTGGGGGATTTTCTTCTCCGAGCTCGAGTGTTAAAGCTCTCTACCGTCATGCTCTAAGGATTATTCATAAAGCTCTTATTCAATTTATACGTACTGATTTCCTAATATTTCTGAAATTTATGCTCATGATATTTCCCCCTTATGAACTTGCTAATATGCTTTAATTTCTTATTTTATGTGTTTATAGGTGGTGAGCGTCGTTTTACTCGCCAAACAACCTGCAAATTCAGATTAATACTAATTAGTACAATGATAAGCATGGTCGATCCCACGAGGAACAAAAGCAATAATTAATAATTATTTTTCCTACTAATTTTTTAAGACCTTTTTCAGTGATGCCACCACGCCTCAAATATATTGATTTTACTAATTTTAAAATGCAAATGACGACTTTAAAAATATGAGAAATAAATATATACATATAAATGAATAATATCGGCTAAGAATAACTCATGCTAGTTAATATCGATCATTGGCGCAATAATAAATCAATTCATACACATTTACCGGTTATAGGGAAGTAGGTACGCTTAACCCCCCCCCCCCCCCCCCAATTCTTTCTTACTTTATCGACAGTCAACTAATTATGATTAATTAACTGTTTCCCTTACCAAAATGTTCCAAGAAAGTATTCGCTAAACCAGAACATATTTTGATAGCATTAAGTATTAAAAGAACCTGATATAGCAATTACCAAAGTAAAAGCAAATAATAGCGCACGCTCAATTATTCCCTATCTTGCTATTACAGTCTTAGCTAGTTAGCTGTTTTTCACAAGACTGTGCTACTTACTAATCCCATCCAACAATTACGTATTGGCGAAAATTAGATAGCAGTATTCTAAAAACATTTAGGTTGATCAGGCTTAAACATATTAGAAATAAAATTCAACCAAGAACAATCAAGAACATGCAAGAATCAATTATAATGTAATTAGGCCTCACGATTTATAAACTAACATTTGTTATTCTCTGCTGATATATGAATTAGCTACTCATGATAACTAAACTAAACAAATAAAAAATATAAACAGAAAACATATTAAGTGCAATTATATAAAAATGAAACGAAGATAATCAAATCAAAAACCAAAGACAGTAGCAAGTCTGCATGCACAAGGAAAACAATGAAAGCAAATGCAAGTGATTAATTTGGCACGAAAACCAAGGCAAGATTCAATGTTTCTTATGCAAAAAAAGTCGAAAACCAAGAAGAACTAACATCCTTCCTGGTCACTCAAACCAAAATTCACCCAAAAGAAAGATTGTTGTCTACGGAATTAAAACTCAAACTCATGTACTGCTTCCTAACTAATGTATCCAAAAATATCAAAACTTAGGCTAAACTCTGCCTCCCCTGTCTGCGTCTGCGTGTGTGTATATATATATACGCAGCAATTACAAATCATGTCCATATTGGACTCTTCCAAATAAACATAAACCTCTCCAAATTTGAATTCTGATTTGAAGAGATAAGGTCTAATTAAATCTCTAAATTATCCCCAAAAGATATCTCCACAAATATCTTCTTAAAAGCCCAAATCAGCTCCAAATATCTGCTCTCCATTTGATTGCTTCATTTGCAATAATTGCCCAATACTCCTCACTCTCCTCCAAATTCCTCTTGAGCCTGAAAACTGTGATCTATTACAAATAAAACACCTAAAGTGCATATTAATCACGTAAAATCACAGTTAATCCCAATAAAATAAACAACATAATTAACACATGTCAATAGGTTGATTTTTTGTCCAAATGATTTGGAATGTATACAACGCATTGGATAGTTTTCATTAGTTTATCGATTTAGTTGGATTGTTCTACTACATATTGATGTTGTTCATTTATATAGTCTATATATTTATAATGTACGTCTCAATAGATTAATGAACTATGAGTATTACATGTGGCTTAATAGATTTACAAGGAATGGTCTTGATTTTCATCATGTTTGTTCTAAATCTGGACGTTGTTGAATGAACTAACTAACCATGCTACTATTTTCTTGTTGAGGTGCCAACAAAGGCTTGCATGGAGGCCAATGCTACAGATCTTGCCATTTTAATTCACTAAAAGCAAATAGCCAAAGAAGGCAAATTGTGTTATTACTACCAAATACTCAATTAATTTGGTGTGCTTTTATTGAATGTTGTAAGTGCTAAGTCAGTACTGTAACTACAATGCATGAGAGAAAGCAATGTGATGGATATTTTGGGCCCATTTGGTAGAAAGTGTAGCGAAGTTACATGAGCTAAATATTGTGGTTTGCTTATCAGTTGAAAATTTTGAGAATTTAGAATTTACAGTTAGGGTATTTAAGTTATTAGATTAGCATTTAAAAGTATTAGTTTTCATGTCTAAGATTTGTTAGTTTAGTCTATTTTCACAAATTTATGTAAAGTACCTTTTGTGGTATCAAAACTGAAAGTTTATACTTATTAGTTGTTAGTTTAATGGTTTATAGATTTAGTTTGCAGCTTGACTGCTTTAGTTAAAGTCTTGTGATGAGATTTTTATTTGTGATGAGGAAAGACTAAAGCAAGTATCTAATTCATTACAATTTACTTGTTAGGCTCATGACTATGGTAAGTTGCATCTAACAGAAAGAATTGTCTACAAGGATGTTCTCGTTGGTAACTGAGGAGGTAAATTCTGTAATTTTCTTACATATTCACAAACATAGTTGGTTTTTTTTTGTTTTATGATATTTTGTTTGTGTTTCATTAGTTTGATATATTCAGTACTTTGTTTATGTATTAATGTCAATACTTTGCTTACTAATCTCGGCTACTTAATCATCTATTTGATTATCATCGTTAGTTTATTGTTTTAAAGGGCTTGTTCTACTATATATTGATGTTGTTTACATTTTGTAAGTTTGATATTTTTATTACTTTATTTATGTATTAAGGTCTGATTTTGTATTGTATTTAGGATATTTGAACTGAATTGTATCAGTTAATTTATGTATATTTCGTTTATTTATTGTTTTAAGTGGTTTGTTCTGCTATATTTGAAGTTTCTTAGAGATGTTATTTTGAAAATAAGTTGTGTAGAGAAGCTTGTCCAACAGTTATTTTGGAAGTGTTACATTGTCTT
The DNA here is from genome assembly GCA_037428765.1 of Rubia yunnanensis. Taxonomy (NCBI): domain Eukaryota; kingdom Viridiplantae; phylum Streptophyta; class Magnoliopsida; order Gentianales; family Rubiaceae; genus Rubia; species Rubia yunnanensis. The sequence continues at coordinate 31,977,817 of CM075067.1, read as the reverse complement.
AAAGTTTTCCTTTCTCTACAATTTGTAGAAGTATGTTGTAATCCGACCAAATTACAAACTAAAGGTATGTTTAAATAAAATCCTATACTTATAATCTAAATGATATTCACCAACTAATCACGAAGATACCACATCTCAACTACATATAGATGCCTTGCTATCTCAACAGAAATGTCTAAAGAATCAAAACCATGAAGCTTAAATATGATCTTCTTAATTTCTTCTTCTCATTTTCTTAGGCATATGATCTGCATTTTTCTCGTTTTGATCTTATCTCCAGGCTAAAACTCAACAGCACCAGGAAGAAAAATGCTGGAAGAAAGTAAAATTCATGTTAGTACTCCACAAGATGGTTTTGTTTGTTACTACAACTCTCTGTGAGCAAGGGATGATCGATCCGCACGTATACCGATATCCACTCGACTTTTTATTTTCGATTTACCTTCACAAGAAGCCATCTTGCTATTAAGTGGAAATGATAAATTGGCCAAAAAAGTGAAATTGATCAAAATGGTATTAGAAGAAGAAAGAGTTGCATGAAAAATAGATAGTCTTTGCTTTTGTCCTACTTGGAGGTGTATGTACCGCAGTTGCTTAAGGTCACATCAAATAGATACTCATGTTGTTTAGAATTTTATTTTTTTAAGATAATGATGAAATTTTATAAAAATAGTTCCTACGTTTATAATTTAAATTTCTTACTGTTTGTTTAGTTCATGTATATATGCCATTAGTTTATTTATTGGAACCATTAGTTTAAGCATACTATTGGCTGTAATTTACAGATTTGAACATATTGTTGGTTTGCACTTTAGTTCAAGTTTTTTAGAGCATTAAACGAGCAGTCTAAAGTGTTAGTTTTACTGCTTACATTGTGTCTATAAAATAGTGCTCTTAATTTAATAGATGAATGTAGAACAATAATAAATTGGTTGTTATGCAGTTAGTTTGTGTATTGGAGGGCTTAGTTCAACCATCTTAACCAGTTATCTAGATTGATGAATATATACACACATTTCTTCATGTGTTTACATATTTACATCGTGTATATATCCAGTTACTTCAAACATTTCAATAAACTTTAAGATATGAAACTCCTCATAACAAAATTCATCTTATTAAATTAAGCTTTTGATGGTTAATTTTAAAATATATAAACACACAAGTTTAGGTGTTTAAACAGTTTCATCGGCTACACACCATCTTATTTCAGACGTTTCATAACAAAATTCATCTAATAATATATACACTTTCATGATTCATCTACCAATATATAAATAAATCACTTCATGTGTTTGGACATTTTAATCGTGCATATATCATCTTATTTCATATGTTTCAGCAAAAAATTAAATATCAAAATTTTCATTAAAACATTCATCTTATGAAATATCACACATTTCATTTTCACAGTCCTTGATGAATCATCTAGGAATTTTGATACACATTACTTCATGTGTCATGCGGTTACATCGTGTATTTAACATATTACTTCATACAATCCAGAAAATTTTAAAATACCAAAATCTTTTTAACAAAATGCATTTAATCAAATTCCAAACCTTAACGATGTATCTTGCAAAATATGAACATGTTACTTCATGTGTTTCTACAGTTACATCGTGCGTTTAACATAATAATTCATGTGTTCTAGCAAATCAAAACACACCAAAATATTCTTAACAAAATGCGTATAATCGAATTCCAAACTCTTACAAATTATCTATAATATGAACATGTTACTTCATGTGTTCATGCAATTACATCGTTCGTTTATCATGTTACATCATTTGTCCTTGCAAATTTAAAAATACCATTTTTTTCTTAACAAAATGCTTTTAATCAAATTCCAGACCTTGACGAATCATCTAGAAAAATATGAACATGTTTCTTCATATGTTCATGCAGTTACATCGTGTGTTTAATATAATACTTCATACATTCCGGAAAATTTAAAAAACACCAAAATCTTCTTAACAAAATACATCTAATCAAATTCCCTAACATGCATGAACACATGAAGTAATATGTTTATGCGGTTACATTGTGCATTTAACATATTACTTCCTACTTCATATTCTTTTTTTTTGCTACTATTACTTCTCAATATCATCAAATTCAAGCAGAGGAAGCCTTAGTATCTTAGCAATGCTAGTGAGCTGCTGCAATTCTGTAGTTCCAAGCAAATGAATAAGTACACGCATAAGATAAAAACACACCCATATACACTATCTAAAAAGATATGAGGATTGGAACTTCATTGTAATAATCTGTTCCACAAAAGTCCTCAACAAAGTTATAGTTTCGCACACACAAGATTAAGCTTGATTTTTGAAAAATGAATTGAATCCACTCCCGTTATTCACCCCTTCCACGGTTTTCTTCTTCTTCTCAACCGTTTCCCACCAAGAATCAAACAGAGCAAATTCTCAAGAATTCAGCCAAACTACCCAAATCTGAATCAGAAAAACTACTTAATTCGATCTGAGCTTGAATTGAAGATCGCGATTGAAGTTGTTTAGAGCTTTGTTCGCAACTGAAGAATTTGCAGATTTGGGGATTCTTACTTATTTTGGGCGAACCAATTAGTGTTATGACCCATTTTCTCCAATAAATGACCCGTGAATTTAAGGGTCTAGTTTTACATAAATTGCATATTGGCCCCTCGTCTCACCATAGCCTATGGTGAGACAGTCTCACAAAAGACTTTCTCTTTATAAAGTATGGAGGAAATATTTAAAATAATAATCGCTTTTAATTGAAATTTACTATTTGGTATCTTCTTGAATGTGTCCCTAAAAAAATATTCAATTTTATTCCTGTCCCAAGAGGTGTTTTTTAGTTTAAAAAATGATTACTATCTTGATTTTAAATGGAAGCCGCTATCAATTAAAAATCACTCAAAAAAATCACTCATTAGAGACATATAAAGAATACCTTTTATGAATATATTTAAAAACAAGGTACTAATTGTGAATCATAATTGAAAGTGGGTATCATTCTGAACATTTACTTGTAAGCTATGAGAATGTCTCTTATCATACTGCCTAACATTTAGATCAATTATGACAAATCTCCTATTTATAATTTTTAGAGTCGGATTATAATTATTTATATTATTATTATTATTTTAAAAATAAAATTGTGGAGTCATTATTGCAATTAATTAAAAGAAACATCTAATCATATCATCAGTTATATTAATTGAGTAGGTCTCCTGACAGGCGGCTTGTCCATAAGCTTATGGACATGCCAGGGACCGATTTGCAAATCAGGGGAAAGTTGAAGAATTTGCGGGCCGGTTATAAGAGGAAAAATGGGCCTTGCTCATCAACCTCAACCACGACGGTGAGACTCCCTTATTCCTAGCAGTTCTTCATATTGGACCTGGTTAAAGCGGTGAAGCGCCCCACCGCCGGAGATAGAATGAATAGCCCTGACGCCGTGATTTCAGAGGGCAACTTCAACTTCTTCAACGGTGGCAATTTTAGAAGCGGCAGATGGTCGAAGAAGGGAACCAGAACTGAAACAACGACGAAGCTCGCCGGAGAAGAGGAGCAAACGGCGAACCATGCTGCCATACAATCTATCCTAGCACCTACATGGCCTTTGAGAGCTTATTATTATTCCAGGGATGAGAAATTGCTCGTCTCCAATTTCATGCCCGCCGGCAGCCTATCTTTCTTGCTTCACGGTCAGTTTTCCTCTATTAATTGTGAATTTTATCATTTATGATTGGAACATTCTGATGTATTTGGTCATGTTTTAATGTTATTGTTCTTTCTTGAATCAGTTCAACATTGTAATCTATAATATAGATTCTGATCTTTGATGTGTGTTGTTTTAGATTCTTTGTCAAAAAGAGAAACTTAAAGTTCAGATCTTTGAGCTATATTAAGATGATGACAATACAAGTGGTAGGTCTTATTGAACCTTCTCGCTTACATTTGGGTGTCATAATATGTATGTTAAAGATTCTGGGTAAGTGGCACTAGTTCTGCAATGCAGAATTTTCAATAACCTAAGACTATATCTTTAGTCAATGCTTGAATTTATAGTAACAAACCATTAATATCTGGTAAATATGCATATTGTCTTCAGTTAAGCAGATGATGTAAATTTTTACTATAGTCTATGTTGTGCTTCCTTTGATTTGTTGAGTATCAAGGTAACTTTATACAAGGTAGTTATGGTTTGTTATAACACGAGATGCCATTTGTAAATGATTCATACTTCTAATGTATAAGGTGACACGATGGAAGCAATTGGAACCTCTGATACAAGCGGGTACTCTCCTAGGAAGCGCGCTAGAAATGGACTCTCGCAAGGTAGCCTGAGTATCAATCTTAACAAGCCAACTGAGGCTATCGAGAGGAGCTAATATGATCCTCGAGGCATTTCATTTGTCTTTGTAGTGAGCGACTGTACAGTTCTAGTATAAGTTGCTATCCCCAGTACATAGAGGGCCGAAATTGGCATCTCATGGCTTAGTTCTTGGCCTGTTCTTTAGTATTGGGATAACGTTAGATAGCTTAAAGATTCTATCATATGAAGACAATATGTATAGATAGACTGTTATTTGTAATGAATTTATTATTCTAAAAATGAATTAAATGCTGCTGAAAATTTTTGTTTATACTATGCATCTGTTACCTTACAATACGTATCGTTTGTCTTAAAACATGCACCTGTTATAAAAACTGTGAATATGAATTATGAAACTTTTTCATGATATCATGTATAAGTTAAGTTAAAATTTGACAATTTAAAATTTTCATATTAATTGTTCATTTATTACTTTACAACATGTATTGTTTAAACAAAAACACGCACTTGATTTAAAAATATCAATTTCTTTTATGAATAGCAAAAGTTTTTCAGGAGGTAGTACTACATAAGTTACCTTATGAGTAGTAGTGTTTTTGTTAAAACATGCATATATTAGCCTACCACTTGTATTTCTTATAATATATACTAAAGAAAAGAGGTAACATGATTTTGTATTTTTTTTAAATCATATGAACCTCATTTGATACCTTACAATGTGTACTAAATATATTAAAACATGCATATGTTAGCCTACAACTAGTATTTCTTATAGTATATACTAAAGAACAGAGGTAACATGATTTTGTAATTTTTTAAAAACGTTTCACATGAACTTCATTTGATACCTTACAATGTGTACTAATTATATTAAAAAATTTATTTGTTTTCAAACACGGGAGTAATTTTTCCACTAAAAGTCTTGTCAGCATGAAAAAAACAAATGTAAATGCACTGCATAGTTTGTATAAAAATCAAGCAAATTTTGTTGGTTTCATACAGAAGGAGAACTCTCAACACTTGAACAAAGGGCAAGATACGGGATAAATCCTATAAGTGCTCATAACAAAAATCTTATATTATGCAACTTACAATTATAACATTGTTCCTATCTAGATTAACTAACATCCTCTAATACAATGAATCAATTATTAATCTTCAAAGGTAGATCATCTTCGAATTCCTTGAGTTCAATGTCAGCTTCATCCAAATAAAGCTCGTGTCGAAATGACTTGTGGATTCCAATGTTCAATATTGTGTGATTCCATACCACTTCAAGTTTAGATCCAACTTCTACAAAAAGTCATACACATTGGATATTAACAGTTGCAGCATATAAGCAAATATATACAATTTGTAATTCAAAACAAACAATATAATCACAGTGAAAATAAAATTCAAATACAATAAAACTAACTAGTACATATTGAATACTAACACATGAAATATATAAGTAAACAGATGCAGTTTCTAATTCAAAACAACCAGCAACAGTTTTTTTATATAAAAAATAGTCATACACAACACAACTAACAAAGTACACAATGGATCCTAACATATGCAACACATAAGTAAACAGATGTAACTTGTTATTCAAAATGTACAACTAACAACAAATGAAAACAAAATGTCATAGACAGTACAACTAAGAAGTACACAATGGATACTAACATATGCAACATATAAGTAAACAGATGCAGCTCGTATTTCAAAACAAACGATCAGCAAAAAGGAGAAGAAAAAAAGTCATTCACAAAAGGTCTATAGACATTACAACTAACATGTACACATTAAATACTAACATATGCAACATATAAGTAAACATGTGCAACTCGTAATTCAAAACTACGGGAACTATGAGAACAATTGCCATGCCTGAACAAAGGTCCAAAAAACCAATTCCTAATAATTTTACCAAGAAAAATGCTCGTGGAAAGATATTTGAATCCCCATTTGATGATAGTAACACGATCAAGTCAAACTCCTCAATCCATACTACTTCAAAGGTAGATAATCTTCGACTTCCTTGAGTTCAATGTTAGCTTCATCTAAATAAAGCTCGTGTCGAAATGTCTTGTGGAGTCTAATGTTCAATAGTGTGTGATTCCATACCACTTCAAGTTTAGATCCAATTCCTGTAAAAAGTCATACACATTGGATATTAACAGTTGCAGCATATAAGCAAACAGATACAATTTGTAATTCAAAACAAACAATATAATCAACAATGAAAATAAAAGTCAAATACAATAAAATTAACAAGTACATATTGGATACTAACACATGAAATATATAAGTAAACAAATGCAGTTTCTAATTCATAACGAACAACCAGCAACAATTTTATTTTTAAAAAATTCACACACAACATAACTAACAAGTACACAATAGATACTAATAGATGCAACATATAAGTAAACAGATGTAACTTTTTGTTCAAAACGTACAACTAATAACAAATGAAAACAAAATATCATAGACAGTATTACTAAGAAGTACACAATGAATACTAACATATGCAACATATAAGTAAACAGATACAACTCGTAATTCAAAACGAACGATCAGCAAAAAAGAGAAGAAGAAAAAAGTCATTCAGAAAAGGTCTATAGACAGTACAACTAACAAGTACACATTGAATACTAACATATGCAACATATAAGTAAACGGATGCAACTCGTAATTCAAAACTACGAGAACTATGAGAACAATTGCCATGCCTGAACAGAAGTCCAGAAAAATAATTCCTAATAATTTTACCAAGAAACATTTGTGGACAGATTTCTGAATCTCAATGTGATGACGCTAACACTATCATGTCAAATTTCTCAATCCATACTATGGGTCTTATCAAGACAATTCTTGAATCCCCTTACCAAAGCTCGGATGATCAAGTCACTGATTATGGTAAGCAGAAAGATCAGCATGAGTCATCTCCTAAAATTGATGCCCTTGTTGATGATAGAACGGAAGAGATGGTATATGAGGTGAATCCTTAACCATTTCTTAAATAAGCAATAACCGTGAAATGCAAGAAGAAGAGCATTATGCAAATAAATTACCAATCATTTAACCTCTTCTGTAGCATCTCATTCTCAGTATCCATCGATTACAGCTGTAAGAACAAAAAACTACGAGCAACACACTAGCACAATGTCACGAAAATAATGAATGAACAAAGAAAGCTACACAGCTTTAAAGATAGTATCCAGTTCTCCTCATCCAAATTCATGTTCCTCTTCTACATATCTTTTAGTTGAGATACCATGCTACTAATATCAATCCAAAAATTAATCAATAAACACTCCAAACATTAAAAACACGAAATGCAACCTTTGAAACTCTAATGACATTTAGCTCTACAAAAAATAATGCATGCACTTCATTTAATCGAGCTTCGCTCTCTGACTTCTTCATCGAGACATCATCTTGTGGGAGGAAAACAACACATAAGGATGTTATGTCGATAACATGATAACTTTTAAAAAATCAAATTTCAGAAGCTAATGCAAAAACTTAGGTAATTAGATATTCTTACCGGCAGCATTTGAGCTAGAGATTGGGATTTGGGTGAGATCAGGTCCCGATGCCGCTTTGCTTAATTGCTCTGCCGCTCATTTTTTACGAATTTCTTCTAACTGAAAATGTCAAACACGATATGCAACACAGTCAACGATCGAAGGACACCATCGTTGGCAACTTTGGGAGGGACACGGTTCTAAGGCCACCACTGGGATTGATGATTACCTCCGCTGGGATTTCGAAGCCAATCTCGAAGAGCACAACCTGTCGAAGGGCACCGCCAATAATTTTTAAGGGGCACCACCGGGATTTCGAAGAGCACCACAAGCGGTGATTTCAAAGGGCACCACAAGCGGTGGTGGGGGCATCGAAAGAGGTAACGTTAGGGAGGGGAAGGAAGACGATGAAGAAGGAGTTGACGATTGCTTTTAGATTTTTAGATATGAACAAATGGTCTTGGCCCACGAATTTGGATAGATTTCAATTAATTGCAAGCAAGTTCCTAGTCTGTCCATAAGTTTATGGACAGACCGTCTTTCCTGAGACTTTTATATATTAATTATAAATGAAAAAAGTGCTTTTATAACCCTACATAGTTGACATAAGGGCCAATATAACCTTTCAATATTCGAAAGTGCCAATGTAACCCTATATAGTTAGTGAAAATGCCAATATAACCCTACAAGTTTTAAGAATGTGCTGATATAACCCAACAAACATTAGAAATGTACTGATATAACCCTACAAACATTAGGAACGTGCTGATATAACCCAATAAGATTGCATAATGTGCTGATATAACCCAATAAGATTGCATAATGTGCTGATATAACCCTACCTAATTTCAATGAACTATGGCGTTCCGGCTAACTATGAGGGTAAAATTGTCCACCCCATTTTAGAGTTAGCCCAAAGGGTATTTTGGTTAATTTACATAGAGATAACGCTGAAAAATTGAGGTCAATGCTAGAAATGAGGTCTGAGGGTTATATTGGCACTTTCATTAACTAGTTAGGGTTATATTTGCACTAAAAATTATCATAGGTTTATATTGGCACTTACTCAAGTAGATAGGATTATATTGGCTCTTATCCCATTATAAATTTATCTCATCTAATAATTAGACATAATAAAACAAAATTTATGAGTAAACTATACATTGAATTTTTATAATTTCAAAACTTTACTCTCCATGCCAACGGTAAAACTTCAAATTGGTGATTTCTTATGAAACCATATAATTAGTTATAGTACCAATAATCAATAAATGTGTAATGTGTAGTGCTTCTTTAGCTGGGTAATATTTTTTTGGATATTTTTAAAGGATAACTTTTGGATTTATTAATCCATGTAAGTATACATTTCATTTTTTAGATTTACAATCGATCGCTCATCATACAAGACAAGGAAATTAATTGAATAAGGGAAAGTTTCGTGAAAGGCGGCAAGTCAATAAGTCTAAGGATGGGTCAGGGAATTGATAATAAAATGGGGTATATTTTGTATTTAACAAAATAAATGGAGTATTTCATATAGTATTTATTCAAAGAAGAAAATAGAGACAGAATAGACGCCGTCTTTATCAATCCCTCAATTCAATCCGCTCCACCATCATCCCTCAATTCAATCCTCTCCACCATCATCCCTCAATTCAATCCGCTCATCGTCTCCATGGCTAAGCTCCACCACCATCCATAAATTCAATACTCTCTTCACCCCGCTCTTCATCTTGTGAATTAAATCTTCAGATCGACTATTATTTCAACTGAAAGGTTCGATTTGCTTGGTTTCTATTTTCTGCAGGTTGAGGAAGTTGTTTTCTGCAAGTTTGTTAAGGTGGTCGTTGTTATACATTTCCAGATGGTATAGTAGCTTAGATGAAGTCGGTGAAGCCGGATTGCATTACGGTGCAGAAGAGGTTCAACAGAGATGTGGATGTAACAGCCTATGGAAACTGCAACAGAAGCATTACCATTCATAAAGCCTTTCCCAAGCTTCTTCCAAAAGCAAGACATAGTCACTTCCTTCTTCAACAGTTCTGAGGAGTTGAGGATCATTAACATCAGTTTGGAATGACACCAAATCAGTGTTATCGATAGGTCTCGGGCGCTCTGCTGGAGTGGAAGACTGATCTTCCAAGGGGTGTTCATCATAAGAGAGGAAACCAATAGGTTAGCCGGTGTAATTCTGTTGGAGTATGATGTTAACATTAGCATGTTTAATATAAGAGCAATGGCAAAACAAAGATAACTAGGGAAAGGCAACAACCTACTCCGATGGCACAGACATGTCAGCAACCAGACTAGAACTGGATAGAATGTCCTTAAGAATCCCACTTATTCCCAGGAGTAGTAAGGTTTTGACTCTAAGATAAGAGCCGCTTGCACATATATAAAGAAGTTTGATCAAACACTGCATACTCCATAAGGTTAAAACCAAATCAAATGATAAACTGTCTGAGAATGAGCTCAGAAGTGCCAAACTTACCGTGTATGTAGAAGTGCTCAACGATGCTTGACCGCCTCCAGCGTTACTGGTTGAAATAAGAGAGGCAGCATGTGTAACCATTCCATGGTTACAGAGTTCATCCAGCTTATCAAGGGATGAGGAAAAGGTCTCTGCAATCCGTGTCAAGAAAATAGAAGCGTTTGTTTAGCTGTTATGATATGCACTTGTTTAATTATTTGTTTCATTCGTTAGTACTCAGTATTCAATAATTAGTTGTATATGATTTTTTTATTTTCATTTGTTGTTGATCGTTCATTTTGAATTAGAAACAACATTCGTTTACTTTTTTTAAAAAAATGAACCCATATAAATGGGAGGGATATATATTAGGTTCCCCAAACCTAAAAACGGTAAAAGATTCTTTTACAAAACTTTGCTTCAAAGAATTTTGAAGACTTTGTACCAAAAGATAAAATGTATTTGTCAAAATTTCTGACCGGAAGTCTACTTATGGCGTTTTTGTAGATGATTCCATTTTCCATGTCTCCACCCCTCGTGTTAACATGGGTAAATGACCAGATCTCCAAAAGGCTCTAAGTAAAAATGGTTCAAGCTAGAAATCCTGTTTGTATCTTGTGTCTCGTCATCTTCTTTGCCTCCTGGTTTGAGTGCTCGAGGATCGAGTGCTCAAGTCTGAAGGTTTGAGTGCTCGACTATCCTCGAGTCTTGAGGTTCGAGGGCCTGATGGTTCGATACTCGAGGCCTTATGGTTTGAGTTCTGGTGTGCAGAAAATACACCATAGTGTGCAGTAGACCTGGATTCCACCAGTGTTCCATCTTGTGTCTCCTTCTCTTTGCCGCCGCCACTTGATTCGAGTGCTCGCGGTTCTAGTGGTTGAGGAACAAGTGCTTGATGGTTTGTAGGCTCGAGGGCTTGATGCTCGATGACTTGATGGCTCAATGTCTCAACGGGTCGAGAGCTAGAAGGCTCGAGGGCTTGATAGCTCGAGGGCTCGATAGCTCAAGAGCTGGAGTGCTCGAGGGCTCGAGGCTCGAGTGCTCGATGGTTCTAGCCTGCATTTTCATTTTAAAATCAGCAGTATCCATTCAAGATTCTAATGACAGGTATCTGTTGTTTGTCAAGAGATAGAAGTCCTTTAGTTATCTGATCAAGGTCATGGTAATTCAAAACTTTAGGCTCCTTATTCCTTCCTAGTTTACTTAATCTATCAGCAACCATATTTCCTTCTCTTAGAGTGTGTGTAATTATGATGTCCCTCATCCTTTGGTTGATTTCAGATACTAAATGATACAGTTCCCATGGGGCTTTGGTGGGGTCTCTCATTACTTCCAGCATATTGGCACAATCCGTTTCAAGGGAAAAAGCATTTAGGCCAAGATCAGCTACAAAAATTAGTCTTTCTTTTAGACTTAGGAGTTCAGCTTGGAAACTAGTTTTTGCTCTAACTGATTTATGGCATGCCTTAATAAAAGATCCATATGTATTCCTGATAACGATCCCAATACTACAGTCTACCTCCTGCTTCCATGATGCATCAAAATTAATTTTGTATTTCAGTTTTGGTTTAGACCATGTGATGCATTTAATTTTGGGTACTGTTGGTTTTTTCATGTGTGGGATTAGACCAATTTGAACCCAGTGATGATCATTTATCTCTGTACTAACCTCTGGATTGGTATAGAAGATAAGGAACATGTCTCTTTTGATGTTATGGATCATTTTTTTTACTATTTGGTCTAATATTTTCAAAAATGAAACTGTTTCTAGCTTTCTAGATTTGCCAACAAATGAGAGGGGGAAAGATGGTGATTAATGTGGAGTTTATTTTTGTCTCTCCATTATAAGACCAGTAATGTGAAAGTCTGTCAAAGATGGAGTTGAAATGTCGGTGCCTCAGTCCTATCATCTGGTCAAAAAATATCCACAGGTCTATGGCTAGAGAACAATCATTGAAGCAGTGGCTAAGTGTGTCAGTGTTGTTGCAAAGTGGGCATTTAGATGCAAGTGAAAAATTGCTGAAAATGAGTATGTCATCAAAAGGTAAAATTGCATTTGAAAGTTTCCACATAAACATAGAAATTTTCTTTGGCAGTTTTAATAACCATGCCTTCTTTAGAACTTTGATTTCTGATTTTTGTGAGGCAACTATCTTGTATGCAGACTTGAAACTGAACTCTCCATTGCAGTGATCCCAAACCAGTCCAGTTTGCAGTGAGAAGATTTGCTAAACCATTGCCATGCATTATCCTTGTTTGGCTTTCAGCTAGCTGGTTTACTTTCTTAATCCTTTTCCATATTTGGGATTTTCTTTGATTTTCAGGGATGGACCATAAGAATTTAGCCCATAATGTCTCTCCTTTTTGTAGTTTTCACCACAATTTAAGGAAGAAAGTCCTGATTATGTCTTTAATGTTTCTAATCCCAATACCATTTTGGTTTACTGGATAACTCATCTTTGTAATGCATCTCCGCACGTTTTTAGGACCATATTCATGCTCTCCTCTTTTGGTATCATGCATATCCAGGTACTTGAAATTCCAGCAGGAATTTTTGTGCCTGACATGAAATCAGAGACTGCTGATAGCAGATCAGGCCCTATTATGTCCCAGAAAGTTCTAAAAAAGTTGGTTGAGAATCCATCAGGTCCAGGTGCTCCATTCTGATTCAAGGAGAAAACTATTTCCCTGATTTCATCCAAAGTTGGCTTTTTGAGCATATGTGAATTGTCACTACTGTCAAGGATCTGAGGGATTTGGCTTAAAAAGTGGCCTTGAAATTTTTCATCTCTAGGGTTAGAGTCATCAGTCAGTAGGTTTTGGTAAAACTGATTACTTCTTTTTCAATCTCCAATGGACTGTCTATTCATGCTCCTTCTTAGTTTTTTTATCTTTGAGATGTTTTGTTTGTCTTCTCTGATTTACAGTTGAGTGAAAATACTTAGTATTTTCATCTCCTTCTTTAAGCCATTTTATGTTAGCTTTCTGTTTCCAAAACATTTTTTCCTCTGTTAGCGCTCTTAGTAGCAGTGCATTTTCATGATCAAGGTCTATGAGGTCAGATTCTGAATTTGTTGTCTCATAGTTAATTTCCTGTATTCTGAGTTCCACTTCTGCCTTTTTAACACTATCATTTATGTTACCAAAAACTTCCTTATTCTATGTTTTTAAAACCAGCTTCAGTCTTTTTAATTTCAGAAAGAATTTTAGCATGCCAGTTTTTGATATGGTTTGTGACTAGTTTGTTTCAATGATCTGTTTCAGTTGAGGCCTATTTATCCAAGCATCTAGGAATCTAAATGGCTTAGGTGATGAAGCAATTTTACTCCCTATGGTTAGTAGTAATGGGCAGTGATCAGAGGTGTGTTTGTTGAGTGTGTGCAGTGAGTTGTTTGGAAATTTTTCATTCCAGTCATGGTCAATTAGAGCCCTGTCAAGTCTTTCTAATGTAGGAGTTCTTCTCTTGTTTAACCAAGTGAAGGTATTTCTGACAGTATAAAGATGTGTTAGTTTTTGGCTTACTATGAAATTAGAGAAGTCTCAAATGCTTTTTACATCAAGCTTATTGGGACCCTTATATTCTATTATGGAATTTATGGCATTAAAATCACAAATTAGAAGTTTATTGTTGTCTAATGTGAGGTGATCTGCTACCATGTTTTTTTCATGTCTGTTCTTAAGGTTGATGCATGAATGAAATATGCACACATTTCAGCACTAAGCAGGGGTGAAGAAATGGCAGTTTTGTATATTGATCAGTCTCAGATAAGATGTTAACATTACAACACGAGTTCCACATTAGCCAAATGTTATTTCTATCTGAGCTATAGTGACACTGAAAATTTAATTTAATCATGTATGTGTCACATTGCTAATAATGATGCTTAGGTTCAAATATACAAAGTAACTGTATATTATGAGTCCTGATTATTCTTTTTAACCTATCCAGGGATGTTTCGATTCCTCTAAGGTTCCAGACAAGGGCTCTAATATTAAGGTGTGTATCTATCATTTAGACTTTCCAGAGTTGCTTTTTGAATTAGACCTTAAATTCATCCTATTTAACCTGTTAAAGAATGTCCTCTTCCTGGATGTTCTACCAGCCAACATACTAGAGAATTTTTTGGTACTTACCTGATTCAGCCAAAGCTCTTTAGTACTTGAGCTACAGTCTGTTGTGTCAGACTGAAGTTCCTCTCCTAGTAGCTGGAACCTGTTTGAGCTTTTGGGGCTGGATCTGCAGGATGGTGAGTGAAAAGGATCAGTACCTCGTTCATTTAAAGGAGAGTTTGGGATGATACCTGATAGGTCATCTTTGGTATATTCCTTGTGTTTGTCTGTTTCTTCTGTAAGATCAATTAATTGTTAGGTTTCCCCTTTTTGCAGTTCAGCCTCATTGTTGTTGCTTTTAAAGACTGCATTTTGAGGTTGTGGGGTCACATCATGTTGCTTCTCCCCAGCATTGTGAGTATGTAAAGACTCTTGGTTGGTAATTTCTTCCCCTTGGGGTTCCAGTTGTGGTGTCTCAATGTCTATATGAGGGCTTTCTATTTTATCTGGTGTTTTTTGTGGAGGTTTGTGTTGAGATTCTCTTTGTTTCTGGCTTATTGTTATCCCTGAAGTGTGTGGATCAATGTTTTTGTGTACTGGCTGCCATTTAGCCAGAACATCAGTACACTATTATTGGTTCTTTGCTGTGTTTGTTGCCAGGCTTTGGTTTCTCTGTTGCATTTGTTTGCTGGGGTTCGTTCCTATTAGTCTGTTTAGTAAATATCTGTTTGGGGACTCTATTCATTGTGGTGGTAGATTTAGGAATTCTCAGTTCAGGGTTAATTATTGTACACATATCCACATGATGACCAACCTTCTTACAGCCACAATAGTATATAGGTAAATCCTTATATTCTATGGCATACTTTTCATTTTCTGGGGAAGTTCCTAACCTGATGTGGCTCAACAGTTGGGATTGGAGGTCAATTTCCACACAAATCTTGAGGGCAGATGGCTTTGTTAGCCTTTTTGTTGCTTGATCCATCTTGATGACTTTTTCAATCTGGTTTCCAATTGCTTCTATGGTCGGGACATTGTAATAGTAGAGAGGCACTTGTCTAATGGTGACCCAGGCCGGGACAATCGAAGATTCTGCATTTGGTTTGAAGTCCGGCGTCCATCTGAGGATCCTCATGGTGGTGCCATTAAGCGATCAAGCCCCCTTGATCCAGCAACGTTAGAAGTCTTCCTTCACTTGGAACCTGATTAGGATGTTTTTGAAATCAACTGCTCCCAGTTGGTAGCTTCCGCTGAAACCCACAGTCTTGCAATCAGCTTCTAGCTTATCCATTGTCGGCCTTCCTCTTGGAAAATTTCCAATTAGAGCATTTGCGTAGTGAGTGGATAGCTCCGATACTTGCTCATGAGAGAAGAGCACGGCTGATTCTCCCTTGTATTGGAGAATTGGTTTCAGATTTTGAGTGAAAGGGAGATTTGTGGAGATTGGAGGGTTTCGAGTTTGGAGTGCTTGGGCAAAGCTTTTGATGGTGGTAGCTGCCATAGTGACACCTTGTAGATTCGACAAGGTTAAAAGGTGGTTGCGTGAGTGAGGGTTCCGGTGAGGGATCTGTGATTTAGCCATTAGTATGTAACAGTAGGGATGATGAATAGCAGCAGGGAGGAGAGAAGCTGAAAAATGTGGCTAACATTCGTTTACTTAAATGTTGAATTCGTTAGCATTGCGTATGTACTAGCTAGTTGTATATGACTTTATTTTCATTTGTTGTTGATTTTTCATTTTGAATTAGGAACTGCATTTGTTCACTTATATATTGCATTTGTTCACTTATATATTGCATTTGTAAGTATTCAGTGTTTACTTGCTAGTTGTACTGTGTATCATTCATTACAAATTAGAAACTGCATTCTTTTACTTACATGTTGCATTCGTTAGTAACGTAGTATTATGTATATACTAGCTAGTTGTATATGACTTTTTATTTTCAGTTGTTGTTGATCGTTCATTTTGAATTAAGAATTGCATTTATTTACTTAAATGTTGCATTAGTTAGTATTCAGTTGGTACTAGTTAGTTGTATATGAATTTTTAGTTTCAGTTGTTATTGATCGTTCATTTTGAATTAGGAACTGCGTTTGTTTACTTAAATGTAGAATTTGTTAGTATTCAGTTGGTACTAGTTAGTTGTATATGACTTTTTATTTTCAGTTGTTGTTGATCATTCATTTTGAATTAAGAACTGCGTTTGTTTACTTAAATGTTGAATTCATTAGTATTCAGTTGGTATTAGCTAGTTGTATATGACTTTTTATATTCAATTGTTGTTGATCCATTTTGAATTATGAACTGCATTAATTTACTTAAATGTTGAATTTGTTAGTATTC
Organism: Rubia yunnanensis; assembly: GCA_037428765.1. Lineage (NCBI taxonomy): Eukaryota > Viridiplantae > Streptophyta > Magnoliopsida > Gentianales > Rubiaceae > Rubia > Rubia yunnanensis. The sequence goes on along the minus strand of CM075067.1, from coordinate 31,961,109 downwards.
AGTTGGTACTAGTTAGTTATACATGACTTTTTATTATCAGTTGTTGTTGATCGTTCATTTTGAATTAGGAATTACATTTGTTCAGTTATATGCTGCATTTGTTAGAATTTAATATGTACTTGTTTTCATTGTTGTATTTGGTTAGTTGATACAAACTTAGTCATTTGCTTAAAAAAGAAGTCTGGTTTTTTAAAATGATAATACAAGCTAATTTGGTACATCACAACAGCAGATTTGGTACACAATAGCAGCACTTAGTAGTTTTTTCTTTTCTGAAACTGAAATTATATATTTCTTAACTCTGAAATAAGGAGTGCAGAAGCTACCATATACATGTTTATTGAAATGAAATCCCTAATTTGATAGCTACCAAATGGTTCACTACAATGGACTAATGGAGTCACTGGTTTGCTTTCTCCGTTAGAGCGACCAAATGGTTCACTACAATGGACTAATGGAGTCATTGATTTGCTTTCTGAGTCAGAGCTTTGGTGATGTAATGAGTAGTAACTCCTAATAGACAAAACAGCCTGCAGAGAGACACTGAATGCCTTGTTTCGTGTTGTCCAGTAACTCTTCTTTCTTAAGCTTAAGCATATCAATATGTTAGTACAATCATCTGCACCTTGTCGTGGTACCATCAATATCATTGATGAGACCTTACTTAGCTTAGGAAATGCTTCAACTTGCAAAAATTCTGGTAAAACCTGAATACACAAGGGAAAGGAATAAATCAAATCAAAAGCCATATGCAAAACAGTCAAAAAAAAGAGTGACTTAATTTCTGGACTAGAGGCGGCATAATTTGACAATATGTCCATGAGTTGAGAAGATAACACCATCCTGATGTCAACGGCAGGCTAACAATCAAAATTAATACTACATCAACAGAAAGAACATAAGTTATAGCTCAGCGGAACTAGATTCATACAGCCCTATAAAGTATACCATATATCAGGATTCACCATTTCTTAGATTTGTGCATGCGGAGAGGTACAGACAAGCTCAGGAAAACTTATTTGAACAGCATTATCGATGATATATGTGAGATTAGGAAAAGATATGTCAAAAATGCACCAGAGAATCATGGATAGTTCCAAGACTTAAACTTAACATTTACACTTGAGGTCGCCAAATAGAATTGAGAGAGTCAATTTCTGCAGTCAAAATGCCCAAGCTTTCCATAGCACTTCTGGACTCGCTCATTCCTGCCCTGAGTTTTATTCTGCTGTCAATTGTAGAATCACGTGAGGCATACCTAGTAGAAAACAAGGGAATAAGATAGAAAACTTTCATGGAAGAAGAATTTCGGATTTTAAGCATTTACAAACTTCGGCAAGGTATAAATAGGGGAAGCTTTCTAGTAGAAATCTGGAGTGAATACAAAATAACCTTCAAGGAACCTTCAAGGAACATATGAGTGATCCCTGTGAAGATCCACCAGCACATAACTGTCCTTTTACACTTCGATAGTTTCCGAATATAACTTGGAATCGAAAACATGAGAGTCAATAGTTTCCTACCACAGGTAAGAAATACTGCAATAATGCGTTCAGATGAAGAGTGCTTTGACAAGAACTGATCAACTGAGTGTCTAGTTACCATCCGACATCACCAAGATAGATAACCTTATAACCTGCTAATTTTTAAACTAATCTCTCTACATTATACATTACTAATGCTAGGCAGATCAATATTATGCCAACACAAACATACATTCCATTCTCAAATTCTAAGCTACGTAATTCAACTTCTTTCTGATCAAATTAAATCATTTGCAGAGATCAGGAGATCTCAACAAGACAACAAACTGATCCAAGTGAGCTTAAAGTTACACATACTCCCTACATTTTACATGAAGAGCCCTATTTCTTTCTTTCAAGTTACAACCTACAATCTACAATTTTAGTAATTTGGGTGAAAGAACAACTCTTTTGTGGAACAAAACTCTCCACATTGCACACTCTATGCATATACAGAAATGAGAAAATTGCAAGATCTATAACTATGATGGCATTAGACCATTCACGGGAGGATTTAAACACAAATCTAGTTCAAATCAAATAAAAAAACCACAAGGAAGAACTATACTAAATACAGAAAGTAACTCCAATCCCCAAATTCAAACAAACAGAAAGAATCACACCCAAAAGAGTAACCATTTACTCACCAGGTGATCCAAGTAAGGAGGACAACGATAGCGGAGACGCCGAGATAAAAGCCAAGGTTTACTCTACATAGGTAAAAATACTTGCAGTGGTTCATTTGCTGCCACCGGAGAGGCAGTGGAGACAGTCAGTGAAGCGACCGGTTGGGTCCAAAGCCGCTTCAGCAAGGAGACCCTTTTTTATGTTTTTCATGCCATCGCTAAGCTCCTTATGTTTCTCCTTCAGCGAGAGCGACAGTATCTTCCTCGAGGTTCTCGAACCGGTACTTCTACTTCACCAATCTGCAGCTCAGAAGAAATATTCCAGTCATCATGAAGAGCAGTTATAGTAGCTGACATATCCACTCCCTTGGCAACTATCACATTTCCCAGTCCATTCATATACAACTTCCCTACAGTCCTGCACAAACAGTAAAAATAAACAATTCAACAAGCTTAACACTTCCAAAAAAAAAAAACTCAAAATAATATCCTAAAAATCATGTAAATTTAAACTAAAATTCTCAAGTAAATAATGAACAGGAAAAGTAAATTGAAATTAAAAATGATTTCAATAACCTCAATTTCCTGGTCGCATTGGAGACGCCGGTCGATTTCTTCCGGCGTACAGGGACTGGTGTCGGGATAGGTCATCGGAAGAGGAAGAGCATCGCCGTCGTCAGTCAAGTAGCTCTCTCGCGGACGCGACCAATTTCTAATTGTGTTCGTTGCGATTTCGAATAAAATTCAACCAACACGAAAATAAGGGTAATAATTGTGTGTCTATATTCATGAATTCAAGATACAGTAATACAAAATACCTCTACAAGCTAGTAAATGGTAACAGAATACAATTACATCTATAATTATGGTAAGAATACAAATCCAATTCCAATTCCTTAACACTCATCCTCAAGTTGGAGCATGGGGATCGAAAATGCCCAACTTGCCAAGTAAAGAATGAAACTGGTTACGCCTGGGAGCTTTAGTGAACAAATCCGCTGGTTGGTCTGTCGTACGGATATGTTGAGTAACAATAGTGCCAGATTGGACAAAATCTCGGACAAAATGACAATCAACTTCAATGTGCTTCGTGCGTTCATGAAAAACCGGGTTGGCTGTTACGTGGAGAGCAGAATGACTATCATAAAACGATTTCATAGGAAAAGAGTGAGAAACCCCTAAGTCCTTCAGTAAGGACCTAAGCCATAACAACTCACAGCAGGTAACTGCTATAGCACGATACTCTGCTTCAGCAAAAGACCAAGAAACAGTATGTTGCTTCTTAGTCTTCCAGGAAACCGGAGAATCACCAATCATAACAAAATAACCAAATAAAGAACGCCTAGTAATTGGACAGGCGGCCCAATCTGAATCACAATAAGCAGTCAATTGTAGAGTACTACGGGAAGAAAGAAATAAACCTTGACCAGGATAACTCTTCAGGTAGTGCAACACACGAACCGCAGCTTGCCAGTGAGGAACACAAGGAGACTTCATGAATTGCACAAAAGTATGAACTGAATAACTAAGTTCATGACGAGTAATTGATATATCAGGCGCCCAACCAAACGGCGATACTGCTCCAGGTCATGGTAGACTGGACCTTCAACACGTAGCAAATCAAGTTGTTGCTCCATCGAAAAATCAATTGGTTTGGAAGCAGATAAACCTGTATCAGATAGGATGTCCAAAGCATATTTCCTTTGTGAGAGAAACATCCCCTCCGGTCTTCTAGCAATCTCTATGCCCAAAAAATACTTAAGCAAACCAAGGTCCTTCATGTGAAAACAAAAACCCAGGTATTTCTTGAACTCAGAGATGAGCGAAGAAGAACTACCAGTAATAACCAAATCATCCATATAAACCAGAACATGTAAAGAAACTGATCCACGGAAATAGACAAATGAAGAGTAATCGGCCTTACTCTGAACAAAACCAAAAGCCCGTAAAGCCTGAGACAGTTTAGCAAACCAATTTTGAGGAGCCTGACGAAGACCATAAAGAGATTTCTGAAGGCGATAAACCTAACCAGGAGGTACAACATAGCCAGGCGGAGAAAGCATGAACACTTCCTCATGCAAATCACCATGCAGGAAGGCATTATGAACATCCACCTGATGTAGTTCCCAACCTTTTATAACAGCAACAAACAAGAACAATCTAATAGAATACATCTTCGCAACTGGAGCAAAGGTCTCAGTGTAATAAATTCCTTCAACCTGGCGATTTCCAAGAACCATTAGGCGTGCCTTGTGACGTTCAATAGTACCATCTGAACGAAACTTCGGCCGGTATACCCATTTGCACCCAATAGTCTTCTTATGCGCAGGCAAAGGAGACAAAGTCCATGTCTAATTTCGCTCCAGGGCCGTAAGTTCCTCAACCATAGCATCTCGCTAATGAGAATGATGGGAAGCCTCAGGGTAAGTAGTGGGATCTGCACTAGAAGTTACAGCACCCAAAAATCTAGAATGCATACTAGAAAAATTATCACAATTTACATAATCAGTAAAATGATAGAGAACACCTGAGGAAAGTGATGACGCATGAGGGAACGTAGTCGAAGAAGGGGTCTTCAGTAGTAAGAGCACAAGCATGATCTTCACAGTCGTAATCTACCAAGTATGATGGAGGACGACGAGATCGAACACTCTGTCTGGTAGGTGGCAACTCAGCAGTGGAACTGTCTGGTACCAGAGAAGCCGGTAAAGTAGATACCGAGGATGTAGCATCGACGGCAACTGGCGGAGAATAACTGGCGGTGGATCGATAGCAGAAGGCTGAACAAAAACTCCGTGCGACTCCGGCGAAAAGGAGGAGGAATCCGGCGGTGGTGTGGTGGCACCGCCAGGTTCATTAGATAAAGTAGATGTCGGAGTTGCAGAGTACGGGAACTGGTCTTCAAAGAAATCAGCATCCCGACTGTTAAAGATCACTCGGGATTCCAAGTCAAAAAAATGATAGTCTTTCTTTCCGGCAGGGTAACCAAGAAACAGACACCACCGACTTTGTGGTGCAAACTTATCACGATATCTGGGAACATGAGCAGTAAAACACAAGCATCCAAAAACCCTTAAGGATGAATAATTTGGAGTTTGCCTATAAAGCAACTCAAAGGGAGTACGACCGTTGAGATGCTAAGTTGGTGTTCGGTTGATCAGGTAGGCAGCAGTAAGAACACATTCTCCCCAAAATTCAATAAGAAGACTGGCTTGAAACCGTAAAGCACGCGCCACATTGAGTAAATGGCGATGCTTTCTTTCAACCCAGCCATTCTGTTGTGGTGTGTCAACCATAGATGTCTCAAAGATGATCCCAGATGTAGCAAAATGAGATCGCAAAGGCAGAAATTCAGTCCCATTATCATCCCGAACACGTTTTATGGTTCGGCCCCACTGGTTCTTCACTAAGGCACTAAATTCTAAAAATCTATAGGCTACCTCAGACTTAGTGACCAATAAATAAACCCAAACAGCTCGGGAATAATCTTCGACTATTGTCAAAAAATAAAATGCACTACTAAAGGATGGAGTTCGATAAGGTCCCCAAACATCACAATCTACTAATTCAAATAATGTAGTAGCATTTGTAGAACTCAATGAAAAACTATGTTTAGTCTGTTTTGCTCTATAACATATAGAGCAAGGTATAGTAGTATTATTTGTGCTAAAATCAAGAGTTGGAATAGAAGACAACATCGTAGATGATGGATAACCAAAACGTTGATGACATAAATCAGATGAAGAAACCAAAGCAACTGTCGGAATAGACTGCAGGATATGAAGACGAATGCGAGTATCCAATAGACGAAGCTAATAAACCCCCCCCCTTTCTGTTCACCCACGCCAATCACAATCCCCGTACTGATTTTCTGTAAAATGCAATAATTTTCAGTAAACAAGGCTAGACATTTTAAGGCAGATAACAATCTAGAGCATGATAATAAATTTCATCGCAAAGTAGGTATGTAGAGCACATGATTAAGGGTGACATCACCAAAATAAATAGACCCATATTGTGTAGCAGACGACATAGATCCATCAGGCAGTATAACATTCATAGTATTGGTAGCAGTAGTAATATCAGTAAGAGAACCTTTGTCACCAGTCATGTGATATGAGGCTCCCGAATCAAGAATCCAAGGTAAATTAGACTTACCTGACCCACGGTCAGATAACGAATCAAACTGATTAAATAAATGTATGGTCGTACTCCATTGGTCGTCAGACAGAGCAGGGCCAAAATCAGATCGTGTAGGTAAGCCAGAGGAGGCGGCCACCACAAACCCTTACAGCGACGTCACTACGCCGGCGAAAAGAGCCATAAAACAAATGGAAAGAACAATTAAAGTAAGAGAAGGGAGAAAATTTGTTGAACCAAAGCCGAAAGAGGCAATTGACGCGCGCCTACCGTGTGGCGCATGTAGGTCACAAGCTGTGAAGGGAAACTGTACGTCTGGTGCACCCGCGTGTGGACTCACGCGCTTCTGGAAGGTCGAGCGCGTGAATCTCATGCGCGCCTCACGTTGTCTGCGCATCTCACGTCGCCGGAGCCAATGGAACCTAGCCGGAGTTAAGAGCGGAGTAGAGCTATTCGGCCGGAATGGTGAGTAGACCGGACGGATCGGAGCAAGAACTAACCAAGTGATTCGGGAGCTCGCCGGTCGGAGCGAAGCAGGCCGGACGAAACTGAAGGAAGACTGGAGCGGGAGCAGGTGCAGGCCGGCAGACGGAGTCTGGAGCGGAAGCAGGTGAAGGCCGGCGGAGCGGGAGCAAAACTAGCGGCGGAAGAAGAACGGCGGCGTGGTGGTGAGCAGGACCGGCGAGGGGCTGAAGAAGAAGATTTTTTTTTGGCAAAAGAAAGGTAGTCCAGATCGGCGGCGCGTGGAAGTCACGCACTGACGATGGCGGAAAATTTAGGACGGTATTTTAAGGTTTTGGGATTTTAGGCTCTGATACCATGAAGAAAATAAGGGTAATAATTGTGTGTCTGTATTCATGAATTCAGGATACATTATATAGTAGTACACGATACCTATACAAGCTAGGAAAAGATAGCAGAATACAATTACATCCATAATTATGGTAAGAATATAAATCCAATTCCAATTCCTTAACAAACCAATTGCTTCATCAGCACGGAGAAGAATGGCAAAATTAACCCTGATCGTAATCCTTAACTATGTTCATTGCGATTTCGAACAAAATTCAAAAGATTGCGAGGGGAATTTCATTGCTAATACTGGGTTGGAGAAACGGTGATACGATTGGTGATATTTTGCCGATAGGTATGGCGGTGGTGCGAGGCTGGAATAGAGATAGATTACGAGAGGTTCAGAAGGGAAAATCGGGGATTCAAAATTTTTGCAAATGATTCGATACGTAGAATACACCAACCCGACCCGCAAAGTTTGTTCACTCTCTACAATTGCAATTAGGCCTTGGCCTGTCCATAAATTTATGAATAGGATGCATGTTAGTAAACCCACTCATAGAATAAATATGTCTTTTAATATCATACCAAACAGAGAAATAAGACGATCGGCTATCTTAAGGTAGGATTATAATTATATATACTCCCTCTGTTTCATTGGATGTGACACACTTTCTATTTTTGGTTGTTTTTGTGAATTTAGCACATTTTCCTTTTATGACAAGATTCATTCAATTTCATCCGCTCATTCTATTTTTCCCTTTTTACATTCAATTCCATTCTCTCATTTCATTCACATAAATCCAAACACCTAAACATGTGGTGTCACATCCAACGAAATGGAGGTAGTATGTAGAAATTTATTTTATGATATTTTCATAACTATATCATGTATCTCATTGCAATAAACCGAAGAAAAAAATCAAATCACCCCATAAGTTATACTAATTATAAAATGACCTAATCTAACAATTTGTCAATCCAAAATAAAATTTTGTGAGAAATTAAGAAACTGAATATATAATATCGATAAACAGCTATCCTAATGCAGCAGAGCAAGCCCCGGATCAAGCTGCTGGAGATGAGCACTAGATTTTTTAGGAAAGAGAGGAAAGGTGGATAGGAGAAACAATTTTTTTCATGAAGTTCCAAACTTTTCATTAATCTATACTATATATTAGAAGACCAACTCTTTTCACAAATGACATTCTTAAAATTTGACACATGATTTATCCACATAAGCTTTCACAATTTTGAGGAGTGGCATCTCGTAAACTTGACATGTCAGCTAGCTAAAAATATTATTTCCAAATTTAATTCATCTTTTTACAATGAAGCGTATTTATGACAGATAAGAATTCTAAAAGACTTAAAATGCATCAATTAATACATATCCCTTCCTTGATTTACTCATTTGATATACATCTTGAAATTTGGTTTTACCGAATTATCTTAATTAGTACTATTTTATTCCAACATAACCTATCTAACCAAGTATGCAATAAAGTAAAGCATAAAGACACGAGACTTGGTTGCGCAGTTCGGTGAAATCCACCTTTCTTCACAACTTCTATTTTTGTAGCATATTTCTTCTTTCTATTTTTTTATTTTTCTGATTTTCTATATACAAAAATAAAGCGTAAAAAAATATTTATAGCTAAATAAAAGCTATATAAAGAAATACCTCAAAAAAACACCTAAGTGCTGTCTAAGAAGCTCAAACGTGGCAGTATCCAACAGTTTTGTGAAAATATCTTCAAATTGCTCAGATGTTGGAACATAGACCACTACCACTTCCTTTCTTTCAACAAGATCTCGAATAAAATTATGCTTAATGTCAATATGCTTGGTTTGAGAGTGCTGAACTGGATTTTTAGAAATATCAATAGCACTTGTGTTGTCACATAAGATATTTAAAGACCCTTGATGAATTCCATAATCTTTCAACATTTTCTTCATCCATAAAGTTGTGCACAACAACTTCCAGCAGCAAGGTATTCATCTTCTGCAGTAGACAGAGAGATCGAATTTTGTTTCTTACTATACCAAGAAACTAGATTGATGCCAATAAAGAAACACCCACCTGTAGTGCTTTAACGATCATCTGCATTACCAGCCCAATCAGAGTCACTGTACCCAATCAGATCAGAGTCTTGATTTTTAGAATACTAGACATCATACTCAGAAGTCCGACTCACATATCGAATAATTCTTTTGGTCGTAGTTAAATGAGATTTCTTTGGGTCATCCTAAAATCTCGCACACATTCCTACACTGAAACATATATCTGGTCTACTAGCTGTAAAATACAATAGACTCCCAATCACGCCCCTGTATAATTTCTGATCAACTCCAACTCCTCTCAAATCTTTCACCTGTTTATCAGATACCCTCATAGGTGTTCGAACTACACGAAAATTTCTTAGTCCAAATCTCTTCACTATGTTCAGGGCATACTTACTCTGATTTATAAATAGGCCATTCTTTTCTTTCTTAACTTGCAGCCCTATAAAGTACGTGAGTTCTCCAACCATACTCATCTCGAATTTGGCTTGCATCATAGTAACAAAATCATGCACCATAGATGAAGAATTAGAACCAAACACAATATCATCAACATAGATTTGAGCAATCAAAATCTTTGAGGCCTTTTTTTAGCATAAATAATGTGCGATCTACTCCCCGTCGACGATGACCCTTCTGAATTAGAAAGTTAGTAAGTTATTCATACCATGCCCTTGGTGCTTGTTTCAGGCCATACAACCCCTTCTGGAGTCAAAACACATGGTGAGGGTAATGAGGATCCTCAAATCCTTTAGGTTGTTCATCATACACTTTTTCATTGACCACACCATTTAGAAATGCACGTTTGACATCCATTTGACATAGAGTAAAGTTCATAGAGCATACAATAGCAATTAAAATTTGAATCGACTATAACCTGGAAACTGATGCGAATGTCTCATCAAAATCCACTCTTTCAAACTAAGTATATCCTTGAGCTACCAATCTGGCCTTGTTTCAAGTGATTTTTTCATCAGCATCTGATTTATTCTTTAAGATCCACTTTGTGCCAATGACATTCACACATTTAGGACGAGGAGTGAGATACCATACATCATTTCGTGCGAGCCGACCAAGTTCTTCTTGCATTTCCGCAATCTAGTATTCATCAAGTAAAGCCTCCTTGTAGTTCTTGGGTTCAATGAGAGAGATGAAACATTGTAATCCTGCTAAGTTTCTGTAATCAATCCGAGGGATTGAACGAGTACTCCTTGTCATAGGTTCTGGTTGTACCTGTGTTAGCACATGCGATGAGTTAGTGGGGGATGATTTTCCAACATACTCAATATCTTCAAGTTCAGCAGGATAGACAATCTGCTCGAATGTTCCAACATTGGCTGGCTCATCAGGTCGACTGTGCTGTGTTGGAACATGGTCTTTATCTGGTTCATCTTCTCCATCACCTGATACTTATCCTTCGTCAGAATCATCGACAATGACATTTATGGATTCCATGAGAGTATTTGTCCAAAGATTGTAGACACGATAAGCCCGACTATTCACAGAATAACCAAGAAAAATTCTAATATCACTACGATTGTCGAATTTCACAATTTGCTCTCTACTCTGGGAATGTAGCACTTGCTTCCAAACACATGAAAGTATGAGACATTTGGCTTCCTGCCCTTCCAAATCTCACAGGATGTTTTGCTTGTGAATGGATGTAGATACATTCGGTTGATTGTATAACAAGTTGTATTAACGGCACCATTTTTTGTGAATTTTTTCTCGGTTAAAATGACTCGAGTCATCTCCTGAAGAGTCTTGTTCTTTCTTTACATAACGTCATTCTGCTAAGGAGTGATTGTTACAGAGAGCTCATGTTGAATTCTAAGTTCATCACATAAGTCATTGAATTCAGAGTTTTCAAATTCCATATCATGATCACTGCGAATTCTAAAAATCTTCCTAACTGGACTTCCCTTTTCTGTCTGTAATTTTATCACAAGACATCTAAACACTTCCACAGTATCATATTTTTCTTTTAGAAAAGCTACCCAGGTAAATCTAGAGAAATCATCAACACATACAAAGATATATTTCTTGCCGCCTATACTAGGTGTATTGATTGGCCCCATCAAATACATGTGCAGCAATTCTAGATTTCCTGAGGTAGTTATATACTGAACTGAAGAGTGGGGAGATCAAATTTGTTTACCTTGTTGGCACGGTCCACAGACAATTCCACTTTTGCTCGTCAATGTAGGCATACCTCGTACTGCCTTAGTATTTGCAATTTTCACCAAGGTTTTGTAGTTGATGTGACAGAGCTTTCCGTGCCACGGAAATCCTTCATCTTGTTTTGAACTTACACATTTCACTTCCTGCTCCAAAAAAAACAATTATCTGATGATTGAACGACTGAAAGGACTTTGGCTTCACCGTGTTTCACTATACATTTATCTTTCTGAAATTCCACAGGCATATTGTCATCACACAATTGGCAGATGCTCAGCAGATTTACCTTTAAGTCTTCAAATAGTGGAAATTCTTCAATTTGCAGTTCTCCTTTTCCAACTACTCTACTCTTCTTTCCATTTCCAAAAGTAACAGAAGCATCATTATACGGTGTGGTGTTTGTGGGAAATTCCTAAGTGCCAGTCATGTGGCGAGAATAACCACTATCAAAGTACCACGAATCTCTGGAATGTGCTATAAGAGAAGTATGTGCAACAAGGTAAGTACTAGAGCTTTTAACAACCCATACCTTTCTGACCATCTTTGATCTCTAGACCTCGTCTATGTTGGAACATACCGAGAGTTATCGTCCCGTCAAAATATCTCTGAGCAATTTCTGGCATTGTTCCTCAATGTGACCTTGATATGTGCAGTAGCTACAAATGAGGGGTTTCCTTTGATGAGGTTTTCAGAACTTTCTCTTTAATTCTTGGATCTTCGACTTGAGCGTGAATGTGCTCCTAGGTGGGTTGTCATGCCCAATTTTGTGTCTATCTCCAAAGCTCTTTCCCATGATTAGAATATCATCAAATCTCACATTTCCAGTGTTCAACTTGGTAATAGCCGTTTTAGATGTCTCAACTCTCTTGGTTGCTGAAATTAGCTTTAATTTAACTCATCATTCTCTTTTCTGAGTTCAACAACTAACAATCGCAACTCCTTTTCTATCTCAACCAGGTGGTTTTTTTCTTCCTTCAGTACTTTGTTTGTATTAACAACTTGAAGCCACATGGCATACATCTTCTCGTATGTACTGTAGATTTCTTCATCACTCACAGCAAGTCCGTCAACATCACTATACACATCATCTGAATCTATGTAAGAACATACAACTTCAATTTTTTCTGATATGTTGGAACATTCATCACCTGATCCACCATGAATTTTTGCTCCAAATGCCACATGGTTTCTCGTAAGTTCCTCTTCATCTTTATTGTCTTCTTTATTTTCACTCCATGAGGTGAAATATGATTTCCCTGTTTCTTCTGGGTATTTGCGCATTTGGCTGCCCATTTCCTTACATTGAATTTGTCCAGGCTGTTTTAATTCACCACTTTTATTTTTGGGGAGCTATTGATTTCCTTGTTCAAACCGTATCCCACAGTTATTTCCAAATTCTTGCGGCCTTGATCTATTTCCACCAAACCTTTCCTGTGATTTCTTGTTTACTACTTTCTTTAGAATTCTTGAGAAATTTTTCGTGATAAGTGCAAGTTTTTCAAATTCATCGTCACTGTCAAATTCGTGATTGTCCTTGGATGACAATGTTCTAAACGCCAACTCCTTTTGAACCCTTTTTTAGTATGTTGGAATGTCATATTATAAGTCTGTAATGATCCCATTAATTCATCTAAGCTCATGGTGGCTACATCTCTTGCTTCTTCTATTACTACAACCTTCATTGCAAACTTTTTAGGAAGTGATCTTAAGGTCTTCTTCACCAATTTTTCCTCCTTGTAAACTTTTCCAAGTTGATACGCCATATTGGAGATGTCTCTAAGTTTCTCATTGAAAACAACAATAGTGTCACCTCCCTCCATCTTTAGTTCCTCAAAATTTGTAGCCAACATCTGTAATTTGGATTCTCGAACTCGACTAGTTCCTTCATGGACAGTTTGCAGAATATCCCAAGCTTTTTTGGTCTGATGGCAAGTTGAAATGAGTTTGAACTGATTTTCATCAACTGCCATGAAGATAGCATTCAATGCTTTTGAATTTGCCAATGAAGCCTTAAGTTCATCCGGATACCAAGTAGATTTGCCTTTGAGTTTCTGCTCCCTTTGACTTGGCTCTCCTTCATTTGCGTTAGAGCTTGTTTCAGCATCTTCAGTAGGGTGATTCCACTCATTTCAAGAAAGTGCAATGTAAGTTCATCCAATGTGTTGATGAATACTCCCATGCGTGCCTTCCAATAATTATAGTTGTTGTCTTCCAACAAAGGTGGCCGAGACACCGAAACTCCTTCTTTGGTTGCCATGGTAAAACTGGATCACTTTCCTTGACACAACCAAGGAAAAAAATAAGTTACCAAGCTCTGATACCAAATGAAATTTGGTTTTACAGAATTAACTTAATTAGTACTACTATGTTCCAACATAACCTATCGAACCAAGTATGCAATAGAGTAAAGCATAAAGACACAAGACTTGGTTACAGAGTTCGGTGAAATCCACCTACATATGCGCAGCTTGACCCAGTTCATAATGAATCCACTAATCAAAAAGATACAGTACAAAGTACACCATACAAATATACTTATCTATCTAATGATGTCGTGTGGATTCTGCAAGCTCCCATTGCTACCAATCCGCCTTGATCAGACTCCCTCTGACCTCGAAACTCATCGACGATGGATCTCCTCCTCCCGAGGAATTAAGGTATACATTTCTGAACTTTGAACGGCAAGTCACTTATGTTGGAAAATATAAATACTAGCTCTCGCAAGACTCTCGGAAAGATAGAAAATCTATGCAGATTTTTACAATTAAGTTCGTGAGTATAATGCAGCCGTGATGTCCCATTTTAAAGTCTATGAGCAGATCAGAACTCTCCATGATTATCTTCATAATATTCCTATTCCTTATCAGCTTCTAAAGCATATCCAAATCACATAAATAAAGAGACTTTACTTATCACCACATATCCCATATATTACATAAAACCAATTCCATATTTGTAGGAATTTTTCATAAACCTAATATGATTCTATCACCGCCTAATATATATTGCAGAATATTCAAACTTCCATAAATCAACATAATTGCAATATTCCGTTCTTCCATAAAATCCTTTTAGGCGGTTGTGGTTACTGTTCGTATGTTCCAACATGGAATGTTTTTTGTTTCCAAAGTAGTTCACAAATTGTCAATTAATTGATCAATGAAAACCACTTGAGTTTACACATCTTTTATGATGTTGTTTCCAAAATGTGGATTATTTCCCTTTCCTTTCTATTCTTTCTTTTTGTTCTCTTTCATTTTCCCCTCTCCTATCTAAATTTTTTTACCGTTTACACAAATAAATTTTCTCTGAACATATTATTAATCACTATTTTAATCGCTACTTTATCATTTATATATGTTGTTCTAATAATTTATTTTTGCTTCAAATATGCCTGATGATGTTCTGATTAACGACAAGTGGCCTTATAGAGTATAGATACAATGATACTCTTGTTCTGAGAGGGAAGTTTCGTTTACCTCCAATGTCAATTGGAAATTCTTCACAGAATACTCTTGTACTGCTACCAATATTTTCATGAGAAAAGTGCATGTGTAACCCTATATAATTGATGAAAGTGCAGATATAACCCTGCAATAATGAAAGTGCAGATATAACCCCGCGATAATTAAAAGTGCAAATATAACCCTGGTCAGTCAATGCCGGAAATAATGGCTTTAGGGTTATATTTGCATATATGTATAATAGTTAGGGTTATATTTGCACATATGTATAATAGTTAGGGTTATATTTGCACTAAAAAATAACTCAGGATTATATTTACACTTTCTCCAACATATAGGGTTATATTTGCATATTACCCTATTTTCATTGACACTGGTTTGCATAATTTTTCTTTTTCCACCTACTAAATCATCTATGATACCTTTTGTTTAGGTCTTTTTTTCAGTTCCTTTGTTATGATTATAGGGGGGACCACTTGCTAATTTAACAAACTGTAGTGTACCCCTTTCCTAGAGTATGATTAGATGTATTTCAATTGAACTTTCAAAACTACTTACGAATGGGAGGGTTTTTGCAGGTGTCAACTACTTTGTATGGCACTTTCTAAACGACCTCTAGAGTTGCACAAAGGCTTGCTGATTATTATAGTAATGTATCTTATAGAAGTATTAAGTTGAGATATTAGTGTTTGAATCTAGAATGCTTGACATCCATGAGGCCAACTGAAGGAGTGATTTTCCATAATGATTCTGATTGATTAAGAAGAGTATAAATAGAGTACCAAGTAGATTGGTCTAAACATAACTCTAGCCTAGTCATCAAGAATAAAATCTTATCTAATCATCAACTTGCTTTATTCTAATACCCCCCTCAAGCGAAGCATCAGATGCTCGCCAATGCACAGCTTGGACCTGAAGAACTCGAACAGTGGGCGAGAGAGTCATTTGGTGAAGATGTCCGCAATCTGAAGAGAAGTCGGGACATGAGCAACGCGCAGCTTGCTAGATGTCACCAACTCATGAACAAAATGATAGTCAATGTCGATTTGCTTCGCCCGCTTGTGCGCTACAGAATTCTGAGCCAAGAAAATATCACTGCAATTATCGCATAATAGCAATGGAGCACCAGAAAGTGGAACCCTAAGATCACGAAGCAAATGAGTGAGCCAAACCACATCTAAAGCAGTGTTAGTGAGAGCACGGTATTCAGAATCAGTGCTGGAGTGAGAAACAATGGGTTGTTTCTTGGCACTCCAAGAAACTAGATTCCCACCAAGATAAACTGTGTAACCATAAGTGGACCGTCGAGTCTCCAGACAGCGGGCCCAGTCAACATCAGAGTACCCTAACACCTCGGGAGTACTAGCAGAACGAAAACTAAAACCAAAATGAAGGGTGTCATGAACATATCGCAAAATCAATGTCACTGCATCTGGGATCCTAAAGATACTAGCTCACCTTGTTGATCGAGAAAGCCAAATTCGGACGAGTGATGGTGAGATACCGGAGGGCACCAACAAGGGAACGATAAAGCGTAGAATCCCAGAATGGAGGACAGGTAGAGCTGTGAAGCTAAGAACCGGAGACAAATGGCGTAGAAACAGGGGCCACGTTAGACATACCGGCCTGAGTCAAAATATCCTTAGCATACTTTGCTTGGCCAAGAAGTATCCCTGAGGAGGTAGGCGAAACTTCAAGGTCAAGAAAGTAATGGAGAGCACCAAGATCCATGATCGCAAACCCTCCGTGTGTCCGATCAATGAACTAACAAAGAAGAGTCAAGTCATTGCCTGTAAGAATGATATCATCCACATACACAAGTAGATACAGTAACAATGACCCTCTCGAGAGAAAAAATAAAAAAGTATCGGCGGAGCTGCACTGAAAACCAAGCTGTGTCAGATAACTGCTGAAGCACTGGAACCAAGCCCGAGGAACCTGCTTAAGACCATAAATGGCTTTCCGCAAGTAACAAACATAGTCAGGATAAGCAGAATCCTGATAACCAATGGGCTGCTTCATATAGACTGGAGCATCAAGAACACCATTAAGAAATCGTTCTTGACGTCCAACTAATGAAGTAGCTAGGAACGCATGGTGGCTATGGCGAGGACTGTCCGAACAATGGAGGATTTGACCGCTGGACTGAAAGTGTTGTCAAAGTCAAAACTCGGAATTTGTGAGAAACCATGTTCTACAAGCTTAGCTTTATGACGCTTAATAGTGCCATCTGGTCGATACTTCAGTCTGTAAACACATTTGAAGCCAATAATATTGATGTCCGATGGGCGAGGCACCAAATCCAAAGTGTGATGTCCACGAAGAGCTGCCATCTCGTCATGCATGGCAGAAACCTAAGCCGGATCCTGAAGAGCAGTGTTGTAATCTGTGGGCTTTGACTGAGCAAGTAAGGCATCAATAAGACCATGAGAAATGATATCATAATAATCTTTGCACTGAATAGCTCTAGTCAACGATCGAGTAGTCATACAATGAGTGCGTAGCCGAGGTGGAGAAACTGGAGGAGCAGACACAACAGGCAAAAGGGCCGGTGAGGTGACTAGAGAAGGAGCTGGTGAGGTGGTCGGCAAAGGGGCCAGTGAAGTGGCCAGAGAATCAGATAGGCTGATCGGTGGACCAGATAAGCTGGTTGATAGCGGGATGGACAGAGCAGGATGAGTCTGAGAGGCCACTGGATGGTCCAAATCGTAGAGCAGTCAGAACATGGTGTTGTAGTCGGTGAGGACGACATCATCGATGAACCAGGAGGGCTGGCAACCAATGTGACAGACCGGGTAGGAGGAGATGCCACCGTGGAAGAAGTAGGAGTATCAGCTGATGTATCAGCAGGATCCAAAAAAGTAGAGACATCCAAAGAGAACGAAGACATTGAAGTAGAACCATCGGCATAAGGGAAGAAAGTATCATTAAACCGAGCATGTCTGGTGACATATATCTTTCTAGACTTAGGATCCAAACATCAATAACCCTTGTACTGGGAGTCGTACCCAAGAAAGATACAGGGCAAACTGCGAGGAGCGAGCTTGTGAGTTGCATATGGACGAAGATAAGGGTACACACGACAACCAAATACATGAAAGTTCGTGTGTATGGGAACCCAACCCTTAACAACCTCAAATGGTGATCGTCCGCTAAGAACCAGGGTGGGCAACCTATTTATAGTATAAGTAGCTGCAGCAAAGGCGTGTGGCCAGTGAGAGAGAGGAACATGAGAGTGGTACGACATAGACAAGCCTATCTCAGTAATGTGGTGGTGCTTGCGCTCAGCTTGACCGTTCTTCTTAGGAGTATACGGAAAAGAAATCTGATGGTTAATGCCTTTTGTCTGAAAGTGAGAGCGTAAACGATCATTTACGAACTCAATCCCCCCATCACTCTGAAACACTTTAATGGTGGGAGAAAAATGGTTCTCCACAAAGGCGTCAAACTGGCGATAGACATCCCAAAAATCAAATTTACGACGAAGTGGGTAAAACCATGAGAGTCGGGAATGAACATCAAGGAAAATGGCATAGTAGGAGAAACCATCAGCAGGTTTAATAGGAGAGGGCCCCCATAAGTCACAATGAACTATATCAAGTACCCTAGTAACATGTTTATCATTTGTATGAAAAGATAAACGTTTCCTTTTAGCTTTTTCACACGCTTCACAAATGGTGGGTTTAGGAAAAACCGACGACACAGCTAAGGATCCGGAAGCACGTAAACTAGAAATAACGGAATGCGGAGCATGACCAAGTCTAGCATGCCAGATTTCAAATGATGCTCGCGACTTATTTAACTCCACAGTTGACATTAAAGCAGATGCACCATAGTTTAAGACATAAAGACTATCCTCAATATGACCGTGACCCAAGGTTTCCCTAGTGGTTTTATGCTGAATAATAAAAGAGCGATCATCAAGGCAGACAACAACATTTAAATCTCGAGTTAATTTGCTAATAGAAAGAAAATTTTTAGTAATATCAGGCACAATAAGCACATCATAAATAGGCAAAGACTTAGAAATCCGAGATTCACCAACATGGGTAATAAGGAGTTAAGAACCATTACCAACATAGACGTGGGAAGAGCCATGGTAAGGTCTCACATAATCAACAGCAGTAGGAGATGATGTCATGTGCTTTGTAGCGCCCGAATCTACAATCCACCGATGGCCAGAATGCCTAAATTCTGAGATACCAATAGAAGGGGCTATACTGCAAATTGGTAAAGTGGGAGGGCTGAAATATAGTAACGCGCAAGACACTGGCCAAAGGGAAGGCTGCTGGCGCGTGAAGGGCACACGCAAGTGGGTTCACGCACTAGGAGGAATTGTGTGGTTGAGAGCATGTGCCTGGAGAGAGACTCGCCACTGCAAATTGTCAGACTTGCTGCTGCCTGTGCAAACCGTTGCCGGCGAATGGTTGAACTGAGCTTTGCCTCGAACGGAGAAGGACAACCATAGAGGGATCCAGAAAGGCAAGAGGAGAGGCCCCTAAAAAATATGGAGGTGGTCACCGAAGATTACACCGGAGAAGACAAAATATACGCCTGTAAAAATGGAAAAGGCCAGAATCTGCAGCCGAAGAATTGCCGATGGAAAAGTATAGCGAACGAAGAAACGATTCTGTGGAGATGACGAGGATAGTCACTAGAGGCAGAGCCACTGCTGACGAAGATGAATCTGATGCCAGAATTGTCGGTGGATACGACGCCGGACAAGTGGCTGGAACTGAAGAAGACCACCGCTGGAAGGAACCGCTGCGGACCTGAAGGCACCGGAGATCTGAGAAAAGATGCCGGAACTTGGCCGGAATTCACCGATTTCCAGCAATCGGCCGGAAAAAAAAGGATTTTGGAGGGAGGCTGAAAATTAAAAGAAATAATTAGGGTTTAGGATCAGAATTTGCTCTAATACCATGAAAGAGTGATTTCTCATAATGATTCTGATTGATTAAGAAAAGTATAAATGGAGTACCAAGTAGACTAATCTAAACATAACTCTAGCCTAGTCATCAAGTATAAAATTTTATCTAATCATCAACTTTCTTTATTCTAACACCAACCTTACGTGCTAAATGTAAAAAGAATTTTCGATCCATAAGAGCGCGCGTACTGGGAGGTAGCAACATCTGAGAGTGTGAAAGATCTCTGCAACAAAAGGAAAAAAATACCTCTCCCATATGATCTGTCCTCTAATCTCTTACGGAGATCAATAAGCAACTATGATTAGTTGCTTAGGCCATGGGCAGTGGTAGAGACCACTATCGGTCTCTTACCAATTAAATATATTATTTTTCTCCCTCTCTCTTCCACCTCAGCTTAAGAGACCACTTAAGAGACAACCCCTTTTTTTCTCCACAATGGTTAAGAGACCACTGTACACTATTCATGGAACCCACTTGATTTTCTCTATCCTACTCATTAATTTGACCATTACATATTATTTTAAATAAATTTGTCCACCAAAAATAAGTCTAAATATTTAAATTTAAATTCGTTTTTAAAATTAAAATTCATTTTTAAATTTAAAAGTGCGCAAAACCAAATATAACAATAATTAATTTGACCATTAAATATTATTTTAAATAAATTTGTCCACAAAAAATAAGTTGAATGTAAAATTTAATATAATTATTAAAATAAAATTAAAAAATAAATAATAAGATAATTCCATGTTTTTAAAATTATATAAAAACCATTATAACAACTATAAAAATTACAGACAATACTAAATAAAATATTGATCTAGTCTGACCAATTATTACAATTTAAAAATCAAAAATATATTAAATTTTGAATTTTTAAAAAATTGGAAAAAAAATTTGAAAAAAAATCAGAAAAAATATGATTGGGACACGTGTCGCCACCAGAATGGAACACGTTTCCCATTCAAAAAAAATTCAGCCTTTTCCAAAAAAGTACCGTTGCGGACACGTGGCCCAATCTATGGGTGACACGTGTCCACAACAAAATTCAAAAAAAAAAGATTGTGGCTGAGTGGGACACGTGGCCCACTCAGGTGGCGACACGTGTCCCACTCATGGAAAAAAAAAGAAGGCGCACAAAGGCTGGGCGGAGCCATGTGCTTATGTCAGGCCACTCGGTCTCTTGGCCGGGCTCTTACCAAGAGCCCGGTGAGTGGTCTCTTAACAAGAGACCACTCAAGAGACCACCACTGTGGTGGTTTTCGGTCTCTTAAACGGTCTTTTAATTTTAAGAGACCACCACTGCTCATGCCCTTACCAAAAGCCCGGTGAGTGGTCTCTTAACAAGAGACCACTCAAGAGACCACCACTGTGGTGGTTTTCGATATCTTAAACGGTCTTTTAATTTTAAGAGACCACCACTGCCCATGCCCTTATAATGTCTATTTGTGGACTCTTTTCATGGGACAGAAGTATTTGCTTTCTTTTGTTTAACTTTCTTTCGTTTGTTGTACTGCATTGTAGAAATCATCTACATTGCTGAAGGTTAGTTTTGGTGTCAGTGTACAGAAAATTCACTACCTCCATCTAGCACCGATTTTTAAAATTGATGCTAAAAATCTAATAGCATCAATTTTTTTAATTTTAATACCGATTTTAAAAATTGGTGTTAATTTAACATCGATTTTTTTAAATTTTAACACCAATATTTAAAAATTGGTTCAAAAAATTTGAAAATTTCATTTTTCCCGTCAAAGAAATATTCAAAAATTTTAAAATAGCACCGGTTTTGAAAATATTAGCGCCGATTTTTAAAAACCGGTGCTAAAGACATGTAAATTCTATCTTCCCGCAAAAAAATTAAAATAGCACCGATTTTCTTAAAAAATAGCACCGGTTTTAAAAACCGGTGCTAAAACAAATAGCACCGGTTTTAAAAACCGATGCTAAAATTAAGAAATAGCACCGATTTTCTAAAAAAAGCACCCGTTTTTAAAAATCGGTGCTAAAAAATTTCAAAATTCATTTTCCCGCCAAAGAAATAGCCATAATTTTAAAATAGCACCGGTTTTGAAAACATTAGCACCAAAGTTTTAAAAAAATAGCACCGGTTTTGGAAGAAAATAGCTTTGGTTTAAACCGGTGCTAAAAAATTTTAATTTTCCCGTCAAAGAAATCGCCAAAAAAATTTTCCCACCAAAGAAATCGTCAAAATTTTTTAAAATTCAATCTTCCCGCCAAAAAAATTCTAAATATTCGTCAAATTTTTTTAAAGTTCAATTTTTCCACCATTGAATTCAAAAAATTCGCCAAAATTTTCAAATAATATTCCAAGAAATTTCATGAGCTGCGCAACCGCTATAAAATTTTTTTTTAACTTTCAAAATCGTTTACTTCTTTTGTTGACTTTAACTTAAAACTAAGTTAAGTTAAATTAATCAACGCTCAACTTTTACTGACCTAATATATACAAATAAGAATGAAATTTGTTTACATTAACCAATTAACGTTCAACCCTTAATTGATTTAGTATACATAAATACAAGACTAAATTATTTTTTTAGTCCCCTACATAGTATCTTATACCATATTTTGGTCCCCATTTGCAAATCAACCCTTAGACGGTACCTAACAAATTCAAAATAATTTGTTTGGTCCCCAAAGGTTGTTTTCAGGTAAGACTAAATAGTTTTTCGGTATAGTCAGGGGTATAATGGTAATTTTACTAATGAGCAAATATTTTCAATTAAAAAATCCTAATTTTAATTTTTTTGGATTTTTGACAACTTCACGCTCGAGCCCTAGAGCCCTCAAGCCCTTAAACATCCTTCCTCGAGCCATCGACCCTCGAACCTCCTGCCTCCTACCGCGAGCCCTCGAACCTCCTGCCTCCTGCCGCGAGCCTCGATTCCTCGAACCTCCTGCCTCGAGCCTCGATTCTGATTTGGGGATTTCAACCACTTCACGATCGAGCCCTCGAACTCTCGAGCCTCGAGGCCTCGAACCTCCTGCCTCGAGCCTCGAATCTCCTGCCTCGAACCTCCTGCCTCGAGCCTCGAGCCCAAATGTGGTGATTTTCAACCACTTCACGCTCTAGCCCTCGAACCTCCTGCCTCGAGCCCTCGAACCTCCTGCCTCGAGGACTCGAACCTCCTGCCTCGAGGACTCGAACCTCCTTATTTGACTGTATATATAAATATTAGTGACTAAGCTGACTTTAACTAATCAACGGTCAAACTTTACTCGACTTTCAATATTTAAACACTAATAAGTAGGTAGACTTTGTCTAATCAACAGTCAAGCTTTACTTGACTTTCAATAAATAAACACTAATAACAAAGTTGACTTTAACTAATTGACGATCAAACTTATTTGAAATAGTATATAATAAATATTAATAAAAATGTTTGACTTTGTCTAATCAATGGTCAAACATTACTTGACTTTCTATATATAAATACTAGTGACTAAGTTGATTTTAACTAATCAACGGTCAAACTTTACTTGGCCATCACTATATGGAAACACTAGTGACTAAGCTAACTTTAACTAAACAACAGTCAAACTTTACTTGACTCTCTCTCTCTATAGAAACACTAGAGACTAAGCTGACTTTAACTAATCAACAATCAATTTTTACTCGACTTTCAATATATAAACACTAATAACTAGGTTGACTTTGTCTAATCAAAGGTCAAACTTTACTCTACTCTCTCTCTATATAGAAATACTAGTAACTAAGTTGACTTTAACTAATCAACAGTCAAACGTTACTCGACTTTCAAAATTTAAACACTAATAACTAGGTTGACTTTGTCTAAAAAATGGTCAAACTTTACTTGACTCCCTCTCCATATAGAAATACTAGTGACTAAGCTGACTTTAACTAATCAACGGTAAAACTTTACTCGACTTTTAATATATAAACACTAACAACTAGGTTGACTTTGTCTAATTAACGGTCAAGCTTCACATGACTTTCAATAAATAAACACTAATAAAAAAGTTGACTTTAACCAATTAACGGTCAAACTTTATTTGAATTAGTATATATTAAATACTAATAATAATTTTGACTTTGTCTAATCAACAGTTTAACCTTACTTGACTTTCTATATATAAATACTAGTGACTAAGTTGACTTTAACTAATCAACGGTCAAACTTTACTTGACTCTCTCTCTGTAAACACTAGTGACTAAGCTGACTTTAACTAATCAACAGTCAAACTTTACTCAATTTTCAATATTTAAACACTAATAACTAAGCTGACTTTAACTAATCCACAGTTAAACTTCATCTGAATTAGTATATATAAATACAAATAAAAAATGGCTGGAAATAAGTGAAATAACTATTATACCCCTGTGAAAAAAAATAAAAAGGAAACCCTACCCTCATTTCTTCATTTTCTTTCTTCCCAAAATTCATCCTTCGCATTTTCCTCGCCGCTGCTCGACTAATCGATGATTGACGGTGGTTCGATTAGAGATGAGTTAGCGGTGGCACGACGGTGGTTCGATTGGAGCAGTTGTGGAGCAGTGGTGGCAAAGCGGCGCGGTGTGGCGGGGGATAGAGTTTCTGGCGGAGCTAGGGGTGACAGGGCTATGGCAGAGCTAGGGGGTGGTAGAGCTAGGAGCACCTTCTATATTCCTCGACGTCAAGCGCCTTCTGGAACACCAGCAACGTCTGCGAGACCCTTAAAAACTTGCATGAAACCTTTAGCCTTGCTAAAGCACTGTAAGAAACTGCTCAAAACAGTAAAATGTTTCAATCAAATTATATTTCTCAAATTCCAGGGTTAATTTCGATCGGTCTGCAGGGATAAAGAGCTGGAGATGTTAAACATGGTGAAAACGGTGAAATGAGTGTAAATGATGATGGTTTTGTTAATAGGTTTAAGGAACTACTGGTAGAAAATAGGATAGATTTGGACTCTCGTGAATCGCTTGTTCTAGAAGCTGCGAATGCTTTGATGTCGAAACTCAGTGTTCAACTCGAACTGTTTTGAGTTTCGGCGGATGAGAAATCTCTGTGGGAGGAGAAATGTGCGGTGGTGAGATTGGGAGATAAGTTGTAGCAGCACAAGAGGAATAAACTATGGAGGAAGAGAAGGAGGAAGCAGATTGCTGAGAAGAAAGCGAAGGTCTTTTATATGTTGCTTTCTGATTGCAATGCTTGTTGTTTCTAGAGTTGGTTGTTGTTTCTAGAGTTGGTTGTGATTTTGATTAAATTGTTTTGTTTTTTGTATATTCAGAAGCTCGAGGAGTTTGAGAAATATGACAAAGAAGCTGATGAGTGGAGGGCTAGACAGATAGCCAAGGAAGTTGCCCGAGGAAAGGTAATGATCACTGGATTCTTTGTAGTTTTTTCTGCTTGTGGATGCTTTGCTTGGTTGTTCGAATAATCTGATGTCGTTGATGCCTTTTCGTGTTTTGATTGAGAATCTTAATGTGGTGAATTTCTTAGAGTACTGAATTTTCTTAGTTTTGTAATTAAGATATTACTTCAACTTCTTGTTCCTGGAAGGAAGCCGTAATGTGCCTTAGAATCTGTATATGAAAATTTAAAGGAGCAACATGCCAGTTCTTTTTGTTGCAAAAATGTGCTGAGAAAGCTTGAATAAATTTCAATGTTCTAACGAGCATCATCTCTAAAAACTAGGCAAGAAAGCTTCGGTAGAGCAAGATGACTAAGATTTTTCCAGTTGATCACTGACTTTTGCCATTTGTATGCAGGTTCGAAGAGCATGGGATGCATACATTAGACCCGGTGGAAGGTTAGCGTTCTATTTAATTGGTAAATTGGATGTCAATTCAAATTGTGAACCCTTCTTAGTCTTGAGTAAAGCAATAAGGGCATTAGTAAAGTCAATGATACTGAATGAACCATTTCCCTTTTCCCCTTGTGATTGTTCATGCATAGTATTGTATTTGGTAGTAGAATGGACAGTAGATATAACTAAAGACTTGCTTGAAAACCTCCGGCATTGGTTCGGAGCATCTATATAGAAGCTTAATCTTTCTAAATTATTACAATAGTGCTAGTAGACCATACATGATACGTGTGTCACTTTTTACGCATCAGAGAAGCTTTGAATTTAAACCTATACTTATATTTGTGATTCATTTCATGTTCTGCTAAATAGTTCAAGGTACTGTTAATTATCGGGTTCATTGTGAACTATGTAGTTGCTCCACAGAACGAAGAAATTGCAAAGTTGGTGGAGGAGGCACAAATGAATAAAGATCACATGCTTCAGGTACCGAATGACTCTGTCGTTATAGCATGAATCAAGCATATGCTAATTTTTCCTATTTATTATGTCAGTATAAAAGTATTGCTCATGCAAATGAAGAAGCCCTTAAACAGCTTGAAAATGCATATAAGAAATCAAAGGCAGAGGTATCACACCATAATTGTTTTGTTATTGTTTCTTGCTAAACATTTGGGTATTGCTAAACATAGGGATTGACTTGGCGGAGCTAGTCAGTAGGCATTCACTAAACCTTTTTCTTATTTATATAGGCTGCTTGTGACATTATTTTCAAATCGTAAGGTAAACATAATGAGATAGACTTGTGTGCTGAGTGGAGTTTTGATTACTCTTTTTTTTTCTCCGTGTTTATTTAGATCTAAACTACGTAGCCCCTTTGTGTGTATGTTTGATTCCTTTGTCTGTTTGAATATACAGAGGATTTCCAATTTGTCTTAAGTATGTTCCAGGCATTGGCTTCTGAACATACAATAAGCCTTCCAAGGTAAGATTTACTCATTTAGTTACATTTACCTTTCCCCCCTACCATTTTTGCAAACTAAATTGAAGTTTGTAGTTGTATGGTCTTGTAGATGCATATGGAACGGTACATCTAGCATTTTTAAGGATCATAGATTGAAGATTAGTTGTGTGGCATAGTCTTGTGATTTGATGTGTATACGCCACATGATTTAATTGCTAGTTCAAGGTAAAATTATGTTTAGTCCCGTAGATAGTTATGTTTGTGATAGTTATGTTTAGTTCCATTGATTATTAATTTTGTATCATAACTTTTTTTCGGTTTTATTTCTATACTATCAATTTTGTGAAGTTGATTTTATTATTAAATTAATGTGGAAATAAATTGTTAATTTCTGGTCTTTTTCCCTTCCCGCTTTCAGAGGGAGGGATATTTTTTTATCGTTGTAAATAATTTAGCACTGGTTTAACCGGTGCTAAGAAAAAACACTGGTGCTAAAATTAGCACCGGTTAAGAAATCGGTGCTAACAAAAAAATTTGGTGCTAACAAAAAAACGATGCTAAATTAGCTCGGATTGAAAAACTGGTGCTAACAAAACAAATCGGTGCTATATTAGAACCGGTTGAAAAACCAGTGCTAACAAAAAATCGGTGCTAAAAATAGGAATTTAGCACTGGTTTTTTTCTAACCGGTGAAACCGTTTCATCGGTTACTTAGGCACCAATTTTTTTTTATGAAAAATTCGGTGCTAGAACAAAAAAAATTAATGCTAGTGGGGAGTCTCTGTGGCAGTGAATTTTGGATTTGGGGAACCGGTGCTAAATTAGCACTGATTGAAAAACCGGTGCTAACAAAAAAATCAGTGCTAAATTAGAACCGGTTGAAAAACCGTTGCTAAATTAGAACCAGTTGAAAAACCGGTGCTAACAAAAAATTCGGTGCTAAAAGTAGGAATTTAGCACTGATTTGTTTCTAACCGGTGAAACCGTTTCATCGGTTACTTAGACACCGATTTTTTTTTACGAAAAAATCAATACTAGAACAAAAAAAAATTAATGCTAGAGGGGGGTCTCTGTAGCAGTGAATTTTGGATTTGGGGAACCGGTGCTAAATTAGCACCGATTGAAAAATCGGTGCTAACAAAAAAAACTAGTGTTAAATTAGAATCGGTTGAAAAACTGGTGCTAACAAAGAAATTGGTGCTAAAAGTAGGAATTTAGCACTGATTCTTTTTCTAATCGATGAAATCGTTTCATCAGTTAGTTAGGCACCAATTTTTTTTAATGAAAAGATCGGTGATAGAACAAAAAAATTTTAATGCCCTTGGAATTCTTGCTGCAATCAATTTTCCCCGCATCGTGGTAAAGCCCATTTTAAAACAACGTTTTCCTTTTGTTTGCAATTGAATAACACAAAATTATGAAAGACAAGTCATTGCGATAGATGATGGATTCCATGTTAAATAACTGTTGGTCAGAGCTATGTTATAAAGATTGTTGACGGTCAAACTTGTGAAAACCAATACGAAAGGAAAGCATGAAATAGCGGGTTTGGGGGTGCAGGAGTGGAGAAAAGATATGATAGGTCGCTAAGTCCAGTGCTAATAGGAATAGAGGAACTTACATGCTTCAATACAGCGAGCTAGAGTGGTTCTGTTCTTGAGTTCTGTTTTAATTAGTATTTGAGTTCCGTTTTAGTTTTCTTTTTTCCAGGTTTCTCGGACCACACAATCAACGTTAAGAGTTTTTTTTACTAAATAAATAGTTAAATTAGAGTTTGAAATAGGACGGCAGAAGTACAGCTAAAAGTTATAAGTATAGAATTATTAAAAATATGTATAATCAATAATGTTTTATGTAATATTGAAGTATGAAACACAAACCCTTAAACTGATATGAAAAAGTGTTACTTGGACCTCATAGAATGGGTTGGATGCTGGTGAGAAGAATGGTGAAGGCTAAAAGATAAGCAATTTGATCGACGGCTTTTTTTTTTAACTTGAAGACCATCCGAGGATGGGGGAAAATATATTAAGCTCCCCTAACCGTTATAATTAAAAGCCAAAATAGCGCCGCATGAGTTTGTTCGTTACAAAAGATGAGCCAATTGATGATCCAAGAGCCCTAAGAGCTCTTGAAGCAATTAAGAAATTGCTTACAAAAGCGTTGTATACACCTATACAAAAAGAAACTAATACTAAGAATGAGTCAAAGTTGCAGAAGAGGTCTATCTTATTATTCCGATGTACTGTAATATCACGAACGAGTCGGGGAATCGAGGTTGTCGAAACCCCTGTTTGTCAATGATATTCAGACAATAGGAACATAGATAAGCAGACCATTTTTGAGGCGAGTTTTGTAGCAGCACTTGGACTGCAGTGCGAGCATCATCTTAGCAAAATTACAGCAGTATCCTCTCAGCTTCCTGGTAGCGTAATTAAACTTCCTTGCAGCATCATCTTCAGCAAAATGTCGACATGAATCCATTTTGTCCTAGCCGAGCTAAACCCCTAGATACCTGAGAATCAGCATGAAGAAAACAGCAGTATATATACTAATAGTGAAAAGAATTGAAAGTACAGCAACCAGAAAAGATAAGGAGAAGTGATAGAGGCAGCTGTAAATTTAGCAATTGTTCCTGAGTCAATGGATCAGCCTATGAAAGAATACGATTGAGCTAAGAGGCTCCTATTCTAATCCCTGGGAATCCGATATTATCCAGTGAAAGGAGACCGTGAAGAAAACTTGGACATGATATCTACATCCCCCTGAAGATTATTTTCCATAGCAAATTTAGCCAAGAAATCTACAGATAGATTAGCTTCCCTAGGGATATATTGGATTGGGGTTGTGAGCTGTTCTTTGTGAAGTGTACTACAGAGAGAGAAAAGTTTCCAAGGACAGCATGAGGGGTTGACAATACCCCTAACAGCAATTAGACAGTCTGATTCAAAACTTGGGGACTGGAAGTAAATATGAGTTCAAATTTGTGGTGAAATGTAAGGATAACACAATATTACCATCGTTGTTGGATTTAGTCATATGTGAAATTTGATTTTACCGAATTTTTTAAATTCTTATTAGTATATTCCAATATGACATATCTAACCAAGTATGCAATAATTTAAAGCATTAACGACACAAGACTTGGTTATACAGTTTGGTGAAATTCACTTACATATGCGGGGCTGGCCCAGTTCAGAATGAATCAACTAGTTAGAAAGATACAGTGCAAAGTACATCATACAGAATACTTATCTTTACTAACTATAACGTGTGAATTCTGCAAGTTCCCCTTGCTGCCGATCTGCCTTGATCAGACTCTCTCTGACCTCGAAACTCGTCGACGCTAGATCTCCTCCTCCCGAAGAATTAAGACATATGGTTCTGAACTTTGAAAGCAGGTCAATTATGTTGGAACATAGAATTCTAGCTCTTTGCAATTCTCTCAAAAGATTGAAAATCTGTGTGCAGATTTTTCTCTGTTAAATCCGTGATCAATGCAGCCGTGGTTGTCCCCTTTAATAGCCATGAGCAGATCGGAATACTCCTTGATTATCTCCATAATATTCCTATTCCATATCTGCTTCTTGAAGCATATCCAAATCCCATAAATAAAGGAATTTTCCTTATCACAATATATCTCATATATTCGATAATATCAAGTCCATATTTGTAGGGTTTTTCCTTAAATCAACTATGCTTACATACGCCTAATATATAGTAGAATATTCAGATTTCCGTAACTCATAAATACCATAATATTTTGTATTCTTTTTCCGTAAACATCCTTGGCGTAAATATGCTGTTTTCGCATGTTCTAACATGAAAAGTTTTTTGTTTCCAAATATGTTCACAAAAAACTGTCAATTAAATATTCAATGCATATCTCTTGACTTTAAAATCTCCCCCTTTGGCATTTTGTGGACCCAAAACTTTTTGGTCATTAATCACACAACGAAAAACTTGTCATCATACACATAGGCTTTCCCAACTCCACCTATGTTGGAACATATGTAAAATATGCACAATACTGAATCTAAACAAAAATTGAATACCAGAATTCCATCAAAACATGAATACCGATACCAGAAATCCCAGAATTCCATCAAAACATGAATACCGATACTAGAAATCCAGGAATTTCATCAAACATAAACTTCAACATAGCCAAATTTACTCCAAAATCCAAAATTCTCCCCCTTGGGGCCATAAACATGCCAAATGCAATTAAAAACAAAAAAAACATAAGTAGCAAGTAGGCTCCCCCTGACTTTGACATCTATGTTGGAACATAGAGAAGAAATTCAGTTAAGGAACAGGCCTCCAACCGCACTTTCTCTTCCTCCAGATTTTCCTTTTCTTCCTCTAGCGATGCCATTTGGATGACTATTGCACCCAGTCTCGCATTCAGAACCACCAGTTTAGCCTTCTTGTCTGCTGCTGCTAATGTAGAGCCTCCAGGCTTCCAAGGTAAGTCATGAACATGCCTCATCCCAAAATTTTTCTTGTTCGGCTTCAGAAATTCCGTATCTATGATCAAGTCTTTTGCCTTGCCCCTCACCTTTGCACTTTTAGCCATTGTTGAGATCAAACAGGGGTACACAATGGCATGTTTAGCCTTGGGAGCTGTAGCTTGCCACACCAAGTTTTGCTGAATAAACATGCCAAGACTTACTGGCTTCTGTGTTCCAACACAGAACAACAATTTTGCCATTTCTCTGGTTAGAGCAGTCGTGTTCGAAGATGGCATCCAGCAATTAACATCAATCTGATACAAGCCAAAGAATCTTGAAGACAAGCACGAAGCTTGTGAATACCCTGTTTCAGGCCACTTAGTTTTGTATCCTCCCGAGATGGTTTCCATAATTTGATCATCTGATACTCCTAAATCCTCAGGAAACACCCTATCAAACTCTGGTGTCTGCAACCCCAAAATCTTGTTTATTCTAGTAGCCGAGAAGTCCACAATCTTTCCCCTCAAATATACTCTTTCAACCCAAGATGATTCAACTTCTATATTTCCAGCCATCAGGTTTGCATACACCTCAACTACCACCTGTCTGTTATATTGAAGTTGTACAGTTGCAGCTCTCTTTATTCCAATTAGCTCCAGATAATCAGAAAAACCACTTGCCCTATAGGCCTCTAGGTATATGGGTCTCTCAGAGATAAACTTCCTCTCAGTAAATACTTCACCCATCTCCTCACATTTTAAATCAAAATATGTGAATGACAAAGCATCACTTACATGTAAAGGTTGTAGCACCTTTCTCTTGGGAACTTTCTGATCCGTCTTGGCCTTTTTAGCTGGTGGGGAAACCTCTGAAGCAGTCACCTTCCTCCTGCCCTTTGCCAGCTGGAAAAAGTCATCCAGCACCTCATCACTCGAGTAGTTGACATCAGGAAGTTCCTGTGTTGGAACATACTTAGTACTATCATCATCTTCTTCTTCTTCAGCAGACTGTGTCCCACAATGCTGGTCTTGATCTGGATCATTTGTCCGGACATTGGCTCTCCAGGTTGCTCAGCATCACTTGACATCAGATCTTCTCCCCCCATATCCTCATCATTGACATCCACCTCTTCAGTATTTTCAGATTTTACCTGCTGTGTTGGAACATAGGCAGCCCTGTCTTCTTCATCACTATCAGACAACTTGATTATCACTAGCTTCCTTAGTTCTTCCATTTTCTGTGCAGCATTTGGATAAAAGAATCCTAGAGGTAACCTGTCCGTTGACTTAATAACCTCCCTTCCTTCTACTTCTAGATCACTAATCTCCCTTATAAACACAGAACTCAAACAGGGCATTTGAAAATAAAAATGAAATTTGTCCTTTCCTCTGTACTTACCATACCTCCCCCTCAGAAAATTGATTTCATAATTTTGAACATCCCATATATCTCCAATATCACCAGTCACTAATTCTTTAACCTTAACTGTCAAGCATTCCCCTTCTATACTTTTAATCTTGGTTAGGTCTACTGTAACTCTATTGGCTTCTAACCATTCAAATATTTCATCTACAGTTTTGAACTCCATTCCCATAATGTTTAAAGTAGGGGGATCAGGACCCGTTACCTTCCTATATGAACCCTTTCTTTTGGCGCTGGTGTGTTCCTCCTGACCATCGCCATTGCCGCCTGAACCATTGGTCTCTTTATTCTCCTCACCACCATCTTTTACCTCGGCCTCGACATTCTTTTCACATTGACTGTTATTTTCTTCGGGCAAGACTTCGGCCTCGATATTGTCAGTCATCTGTTCATCCTCCATGATTTCTGAAGGTTGAGAGGTTCCTAGAATTTCTTCTTCTAGTGTGGGAGAGTTAGGGCTAGAAGGCATTTTCCACAGGGATTTGATGAGTAGAGAGATCGGGAAGTAGTTTGACAAGAGGATTCGGAAGAGAAATCAAGATGTATGTGACAATAGCTGAAAAGAGGGGGATTTGGAAGGATTTGGACAACTTAGAAACCAACACCAACTCTTCACATTACTTCCTGATTTACTGCGTAAACCTTTTTCCTTTTCCAAGATTTGTAATTATTCTCTCTTGTCAACTCAAGACTACCAACTTCCAACATACCATAGCATCCAACTTCAATTTTTGTAAACTTTTCTTCTTTCTATTTTTGTTTTTTTTTTCGATTTTCTAAACAAGAATAAAACAGAATATTTACAGCAAAATAAAGGCAAGAATTACCTCAAATTTGACATACACCTAAGTGTTGTCGAAGGCTTTCAAAAGTGGCGGTGTCCAATGGTTTTGTGAAGACATCAACAAATTTCTCGTGTGTTGGAACATAGACTACCACAACTTCCTTTCTTTCAACAAGATCTCTAATAAAATGATGCCTTATGTCAATATGCTTCGTGCGAGAGTGCTGGACTAGATTTTTTGAAATATCAATAGCACTTGTGTTGTCACATAAGATCTTCAAAGGGCCTTGATGGATTCCATAGTCTTTCAACATTTGTTTCATCCATAATAATTGTGCACAACAGCTTCCTGTTGCAAGATATTCAACTTCTGCAGTAGACAAAGAGATCGAATTCTGTTTCTTACTATACCAAGACACTAAGTTCGTACCAATAAATAAACATCCACCTGCAGTGTTTTTTCGATCATCAGCATTACTAGCCCAATCAGAATCACTGTACCCAATCAACACAGAATCTTGATTCTTAGAATACCAGACATCATACTCAGAAGTCCCACTTAC
Organism: Rubia yunnanensis; assembly: GCA_037428765.1. Lineage (NCBI taxonomy): Eukaryota > Viridiplantae > Streptophyta > Magnoliopsida > Gentianales > Rubiaceae > Rubia > Rubia yunnanensis. Next base: position 31,927,429 of record CM075067.1, on the reverse strand, counting down.
ATATCGAATAACTCGTTTAACTGCGGTGAGATGAGACTCATTTGGATCAGGCTGAAGTCTTGCACATATCCCTACGCTGAAACAGATATCTGGTCTACTAGCTGTTAAATACAATAAAGTTCCAATCATGCCTCTGTATAATTTTTGATCAACTGTGACTCCTTTCTCATCTTTTACTAGTTTGTCAGAAACACCCATAGGAGTTTGAACTGCTCGACCATTGCTCAGACCAAACCTCTTAATTAAATTTAGAGCATACTTACTCTGATTTATAAACAAACCATTCATTCCTTGCTTGAATTGCAATCCTAGAAAGTATATGAGCTCTCCAACCATGCTCATTTCAAATTCAGCTTGCATGATGGTGACAAAATCATGTACCATAGAAGATGAAGTAGAGCCGAATACTATATCATCAACATAGATTTAAGCAATCAGAAATGTTGACGCCTTTTCAAGCACAAATAAAGTGTGATTTGCTCCCCCTCAACGATAACCTTTCTGAAGAAGAAAGTTAGTAAGTTGTTCATACCACACCCTGGGTGCTTGCTTTAGACCATATAGAGTCTTCTTGAGACGATACACATGATGTGGATAATGAGGATCCTCAAAGCCTTTAGGTTGTTCCACATAGACCTTTTCATTCACCACTCCATTTATAAATGTACTCTTGACATCCATTTGATACAACATAAAGTTCATAGAGCAGGCAACATCAAGTAATATTCGAATTGATTCTAACCTGGCAACTGGTGCGAATGTCTCATCAAAGTCGACTCCTTCCACCTGTGTATATCCTTGAGCTACTAGTCTGGCCTTATTTCGAGTAACTTAACCATTAGCATCATATTTATTCTTGAAGATCCACTTCATGCCAATGACATTAATGCCTTTGGGGCGAGGAGTAAGATACCATACGTCATTACGTACAAACTGACCTAGTTCTTCTTGCATAGCAGCAATCCAATACTCAAGGCTTATTTGTAGTTCTTGGGTTCAATGAAAGAGACAAAGCAATGCAATCCAGCTAGCCTTCTGTAATCCACTCGAGGAACCAATTGAGTACTCCTTATGATTGATTCAGGTTGATCCTATGTTGGAACATAGGGTTCGGTAGTGGGGGATGATGTTCCAACATGTTCAGCTTCGACAGGTTCAGCACCAGTCTGCTCAAATGTTCCAGCATGTTGACGAGGTTCAACTTCAACTAATGGATCTGCCATGCCAGGTTGATGAAGCTGTGTTGGAACATGAGTGTTACCAGGTTCTTCTTCTACAACCTCGGACTTCTGTCCTTCTTCTGAATCATCCACAATAATATTTATAGACTCCATGAGAGTGTTGGTTCGATGATTATAAATTCTATAAGCACGGTTGTTGACAAAATAACCAAGAAAAATTCTAGTATCACTGCGATTGTCGAATTTTGCCAACTGCTCTCTGTCTCTGAGAATGTAGCACTTGATTCTGAACACATGGAAGTATGAGACTTTAGGTTTCTTGCCCTTCCAAATCTCGTAGGATATTTTGCAGGTGAATGGCCACAGATATACTCGATTAATTGTATAACAAGCTGTATTAATAGCTTCTGCCCACCATTTCTTGTGAATTTCTTTCTCAGCTAACATAACTCGAGCCATCTCCTGCAAGGTTCTATTTTTCCGTTCTACAATACCATTCTGCTAAGGGCTGATAGGTGCAAAAAATTCATGTTGAATCCCGAGCTCGTCACAAAAATCACTGAATTGAGAATTCTCAAACTCTCTACCATGATCACCACGAATTCAAACAATCTTTCCAACTGGACTTCCCTTTTCAGTTTGTAACTTTATTACCACACTTCTAAATACTTCCAACGTATCAGATTTATATTTTTAAAAATACTACCCACGTAAATCTGGAGAAATCATCAACACATACAAAGATATATTTCTTTCCACCTATATTAGGTGTATTGACTGGACCCTTCAAATCCATATGCAATAATCCCAGATATCTAGTGGTGGTTATATATTGAACTGAAGAATGAGGAGATCGAATTTGTTTACCTTGTTGACATGGTCCACACACAATTTCGTCCTTGCTGGTTAAGATAGGCATACCTTATACAACTTTTGCATTTGCAATTTTCAACAATGTTTTGAAATTGATGTGACCGAGCTTCCTATGCCACAGAACTCCTTCATCCTACTTCGAGATCATACATCATACTTCCTATTCCAGCAGATAACAATTATCTGATGATCTTATGCCTGAAAGAACATTGGTTTCTCCGTGTCTCACAACGCATTTTATCTTTTTGAAATTCCACCGTCATATTGTCATCACACAACTGACTTATGCTTAATATATTTTCCTTCAAATCTTCAACAAACAGCACACTAGTGAATACTGGAAAACCTTCAATCTTTAATTCACCTTTTCCAATTACTCTACTCTTCTTTCCATCACCGAAAGTCACATACCCGCCATCGTATGGTGTGATATTTTTGAGAAATTATTGAGTGCCAATCATGTGGTGAGAACAACCACTATCAAAGTACCATGAATCTCTGGAATATAATATAAGCGAAGTATGTGCAACCAAACATGTGCCAGATCGTTTGACAACCCATACCTTTCTGACCAGTTTTGTTTTCTGGACTCTTCGCCTATGTTGGAACATACCAAGAGTTATCGTCCTGACATTTGATCTCTGATCAGTTTCCTGCATTGTTCCTGTGAATGACCTTGATATGAGCAGTAGCTACAGATGAGCGGTTTCCTTTGGTGAGGCTTGCCAAACTTCCATTTTACCTCTCGAATCTTGGTCTTGAGAGTTAATGGACTCTTAAGTATCTCGTGTGCGTCAGCCTTGAGTGGGGTTGTAATACCCAATACCGTGTCGATCACCAAAGTTCCTTCCCATGTGTAGAATATCGTCAAGCTTTGCTTTTCCAGAGTCCAGCTTAGAAATTACTGCTTCATAAGTCTCAGCTCTATTGATTGCTAATATTAGCTTCCCATATATTTCTTCATTCTCCTTTCCAAGTTCAGCAACTTTCACACGCAATTCTCTTTCTATTTCCATCAAATTCATTTTTTCTTCCTTTAGCTCTTTGTTTGTATCAACTACTTGAAGCCAGATTTCTTCATTACTTACAGAAAGTCCATCGTCTTCATCACTGGGTGCTTCATACGGATCTATGTTGGAACATACGACTTCGACTTTGTCCAGTGTGTTGGAACATCCATCCTCCGATGCATCAAGAATTTTTCTCCAAATGCCACATAGTTGCTTGTAAGTTCCTCTTTGTCCTTTTAATCTTCTTCATCTTCACTCTATGAGGTGACATATGATTTTCCCTGTATCTTCCAGGTATTTACACATTCAGCCTGAATATGACCATATCCTTCACATTCTCTGCATTGAATTCGCCCAGGTTGTTTTGGTTCACTACTTTTATTTCTGAAGAACTGCTGATTTCCTTGCTCAAACCTCGTTCCACGAATATTTCTAGAATCCCGTGGCCTTGGTCTATTTCCACCAAACCTCTCCTGAGATTTCTTGTTAACTACTTTCTTCAGCATCCTTGAGAAGTTCTTCATGATAAGTGTAAGTTTTTCAAATTCATCATCACTATTAGACTAGTGATTGTCCTTTGATAAAGATGTTTTGAATGCCAACTCCTCAGGGACTCTTTTTGCAGCTCGTTGGAACGTCATCTCATATGTCTGTAATGATCCCATTAGTTCATCTAGACTCGTGGTGGCTACGTCCCTTGCTTCTTCTATTGCCGCAACCTTCATTGCAAATCTCTTAGGAAGTGATCTTAAGGTCTTTTTCACCAACTTTGTCTCCTCATAAACCTTTCCAAGTTGATATGCTATGTTGGAGATGTCCCTGAGTTTTTTGTTGAATATAGCAACTGTGTCATCCTCCTCCATCTTGAGTTCCTCGAACTTTGTAGCCAACATCTGTAGTTTAGACTCACGAACTCGACTAGTTCCTTCATGAATAGTTTGTAAAATATCTCATGCTTTCTTGGCTTGATGACATGTAGAGATGAGTTTGAACTGGTTTTCATCAACAGCAGTGAAGATTGCATTTAGTGCCTTTGAATTCGCCAGAGATGTTTGAGGTCATCAGGAGTTCAATTAGATTTGTCTTTGAGTTTCTGTACCCTTTGACTTGACTCTCCTTCTATCGCCTTAGAGCTTGTATCAGCATCTTCCGTAGGGTAATTCCACTCATTCTCAACATAGAACCACGCAAGTTCATCCAGAGAGTTGATGAAAACTCTCAAGCGTGCCTTCCAATAGTTGTAGTTGTTGCCTTCTAGCATAGGTGGCCGAGACACCGAAGCTCCTTCTTTAGTTGCCATGGTAAAATCGGATCACACTTTCCTTGACACAACCAAGGGAATAATAAGTGACCAAGCTCTGATACTAATTGAAATTTGGTTGTACCGAATTTTTCTAATTCTTATTAGTATGTTCCAACATGATCTATCTAACAAAGTATACAATAATTTAAAGCATTAACGACACAAGACTTGGTTACTCAATTCGAGAAATTCCACCTACATCTGCGGGGCCTGGTCCAGTTCATAATGAATTCACTAATTAGAAAGATACAGTACAAAGTACATCATACAGAATACTTATTTTTACTAGCTATAACGTGTGAATTCTGCATGCTCCCTTTGCTACCGATCTGCCTTGATCGGACTCCCTCTGACCTCGAAACTCATCGACGCTGGATCTCCTCCTCCCAAGGAATTAAGGAATATGATTCTGAACTTTGAACAGCAGGTCAAGTATGTTGGAACATAGAATTCTGGCTCTTTGCAATTCTCTCAAAAGATTGAAATTTTGTGTGCAGTTTTCTCTGTTATATCCGTGATCAATGCAGCGTTGTCCTCTTTTATAGCCATGAGCAGATCAGAATACTCCCTGATTATTTCCATAATATTCCTATTCCATATCTGCTTCTTGAAGCATATCCAAATCCCATAAATAAAGGATTTTCCTTATCACAATATATCCCATATATTCGATAATATCAACTCCATATTTATAGGAATTTTTCATAAATCAACTATGCTTCCATACGCCTAATATATAGTAGAATATTCATATTTCCATAACTCACATATACCATAATAACATGTCCTCTTTTTCTGTAAACATCCTTGGCGTAAATATGTTGTTTTCGCATGTTCCAACATGGAAAGTTTTTCGTTTCCAAATATGTTCACAAAAAAACTGCCAATTAAATATTCAATGCATATCTCTTGACTTTACAATCTGCTTTTCTTCTTAACATCTTCCTCGGTGTGAGTTGTGGTTGCCTGATGCCTTCCTGTTCCAAAGCATTTCTTTTGTAATGTGAGGCTTCTCTTGAAGAAATAAATTCTTATACTGGGAGATAGGAAAGCCTATTCATTCAGGAGGCAGAACCAACCAGGGAAAAATATGAAGGGAATGTTATTGTTTGTGAAATTTGATTTTACCGAATTATCTTAATTATTACTACTATGTTCCAACATAACCTATTTAACCAAGTGTGCAATAAAGTAAAAACCTAGAGACACGAGACTAGGTTATGCAGTTCGATGAAAATCACCTACATCTGTGGGGCCTGACCCAGTTCAGAACGAATCCACTAATCAGAAAGATATAGTACAAAGTACATCATACAATTATACTTATCTATCTAATTATGACGTGCGAATTCTGCAAGCTCCCCTTGCTACCGATCCACCTTGATCAGACTCCCTCTGACCTTGAAACTCGTCGAAGCTAGATCCCCTACTCTCGAGGAATTAAGGTATATGATTCTAAACTTTGAAGAACAGGTAGCGTATGTTGGAACATATGTATGCTGGCTCTCGCAGTACTCTCGAAAAGATTGAAAATCTGCGTGCAGATTTTCGCAATTAAGTTTGTGAGTTTAATGCAGTTGTGACGTCCTCTTTATATAATTCATGTGCAGATTGGAACTCCTGTGATTATCTCCATAATGTTCCTATTACTTATCTTCTTCTGAAGCATATCTAAATCACATAAATAAATGGATTTTCCTTATTTCAAATATCTCATAATATTCCATAAATCAAATTCCATATTTATAGGGATTTCCATAAACTCAGTATGCTTCTAACACACGCCTAAATTACCATATTGCATAATATACATCCTTCCATAAATCTAACACCGCAATATTTTGTTTTTGGTTAAAACCTCTTAGGCTCCAGCTTTCTGTATGTTCCAACATGGAACGTTTTTCTTTTCCAAATCAGTTCACAAATGTCAATTAATTAATCAATAAAAACCACATCTCTTTACAATCTCCCCCTTTGGCATTTTGTGGACCCAATCATTTTGGAATTAAGAGCATAAAGAAAAACTTCCAATCTCACAACATAAGTATTCCAGAAATCCCCTTATGTTAGAACATATGCTAAGTACTAAATCTGAATACATAAGAATACCAAGAAAATTAGAAATCCATAACATAATAATTTAGATTATAGCACCACAAATCCACAAATTAATATAAAAAATACTCCAAAATATTCTCCCCCTGGGGCCATGAATATACCAAAGGCAATAAAAACACAGAAATAACCAAAAAGTGGCAATAAAATCTCCTCTCCTGAAATCAACCACTGATCTATTTTGGAACATAGTCAGTTTAGAACCATCAATCCTGTTCAGGAGCAGGAGACTGTGCTTCAATTTGAGCATTCTGACCTTCGATTTTTGCCTTTTCTGCTTCCTGAGTCGCAATCTAAATAGTAATAGCTCCCAACCTTGCATTTAGAGCCACCAGCTTTGCCTTTGTCTCATCACTAGAAGATATAGAAGCCTCCGGATTCCAAGGTAAATCATGCACCTACCTCATACCAAAGGTCTTCTTATTGGGCAGAGAAACTCAATCTCCACAATCACATCCTTAGCCTTAGCATTTAGCATTTCACTTCTAGCCAATGCAGAAATAAGACATGGATAAACTAGTGCATGTTTAGCCTTGGGAGCAATAACTTGTCTCACAATGCTCTGTTGTATAAGCAACCCCAGATTATCTGGTTTCCGTGTTTCAACACAGTACAGTAGTTTGACCATTTCTCTTGTGAGGGCAGTAGTGTTGGTTGATGGAATCCAACAGTGAACAGCCATCTGATACAAGCAGAAAAACTTTGAAGGTAAGCATAAGGCTTGAGAGTTACCTGTAGCTGGCCACTGGATATTAACTCCTCCAGATATTTCTTCTAAGATATGGTCATCAGTAAACCTCAATTCCTCGGAGAATACCCCGTCAAATTCTAGAGTTTTCAACCCCATTAGCTTATTTATTTTAGCAGACAAAAAATTAATTATCTTCCCCCTGATATAGACCGTGTCACTCCAAGGGGAATCATCCTCTAAATTCTCATCCATCAAGTTTGAGTACACCTCATAAACTAACTGCTTTTTATACTCAAGAAACATAGAGGCTGCCTTCTTCATCCCAATCAATTCTAAAAAAAAAAATCAGAAAAGCCGCTTGTCATGTATGCAACTAGGTCCATTGGCCTCTCAAAAATAATCTTCCTCTCAGGAAAGACTTTGTCCATCTCTTCACAGTCATCATCAAAGTAAATATCAGAAAGAGCATCACTTACAGGAGGAGGTGGCAACACAAATTTCTTCTTTGGTGAAGCAAGGGTCTTCTTCTTGAATTTCTTGGCTGGTGAGAATGACTGAGTTTCAGGCTCCTTCCTCTTAGCCTTTCTTAATCGGGTCTGGATGAACTCATCCAAGACCTCATTAACTGAGTAGGTCAGGTTTGGTTCCGGTGTTGGAACATGCTTAGACTGATCAACCTCTTCATTATCCTGGTCAGTATCCGCAGCGGCTCCACTCTGTGTTCCAACATGTTCCGACTCCTCATGTAGCAGCTCATCTCCCCCTGTTTATCCTACCTCTGAGTACTCTACATCATCATAAGCACTACCAGTGTAATCATCAAAACCATGATCTTAACCACCCATATCAACATCTATGAACCCCAAAACTGGTTCATCAATCTCCATCTCCTCTGCAGCTTCTGATTATGCTCTATATGTTGGAACATACCCAACACTCTCCTCTCTATCACTTTCTGTCAGTACGATAACTAGAGGCCTTGTAAGCTCTTCAATCCTATTGGAAGCATCAACATCATAAAATCCTAATGGCACCTGATCAGTGGATTTTACCACTTCCAAGCCCTCAACCTTAGAATCATCAATCTCCTCAATGAAAACATAGTTAGGACATGGAGCATAGCAATAAACATGAAACATATCTTTACCATTATGCATGGTATAGGCTCCTATAAGCAACCTAGGGTTTAGCTTCTCTACTTCATTAATGTCACCAATGTCCCCAGTAAATAATTCTTTAACATCCACATCTAGTACATCCCCTTTCAAGTTTTTCAACGTAGACAAATCTAGAGTAATTTTATTTGCTTGAACCCATTCAAAGAGCTCATCTAAAGAGTTAATTATCTACCATGCAAGCTAAGGGGTGGAGCATCCGGACCGGTTAACTTTTGGCAGGGAAATTTTCCCTTGGCTGAAGTTGCATCCTTCTTAGGTTTGCTACTAAAGGTGATCTCAGGAAGACGAGGATTCTCATGGTTCTTGCTTTCGGCCATTGTAACTGTTTTGGGTGTGAGAATTTTCTCGCCAAGAAGGGTTTTCTCGTGAGGAAAAATTATGTTTCGAATCAACTTGAACGCTCCAAAAGGAAATCCCAAAATTTGTGGCGAAAATCTCTCAACACAAGCTTCTAAAAACCGAAAAAATCCCAAGAAGTAAAGGTATAGAGGCCAAAAAGAGAGGGGAGGTGGAGAGATGGAATATAATTTGAACCACGAATTAACTCTCCCTCTTTTTCACCTTAATATCCGTGTATACTTTTTACCTTTCCAAGAGAAGCCATGATTTTCTTTTCCCAGTTGCCAACTCTTGTCAAAACTCTTTGAACTTCCAACATAACTCCAAAACTTATTTTTTTTGTTCACATTTTCTTCTTTTGATTTTTTTGTGCTTTTCTGATTTTCTGTACAATAAATAAATAAATAAATATTCTTTAGCTAAATAAAAGCTTTAAAGAAATACCTAAAATCTGACAAACACCAAGTGTTGTGTGAGAAGCTCAAACATGGCAGTGTCCAATGGCTTTGTGAAAATATCTGTAAATTGCTCAGATGTTGGAATATAGGCAACCACCAGTTCCTTCCTTTCAACAAGATCTCAAATAAAATGGTTCCTTATATCAATGTGCTTTGTTCGAGAGTGCTAGACTGGACTTTTGGAAATGTCAATAGCACTTGTGCTGTCGCATAGAATCTTCAGAGGCCCTTGATGAATTCCTTAATCTTTTAGCATTTGTTTCATCCATAATAATTGTGCACAACAACTTCCAGCATCAAGGTATTCATTTTCAGCAGTTGATAATGAGATCGAATTTTGTTTCTTACTATACTAGGATACTAGATTCATACCAATAAAGAAACATCCACCAATGGTGCATTTGCGATCATCTGCATTACCAGCCCAATCAGAGTCACTGTACTCAATCAGATCAGATTGTTTATTCTTGGAATACAAGATACCATACTCAGAAGTCTCACTAACATATTGAATAATCCTTTTGGCTGCAGTCATGTGAGTTTCCTTCGGATCAGCCAAAAATCTTGCACATATTCCAACGATGAAACATATATCTGGTCTACTTGTTGTCAAATACAATAGATTCTCAAACATGCCCCTGTACAGTTTCTAATCAACTTCGACTCCTTTCTTGTCTTTCACCAATTTATCAGACACCCACATAGGTGTTTGGACCGCTCGAGAATTTCTTAGTCCAAATCTCTTTACTAAATTCAGGGCATACTTACTCTGATTTACAAATAGGCCATTCTTTTCTAGCTTGACTTGAAGCCCTAGAAAATATGTGAGTTCTCCAACCATACTCATCACAAATTTGGCCTGCATCAAATTCACGAAATCTTATACCGTAGATGATGAAGTATAGCAATAAATAATATCATCAACATAGATTTAAGCAATCAAAATCTTTGATGATTTTTCAAGCACAAATAACGTACGATCTACTCCCCTTCAACGATAACCTTTCTAAATAAGAAAGTTAGTAAGTCATTCATACCATGCCCTAGGTGCTTGTTTCAGACCATAAAATGCCTTCTTGAGGCGATACACATGAGGGTAATGAGGATCCTCAAATCCTTTAGGTTGTTCAATATAAACTTCTTATTAGAGTAAATCATGTTTCTAATTATATTATAATTGATTCTAGATAAGTCAAGTTGACTAAGCTAGGGTTCTACTCATATTCTGTTACCTTATTGTACTCTATATATTCCTATCAGCAATACAATATTATTTACGCACATACATCTTATCATGGTATCAGAGCAGTGTTCTGATTTACCTTCTAAAACCAAATTTTTTTCTGACCGCCGCTCCTTCTTCTTCCTCTAGCGACTGAACTCCTTCCCCCGTTCTCATCATGGCCAGTGAAAAATTATTGTTTAATACCCTTCTCCAGATTCTACATATTAAACTCAATAAGACCAATTTTCTTCTTTGGAAATGCCAGATTGAATACGTTCTTCGCCCTCAGAGGATTTTTGGATATCTCGATGGGTCAATTCCATGCCCTCCTCTCCCCACTCTACCGATGGTCAGTTCAACGTCTTCCGCATTTGCCACTGCCCTCCACATTCCTCCCCTGATCGTGCAGCTACTCAGGCAGCTTACAATATGGCCAAGGACGTCTATGATCTCTGGATGGATGAAGATCAGAGGGTCTGTAGTATACTGTTCTCCACTCTTTCTCCTGAGGCCCTCTTCGAACTTTCGACCTCATGTGTGACTACAAAGGATATCTGGGACAGTTTTTGTGCCACTTTTCATAATAGTAGCACTTCCACCATTCTTCGTCTTCGTGCCGATGCCCACGGTATACGTAAGAGTGGTACTGTTCATGAACTTCACTTAAAATTTAAAGACATTTTTGAGCATTTATCCCTTATGGGTTCTCCTGTTTCTAATGATAATCAAAATCATCTGGTTTTTAACTACTCTCAGGTCTGAGTTCAAGGATTTTTCTGCCCCTCTGATTAATTCTTCCCCTATCCTGCTTTATGCTGATGTTTTGTCTCGTGCCAAGAATCATGAGGCCTTTTTAAAAAATCTTCAAGGCAATTCGGTACCTGCTTCTGGCGCAGTGACATTCTCTGTAGGTGAGCAGTTCCCTGTCGAGCGTGCTTGGGATCACGTGCCGGACAGGGGCAACGACGTATGTGGTTCTCATGCCATCTGAGGTGACCGAACTAGTGGTCGCAGAGGCGGCCGTTTTGGCTCTGGTCCTGGTCAGTTCCCAGCTGGGGCCAGTTCTGGATGCGGCCGTCCCCATTGTACCTGGTGTGGTCATCCGGGCCATTATGCGGCTACTTGTTACATGATGTTAGCACAGACTCGTTGTTTCGACTCCATGCACTTGGCTGACAATTTTTTGGCTTCACTACAGATAGAGCCACACTCTCGTGCATCCGACTGGTACATTGATTTGGGTGCCACCAGTCATATGGTGTGTCTGGACTTGACAATGTCGCACCTTACTCTGGTAATTCCTATGTTTCTGTTGGTAATGGTGTTCCTGTTCCAATTTCTCACATTGGTGATTCTCAGATTTCTGATACTTTGACACTGTCTAATGTTCTGGTTGTTCCTGCCATCACTAAAAATTTACTGTCCATTAGTAAACTGACCAGGGATTTGAATGTCTTTGTTACTTTTGATGATCGAAACTTTGTGACTCAGAACAAAGTTTCCAAGGAAGTCATGGGCAAGGACCACTGTTAAGGCGGCCTGTACGTATCAGACAAGGGTGGCGCAACACTCGTTTCCTTCTTGCAGCAGAATAATGGACAGGCATCTTTTGAGCTTTAGCATGCTTGGCTGGGGCATGTTCCAGCTTCTATCATCTCTAGTTTACAGAAGTCCGGTATCCTGTCAGTTTCTTCTTCATTACCCAAACAGCATACTTGCGCTCCATATGTTATGGCAAAGGGGTAGCGGTTAGATTTTGTTGAAAATAATAAGCGTGCTGCGCAGGTCCTGGATTTGATTCATTATGATTTGTGGGGGCCTTCCCCGGTTTTGTCTTCAAATGGTTTTTCTTATTATGACTTGTTTGTGGATGATTATTCTTGCTTTACCTGGTTTTTTTCCTTGCATCGAAAATTTGAGTTTGTCGACACTTACTTGCAGTTCGAGGCCTTAGTTGAGAATCAATTTACGTCCAAAATTAAGGTTTTTTTAAAGTAACGGTGGCACTGAGTTCTTAAATACGCGCTTACGCTCCCATTTTGCCTCCAAAGGCATTCATCATCAAGTTTTATGCCCTTACACCCCATAGCAAAATGGTCGGGCCGAGCGCAAGCACAGACATGTTGCCGAAATGGGTCTCACTATGCTCTTTCATTCCTATCTACCCTTGTCGAGATGGGATGGTGCCTTTGCTACTGCGGTTTACACCATTAATCGGCTTCCCACTCCGGTGTTACAAGGGACTTCTCCTTATGGACTTCTTTATCATCGTGAACCGACCTACTCGAACTTCTATCCTTTTGGTTGTCGAGTATTTCCTTATGTTCGTCCTATGGCCCCTCACAAGTTATCCCCTCTGAGCATTCCTTGTATTTTCATCAATTACAGCTGTCATTATAAGGGCTTTCATTGCCTTGATCCTGCCACTGGCAAGATTTTTGTCACTCGTCATGCGCACTTTGATGAAGCTATTTTCCTTTTGCCTTGTCTTCAACCTCGGCCACTGGCTTTGCTCTCTTGAATTTGGGCATTTCTATTTTTCTGGACGCTGATGGCAGCTCTGGTCTGCCCATCTCGACCTCTGATCATTCGTCTCCTATGCCCGGCTCTATTTGCTGGTCGAACTCTGTTCCACTGACTGTTGACCTATCCACTCCATCACAGTCACCGGTGGACAGTTCTCCTCCCTCTGTGGCATCATCTCCGACCACCTCCGATATTCAGTCCCTGTCATCCTCTCCGGCTCCTTCTCTTTCGTCTTCTTCTTTGCCGCGTCGTACTAATCCCATGGCCACTAGATCTTCCACTGGGGTTGTTCTCCATCTAGACTATTCTAGTCTTATGGCTCATGGGCTTTTTGTTGCCCTTCTTGCCCATTTGAAGCCCACAAATTATCGTTCGGCGTTGAAGGATCCATCTTGGGTTGCTGCTATGAATGAGTAGATTGCTTCCTTACGGGGCCAGCATACTTGGGATCTTGTTCCATGCCCTTCTGGTATTAACGTTGTTGGCTCCAAATGGGTTTATCGGATTAAGTATTATCCTGATGGTACGATTGATAATCACAAAGCTTGCCTTGTTGTGTAGGGGTTCTCTCAGATTCTGGGCTTCGATTTCGATCATACTTTTAGTCTGGTAGTCGAGGCCTCCACTGTCCGGACCGTTCTTGCCATTGCAACTCTGCGATCCTGGCCTCTTCATCAGTTGGATGTCAAGAATGTTTTCTTGAACGGTATTCTTGATACTCCGGTCTATATGGCGCAACTGGTTGGTTACAAGGACTCTCTTCATCCTGATTATGTCTGCCGCTTGCGAAAGGCCATTTATGGTCTTGAGCAAGCACCTCGAGCATGGTTCTAGCGGTTCAGCACCTATTTATCTCAACTCGGGTTTTGGTGTAATTCTGCTGACACTTCCCTTTTTGTTCTCTCTCTAGGCTCGTCATTGCTTTATCTCCCGGTCTATGTTCATGATATCATTCTCACAGGCAATGACTCTGAGCTTCTTTGAAAGTTTATTGATCAGACACATCGTGAGTTTGATATTAAGTATTTGGGTGCTCTTCATTACTTTCTTGGCTTAGAAGTATCACCCACTTCCTCGGGTCTGCTTCTCGGTCAAACTAAGTATGCTCGGGATATTCTCACTCGTGCCGGCATGTCCGATGCGACCCCAATCTCTACCCCATTTGTTCCTGGTCCGCAGCTACACATCTCCACCAGTCCGTCATTTCAGAATCTAACGTTGTATCGATCCCTTGTTGGTGCCCTCCAGTACTGGCGATTACTCGCCCTGATCTGGCATTTACGGTCAACACAGTCAATCCATTTCTTCAGGATCCTCATGCTGAGCATTATGCTACAGTCACTCGGATTCTTTGCTACGTCAGAGGCACTCTCCATTTCGGCCTCACTTTTCGCTCGGCCAGTACTCCTGAAGTTTTGGGGTATTCGGATGCTGATCGGGCTCATTGTCTTGAGACTCACCGATCTACATATAGATATGCAGTCTTTCTTAGTGGAAATCTTGTTTCCTAGAGTGCCAAGAACAAGAAGCAGCATTCCATCTCTTGGTCCAACACTGAGTCTAAGTATAGGGCTCTTGCCAACACTGCCTCAGAGATGGTCTAGTTAACTCATTTACTTCGTGACCTTTGTCTTCCGCTTTCGAGCTCCCCATTGTTTTTATGTGACAACAGTAGTGCCATTTTCTTGGCTCAAAATCTGGTTGCTCACAAGTGGGCCAAGCATATTGATATCAACTATCAATTTGTTCGTGAGTTTGTGGCATCTGGCAAGCTACGTGTTGTCCATGTCTCCACTGGTCTTCAAATTGCTGACATTTTCACCAAAGGACTTTCTCGTCCCCTCTTTGAGTTCTTCCTGTCCAAGCTTTGCCTCGCTGAACATCTGACGCTTCGCTTGACGGGGTGTTAGAGTAAATCATGTTTCTTATTAGATTATAATTGATTCTGGATAAGTCATGTTGACTAAGCTAGAGTTCTACTCATATTCTATTACTTATTTAACTCTATACAATCCTATCAGCAATACAATATTATTTACGCAAATACATCTTATCACTTCTTCAATAACCACACCATTCATAAAAACACTTTTGACATCCATCGGGCATAGAGTAAAATTCATAGTGCAGGCAATAGTAAGTAAAATTTGAATTGAATCTAACATGGCAAGTGGTGCTAATGTCTCATCAAAATCAACTCCTTCAACCTGAGTATATCCTTGAGCAACCAGTCTGGCCTTATTTCGAGTGATTCAACCATCAGTATTAGATTTGTCCTTGAATTCCACTTAGTGCCAATAACAATTACACTTTTAGGGTGAAGAGTGAGATACCATACATCCTTGCGTGCAAACTGGCCAAGTTTTTCTTGCATTGCTGCAATCCAATATTCATCAAGTAAAGCTTCCTTGTAGTTTTTAGGTTCAATAAGAGAGATGAAACATTGTAATCCTTCTAGTTCTTTATAATTTACCCGAGGGATTGATCGAGATCTCCAAATGCTTAGTTCTGGATGCACCTGTGTTGGAACATGCGATGGTACAGTGGTGGAAGATGTTCCAACATTCTCAACTTCTTCAGGTTCATTAGGATTGTTAGTCTGTTTTGATGTTCCAACATAGTCTGGCTCATCAGGTTGACTGCTCTTTGTTGGAACGTAGCCTTCATCTGGTTCATCTTCTCTATCAACTGATACTTTTTTATCATCAAAATCATCCACAGTGACATTTATGGATTCCATGAGAGCATTTGTCGAAATATTGTAAACACAATAAGCTTGGTTGTTCACAGAATAACCAAGAAAAACCCCAACATTACTACGATTGTCAAATTTTGCCAATTGCTCTCTATCTCGGAGAATGTAACACTTGCTTCCAAACACATGAAAGTATGAGACATTTGGCTTCCTGCCCTTCCAAATCTTGTATGATGTTTTGCTTCTGAATGGATGAAGATACACATGATTGATCATATAACAAGTTGTATTAATGGCTTCTGCCCACCATTTTTTGTGGATTCCTTTCTCTGCTAGCATGACTTGAGCCATCTCCTAAAGAGTTATGTTCTTTCTTTCCACAATGTCATTCTGCTAAGGAGTGATTGGAGTAGAGAATTCATGTTGAATGCCAAGTTCATTACAGATATCACTGAACTAAGAATTTTCAAATTCCCTGCCTTGATCACTATGAATTCAAACAATCTTTCCAACTGGACTTCTTTTTTCTGTCTGCAATTTTATCACCAAAATTCTAAACTCGTCCACAACATCAGATTTTTCTTTTAGAAAATCTACCCAAGTGTATCTAGAGAAATCATCAACACATACAAAGATATACTTCTTGCCACTCACACTGGTTGTATTGATTGGACCCATTAAATCCACATGGAGTAATTCCATATTTCTTGAGGTAGTTATATACTAAACTGAAGAGTGGGGAGATCAAATTTATTTACCTTGTTGACATGGACCGTACACAATTCCATTTTTTCTTGTAAGTGTAGCCATACCTCGTACCTGTGTATGACCTTGATAAAATTCCTGTGTATGACCTTGATAAATGCAGTAGCTATAGATGAGAGGTTTCCTTTAATGAGTCTTGATAAAATTTCTTTTTATCTCTTGAATCTTCGACTTGAGATTGATAGTGCGACCTGGTGGGTTTTCATACTCGATTCCATGTTGATCTCCAAAATTTCCCATGTTCAGTATGTCATCAAGTTTTACCTTACCAGTGTTTAACTTGGTAATAGCTACTTCAACCATCTCAGCTCTCTTAGTTGTTGAGATTTGATCTCCACCATTACGCATGCTTTAACTAATGCATTTGACATAGTTTTTAGTTCGTTTTAGTTGGTGGATTGCTAGTATTAGTTGAGGTTATGTGACAAGGGTTTAGATGCCCATGTTTAGTTTTCTTGTCTAAATCCCGCATTTTGTAGACTTAATTGGAGCTAATGGACATCTTGTATCCATGGGCTTCTTGATCTTCCTCGTGGTCATCTTTAGTAGGTTGCATATGGGTACTTTTTGGTTACATTCTATGTGAAGGCCGTTCGCAAGAGCGATAAAAGATTGAAGGCCGTTCGCAAGAACGGTAGAAGAGGCGAAGGTCATTGACATTAGAATGGTAGAAGATGAAGGCCACAAACATCAATACATGGTAGAAGGAGATTGAATCTAAAGATAGGAAGCTTTGAAGTTCAAGACGGCTAAAGGAGAAAACAGTGAGTCGTGGTTCTAGGAGTGTTTCCTTAGACCGGTAATGATCCAGGAAGATTTAGAATTCAAGGTTGGTTCCACTGGATTCTTCTTCTCGATTACTACAAAATTGACTACCAGAACTCCCAATTTGGACTAACGGTTCACCCATTGCAAGAAAACAAAGTTCAGTAGACGAAGCACCGACGACACTTCACGGACCGCACATAGTAAATCACCAGCGGCCTATGACAAAGCAAATGGACCACACTACACGAGGGACACTAGAGGATCTGTGAAGACCATTACAAGACCTTCATGAGGCAAAGACGCCAGGCCATGACAAAGACCCCGGACCGTGGAGCTTGGAGATGAAGAATTGAAGATTTAGCTAAGTATGGAGCCGAGCCATGAAAACTTTCACGGACCATGAAGAATTCCTGAGCGAGACCATGTACTATTCGTGGTCCATGAAAACCTTCACAAAACGTGGGAAAACTCAGAGCAAAAATCGTGTACTGTTCGCAATATGTGAAAACCTTTACTGGCCATGGCACGAGAGAAGCTTCACGAACCTTGCTAGATCCCACAGACTGCGACTATGAATACTTCACAGTCCGCGTCAGATCCCATGCCCCGGCCTTGCATGCTTCATGGACCATGATATCCGTGCCGGTCCATGAAGGCTTGGCGGCTGACCCAGGATTTTGCTATCTTTGGCCTATCTTTGACCCATGATTTTTATGCTAAATCTCCTACTACTATATATAGTGGCCTTAGTATTCTACTAAACTATTAGGAATTAGAATAGAACCTAGGCATAATGTGGAGTTGATTCTCTTTCTAGTTTAGAGAGAAGGAAGAGGCGAGTTTTTCTTCTCCTTCCTTCTTCTTTTCCTTTCTCTTTTCCTTTCATCTTATTTTCTAGATCCATGGAATCTAATCTAAAATTTTCCATGGATCTAACCTTTGTAGAGTAGATTTTTGTCTGGGATTCATCTTGGCACTTAGTATGTTCTATTTCCTTTATGAGATTCATTAGATTCACCCTATCCTTGTGTTTATGACATTATTGGGATTGTTCTTGAATGTTATATATGCATAAATACTACACCACATATAAGAACACACTTTGGTCTATATTCATGTATGGTGCAATTATTGATGCCCTCTTAGGAATAGAAACCTCAATGTTAGAATGGGTAAGGGAGAACGCGTACGTGTAGGTGTGTGCACGAGGGATTCGAGAATGCTCTAACCTATTTTCCACCGCACCAGTCTTAGCTGACTTCATAACTGTTATCCGAGAGATTGCGGGAAGAGATAGTTAATAGTAGAAAGCTAGGTGTTGTGTTGAAACCCTAGTATCACAGATAAGGTGTCTATGATCCTCGGGCCTAGCGTATATAGGACCCAGGAGGAGTAGTTGCATTTATGGTGAAAGCCCGGGATGTAATAGTACAGGGGAGAAACAGACCTACAAGGATGGTCGGACCTCATTGTACTCCCCTAATTACAATGGCGGTGCCGATAGAGGGTTGTGAGCGCACCCACCATGACAGGGTTGGGAAGTGTATGTCATCGGCCACACCACGTGTTGTGAACACATTGATAGGTCTTTTGTAAGTCTTTATGTGAATGAATCTAGGATTGAAGCATTAGAACTACCATGTTTCTAAAGGATTCCTAAGTGCCAAGTATAAATAGTCTCTCGTTTGTTAATTGCATGCTTTGTAGTTGTTAGTTGAAAATACCAACCCCCCAGTTGTATGTCTAGCTGTTCCTTTCACTCGTGCGGATTGACGACCTGCACGAGGTTGTGTTTTAACTAGTACTTGAGGCCTAACATCCTTGTGGAAAAACCCAGGGCTTGCTGCTAAATACCCTCTAGGTAGCATTGTAGTGAGATCAGGGTGCAGAATATAAATCTCTATCTTTGACCCATAAGTCCCTCAGCTCGTGTTTTAACAACACTAGGGTTGAGGGCAGGTCAAGATTATATTTAAATTTAATTCTTCAATCTCTCTTCTGAGTTCAACAACTAGAACTAGCAACTCCTTCTCCTTCTCAGCCCAGATGATTTTTCTCTTCCTACAACAATTTGTTTATATCAACAACTTGAAGCCACATGTCATACATTTTCTCATATGTACTATAGATCCCCTCATCACTCACAACTATTCCATTATTATTACTGGACGTGTCATCAGAACCTGTGTTAAAACATATAGCTTAGTCTTTTTCTGACATGTTGGAACATACCTCAACTGATCCACCGTGAAATTTTGCTCCAAATGCCTCATAATTTCTTGTAAGTTCCTCTTCATCTTTTTCATCTTCTCATCTTCACTCCATGAGGTGACATATGATTTTCCTTTCTTCTTTCGGGTATTTGCATATTCAGCCTAAATATGATTATATCCTTCACATTCTCTGTATTGAATTCTTCCAGGCTGCTTTGCTTCAACACTTTGATTTCTTGAAAACTTCTAATTTCTTTATTCCAATCGTGTCCCACAATTATTACTAAGGTATTGTGCCCAAGGTCTACTTCAACCAAATCTCTCTTGTGATTTCTTGTTTACTACCTTCTTCAGCATTCTTGAGAAATTCTTCGTGATAAGAGCAAGTTTTTTAAAAATATCATCGGTGTCAGATTAGTTATTGACCTTTGGTGACGATTTTTTGAAGGCCAACTTCTTCTGGACTTTCTTTGCAGGCTGTTGCAATGTTATTTCAAAGGTCTGTAAAGATTCCATCAGTTCATTTAAGGTCATGGTGGCTAAATCTCTTGCTTCTTATATTGCTGCAACTTTCATTACAAACCTTTAAGGAAGTGATTTCAAAGTCTTCTTCACCAATTTTGCTTCTTTGTAAACTCTCCCAAGTTGATACATATTGAAGATGTCTATGAGTTTTCCATTGAATACAGCAATAATTTCATCCTCCTCCATCTTCAGTTCCTCAAACTTTGTAGCCAACATCTGTAGTTTGGATTCACGTACACGACTTGTTCCTACGTGGACAATTTGCAAAATATCACAAGCTTTCTTTGCCTGATGACATGTTGAGATGAGTTTAAACTGATTTTCGTCCACTTCCGCGAAGATAGCATTCAACGCCTTTGAATTTACCAATGAAGCCTTAAATTCATCTAGAGACCAAGTAGACTTGTCTTTGAGTTTCTGCTTCTTTGTACTTGATTCACCTTCTTTCTCCTTTGAGCTAGTTTGAACATCTTCAGTAGGATGATTCCATCCCGTTTCAACGAAATGACATGTTAGTTCATCTAGTGAGTTGATGAATACTCTCATGCATGCCTTCTAGTAATTGTAGTTGGTACCCTCCATTAGTGGTGGTCGAGACGCTCAAGCTCCTTCTTTGGCCACCATGGTAAAACTGGATCACGCTTTCCTTGACACAACCAAGGTATGAGTAAGTGACTTAGTTTTGATACCAAATAAAATTTGGTTTTGCCCAATAATCTTAATTATTACTACTATGTTCCAACATAACCTATTTAACCTAGTATGCAATAAAGTAAAAACTTAGAGACACGAGACTTGGTTACGCAGTTCAGTGAAAATCACTTACATCTCCGGGCTTGGCCCAATTTAGAATGAATCCACTAATTAGAAAGATACAGTACAAAGTACACCATACAATTATGCCTATCTATCTAATTATGATGTGAGAATTTTGTAAGCTCTCATTGCTATCGATCCGCCTTAATCAAACTCCCTCTGAACTCAAAAATCGTCGATGTTGGATCTCCTACTCCCGAGGAATTAAGGTATATGATTCTGAACTTTGAACAACAGGTTACGTATGTTGGAACATATGTATGCTGGCTCTTGCAGTACTCTCGGAAAGATAGAAAATATGTGCAGATTTTCACAATTAAGTTCGTCAGTTTAATGCAGCCGTGATGTCCTCTTTATATAGTCCATAAGCAGATTGGAACTCCCATGATTATCTCCACAATATTCTTTTTCCTTAGCTGCTTCTGAAGCATATCCAAATCCCATAAATAAAAGAATTTTCCTTATTTCAAATATCCATAATTCCAATTCCATATTTATAGGGATTTTACATGAACCCGATATGCTTCTAACACACGCCTAAAATACCATATTTCGGAATATACATCTATAAGTCTAACACCGCAATATTCTACTTTTGGTTAAAATCTTTTGGGCTCCAGCTTTCCGTATGTTACAACATGGAACATTTTTCTTTTCCAAATCAGTTCACAAATATCAATCAATTAATCAATCAAAACCATATAACTTTACAGTTTGTTGATGTTGTTTGCTCTGGATCCAAGCTTTTAGGTGTGGTGGGTTTGAGAATTGGGGATTTCCACTGGTCTTCCAGGTTTGGATGCCGAAAAACCTTTTCAACTAGAGGAGGTTTTCCATCGTGTTGAGGTCGAATTAGTATACATCTTGTATATAGATATAAACTACTGGTCAGGATTCTATACTGAAAAACAAATTGTTTATAAGAAAACAAACTGTAGGTTTTCTGTCTCACACACTGAAATCTGAGTTCATTTATGAGATGTGATCTAATTTATATAGTTATTATACTGTATGTTCATTATTCAAGTAGAGTAAGCTTCGATCATAATAGAAATGTGCAGTGTTCGTATCTGGTTTCATGGCTGTGAACTTGTTTTACTTTTATACATTCAATAAGGCTACTTTCATATGCATTGATTATATTTTTACGAATGTTCGATGTGGGTCAGGATTCATCTATTACATTTGTTTTCGATTGCATACCAGAAGACACCTTAAATACTTCACTGTGCCGAGAGAAACTGGTAAATGACCTTATGTTTTGTTGATTAAATGTCTTCTTTTATTCCATTTAGCTATGAGGCTGGAAGCATCAATCAACTTTTGCAAAATAAGGGTCTTCTTTTATCATTTCCCCATTCTGTCCAGGATTGATTTTCTTAGCTTACTTTACAGCTAAACTAAACTCGGCACGACCTACCTTTAGTTTCTATCTATTCTTCTTTGTCTTATTGTCATAGAGGTGTTGAAAAAACTCAGTGTTCATATACTTTCGATCATTAGGGTGGTCCAACGGGTTTTAATCTTTAATCGTAGATTGAGCTTTAGCCTCTCAACTTGTAACTATCTCTCGTGGGATGATACCTGCATTTCTAGGTTCAGAGACGTATACAACAAAAAGTCCCTCATGCGCTTCCTCTAAAAGAGTTGCAACTTAATTTGATGTCAATCATTGAAAGTGAAGTTGGAGAGCAATCAAAATCAAATACGAGGAGGATTACATAGGCTTCAAAATTTATTCATTGTCGAGGATGATCCATATTCCATTATATTTCTCTATTTATTATCTTAAACAATTTAGGGGAGCAAACTTATGATTCTATTATTTATTTTCATATCTATGGCTTTGTTAGTTAATTGTGAGATTATACTTTCCGTAATAGTGAACCTATTATTTTAGTATTCTACATTATTTACTTGTTTTATTATAGCAGTTTATTGTCCTATAATTTTTTGTGCATTCTATATCCTTATAAGTATGCATATACCGAATTATGAGAATGTGTCACTATGATAGTTTAGACTAAAATGGTTTTTCTTAATTGAAAAAGAAACACAACATTTTGCATTCTGGTTAGGAGTGCTTGTATATACGACAACCAAATGCAATTTCATGGTAATAATTTTTCATGATTGTGAAATTTTGTCATATTTGTTTATGATTAAATTGTTTTTCCCCAACACATGATCCAATACCACCCATTGGTCCCCAAGGCCAATACCGTGTTTGTTCAGCAATTAACAAACTCAAAATGATTTGTTCGGTCCCTAAGGTGGTTTTCAGGTAAACCAAAGTTGTTTTTCGATATAACCAGGGGTATTTTCATAATTTTACTAATTAAAAACATTTTAATTTTTCCTTTTAATTTATTTTTCTTTTAAAATTTATCTTAAACCCTTTTCCTTTGAAACCTATTCTGCCGACCACCACTGCTGCCAACCACTACCAGCTCATTTTCGAACTCAAACACCGCTGCTTCGTCTTCGAACTCGAACAGAGGAACGATTGATGAAGATGAGGATGAGGACCACCAATTTTCAAAGAAACCCATCTCCACCGATTGCGATTGAAGATGAGGACCACCGCGGAGAAGAACCAGGCGAAGCCGAGAAACACGAACGCCGATGACCGGGGGCTCATCATGCCTGTGCCAAGGAGGAATACCTCACCAATGAAGACGATGAAGAACAGAAGCCTGAAAATGGTGAGAACAATGACAGTGAGACGAAGAACATGGATGAATCTGTGTGGAGAATCAACAGCATTCATCGGGATCCATTCCGATTGTCAGATCGATATGCGTTCGCGATATAGGCACGAAGATGACTCCGACGGTCAGCCAGGAGCTTTCGAGAACAACTACTCCGATCAAGAACACTACTTCAGCGTCGAGAAGCCCCATCACTTCCGGTTCATCTACACCGATCAGATTCCACCGTCGAGGTGGAAGATGACAGAGGAGGAAGATAAGCGCGTGAGTTTCACGCGCTCAATTTGGGTTTCATGTTCTGGTGCGCGTGACTGAACAGCAGAAGGATTATTTTCTTTTTCTAGTTTTTTTCTAAAATTAGGGGTACAATGGCCATTTTAAATATTTTGACCAATTTTACCATTGACTTTACCTGAAAACCGCCTTTGGGGACCAAATAAATTATTTTGTATTTGTTGATTATTGAACAAACCATGTATTGGCCTTGGGGACCAAACAAATTTTAGATGTTATTTTTGGGACCAAAATAATAATTTAGTCTTTATTTATTATTTTTATTCCCACATTAGATCAGGAGGCAATGTTCTGAAGATTGTGTATATGGTTCTTTAAATATGAAACATAAATATTACATTTTAATTAAACAAAGATTTTAAAATAAAAAATACCGCGCGTTGCGCGGTGGGACTCACACTAGCATTTTATAATGTTAATTATCTCTCAACTTTGTGTACATTTACTGAAAACGTAATTTAATAGAGTTATTATTTTTATTAATAATATAATAAATATTTTAAATTCACAAATAACAATTAGTAAACAAATAATTATTTATTTTAATAAAAGAAATATATAGTATAGTTTAAATAAATTATTGAATTATAATTTATTCTTCTCTGAGAATATCTCCTGACATATGACCTCACATTAAGTTAAGAACTACCCACCATATATTTTCACTTATACGATGTATTACTTAAATTATACATTAAACTTTTAAAGTTAGTTAACATATTTTTAAAATTATATTTAGGTTTTTTTATATGTTATACTCTCTCTGTCCCAGTCGAATCTGCACACTTTTTGATCAATTTTCTCATGACACATTTGCCCATAAATTTCAATTAGTATATAGACATCAATATTATTACTCCCTCTGTCCCACCCATGTCTGCACACTTTCATTTTATAGGTGTCCCAACTATATATGCACACTTTCCTTATTTAAAAATATCCTTAATGTCATAAGACAAAAATACCCTTGGAATAACAAAATATTACATAAAACCTAATCCACCCCTCTTTCCACTCTCACCACACTCCGCCTCCTCTCTTTCCTCTCTCACCCTCTCTCCCGTCTCTCTTCTCCATAGATCTATTTTACCCTTACCACTGATCTACTTTTCCACCCATCTCTCTTCTCCTCTGATTTCTCCGATTTCACAAACACACAACTTTCCACTCCTTCAATTTTTTTGATGTCACACACACGCACAACTTTCCTCTCTGATGTAGGTGAGGTGTACGTCGTGGAGGAGATGGCTACGTGGGTCTCCGCTGTGGAAAAATTAGACGATGAGGACGGGGTTCAAGGCACGACAATGACATTTCTATGCGGCCAAGGCACGACGGAGATGGTAGCGGTGGCAAAGATGGAAGCGGCAGCAAAGATGGCAGCGACGACAAAGATGGGTTCTGGGTTTCTGATTATCGGTGACGACATTTCCATGTGGTTATGGCACGATGGAGATGGTAGCGAGGGAGATGGGTTTCTAGGTCTCTGAAAATCATTTCCCCTATTTTTTACTTTCGAATTTTTTATGGAGTTTGGGTTTGTGATTATTGTTTGAGTTTGGATTTTTGGATTTGTTGTTTGGGTTGTTGTTTTCATCAGTTTCCTCGTTGCAGAAACAGTGGTGGAGTTTGCAGAGGCAGTGGTAGGGGTGAAATGCATTTGGGACTTTTTTCCTCTTGCATAAAGACACATTTTATATGTCCTTAAGGTCCCAACCATTTCTCTCTCTGCAGATATGACTGGGACAGAGGGACTATATGATATAATATTTTTGGATTTCATGCATCATGTATTCTTCAAAACAAAGTCTTGTGTGAAACCGTCTCACAGTGAGACCAATGATTATTGTGCAATATTATGAAGTTTAATTAGAGAAGGGGTTCCAAATATAATTTAAGAAAATTTGTGAGAGGGAGGAAGGGTTTGGGTGAAAATACCAATTTTTGGGGGTGCGGAATTAATCATTTTGGTTCATAAGAATCTCACGAGTCAAGAATTTGGATCGGAGAAATTCGCGGATCAAGTTTTTTCCTCATTTCCGCGCAATGCCCGAATTTTACTACCAGACTTGATGTTCCATTTTCAGTATTTGATGTTTCAACAAAACCTTACAATGTTTTAGAATGAAACTATATTTTCAGTATATCATTTGTTTTAAAGTTAAGTGTTGATCTTTTATTGTTCAAAAATTGTGTTTACATGTCAAATTTTTTACACATACATTTTGACCTTAGTTAGTGATATTTTACTATCTTAATTTTGTATTTTAAACTTAGAATTTTATTTTGGTTGATGTTTTAGCCTTTCATTGTGTCATTATAAAAATTAATATTGATGTTTCTGTATTTTTAAATATATTTTTATTTGATGTATGCTTGATGATTTGACAATGTGACTTGATTTTTTTAAAATTTAAGTACTGGTGTTATATTTTTCCCGATATTAGTGTCACGTTTTTTTGCATACTTTGATGTTTTAAGATTCATATGTATTTTTATTTGATGTTAAATTATTTTAGTATGCTATATTTCTTAATGTATTTATTTATTTTTTCACTATAGTCATTTAACATACAATTTTTATATTATATAATGTGATGTTTAACTATTTTAATATGTGTTTGTATTGTTTGCATTTGATGTTTAATTATTTAAATTTGATGTGTACTTTTTAATTTTTTTATTTGATGTCTAACTTTTTAAATTTTGATGTGTATTTTTGAGAATATATATTTGATTTTTATATTTAGTATTATATTTAATATTTATTATTATTTATTTCATATGTTTAGTGTATTATTTAATTTTCAACTAGTTTTAATGTAGTGTATTTTTAATTTTTATTTCATATTAAACTATTTTGATGCATATTTATTATTTTATTTGATAATTTAAAGATTGTATTCGACTTTATATATTTTTAGCTTGATGTTATTAATTAGGGCAAATTTTTGGGAAAGACCATTTTTCAAAGGCTTATGGAAAGACGGGGTTTAATTAAAATAATAAAAAGGTAAAAAATTTTAATTGAAATATTAAAAATTTATTATGCAACGTTGTAAAATATTGTAAAATATGAATGTGTGATTTTATTAATGGTACAAGGGTGCTATAAAAAAGCACCATATACAGAAGTACAAATGGAAAATGATTCTAATTATGGTACAAGATATATATAAAATATAACAAAATATCTCTTTAACACTCCTCCTCAAGTTGGAGCATGTGGATCACGAATGCCCAACTTGCCGAGAAGAGTCTGAAATGACTGTCGTCTAAGAGCTTTAGTAAATAAATCTGCAGGTTGATTCGAAATGCGAATATAATGAGTAGAAACTTCTCTAGACTGTACCAAACCACGAACAAAATGACAGTCAATCTCAATGTGCTTCGTCCTCTCATGAAACACAAGATTGACTGCAATATGGAAGGCTGCCTGGCTATCACAATATAAACACATTGGAGAAGAATGACCAACCCCCGAAACTCGAAGAAGGGACTTAAGCCATATCAACTCACAACAAACTATAGCCATGGCCCAATAATCAGCTTCAGTGTAAGAATGAGAAACCATCGGTTTCTTCTTAGTCTTTTACGATATGGGTGATTCACCAAGCATAACAAAATATCCTGTCAATGAACGTCGAGTAATTGGACAAGCAGCCCAATCTGAGTCATAGAAAGATGACAGCTGTAGAGAACTCTGAGCAAAAAGAAATAAACCTTGATTAGGATGAATCTTCAAATAGTGCAAGACACGGAGGGCAGCATGCCAATGTGTGACACGTGGCTTCTCCATAAATTGTGCTAAAGTATGGACCGAATAACTGAGTTTCGGTCATGTAATAGTCAAATAAATAAGTTTCACAATCAAACAGCGGTATTGCGCAGGATCAGGATGTGGAAGACTCGTCGAACGAGCCAAATTATGCTGTTGTTCTATCAAAAAATATGTAGGCTTTGCAGCTAGCAATCCAGCTTCATGTAAGATGTCAAGAGTGTATTTTCGTTTTGAAAGAAACATACCATCAGGTCTCCTAGCAATCTCAATACCCAAAAAAATACTTCAGAGCACCAAGATCCTTCATATGGAAGCATAAGCTGAGATACTTTTAAACTCGATCATCAAGTCCGAGGAAGAGCCAACAATAATCAGATCATTAACATAAACCATGACATGCAGGGTAACACCATTATGCAAATAAGTGAACAAAGAGTAATCTGCTTTACTCTGAAAAAACCCAAAAGTACGTACAGCAGAGCAAGTTTCACAAACCAATTGCGGGGAGCCTGTCGTAGACCATACAGGGAATTGTGAAGCTTGTAGACCAAACCGGAACATGAATGGATTAAACCGGTGGAGGACGCATATAGACTTCCTCATCTAAGTCACCATGTAAGAAAGCATTGTGAACATCCATTTGATGAATGTCCCAATTTCGAATTGCAGCAACGACCAAGAATAAATGAACAGAGCTCATCTTGGCGACCGAGGCAAAAGTCTCAGTAAAATCAGTTCCTTCAATCTGTCGATTGCTAAGAACAACAAGGCGAGCTTTATAGCGCTCAATAGAGCCATCAGACTTGAACTTGGTCTGATACACCCATTTGCAACCAATGGCATGTTTGTTAGCAAGGAGGGGAGACAGAACCTAGGTATTATTCCGCTCAAGGGCACTAAGTTCATCAGACATAGCCTCTTGCTAGTGGGAATGGCAAGAAGCCTCGGAATAGGTAACAGGGTCTGAGCTATCAGTCACTTCAGCCAAAAATGCAGTATGCAAAACTGAAAAATTATGATAAGTAAGATAATAAGCAATAGAATAACGAGTACCTGAGGACAGATCAGACGGAGTAGCTAGAGCAGCAGATGGGGGTTTATTTCTTGAGTAGAAGTGCAGATATAATCTTGTAATTTAACTGGAGCGCGACAAATGCATACTCGGCGGTCGAAGAGGAGGGGAAGACTCAGAACCCATGGAAGCAGGCTCTAGCGCCGAGATAAACTCGATCGGTGGAGCAATAAAGTCCAATTGTGGCTCAGACGTACACGGTCGTGGCACCGTAGGTGCTGGCGATGCAGACGCGGAGACCGGCTGGAAGGCCAACGGAGATGTCTCGGCTAGAATTCGGTGAATCATCAGCGAGCTGGTAAGAGTTTGGTTCGCTGACGGCGAGTTGGCCGGAATCTGGTGGGCCACCAGCTGGTTGGTCAGAATCTGGGCAGTTACCGGTTGAGCTGCCGGAATCTGGCCGGTCATCGGTGAGTTGGCGAAAATCCAGCCTGTTAACGGTATGAAGGTGGTAAGGTCAACGGAACCCGGTGGCGGCGCAGCTTTTTCCTCGGTGGACTCGATGGGAATAGGATTTTTAGGAACCGGAGCAAATGGAATACAGTCTTCATAAAACACAACATCTCGGCTGTCAAACACAGTGCGAGACTCAGAGTCATAAAGGCGCCATGCTTTCTCGGTAAGAGGATACCCAAGAAAGACACACTTGCGACTTCTGGATGCAAACTTATCTTGCGGCTTTGGAAGTTGGAATGCAAAGCACAAACAACCGAACACACGGAGATGGATGGAACTTGTGCGGCCATGAAGCATTTGATAGGGCGAACGACCATTCAACACCAGTGTAGGAGTGCGATTGATCAGGTAGGTAGCAGTAAGAATGCTTCTCCCCAGAAGTCAATAGGCAAATGACCCTGGAACCGAACAGCACGAGCCACGTTGAGAATATAACGGTGTTTTTATTCCACGTGCCCATTTTGTTGCCGTGTGTAGACGGTGGATATCTCGAACCAAATTCCTTTCTCATCAAAGTAACGTCTGAGAGGAAGAAATTTGGTTCCATTGTTAGCGCGAACTTTCTGAACTGACCGATGGAACTGTGTCTGAGCAAGAGCAAGAAACTCTTTCATCTTGGCAGGTACTTCAGTCTTGGATACTTATAAATAAACCATAACAACTCGGAAATAATCATCTAATATAGTCAAAAAGGAAAAAACTCCATTAGAATATGGTGAGCTATGAGGCCCCCAAACATCACAATGAACAAGTTCAAACAAATAACTTGCCTTAAAAGTACTTAGAAAAGCTAAATCTAGGCTGTTTTGCCAGATGACAAATGGAAGAAGGAATAGTTTTATTTAAATGACTATGGCTGGAAAAAATATCTGGTATAGAAGACAACATCGAACTAGAAGGATGACCAAATCGCTGGTGCCATTATGACAGGGAAACAACGGCGACAGTAAAGGAGGACGGTAGAAATGGCTTTGGCGATCTCCCAAGGCTGCGCAACCAATAAACCCCACCCTGCTGATCACCCGCGCCAATCACTGTCCTCGTGATAATATCCTGAATGATATATAATTTTTCAGTAAGCAAGAAAAAGCATTTTAAGGCTGCAGTTAACTTAGCAAAAGACAATAGATTACAACGCAATTCCGGAATAAATAGAACATGAGTAACAAGTATCTCTCTAAAATATAGGTTCCCATGAAGAGAAGCAGTAGATATAGAGCCATCAGGAAGAATAACATCAACATGATCAGCAGGTTCAATACTATGTAGAAGATTCTTATCACTAGTCATATGATATGATGTGTTGGTATCAAGAATCCAAGGTAAAACTTACTTACCTGACACATTGTAAGAACTAGTCAACTTAGAGAACATGTTAATAACTGAGTTCCACTGCTTTTTGGACAAGGCGGGGCCGAAAGCTGACCGATCAGCATCGGAGAGAACGGTCGCGACATTGGCGGCAGGTGGAGTCTCGGCAACGACGGCAGGTGCGGCTTCGGCGAATGGCACAGCAGCTAGGGCACGAGTTCGCTGGGGCTGAGCTCTCTGACCAGAATTTTGTTGTCGTTGTTGCTCAAACCATTCGGGATAACCGTGAATTTTGAAATAGGTAGCAACATCATGACCCTCGCGGTTGCAGTGAGTACAAATGAGATATTTTTTTATCAACGGTAGGGGCGAGCGGGCCAGAACTTTGGGCGGCGGCGGATGGCTTCGGTTGTGGCTGAGGTCGACATGCTGCATAGTCCACATTGTCTGGGGAAGACTCACTAGCATGAACAACACTCTTGTGATACTCCTCCTAAATGGCAAGCGAGTGAACATGACCAATAGTAGGCAAAGGGTCAAGTGTCAAGATGTGAGATCTCAACGAATGGTATTCTTCATCCAATCCTATGAGAAATTGATGAATCATCTCCATCTCACGGGATTCAGCAGCAGTATGAGTAGCAGGACAACACATGTCTGAATAGGAAAGTAAGTAATCAATTCATCCCACAACTTCTTACATTTAGTATAATATGCAGCAACAGATTGTTCATTCAGGCGACATGTATAAATGGCCGCACGAAGTTCACACATGCGCAGGCCATTACCAAGGGCAAAACGCTGTTTAAGATCATCCCAAAGATCCTTAATAGACGCACGATAAGTAATACCATAACAAATGGATGAATGGAGAGTTTGAACCACCCAACTAACAAGTATAGAATTCACATTATTCCAGTCCTCATAAAAAGGTTTAGTAGGCAAAGGCTTAACAACAGAACCATCAAGAAAACCCTCCTTATGCTTTGCAGAAAAAACATTAAACAGGGAAGCACTCCATTCATTATAGTTATCACCCTTAAAGATCTCAGTACAGATTCTCAAACCTGGATGATCTGACAGATGAACGTAGTAGGGATGATTAGTAGGCAAAGCATGAGAAGAGTCACTAGAGGACTGTCGAATGACCTGAGCAGCGGCCATCACTGCGGCTTGCACGGCTGCCTAGAAGATGGCAGAATATAAAGCAGGAGAGGCAGATAGATGCGGTGGCATCGGGGGGATCACCGGTGGAGGTGCGGAAGCGTCGACGTCACTGGCGGGAGGCAGAACGACTCCGGTGAGTGGGCGTGGAGACAGCGACACGAAACCCAATGGTCTGGTGGCGGCGGCATCAGAAAAAATGTGATTAAGGGCAACGACAATATCTTCAATTTCAACATGATCAAGAGGATCCATGATGACAGGAAAAGGAGCGACAGTCGGACGGCCTTGAACGGGGACGGTGGCGCGTGAAGGCGGTGATAGGCGGAAGATCGGATTACATAAATTGAGTTATAAACTTTATAACTACTACGCGTTGCATAATAAATTTTTAATACTGTAACTAAGAACTGGTACCTTTTATTATTCTAATTAAATCTCATCTTCCCATAAGCCTATGGAAAGACGGTCTTTCCCAAGACTTTGCCTAAATTTATAACTTTAATTTAATAATTATTAATTCATTATCAACAGATACTTCATATTCGCAATGCTATATCTTTAATAAATTGAGGTATTTCTATACAACAACTAATATTTTTATATAAAAAAATATTATATTAATAAATATATTAATTTATTTTGAAGGCAGTGTATGTAGTTTAATATAGGTATAAAACTTTGTATTACTTATTCAAATTATAAATTATATTATTATATTTATAATTTTCTTTCATAATATGTGGATCGGCACGGGTATTATCAAGTTTATACTAACATAGAAAAATGCAAATCGTTATATAATAATGATTGTTTGCTTAATGGTGTCAACCGGTTGATACCCTTTTTTACAAAAATGACGCCGTTACAATCCAGATTTTCAATCGCTTTTTCCTTTTTCTGTTATTCTGATTCGCTGCGCAAGCCCTCCCGATATCCCAAACCCGCTTGAGATCGCAAGAGGCCCCTGCTCTAGCAGCATTGCCGGTGTGTAAAAAGCCGCCTCCCGGAGCTGTCTCGTTCCAGCAGAACTCCGATAACCATCACGATTGAAACCGCCGGAATAAAGTTGGGTGTGTTTCGATCAAGTTTCGGCCTGCAATTTGGATCAAGTTTTTTCCCAAGGTAATGTGTGTTTCAATCTGATGTTTTTATTTCGTTCTCCCCGTAAGATCAATATCACAACATAAAAAACCGACATGTTAAGTTTCGGCGGACTGAACGAGCTCCTCGTGTGCTAACCGACATAGAAGCTAATTACTAGGCTTGGATTGGACGTTCATAATTTTGTAGGTACTGCGACTCTGCTACTGCGGGTGTGATGTGGTTTTATTCATGAATTAGTGTTATTTGTCCATGGTATGATCTGTGGATATGCTTGATTTTGAGTTTAGTAATATGCAAGTCCTGTATTGGGTCACTCACTCACTTACCTTGCTGCAATTTATTTGAATGTGTCTTTAACTGTTCATCGGTTGTTTGATATATTCTATGTATGTCTTGAATATGATTCTGATTCAAAGGAAAGTTTACTTGCTAGATAATGGCTAGGAAGGCTAATCCAGAGATGACTCCTCTAGAAGTTGAAAAGTTACTTGAGAAGAAGAAGAAAAAGGGGAAATCGAAAAAAGATGAGGTAGAGGAGGTTTCAGTTGATATTGATTGGGAAAGAAAGGCAGACAGTGATATTGAATGGGAAAGAAAGGCAGTCAGTTCCATTGGCGGGATAAACTTAGTTCGGGCGGGATAAACTTAGTTCGGCCTGTGACCAGGAAAAAAGTGAACTTTGAGACCAATGAGAAGCCTGTTGAGGATCAGGATATGAGGCCAACTAAACCAATTAAAAAGGTAGTCAAGAACAGTGCTCGCAATGTGCCTAGTGTAATATTGAGGAAACCAACATCATATAGGGATGATGGTGAGGATTCATCAAGGTTCAGCTTTAGGCCAAATTTGTCACTGGGAATGATGAAAGAACAACAAAAGGACAGGTTTAGTGATATGACATTGTTGAAGAAGCCTGAGCCTCTCAATGTTGATGCTGAAAGTGAGGGTGAAAGTAGCCATTCGGGTGATTCTCAGGCTAATGTTAGTGATATGACATTGTTGCAGAAGCCCAAGCCTCTGAGCGATGGTGCTGATAGTGAGAGTGTAAGTAGCCATTTGGGCGATTCTCAAGCTAATGTTAGTGATATGACATTGTTGAAGAAGCCCGAGCCTCTGAGTGATGGTGCTGAATCGGCTTACAGTGAGGGTGTAAGTAGCTATCGGGGTGATTCCCAAACTACTGTTAGTGATATGGCTCTGTCGAAGAAGCCTGAGCCTCTGAACATTGGTGCCGATAGTGAGGGTAAAAGTAGTCTCTTGGGCTATTCCAAGACTGACGTTAGTGATATGACTTTGTCGACAAAGCCTGAGTCTTTGAACACCGGTGTTGATTGTGAGAACAATACTAGCCATTTGAGTGATTCAGAGATAAATGCTATCTCTTTAAATACTCAAAACGTACAGAGGGGAGGAGAGCCCTTGAATCCCACTTCGACTGATAAGAGCCATATCAAGAAACAAAATCAGGATTATCTGAACTTGCACCCTCTATTGATGCTGCGCTTCTGGGTAGGCCAAAAAGGTAAAAGTATAGGAAGTTATTGCGACAAATTATTCGTTGCTTTTATGCTTCTGATTTTCTAAGAATATAATGTCCAATAGATTAGACCCCTCAGTAAAGGCAACATCTGAAATTTGTAAAGAAGATATAATCCCAAACCCAGCCTCGTATTGACATTATTCAGGTGGAGAAGATGACCTTAATTTTAATTGGTAAAAGAAAACTAAGCTGAAGAAAAGTCTCAAAAGCTTAATTGCAGAATATGCATATGCTGTTCTTATCTGTGTTTGAGAATCACTACACCAACAAAATTTGGATGTTGACTTCTATTACTCCTTTATCTTGACTTTCATAATTGACTCAGTTTGGTTTATGTAGTGTTTGGATATTGGATGCATGAGTTCTTTTGTTATTGTTTTTTTAATCATTTGAATAAGTTATTATATTTATCCTGGAACCTGAGAGGGGGAGTCAGCTAAATAAGTGTATTGGTACTGATATGTACTGCCTCTGGTCCTGTCCAACTCAAACTGGAGTTTTGTTGATATAAAGTAGGTATATTATCACATGGAATAACATAGTCGTGACAGATATAAGATGTACAAGATATGTGAAGTGTGCAGATCATATTATGTATCCTATTGTTCATTCTACTCTCTCTTTACATTGAGGAAATTGCCAAAGAATATAAGTTTATTATTTTTGTCATTTCATGCTTAATATGCTTGACTAAATAATAACAAAAGGAAGAGTTTTTTTCCCTTTTTCTTGCTAACTTGAGATGCTTTTTTCCCCTCTTTTTTGCTTGGTTATGAAGTGTTTAACCACTATGATCATGAAGAAGCGCAGGATGGAGGTAATGGCTAAGAAGTGGATCACTGTGATCATTGATTGTTTGTATATATTTTAAATCTCTGTAGAAGATATATGAGTTGATTAGGTCTCTGTATATGTTTTAATGCAGTTTTTACACCTTTTGAATATATGGTCCTATATTTACAATAAGTTCTGATTTTTGTAAATAGAAGGAAGTAGTTTTTTTGTGGTGATACCATGGAAGTATGAGGGAAGCGGCCATGTTCTTAATTAGCATTGTTATCCTATTGGGTTGGGAGTTGAATGTTAGTCTAGCGGTTGAAGTCTAGTGCTACTACCATGAGGCCATGGTTCAATTCCCACCAAGGGTAAGAATTCCCACCAAGGGTAAGGGGAGGGGAGGGATTTTATTGGGGGCTCATTTGAGTTAATACCCAATTTTTACTGCAACAGGTTTGTATTTAATTGAACTCTGTCTCTCTCTTTCTTTTTTTTGTGATACAAATCGTAATTCTTGATGTTTACTTGTTGATCACCATCTAAATTGCTATAATTTGACAGGCTTGTGTCCCAATTTGAAATTTTGCAGAGTATAGCTGTCAGTGGCTCGTTTCCAGGTCTGGTTCTTAATGTTACAACAAATTACAATATTGTTGTGAATGTGACGAACAACCTAGTTGAGGATTTACTGCTTACATTGTAAGTGAAGAAGAAATACTGTGAAGTTTCAAAAATGTTATATTATGCTTTGTACATGCATAACAAATTAATGTATAAAGCCCTTATCAGGGGCGAAACCAGAAATTTTTTTCAGGGGAGGCTGAAAAATTTTCGCCCTTGGGAAAATTTTTCTGGTTCCACCCATGGAAAACAATAACAATAACAAAAAAAATGAGATAACAATAACAAATTAATTTATTTTTAAAAAATTTAAAAGAGTTATGAAACAATATCAAATTGAGATAACAAAAATTTTATAAAATCATATTCATCTAAATTCAATTTAACAAATATCCCTAATTGATAATTCCATAAACCGATTATGACAAATTGACAATTTCATTTTCACATACAATTATACAAAATAAATCAAACAACTAAATTCCAACTAAATATGCAATTCAACTAAATTCAAATATGCAATTCAACTAAATTTCAACAATCATATATAATACAACAATATAACTTCAATTCGACATCCAATCTAAAAATCATGTTCACATAAATTTAAGTTTTGAAGCAAAAATAAATAAAAATAAATAAACCCTAAAATTAATAAATCTTACTATCTTAGCATGGCAAAAAGAGAAGAAGTCTACCGGTGGTTTGGAGAGGCGGCGTCCGGCGTGCAGAGGTGGCGGGACGAGGCAGATTCCGGCGGCGCCGCGGCGGAGACCTGGTGGCGGACGGCGGTGGCGGACTGCTGCGGCTGAGTGAAATGACGGAGGGAGAGGGCTCTGTTTTTGGAATTTTGGAAATGGTGGAGGGAGAGGGAAATGGCCAATGTTTTTGTTTGTGTTTGGATTATTGGATTGAGCTTCGTTTTTGGCCCAATCCATTCCAATTCCGTTTTTTTTCATTTTCAGTAATTGAAACGACGTCGTTTCACTAACGTGAAATGACATCGTTTTAGTACTTAGGGGTTAAAAAAAAGAAGGCCGCAACGCGGCCTTCTTCTCCGAGCAAACGTCGGATATTCGCCGGAGACGTGCTGGAGTTCGCCGAAAGACGTGCTCGGCGAACCGGACCGCCTCCTGCTACCTCCGGCTGGCGATCTAGGTAGGACTGGAGCCCTACCTCGCGTCCCATTGGTTCCGCCACTGGCCCTTATCTGTCTGGGCATGCGAATATTTTTATACCTCGATTTCCCAAGCCAACCTGTTGACATGTCATATAAGTTGGACCAGTCAGTTATGATTGCAACATACAAGGGATTCATTGAAATCGCATTGCAGAAAAATGACACTATTCCACATTGCTTTCAGTTGGATGGCTATTCCTTCTTTGTGGTTGGGTATGGTTCTGGTAACTGGATGGAAGACAGCAGGGGATCATTCAATCGGTGGGATGCTATATCTCGTTTGAATGTTTAGATAAGTCCTACATGTTACTTGTCTGAAAGTATCGAGTTTTACCATCATTTTTAACCTTGCAAACATGATTGTGATCATCAGGTGTTGAGAGAGGATGGACAGCCTTGTTTGTCTCACTATACAATGTCGGCGTGTGAATGGCAGTGATATATTAATGAAAAAAAAAGAAAAAGAAAAAGACTTCAAAAAGTTTAACCAGTTGTATATTGGCTCCTACTCAGAGGCAGATTTGGTAGAACAACACATTATCTCACCATCTTTCAAGCTACATTGCCTCTAAGAAAAGCAAGAGTAGAAGAAATCCTCCCAACCCATACATAACATCCACGCTTCAGTAAGATGCTGCAAACAAGCTCAACTTTGCTAAAGCAATTACTAAGTGAGTTGCACAAAAGCTATATGAAGATGTCCAGTTATCTGTTGGAAAAGTTGTAGGATAACATTGTATTCTATTGATTTTTTAGGACATTTTGGGAATATGTTTTCCTTAACATTGTATTCATTGTTTTGAGTTAATTAGTTGTATTTTTAAAGATAAATCTTATTTTTCTACAAAATGAATTTTTTTTACTACTCCCTCCATCCTAGGGAAACCTGCGGAGAGAGAATTCTCTTCTCAAATTTTGCTCTCATTTGTGCATCTTCCCACCATCATCGGGTTTTTCTTTTTTGCGGGGCGATGCGGGTCAAGAATCTAACAAATGAAGAGAGGCAGCACATGACAGAGTTTTTGTTGGAGCACCACGAAAATGGAAAGATCCAGCACTCAAAAAGGGAAGAGGCACCAGCTATGTTCGATTGCAGCATTCGTACTGTCAGCACAAATGGGGCGTTGACTAGAGCTCAAATGGCAGCCAGAGGCTCACTGGACATGCGTCATCAGATGACGGGCCATCCTCCAAAAAATAAGAAAAGCATCGAATATTGATGCTTTGAGAAAAAGAAAAAGAGAGAACCATAAGGGGTAGAGCCAAAGCATTACACTAGGGTAGAGCAGCGTTTAACGTGTCGTCAAGGTCATAAGAAGTCATACAAATATCATCAAACATGCCCTCACCGAACATAATAAGGTATCTCGTATGTGGTTTGTTTTTAGAAAAGTTAGATCCATATCTTAGATTCAGGTCCATGGACCATGTTATTCACATAGATGAAAAATGGTTCTATTTGATTCAACCCACT
The DNA here is from genome assembly GCA_037428765.1 of Rubia yunnanensis. Taxonomy (NCBI): domain Eukaryota; kingdom Viridiplantae; phylum Streptophyta; class Magnoliopsida; order Gentianales; family Rubiaceae; genus Rubia; species Rubia yunnanensis. The sequence continues at coordinate 31,889,260 of CM075067.1, read as the reverse complement.
GTTACGTACCTACTAGCCCCAGATGAACAAGAGCCCTACCGAACATGTAAACACAAGTCCCACATACCAAAATTGATGTTCATGTGTGCAGTAAGTAGGCCAATTTGGGGGGAAGATGGCGAACTACTTTTTGATGGGAAACTAGGCATATTTCTATTCGTGCAAGATCAAGTTGCAATCAATAACAACAAAAATAGGCCAGCATGGACAATGGAAAAGGTGCCAATACCAAAGATCACAAGAGATGTGACAAGAGCCAAGATAATACAAGAAGTAATTCCAGCAATCAAAGCAAGGTGGCCAACACATTTACTAGGAAAGTTCATCCACATTTAACAACACAAAGCAAAGTCACATATTTCCAATCATGATCCAGATTTTAGGGCAGTAGCAGAAACAAATGGCTTCTATATGAAACTAGTTAGCCAACTAGCAACATACTTGACTTGGGTTTTTTTAAACTCAATTCATAGCTTACAGCAAGAACGAGAATCAGCAAATGTGGGGCAACTAATTGAAGCAGTGCAATTAGCATATGAAAGGGAATGCAGTCACTTTGAACAAAGTGTTTGTTACTCATCAGCAATTAATGATAGAGATACTGAAAGCACGTGGATCAAACAAGTACAAGATGTCACACATGAACAAGGACATACACATAAGGAATGAGACTCTACCAAGGTTACTGCAGGTAGATGAAGAGGTGGTAAGGGGCAGCATTGAACATCTAATCAACAAGAGGGCACTGGATGAAACCAGCATACCATTGATGCATGCCCTAGGTTATAGACCGTGAGTGCACAAGTTTAAAACATTTTGGGGATTGGTTAATTGGAAAATTTTGTAAGCCAGAACATTCCACTTTTGGTGTGAATGAGATGTTCCAAGACCAACTCCGGATAAATGCACATTATTGCTAATGTCATTTTAAAGCTGTATGTTTGTGCCTCTATTATCATGTTTTCATTTTCACGAAAATGCATGACACAACACTAATTCATCAATGATCTAAGTGGAGATGCATACTTGTTAAACTAAAAAACCCACAAAAATAGTTCAACCACAAACAATGAACACACAAAATCCACTGACCAGGTTCAACCACTTGTTAAACAGAAAAACCCAACAAAAACAGTGCAACACAAATAATGAGCACACAAAATCCGTTGATCAGTTTCAGCCACTAATCAGGGAAGATGCATACTACAGAGGTAAGATGCATACTGATCAGGTTCACCCATAAAAGAGGGAAGATGCATACTGATCAGGTAGAGTCACATAAAAGCCCACAAAAGAGTGCAGCACAAATAATGAGCTCACAAAATCCACTGATCGGGTTCAGCCACTGATCATGGAAGGTGCACACTATAGAGGAAAGATGCATACTGATCAGGTTCACCCATAAAAGAGGGAAGATGCTTACTGATACAGTCATAGAAAAACCCACAAAACAATGCATCACAAATAATGAGCACAAAATCCACTGATCAAGTTCAGCCACTGATTAGGGAAGATGCATACTGATTAGGTTCACCCATAAAAGGGGGAAGATGCATACTGATCAGGTACAGTCACACAAAAACCCACAAAACAGTGCAACACAAATAATGAGCACACAAAATCCACTGATCATGTTTAGCCACTGATCAAGGAAGATGCATACTAATCGGGGAAGATTAATGAGTACACAAACAACTGACAGGGGAGCACAGGTTCACCATATGACAAAGGAGCACATATACCGAGCATAAAAAAACCATACAAGAAGGGAAGATGCAACTAAATGACACAGGCACAACATCAACACAAGGCCAAACATTCACAATATCAGTGGCACCAAAAGACCTTCAGATCAAAAAATCAAGCCAGGGATAGAGCAAAATCACCTAATTTACAGCCACAAACAGTTCTTCGGAACTTGCATCACAATAAGAGGGTCTAGGGTTTCCCCCTTCACATAGTATGAAGCATTTTTCCAAGCAGCCATACATCCATAACTGAAGTATCAAGAAGTAAGTAAATAAGTTAGCCACAAATAGAGTATAAATCAAGACATGGTCGAAACCCTAATATATCAAAATCATAAAGCCACTTATCTTTTTCCAAGCATTCATGGTAGTGGACGGACAATTCCATACCCTACAAGGAACACAGTCAGTGAGAAAAGGATGTTTTGAAAAAGTTCTCGACCATTCATAATCGAGAGAAGGAAGTTCATCACTTCCAGCACCGACACTTCTCATTCCTGGCTTCCCCCCATCCAAGGATAAAGCAAATACAACATCTCATTGTTCCCATGGTGGGTGTCGTCGGAGTCATTGCCCTCCATCTGCGGCATCGATGTGGACTCGCCTTTTGAGGCTGTTGGTCCAGCGCCACCGACCCTAATGTTAGGATTTTGCGACCCACCGCCGGAAACAACATCACCACGGCGAGGACGGTGGTCAGGATGAACATGCATCACCGGAGATGACACCATGACCTCTAAAACACCGGAGATGACACCATGACCTCTAAAACATCGGCGACGACGCCATAGATAGCCAGATCTGACCTTTGATGTCACTATCGCTTCCCCAAGGATGGTGTCAGGACTCCAAATTGAGGTCGCATCATCCGCCATTGTCGCTTCCCCGAGGATGGTGTCAGGCCTCTAAATTGAGGTCACATCATCCGCCTCGGTCTCGGGGACCACCTCTGACGGACTAAAGGTGTTGGACACATAACACAATGAGCATTTCCGGCATGATTGACTGGAAGAAATGGTGGAAATCAACATTCTAAACGAAGAACAGGGATGGGGGAAGATGATGAGACAAAAAAATGGCAAGATCGATCCAAAATTTTGGATGGATTTGAGCAGATTTGAACTAGGGTTTTGAGGAGTAGAGGGAGAGAATGTGAGAAGATGAGGAGATGAAGAATGAATGAGGAGCGTTGAAAATCCAGAGAGTAAGACATGTGAATTTACTGCCCAAGATCCATTAATTGACCACTTTTGTCGGTTGGGTGGAGTAAAAGAGGAGTGAAGAATTTGAAATGGGCAGTTGGAAATTTGGTTGTTACAAATTATGAATTAGTGGGATTAGGATTAGTGAATTTGGGTTTGTTAAAGTTAAATTGGGCTGATTTGGTTGTTAAAACAATGACATTTATGTAAATGATAAAACTAGTATGGGTAATGTGGGAATTTCTGATAAAATTCTTTGCCAAGTGAGGGAAATTTTAAAAGTGTGCAGATTTGTCTGGGACAGCCCTAAAAGGAAAGTGTGCAGATTCTCATGGGACGGAGGAAGTAGTATATTTTATTTATTTTATATACTTAAAATATTATTTTTCAAAGGTTATACTCCATCATCAAAGGTTAAAAAAATGTATTTTAATAATTTATAACCTAATTTTGATTATTTCACTATATAATTTTTATAGTTCTTTTTAGATGAATTAAATTTATAATTTATTTGTTGATTTCAATTAAAATGTGAGATGCAAATATTACATGTAAGTTAAACAAAAAATTTCAACTAAAAGCATCGCGCAACGCGCAGTGTGATTCTTGCTAGTATTCAGAATTAGAATTGGATGAGAACTAAAGTTTTATAAATAAAATTTGATCAGAATTAGAATTAGAAATAGAATTTAATTGTGATTAAAACTACATTAAGATTTCTTAGTAAATTAACCATCAAAGATTTCTGTAACTGTATAAAATCCGCAGTATCCATAATTATTTTCCTGTTTCCATGTCCATTATATTGTTTCATCAACGTGCCTATACTACCTTCCCAGCGATGGCTGAAATTTCTGAAAACCTCCCAAAATTGCCGGAAGATCTCATCATTGAAATAGTGTTACGCCTTCAAAACATGAAATCCGTTCGAAGCGTGAAATCCATTGGGCGATGCAAGTGCGTCACAAAGACATGGCGATCTCTTTTGTCCGGACCCGAGTTTAGGAAATCCCCCCTTGATGTCCCTCAAAACATCTTTTCCGATTGTACTTATGAAGATCCCCCGAATTGCCCGCCTTACGTCGCAACCCTCACTCCTACAAGCTGCGGCAATGACGGCGTCGCCACAAAGGTAAAGTTTTTCGACAGAGAGTTTCCCCAGCCGCTAGGTTCATGCCATGGTTTGGTTCTGCTCCTTTCTTATCAGGGTTTACTTTTGTGGAATCCGATTACTGAAAAAGCCGTGAAAATCCCGGACTGCAAGGAAGGGGTCCGGATCCAGTTTGGTCTGGGGTATGATAGTTGTACGGATGATTTTTAAAGTTGTCTCAATCCAAAAAGATGAGGTGAATATTTATAGCGTGAAAACCAAAACTTGGAAGACTTCGCCGAGTTCTTCCCCCTTTTCTTATTTTTACAGAAATTGTACTACAAGGGCTTTTGTCGACGGCCGCCTGAATTTCATATCCTCTACTGTAGATGTTGAACAAACGTTTGAAGCGGCTTTCAATGCCACGTTTGTTTTAGCGGCTTTCAATGTGGCAATTGAGGAATTCAAAACCGTGCCGTATCCCAAAGGATTTGGGAGTCTTAGACTATTCTCTGATGAATTCGCTGTTGTTGGAGGATGCCTCGCTATGATGGTTGGTGCTTCGGATTCATTAGATTTTTGGTTCATGAAAGAGTACGTCGGCCAAGATTCTTGGACCAAATTTACCATTAGCAATAGTATGAGACCTCTTTATTTTTTGGGTGAAGATGAGATAGTTTTGCATGAAAATGGTATAGTTTTGCATGAGGAGCAGCAGACGTGCAGCAGATTTGTCAGATATAATTGAGTGCTTGATTTTACTGTTGTGAATATTTGAATTGTGGCTTCCGATATGGTGGTGCTGGAAAATGGCTAATAAGGTGGAGGACGTATTTTTAAAATGCGTCCTCGGGTTGAATTTTATTTTTTTTCTGTCCAGAAAATTAGAGGACGCATTTCAAAAATGCGTCCTCGAGGAAATGTTTTTTTTTGGGGTAATTTGACAGTATTTTTTCTGACATTAAAAATTAGAGGACGCATTTTTGAAATGCGTCCTCGGGTTTATATTTTTTTTTTTGCGTCCAGAAAATTAGAGGACGCATTTTAAAAATGCGTCCTCAAGGAAATGTTATTTTTTTTGGGTAATTTTGACAGTATTTTTTCTGACATTAATTATTGGAGGACGCATTTTTGAAATGCGTCCTCGGGTTTATATTATTTTTTTTTGCGCTCTGAAAATTAGAGGACGCATTTTAAAAATGCGTCCTCAAGGAAATATTTTTTTTTTTGGGTAATTTTGACAGTATTTTTTCTGACATTAATTATTTTTTCTCAAGGAATTTTATTTAATTTTTTGCTAATTTTAAAGTATTTTTTGTAGTTGAAGTCTCCTGGCAAGTCTCCTGTCAGAACACAAAAGCTGAGCCTCCTGGAGGGCGCATTTTTAATGGAATTTTAATTTTATCTTCGGTAATTTAATAGTATTTTTTTAGCTTTAATTAATGGAGGACGCATTTTAAAAATTAATTGTTCGGTAGCTCGGGTATTGCCATTGGCTGGAGAATTTTAATTATTGGGCAAAATACTTATTCCCGATGACCGTTATGCGGGTTTTTTTAATTGCAGCGATTTTTTCTCAGTTTTTTTTCGATTATAAAATCGTGTCATAAATCCAACAGAAGTGTATTTTTCAGAACGAGTCGTGAATTTAAGTATTAAATTATCCTTGAATGTTGCAATGTATACCTTATTATTTGTCATCCCATTGATTTCGGTGAAGATTGTGCATAAGTAGACTCGTGTTTGCAACATTCGGGAACTAGGGATAAATTAGGGAAGCGTTAGTTGCTGTTTGGTAACTAGTCCTGAATAAGGGTGTCAACCTGAAGTATTGCATAGTTAGAATGAGTATAAATTAGCATAAATGTACAATAGCCGAACAGTACGTGTGAAATGTAATGCAAATCAGTGTTCACTGGCATGCACTGTTCTAGTGACGATGACGATCTCTGCAAAGCTTTCCGCCCGTTCCACACGGTGGAGGACGTACGGTCCTGGATGTCCGTCGTGGAACAGCCATCTGTGTAGGTACATGCACTTCCTCATGTGGAACTCCCTCTGGTATTTCATCCTCCATTTCGTCTTCTGCATCCTCACGATAGGCATGTGGAACACTACCCGTATGTGATGGGGCATCAGGCGACATGAATTGATGACTCCCTGTTGGAGTGACATATGCAGTGTATTCCGATGGAGTCATGTCGTAATGTGAGGGTTCACCGTGTGATGGTCCGCCAATCGGTGGACTCGCATGTGAGGGGCCAGCTTGTGATGGACCAACGTGTTCCACTTGGCCCCTAGGACGCCGCCTCCGACCTCCCTGTCGAGCTGGTGGAGCCTGGCGGTGGCTTCTGAGGTCCGCATATCTCACACCAGGGGGAGGATCCTCACAGTGCACAAACGACTGATAGTACTGTAGTCTAGAGGCCTGATGCGCTTGTTGTAGACCCCGTGTGACAACTTCATTGATTCCTCTGAGAGCGTCCGCGAATTGTAGGGGACATCCATCCAAGTTAATGTTCGACCTGATGTGCACCTCAGTGATTATCTGCAACTATAGAATCGAGATAAATATGTTAGATATGCAATGTAGGGGAAATCCGTAGCATTATTTGTTGACAATATTATGATTGTAGGAAATACCAAGTACTCCGTAGTTGCACCGTCTCCGTGGAAACCCTCTGTAGCCGTTAGAGGCCGTCCTGGCTGATCAATCACGCTCACCGTCTTGCGGAAGTACCACTCTATGTATTCACGGCTGGGACAATATGGATCTGCATACCCAAGTGGGTTTACTTGTCGATCAGATCGTTGCTCCCAAGCAACGAGACGTCTTCTTAGTTCAACATGCCAATCAGTGCCAGACCTGCCGCGACGGTCTCTAGCATGAAGCAGTTTATACTCTTCCTCACTGACCAGCTGGGTGGGTATTGGCTGGATTAGGCCGAACTGCCTGAGAACCCGATGTGCGTGGTGGAACTCCACGACATGCCAGCAGATGAGGTCGACGCAAACTAGCCAGCTGTTGCTGCCAGCCGTACAGTACCACGGGAGTTGCCCCACGACATCCGCCGTGTATGGCTCCCAAATAAACTGACAGAACATTATAGTGTTGCGGTTAGGTACTGAAAACCATGTTTCATACGAAATCAGAATAACGTAATCCAAGTTGGGCCATACCTGATTCGGACTGAGAGACGTGATCTGATCGTGATACACTTTCAAAACATGCATCGGTGAGTGTGATAAATCGTAAGGGGCTCTCCACCTACGAGCAGTGATGAGTGAATTATATTAGCAAGTATATGGAATTGACCTCAATTTTGAAAATTGAAAACTAGAATTATTCGACACCTACCGGGACCCAACAGCATTCATCGGAGCCGATATTGGTAGAGCACCTGCAGGTTGGATGGATGGTATGCGCTCCCATGCCCACAACTGTTCCACAAATTAAATTAAATGTAATACAAAGTAACATAGTGGACATTATGTACAAATGAGTGGAGTGACAGACTAATTTACCTGTAGCAGGACAAGGGGGCCAGAAATGGATTTAACTTGTGGAATTGCAGCGTCACATAAGCACCGGTACAAGTGTGCAAGAATGGCACTCCCCCAACTGTAGTGACGTGCTGCACCTAGGTCCATCAGTACCGACAAGTAGAGTAGTGGAATTAGATAGCCAGATGTGTCTGACATGAGCATTCCCCCAACCAGCAGTAGAATGAAAGCTCTTGCCCGCTGTTGACATTGGACCTCAGTGGGGTGAGTAGGGAACGGACTGTTCAATAAATTTCCCAACCAGCTTGCCCTTATGCGACCCCCTCGGATAACACCGGGGTCAGGTGTAGCACCTAGGTAGTCCGTGCACACTACTATCCATTCCTCCGTACGTCTACTGGTGTCTACTCCTGTGACTGGGATCCCATCGATCGGAATACCCCATAGCATCCTCACATCCTGCAGCGTGACTGTAGCCTCCCCCAGCGGGAGGTGAAAAGTGTGCGTCTCGGGCCGCCACCGCTCCACTAGGGCAGTGATGAGTGAATGGTCTATCCGTATCGGTGCGGAATCAAGGAGTCCCTGGAATCCTAAGTCACGCACGTAGCTCATAATTGTGTCAGGCATACCTGAGGTCCAGCATGCCCCGTCGCACCGCCGGACCTGCAGTGCCTCATCCTCTAACTGGCTATTGTACAATGCCCGAGCACGATGCTCCTCGTGAAGGTACAAAAAATCATCCTCAATGGGTCCTGGATGGAAATGATACATTGTGTTGTCCCTGTTTACAATTACAACATATGAAAATTAATTACTGAAGCGATTACCATGTCAAACATATTTGGCAAATAGAAGCTATAACATCACGAGATAAATATTCCGATGAACGAAAGTACGTGTACAAGTAACATATGACCGAGGTAATATTACAGACACTATACGACAACATGACACTAAGTACGGCCACGCCTACGGCCGCCCCTGGATTCACCCGGCACCAGCTCATCCATCTGATTCCTTATCCTTCTCTCCGCAAACTGTCCACGCCTCCGATTGCGAAACTTTTCCCCATCAGGAACCAACCTCCAACGGGCACGTTGCCAGAGTGATGGATCTCGTACAGGCATGAAACCCTGACTATATTGTTGCACATATGTGGTTGTGTGATACACCCTGTCACATAGACTAGCAGGATCGTCACGTCTGTGCCGACAGACGGCCAAGGCATGGGAACAAGGGAAACGGAATATCTGCCACTCGCGACAAGTACACTTTCTTCTTCGGTATTTGACCGTGTACTGCCGTTCACTGATGCTCCCATCGATGTTCCTTGTCACAACCCTATAAGTCTGCGACGCATGGCCGAACAAGGTTACGATATGTCCCTGTGCCAATGTATCCTGCTTCTGAAACTTCTTCCAGTTCCTCTTAGGAAACACGGACCTGGACAAACGGAAAAGATTTTAGAATCCATAAACTGCTCTACAGGCACATAAAAAAGGGTACGTAAGTGACGAAGTACCTCCAATTCGTGGCGTTCATAACCCTCTGGGCAAACATTTCTACTGTTCGCTCGAACGTCGCTTTTACACAAGCTGTGATCGGGAGATGGCGTGCGCGGCGTAAACAGTTGTTGAAACTCTCAGACAAATTCGTCGTGAGAATTCCCCAACGTCGATCACCCTCATCGAATGCAAGACACCACTTACTCCTATCTTGCCATTCCAGCCAAGCCCAAGCGAATGGATCTATACTCTCCAGCTCCTCCTTGTACTCCCTCCACTTGCTCTCTCGCCTGGCACCACCAAGCTGCCACACCAGAGTCTTCATAAGCGCATTCTTGAACTTCCCGGAATCATATGACAGGAAGTTGGATTGAAAATGCCGCAGGCAAATTCGATGGTATCCAGCCGGCTCCATCCACTCCTCCATATGTGTCATCGCATTTATAAGTCCAGCATGCCTATCAGATATGATACAGATGGGCATGCTATCACCACCAACGATGTGAAGACGCAGTCTCCCCATGAACCAGTTCCAGCTTTCATTCGTTTCTTCGTCAACAATAGCGTAAGCGATGGGGAGGATGTAATCATTTACATCGTGCGTCACAGCGACCAACATTGTGGACTTATATGCCCCTTTCAAATGAGTGCCATCCACGCTTATGACTGGCCTGCAGTGGCGGAAGGCTTCAATTGCCTGACCAAATGCCCAGAACACAAATTTAAATTTCCTACACCCGTGACCGTGTATTCTGTCAGGCACGTCAGCCCAATCTACAACGGTGCTCGGATTGGCCCTGACTAGCTCATCCATAAATGTTGGGAGCTGTTCAAAAGATTCCTCCCAAGTTCCGAACACCATGTCAATTGCCTTCTGTCGAGCATACCACGCCTTCTTATAGGAAATGGTGACATTAAACTCCTCCTTCACTTGAGCTTGTACATCTTTGACTGTGTATGAAGGGTTCACATCAATGTGGTGGCGGATTGAACGGGCGATCATCACAGACGTTAGATTCATGTTTCCCGTAGACCGACCAGCACCAACACACCCATGGCTAGTTGTCCATCTGGTGATCTCCCACATGCCATGTGAAGCCTTCTTCGAAGCTCTGGCAACCCAAACACAGTTCCCAGTTCCTTCGACAACGTCCTTGCATTTCGCATACCATGTGCGTGATGTGCTCTCCACGACTCTGTGTTCCCTGTTCATCATGGAACTCCACCTAGAGATAGCTTCAACCAATTGGGCCTTCGTCTGGAATCGCATACGCACATCCACTGCACCAGTCTCTCAATCGTAAGTAGAAACTCCGGACCCAAAATGAGTTGGGTCATAGGTATCCTCATCAGGGCCACCATAATCCCTATAGTAGGCCTGTGTATCCGGATTCGCCAGAATATGAAATGACGGGGGTACATTGTTCGTGCACACCGCCTGTTCTTCCTCGTCCCCAGGATTCGAATAAGTTGATAAGGAACAATCATCCTCACTTCCACCGTCACGTTCACATCCGTCATCATCGTCTTCGCCACCGTCATCCCGAACAACAAGGTCACTAACGTGTCCCACATAATCATCATCCAAGACATTCTGCTCGTCATGGGCCATACCATACATACCACCACTTGTGGACGGCTGAGCACAATCCACGGGAGCATACCCACAAGGTTGGCTGGACTCGCCAATTTCTAAACCCCGGCTATGAACGTGTGGCAGTACACATGGTACATCAGCAAAGTTCTGGATGTTGCTCAACAACGACGTGAACGTCATTGGCCGTGAGCCGGAAGTGCCCCTTCTTTCAAAGAGAGGAGGACGGGTTATTCACATTTCATTTGATGGTCTGCTTGCCAACTGTTCCATAACAATGTAAAAATCTGCGGACGACAACGACAATCGATCAACAATGTTGAAGAAGAACGTCGTTGAGTCCTCATCTTCCACATTATAACACCGATAGTATACAGCCGAACCAATCAATTCAGGACATCGGTAATATATTTTCAACATATACCCCTCACTCGCAATGCCAAGCCTCGTGACAATTACATCAACTAATTCTGAGTGGTTCAACCTCCTCTCAAGAGTCAAAACTCGCTCCGGTATTGCAGGATCATAATACACACCCACAGTCAAATCAAACTTGATCTGACCGCCTCTATAAATATACACAGTCAAAAACATCGTACAACTGCAATACACGAATACATAACTTTTAATTCATTTTCATTCCACGTTCATTTCATTGTATCCTCAAATATGTACATCTACTCCGCTCGACCACATTAACAGCACTATTAACACAGACATGATACATTAATAAGTAAACGATTATGCAAAGACATCACTTCTATTTTATTCTCACCCGACATTCCTTTCCGTAGTATCCTCAAAAGTCATTACTATTGCTACAAACTAAATACATTTATCAGTCAACAATTCACTTAATTACTTCAGTTAGTCACGCGTGAGCATTAAACGCTATCAAAGCATCGGACCAAACTTAATCACTAAACCCACAAACAATCATACAACACATCCGAATTAACTAAAATATTTCCGGATCTCCGCAACTTACAATTTAACAAAAAAATCAACAAACTTTCTACGACAACTCGCACATAATCGTGGAACACATTCGTAACATTATTTAGGGTCCTCCAATCTTACATTTTTAATATTGCATAATAAATTTTTAATATTTCAACTAAAACCTTTTACCTTTTATCATTTTAATTAAACTCCATATTTCGATAAGCATATGGAAAGGCGATTTTTCCAAGATCATGCCATCATAAAATAAGCCTACTAATAAATATTAAAAACTCAATAAAAAATCGTCTACTAAATTTTTTAATTTTTGCTTCACACAATCATACATTTAATTTCCTCTCATCTCATGCAAAATATATATGAAATTATTCATAGAAGCATGTATTATGGGAATATGATTGTCGCAATGCACATATGGTAAACTTGGGTAAAATATCATTTTTAACGTATCCCTAGGTTATAGTACAATTTACGTAGTTGTGCATAATATATCCATGCATGCAAGCTTATGTTTCTTAAAATTAATAAGTAAAATTACACATTCAAAAATTTTACAAAATATAATAAATAAAGCTGTTTTCGTAAGACTTTTGAAATTTCGAACAGATTTGAACATTTATTAGCGCAACAAAACACGAGAACGTCTACTTTTGTAACACAGGTGCCTTTCCACAATGGTAACTCCCTAACTACACTTTTTTTTAATGAGGAACATTCCTTATTTAATGAGTATCATTGAGTTTTAAAAATCATTCCTTAATAAGGAGTTGCTCCCTATTTAAGAAATGTGCATCTCTTTAGTTTTGCAATGCCAATAAACCAAAGATTGAAACTTCAATTTATATTGCTAATTAATTATATTTTAAAATAAAAAAGAAGTGCTTAAGAAATATTTTTAGTGTTAATAGTTGATTTTTAACTTTTGTTTTTAATCAAAATCCATGATGTAGCAATTAAACCTTAAATCTACTACCAACAGGAATGTTCAATTAACATCAAGAAAATGGGAAAAATAAAGGGTGGCAGTCTGACACTCACAGACAAGGTGACAAATGTGGAAGTCAACGGAGGTCAACGAGCGGGTCAACGACGGGTCAAGGACGGTCAACAGCACGAACTTCAGGCCGTTTGTGATCTCTACAACCACAAATCCAATCCAAATTTTACTCATAAAAAACCTTAACAAAATAAAACAAGAGCAAAATGTAGGATTTTCCAAAAAATAAAAATACGTTACCGATAACGTGAACAAGCGGAATGGCGTAGAACAACCGGAGCAATGGCGTAGAACAACCGGCGCAATGGCGAAAGTAAATATTGGTGAAGAATCGAGAAGGAAGATGGGAGAGATGCTGAAAATTTTCGGCCTTGAAAGAGATAAGAAAAGGAAGAGGAGAGGTTAATTAAATAAGCTGGGAAGTGGAAGCAGTGGAATCGGAGGACGCATATACAAAATGCGTCCTCCTGCTGCGCCTGCCAAGCCCCATCACATCACCTGCACCACCTGCATCACTCCTGTAGCACTCCTGTAGCGGCCAGTTCGACCAAGAGGACGCATAAGCGAAATGCGTCCTCTAAGCCACATCAGCCATGCACGAAAAAAATCAAAAGGCTGGCTTTTTTCCCGAATAAATCAAACGAAAAAATAGAAAAAAAAGGGTAGAAGAGGACGCATTTTCTACATGCGTCCTCTCTATTCTCCTCCAATATGTGATACTGTTGCAACAGTAATAGAAATTTCTCGATATAATTGGAGAAGTGGATTTGTCAGATATAATTGGAGAAGTGGAGTTCGTAGGTATTTGGTCGGAGATGGTGCTCCTAAAAACATCGGTCTCGGAACAGAATTAAGCTTTAGAGAGAGCCTAATATCTCCCGATTACAAGTAGGAGACTTTCATTGATGTTTAGGTAGGAACTCTGTTGTTTATTTGGCACTTGGAGTTATTGCAACAACATCTGATCTTATCAAACATGCAATCTGCTTTGTCAGCCATTACTGTAATCTATTTTGTGTGCTTTATCTTCTTGAATGAAGGCTCTAAAAAATCTTCAGCATTTAATGATTTATCTAATGGTATATTTATCTAATGGTATATTGGTGCAATGCATTGTTTTATCGAGAAAATTCTATGTACGAAGAGAATGGAAGGACGCACATAGAAAATGCATAAATAAATAAATAAATAAATAAAAATCCCACCCATGAGGATTTCCCATCCTTTCCTCCATTTCCCACAACCTTCAAATAATTACCAACTGAAATCAAGCACTCTACGATTTCATAATCGGGAAAAACTGAGAAAAAATCACTGAAATTAAAAAAAACTGAGAAAAAATCGCTGCAATTTAAAAAAAATAAATCGCTGCAATTAAAAAAAAACTGAGAAAACATTGCTGCAATTAAAAAAAAATCCCGCATAACTGTCTTTGGGAATAAGCATTTTGCCAGAAAATTAAAATTCCCCACACGCTTATTTTAGCCAATTTAGCGAATATTGACAAAAAAAAATTGCGAAAAAAAAAATTAAAGGCTTCATGAGGACGCATATAGATTATGCGTCCTCTATTAAATTGCAAAAAAAAAAATTAACGGATGATGAGGATGCATATAGCTTATGCGTTCTCTATTAAATTGCAAAAAAAATAAAATAACGGGTGATGAGGACGCATTCCTCTATTAAATTGTGACCAAAAAAATTAAAACGGACTTCATGAGGACGCATTATGGTAATGCGTCCTCCACCTTCTCTTCCATTTACCAGCACCACCACAACAGCCTCCAACATTAAAATAAAAACCCTAGGTAAATCAAGAACTCTAGTTTTATCAGAATGTATCATACAATAAGGGGGAGGTGTATGATTCAGGTACAGTGCTCTCACTTGTGAATGTGGACATGTCGCCATAATCTTCCTCAACATAGCTTAAACTTGGAGTATACCGCAGCTGAAGTTTTGAATCCAGCTTCGATTCCTTGATGTTTTCAAACTCTGTGACTAATTCTTTCATGCTCGGCCGCCTTCTTCCATTCAGGTGGACACAGTGCCCCGCGAGGCCTGCGACAGCAACCACCTCTTCTTCAGTCCTCTCCTCGATAATTTCAGGATCAAGAACCGTTTTAAGACAATTATTTTCCATGCATTCCAAAAACCTTCTTACTAGACTCAAATCACTGTCATCCTCTCTCTTTCGTGCTGAAACCGGCTTCTGTCTTGTCAAGAGTTCCATGAGAACCACCCCGAAGTTGCAAACATTGCTTTTATCAGTGAATTGGTATTAAGGAGATATTATGTTATATTCTATGTATATCTTGTACCATAGTTAGAATCCTTTTCAATTTGTACTTCTGTATATGGTGCATTTCTATAGCACCCTTGTACCATCAATAAAATCACACATTCATATTTTACATGGTATCAGAGCTAAAATCTAGAAAAACTAAATCCTAAATTTTTCCACCACCATAACAGCGCCTCACACGCCGATCTTCCACTTGCCACCGCCTTCACGCGCCGCCGCCGTTCAAGGTCGTCTGGTTGTCGCTCATTTTCCTGTCATCATGGATCCTCTTGATCATGTTAAAATTGAAGATATTGTCGTTGCCCTCAATCTTGTTGTTTATGATGCAGCCACCGTTGGACCATTGGATTTCGTGCTGCCACCGCCATGCCCACTCGTCGGAGCCGTTCCGCCTCTTGCTGGTGATGTCGATGCCGCTGCACCTCCACCCGTGATCCTCCCGATGCCTCTGCATCAATCTGCCTTTCCTGCCTTAGATTCTGCCATCTTCTAGGCAGCCGTGCAAGCCGCGGAGATGGCCGCTGCTCAGGCCATTCGCCCGTCCTCTGGTGACTCTTTTCATGCTTTGCCTACTAATCATCCCTACTACGTTCATCCATCAGATCATCCAGGTTTGAGAATCTGTCCTGAGATCTTTAAGGGTGATGACTATAATGAATGGAGTGCTTCCTTGTTTAATGCTTTTTCTGCAAATAAGGAGGGTTTTCTTGATGGTTCTGTTGTTAAGCCTTTGCCTACTGAACCTTTTTATAATGACTAGAATAGTGTGAATTCTATGCTTGTTGGTTGGGTGGTTCAAACTCTTGATCCTATCATCCGTTCTGGTATTACTTATCGTACATCTATTAAGGATCATTGGGATGATCTTAAACAGCGTTTTGCCCTTGGTAATGGTCCGCGCATGTGTGAACTTCGTGCGGCCATTTATACTTGTCACCAGAATGGTCAATCTGTTGCTACATATTATACTAAATGTAAGAAGTTGTGGGATGAATTTCTTACTTGCCTGCTCAGACATGTGTTTGTCCTGCAGCTCATACTGCTGCCGAATCCCGTGAGATGGAGATGATTCATCAATTTCTCATAGGATTGGATGAAGAGTACCATTTGTTGAGATCTCACATCTTGACACTTTATCCTTTGCCTCATATTGGTCGTGTTCACTCGCTTGCCATTCAGGAGGAGCATCACAAGACTGTTGTTCATGCTCGTGAGTCTGCCCCGGACAATATGGCATATGCAGTGCATCGACCTCAGCAGAAGCCAACCGCCGCCGCCGCCCAAAGTCCTAGCACGCCCACCCCTGCCGCATCGAAAATCTCTCATTTGTACTCATTGCAACCACAAGGGTCATGATGCTGCTACCTGTTTCAAAATTCACAGTTATCCCGAATAGGTTGAGCAATAACGACAACAAAATTCTGGTCAGAGAGTTCAGCCCCAGCGAACTCGCGTCCCTGCTGCCGCTCCATTCGCCGTCGCCGCATCTGCCGCCATCGCCGCGAATCCACCTGCCACCAATACCGCGACCATTCTCTTCGATTCTTATCGGACAACTTTCGATCCCGCTTTGTCCAAAAAGCAGTGGATCTCGGTTATTAGCATGTTCTCTAAGTTGACTTGTTCTGACAATGCGTGCGGTAAGAATGTTTTACGTTAGATTCTTGATACCGACACGTCATATCATATGACCGGTGACAAGAATCTTCTACATGATATTGAACTTGCTGATCATGTTGATGTTATTCTTCCTGATGGCTCTATATCTACTGCTTCTCATCATGGGAACCTATATTTTTGAGACATACTTGTTACTCATGCTCTATTTATTTGCAATTTATTGTCTGTTGCTAAGTTAACTGCAGTCTTAAAATACTTAGTCTTGCTTACTGAAAAATTATGTATCATTCAGGATATCAGCACGAGGACGGTGATTGGCGCAGGTGATCAGCAGGGTGGGGTTTATTGGTTGTGCAGCCTTGGGAGATCGCCAAAGCCGTTGCCGCCATCCTGCTTTACTGCCGCCGCCGTTTCCCCGTCATTATGGCACCAGCGATTTGGCCATCCTTCCAGTTCGGTGTTGTCTTCTATACCAGATATTTCTTCCAACCATAGTCATTCAAATAAAACTGTTCCTTGTTCCGTTTGTCATCGGGCAAAACAGTCTAGATCTAGCTTTCCTTTAAGTACTTTTAAGGCTAGTTATTTGTTTGTACTTGTTCATTGTAGTGTTTGGGGACCTTATAGCTCACCATTCTCTAGTGGAGATTTTTCCCTTTTGACTATACTAGATGATTATTCCTGAGCTGTTTGGGTTTATTTATTAGTATCCAAAACTGAAGTACCTGCCAAGATGAATAGTTTCTTGCTCTTGCTCAAACATAGTTCCGTCAGTCAGTTCAAAAAGTTCGTGCTAACAATGGAACTGAATTTATTCCTCTCAAACATTACTTTGATGAGAAAGTAATCTAGTTCGAGATATCCACCATCTACACGCAGCAACAAATGAGCATGTGGAACGAAAGAACCACCATATTCTCAATGTGGCTTGTGCTCTTTGGTTCCTGGCCCATTTGTCCATTGACTTCTGGGGAGAATGCATTCTTACCGCTGCCTACTTGATCAATCGCACTCCTACACCGGTGTTGAATGGCCGTTCACCCTAT
Source organism: Rubia yunnanensis (assembly GCA_037428765.1). NCBI lineage: Eukaryota > Viridiplantae > Streptophyta > Magnoliopsida > Gentianales > Rubiaceae > Rubia > Rubia yunnanensis. The sequence goes on along the minus strand of CM075067.1, from coordinate 31,871,686 downwards.
TAAACGTTTCATGGCCGCGCGCCCAGTTCCAGCCATCTCCGTGAGTTCGGTTGTTTGTGCTTTGCATCCCAACTTCCCGAGCTGTGAGATAAGTGTGCATCCAGAAGTCGCAAGTGTTTATTTCTTGGATATCCTCTTACCAAGAAATTATGGCATCTCTATGACTTGGAGTCCCGCACTGTGTTTGACAGCCGAGATGTTGTGTTTTATGAAGGCTATTTTCCATTTGCTCCGGTTCCTGAAAATCTTGTTCCCGTCGAATCTTTCGAAGAGCAAGCCGCGCTGCTGCCTCTTGAGATGCTGCCGCCAGACCCTACCACCTTCATACCGTTGACCAGCCAGATTCCAGCAAGCCAGCCGGTGACCAGCCAGATTTCAGCCAACTCACCGGTGACACACCAGATTCTGGCCAACTCACTAGCGATCGGCCAGATTTTGATCATCTCACCGGTGACCAGCCAGATTTCTCCATCGGTGACCGACCAGATTCCGACCAACCCGCCGATTACCCATCGAATTCTGGCTAACTCGTTGTTGATCGACCAAACTCCAGCCAATCCATCGGTGATTCACTAGATTCTGGCCAAGACATCTCCACCGGCCTTCCAGCCGACCTCCGCCTCTGCGCCGCCAGCACCTATGGTACCGCGACTGTGTACGTCTGAGCCACAATCAGACTTTATTGCTCTATCGATCGAGTTGATCCCGGTGTCGGAGCTTGCTTCCATGGGTTCTGAGTTTTCGCTGCCTCTTCGACCACCGAGTACTCGATTCTGTCGTGCTCTAATTAAATTACAAGATTATATCTACACTGCTACTCAAGAAATAAACCCTCCCTTCCTGGTCTCGCTACTCTGTCTGATCTATCCTCAGGTACTCGTTACTCTATTATTGATTATCTTACTTATAATATTTTTTTGGTTTCACATACTGCATTTTTTGCTGCAGTGACTGATAGCTCAGACCCTGCTACCTATTCCGAGGCTTCTCGTCATTCCCACTGGCAAGAGGCCATGTCTAATGAACTTAGTGACCTTGGGCGGAACAATACCTAGGTTCTGTCTCCTCTCCCTGCTGACAAATGTGCCATTGGTTGCAAATGGGTGTATCAGACCAAGTTCAAGTCTGGTGGCTCTATTGAGCACTGTAAAGCTCACCTCGTTGTTCTTGGAAATCGACAGATTGAAGGAACAAATTTTACTGAGACTTTTGCCCCGGTCTCCAAGATGAGCTCTGTTAGTTTATTCTTGGCCGCTGCTGCAATTCGGAATTGGGACATTCATCAAATGGATGTTCACAATGCTTTCTTACATGGTGACTTGGATGAGGAAGTCTATATGCGTCCTCCACTGGGTTACTCCGTTCCTGTTCCGGGTTTGGTCTGTAAGCTTCACAAATCCCTGTATGGTCTACGACAGGCTCCCCGCAATTGGTTTACAAAAATTGCTACTGCTCTACGTACTTTTGGGTTTATTCAGAGTAAAGCAGATTACTCTTTGTTCACTTATCGCGTAACGGTGTTACCCTGCATGGCCTGGTTTATGTTGATGATCTGATTATTGCTGGCTCTTCCTCGGACTTGATGATCGAGTTCAAGAAGTATCTCAGCTCATGCTTCCATATGAAGGATCTTGGTGCTCTGAAGTATTTTCTGGGTATTGAGATTGCTAGGAGATCGGATGGTATGTTTCTTTCACAACGGAAATATACTCTTGACATCTTACATGAAGCCGGATTGCTAGCTGCAAAGCCTACAGATTTTTCGATGGAACAACAGCACAATTTGGCCCGTTCGACGAGTCCTCCACATCCTGATCCTGTGCAATACCATCGTTTGATTGGAAAACTCATTTATTTGACTATTAAATGGACAAAACTCAGTTATTCGGCCCATACTTTAGCACAATTTATGGAGAAGCCGCACATCACACATTGGCATGCTGCCCTCCACGTCTTGCATTATTTGAAGAGTTTTCCTGGTCAATGTTTATTTCTTTCTGCTCAGAGTTCTCTACAGCTGTCAGCTTTCTGCAACTCGGATTGGGCTGCTTGTCTTATTACTCGACGTTCCTTGATAGGATATTTTATTATGCTTGGTGAATCACCCATATCGTGGAAGACTAAGAAGCAACCGACGGTTTCTCGTTCTTCCACTGAAGCTGAGTATCGGGCCATGGCTGTAGTTTGTTGTGAGTTGATATGGCTTAAGTCCCTTCTTTGAGATTTGGGGGTTGGTCATTCTTCTCCAATGCATTTATATTGTGACAGCCAGACCGCTCTCCATATTGCAGCCAATCCCGTGTTTCATAAGAGGACGAAGCACATTGAGATTGACTGTCATTTTGTTCGTGATTTGGTACAGTCCAGTGAAGTTGCTACTCATCATATTCACACTTCCAGTCAATCTGCAGATTTATTTACTAAAGCTCTTGGATGACAGTCATTTCAGACTCTTCTCGGCAAGTTAGGAATTCATGATCCACATGCTCCAACTTAAGAATGAGTGTTAATGAGATATTTTGTTATATTCTATATATATCTTGTACCATAGTTAGAATCCTTTTCCATTTATACTTCTATATATGGTGCCTTTATATAGCACCCTTGTATCATCAATAAATCACACGTTCATATTTTACAATATTTTACAATTGGTTGGATTGGAAGAATTCAGGATCAATGTATCCAAAAGTCCCTTGTGCACGGGTTGTCAAGTGAGTCTTGTTGGCTTAAAACTGACCTCGAAGTTCCAAAATCAGAAACCTGAGCTCTAAAATTCACATCCATAAGGATATTTAGAGACTTGGTGTCTTTGTATTAGATAGGAGTGGAGATATGCCAGAGCGCTTGCTAACTCCCGAGCGATTCTCAATTTGGTGCTCCATGTCAGGGTGTTGGTATGCCTTGAATACTGTAATAGCCGCCTCTGCGACCCTAGCCTGGGGGTCCGGGGGGGCGGCAGTCGCCCCCGAGAAACAAACGGGGGTCTCGCTGCTGTTGATTTGGGCTGCTGTTGATTTGGACAAGCTATCTGACGGTATAGCTTGTCTCTTTATTGGACTGCTGTTGATTTGGGCCAAATTGTGTTGAATTCTGTTCCGCACAAAATTAGTGAATCTGTCTCCCGTGGATGTAGCCAAATTGGTGAACCACGTAAATCTTGTGTCTTGTTATTTTCGTTCATATTTTCTGTTCTTTCTCCATTCCGCACAACAAACTGGTATCAGTGCGGTTTCTTTTTCCGGAGATATCCGTAGTGGGTATATCGGATTCTGGGCTCATCAGATCGGGGCTGATCGGGGAGAAAGATGTCTGGGTTGAACGTGAAGATCGACAAGTTTACTGGGAGAAACAGTTTCAGTTTATGGCAGATCAAGATGCGAGCTTTGCTGAAATAGCAAGGTTTGTGGACTCCGCTGACAAAGGATTTCGCGAGCAGTTCTGGCGATGTTGTGAGTCTGGAAGAAAAGGCACACTCGACGATTATGCTGTGTCTTGCGGACAAAATCATCACTGAAGTCTCAGATCAGGAGACTGCTGCACAACTGTGGCTGAAGTTGGAGAGTTTGTATATGATGAAATCTCTAACCAACAAGTTGCTTCTGAAACAACGCCTCTTCGGTCTCCGAATGCAGGAAGGTACGCAACTCAGAGACCATCTAGAGCAATTGAATACTTTGTTATTAGAATTGCGAAATATAGATGTGAAAATTGAAGATGAAGATGCTGCTTTGATTTTGCTAGTTTCTTTACCACTTTCGTATGAGAATTTTGTTCAGCCATTTATTGTTGGTAAAGATTCTGTGTCTCTGGAGGAAGTAAGATCCTCTCTCCATAGTAGAGAGTTGCGACATAAGGTAAACAGTACATGTACAGAAAGTCAGGCCACTGGCTTGTTTGCTAGTGACGGAAACACAATAGGCAAGGAAACTGGCAATAAGAAGAAGGGCAAGAAGTCATCTTCAAAGGGTCCCAAGGCCAATGATGTTTGTAACTACTGTAAGGAGAAGGGGCATTGGAAAAAGGAGTGTCCGAAGAAGGCTAGTAAATCTGGGAGTACATCTGGTACTGCTACTGTGGCTAAAGGGGATTTCAGTTCTGAAGATGATTTTGCTCTAGCTGTTACTGGGAAAAATAATCATTCTAATGCGTGGTTTCTTGATTCTGGGGCATCTTACCATATATGCCCAAGGAGAGATTATTTCTCAACTTATGAGCAAGCTGAGGGCATCATTACTACGGCAAATGGTGTTGCGTGCAAGGTAGTTGGGATTGGTTCAATCAAGATCAGGACGCATGATGGTAGTTTCTGTACTTTGAACGATATCAGGCATGTTCCATCGATGACAAAGAATCTGATTTCTCTTCCTACGTTGGATAGAAAGGGTTTCGTCTACTCAGGGAGTGATAGAGTTCTGTGTGTCTGCAAAGGTTCTAGGCTGGTTCTGAAAGGTGTTCTGCATGGTACTTTGTATTTTCTACAAGGTTCCACGGTTATGGATTCTGTTAATGTTGCATCTTCGGAGGTTCACCTGGATGATATGACTAAGTTATGGCATATGAGGCTTGGTTACATGGGTGAAAGAGGGATGCAGATTCTGTCAAAATATGATCTTCTTGGTGGCCACAAGGTCAAGAGCCTGGAATTCTGTGAGCATTGCATTTTTGGGAAGCATCACCGCAGCAAGTTTCCTAAGGCGATTCATAGAACAAAGGGCATATTGGATTACATCCATTCTGATTGTTGGGGACCTTCCCGAGTTGAGTCACTAGGAGGTCACAGGTACTTTGTTTCTCTAATTGATGATTACTCAAGGATGAATTGGGTTATCATGATGAAACATAAGAGTGAAGCTTTCTCGAAGTTCAAGGAGTGGAAAGCTTTGGTGGAGAATCAGACCGGGAAGAAGATCAAGAGGCTTCGAACTGATAATGGGCTGGAATTCTGCTCGTTTGAGTTTGATCAGTTTTGTAGGGATGAAGGGATTGCTCGTCATCATACAGTCAGGAATACGCCACAGCAGAATGGCGTAGCTGAGCAGATGAATCAGACATTGCTGGTGAGAGCAAGGTGCATGCTCTCTAATGCTGGTTTGGAAACGAGATTCTGGGCAGAGGCGGTGAGTACAGCTTGTTACCTGATCAACCGCATGCCTCACACGGGTATAGAGTGAAAAATACCTATGGAGTTGTGGTCAGGTAAAGTTGTTGATTACTCCAAGTTAAAAGTGTTTGGTTGTACATCTTATTATCATGTTAGTGATGGTAAGTTAGAGCCCCGAGCCAAGAAGGGTGTCTTTGTGGGTTATGGAGATGGAGTTAAAGGCTCCAGGATATGGTCTCCATCTGAGAAGAGGGTTATTCTGAGCAGGGACGTTGTCTTTGATGAAAATTATTTGCTTAGATCTATGGTGAAGCCCACAGTTGTGCCAGAAACTAGTGGAGTTGATGAACAGGTGGAGCTTGAAGTCGCTCAAGGTGAAAATAGATTGGAACAATTTGAGGTGGATCAAGAGCCACAGACAGAATCTGAGATACCGGAATCTCCACCACCAGATCCTCAACCATCAGGAGCTACAGTCCGCAGTTTAGCTCAGGACCGACCCAGGAGGGTTGGAGTTGGGGCGCCAAAGAGATATGGGTTTGAGGATATGGTGGGTCATGCACTGTCAGTTGCCGAGGAAGTGGATACTGAAGAGCCATCAACCTTCAGAGAGGCTACTTCATGTACTGATGCTGATAAATGGCTTGCTGCAATGGGAGATGAGATGGAGTCTCTTCAGAAGAATCAGACATGGGAATTGGTCAAACAGCCTCAAGGGAGAAAGGTAATTAGTTGCAAATGGGTTTTCAAGAAGAAGGAAGGAATATCACCTGCAGAGGGAGTCAAGTACAAGGCAAGAGTTGTTGCAAGAGGTTTCAGTCAAAGGGAGGGGGTAGACTATAATGAGATTTTCTCACCAGTGGTCAGACACACTTCTATCAGAGTGTTGCTAGCCTTGGTGACACATCAGGATTTGGAGCTCGAGCAACTTGATGTGAAGACCGCTTTTCTACATGGAGAGTTGGAGGAAGAGTTGTACATGAATCAGCCAGATGGTTTCCAGGTTCCTAGCAAGGAAAAGTATGTTTGCAAGTTGAAGAAGTCTTTGTATGGACTTAAGCAGTCTCCGAGGCAGTGGTACAAGAAATTTGACAGTTACATGCTTCAGCTGGGATATACGAGGTGTGCTTATGACTGTTGTGTCTACTACAGCAGGTTGAGAGATGGGTCATTCATCTATCTGGTGCTTTATGTAGATGACATGCTGGTAGCCGCAAAGAGTAAGCACGAGGTTCAGAAGTTGAAAGGACTTCTTAGTGCTGAGTTTGAGATGAAGGATCTGGGTGCAGCTCGGAAGATACTAGGAATAGAGATTCTTAGGGATCGAAGTCAGCGGAAGCTTTTCTTGTCACAGAAAGGCTACATTCAGAAAATGTTGGCTAGGTTTGGCATGTCTATAGCCAAGCCTATAGACACTCCTAGTGCTGCAAATATTCATCTCACCACTATGTTTGCTCCTCAGTCAGACGAGGAGAAGGAGTATATGTCTCGGGTTCCTTATGCCAGCGCGGTGGGGAGCTTGATGTATGCTATGGTTTGGACGAGGCCAGATTTAGCACAGGCAGCCAGTGTTGTGAGCAGGTTCATGGGGCAACCGGGAAAGGAACATTGGCAAGCTGTGAAGAGGATCTTCAGGTATCTTAGAGGTACGTCTGATGTGGGTCTCGTTTATGGAGGTGATACGGAGTGCTTAGTTACAGGCTACTCTGATTCTGATTATGCTGGTGATGTTGACACGAGGAGATCGATGACTGGTTATGTATTCACTTTGGGAGATTCTGTGGTTAGCTGGAAGGCGACTTTGCAACCTACAGTGACATTGTCTACTACGGAAGCAGAGTACATGGCTCTGACAGAGGCTGCAAAGGAGGGAATATGGATGAAAGGGCTAGTTAGTGATCTTGGTCTACATCATGATCAGGCTACTGTGTACTGTGACAGCTTGAGTGCAATCTGCCTAGCCAAGGATCAGGTCCATCATGAGAGGACCAAGCATATAGATGTCAGATATCATTTCTTGAGGAGTGAGAGGAGAATCAGGGTGAAGAAAGTGGGAACTGCAGATAACCCCGCTGATATGTTCACCAAATCTGTTCCACATAGCAAGTTTCAACATTGTTTGGACTTGCTGAACATCAGAGCTGATTAGGTGCTCTATGGGCAGTCCCGGGAGTGGAGGGCGAAGTCTACTCATCTGGCACTGTAATGGTGCATCTGGAGTTTTCTACTTTGAGGATTCAAGTCAAGGTGGAGATTTGTTGGTATGCCTTGAATACTGTAATAGCCGCTTCTGCGACCCTGGCCTGGGGGTCCGGGGGGCGGCAGTCGCCCCCGGGAAACAAACGGGGGTCTCGCTGCTGTTGATTTGGGCTGCTGTTGATTTGGACAAGCTATCCGACGGTATAGCTTGTCTCTTTATTGGACTGCTGTTGATTTGGGCCGAATTGTGTTGAATTCTGTTCCGCACAAAATTAGTGAATCTATCTCCCGTGGATGTAGCCAAATTGGTGAACCACGTAAATCTTGTGTCTTGTTATTTTCGTTCATATTTTCTGTTCTTTCTCCATTCCGCACAACACAGGGGCTCAACTTCATCATCACCATTGTGAATGAGGCTATAAGTGGTTCCATTCGGCACAAACTCGTAAACTAGGATCGGCACTTTTGTCTCCAGACAACATCCCAACAGGTTTACCACATTCTTATGTATGACTTGTGAGAGAATGACTACCTCATTTATGAACTGTTGTAGTTGATGTTCATCGACCCTCTTTGACTTCTTTGTGGCTACAATGGTTCCATCCATTAGCATCCTTTGTACAACGTCCCCTGGCCTCCTTTGCCTAGAACTCTATTGGGGTTGAACCCATCACTGGCTTTTCTCAATTCCTTGGCACTGAAAATTTTGGTTCTGTGAACAAGTTTCTCGTTGCTTGATAATTGTCCTTGCAATAAAAGACCCCCATTTCGCTTGAAGAACTTCTCTCTCTGCTTATTCTTTTACCACTTCTTTATCACTGTGAAGAAGGTGAAAATCGCTGCCACGAAAAACAACATCCCAACCACTGAGGCTACACCTGCAGCAGCAATATAGCTAGCATAAAACTTTCAAACCAAGACACAGTTGCAGCTGTCGAAAATTGAATTTAGGATGAACTAACCTGCAATAACAAGCCTGTAATTTTTCTTATGTGGTGGCTGACAAAATGCATCTGTACCATTTCTACCACTTATTGTTTTTAAGTGGAACCCTGGATTGCAACCACATCTATAACTTACCCACAGACACTGTTGCTTCCACAATTGTGAGTCAAATGACTTGCACACTCATCAATATCTGCAAAGTATTATAAATATAGAAGGTTGGCTATTAAACTCTTGAAAACACTTCTACCTAGCAAAATACTACTCAAATTTGTTCGGTTTTGTCATTTTCATCTGGTATAATCAGACTATGTTTCGTAGAGTTGTGTTTATAAGTAAAAGTAAAGCTGACTTATTTTTGAAAGCAGTGGACGCTAACTTCCGTTTTTCCCTCAGAATCGCCTTCTGCTTAAGAACTGAAGTAATGGATGAAGAAGATGAATAAGTTACCTTGGCAACCATAATCCGGGAGGTAAGGGTTTCCTTCAAAGCCATCCTTGCATCTACAACAGCAACCAGTAGCTCCATCCAGGTCATAACACTCACTATTCGCCACATTTTTGCAAGCGTAAGTCATGTTGTTCCGTTGCAACATTTCACACGTGAAGTTAAACGCACCGACCCATTCCACCACTGCCGGAACACTCGAGTTTTTGTCAATACTGGTAAGATAGTTTACAGAAAACCGAAAAGCCAATTCTTCCACCACAAAAGCATAGCTGCAAGGATTGAAGTCCGAGACACTGTTGTGATTGTAGAAGCTTCTCAACGGCGTATCAACCACCCAAGGTCCGCCAGCTATAGACGTCTGGCAACATCCAACGCCTGAACAAGAACCATTCACGATATCGTCTTTGGATCCAGTACTGATGTACCGGAGTTTCGAGCTGCTAGCTTCGATCCAGGCGTGTGTATCACAGCTGATAGCTGTGAACTTATTCGCTGTATGGTTTAGGACCATGACATTGGACATCACCAGTCGCGGACTGGCGTATGCAGTCGTAAGAAACCTTTTACGAAACGCGCATCTGACCTTGTAAGGATATGCTTCGAATTTCGGAGTAGTCGTACGAGGATATCTTCGTTTCGCTGTCGTAGTCGATGTAGAACTGTGTGTCCATGTAGCAACCGCTATCGACAGTGGCAGAACCAGAAAATTTTATTAGGGGAGGCTGAACGGTGGTGGGCCATGGCACCGGCGTCAGCTGTGCCGACGGGATGACGGTGGCATCCGGCGTAAGGAGGCAGAGGCCTGGCGGGAGGGAGCTGAGCTCCTGAGATTTGGCCACTGGCCACTTCCTCTCTTCAGCTTCTTCCCGTAATTGGATTTTGGGCGAAATAAAATTGGATCGGGAAATTGGCCCAATCCAATACATCTTAAACTCCATTTTTCGTTTTTTTCCCTTATGACAAATGAAACGACGTCGTTTTAGTAGTTCAGTTGCAAAAAAAAAAGCCCGCGAAGCGGCCTTCTTCTCCGAGCTTCTCACCGCCATCACCGAAAGACGCGGAAGCAGGGGTGGAAGACGCGTATCTCACCGAAAATCGATTCCTTCCACCACTACTACATACGGCCGACGATTTTGGTAGGGCTAAAGCCCTACCACGCGTACCACTGGTTCCGCCCCTGGCTGCCGATGCCCCATGGATACGGGATGGTCACATTGGGCAGCCAGGCTTCGCTATGGGGAAGGATGAAGAAGATATGGGTATCAGGATGAAGATCGAGAGAAGGAAAGTTGGAGTTTAGAAATCCATATGTTTAGTTGGTGAGTTCTTACATCAAATTTTGATGGCATTTTGTATTAATCAACTGAATTGTCGTGCGGAGACTTGTTCAAATGAATAAGTCCGGGTACTTTTCGGGTCGTGTTCATTTTGTTGACGCACCACACACTCGATCAATATTTTATGACAGGAATGAATTAATTATTCACTAAATAATTAGTGGATAAGATGTAAATATATTGAGTGAAATGCATAAATAATCCTACATAATTTATATAAGTGCAATCATAAACCCTTTGATAATTGAAAGTGTAAATATAACCTAAGATAGTATTTGAGCAAATATAACGTTTTTTGGCAGATTCAAGCTGGAATTTAGTGAAAAGTCAATTTTACCCCTATGAAGAAAACAAAAAAAAAATGCATTTGCTATTTTAACCCCCAAACCCTAATGCTTCTTCTTCATTAATTTGATCCTTGGGCGTTCTCCTTCACATCGTTGTGCTCTTCTATTTGATTTTTTTGCCAGATTCGGTTGCAAACCCTAATTGTAAGAGTCGTTCTCCTTTATTTCATTTTGGTTGGAAGCGCCGGATCTGGGTGGCGGGGACCACAAGGCAAGGCAGGGCAGCAACGGGTGGCGAAAATGTGGGTGGGGGAGGATCGTTGACATGGTGGCAGGGCCTGGCTGGATTGTAGGTCTGGATCGAGACGGCGTCTGTGATGGATGGTGGTGCTGCAGTGGGGGCGGCAAAAATGCAGGTGGGGAAGGATCAATGGCGTGGTGTCGAGGTTGGCTGGTGATGGTGGCCGGGTGGAGCCGGGAGGGGTGGGTGGTGGGTGGAGCATTTTCAGGTGAGACGAGAAGGTGGTGGGTGGGTTGTTTTCACATTAGTGGTCTGAGAGCTTGACAGTGGGAGAAGAAGCGACACCGCCATAGGAGAGCTCTGCCACCAAGGCTATATGGTCATTTCTCAGGCCACTCAAGCTGCAAAACATTTTTGTATTTATCTTTTAAATTTTTTTTGGCCCAAAGGACATTTTGGTCATTTCTAGTTGATCAATGGCCGAAAATGGCCAGCCAATGCCGAATTATAGTTTTTAGGGTTATATATGCACTTATGTAAAGTAGTAAGGGTTTTTTTGTTTGCACTAAAAGTTATCTCAGAGTTATATTTACACTTTCTCAAGTATATAGGGTTATATTTATATCATAAAAATATCTATACGGATGATCGTGATAGAGGCGATATCAGGCATCCAATCACTAATTTCCACGTACATTAATTTACTTAATGCAATTAATTAATTTACTATTCCTTTTAACAATCTTTCTCTCGCTCTCATTTTTACTACTTTCTTTCCTCATCGTCATACTCTCGTCTCTCCACCACCACCAGTCACATTTCTCCCACGGTTAGCCTAATTATTTGTACCTACTTACTCCATCTAATCCCCCTGTTCAAAAGATTTCTTGTGCGTTGCGTGTTATAATTTTTCTTGAATCTTTCCTCTTTTACTTTTGGGGTTTGTGCGTTTTTATATTATGATTCATAGTGTTTGTGTTATTGGTTTCGATGATTAAGATATCTTATGGGGTTTCTGCATCTGCATATTTTGGTAACCCAGAATACATGTGTTGGAAGGATTGCACTTGGATTATGTATTCATAGTATTTTCAATATGAAACGGGAGTGGGACGATGGAGATTGATATAATGCGACCATGCGAGGAAAGAAAATAGTAAAAATGAGAGCGATAGAAAGATGGTTAAGAGGAATGGTAAATAAATTAATTACGTTAACTAAATTAATGTACGTGGTAGTTAGTGAATGGAAGCTTGATATCGCCTATGTCAGGATCATTCGTATGGATATTTTTTTAGTATTAATATATTTCCCAAATATATTTTATTTGAATCTATTTTTTTCCATTTACATATGAAGCTATTTTATTTATTTTAAAATTTTTGATAAAATAAAACAATAATTTAGACGTAACAAAAAATATATACTTTCGTCATTCCATCATAAACTGCACACCTACTATTTGGTAGTTAACATGTTCAAACTTTGACCACATATTTAATTAAATATGTAAACAACAATACTATTGTGATATTGTTGGATTCATCGTAATAAGTAGTTTTGAAATATTTATTTTTTATTTGCCGTTATTATTTGTAGTTAAACATATAACCGTCAAACATATTTTTTGAAAATCGTAAAAAATATTATGTGCAATTTATGCTGAGTATCTATATACACAGTATATAATAAGAGCAAAATTGAAAATTATTAAGATGCTTGATTGCAGGCTGGCAATAAAACTTTGGGATACATACAAATATCACCCTATATACTTCAGTAAGTGCACATATAACCCTAAGATAATTCAAAATACAAACTACTTCACGAAAGTGCAAATATAACCCAAAGACTATATTCCAGTATTAACTATCATTTTCGGCCATTGACTGATCAGAAATGACCCAAAACTAGTAGAGAGACTTCTACTACAGGCAGCAAAGGAAGGAAGCATACGTAAAGCTGCCTTTAATTTGGACTTCCGATTTCGGAAAATTCCGATCGTGTCCCCTAATAAATTATCAATGCGGTTTTTGATGTTTTAAGACGATTCAAGGCATAACCGCCTCTAATTAGCTCTAATTAAAGGTGGTTATGTCTAACCGCTTTTAAATATGATACTTTACGAACTCAAAAATGGGGAACGATAGGATTTCCAAAATTGAAAATCCCATTATGTGGGCAGTGCTAAGAAAAGAAACGTTTTTCGAACGTGGAAATGCGTAGTGTCCTATTTCCGAGTTCAAAATGTTATCAAGCTTGTCTTTTGAAGTTGAGGGACCAAGTTTCTGAGTTCGGAAGCGACCGTGTATATAAAAAAATGCGCTCATTTCCATTAAATGCCACTAAATCCTAAAACTTTGAAGAAGAAGCTCATTCATTCAATACCCATTATTCATTACCCATTGTCGTGCTTGAGAAATCATCAAATCGGATTGGAGAAGTTTATTTTAATCCAAATTATCTTGTTTTTCAGTTTCACGAAATAATTGAATGTGTATTTGATTCTTCCTATATATCCATATTTACAATTAGGTTTTGAGATTAACTATGTTTATGCTTATTGTTGAATGGATCCTCATGTGTTGCATATTAATTGACTTTTAGGAGAATGGATCGAGATGAACTATTGGTAATGATCTTAGGAAATCACCTGCGTACATGCCATTGGTTGAATCATTTGTTTCGTTTGCGTTTGAACATGCTTTCTAAAATGGTTCTTCGTGGGCAAGATGCCCTTGTAAGGAATGTAAAAATGATGCATATTTTGGGAGGAAAAAATTGCAGGAACACCTTATAATGAGAGGGTTCTAAACTAGCTACACTCATTGGGTATAGCATAGAGAAGTTGTGGAAGCCTCTCATTCCAATGAATTGGAGGACATGACCACGGTTGATGAATTAGATTGTAACGCGGAGTTTGACGAAATGGTTGAAGATATTGTGAGGGAATTCAAAGGTAAACCGGAGTCATTACAAGATTTGATTGACAATAAAGGGGCGCCTTTGTACAATGGTTCGAAAATCTCGGTTCTGAATGCAACTCTGTGGATAATAAACTTGAAGGAAAAGTTTGGATGGACAGGCAAGTCAATGACCGAGGCTCTGGATATTTTTAGGGATTTGCTTCCAGAGGGAAATTTAATGGCCAATAGGTTATATGCTGCAAAAAATACTATGCCCGATGGGATTGGAATTGCAAAAAATCCATGCATGCCCGAACAATTGTACGTTGTATAGAGGGGAATTAGATAAAGATCGAGAAACTTTTTGGGTATGTGGTGAGTCTCAGTACAAGTTGAAGAGAAGTGTGATTGTGGTGGGTGCGGAAGTTCCATTGAAATCGAAGAAAAGGACACCAGTAAAAGTTTTATGGTACCTCCCTATCATTCCCCGTTTGAAGAAGTTGTATGCTTGTAAGAAAGATGCCAAGCTGTTGCGTTGACATGCAGATAGAGGCCGACTGGATGATGTCATAAGATATACTTCAGACTAGGAGTAATGGAAGAAAGTCGATGCTAGGTACCCTGAGTCTGTCAAAGATTCTCGGCATTTGAGGTTAGAGTAGTGTACAGACAGTATGAATCCTTTTGGTGACATAAGTAGCACACATAGCTCTTGGCCTGATATGTTGATCATATACAACCTCCCGTCTTGGTCGACCATGAAACGTAAGTATGTGTTGCTATCTTTGATGATATCTGGTCCGACCTGGTAATGATATTGATGTATATCTTGCTCCTCTAGTATGTTGTAATAGATCTTGTATTGAAACGCTTGTAGCATTAGACCCTTATGAGAGCATAAGTGTTAACATGTTATTATGAGTCACAATAAATCATAGTTATAATGGATTGCTATTTTAATTGATGCAATAGATAAGATATTTAGTCAGTCACTTATTAGTGAATGTCCCAATAATTAAGTAAGAGCAAGTACAACAGGTTCTCTATAATGGAGATTTTAATTGATTTTAGAAATTTTAGACATCAATTCATCTCCAACAGATTCTCCATCCCATTCTCTAAAATGGAGAGTTTGGTTCTCTATATTTGTAGAGAGAAGAAAAATATTTGGAGAAATGAATATTTAATGTAATCATCAATTTAACACCTAAACTTTAACACTAATTTTCTATTTATATACCAAAATTGTCCAAGTCTAAATCAAGGCAACATTCAATTCTTGTTGAATCAACACATAAAATTGAACCATTGAAAAACCATTTCTCTTTTTATTCTTCATTTGAATGATCGATTTTTATATTTGCATGGTATTTTAAACGTATGATTCTCAAATAATAATTAATATGAATTACGACATGAATATGATATTAAGAAAATAGTTATTACCTTTGTTATCCATTTGGTCAGAAGTAGTGATAAAAAATAATGGTGTATTTTGAAATTCGACTTCTTTAAATTTTGGTTCAAGAGATTTCCTTATTTTTCTAAGGGTAATATGCAAATATAACTCTATATGTTGGAAAAAGTGCAAATATAACCCTGAGTTGTTTTTTAGTACAAATATAAGCCTAACAATTATACATAAGTGCAAACATAACCCTAAAGCCACTATTCCGCCATTGATTGGCCATTTCCGGCCATTGATCGACCAAAATAACCAAAATGCCCTTCTAACCTAATACAAAATTTTAAAAGACAAAAACACCCCCACCACCAATCCACTACCACCCACCGCCCAACTTTGCCACCAGCCCCGCAATCCCACCACCAATCCACCACCACCGCCACCACTGGGAGGTCTTCGGCGTACCTCTCAAAGTTATATTTTAAGGCCCTAATGCTTCCTATCTACAATTAGGTAGATAAAGGCAAGTCGGGGTCGTCCACGAGAAGAGAGATCTTTCCAAGTGTTTAAACATATATAGGAGAAAATATACTAGATATAAGCACATATAGATACATATAAAAGCATGTAAAGGGGGGGGGGGGCAGTTTGTTTTTGGCCCTAAGTTATAAAATTGAAAGTTAAAAACTAGAAAAGCAAGAGAATTATGCTAATCATGCAACAACTAAATAGATGATAAAAACAACAATTAACAGAGCCTAGGGGGTAATCGACTTCCACTTCCAAACTTCCTATAGATCATAGGTTCATTCACTCATTCAATTACATTTATTGTCCATGAAAAATGTTATCAATTCTCATTTGAAGATCAACATTAATTCCTCCTTAATAGTAATTTGCAAAGACAAACAACGACCATTTGCAAACCTCATTGATGATCACCCTAGAAAAACATCACCATAGAGGTATTTCATCAATGACATTTCACACGAAGGGCCATATGTTTGATAACAGCAAGTCTTCAACCAAAGATATCGTCATTTAACCAAATAAAGCATTTACTAGGCTAACCCTAGAACAAACCACATTTAAGGTTCAATCTTTCTTTGCATCTGTAGGATAAATATGAGAAAAATCCACATTAACATACTTATCTAGCAAGAATCACCACACATTGTACACAAGAAGTTCTAAATCAATGCTCTTGGATTTCATGTCAAACGAGCTAAGAAATTTTCAACTTTCCTAAAACTCTAACTGATATGTCCATTTTGTGTGGTTATTTTGGGGGTTTTAAGATGTGGATATGCCATTTCCTCCGTATGCTTAAATCTTTTCTTACTCGAGGGCGAGTAAGGTTTAAGTGTGGGGAGGTTTGATGTGTCCATTTTAGGCGCATTATTTAGTAGTATTTAGGATCACTTTTGTGCTCTTTTATTATCGAGAGCTTGTGTTTTACCTTGAAATTCACTTAGGAGAGGTAAAAGCAACTTTGTACTCTTTTACCTCTTTTAAGTGGATTTTGTGTGACAAGGGAAGAACACGGAACCAACGAAGACCGGAAGACATTGAAGACTATACTTTCGAAGACTTTTGGATACTCACTTCGAAGACATGAAGACCGGAGGCCGTTGAAGACCATTTTGGAGCTGTTGAAGACTTGAAGAGTGAGAGGGATGGCTATGAAGAAGACAAAGAAACAATGCAAAACTGTGGCTGCCGTCGCGACCCCGTCGCGACGCCGTCGCGAGTCGCGACCACCGTCGCGAGTCGCGACGAACCCCGTCGCGAGTCGCGACGAACCCCGTCGGGACGAACGGGCGGCCAGAAATCATTCTTATTTTCTTTGCACTATAAATACCCTCTCTTTCCCTCTTCTTCTCCAGCTTTTCCAGCCCGCCTTTCTCTGGTTTTTGGGCTCAAACCTAGGTTTTTCTTCTTCTTTTCTTTTCTTAGCTTTCTCTTAGTTTAATTATGTCTTTTGTTGTTGTTCTAGAGTAGTTCTTGTTCTTGGGAACAAAGGATTGAAGCTTCCACTATCTATGTAGCAAGAACTCATTTCTATCTATCTATTTGATGTTTTTGCTATTGTGCTCTTATTGTGCTTTGAATGTTAATTGTTGATTGCATTGATGTTGTTGAGAGCTTGATGATATGAATGCTTGTATGAATTGCTAGCTAGGGTTTGGGGGATTTGGGTTAATTTCCCCCCTGTTCTTGTTAGTAATGTATGAGTGTGAATTAGAGCTTTTGATTGTGTTAGTGTGTTGACAATGTGCTAGGCGAATGTGATTGATGTCGAACTCTTCGTCATGTTCGTTTGTGTAGCAAACGAGAGAGTCATATGCTCGCGGATGAATGTGCGTTGCACGTTCATCCAATCTCGTGTAATTGTATGAATTGGTTCAATGCCTAGTCACGGTGTAGTGGTCATAGGCATTGCCAAGCTTGTTGGTCCTTCGTGCTAAATGCCACCAATGACACCTTGAGTCGTGGTCGCGACTCGGGAGCCATTGGTGAGGTTTGACGAGAGATTTCGAACTCACTCTCGCAAACTACGAACTAAGAAGGATAGGAGTTTAGTCTCCACGACAAGTAGTTGAAGTATTGAATAGGTGATTTAAATTCATTCTTGAAGCATTTGTTATTTGGCGTTTATGTATTCTTGACGGTGTGTTTCGCTGCATGTGTGCCATGAGTGGTTTGAGCATAGGTAGTGCTTGTGTGGTTGAATTGCTTAGGTGTAGAAACTTGACGAATTCCGTAGCGCCTTTGCATGAAGATCAACGAGCATGAACTTAGAACTCCTTGTGGTGTGTGTGTTGTGGTACTTGCTAGATGGGTGTGTGAGCGTTGGGTCATGAATGCTATATGATGGAGTGTGTGAATGATTCGATGAACTACATTAGATGTGGAAGTGGATATCCGTTGCCCCCAAGGCATTTTATCTTTGACAGGCGCGGGCGGTCGTCGTACCCGCACGCCAAAAGATAATTTATAAGCCCTAAATGCTTACTTTCTACAACTAGGTAGATAGTGGCAAATCGGGGTCGTCCAAAGAGATATGGGATCTTCCTAAGCGTCTAAGCACGCAAATGGTTGATACTAGGCTAGGAGTAAATATATATACACACACTTAAAAGCAAGTAAAGGGGGGAGGTTGGTTGGTTGGTTTCCTAAGTTAACAAAGATAACTAGCAACGTCAAGTGACTATGCTAATCATCAAACGAAACTAAAGAAAAGGGGTTTTAAACTACAAAGGTAAAATGCCTTGGGGGCAACGGATATCCACTTCCACATCTAATGTAGTTCATCGAATCATTCACACATTCCATCATATAGCATTCATGACCCAACGCTCACACACCCATCTAGCAAGTACCACAACACACACACCACAAAGAGTTCTAAGTTCATGCTCATAGATCTTCATGCAAAGGTGCTACGGAATTCGTCACGTTCCTACACCTAAGCAATTCAACCACACAAGCACTACCTATGCTCAAACCACTCATGGCACACATGCAGCGAAACACACCGTCAAGAGTACATAAACGCCAAATAACAAATGCTTCAAGCATGAGTTTAAATCACCTATTCAATACTTCAACTACTTGTCGTAGAGACTAAACTCCTATCCTTCTTAGTTCGTAGTTTGCGAGAGTGAGTTCGACATCTCTCGTCAAACCTCACCAATAGCTCCCGAGTCGCGACCACGACTCAAGGTGTCATTGGTGGCATTTAGCACGAAGGACCAACAAGCTTGGCAATGCCTATGACCACTACACCGTGACTAGGCATTGAACCAATTCATGCAATTACACGAGATTGGATGAACGTGCAACGCACATTCATCCGCGAGCATATGACTCTCTCGTTTGCTACACAAACGAACATGACGAAGAGTTCGACATCAATCACATTCGCCTAGCACATTGTCAACACACTAACACAATCAAAAGCTCTAATTCACACTCATACATTACTAACAAGAATAGGGGGGAAATTAACCCAAATCCCCCAAACCCTAGCTAGCAATTCATACAAGCATTCATATCATCAAGCTCTCAATAACATCAATGCAATCAACAATTAACATTCAAAGCACAATAAGAGCACAATAGCAAAAACATCAAATAGATAGATAGAAATGAGTTCTTGCTACATAGATAGTGGAAGCTTCAATCCTTTGCTCCCAAGAACAAGAACTACTCTAGAACAACAACAAAAGACATAATTAAACTAAGAGAAAGCTAAGAAAAGAAAAGAAGAAGAAAAACCTAGGTTTGAGCCCAAAAACCAGAGAAAGGCGGGCTGGAAAAGCTGGAGAAGAAGAGGGAAAGAGAGGGTATTTATAGTGCAAAGAAAATAAGAATGATTTCTGGCCGCCCGTTCGTCGCGACTCGCGACGGGGTTCGTCGCGACTCGCGACGGGGTTCGTCGCGACTCGCGACGGTGGTCGCGACTCGCGATGGCGTCGCGACGGGGTCGCGACGGCAGCCACAGTTTTGCATTGTTTCTTTGTCTTCTTCATAGCCATCCCTCTCACTCTTCAAGTCTTCAACAGCTCCAAAATGGTCTTCAACGGCCTCCGGTCTTCATGTCTTCGAAGTGAGTATCCAAAAGTCTTCGAAAGTATAGTCTTCAATGTCTTCCGGTCTTCGTTGGTTCCGTGTTCTTCCCTTGTCACACAAAATCCACTTAAAAGAGGTAAAAGAGTACAAAGTTGCTTTTACCTCTCCTAAGTGAATTTCAAGGTAAAACACAAGCTCTCGATAATAAAAGAGCACAAAAGTGATCCTAAATACTACTAAATAATGCGCCTAAAATGGACACATCAAACCTCCCCACACTTAAACCTTACTCGCCCTCGAGTAAGAAAAGATTTAAGCATACGGAGGAAATGGCATATCCACATCCTAAAACCCCCAAAATAACCACACAAAATGGACATATCAAACCTCCCCACACTTAAACCTTACTCGCCCTCGAGTAAGAAAAGATTCAAGCATACGGAGTAAATGATATATCCCAAAACCTAAACTAATCCCCCAATCAAAGCCTCACCAAAACTCTCAATCTCAAAAATCCCAAAATAAAAGCTCACATGAGAATTTTGCACACACACATCCCCAATCCTAAATCTAACCAAACCTACCACTTATCAATTCACTACCCATAAAAATATTTCACAGCCCAGAATTGATATTCCCAGAATCCAATGACACAAAATGAAGCTAAAACCATAGAGGAAGTTTTAAACACATGCTTCACCTAATGCCAATATATCAACCAAAAACGAAGTAGAAAGAGATCAAGAATTTCATAACCATACTCCGTTTCCTAACCCACTAAGCTACCCAATCCCAAGAGGTCTAAAGATATTGAGCTACCCGATCCATCTGTGTGACAACCGCAACCTTATGACTCCAACGCCGGCAAATGAGTAAAATCATAGCATTTTTCAATTTCCCTCAATTTCTCTCATTTTGCCTAGGAGCTCTTTCGAGTTTTCATCCTAGCCACACATCATGTTTCTTTAGCTCACATCTCACCTTTTTCCGCACATTTTAGCCTCTCATTTTTGCCTAGGCCGCCCTTTAAGGTTTTTCGACCTATCCGGGCCCCCAATGTTGCCTAAGTTGCCCTCTCGGGTTTTCAACTTAGCGGGTTTTCTTTTTTTTTTTTTCATTTCATTTTTTTTCTTTTTCTCATGTTTTTCCAATGAAAAGTAGCAAAAAGCATTCCAAAACAATGTAGCATGCATGTGAATCCTCTAACCCCTCCCCACACTTAAAACATTACATTGCCCGAAATGTAAACACGTAAGGCAAGAACAATAAAAATCAAGGTAAGGGAGTTAGAGTGACACCCGTGTCTCCGCAATTCGCCGGTGATATGGCGATATCCAAGTACTTGGATGGTCCCGAGATAGGTTTCGGAACCGGAAGGGTGAGCAAAAATGCCGTAGAAGAACTCACCCCTCGAGAAAAGCATTGTCTACATGGCGTCGTTTGATCAAGACTACACCACGAAGAACACATTAAACTCACAAGTACATAAGGATATGTAATACTAGGTTTAGCATCAAGAGTTAATAACCATAGTATTTTCAAAGAACAACTAATCAAACCTCAATCACCACTATAAGATTATGCATGAAAAATATCCAACATATATTGACATGTATACAAGCATCATTATAGGATAAGAACTTACGGTCACAATGATGTAGTCGGCATACTACAATCAATAAATGTACTATAAAGATGCAAGAATGTTCATATGCCAATATATGTAGGATGGTGGAAGAAATGAGAGGTATGTGATGTTCTTGGGAGTGTTGGGTGGAGAGAAGGAAGGATCATGCAATGTTTAAAATCATTTGGAAACTTGGAAGCTTGGAAACTTGAAATTCGGGCTCAAAAAATTTTCGAAAGTTACTGAGCACGTCGCGACTCGCAACGAGGTTCGTCGCGACTCGCGACGAGCCTCGCGACGTCATCGCGATGCGCGGAAAGTGGAGTCCGGGAGCTCAAAATGTTCTGAGCTCGTCGCGACTCGCGACGAAGTAGGTCGCGACTCGCGACGAGCCTCGCGACGTCAGCGCGACTCGCGGAAAGGTAAGTCCGGGAGCTCAAAATTTTTCTGAGCACGTCGCGACTCGCGACGAAGGGTGTCGCGACTCGCGACGAAGGGTGTCGCGACTCGCGACGAGCCTCGCGAAGTCATCGCGACTCGCGGAAAGTGTTGTCCGGAAGCTCAAATTTTTCTGAGCTCGTCGCGACTCGCGGCGAAGTAGGTCGCGACTCGCGACGAGCCTCGCGAAGCCATCGCGACTCGCGGGAAGTTGAGTCCGAGAGCTCAAAAGTTTCTGAGCTCATCGCGACTCGCGACGAAGGGTGTCGCGACTCGCGACGAGCCTCGCGAAGTCATCGCGACTCGCGGAAAGTTAGCATTGGGAGTGGATTTTTGCTCCCCTGTTCGTCGCGACTCGCGACGAAGCCCATCGCGACTCGCGACGGCAGGGTATCCCAGTCTTAAAATTTTTTCGTTCCCTTACCAACTGTCCAAGCTTGCTTCCCTCGTTCATTGATCTCGTTCCTTCATCTCCTTCATTGCAATGCACTTCATGTTGCTACAAAATCATAGAAAAACATGCCATAAAAAGAACAAAACAAAACAACAACAAAAACAAACTAAGAAACACAAACTAAGAAACAAAAACTAAAAGAAATGCCGAATTTATTTAACGTCGTCGGCACGACGAAGCTCCGTATTTTTAAGGTCGTTGGCACGACCCTAATGTTATCCGTATGGTGAAGGCTTGAAGCTCTTCACCATGAGCATCCAAAATAAGAGAGGTGGGGGCACAAAACTTCCAAGAGGAAAGTCTTGTGGAGGTGGAGATGGTTCAAAGGGAATTAAATGGTTAGGGAGCTTAGGATAGTCTTTTGGCTCCTCTCTCGTTTCCCTCAAAACTTCCGAAAACATTAGAGTTGGTTCACTAGGTGGGAGAAGGGGTGACAATGCCAATGGATAATGTAGCACTATCACCTCTTCCTCCATTTTTCTATCCTCTACAACCAACTCATCATCCCTTTCAAACTCAAAATCTTTTTTATTGGTGACTCTACTCACCGAATCATCGAGTTCAAGTTGGGATGGTGTGTTTTCGGAATCACGAGCTTCCATGCGGGCCAATACCTCTAATATGTTCCTCACATGCCCCTCAATGGCCTCAACACTAGAGGAGAGCTGGGTATCCGGCTCCTTACTAGTAAAGGAGTTCAAGTTTGCTATGGTATTTAAGACATCCTCACGTGTCAAACTTGAACTTCCTTGTTGGGCTTGGTTTTGGGGTATGGTATAGGGTGGTGATGGCCAACTAGGTTGCTCGTAATATTGGTTTTCCGGCTCATTCTCATACCACAAATTCGGACTACCACTCCATTCCGGATTATAAGAGTTGTGGTATGGATAGCATTCATGAGCTTCTTGCCCTTGAAAACCAATATCTCCTACCTCTTGATAGCACTCTTCATAGTACCCATGGTTTTGGAAACCAAGGGTTCTTTCTCGGTCATAGTGCTCTTCCCACAACAAAGGGCAAGATTCGGTAGGATGATCGGAATGACACATCCTACAAAACCTTGCTTGTTGAGCCTCTCTTCTCATCATGAGTTCCCTCACGGTGAGACGCTCCATAAAAAAAATTTTAATTTTTTATTTTTCAAAAGTTCGGAATCATAGTGCAAGGATTCTTGATAAAATAAATTACCAAGAACTCGAGCAATACCTACTCCAAACAAAAACAACCACCAAGTAGTGGAAAATAAAAACAACTAGCTAATACACAACCAAATACACCTAAATACTTAAGAATAAACGCCTCTTCCCCGGCAACGGCGCCATTTTGACAGGCGCGGGCGGTCGTCGCACCCGCGCGCCAAAAGATAATTTATAAGCCCTAAATGCTTAGTTTCTACGACTAGGTAGATAGTGGCAAATCGGGGTCGTCCAAAGAGAAGAGGGATCTTCCTAAGCGTCTAAGCACGCAAATGGTTGATACTAGGCTAGGAGTAAATATATATACACACACTTAAAAGCAAGTAAAGGGGGGAGGTTGGTTGGTTGGTTTCCTAAGTTAACAAAGATAACTAGCAACGTCAAGTGACTATGCTAATCATCAAACGAAACTAAAGAAAAGGGGTTTTAAACTACAAAGGTAAAATGCCTTGGGGGCAACGGATATCCACTTCCACATCTAATGTAGTTCATCGAATCATTCACACATTCCATCATATAGCATTCATGACCCAACGCTCACACACCCATCTAGCAAGTACCACAACACACACACCACAAAGAGTTCTAAGTTCATGCTCATAGATCTTCATGCAAAGGTGCTACGGAATTCGTCACGTTCCTACACCTAAGCAATTCAACCACACAAGCACTACCTATGCTCAAACCACTCATGGCACACATGCAGCGAAACACACCGTCAAGAGTACATAAACGCCAAATAACAAATGCTTCAAGCATGAGTTTAAATCACCTATTCAATACTTCAACTACTTGTCGTGGAGACTAAACTCCTATCCTTCTTAGTTCGTTGTTTGCGAGAGTGAGTTCGACATCTCTCGTCAAACCTCACCAATAGCTCCCGAGTCGCGACCACGACTCAAGGTGTCATTGGTGGCATTTAGCACGAAGGACCAACAAGCTTGGCAATGCCTATAACCACTACACCGTGACTAGGCATTGAACCAATTCATGCAATTACACGAGATTGGATGAACGTGCAACGCACATTCATCCGCGAGCATATGACTCTCTCGTTTGCTACACAAACGAACATGACGAAGAGTTCGACATCAATCACATTCTCCTAGCACATTGTCAACACACTAACACAATCAAAAGCTCTAATTCACACTCATACATTACTAACAAGAACAGGGGGGAAATTAACCCAAATCCCCCAAACCCTAGCTAGCAATTCATACAAGCATTCATATCATCAAGCTCTCAACAACATCAATGCAATCAACAATTAACATTCAAAGCACAATAAGAGCACAATAGCAAAAACATCAAATAGATAGATAGAAATGAGTTCTTGCTACATAGATAGTGGAAGCTTCAATCCTTTGCTCCCAAGAACAAGAACTACTCTAGAACAACAACAAAAGACATAATTAAACTAAGAGAAAGCTAAGAAAAGAAAAGAAGAAGAAAAACCTAGGTTTGAGCCCAAAAACCAGAGAAAGGCGGGCTGGAAAAGCTGGAGAAGAAGAGGGAAAGAGAGGGTATTTATAGTGCAAAGAAAATAAGAATGATTTCTGGCCGCCCGTTCGTCGCGACTCGCGACGGTGGTCGCGACTCGCGATGGCGTCGCGACGGGGTCGCGACGGCAGCCACAGTTTTGCATTGTTTCTTTGTCTTCTTCATAGCCATCCCTCTCACTCTTCAAGTCTTCAACAGCTCCAAAATGGTCTTCAACGGCCTCCGGTCTTCATGTCTTCGAAGTGAGTATCCAAAAGTCTTCGAAAGTATAGTCTTCAATGTCTTCCGGTCTTCGTTGGTTCCGTGTTCTTCCCTTGTCACACAAAATCCACTTAAAAGAGGTAAAAGAGTACAAAGTTGCTTTTACCTCTCCTAAGTGAATTTCAAGGTAAAACACAAGCTCTCGATAATAAAAGAGCACAAAAGTGATCCTAAATACTACTAAATAATGCGCCTAAAATGGACACATCACTAACACTTCAATCATGCCAAAATTGCATATAATCAAACAACCCATGGTATAAATGAGGCAAAACACAACATTAATGAAATAATAAATGCTCTCCAATAAATGAGCAAATAGAGAATCTCACCACATAAGTTTGGAAGCTTCAATCAATTGCTCCCAAGAACTATTTTAGCTAATACAAATCATACTAACCTTCATGGATGAATTCACACATAAACAAAGAGGGAAAAGGTGAAAGAAAATGGAGAACTAGGGTTTGGAGATGAGGAAGTTCGGCCAAAAGGGAGAAGATGAGAAGTGGGTGGCCAAAAATTCCTTTTATAGTACAAGAGAGAGGAAAAGAAAAGGCAAAAGGCAAAAGTGTAGTAAGACCCCGCCCGGGCGGGCAGCCCATTTTCACCCTTGTGTCGATTCCTCTTTGCTTTGTCGCCTTGCCTTCAAATCCTCGATTCTTCTTGTCTTAAATATTCAAAGCTAATATTCAAATCTTCAAAGTCTTCAAAATGTGATCTTCAATGGTCTCCGATCTTCAAATCTCGATGCTCTTCCTTTGTCACACAAAATCCACTTAGAAAAAGGTAAAAGAATGCAAAGTCGCTCTTACATCTTCTAAGAGAATTTCAAGGTAAAACACAAGCTCTTGATTAAAAAAAGAGCACAAAAGTGATCCTAAAAAGTCCTAAAATATGCACATAAAATGGACACATCAAACCTCCCTGAACTTAAACCTTACTCGCCCTCGAGTAAGAAAATATCCAAGCGCACGAAAGAATTGACGTATCCACATCCTAACTATTATTCCCCCAAGTTAATACCTCACAAAACTCTCAATATCACACATCTCAACGTTAAGTTTAAATGAGAAGTTTCCCACAACCCCCATTCCTAAATCTACCCAAACTATATCAACCTATCAATTCATTGATATCTCTAAAACATCTCCAAATCCCGAATTGACAATCCCAAATCCAATGGTACAAGGTGAAGCCAAAAACATGCATAAATTTCAAATACATACTCCTCTTTATACCAATATATCATCCTAAAAACTAAGTATATCAACAATCAAGAATTTCATAACTTACTTCGTTTTCCCCGCTAAATTTTCCAACACCAAGATGTTCCATGATGTTAGGCTACCCGATCCATCCATGTATCAACCGCAACCTTATAACTTCAACGCTGGTAAATGAGTAAAATTGTAGCATTTTTTTTCTTTCCTTCTCTCATTTTGCCTAGGAGCCCTTTTGGGTTTTCATCCTAACCACACATCATGTTTCTTTGCTCACATCTCACCTTTTTCTAGACTTTTAGCCTCTCGTTTTTGCCTAGGCCGCCCTTTTGGGATTTTGGCCTATCCGGGCCCCCAATGTTGCCTAAATTTCCCTCTCGGATTTTTAACTTTGTGGGTTTCTTTATATATATAGATTTATAAAACAAATTCATTTTCTATTTTTTTTAAAAAAAAATCAATTTTTTTCCGTATTTTTCCAATCCAAAGTAGCTAATTATATACATGGCAATCATTAACCCCCCCCCCCTCCCCACACTTAAAATCATACATTTCCCTCAATGTAAAACACATAAGGCAACACGTTTCAAGTATAGAGACAAAGGAAAAATAACTTACAAACTCTTGATGCAACGATTACCCCAAGCTCCAAGAACAAACTAGCTCCAAGAGTCCAATGAACAATTGACAATAGCACATCGCCACAAAAATTCCCACACCTCAAATCAACTAAGCACAAACACCAGTGATTGTGAAGAGGATAACTAGGAAGAACACCTTTCCAAGTGAGTCCAAGCAATTCGTTGCTTCCCAAGCGACCAATTCAACCCAAGAACAAATCCCGAAAAGTTATGGTTCTTGGATAAATTTTTGGATTTGAAGATTTAATGGGTTGGAGGATGGATTTGATGAATGGAAATGATTGAATGTTGGATAGGAATGGTGAAATTTGGAAGATTGAGATGGGTTATTTGGGGGAGTTCTTGAAATGGAGAAGAGATGAGATGGAGAAGAAATAAATGGAAAGAGGAGAATTTTGGGAGAGAAATCATAAATGTTAAAATAAATAAATAAATTGAATAGTGCCCGCTCATGTCGCGTGAGCAGGGCTTGACCGCTTGGGCGGGAATGCTCCCAGCATCCGTGGCCAGCCCTATTCTTCATCCCCTTTTTTTTTCATGGCCAATTTTTCCGTTCCAAAATTGTCGCTGATTCTCCAATGCTCGACCTATTTTGCTACAAAATCATAGAAAACACAACTGTGATAGAAATAAATTAAAACAATGAAAAATGACATCAAATTGCGATAACATCGACAAAAAGTCACGAATGACGATCTGGATGATCAAAACCAAGTTTATTTAATGTCGTCAGCACGACTTACTCCCCTTCTTGGAGCTTACTCACAAAATGAACCGAGATGATCAGTCCCCTTTCCCCGATCCAGGTCAAAACAATCGAGATTCACATCATCCCCCAACAAAACCTTCTTCAAACAGCTTAGGGTTTCTTCATGTTCCCTCAACATTTCCAACAACTCATCTTTTTTCTCCATGATGATCGCAAGCATGTGGGCATTTGTGGGTTTCTCTTCTTCTCCAAGAGTGTATTCGCCATTGTTGCTTTCCTTCAAGTTAGTACTAACAACATTTGAAATCAAAGCATCACTTCCGCCCACTAAATTCCATGGTCAATGTTCCTCTGTGCACGTCAATTATGGTCCTTGAAATCTTTAGAAATGGCCTTCCAAAAATAATAAGTTTAGCACTATTGTCACATCCCATTTCAATAACATAAAAGTCAGCGGGGAATGTCAAAGAATCCACTTTCACCAATACATCCTTCACAATACCTTTTGGGTATGTGCTAGAGTGATCGGCTAGTTGGATAAGAACCCCGGTTTCGTGCAAAGTGCCTAGATTTAGACTTTCATACAAGGAATATGGGATCACATTGATTGAAGCACCTAAGTCTAACATGGCTTTGTTAACACATATGCCTCCTATCTCACAAGGGATTGTAAATATTCCCGAATCATCACATTTATGAGGCATTTCATCATTAAACACGACGGAGACATATTCACTCTTCACACTCTTTTTCTTACTTTTCAATTGTTGTTTCCTATTGACGCTACACAATTTCTTCAGAAATTTAGCATACCTAGGAACCTTATTTAGAGCATTTAATAGTGGAATATTTACCTCACATCTACGAAAGACTTTGTAGATACCCTTAGTGTCCTCCTTGGTCCTCATATCCTATAATGCCTCCGGAAATGGTGGTTCTAGCGCATAGATAGGGATCTCCACCCCTCTTGACTTCTTCTGCAGTGGGGATGAGGTTTCGGGATTTGATCCCGGTCTTGGCACAAATGTCTCCACCTCAATTTCTTCTTCTTTGCTCTCTTTGGCCAACTCCTCGGCATTCTTGTCAAGGCCTTCTTCTTTTTCAACCACCCGCTCAACAACAACCCTTGTTTGGAGCTCCTTTACTTCCTTTCCACTTCTTAATGATATTGCACTCACATTTTGTCAAGGATTGATCTCTGGTTGGGAGAGAATTTTTCCCTTTTCCAGGGCCTCCATCCGATTCACCACTTGAGCTATTTGGCTCACTTGAGTTTCCAAGTTCTTGATGCTCGCCTTGGCGTCATCTTGGAATTTTTCACCTTTCTCTGCACACATGCTCAACTGGTGAATGGCTTGCATCACCTCAACCGATGAATGGCTTTCTCCGCACACAACCTCAGCCAGTGAATGGCTTGAAAAGCTTTCCAATTTTTCATCTTGGAATTTTTCACCTTTCTCCACACACATGCTCAACCGGTGAATGGCTTCAAGACAAGCCCTAAGACCAAGGGGAGAGCTCGGGTACCCAGCTCTCCCCTTGGTTTTAGGGCTTGTCTTGAAGCCTTTGGTATTGTTGTTGAGGTGGCCGGTAATGTTGAGCATTTTGGTCTCCTTGAGGGTTTTCATAGCGGAGATTTGGGTGATCTCTATTACTCGCATTGTAAGGCCAGTTTTAGTAGCCTTGGCCACATTGGTACCCTTGATTTCTTTGATATCCCTGCACACCTTGATAGCCTTGATAGTTTTGGTTACCTTAATAGCCTTGGTTACCTTGATACCTCATGGCACTCGTCTCCTCGACATAATCATCTTGCAAAGTAGGAAAAGAATCCGTAGGATGCGCCGAGTAATAAATTTCACAAGATTTAACATGTGGCACATTTTTAGGCTTGGTCATCAACGATTTCACCATAGAAGTAAGGGCCGAGACTTGGTCCTCAAGCTTTCCACTGTTGGAAGGGTCACTTGTGGGCATTGGATTTCTTCTTATCAAATTGGCCCTCGAGCTAAAGTTCCTTGACTCCTCTGCTAGCTCCTCGTATAATTGCATAACCTCCGTTGAAGTTTTGTTCCCAAGGGTACCACCACAAGAACTCCTCACTAGTCGTTGGTCCTCATCAAGAAGAACATTGTAGAAATAGTAGACCAAGTCTCCCTCCAAATATTCGTGGTACGGGTAACTTATGAGTAGCTTCTTGAATCTCTCTCAATAGTCGAAAATGGACTCTTCATTCCATTGGAGAATGTTACTTATGTCCTTCTTCAAAGCGGCGGATTTTGAGGCTGGGAAGTACTTGGATAGAAATTTTGTCTTCATGTTAAGCCAACTTTTGATGCTTTTGGGTGGTAGGTAGTGGAGCCAATCCCTTGCACCATCCCTCAATGTGAATGGGAATGCCTTTAACTTGTAGAAGTCTTCATCTACTCCGTGGGGGACCGTACCACCACACAAAAAATGAAACTCGGTGAGATGCTTGTTGGCATTCTCCCCAGGAAAATAAGTAGCATGTTTATAAACCCAGTCTTGAGCTCAAAGTGTCCATTAGGTCCAACCAAAGGATACTCAGTGTCCATCAGTTGTTGATCAAGGTTAGGAGACATAATGTCCCTCAACAAGGCTTGCCCCAAAGGAATCTCCCTTCCTTGGAGAGGAGGAGCTCTCCTTTAGAGAGGAGAATATTGAGGCCCTCCTCTCGGATGCTCATCTTCGTGCTTGTGTTGATGCTCCATAGAAGTAGAAGTATCCACAAAATGGTCACTAGGAGGGGTGTTAATCACACTTTCCAAAGAAAGCCTCCTAGCCCATCTCAAATTCAACTCTAACTCGGGGCCGTAGTGTAGGAGTTCTTGTGAAGAGGATCGCGTACAAAATCAAAGAACTTGAACAATACGTCTCCAAGCCAAGCAAAAATGGCTAGTCAACTAAGAAATCAAAACAAAAGAAAACTAAAAAAATATCTACAAATAGTGCATAATCACACATAATATGCCCAAACACTTAAAAAAATAAACGCCTCTTCCCCGCCAGTGGTGCCAAAATTTGGGAGGTCGTCATCGTACCTCTCAAATTTATATTTTTAAGCCCTAATGCTTCCTATCTATAATTAAGTAGATAATGGCAAGTCGGGGTCATCCACGAGCAGAGGGATCTTTCCAAGTATTTAAACACATATAGGAGAAAACATACTAGATATAAGCATATATAGATACATATAAAAGCATGTAAAAATGGGGGGAGGGGGGTTTGGTTGGTTTTTTATCCTAAGTTATAAAATTAAAAGAAAACAACTAGCAAAGCAATAGAACTATAATAATCATGCAACAACAACTGAATAGATGATTAAAACAACAATTAACAGAGCCTTGGGGGCAATCAACTTCCATTTCCTATCTTCCTATAGATCATAGGTTCATTCACTCATTCAATTACATTTATTGTCTAATGTTATCACTTCTCATTCGAAGATCAACATTCATTCCTCCTTTATAGTAATTTGCAAAGACAAACAACGACCATTTGCAAACCTCATTGATAATCACCCTA
This sequence comes from Rubia yunnanensis, assembly GCA_037428765.1. Lineage (NCBI taxonomy): Eukaryota > Viridiplantae > Streptophyta > Magnoliopsida > Gentianales > Rubiaceae > Rubia > Rubia yunnanensis. Next base: position 31,840,642 of record CM075067.1, on the reverse strand, counting down.
GACAAACAACACCATAGAGGTATTTCATCAATGGCATTTCACATGAAGGACCATAGGGTTGATAACAAGAAGTCTTCTACCAAAGACATAGTCATTTAACCAAACAAAGCATTTACTAGGCTAACCATAGAACAAACCACATTCAAGGTTCAACCTTTCTATGCATCTATAGGATAAATATGAGAACAATTCACGAGATGCTCATCTCCCTTCCTTGGAGAGGAGGAGCTCTCCCTTGACTTACTAGACTTTTTAACTTAGATCAGAATAAGCTACTGAATATGTTCTTTGTTGTTTGCATTTTTATTTTCATTAAATATGGGTTCCCTCCATTTTTGAGCACGGTTTTTCCAACAAGATCAATACATTGGCGTTAATCATTGAAAATTAAAAAAATATTTCAAAATATAAACCAATAAAAAAAACTTACAATAACAAACTGCTTCTCAATTTTTGGCTCAAATAAAAAACTTGGATAAATCATCATGAACTGCTAAATAGTATAATTTCCACTGAATATTTCTGTATGTTTAGCGAATGAATTGAGCAACAAATTTATAAGGATTTCCTTGAAAGCATAGATCAGACAAATTTCCATATAAAACTAAAACAAATATTTCAAAAATATAATATATTAACTAAACATATATAGGATGAATATTTATTTTGCACAACACATTCAATTAATATAACTATTTTATGTCTTAAAATAATTTATGTGAACAATACTTTATTCTATAAATGACATATACATAATACTTTCTTGAATTTTCAACTACTTCTCTAGAGGTTATCTACACTTCAATTCATTCAATAAAAATATTCTAATTAATAAATAAATAATAATTAATGATTATTAAGAACAATCTAATAATGTAAAATTTATATAAGGTAACTGTCAATTATGATATATATAATTAGATTTATAGCAATATGTTTAATTTAATTAGTGCATATATTTTCTCCACACCTACCATTGTCTTCACATGGTTTAGATATGTTTCCCGAGATTCATAGATCCAACTAACATTAATCAATCAACTTACGTTTATCAAATCAGACAAAAAACAAGAGCTCGTGAAGTAAGGAAATTGTTACGTGAGTAGAGAGGTTCCATTGGAGAGGGTTCGAGTGGTAATGGGTTCGAGTGGAAGGGTTCGAGTGGTACTGGTTCGAGTGGTACTGGTTCGAGTGGTACTGGTTCGAGTGGTACTGGTCCGAGTGGTAAGAGTTCGAGTGGAGGGGGTTTGAGTAGTACTGGGTTCGAGTGGAGAGGGTTCGAGTAATACTAGGTTTGAGTGGTACTGGGTTTGAGTGAAGAGGGTTCGGGTGGTACTGGGTTTGAGTGAAAAGGGTTCGGGTGATACTGGGTTCGAGTGGAGAGGTTCGAGTGGAGAGGGTTTGAGTAGTACCGGGTTCGAGTGGAGAGGGTTTGAGTAGTACCGGGTTCGAGTGGAGGGGTTCGAGTAGTACTGGGTTCGAGTGGTACTGGGCTCAAGTGAAGAGAGTTCGGGTGGTGATGGTTCGAGCGTAAAAAGTTCGGATGGTGATGGTTCGAGCGTAGAGAGTTCGGGTGGTGAGGGTTCGAGTGGAGAGAGTTCAAGTCAAGATTCGAGTGGAGAGGTTTGAGTAGTACTGGGTTCGAGTAGAGAGGGTTCGAGTGGTACTGGGTTCGAGTGGACTGGGTTTGAGTGGTACTGGGTTTGAGTGGAATGGGCTCGAGTGGTACTGGGTTCGAGCGGAGAGGTTCGAGTGGTACTGGGTTCGAGTACAGAGGTTTGAGTTGAGGTGGATGGTTGATGTTCGAGGGGTGGATGGTTTTAGTGGTACCGAGGTAGATGGTTGATGGATCGAGGGGTTATACCTCGAGGATGATTGTTGATGGTTCCAGGACCTTGAGGGTTAATGAATAGATAGAGAGGTTCGAGTGGGGTACTGGGTTCGAGTGGTAAGGGGTTCAAGTAAAGAGGTTCGAGTGGCACTGGGTTCGAGTGAAGAGGGTTCGAGTGGTGAGAGGTCGAGTGGTGAGGGTCAAGTGGAGAGGGTTCGAATAGGGGATTCGAATGGAAAGGGTTCGAGTGGTATTGGTTCGAGTGGTGAGGGTTCGAGTAGAGGTTAGAGTGAAGAGGTTAGAGTGAAGAGGTTTGAGTGGTAGGGAGGCCTCGAGGCGAATGGTTGATGTTTGAGAGGTGGATGGTTTGAGTGGTGGTGTGGTGGATGTTCAAGAGCTGATGGTTCCAGGGGTGATGGTTCCAGGAATGGATGATTGGTGTTTGAGGGATAGGAGGTTCGAATGGTGGTGTCGTGGATGGTTCGAGGGGTATATGCCTCGAGTGGTTCATGGTTTGAGAGCTAATGTGAATGGTTTGACGCTCTTAGTGGTATATTTTCTCAAGGGGTGGTTGCTTTCTCGAGGGGTGGTGTACCCTCGAGGACTGGTGTACTCTAGAGCGGTGGATGTGTGACCTCTCGAGGGGTGGTGTACCCTCAAGGGCTGGTACACCTCTCTCGAGACGTTGATGGCGTACCCTCGAGGGGTGGAAGGTGTCTCTCTCCAGTGGTGGATGGTTTACCCTTTCGAGAGGTAGATGGTGTACCCTCGAAGGGTGGTTAACAAACTTCTTGAGGGGTGGATAATACTCTCTCCAGTGGTGGATGATATATTCCTCTCGAGGGGTGGATCGTATTCTCTCCAATGGTGGATGGTACCCTCACCACTCGACTCTCACCACTAGAACCCTCACCACTCGAACTTCTCCACCCAGACCTCTTCACTCTAACCTTATAGTCGAAGCCTTTCCACTCGAACCCTTGAACCTCCTCTACTTGAACTCTTTCCACATGAACCCAGTACCACTCGAACATAGTATCACTCGAACCTCTCTACTCAAAACCTCCCCACTCAAACCCTCTTCAATTGATTCCTCATCACTTGAACCTCACCACTAGAACCTCTTCGCTCGAACCTCTCCATTCGAACTTCTTCACTCGAACCCTCTCCACTCAAACCCAGTATCACTCGAACCCTCTCCCCTCGAACATAGTATCCCTTGAACTTCTTTCGGACCCACTCTACTCAAACCCTCTCCACTTGAACCCTCTATTCGAACCCTCTACACTCAAACCCTCTATACTGAAACCCAGTACCACTCGAACTCCTATTACTCGAACCACTTGACTCGAACCATCTCCACTCGAAACCTCTCCATTCGAACCCTCTCCATTCGAACCCTCTCCATTCGAACCCTCTCCACTCGACCCCGTGTGGTAATGAAATTAGGTAATTGGAAGTACTATATATGAATAACATTCTAATAATATTAAATTTATGGAAGTACCAATTAATTATGATAAGTTACTTTCATATTTGGTAACAAAAAATCAAGTAAAAATCACAGTATATCTTTATCTCAAAAAAATAAATACATAAACTATGGTAAGTTGAAAAATAATGAATGCTACATTTATTGTTAAAAATAACTTAATCAAAATCATTACATGGTACGGATTTAATTACTACACTATTTTTGGTTTAAAAGATACATTTTGGGAAACGAAATATAAATATGAATATATATATATATATTCAATAATGACTTCTTAAAATATATACAACTTCTAAAAATATATTTAAAACCACAAACATTCCATACCAAAGTATATAAATACCAGTAGTTAAAAACATAAAAATCACATAATTCAATTCTTATAATATTAAAGGTGAGATAAATCTTTATTTCATTTTTTTGCATACGTTGTAGAATATTTTACAACAACTAATATTTGTTTTCATGGTCCAGATGCTACAACTACAAAAATGCAATGGCTACAGACAAGGCAATTGATGAACTCAAAAATGCCGATAAACCTTGGGTTTGAACCATTACAAACAAAGATAAATTCTCGGGCAATATGCAAATATAACCCTATATGTTGGAGAAAGTGAAAATATAACCCTGAGTTATTTTTTAGTGCAAATATAATCCTAACTATTATACATATGTGCAAATATAATCCTAAAGCCATTATTTCCGCCATTGACTGACTAGGGTTATATTTGCACTTTCAATTATCGCAGGGTTATATCTGCACTTTCATTATTGCAGGGTTATATCTGCACTTTCATCAATTATATAGAGTTATATATGCACTTTTCTCTAAATTGTCTCCATACCAAAACCCTAGCAAATTCACCAAATTGCAAAAATTCACATTTGCAGATGATGAGGTAAACATCAATTGCCTATGTTTCTTGCTATTTTCATCCAATTGCGTTTTGTTACAAATTAGTGAAATTTATTGTGCATGGGTAAGATTACTTCTATACTGCTTGGGACAGTTTCTGATGGTTTAGTACTCTCTCTGTTTCACTATGTTTGGCACCATAGGTTTAAGTGTGCCAAACATAAGAAAACAGAGGTTGTAATTGTTTTTATTTGAAATAGAGTGACACGTGCACTGAGTGATCACTCATTTTGGCTCTTTTGCAATTTGAATTTGTTGGTTTTGCTTATTTTTCCAACATGTGAGGTGTTTTTGGAGTTCACTTGTCTTGTCATATTTTGGTTCTTGGTTTATGTGTTAATCTGTAGTAACAGTCAGGTTATATATTACGAGAAAACAATCAATTTACATCTTCAACCTAAACTAAAAGGGAACTACAACACACATAATTCCATTTTTATATGGTATGAACATCTTTTGAATATGAATATATATATATATATATATATTCACATTATATGTGATTTATCATATTTATATGTTGTTATTTCTTTGTTTGGTTCCTTGCAAAGTAATTATTTTTATATAGCTTCTTTGCCTTTTGCAATACATCTAAAAACTACTGCAAAAATTCAAACTTTGAAGTTTGAAACCTTATTAACTTTATTTTTCCATTATGCCCTTATAAGCTATTTAGTTAGACAATAAAATAATTGGATAACACAAAATCTAATGTTTTTTTATTATGCTATTTGAATTTTGCTTTGTTACTGTGGGTATTGTATGGTTTATTCCTTTGTTGAGGTTCTCATTAATTATTTGTATTGGACTTGTCATGCAATTGAAATTTATGCAACAATGTGGAATTTTTTGTTGGCCATACTTGGTACAATATTTGAACTATGATATCCGTACAAATCTGTATGTTTTATACTTCATATTCACCTTTTGAGACCTTAATGTTTTTTTAATTTTCTTTTTGTAGAGTGCTAGGGCCGAGGGGATAATGTTCAATAAAATATTATCCACTATGAGTAGCAAATTACAGTTGGACAAATTATCCTTCATTTCGACTTCAATTTAAGAAAACAACTTTGTAAATTTGTAACTACCAGTACCATTGATAATATATCATTGTACAAATTTTCTATAAATTGCAAGCTTATTAAGTAGTAAAACAAGATCTTTTGAGCTACAATACCATCTGATCAGCAAACCAGAAAGTCTCTACTTGCAATGTTCACGTCTGTCCTCAAAATATCCATTTAGCCTTTAATATGAACATTACATTTTATTCTTCTTTTTATATCACGTACATGGAATATCTAATTATAACGAATTTTTAAAATTAACATACATTGAATAATTTTTGTATATTGGTCTGTACAATGGATATCATAACAAGTTAACTTTTAGAAAAAAAAAGTGTTTTTATAACCCTACCTAATTGATATAAGTACTAATATAACCTTTCAATATTCGAAAGTGCCAATATAACTCTATCTAGTTAGTGAAAGTGCCAATATAACCATATAAGTTTTAAGGATGTGCTGATATAACCCTACAAACATTAGAAATGTGCTGATATAACCCTACAAACATTAGGAATGTGCTGATATAAACCAATAAGATTGCATAATGTGCTGATATAACCCTACATGTTCCGGCGGCGGTCCGGCGAACTATGAGGGTAAAATTGTCCACCTCATTTCAGAGTTAGCCCAAAGGGTCTTTTGGTTAATTTACATAGAGTCAATGCCAAAAAATTGAGGTCAATGCCAAAAATAGGGTCTAAGGGTTATATTGACACTTTCATTAACTAGTTCGGGTTATATTTGCACTAAAAATTATCATAGGGTTATATTGACACTTACTCAAGTAGATAGGGTTAGATTGGCACTTATCCCTAACTTGTATTGTTTAGGTGTCGATTTCAATCTCACCTAATAGATGAGAGTGGAAAGATCACAGCTTCTTTTTTTGGTGAAAATGCAGAAAAATTATTGGATCTCACTGCTGAACAAGCAATAAACAATGTTACTAAGGTTTGATAAATTTTTCATAAATTTATACATTACATATGTAATATTTTTAAATCTACTTACCAACTGTATCTACACTTATTCATTTTTAATAGGATTATATTGAGAAACGCAATAATGAAATTGCAAATACTGAATACATAGTTCAAGTAAAAGTTGCTATGAGAGAGGGTGAAATTGAACCAAGATACAACATTATATCTCTCGGAGACAAGGTTGAAATTGAAGAAGAAGAAAATGACATGCTGGAATTAGAAGATGGAGTTCTAATTAAACAAGTTTATGATATACAAAAAGATTCTAAAGGTAAATTCTTAAACCAATATGTTATACAAATTTCTTTTTAATAAGCTAATAGTTTGTTTCTTTATTGTTACATAGTCAAAACTCAAGAGGAAGAAATAAAAAGGTCCAACTTAATTTGATGTCAAGTCTTGAAAGTGATGAACTTGAAAGTAAAGATGAGGAGCAACCAAACTCAAGGACAATATCGATGACATAGGTTTCAAAATTTATCCATTATCGAGGATGATCCTTATTCCATTATATTTCTCTATTTCATATTTCTCTATTTCTCTATTCCATTTTAGTTTATTGTTTTGAGTTTAATTTGAATCATATTTATCTTTTTAATTTTAGTTTCCTTTTTTTAATGAATAATTATATACATTTTTTTACTAACAGAATGATGAGATATGTACTGATTGCATTAGTTAGAGAATAAATTTCCTCTTAATTACTATAATGTTTACCTTTTTAATTATTCTTTTAACTTAATCAAGTACTACTTGATTTATTTGAGAAACTCATAGACGGATTATTATAATAAAAATAAAAGATAATATTTCATACTAGACTGACTAACAAAGTTTATTAATTCTAATTTTCACTTTAAACCTTGGTCGTTGGAAAGACCGTCTTTCAAGAGATAGACTCATTATATTTAAAATTTAATTTTAGTTTATACTTAAGAGTCCGTCTCTTGAAAGACGGTCTTTCCATAAGCCATGGAAAGATCAAGGTTTAAAGTGCAAATTAGAAAAAATCAAGATACATGATAGAATGATTTGCCGTAATTAATTGTATTATTGATAACTAAATATATAGAGAGTACAATAGAGGTATAATAAGAAAAGAACTCTAATCAGAATAAATCATAATCTAATCAGGAGTCTGATTTAGTCTAACACCCCCCCTCAAGCGAAGCGTCGGATGCTCGCCGACGCACAGCTTGGACCTGAAAAACTCGAACAGCGGACGAGAGAGCCCCTTGGTGAAAATGTCTGCAATCTGAAGAGAAGTCGGAACATGAGCAACGCGCAGCTTTCCGGATGTCACCAACTCGCGAACAAAATGATAGTCGATGTCGATGTGCTTCGCCCGCTTGTGCGCCACTGGATTCTGAGCCAAGAAGATAGCACTACTATTGTCGCATAACAACAGGGGAGAACCAGAAAGGGGAACCCGAAGATCACGAAGCAAATGAGTGAGCCAAACCACTTCCGAGGCAGTGTTGGCAAGAGCACGGTATTCAGACTCAGTGCTAGAGCGAGAAACAGTGGGCTGTTTCTTGGCACTCCAAGAAACCAGATTCCCACCAAGAAAAACCGCATAACCATAAGTGGACCGACGAGTCTCCAGACAGCGAGCCCAATCAGCATCAGAGTATCCTAACACATCAGAAGTACTAGCAGAGCAAAATCGGAGACCAAAATGAAGAGTGCCACGAACATATCGCAAAATCCGAGTCACAGCAGCAAAATGGTCATCTCTAGGATCCTGAAGATACTGACTCACCGTGTTGACCGAGAATGCCAAATCTGGGCGAGAGATGGTGAGATACTGGAGGGCACCAACAAGAGAACGATAAAGTGTAGGATCCCGAAATGGAGGACTGGTAGAGCTGTGAAGCTGAGAACCAGCAACAAATGGAGTAGAAACTGGTGCCGCATCAGACATACCGGCCCGATTCAAAATATCCCGAGCATACTTTGCTTGGCCAAGCAGTAATCCTGAGGAGGTAGGCGAAACTTCAAGACCAAGAAAGTAATGAAGAGCACCAAGATCCTTGATCGCAAACTCCCTGTGTGTTCGATCAATGAACTGGCGAAGAAGAGTCGAGTTATTGCCTGTAAGAATGATATCGTCCACATACACAAGTAGGTACAGTAATGACGACCCTCTCGAAAGGACGAACAAAGAAGTATCAGCTGAGCTGCACCGAAAACCAAGCTGTGTCAGATAACTGCTGAAACGCTGGAACCAAGCCCGGGGAGCCTGCTTAAGACCATAAATGGCCTTTTTCAAACGACAAACATAGTCTGGATGGACAGAATCCTGATAACCAACGGGCTGCTTCATGTAGACAGGAACATCAAGAACACCATTAAGGAAAGCATTCTTGACATCCAACTGATGAAGTGGCCAGGAACGCATGGTGGCTATGGCGAGAACCGTCCTAACAGTGGAGGCTTTGACCACAGGACTGAAAGTGTGGTCAAAATCAAAACCTGGAATCTGCGAGAAACCCTGCGCCACAAGTCTAGCTTTATGACGCTCAATAGTGCCATCTGGTCGATACTTGAGCCGATAGACCCATTTGGAGCCAACAATGTTGACATTTGAAGGTCGAGGCACCAAATCCCAAGTGTGCTGACCACGGAGAGCATCCATCTCATCATCCATGGCTGAAACCCAGGCTGGATCCTGAAGAGCAGTGCGATAATCAGTGGGTTCTGTCTGAGAGAGGAGTGCAGCAGTGAGACCATGAGCAATAATATCCGAATAATCCCGCCGCTGAATGGCACCAGTAGAAGACCGAGTGGCCATCCGATGAGTACGAAGCTGGGGCGGCGAATCTGGAGGAGTCGAACCAGCTGATGACACGGAGGAAGATCGAGCTGTGCTGACCGGAGAGTGGTCGTCGGAAGTCACCGGAGAAAGAATAGTCGATACAGGTTGAGACGTGGTGGCCGGTGGCTGAGACGGTGGCTGAGGAGTGCTGGCCAGCGGCTGAGATATGGTAGGCGTTTGACGAGGAGCCGGGTCCAGGTCGGCCGTCCAGATGGAAGATGGTGGTGAAGGAGGGGCAGCTGGAACAGGCATAGACACAGGCGTGGTGGCCCCGGCTGATGAAGTAACAGTTCCATCAAAAAATGATGAAATCTCCAGATCTGAAATCGAACGACTGTCCGTGGAAGCTGAGACATAAGGGAAGAAAGTTTCATCAAAACGAACATGGCGAGAGATATAGATGCGCCCAGACGTCTGGTCGAGACACTGGAAGCCCTTGTGACGAGGGCTATAGCCAATAAAAACACAGGGAATGGATCGGGGTGCAAACTTATCAGTAGCAGTGGCACGCAGACATGGAAATGCACGGCAACCAAACGGGTGAAAGAGAGTATAGTCAGGCACATGACCAAAAACAACCTCAAAAGGGGAGTTGCCACTCATAACTGAACTAGGCAAACGGTTAATAATGTAAACCGCAGAGGAGAAAGCTTCCACCCAATAACAGTGCGGCACAGAAGAGTGAAAAAGCATGGCAAGACCAGTCTCTGTGATGTGACGATGCTTCCGCTCGGCCCGGCCATTCTGAGCAGGTGTATAAGGCGAGGACATCTGATGGTGAATGCCACATGATATGAGATGAGTCTGAAGTCGGTGGTTAGTAAACTCGGTGCCACCATCGGTCTGAAAATTTTTAACCCTGGCAGAAAACTGATTCTCAACGAATTTCTGAAACTGGATAAAAGTGTCATAGAAATCCGACTTATGCCGCATCGGAAGAAACCATGTGAATCGCGAAAAATCATCAATGAAGACGGCATAATAAGAGAAACCATCGACAGATAAAACAGGAGCTGGTCCCCACAAATCACAATGTACTTTATCCAATAAACCAGTAGCGCGCTTGTCACTGGGGGAAAAGGGCAAACGGCTACTCTTGGCCATCTGACAAGGAGAGCAACTGACAGGTGCAGGCATAGCCGAAGTGACAGAAATAAGGCCCCGTCGATTCAATAACTGAACAGTATCATGAGACACATGACCAAGGCGAGAGTGCCACTGCTCAAAAGAAGCATGAAGCTTTGTAGAGCGTAGTTCGCCTAAAAAACTGGAATCACCAGTCTCAAGAAAATAAAGACCAGACTTATGACGGCCTTTACCAATTATCGTCCCTGTAATCTTGTGCTCAATGGAAAATGCCTCGGCGTCAAATATAACACGAACAGGTAAGTCACGAGTAAGCTTACTAATGGACAATAAACTTCTAGTAATCTTAGGGACCACAAGGACATCATTAACAGAGAAACCAGATAAATGACATTGGCCGATGTGAGAAATAGATAATGATTCACCACTTCCAACAAGAATAGAATCAGAACCACGATAACGTTGTACCTGATCAAGATGACTGGTGCGAGCAGTGATATGAGATGTAGCACCTGAATCAATGATCCACTGATTCGACGAAGAATGGCGGTTGTGACCATTCAAATCGGCCTGAAAAAATGCCTTGTCCGCAACCCAATTAATAGAGCAATCTTCCCGAGATGTAGGGCCCAAATAAACCATATCAAAAGACCAAAAATTGCACAGAAATTGACCGGGTGCTGATGAGAATATGATAAACTCGTGAGAAAACACCTTAACTCGCGAGAAACAACCTCAGAACGCGACAAATTGAAGAATATCGCGATACGGTATCTGATCGCGATTAATTCCGAAAATATCGCGAGATAATGACCGTATCGCGAGACGGTATCTCCCCTTTGGTTCGCCCGTTGGTTCGCGCGTGCGAAGACGCGCCTTCAATGGACGCGCGCGTGATCTTCACGCGCTCTTCTGTGAGTCTGTGCGTGTGGACACGCGTCGTCTTCTTCTTCGACAGAAACTCTTCGTTGACTTCTCGTCGCCGGAGTTGTACGGAGCTGAAGATCCGGCGCTTACTAATGAAGATGGTGCTGAAATCCGGCGCTGGAAGACGAGGGTGACGAAGCGCTGGTGACGCCGGTGACGAAGCGCTGGTGACGCCGGTGACGAGCCGCCGGAAATTTGTCTGGTTTCAAACCTAATCCCCTTCGATTCGATTCCAGGCTGGTGGATCTCGGTAAACCGTAAAAAAAAATGTTTGGAGCTGGAGGCAGAGTGATTAGCAGGCTGCGGGAAGTTGCCGGGATGTGATCGAAAGTTCTGGGAAGTTGCCGGAAGTTGCCGGGAAGTTGCCGGAAATTTGTCGAAAATTATTGCCTTGATCGGAACGTGTGATTAATGATTTAGGATCAGAACTTGCTCTGATACCATGATTTAGTCTAACAATACATTTTTTGGGTTGCATGAATTGAGTTATAAACTTTATACCTTCTACACGTTGTATAATAAAATTTTAATATTGCAACTAAGATCTTTTACCTTTTATTATTCTAGTTAAACCCTGTCTTTCCCAAGACTTTGTCTATACTTAATCTCTGAAATCTAAAAATAAATTTTATTCAAATTAAAATATTTTATTAAAAATACCGCGCGAATATATTAATTTATATTTATGGTCAAAATTTATAAACTTTAACTCTCAAAAAGTAAATAAGCAATTTAAAGTGGAAATGTTTCTTCATTGCTAATATATTGGATCGAATTTTATTGTTATATTGTATATATATTGGAACACTTTTCAGAATCGCGTCCTAATTCATATCTATTAGGACGCTTCTTATTAAAATGTTCTTAGATAAGTGTTCCAATAGACCTGTTTTTGTATTCAATGAGAACATAGTTAATGTTAAGAATAAAATAATTATAAAAAATGGACGATAACTTAGTGGATGGTGACGAGATTAACGGTGAATTTTCTGGCCATTGGACGACGATTTTGACTTCGTCTCCGGTCTAGCCATCAGTTGAACATCGGTTTTGACACCACCATTTTTGCAGCTCCGGAAAATTGATAGAAAAATAATAATTCTGAAACCAGCTCATTTAGAGAGTCAACGCCATCATCAATTTTTAACATCATTTTTTAACATCATTTCAGAACCTTCACCATCATACCCATCAGTAAACACCACCACCATCGTACCCATCAGTAAACACCACCACCATCGTACCCATCAATAAATACCACCAATATATGAACCAACAATACGACTAATAAACAACACCCATATTCCTAAAATATTTTGAAATTAATCTTTCTGTACCAATGTATTAATGTTGGCTTCCGTTCAACTCTCCATCATCATCGCGTCGCCGACGTCTTCTGGGCGGGGAAACATTGCGGTGCCGATGAATCATAGTCGCTCGGTAATGGAGAGAATTTTGGTGAGGATTCGATCAGTGAATGGAATAATTTGGGATTTGTGAGACAAAACCGGGAGAATCTAAGGCAGTCTCGGAGAGAAATCTAAGGAAAGTTGGGAGAGAAGAAATTGTGATAAGAGTGGTACGGACTTGGGATAAGAAACTACAAAATCTGGAAATTTGGGATTTGAGACAGGGAAAATCACAGAAATTTAAGGCAATCAGGGAGAGAAATAGAAGGAAACCAGAGGGAAATCTAAAGAAATCTAGGAGAGAAAATTTGAAATAAGAACAATAGAGATTATCTATCAATAGCTGGTTAGATGTAGAACGGATTAACGGCTGTAGAATAATGGCGGTTGAACCGCCGTTAAAAATTATTACATTTGAATATAATTCCCCCGGTGCACTTTTCAAGTCATATTCTCAGTAGTTTAGAAACTATGGTTGTAGAGAGAGATTCTGGAAATACAAATTTTTTTATAAATTTATAGACAGTACATAGTAGTTTTTATCTTAAATATTATAAATTTTTTAATAAAATTTAAGTATTATATTTTATTAGTTAAAACAAGTAATAATATGTATTTTAATGTGAAAATAAAAATATATGATATAAAAATATTTTTAAAATATCTAGTACTTCATAAGAAGTATGTAATTTAAGAAATGTAATATATAAGGTAAAAAAAAGTTGTTTATCCATAAGATTAAGAATAGACCGTCTGACCCTCTCATCCCTAAAAACAAGGATAGTGGATTTGATTTTATCTTTTAATTGTTTAAAATAAAAAATACCGATATGCTCACTAATTAATTAATGGGGATACCGTGAACATTGTATTCCATTGTATCATATAAGAATTGACATTTGAAATAAAAGGTTCCAACTTCGGAACATCAATAGTCAACAATTTTGAAAAAAAAAGAATTGTCGTACAACAAAACCGTTACTTACTACCCATGTCTAAGTATCTATTCTGAACTTTGAAAATTTCAGAGGGAAGGGAGAAAGGTCAGATTTAGAAATTTTTTTTTAATAAAATCCCACAAAATTTTCATTAATCACATAGTTAATCCTATAAATAAAAACATTACCTAAATACTTCACGTGTATTAGGATTTTTGTTAATTATATGACTAAATTATTTTTTGGTCCCTAACATTTGATGAAATATCATCATTTGGTTCCCAAGGCCAATGCCGTATTTTTCCAGAAACTAACAAATACAAATTATTTGTTTGGTTCCGAAGGTGATTTTCAGGTATACCTGGAGGGTATTTCATAATTTTACTTATTAAAAAACCTGAAAAATGACATTTAGCCATAAAATCATCATGAGCGCAAAATTTAGTCCTAAAACACGCGTGAATCCACGTGCGTCTTCTTCCTCTGCCGCGTGTGGATTTCACGAGCGTCCCTCTTCCCTTCGTTCTGCTGCTCTTATCTTCACCTACGGCACCCGGAAGCGCGGCTTCTCCAACCACAACCTGACAGAGGAGCTCTTTGCTTCCGAAGATGTCGTTGGAGAATGCACCACCGTCGGGCCCTACCCACTCGTCGTTGGGAATACAATCGCTCCTTCGCACAACCGTAGGGCCCTAGGGAATGCAACCGCAATTGGTTTTAGGCCACTGGCTGGCCTGGTTGGACGAGCGGCGGAGAGGTGGTGGAGTGTGAGAAAATTGAACGACGGAGAGATGGTGGAGTGTGGCTCGCCCACCGGAGCTTCGCAGAGCTGGCGCACTTCTAGGGCGGCGCCACCGCGCCGCCGACTTCGCATCAGGCAATGGTGAAGTTGGAATCGAGAAGGTGTTTGATTTTTTAACACAACAGGGGTATAATGGTTATTTACATACTTTGACCAGTTTTACTATTGAATTTACCTGAAAAACACATTCGGGGACCAAATAAATCATTTTGTATTTGTTGGTTGTTGAACGAACACAGTATTGATCTTCGAGATCAAACATATTTCAAGATGCTATTTAGAGGATCAAAAAAATAATTTAGTCTAATTATATTTTGGTCCAATCTTATCATAAGATGGTCTTAGCTAGAAGAGACTAGTTTAAACTTCATCCAAACTCGTTTTTGTCTGAATCTTCGTGGAAGAAGAAGCTCTATGTAAGTGCACATTTCTCTTTTCACTATACAATCGTTTATCATGCAAGAAAAATAAAAGTACTTGAATAAGTATATTGATGTCCTTATCAAACAGATAAATAAATATAATAGAATTATGAAAATGAGCAATGTCTTCCAACAACAATTCTTTCGTGATGCTTAATGATTTTTTTAAAAAAATTAACCCATATTAATAGGAGGGATATGTATTAGGTTCCCCAAACCTAAAAACGGCAAAAGATTCTTTTACAAAGTTTTGCTTCAAAATAATTTTGAAAACTTTGTACAAAAAGATAATATGTAGTTGTCAAAATTTCTGACCGAAAATCTACTTAGGGCCTTTTTGTCGATGATTCCATTTTCCATGTCTCCACCCCTCGTGTTAACATGGGTAAATGGCCAGATCTCCAAAAAGGCTCTATGTAAAAAACGATTCGAGTGCTGGAAATCTGGTTTCCATCTTGTGTCTCGTCATCTTCTCTGCCACCTAGTTCGAGTGCTCGGGGATCGAGGGCTCGTGGGCTCGAGGCTCATGGACTCTAGGGGTTAATGGATCGGGGCTTGATTGCTCGATGCTCGGTGCTCAATGTCTCGGGGGTCGAGTGCTCGAGTGATCGTGGCACGAGTCAGGAGGTTCTTGGGCTCGAGGAGTGTCCTCGAGCCTGGAGGTTCGAGGGCCTGATGGTTCGAACCTCGAGGCCTGATGGTTCGAGTTCTGGTGTGCGGTAAATACACCCTGGTGTGCGGTGGACCTGGATTCCACCAATGTTCCATCTTGTGTTTCGTTACCTTTGCCGCCACCAATTGATTCGAGTGCTCGAGGTTCTAGTGGTCGAGGCTCGAGTGCTTGATGATTTGTAGGCTCGAGGGCTTGATGCTCGATGGCTTGATGGCTCGAGGGCTCGAGTGCTCGATGGTTCCAACCCGCATTTTCATTTTAAAATCAGTAGTATCCATTCAAGATTCTAATGGCAGGTATATGTTGTTTGTCAAGAGCTAGAAGTCCCTTGGTTTTCTGATCAAGGTCATGGTAGTTTAGAACTTTTGGTTCCTTATTCCTTCCTAGTTTACTTAATCTATCAGCAACAATATTTCCTTCTCTTAGAGTGTGTGTAATTATGAGATCCCCCATCCTTTGTTTGATTTCATATGCTAAATGATACAGTTCTCATGGGGCTTTAGTAGGGTCTTTCATTAGTTCCAGAATATTGGCACAATTAGTTTCAAGGGAGAAAGCGTTTAGGCCCAGATCAGCTGCAAAAATTAGTCCTTCTTTTAGACTTAGGAGTTCAGCTTGGAAACTAGTTTTTGCTCTAACTGATTTATGGCATGCCTTAAGAAATGTTCCATATGTATTCCTGATAACTATCCCAATACCACAGTCTACCCCCTGCTTCCATGATGCATCAAAGTTGATTTTGTATTCCAGTTTAGGTTTAGACCATGTGATGCATTTAATTTTGGGTACTGTTGGTTTTTTCATAGGTGGGATTAGACCAATTTGAACCCAGTGATGATCATTTATCTCTGTACTAACCTCTGGTTTGGTATAGAAGATGAGGAACATGTCTCTTTTGATGTTATCAATCATTTTTCCCTATTTGGTCTAATATTATAAAAAAATGAAACTGTTTCTAGCTTTCCAGATTTGCCAACAGATGAGAGAGGGAAAGATAGTGATTAATGTGAAGTGTATTTTTTTCTCTCCATTATAAGACCAGTAATGTGAAAGTCTGTCAAAGATGGAGTTGAAATGTTGGTGTCTCAGTCCTATCATCTGGTCAAAGAATATCCACAAGTCTATGGCTAGAGAACAATCATTGAAGTAGTGGCTAAGTGTGTCAATGTTGTTGCAAAGTCGGCATTTAGGTGCAAGTGAAATATTGCTGAAATTGAGTACGTCATCAAAACGTAAAATTGCATTTGAAAGTTTCCACATAAACATAAAAAATTTCTTTGCCAGTTTTGAGAACCATACCTTCTTCAGAATTCTAATTTCTTATTTTTTGTGAGGCAACTATCTTGTATGCAAACTTGAAACTGAACTCTCCATTGTTTGATGGCTTCCATATTAATCTATCATGTCTGAATGGGTGTACCTGCAGCTCCATCATCATGTGGAATATGTGATTAGGTAATGTATTAAAAACATCTAGGAAACTTGACTTCATGTTTAAAAAATGTTGGATTGTAGTGTAGGGTGGAACCACTGTATATATAGATGGGTCTACATAGTCTTGCAGTGGTTCCATACCAGTCCAGTTGGCAGTGAAAAGATTTGCTAAACCATTGCCATGTATTATCCTTGTTTACTGGATAACTCATCTTTGTAATGCTTCTCCACACTTTTTTAGGATCATATTCATGCTCTCCCCAGAAGAAATTGGATATTTTCTTGTTTAGTTTCTTTATTACTGATTGTGTTGGGGACATGACAACCCATAGATGCTGTGGGAGAGCAAAAATGACAGATTTTATAAGTGTGAGTCTTCCAGTAGTACTAAGCCATTTGTTTTTCCAAGATTTCAGTTTTATCTCATATTTTTCCATTAGGGGCTGAAAATGTATCTCTTTTGTAATGCCAGTGTAGATAGGGCACCCTAGATATGTAAATGGAAAAACACCTCTGGACATTCCTAAAGAATTTCTGATCATCCTTAGATGTGTTAAAGAGGTATGTTTACTTATGAAAGAAATTACTTTTTCCATAGTTAATCTACTGGCCACTGCATTCCTCAAAAACATGTAAGAATGCTTTGATTCTTTTTATGGAAGTCTTAGTGGCCTGAAAGAAGATGATTGTGTCATTTGCATAGCATAGATGTGAGACAATGTTTTCATATGCAGGATTTTTAAAAAGATTGATCTTCTTATTTTGGAAACAAAAAGTCAAGCTTCTAGAGAAGGATTCTGAAAAAATATTGAATAGTAAGGGGGATAAAGGGTCTCCCTGTTTGATTCCCCTTGAAGCTTGGAAAAAACCTACTGGTTTGGAATTGATAATAATAGAGAACCATGCACTAGATAAGTTATTTAGGATCAAATTGATGAATTGGTCCTGGAATCCAAATTTCCTTAAATTTTGACTAAGAAAAGACCATTTAACCCTGTCAATAGCCTTTGTTAGATCTAATTTTAGGATAAAGTTAGGGGCTCCTTGTTTATTATTTATGTATCTTGCCATTTCTTTGACATAGATGACATTGTCAGCTATTTCTCTGTTGTTTAGAAAGGCTGACTGATTTTGTGAGATCAGTTTTGGCAAGATAACAGTTATTCTTTGAACAAAAAGTTTATAGAAAATTTTGTTAGTGAAGTTAGAAAGTGATATGGGTCTGAAATCAGCAAAGGATATAGGGATATCCTTTTTTGGTATCAGGCATATCCAGGTACTTGAAATTCCAGCAGGAATTTTTGTGCCTGACATGAAATCAGAGACTGCTGATAGCAGATCAGGCCCTATTATGTCCCAGAAAGTTTAAAAAAGTTGGCTGAGAATCCATCAGGGCCAGGGGCTCCACTCTGATTCAAGGAGAAGACTATTTCCCTGATTTCATCCAAAGTTGTCGTTTTGAGCATTTGTGAATTGTCATTACTATCAAGGATCTGGGAGATCTGGCTTAAAAAGTGCCCTTGAAATTTGTCATCTCTAGGGTTAGAGTCATCAGTCAGTAGGTCTTGGTAAAACTGAATTGCTTCTTTTTCAATCTCCAATGGACTGTTTGTCCATACACCTTCTGAGTTTTTTTTTATCTTTGAGATGTTTTGTTTCTGTCTTCTCTGGTTTAGAGTTGAGTGAAAATACTTAGTATTTTCATCTCCTTCTTTAAGCCATTTTATGTTAACTTTCTGTTTCCAAAATATTTTTTCTTCAGTTAGTGCTCTCAGTAGCAGTGCATTTTTATGATTAAGCTCTATGAGGTCAGATTCTGAATGTATTCTGAGTTCCTCTTCAGCCTTTTTGACATTATCATTTATGTTACCAAAAACTTCCTTATTCCATGTTTTTAAAACCTGCTTCAGTCTTTTTAATTTCAGAAAGAATTTTAGCATGCCAGTTTCTGATATGGTTTGTGACTAGTTAGTTTCAATGATCTGTTTCAGTTGAGGTCTATTTATCCAAGCATCTAGGAATCTAAATGGCTTAGGTGATGAAGCAATTTTACTCCATATGGTTAGTAGTAATGGGCAGTGATCAGAGGTGTGTTTGTTGAGTGTGTGCACTGAGTTGTTTGGAAAATTTTCATTCCAGTCATGGTCATTTAGAGCCCTGTCAAGTCTTTCTAATGTAGGAGGTCTTCTCTTGTTTGACCAAGTGAAGGTATTTCCCACTGTATAAAGATGTGATAGTTTTTGGCTTACTATGAAATTAGAGAAATCTCTAATACTTTTTACGTTAGGCTTATTGAGACCCTTACATTCTGTTATGGAATTTATGACATTAAAATCACCAAGATTAAAATCACCAATTTATGGCATTAATTTATCTTCAATCTATCAAGTAAAGATTAAAATTGAACAAATGCATCTTCTTATATTTTGGAGACCGACCCTATTGCTACATACAATGCGGTTGAACTATTTGGTCAGAAAAAATTTTGGCCATATTATAGACAAAAAATTCTTCTCATATACACCCCACATCCCAGTAAAAAAGACATATTTACTTTTTCACGATCTCCAATGATCATGTTTGACCGTCAATATTTCTAGTTATGTATAAAATTTTGCATAAAAATTTGTATTTAGAAAACAAAGAATGAGGGGCCGTTTGGTTCAAGTATGGAAAGAGATCAAAGGAATCAGGAATGGGAAAGGAAAAAAAAGGAAATGTATAACTATGATTTTTTAAATATATTTGGTTCAGTTATGGAAAGTGAATCAAATTCGTTCTCATCCTCTTTGTTACTGTTTGGTTCAAACTAGGGAAACAAATATTGATTTCTAATAAAATAGTTAAAATTTAAAAATCAAACATAAATGATTCAATATTAAGAACCATACTAAACCTAAATATCACCACCACCATTAGAAGCAAGTAAAGACATCACATATCAGATTTTCAACTGAGTAGGACTGATGTAAGATATTCCATTTGAGCTTTATAATATAATAACATTTATATTAAAAATAATATAATTTTTGTTTACAATAAAAAAAAATTAATATAAGAAATAATAAATTCATATTGAAATATTATAATTATCATCTATAGTATAAAATATGAAATACTATTGTCTTTTAAAAATAATATCAATAATAGTTTTATTAAACAATATTAATATTAATTTTATTAATATTTGATCCATATACAGCTCAAAAAGTAAAATTATAATATTATTATTTTAGTATGAAATTAATTTTTTGTCTTAAATTTATTTAAGTTAAAGTATGACATTACTACTTAATTTATACTATTTATACTATATAATTATAAAATAATATTATTTATTTCAATTTCGCCCTACCACCACAATTTCAACGCTTTTCCATCGATGCCACCGCACCTCCCCTCAATACCGCTCAAACTCTTCGCTTCGCTTTTCAAATTCTCAACCCTCACAACACAACGTAACCACGCCACCACCGTGCCTCTGCTCGAATCTACGCCATCAATGCTTCTCCCCATTTTGCCCTACTCTTCACCTAGAAGGACAGCTAGAAAGGTTCTTAATACTGGTTTCTACTGGGAAACCATTTTCAGGGATTCTTTTCAGTTTTGTAAGAATTGTGATCGTTGCCAACGCACAGGTAATATTTCTTCCCGGAATGAAATGCCCCAAACACCTATTCTGGTATGTGAAATTTTTGATATTTGGGGAATAGATTTTATGGGACCTTTCCCGAGCTCTTTCGGAAACCTATACATTATATTGGCTGTTGATTATGTCTCGAAATGAGTAGAAGCAAAAGCTACCCGGACTAATGATTCTAAAGTGGTTGTAGGTTTTCTTAAGTCTAACATCTTCCATAGATTTGGTGTACCACGAGCCATTATCAGTGACCAAGGATCTCATTTCATCAATAAGACCCTTGAGGCTCTTCTCAAGAAGTATGGGGTACATCATCGAGTGGCCACAGTTTATCACCCACAGTCAAATGGACAAGCCGAAGTTTCAAATCGAGAGATAAAGAACATTTTGGAGAAAATGGTGAATCCAAACAGGAAAGACTGGAGTTCACGACTGGATGATGCTCTATGGGCATATCGCACAGCATACAAGGCTCCAATTGGAATGTCCCCGTACAGACTTATATTTGGTAAACAGTGTCACCTTCCAGTGGAGTTAGCTCACAAGGCGTATTGGGCTGTCAAGCAAATTTGCATGGATCCGAATGTTGTGGGACAAGAGAGAAAATATCAACTGCAAGAGTTAGAGGAAGCACGACTGGAATCCTATGATAGTGCTTGTTTCTACAAAGAGCGTACTAAGTTTCTCCATGACAAACATATTAGAAGGAAGCATTTCGAAGTAGGCCAGAAGGTGCTACTTTTCAATGCTAGGCTTAAGTTGATGCCCGGGAAGTTGAAGTCAAGATGGATGGGTCCTTATGTGGTCATCAATGTTAGTTCTCATGGGATGGTGGAAATTAGAAGTGTAGACACTCAGAAGACATTCAAGGTGAATGGACAGTTATTGAAGCCATACCACGAGGGGATGGAGTCTCTCACAGTCGAGGGAATAACACTAGCATTACCCACATCTACCTGATCTAGCAAGCCGGCTGAGTCTAGCCTAAGACGTTAAATAAGGGCGCTGCTTGGGAGGCAACCCAAGATTTTATTATTATTTTCAAAAAAAAAATGATTTTATTATTATTTTCGAATTTTTAAAAAAAAAAAAAAAATTTTCCAACTATTTTTGACCTATTGTGATGATTCTATATTGCAGGTTTGCAAAGAGACACGTTTTAGTGGAAGAAGGTTTCTGAAAGCTTAAATTTCAGACTTTGGAGGTGATTTACAATGAAGAATAAAGGATGGAGGACTTTTGTGCAAATTCCTAAACTACTAAACCCTACCCCAACCACATTCTAATTCATAATTTGTTTTCTTCTTCCTGCTTTACACAACCAAAGCTCTTACACAACCAAAGCTCTGTTCTCCATATTCCTTACCAAGAAAAAAAATCAGATTTTTTTTTCTTCTTCTCTTCTTTGGCTCCCAGCCGTGAGATCTGAACCTTGAGCCACTCGCCGGCGACGTCAACAGCAGTGCCTTGTGTCCGCCGTGCGTCCGCCGTGCATCGTACGTCCGACGTCCTCCAGCCGTGCACCACCAGCGAAGCCCAGATTTCCGCCGCTAAGCCGCTCTCCGTCCGTGAGCCACCATACACCGGCGAGTTTGGGTTTTGCCGCTAGTCAACCACCTGTCGCCGCCGTGACCTTTTCTCCGACGACCAGCTCCGGTGAGTTTTTCAATTGCCACACCACATGGGAAGAAAATTTGTTTTGAAGTCCAGAGGCCCGAGCAAGATTTCCTCTCCACCAAAAGAAACGAAGAAATGCCGACAACCTCCTCCAGAGCCGGAGCAGCCAATCCGGCGAAAAAGTACAGCACCACCTTCCAAGCGTAAAAAGAATATTCCGGAGCCCGAGAAATCTCCGACCCCGGAACCTGAGTCTGACGGAGGCATTGGAGAGGATGCTGAAACTACGCAGCCCGGAGGTGCAGTCCAGCCATTATCCGACGATGAAAAGCGTCGCAGGTACTCTCTTCTCCAAGATAGACCTATCGTGGAATGGTATGAATTTGATTGGCGAACGTTGCGAAAGTTAGAGGTTAAACTTGAAGTTGAGCAATTTTTTTCTAATATTGGTTGGAATGCATTGTTGTGCGTTACTGATCCTGTGTGCCGAAAATTATGTTTAGAATTTTATAGCTCTTTCGGTTGCCAGGACTTATCAAAAACAGTTGATGTCATGAGCCCTAATTTTGTTACCTTTGATCTTGGGGGACAGACTTGGACAAAATCAATTTCTGATCTAGTTGTTTTATTGGGTTTTGAAACCCCTGAGAGTATATCTTCTGATGAGTATCTTTCTTATGCAACTGTACCTGACCCTAAGTATGCTAAATCGGTGAACAATGAGTGGAGTATTCTTTCTTCTAAAACCATCCATATTAAAAACATGTCAAAGAGTACTTCGATTAAAGATGGTGCTTTAAGACTTTGTCATCGTTATTTGGCTTATAACTTGTTTGGTAGGGTGGATGGTGCGAATGTTGTCACCCAAACTGAAGTGTCTTTGTTGTTTAAGATGTGGAGAGAGCGGAAAGTGAACTTTGGTTATTGGCTCCTTAAACAGTTCAAGTTTAATTGTACTCATATGAAAGGGAAATTGGTCCTAGGAACATTAATAACCAAACTTGCTAAGCGGTTAGGTGTGTTTAATGAGTCTAGTCTTCTCTATGGGTTGCAACCTAGTCGGATTGACATGCCTGCTTTAGAGAGAATGAGATTAGTATATCTTGACACTGCTTCCGGGCAGTATAAGTTGTTTGAGCCAGGGGTTTTACCCCCGAGCAGAGCCTCCACTTCTGTTGCAGGTACTTCATCTGCGGGAAGGACCCATAGTGGACTTGGGGCAGCAGCACCGCAATGGGCGGTTAACTTGTCCAATCAAGTCAAAGACCTCCACGACCAGCAAAGACAGCTTCAAGAGCAGCTACAGAACATTGATGAGAAGATCCAAGGATTGGTGCAGAAAGTTTCAGCCCAACGTAACCCAACACACCCACACTGACCGGGATGCACTGGTTGACCTCAAGGCTAATTAGCCGCCCAGGGAGCATTTTCCTTTTTTCTGTCTTATTTTTCATTGTTCAATTTTAGTACATTTGTAGAGTAAGTGCATGACATCATATTTTCTACATCATTTGCATATGTTACCTCTCTCTTACACAATGAGGACATTGTGTCGTCTAAGTGTGGGGTGGGGGTGTAATATCATTAGGTTGTTTTTCATAAAAAAAAAATCAGAAAATTATGAGAAAAAATACAAAAAGATTTTCATTTTTTTTCATCATTTGAGTCAAACAAAAAAAAACAGCAGCCTTGAATTGGAAATTTGAATGGTTAGAGTTAAAATTTGGTTTGTGGTAAGATTGAATGTTGTTTCCCTTTGTGAAAGAAATCATGGATTCCTTATATACATTTTAGGATGATGAATGTGCAATAAGTCATTTTGCTCTAAACCTAGATATATTGTGAGGATTTGAGCCTTAAAAGAGCAAAAGCCAGAAAAAATATAGGCATATATATATAAAAAAAAATGAATGATGATATTAAGTAGCTCTTTATCTCTTTGTTGAGTGATCATATTTTGATATTCATTGCTTGGTTTGTGCCATGATTTCGAGACTGTTTTTGATACTTGAGTATGAAAATGATAGAGGCACTTAGGAATGAGCCCTACTTAGCCTCTACTATATACTTCCTTCCTTACATTGATCCCCTAGTTTGCCCCGTTGAAGCCAGAAAACTCTTTCTTTGGTATTTAGTCACTAAATATTTAGCCAAGAGCCTTAGCCTTTTCTTAACCCTCTGAGAATATGTTAGTGATTTATTATTGCTTGTGATGTGGATTAGAATTGTATGGTGGGTTAGATATGGTTGAGATTTTGTGCTAATACATGTGGAGCATAGAGTATTTTGGACTTATATTCATTTGGAAGGTGCATGTATAGTTTTTGCATGATATTATTGATCTTGTATGCCCAGAAAATGCTTGTAAGTGCTGCTGTCCAGAGAAAAAAAAAAGTTGAAAAAAAAAGAAAAAAAAAAGAGAAAAAAAAGAAAAGAAAAGAAGAAAGAAAAAATCAGTTCTGAAAAAAAAAGAGAAAAAAAATCTGGTCAGTAGCATATTGGGCTAAAAATTTTTTGGTAGCAATATGGGTATGGTTTAGTGCTTGGTGGTGGTGATTATACTTCGTTGTTCTTTATGACGGTTTTTGATTTGAGGGCTGCTGTAGTGTTTTAATTTGAGTCTCACGTTTACATTTATGTTTTACATTTGCATATGCTCGAGGGCTAGCATTATCTAAGTGTGGGGTATTTTGATGGGGTTGATTTTACCATATATTTTGGGCTGATTATTGAGTTAAATGATTTATTAAATGCTTGGATATTTATATTATTCGTAATGTTCTTGCAGTTTAAAGATTTAGATGCTGAATTGGCAAGTTGTTGCAGTTTATGGTCATTAATGCTTGGAGATGGAAGAGGAAATAATAATGGAGATATTTGGAGCTGAATTATGGCAATTACAAATGTAGTTGGAGAATAATCAGATTGATTTGAAGACTCCTAATTTTTAGGAGAAAATATTGTCATTATCTTTTAGAGTTCTAATTAGATAAGGAAAGACATATTTTATTCCTTATCTATCTTTTAGTTGTAGTAATATTTTTGGAGACTGGATTATTTTTACACGCATAACGTACGGCCAAGGAGAAGACAGAGAACAGAATTGCGTACGACAGTCCATTTGCGCAGACAGTATTTTGCGATTTGGGTTTTCCAGTATTTTTATTCAGACAATTTTCATCATTTATTTTTATGCTTTTGATTGTTAATTCAATTATGTATTCTAGCTAAATTCTTCTTTTCCGGTAAAGATCAAGGAAGTACTGGCGTCGATTCTCGTGAGATCTAATTAGTTCTTATACTTTGATTGCATGCTTGCATCTGCTGTTCTTGATTATAATGATTATAATTGCTTTCATGTTATTGAGTAGTGGCCAATATTTGATAGCATGTTAGTTAATTTAATGCCAATTGAACCAATCATCCGTAATTGTGATTTCAGTTCAATAAGTGGTAGGGAACAACAGTCTTAATTTAACATTCCGGCGTCCGAGTCTGTTGGTTATGAATTGGGTCTTTCTCATTCTTAATGCTGCTAGCATATTAAATCTATAGAGCGTCTCTTAGGTTATATGTTAGTTAGAGAAATAGTTGGTGAGGCGTCCTCCTGATTATCGACAAGGTAAGGAAAGATTGGTTGCTTGCAACTATAACCAATTTGTGTGCATGCATTTAAAGTCATCTTTGCATCCAGGATCGGGATAGAAAGCCAGTATGGAATTGATCGAAACTGGAATCTTCTCATCATAGTTGAATTGTTTCGCAATCTGTAACAATTTCTCATTCTTGTTTTTACTCGATTTTTAGTTTCTCTTATTCACAACCCTCATCTGGTTCTTTTGGTTACAAATTTGCAGATTAAAGATTAAAGAAAAAGTCTCACCAATCTCTTGGGAAACGAACCTGCTCGCAGCTATACTGGTCGGTATGCCCATACCGACCACAGAATCCTGAACTGAAAATTCAGCTTAGAGCTTGATTTATTTTTGGTGTACAACTAAATGCCCCTCGCTTAACTCTCGAACCATTAACTCTCGAAACCCTCCACTCGAACTCTCACCTCTCAAATCTCCATTGGAACCTTCACCTCTCGAACCCCCCATTCGAACTCTCACCTCTCGAACCATTACCTCTCGAACCCCTCCACTTGAACCCTCTACCACTGAACCTTCACATGTCGAATGGTTACCTCTCCAACCCATCCAATGGAACTCTCACATCTTGAATCCTTACCTCTCCAACCCATCCAACGGAACCTCTCCACCTGAACCTTCACCTCTCGAATGGGTACCTTCCAAGCCCCTCGAATGGAACCCCTGACTTTCACCTCTCGAACTATTACCTCTCGAATGGGTACCTCTCGAATGGGTACCTCTCGAGCCCCTCAAATGGAACCCCTCCACTTGAACCCTCTAAAACTGAACCTTCACCTCTCGAATGGTTACCTCTCGAACCTCTCCACCTGAACCCTCACGTATCGAATCGGTAACTCTCAAAGAGGTAACTCTCGAACCATTACCTCTCGAACCCCCCACTCGAACTCTCACCTCTCAAATCTCCATTGGAACCCTCACCTCTTGAACCTCCAATGGAACCTTCATATCTCGAATCGTTACCTCTCGAAGCCTCCAATAGAACCTTCTCCACCAGAAACTTCGCCTCTCGAATCTCTACCTCTCGAACCCATCCAATTAAACCCTCCCCACCTGAACCTTCACCTTTCGAATTAGTACCTCTCGAACCCCTCCACCTGAACCTTAACCTATCGAATAGGTAACTCTCGAACCATTAGCTCTCGAAACCTTCCACTCGAACTCTAACCTCTCGAATCTCCACTAGAACCTTCACCTCTCGAACCCCCCATTCGAACTCTTACCTCTCGAACCATTACCTTTCGAATGGATACCTCTCGAGCCCCTCTAATGGAACCCCTAACCTTCACCGCTCGAACCATTACCTCTCGAATGGGTACCCCTCCACTTGAACCTCTACAACTGAACCTTCACCTCTCGAATTGTTACCTCTCGAACCTCTCCACCTGAAATTTCACGTATCGAATCGGTAACTCTCGAAGTGGTAACTCTCGAACCATTACCTCTCGAACCCCCCACTCAAACTCTCACCTCTCGAATCTCCACTGGAACCCTCACCTCTCGAACATCCAATGGAACCTTCACATCTCGAACCGTTACCTCTCGAACCCTTCTATGGAACCCTCTCCACCAGAACCTTCACCTCTCGAATATCTACCTCTCGAACCCCTCCAATTGAACCCTCTCCACCTGAATCTTCACCTCTCGAATCGGTACCTCTCGAACCCCTCCACCTGAACCTTCACCTATCGAATTGGTAACTCTCGAACCATTAACTCTCGAACCATTAACTCTTGAAAGCCTCGGGAATACGTACTTCTCAAACCCTTACGTATCGAATCAGTAACACTCAAAGTGGTAACTCTCGAACCATTACCTCTCGAACCCTCCACTCAAACTCTCACCTCTCGAATCTCCACTGGAACCCTCACCTCTCGAACATCCAATAGAACCTTCACATCTCGAATCGTTACCTCTCGAACCCTCCAATGGAACCTTCTCCACTAGAACCTTCACCTCTCGAATCTCTACCTCTCGAACCCTTCTAATTGAACCATCTCCACCTGAACCTTCACCTCTCTAATTGGTACCTCTCGAGCCACCTGAACCTTCACATATAGAATTGGTAACTCTTGAACCATTAACTCTCGAAACCCTCGGAAATACGTACCTCTTAAACCCTTCACCTCTCTAACACGTACCTCTCGAACCCCTCCACTAGTACCTTCACCTCTCGAAGCATCCAATGGCCAAAACGTCGTCATTTTGGGCAACCACCTGACAGCACCTATAGACGCACATGGCAGCGCCGCAACTTTTGAAAAAGGGGATGCACAAAATGACAAAAATGATGACCAAAACGACGTCATTTTGGGCAGCCGCTTGAGAGCATCTGTAGGGGCACATGCTAGGCAGCCATGCAAAATGACCACTACGCCCCTGACGACAGTTGTGTCAACCATTTGTTTTGGGAGGATTTCTTTTATATAGTAACCAGATGAATAACAAGCTTACAACTTTAGACCATCCTTCTAAGTGTTTTACATCACAAAAATTTTGCTATCTTTACAAACTATAATTTCTACCCTTTAGCTTTACCCCTCCATTCTTCTTCCAATTGAAAGGCTATTGTTTCAGCCTTCAATTCATCATTGCCAAAAACCCGACTATTTCTTTCAAGCAATAGCCTCTACAAACTAGCAACCGGTAGCATCATTTTCACAATTTTCTTCCTTCCCGCCAACACGAATGAAATCTTCTTCAAATCCCCTGTGTTCCTGAATTTTTACAGTCATAATCAGCTGAGTAGTTCCTTCCCAAAACTGCATTCAACAAATAAATGCTGAGCACTTTCATCGTGATCACAGAAACAGCAAGCCGTTTGTTCTTCTTTCAGTATACCAAAACTGTATAACCTGTCTTTCGTCACCAATTTACCATTCAGTAGCAACCAAATAAAAAGAATGTGTTTAGGCTGAACATTTTTATGCCAAACAATCATTTCCTTGCTTCTGCTTAGCTTTCCACCCTTCATTCTGTCATAAACCATCAAAATTTTGAGTTTACCATTCTTGCTAGTGCTACTTTCAAGCATTATATATGCGGTCTCCTTCAGCTTCCTCAAATTTCTCCAAGGCGAGCTATAAGTGTATGAATAAGCACAATCTTTCAAATATCTTCCTTCTATGTAGTATACTTGTATCCATTTTACCTATAAAAAATATTTCTTATGGAGTATGTCCCACAAATGTTTACTCAGCATTGCTTTGTCCCATAGGCTCGATTCTTTTATACCCATACCACCGGTTTTCTTACTGTTACATAAGTAGCTCCATGCTGCAGCCGAGAAACCTCTTGTTCCTTCATCTCTACCCCAAAGGTAACATGTAAAAATCTATGTAATGTTTTTGTGCACACTCTCAGGTATGCTCAAAAGACTGCTCCAGTACCCAGTTTGAATCATCAAAACTCCATTTGTAATCTGCATTTTCCCGACCCGAGTTATGTTTCTTGAGCTCCACCTTGTACCTTGATTATGATTTTCTCTATGAGTATTTGCCATCATTTTCCCCCATTTAACTGATGACGAATGTAATCCTAAATACTTCACAGAAAAATCCCCTCTAGCTATATTCAGTATTGAGCCAGAATTTTTTTTTCAGCCTCATCCATCTCTGAGAAAATAACTTTAGACTTTCTATCATTTATTGCTAAGCCCGTTGTTTCCCTGAATTTTCTCATAACTTCCTTCACACCATTCATCAATCCTTCCCAGTTGAATCTCCTTCTTCATCAATCTCATAGAATACTCCATTCAAATTACGAATAAAAGAGGAGAAACATGATCACCTTGTTTGACTCCCCTTTTAGCCATAAAAGATTTCGTAAATCTACCATTAACAGATAAGCACAGTTCTGACTTCATAGTACTCATCTGAATCCAGCCCAAAATTGTGTAAGGGAACTTCAATAGTCTCAACAATTCAATCAGAAATTTCCTGTTTATACTATCAAATGATTTACTAATGTTTATTTGAGCTACACAACTTGGTCTAATTGACTCAATTCCAAATCTGTTAAGCAATTCCAGGGCTAGGAGCATATTATATGAGATGTATCTACCTTTAACAAACTTACTTTGATTATTGCTAATCAAAACAGGAAAAACTTCTCCAATTCCGTCACTTAAGATTTTTGTAACTATCTTATAAAGTACATAACAGGAGGCAATTGACCTAAAATCATATGGTACCTGAGGATGTTCAACTTTTGGGATCAGAGAGATAACCGCATTTATGAAGATCGCTGGAATATCATCACCTCGGGAGAAGCCCATCTCTGCCAATGTTATATCATCTCCATTGTCATCCCACGTGTTTGTGAACAAATGGCTTGAAAAACCATCTTTTCCAGGACTTTTAGATGTACTGATTCTCCGTAATGCCTTTATGATCTCAGTTTTGTCAACAAGTTTAATCAATCTCATTTGATAAAATATAAATAGCTTTATATGGTGCACTGATATTAATCAATGACACATCTCATCAATGATGAGGATTACAATATATAGGCTTACAACAAACCAAAGTCTAACAGGAATATAATTCTAAGCCTATAAGGAAACTATCATCTATAACTAATTCTATAAGGTAACTACCCTCTATAACTAATTCTATAAGGTAACTATCATCTATAACCTTTCTTACAAGGAAAGAGTTTCTATTTCCTTAACACCCTCCCTCAAGTTGGAGCATGATGACAAGATAGTCCAACTTGCGAAGGAGATTATGAAATTGCTAATCAATAAAACAAAACAAAAAAATTTAAAAATTCTCAGTAGGGGTAGAAGTAGCAGCAACAACAGTAATAGTAGCAACTGGTAGAGCAGTATTTGTAGGAGACCATTCAAGATAATTCTCTTGACCCTTCGGGATGGTGGGTGCAATAACCAAACCAGGTTCGTCAGAAGTGCCAATGAAGTAGGGCTTAGTCGACAAACGACCAACATGTATAGGTATTTTAGGGCCACATTGCAACTGCAACTGTTTCATTAAAGTCGCAATTACCTCATAGCCATTATTGTTCTGAAGCGCAGTAGCCTCAAAACCAACATCAGTATGGGCGGTACAAGTTGTAAACCTGGGCCATCGCCAGGACCAATGAAGTAAGGATCAGTCGACACACGACCAATCGGTAAAGTAGTACGAGGGCCATATTGCAATTGCAGTTGCTGAAGTAAAGCTGTAATCACATCATAACCACTCATATCCCGAATCTTCGGAGCAGCAGAACGAGGCTGATCTTCAGAGCCAGACATATTGTAAAAATTAGGTACAAATCAGGAGCACAGGACACACCGACGGAGAGTAAGCGGCGGCGCGGCGGCGCTTGATAGCAAGCAGCGGTCATCGGACGTTGGACGGTGGCGAACGGCAATCGGCGCGTGGCGGTTGTTGGCGCGTTGCGTCAAGATCGGCGGCGCGTGGACGTCGAACGACAGGTTTTAATGCAGTGGAAAACTTTCTATTCAGGTTTCAGAATTTTAGGCTCTGATACCATGATAAAATATAAATAGCTTTATATGGTGCACTGATATTAATCAATGACACATCTCATCAATGATGAGGATTACAATATATAGGCTTACAACAAACCAAAGTCTAACAGGAATATAATTCTAAGCCTATAAGGAAACTATCATCTATAACTAATTCTATAAGGTAACTACCCTCTATAACTAATTCTATAAGGTAACTATCATCTATAACCTTTCTTACAAGGAAAGAGTTTCTATTTCCTTAACATCATTTGTTGGCTCAAGTTTTACACATTTCCTTCCCGTACAATTCCATCCTCCATACCTGTTACCACTTTTTTCTATTCTCCCCTGACCTGATACTTGATTTCCATCAATTTTCGGAGAAATGATCCTGCTCTGATACTGCCTTTTCTTCAAAGAGTCATAGAAGACTTTAGTTGGTCTATCTCCATCAAGTAACCACTGAAATTAATTTTTTGTTGAAGAAAACTAAATTCAGCTTCTTTTAATCTCTTAGCTTCATGTCTTGCTTTCTGCTCCCTATCCTGTAAATCTATCCTGTAAACTGCTTTCAATCAGTTACTCCTGTTTTTCTCCCTTTCAATTTATGCTTCTTCAGGTTTTTTACTGATGTCATCAAACTCAGATCGGTTTAGTATTTTTAGGGGTTTCTCCACTCTATTCAGTGCATTAGCTCCATCCATCATACTTCTTACTGGTTTAATTCTCCAAATTTTCATCACAATCTCCTTGTAGTTTACTGAATTGGTCCACATGTTGAAAAATATGAAGGGTTTCCTCACAGTTTCCCTCTTATAATTGAATTTAATCACTAGGGGTAAGTGATCAGAGATTAATTCAATTTTGACATCACAGAATGCATCCTGAGATTTCAATATCCAAGCATTATTCACTAAACATCTGGAAATTCTACTCATTACCCTTTCATCACCATTTCTTCTATTGCACCAAGTGTAGATTGAACCTAATTTTCTGGTTTCACTCAGCTCCAAAGTTTCAACTGTCAATTGAAAATCCTCCATTTCTTTTCCTCTATCTGGTTTCCTCTAAATCTATCTTCGGGTTTCAATGGGGAATCAAAATCACCCAATATCAGCCAAGATTTACCCATTCTATCCTGCCTATTCAGAAAACTCCATAGATTCTTTCTCTTCAATACTGTATTAAAACCATAAATCATAGTGCAGAAGAATACACTATTATCAAATTTCAGACTACACTCCAAGTCAATAAACTGACATCAACATTTAAAACCTTGACATCATGTACATATGATCTGTGTCTTGCCCAGATCCTACCTTTTTTTTCACCTGTACTATTAGTTACTAAGTTCCAGCCAAGACTCACTCTTCTCCGAACACCCACCTCTTTTTCTTGTTGAATTTTCGTTTCTAAAATTCCCATCAAGCCAATGTAGTCTCTGACAAAACTTCCTCACCTCATTATGCTTAGACCTTTTATTAAACCCTCTAATGTTCCATGTTGAGATGCTATTCATTATTAGGCATTTTTTCCTTCCTCCGTTTCCTGATCAACTCCATTCCGATCTCCTTTTCTCCCGGTGAATGATTTGAATTTTATGCCACATCACTGTTAATATCTTTATGAGTTTCTCCATTCCCCTGATTGGAATTAGCCTGCATCAGATCCTTTCCCTCATCACCTATTCCTTGACGTAGATTTGCATTCACCTCCTTCAAATAAATCTGAGTTTTTTCCACCCTGAACTGGTTTCTTCCCGCATTCAGAACCTTGATGCCCATATATTTTACATTCTGAACAAAGAACAGGTTTCCTTTCATACATAATTTCCTGCTGAACAACAACTTTCCTTTCATTCACATACAAAACCTTATCAGGAATTGTTTCACCAATTTTCACTCCTAATTGGATTTTGGTAGGTGTTAGTCTTTCCTTTTCAGTTGTACCTCTATCCAAACAAATAGGCTTTCCTAAGGGGCTCTCTATTTTGTTGATAGTTTTAGTCTTCCAGTAAATCAGTGGGAGATTAGGGAGTGTATCCCGACAGACACAATATCAGGTTCATTCAAATCTATGCCTCTATCATTTTTTCACAATCATAGGTTTCCCATCAAATATAATCATACCATTTTCCACTATTTCTTCACAAACTGAATTAGAGTTTAATTTCACCATAAACACCTCCCGCTGCAGTTGCCAGATTAACTTTTTTACCCTAGATTCTAAACAGAAAGCCGTCCAGTACCTTAAATGGGGGATAACATCCCATTATTTTGCAGACAATACAATTTTCCCATAGTTTTACCATATGTGTTTTCACCAAGCTTCATACCGTCAATGTTGATTGTTTCACACTGTCTCACCTCTTGTTGATTATCAAAGAGTGATACCCATTTTTGTGATTTCTCTTCCTCTACCAGATCTCCCCACGGAATTCTTTTACGCTCCACATTTTCTTGTATGTTTCCCCCAAATCTAGGTTTTGGATTGGGGTCTGAGCTCCCTGGATCTGTAGCCCGAATTTGTTTTCTTCATAATTCTTCACCATTGTTTCAATCACTACTCCTTCTTCACCTTTGTTCAGATCATTGGTAACCCCATCATTTTTCTTACCTTCTGTTAGCCTAAATCAGACTCCTGATTAGATTATGATTTATTCTGCGTAGAGTTCTTTTCTTATTATACCTCTATTGTATTCTCTATATATACAGTTATCAATAATACAATTAATTACGGCAAATCATTCTATCATGGTATCAGAGCAAGTTCTGATCCTAGACTCTAAATTTTAATTCAGCGCCTCCCTCGTTCTCTCTTTTCCGGTGAAGCTCCGGTCAAATCTCGTCCTCCTCCGGCGAAGTCCAGCGGCGAAATTCGACTCCGGCAAAGTCCAGCGGCGAAGTCCAACTCCGGCGAAGTCCAGCGGCGACGTCCGACTCCGGCGAAGTCCAGCGGCGAAGTCCGATCGCGAAGTCCTTCTTCTCCGGCGAAGTCCGTCTCCGGCGAAGTCCAGCGGCGGCCTCCTCCTCCGGTCCGATCGCGAAGTCCAGCGAAGTCCGATCGCGAAGTCCTTCTTCTCCGGCGAAGTCCGTCTCCGGCGAAGTCCAGCGGCGGCCTCCTTCTCCGGTCCGATCGCGAAGTCCAGCGAAGTCCTATCGCGAAGTCCTTCTTCTCCGGCGAAGTCCGATCGCGAAGCCATCGGGAGAAGAACGGCCGATCGCGAAGCCATCGGGAGAAGAACGGCCGATCGCGTCAAGGAGAAGAAGGAAATCTCGCCCGCGCGTGAAGCCACGCGCGAGTCATCTCGCGCGCCAGAAGGAAGGTCCGCGCGTGAAGCCACGCGCGAGTCATCTCGCGCGCCAGAAGGAAGGTCCGCGCGTGAAGCCACGCGCGAGTCATCTCGCGCCAGAAGGAAGTTCTCGCGAGTTGATTCAAATTCTCGCGATATAATCAATTAATCGTGAGCTGAATTAAATTCTCGCGAGTTGAAGCTGTTTCTCGCGAGTTGCTCACATTCCGACGAGTTTCTCAAATTCTCATCAGTATCCAGTCAATTTCTGTGCCATTTTTGGTCTTCCGCTATGGTTAATTTGGGCCCTATATCTCGGGAAGATTGCTCCACTAATTGGATTGCGGACAAGGTGTTGTTTCAGGCCAGTTTGAATGGTCCCAATTGTCATTCTTCGTCAAAACAGTGGATTGTTGATTCAGGTGCTACATCTCATATCACTGCTCACACCAGTCATCTTGATCAGGTACAACGTTATCGTGGTTCTGATTCTATTCTTGTTGGAAATGGTGAATCATTATCTATTTCTCACATCGGCCAATGCCATTTATCTGGTTTCTCTGTTAATGATGTCCTTGTGGTCCCTAAGATTACTAGAAGTTTATTGTCCATTAGTAAGCTTACTCGTGATCTACCTGTTCGTGTTATATTTGATGCCGATGCATTTTCCATTGAGCACAAGCTTACAGGGGCGATGATTGGTAAAGGTCGTCATAGGTCTGGTCTCTATTTTCTTGAGACTGGTGATTCCAGTTTTTTAGGCGAACTACGCTCTACAAAGCTTCATGCTTCTTTTGAGCAGTGGCACTCTCGCCTCGGTCATGTGTCTCATGATACTATTCAGTTATTGAATCGACGGGGCCTTATTTCTGTCACTTCTGCTATGCCTGCATCTGTCAGTTGCTCTCCTTGTCAGATGGCCAAGAGTAGCCGCTTGCCCTTTTCCACTAGTGACAAGCGTGCTACTGGTTTATTGGATAAAGTACATTGTGATTTATGGGGACCAGCTCCTGTTTTATCTATCGGTGGTTTCTCTTATTATGCCGTTTTCATTGATGATTTCTCACGATTCACATGGTTTCTTCCAATGCGGCATAAGTCGGATTTCTATGACACTTTTATCCAGTTTCAGAAATTCGTTGAGAATCAGTTTTCCGCTAAGGTTAAAATTTTTCAGACCGATGGTGGCACCGAGTTTACTAATCACCGACTTCAGGCTCATCTCATATCATGTGGCATTCATCATCAGATGTCCTCGCCTTATACACCTGCTCAGAATGGTCGGGCTGAGCGGAAGCATCGTCACATCACAGAGACTGGTCTTGCCATGCTTTTTCACTCTTCTGTGCCGCACGGTTATTGGGTGGAAGCTTTCTCCTCTGCGGTTTACATTATTAACCGTCTGCCTAGTTCAGTTATGAGTGGCAAATCACCTTTTGAGTTTGTTTTTGGTCATGTGCCTGACTATACCCTCTTTCACCCGTTCGGTTGCCGTGCATTTCCATGTCTGCGTGCCACTGCTACTGATAAGTTTGCACCCCGATCCATTCCCTGTGTTTTTATTGGTTATAGCCCTCGTCACAAGGGCTTTCAGTGTCTTGACCAGACGTCTGGACGCATCTATATCTCTCGGCATGTTCGTTTTGATGAATCTTTCTTCCCTTATGTCTCATCTCCCACGGACAGCCGTTCGATTTCAGATCTGGAGATTTCATCATTTTTTGATGGAACTGTTACTTCATCGATTGGGGCCACCACGCCTGTGTCTGTTCCAGCTGCCCCTCCTTCACCACCATCCTCCCTCTGGACGGCCGACATGGACCCGGCTCCTCGCCAAACGCCCACCATTTCTCAGCCGCTGGCCAGCACTCCTCCGCCACCGTCTCGGCCACCGGGCACCCCGTCTCAGCCTGTATCGGCTATTCTTTCTCCGGTGACTTCCGACGGCCACTCTCCGGTCAGCACAGCTCGATCTTCCTCCGTATCATCAGCTGGTTCGACTCCTCCAGATTCGCCGCCCCAGCTTCGTACTCATCGGATGGCCACTCGGTCTTCTACTGGTGCCATTCAGCGGCGAGATTATTCGGATATTATTGCTCATGGTCTCACTGCTGCACTCCTCTCTCAGACAGAGCCCACTGATTATCGCTCTGCCCTTCAGGATCCAGCCTGGGTTTCCGCCATGGATGATGAGATGGATGCTCTTCGTGGTCAGCACACTTGGGATTTGGTGCCTCGACCTTCGAATGTCAATATTGTTGGCTCCAAATGGGTCTATAGGCTCAAGTACCGACCAGATGGCACTATTGAGCGTCACAAAGCTAGACTTGTGGCGCAGGGTTTCTCGCAGATTCCGGGTTTTGATTTTGACCACACTTTCAGCCCTGTGGTCAAAGCCTCCACTGTTAGGACGGTTCTCGCTATAGCCACTATGCATTCCTGGCCACTTCATCAGTTGGATGTCAAGAATGCTTTTCTTAATGGTGTTCTTGATGTTCCAGTCTATATGAAGCAGCCCGTTGGTTATCAGGATTCTGTTCATCCAGACTATGTTTGTCGTTTGCGAAAGGCCATTTATGGTCTTAAGCAGGCTCCCCGGGCTTGGTTCCAGCGTTTCAGCAGTTATCTGACCCAGCTTGGTTTTCGGTGCAGCTCAGCTGATACTTCTTTGTTTGTCCTTTCGAGAGGGTCGTCGTTACTGTACCTACTTGTGTATGTTGACGATATCATTCTTACAGGCAATGACTCGACTCTTCTTCGTCAGTTCATTGACCGGACACACAGAGAGTTTGCGATCAAGGATCTCGGTGCTCTTCATTATTTTCTTGGTCTTGAAGTTTCGCCTACCTCCTCGGGATTACTGCTTGGCCAAGCAAAGTATGCTCGGGATATTTTGAATCGGGCTGGTATGTCTGACGCGGTACCTGTTTCTACTCCATTTGTTGCTGGTTCTCAGCTTCATAGCTCTACCAGTCCTCCATTTCGGGATCCTACACTTTATCGTTCTCTTGTTGGTGCTCTCCAGTATCTCACCATCTCTCGCCCGGATTTGGCATTCTCGGTCAACACGGTGAGTCAGTATCTTCAGGATCCCAGAGATGACCATTTTGCTGCCGTGACTCGGATTTTGCGGTATGTTCGTGGCACACTTCATTTTGGTCTCCGATTTTGTTCTGCTAGTACTCCTGATGTGCTAGGATACTCTGATGCTGATTGGGCTCGCTGTCTGGAGACTCGTCGGTCCACTTATGGTTATGCGGTTTTTCTTGGTGGGAATCTGGTTTCTTGGAGTGCCAAGAAACAACCCACTGTTTCCCGCTCTAGCACTGAGTCTGAATACCGTGCTCTCGCCAACACTGCCTCAGAAGTGGTTTGGCTCACTCATTTGCTTCGTGATCTTCGGGTTCCACTTTCTGGTTCTCCCCTGTTGTTATGCGACAACAGTAGTGCTATCTTCTTGGCTCAGAATCCAGTGGCGCACAAGCGGGCGAAGCACATTGACATCGACTATCATTTTGTTCGTGAGTTGGTGACATCCGGAAAGCTGCGCGTTGCTCATGTTCCGACTTCTCTTCAGATTGCGGACATTTTCACCAAGGGGCTCTCTCGTCCGCTGTTCGAGTTCTTCAGATCCAAGCTGTGCGTCGGCGAGCATCCGACGCTTCGCTTGAGGGGGGGTGTTAGCCTAAATCAGACTCCTGATTAGATTATGATTTATTCTGCGTAGAGTTCTTTTCTTATTATACCTCTATTGTATTCTCTATATATACAGTTATCAATAATACAATTAATTACGGCAAATCATTCTATCACCTTCCTCTTTAGTTTCATCCTTCACGAGCTGGCCTGCAAGCTTCTTTGGTTTCCCCCCTCACTTGTTTTTCGGTCTTCCATGGCGGCGACGTTTAACGCTGATCAGAAATTCAGATGAAGTACGTAATTACATACCTATATGACTGACCATATTTATATAAGAGGAAAATAATTTAAATAACTAGGTGTGAAATAAAAGCAGATTATTATTTCGTTGGGTCTATACACCCATTCAATAAATTATTCATAACACAGTTAGATGGATATAGTTTATCGTTGTAGATATGGATGTTCTTGCGAAAACTCTGAATTGTGGAATATTGATAGTTTCTTGAGTGTAACTAAGGGTAATATCGCACAACCCTAACCACAGCTGCACAAATTGCTCACTAACTAGCCTGCATGATCAGCTCACAGATTTGAAGAGTATTTCTAACTTAATTAACCCGTAGGATTAAGCAACAATGAAAAGCTCGCAAGCAAAGAGTAATAACTCAAATTATGAATATATGATTGATAAAATATGTATAAAATTCGTCTAAGGCCTCCCTTATTTATAGAGTATAATTCGGCCAGTACTAAGCAGAAAGAAAATAGGATTTTGTAATTCCCGTCAGAAACTGAAAAGACTTATGACAGCTTTAAGAAGATAAAGCACTACAATACCTAATTTAAATCTGTTGCCGCATTCCCGATTTGTCCAAGTGACCTTCGTTCACCGTAGTGCTCTTGTAAAAGAGATCCCAAAAGTGATTCCGGGGAAATGACTCCGACGCTTAGATCAATAGCTTTTCTCTTGAGAATTAGGATTTCTCAGTATAGTTGCACTTACTTGGACTGGTGCCCTTCTTCTTGTATTTATAACTAGTTATCATCGTGGCTCCGCATTATCAGAGACCATGATCGTGGGTCATGTCATGGTCCTATAAATCCGATTCGTGTCTATTATT
Source organism: Rubia yunnanensis (assembly GCA_037428765.1). NCBI lineage: Eukaryota > Viridiplantae > Streptophyta > Magnoliopsida > Gentianales > Rubiaceae > Rubia > Rubia yunnanensis. The sequence goes on along the minus strand of CM075067.1, from coordinate 31,801,388 downwards.
GTGGCTGGTGCCTGATCGTGGTCTCCGCTTCCCTTGGTTTGTGGCCCAGTTCATTCCGACCTGATTCCTATTATATCAGTTCGCATGCCCAACTAGCTTGAAACTAACTTTTGGGATGGGCTTAAGCCCAACCTCATGGACTAGGTATACACCATAAGCCCCCCAACCAAGAAAACTAAGAGACATGAAGCGAAGAAATTAATTGTGGAATAAATGCAAACTGATGTTGTACGAGTTAAAAACTCAAGCAATCCTTTTGTCATTAATATTTATCAATCGCCATCGCGACGTTTGCTTGTTGGCCATACTTGTTGTGTTTGTTGATTTTTGTTTTGAATTTTGAATCTTCATCACTGATGTACTCTTTGTGATAGGCTAAATTGTTGGGATTCTATTTAAATGAACCGTGATTGTTTCCCCTTACTTTGCTATACTATTATGATTTTCCTGACTTCCCTTGTCGTCCTATCTCTTAAATAAGGAATTTGAATCGATTGATTTAACTCCATCAATATTCATTGTATTGCCTGATCAAATTCCGCCGCCATCTCAATTTTTGCAAAAGGTATTATGCTTTTGTGTCAAACTATAATCATGATGTTTTTGAATATATTAAACTTTCCATTTTTGTACATCCCTGTGTTGCGGTATAAATACTAACATTTATTTCTTTTTGGTTCACCTTCTCTGTCGTTCAATTTTTCATCTTCTCCGATCTTCCTAATCTCTCTGGGAATCAATTGTTCTTCATCCTCTATAAAAGTAAGTACGTCTAGCTCTTATTCTTTTCTCTTTTTTGAAACTGCTAATTTATATAGTATTTCTTCTTCTTCTTCTTCTTGGTTGCTTACCATTTAAAGTTGAATCTTATTCTCCAATGTGTTTCTCCGGTGTTTTCCCTTTTTCTTTATATCTTCTGGTGAAGTATCCGAATCTACGCTTTGTTGCTCTAATCTTTACTACTGTCTTGAATTCTATGACTCTTATGTAACCATATGTCTTCTTCTAACCATATTAACAACCCTATAGAGGATGCTCACTCCGATGAGAATTTCGGTCATGTTATCAGATGTTCCATTGTGAGCAGTGTTTTTTCTGACCGCTCTTTGGAAGGTTTAAAGAGCTACTTCCCTTTTCTTTGTTCATTCGAACTTCGAGCTCCTACAAATCTGAGTGTGTTCGCACTCCTCCTCTTGGTTACATATCATACTACTTAGCATACCTTAACTTCGGTCTTTACTTTCCCCTTTCTCAACATCTTGTTGATCTCCTTTCTTCGTATAAGGTCGTTTTGTCTCAGTTTCATCCCAAGTGCGTTGCTATTATGATGGGATTCCACCATGTAGGTGAAAATGCAAATATTTATTTTATGCTCGATTTGTTTCGTAACTTCTGTCATCTTCGCAAAGCAAAAAATACTATTGATGAGTTCACGTACTACCCTGTCATTCATGGTGTTGAGCTTGTCGGTGGTTTTCCTAGTAGTGTTGGTACCTAGCGTAGCAAATATTTTTATGTGAAAGTAAATCAAGAATCTGATGGGGCCATTCCATCTTGGAACTATAATGTTCCTAAGTTGAAGTTTCCTCATTCGAGGGTTTGTCTTATTGCTAATTCAGAGATTTTAGTAACCCTCCGCAAACATACACAACATCTCCATCATGCTGATTCTGATTTTGAAGGTGTTCTGCTTTATTTTTTATGTTATTGTTTCATCTTGTTGTACCTGCCTTTTCCATCCGTTTTTGACATTGCTTTGCTATTTTTACGCATTTGTCTGATCATTTATCACTTTTATGCCTTCGTTTGATGTGTATTACACATTTTTATAAAGATATGGATCTAGCTAGAGGTGCTTCTAATAGATCGCTTTTTGATGAAGATGATGAAGAGGTGGCTGAAATGGTTGTCCACCACAATAATGCTACTGTAAATGATATTCTCCATGAGGATATCAATAAATCTAACTCTCAAATTGCACTTACTAAGGGTAAGACAACTGAGGGTGGAGAGGTGGGTGGTGACTGCACCTCTGGTGACTCCAAGGAGAAGAAAAAGAAGAAGGAGAGGACCGATGAATCATCAACTCATTTACCACCTCCTGGGAAAAAGACGTTGTAACCAACCTCGTTCTAGAGCTGATATGAATCTCTTTGCGAAGAATCACGATTTGCGGAATTAATATCTTTGATCTAGTGAAGGGATCTGTAAACCCACACTATCTCGCACGAAATTCAGAAGTCTAGCCCTCGAGGTACGCCTAACTTCGACTTGCTCTCTAACTAGCCCTCAGGATCAGATTACAAGGTTTATTGATACTTAACTAGCTCTCGGGGTTAAGCAACAATGGAATAGCTTGCAAGCAAAGAGTATGAACTCAAAAGGTTGTATATTTTATTGATGAAAGGTTGTTATTTTCGTCCATAAGGCCTCCCTTTTTATAGGGTTACAATCTTGCCTCAAACCCTAATCACAAATGGAAACTGAATCGACTTATTGCAGCTTTAAGAAGCTAAAACCATATCTAACTAAAATACCTAAAATAAATGGTAATCTAAGGTAATCAGGTTGAATTCTTCAAGAAGTAACCTTGAAGAATATTACCTTATCTAATCTTACCAAATCTAATTCTAATCAGAATAAAACTGAATATACTAAACCTTAATTGACTGTATTTTTGAAGTTCAGCTCTTCAAAGCCCACATGGCTGAGCTATCAGTCCAATAAACCCAAAATGAAATAATTTTACAATATTTTACAATGATCACACCACCTCATTAAAAACCCAGTGGGAAAAAAGAGTATAGTGTTCTTCATGATGTCTTCAGTTCGTCGACAATGTTGAATAATAAATCCAAGATGTCGGTGGTGACTCCTTCAATTCTTCATCATAAATTTGATCCATCAAAGTATTTAAAGCACATCAAAGCATATGATATTCGTATCATTCCCTCCCGGATCGAAAAGTTTCATCCTCGAAACTGGAAGCATATAACCTATAATAACATCATTGAACTCCTGTAACAACTTAACAAACCGTGAAAACATATCTACAGGAATATCTTCTTTGGAATAGTAACTTTCTTTAAAGGACATTATAAGAACAAAAGAATGATTAGTCAAAGATCGATTCACATATCTTATTGAAGCATAAAATAATTTATCAGAGTCAGTGAATAGTTCATGCATCATCATATAAATAGAAAGTAAAGGACTAAGATGTGAAGACAAGAATTTATGCGACTTTTCATAATCATTCTGCAACTTACCTGTCTTATCTACCTTATGATCGACCTGGAACTTGTCTATGGTGATATTTACTGTCTTTTTGGTGGAATTGAAACTATTTTGGTCAAAATTACTTGCTCCTTGTGGAGGAGTAATTTCAGCAACATCTGTGGAATACGCCTAAAAAAATTCTTGTGTTTCAGGACCTTTCTCACCTCTGTCAACAATGATGATTTCATCATCTATTTGTTCTTCTTCGGTGTCATACTGTGCAGGCATATCATCATCTTCTTCCTCCTCCATTATTTTTATAATTCGTTCATGGGGACAGTTATTGTGAACATGTCCTCGTTCATTACAATGAAAACATGTAGGAGTGTTAGAAGAAACTGTATCTGACAAAGTAGAAAATGATTTACCTGTATCTTGGCTAAGAGACTGATTAGTTGCGATCATTCTTTGATTAGTGGGTTCCAATGGTGGATTTGAATAGGTTTTGGTTGAATTAGGGTTTCCTTGGCCACCTATGTTCGCATTGCTACAACCCCTGGTCGAATTTGGCTTCTGAACTCAGAGACTTGCCTTTGACTGTCATAGTTGAAATTAGAGCTTCCCCTAAGCCTTAATGTCGACTCAACCAACCTGGCCTTGAACAATAAATCTTGCATGGAAACATAATACTGGAGCTTAACCGGAACATGCAGATTTTCTCTTAAACCTTCAATAAACTGATTCATTATAAAGGCATCATTTTCTCTCATGCCAACTCTTCTCATAGCTAATTCAAGATCTTGCCAGCATTCATCTACACTACGATTTCCTTGCTTCATATTATTGAGATACGAATGTTGCTCCATCAAATATGTTCGTGGAACATGATGTAATCGAAGCTTGGTTTTCAATCTCTCCCAGTTGGAGATAGGTCATTTACCAGCAAGCTGTCTTGATTCTTTCAAGTTCTCCCACCACTCTGTGGCATAATGGGTGAAAGAATACTGTGCAATCTTGATCTTCTCTTTCTCACAGTAGTTGTAAAGATTAAATAGGTTCTCGATCTGCCTCTCCCAATCCAAGTATTTCACAGGATTGTGTCGACCTTCAAATTTTGGAATATCATCCTTGAAACCTTTGATGTCACGAGCATATTCAACATGTCTTGCAGAACGAGGTGTTGTTGGATTTGATAACTCATCTACCTTCCTATTCAATCTCTGAACCTCGCTCATTATGGCATTTATGACATTCATGGAATTCATTTTTGGTTTATTGTTGGGATTGCCAACAAATGGTGAGACGAATGGATCGTCCGCCATCCCTGCTAAGAAGAAACAAACCGTCAGGAATAAATGTCCCCCTTTCCCTTTGTTTAGTAAGGTCACTCACCAAGTGTATAACACTCACAAATCACAAGGCGAAGGCTAATGCGAGGGCAATTGATTAATTCACCGCAATTCAAAGCAAACTATGGAGATGAGTAATGCAGAACTTATTTCGAAATTTTTAAATATATAAACTCAAATTTTGGCTCTACAATCTGGAATTCCGAATTCTACAAAGAATAAGGAACAAAACGCAATTTGATTGGCACAAATCGGAGCTGTATTGAATGAATTATGACCAAAACAAGATTGCTTTATATACGCGACAAATAGGTTCCGAAAATTCAAGAAACTTTTCCTTTTTCAAATCGGATTCCTTTTTCTTTCCTTTTTTTTTCCCAGCCACAATTCATTTTCTCCCTTTTTTTTGTACTAAAAAACTCACAACCAGAATCTTATTCCCCAAAAAAAATTTCGGTCACAATTACCAAAATTATTGGAAATTGCAAATCTGCCCCAAGTTTCAGATTTCAAATCCTAAATTCCAATTTTGAAACCCAAAAATATGCTACCTTCTATTTTTTTATTTTCGAAAAGTTTTGGAACAAGAATCGCCTATACAAAACTTGGAATAAGAAAACTACGGCAACTTCCTCTTGATTCTAATGAACTTCGAGGTATTCAAGATCGTAAGGATCAAGAATATGACACTATATATATGGAAAATGACACAAGTCTCTTTTTTTTTAAAATAAGGTGTAATCAAGAATCAAAGAACAATTCTAGATCACGGAATCAAAGAACGATAAAGAAAACAAATAGGATCATGAGCATGCAATAATTTTCAGAAGAGTTGACGAAAATATCACAAGCACATAAACTGTTTAAGCTACTTAAAACTACAAAATTGACCGGGAGGTGAAGGCGGATAATACTTGTTAACGCTCAGACCCTTTGACGTCCTCCTGACTCGATTGATGAAAGTGAAGGCGAAGAGTAATACCGAAGTATTCTAACTCTCGGACCCTTCGACGTCCTTCGACTCTAGATTCAATCCTCCTGGTAAGAAAGATCAAACAATAAAGTTAAAACATGACACGAAAGAGTATATATATATAAAAATTCGAAAATAAATTAATGCAAAACTCGAAACCCTTTTTTTGTTTTTTTCCGGTCACAGTAGATCTTTTGCTTTGCTCTGATACCAACTGATATGAATCTCCTTGCGAAGACTCATGATTTACAGAATTAATATCTTTGATCTAGTGAAGAGATCTGCAAACCCACACTATCTCGCACAAAATTCAGGAGTCTAGCCCTCGGGGTACGCCTAACTTCGACTTGCTCTCTAACTAGCCCTCATGATCAGATTACAAGGTTTATTGATACAAGGTTTATTGATATCAGTTGGTATTAGAGCAAAGCAAAAAATCTTTGGGATTTCAAGTTTTGTTTGAATTTATTTTCAAAAACAAAATAAAAAAATCTTAGAGTTCCGCCGCCAGTCTTCAACACTGCCGCTGGTAAGCTTCATCGCCGGCAACTCGTCATCTCACTGCTGCCGCCGCTCAGCTCCATCTCTGACCGACCATCCGAAGCTACCATTCTGCTCTCCATCTACAGAAGCTCCATTGCCGCTCCAATCACCGCTGTTGCCCGACCAAATCTTCACCGTTGAAGAACTGCCGTTCTTCTCAACGTACCTCTGCACCGCCATTTTCTTCAGTTTTGAGTTCTCCACAGCCAAGACTTTTCGCCGTTCCAGTAATCTCCGCTCATCTCCAACTGCTCCATAGCGTTCTCCACCGCCGACGAATCCACCTCCACATCGTTCTCCTCCGACTGTTCCACGGCATCTCCGATATTCTCCGGTTGAATCTGAAGTCCCAGATCCGTGCAGAATAAAGTTCAGAGCAGGACTCCAGGGAAGAAGAAAGTCCGGCTACTTGAAGTTTGTGAAGAAGAAGGTTGGCGTGTGACTAAACGCGCGACTCACACCTCAGGCGCGTGAATACCACGCGCACGCCGCATTGAAGGCGCGTCTTCCGCACGCGCGAGACACAAGCCGGTCCATCTCTTCATCTCGTGATATTTTAAAATTCTCACGGGCGGAACCAGCTTCTCGCGAGTCATTCCAGTTTATCGCCAGTACTCATTGTCTCGCGAGTTCAAGCAATTTTTGCCTAGTCTGCGCACGGTCAACGTTTTATTAGCAGTTCTTCACAGGGATGGCTTGGGACGTTGATCTACAATTATTTTTTAAGATGACACAGTTAAAACACGACACGAAAGAATATATATATATAAATTCAAAAATAAATTAATGCAAAACTCGAAACCCCCTTTTTTCGGCCTCAGTGGATCTTTTGCTTTGCTCTGATACCAAATAATATTAATCTCCTTGCGAAGACTCGCGATTTGCAGAATTAATATCTTTGATCTAGTGAAGGGATCTGCAAACCCACACTATCTCGCACGAAATTCAGGAGTCTAGCCCTCGGGGTACGCCTAACTTCGACTTGCTCTCTAACTAGCCCTCAGGATCAGATTACAAGGTTTATTGATACTTAACTAGCCCTCGAGGTTAAGCAACAATGGAATAGCTCACAAGCAAAGAGTATGAACTCAAAAGATTGTATATTATGAAAGGTTGTTATTTTCGTCTATAAGGCCTCCCATTTTATAGGGTTACAATCTTGCATCAAATCCTAATCACAAATGGAAACTGAATCGACTTATGGCAGCTTTAAGAAGCTAAAACCATATCTAACTAAAATACCTAAAATAAATAGTAATCTCTAAGGCAATCATGTTGAATTCTTCAAGAAGTAACCTTGAAGAATATTACCTTATCTATTCTTATCAAATCTAATTCTAATCAGAATAAAACTGAATATACTAAACCTTAATAGACTGTATTTTTGAAATTCAGCTCTTCAAATGCCACATGACCGAGCTATCAGTCCAATAAACCCAAAATGAAATAATTTTACAATATTTTACAATGATCACACTACCTCATTAAAAAACCAGTGGGAAAAAAGAGTATAGTGTTCTTCATGATGTCTTCAGTTCGTCGACAATGTTGAATAATGAATCCAAGATATCGATGGTGACTCCTTCAATTCTTCATCATAAATTTGATCCATCAAAGCATTTAAAGCACATCAAAGTATATGATATTTGTATCAAGAGCTCTGTTGTGAACTGACAAATTACTGGTGGAGGGGACTATTCCTGATACTCTCTCCAAATTCTCTCTTTCTTTGGTTGTGGTAAGTTGGCTATGAGTTCCAAGTAATTTTTGTTATACTTTGATATTCTTTATTTAAATGAATGGTTATCTCATTTATATGCATATTTTTTGGTAAGGTTGGTGAGAGTCTTCACCTCGCCAGCGAGGGACATTCAAAATTTTCTTAGGGAGACGATTCACTTTTGGCGAAGCACAAGGCTAAGGAGAAGAGGTGCGAGGATCTAGTAAATTCCCTTAAGATAGCTGAGGATCCTGCGAAGACTGTAGAGGAGCGTGCAAAGGCTGCTAAGGAAGAAGCTTCTAAGCTTCGCTCTGAGCTGGGGGGGATGCGTACGAATGACCCTGCTTCTCCTAAGTATCCCCAACTTCTGGTCAATTGGCTTAGCAAAAGGAATTCCTTTTTAAAGTTGTTTGAGGATGTTCCCAGCTTTGCTCGTGCAGTTGGTTATTGCGAGGCTATGAAAGATTTGCACTAGTTGAACCCGAATGCGAAGGTGAAGAACTTGCCTTCTTTGGCCAAATCTACTTCAGTGTTGGCGAAGCGTAAGGGTATGCTGAATGATGGTTTCATTGAAAAGATTTTTGATGGTGGGCATCCCTATATTTTACTATCACATCTCACAGGTCTTGTTTCGTTGCTTTCCATCCTAGAGCTTAAAAGCTACCTGGTTGATTAATGTGAAGATCTTTCTTTCGCTTCTCCAGATGCTACACCGACCCCCATCCCAGAGTCTGATGTGCAAGCGGAGAATCCTATCCAGGATGTAATCTAGGGAGAAAGTGCCCTTGCTGTCTAGAGTGTTCAACCCCCTCATAACGAAGTTAGTTAAATCCTAGAGTTGTGATTTGTTGTGAAACAATATTAACCTTTGTCTGTAATATTTTATGGCACTATTTTGTATTTTCGCACTGTATATTTTGTTTGGCTTTGACTCATTTCTTCTATTACGATTTTATGCCCTTGTTTCATAATTGCTCGCATGCACACTTTTGATATTTTCATCGACTATAAAATTTTGAATCTTTGTGCCTTGTTTGGATCTAATGATTGTTTTGGGCATCCTCTCGGATCTATGTCTTCTGATATTTGGTGTCCTAGTATGATAATTGAAGCTTCTAGCTCTACATCTTGTGCTATTTTCTGGTAGTCGCTTATCTAACATTGGAGATTCAGATTTAAACTCCATCCCTTTATGTATTGGAAGGTATACTTATACTCCTTTGATCCCTTCATCTTCTTCTAAAGATTGTCCGTGCAAAAAGTTTATACCTGATGGTTATAACCTCAAGTCTCTTGGGAAAGATATCGTCCATACCTTGGTTGACCTTGAATCTGTTGACGCCTATGTCCGTTTGCTTAAGCTCTCTGAACGTGTTGAAAAATGGGTAATGTCTTGGACCTTAGTCTAAAATATATGCTCCTTGGTGTGAATGACTTAGAGCTCACATAGAAGAAAACTCTTATTGAGACTCAACACCATATTTGTGAAATGAAACAGTTTTGTTCAGAGTAAAATAATCTTATTCATCATCAGCAGCTCAATTTGGTCAAGATGATTCATCAACTAGAAGAGGCAAAGAATTTTGTTGCCAGTAAAGAGCGCAAAGCTTATCAGAAGACCGGTATCATAGACAAACAATGTTCTCATATCGATCATCTATTTGATCGGTTGAAAAAGAAACAAGATGAATGTGATCATCTTTCTAGCTATTCCATAGAGTGGCAAAGCAAGTTTGACAAACAAGTTGCTTTGAATATCCAAATTCGTAGTGATAATGATCACCTTCGTGCTGAGTGCACACGTCTTGATTTGTGTGTTCATTAACTTGAGCAAGCTTATTATGATTATAAAGATGAACCAAAGTCCGTAATGCTAGTTCTTGCAGGTCTAGTGGTTAGGGTGATTTGACTATGAATATTGGTGGTCAGAAGGTCAATTTGTCTGAGGTTGTTCAATTGCATATTTGTAATCTACAGGGTGAAATTCAAATTTGGAGGATGCAAATAAGAGTTATGAGGAAACTGTTAACCTAATGAGTAAACAGCTTGATAGAGAAGAATTTGGTCCCATAACTGATTTTAAAGCTTACTATGCCATGTATTTCGATCGCATGGAGCGAAGTGGTCGAATTCGACATCCTGCTTACTTGCATATGAAATGGCGCTACGATCATGTCATGGTTGAAGAGCATTAGGCTTCGCACTCTCGTTGTTATGGTGTTTCCTCATTATCTGGGTCTTCTCACACCTCAAGGCATAGATAATTTATGATGTCATAAGTCTCCCTTTGAATGCATCAAGTACTGTTTTCTTCTTGTTCAAGCTTCTAGAAGTTGTTGCATTTTTTAAAAATAATACTAAACTCTATGGTCGATGCACTTCTTCTTGCGTGATCATATCTTTCTTTTGAAGATCAATCTCTTTTAAAATCGTTTTAGACATGAGTACAATATTGGACAGTTTACTTATTGTAAATATGTAATGTCTTTTGATTGCTTCCATCGCTTTTCTGTAGAGGCATCTACCTTATTGCAAGATCTATAGCTTGCTTTTAATTGTATTGCACAAAGCCTCAAGATCTATTGCTTGCTTATGTCGCTATTTTGTGGCCTTGTTTTCCTGATAGCAAGATCTATAGCTTGCTTAATTAAAAGTTTGTATTGTGCGAAGCCGCAAGATCTATTGCTTACTTGTGTCACTGTTTTTTCAGCATGTTTTCCTGATAGGAAGATCTATAGCTTTCTTAATTAAAAGTTTGTATTGTGCAAAGCAAGATCCATCGCTTATCTTTTGTCGTTGCTTTGTAGGCATATCTGCCTAATAGCAAGATCAATAGCTTGCAGATTGAAGATTTGTGTTGTGAAAAGTTGCAAGCTCTATCGCTTACATAATCAAAATTTTTTATTGCTGTAATCATGTGTTCTTTAAATATTTTCTTTTAAGATCTCCTAATAGATGACTTCGTAGTATGTTGTATCGTACTTGATCACACTGGATTTTATTCGATTACAAGGCATAGTTATGTAAGTAAAGGATAAAAAGTAATCTGTCCCAAAGGATGGTTTTTTAATATTTATATTATGATAATATCACCTCCGAAACAAAAAAAGGGCATGAACATCACCAATGATCATGCCATGGTGACTATACAATCAACTAGATTTCTCCTACCTTCTTCGCTGATCTTACACATAAAACTTTCTTAAGTTGATTACATGCCAAGTATTGGGAACGCTACTGCCATCCATTCTCTCTAACTCATAGCAGTTAGATCAGTGTGTCTTCGTTATTGTACGGTTGTTTCCCTTTTTGGGCTCAACTTGCTCGTTTCTTCTGTCTGGCTGGCTTCATTCTTTCTTAGCACTAGATCACTAAATTTGAAATTGTTTTTCTTTAACTTTTTGATTGTATGGTCTAGCCATCATTTCCTTGTATTTTGCTTCCGTGATTACTGCGCTTTGTATTTTTTCTTCATGTTCATCTAAGTCCAACCTCATCATTTTGAGATTATCATCCTCCTTGTATACTTGTACTCGAAGGCTTGAGTTCCCGATTTCCACTGGTATTATGCTTTGTGCCCATAGAAAGAATTGTATGGTGTTTCTTCTATTGGTTGCCACACCATTTTTCTGTACGACCACAAGGTGTTTGCCACCTCATTGACCCAGCTAGTTTGCTTTCCCTCTAGTTTTTTTTGGATACCTTGAACGATTGTTCAGTTTGTTACCTCCACCTGACCATTTGCCTGATGTGAATTTTGGTGCAATTCCTAGCTTCGAGCACCATTCAATACAGGGTCTACTTGTGTATTGTGTGCCATTATCGGTGACAATGGTTTGTGGCCCCCCGAAGCGACAAACTATATTCTGCCAAACAAACTTTCTTGTTACTTTTGCTGTGACTCTTCCTAATGTCTTTTCTTCTACCCACTTTGTAAAGTAATCAATAGCCACAATCAGAAATTTTGCACTGCCAACACCCTTTGGAAAAGGTCTGATAAGATCGATTCCCCATTTATCGAATGCCAACACCCTGTGGCTTGTGCGATATTGGGGTGTTGATCTGGCAACTTTTGCATTTTAGGATGAAGTTGTATGCATCATTAAACATGGTTGGCCAGTATTATCCAGCTCAAATGATCTTTTTTCGACCGTTCGAGACCCTTAGTGCATTCCTCATACTTCTTCGTGCACTTCCTTCAAGATTTCACTTGCTTGCGATGGCCCCACACACTTTATCCACAGGAAAAGAATCCTTTCTTATACCAGATCTCTTCTTCATAAACGTAGTTGTGAGATCACAATTCTAACATCTTGGCTTGTACCCTGTCTTTTGGCATCTTTCCCTTTTCAAAGTAATCTATTAATGGTTTCATCCAGTTTACTTCTTCTGTCTGAACTATTGAAACGGTTGTCATTGTTGTGCTCCTAACTGTAATGACCTCCACTTTCACATCCTTGTGTTTGGATAATGATTCGAACCCAGCTGTTTCCAGCCTTCTTAAGGCATCTGCTTCAGTGTTTTCACTTCTTGGAACATGCTGGATATTGAAGTATTCGAGGTGAGCGGTGAGCTGACAAACCCTTGTTAGGTATTTCACCATTTTCTCTTCTCGTACTTTGTAATCTCCCCGTACTTGCTGGACTACTATATGTGAATCACTAAAGGCCTGAATGCTCTTGAACTTTATCTTTACTGTCAAATCTAAGCCACATATTAATGCTCCATACTTAGCTTCATTGTTAGTGAGTAGGAAGTCAAAACGAAGTGAGTATCTATGTTATCCTCCTTCTGGGTTGACCAATAGCTGTCCTGCACCACAACCTTCCTTGCTAGATGCCCCATCAAAGAACAATTTCCATGCAATATCTTCCCACTTTGATTTCCCCTTATTTATTTTAAGATTTTGTTGTGTGTTCGCTTCATGTGTCCCTGCATTTGTCATCTCTGTGATGAAGACTGCCAAAGCCTGTGCTTTGATTGTAGTTTGTGGTTAAAATTGAATCTCATACTGCCCCAATTCAAGAGCCCACTTGGTCATTCTCCCAGATGACTCGGGCTTGCTCAGAATGTTCTTGATTGGGTAGTCAGTATAGGTTACAATCCTATGGCTGTGAAAATAGGTTTGCAGTCCTCTTACTGAATATATTAAAGCTAGAGTAAATCTCTCAATTGGTAGATACGCCCTTTCTGCATTTTGTAGTATTCTGCTGGTGTAGAACACTAGTTTTTTACTTCTGGCCTTCTTGTCACACCAAAATTGAGCTCACTGCGTTTGTTGAAACCTCCAAGTATAAATACAATGTTTCTCATGGAATTGGTAATTTTAACGTTGGCAATGTTCGAATCTGCTTCTGCTTCTTTAAGGATTCATATGCCTTTTGACAATCTTCACTCCGGCTAAACTTTTTAACCTTCTTAAGGACTTCGAAGAGTGGGAAATGTATCTTGGACGCCTTTGAAATGAACCTGCTAACCGATGCTAACGATCCCATCAAAATCTCTGGATTAGCTTCAATTCCTTTCAATTCCTAAGAATTTTCCTGCACCTACCTCGACTAAGCATTTTTTGGGATTGTACTTCACAATGTATCCAAGGTTTCCCTATTTCTTGCACAAAATTGCATATTCTTTTGCTTTTTATGATTATGTCGTCAACATATGCTTCTATATTTTGCCCTATTTGGCTGCAAAATTCCTTGTCGACCACCCTATGATATGTTGCCCCTGTATTTTTTAGGCCAAACAACATCTTTATATAACAAAATATCCCAAATCCTATTATAAAGGCCATTTTTTATGCATCTTCTAGGTTCATCAATATCTGGTGATTCCCTTATATGCATCCAAGAAAGCCAGGACCTCGTATCCAAAAATCGCTTCAACCAACTGAACAATCTTGGGCAAGGGATAACATTCCTTTGGACATGCTTTGTTTAGATCAGTGAAGTCTATACACATTCTCCACCCAAAATATGCCTTCTTCACCATCACTGGGTTCGCTAGCCATTTTGGGTAGATCACTTCCTTTATGATGCCAACCTGTAATAACGCTTTTACTTATTTTTCAATCACTTTTTGTTTATCACTAGCAAAGCTTCTTTGTTTCTGCTTGACCGGTTTGATTGCATCACCGATATTTAATGAATGAGTTGCAATGCTTACGTTGACTCCTCCCATGTTTTGTATTTTCCATGCGAATGTGTCTTTGTGATCTTGCAAGATTTGTATACCTTCTCTTTCTCCAAGTTTGGAAGATGTTTCCCTACTTTGACAGACTTAGAGGTATCTTTGTCATCCAAAATGATATCTTCCGTCTCTTCTCCTAGATCTATTGGAGGGTACAATTGGTTGAACGAGTCACTATCTGTGATAGTACTAACCATCTTTGTTTGATCCGCATTCTTTCCTGCTTTTATTACGATAACCATACATTGTCTGGATATTTTTTGGTTTCCTCTCACCATCGCAATTCCTGTTGGGTCTGGGAGCTTCATGACCAAATGGTATGGAGACTATATCACCTCTGCTCTATTCATCCAAGGTCTATCAATGATAGCATTAAACGAACTTGGTGCATCAATGACAACAAAGTCACAAATGATAGTGCAATTTATATCATTTTGACCAATTGTTATAGGTAGTTGTTTACTGCCCAACGATGTCTCTACTCGCCTAGTAAATCCTACAAGCAATGATGTGGACCTTTTCCAGCCATTCCTCTTGAATCCCAATCTGTCAAAGTAATCTACAAAAAGGATTCCCACTGCACTCCCATCATCTACGAACACTTTATGAACTGTTGTATTCCCGATCCTAGCAATAATGACCATTGGATCGTTGTGAGGTGAAGCGTTAGGAACTGCATCCTCTTCGCTGAATGAGATTGTTTCATTCACACACTATCTTTTGTCTACATGTTTGATATGTCTAGAACGACCGACCAGTTCTTGGGCTTGAGTTCCTCTTGAACTAACTTGCAATAAAACTGTCCCTGGGGGTTCCAGGTGTCAGCTCTCCAATGCCTAAGTCAGTCCAAGGGTCCAATGCAATTAAGACAGAATGAATAATGAATAAATTCGTACTTTGTATTTATACTCTATGTCCTCAATAACGTCTTCCTTAATTATCACCCTTAATTACTCACGAATACGCTAATTACTCTAGAGTATTAAATAATACCCTCATTGGGCCACCACATCTACAACCCAATGCCCTTCTTGTGCTCAACCTCTATCAAGAGTCCCCAAAAAACAAGGTTCTCGACCTCGAGGGACTGGAATAGTACAAGTGTTCTTCGAGACCTCGAGTGCATGAGACAGTTTGAGGACTCCAAAGAATCTAAACGGACCTTGTACTTCGTTGCTCATGCCTTCGTGGGAAGGAATATGGTTTTCTGACCAATTCTCACCGCTAGGATTTCAAAAGGCACGCGCATGCTATACAACCACACATGTTGTTGTTTCCTAAATGGCGTGTTGTCAGAAGATAAAAAAGTAGTTGAGTATTTCTAAAACTTTTTATAGTTCCAAGACGGTTATTAATCATTCCCCCGTTTCAGCCCCCATTATTATCCCTCAACCTCTCTTCCTTCTTTCACTTTTACTCATTTACAGGAACTTCTCAGAAGCACTCATTTTCCCTTTCTCTCGAGCGATCTAATTTTCATCGTCATTCCTCGAAAACCCATAAGTAAATTCCTTTCTCTCCTTATTCTAATTTTTTCTTTCCTCACCTTACAATCATGCCCATTTTGATGAAGGTTCCGCCTCCGAGAGATTTCCTAGTGAGATTAGGATAGGTGGCATGGAAGTTAGTACGTTAGAGATGACTATTACTGACTCGGAATGCACTCATTCCAAAGAATCCCAGTGTGATTCTAATGCCTAAGGAGGTGTGTTTGACCATATTACTAATAGTTATAAGGAAGGGATGGTTTTCTCATTAACTGATATCCCTCCTCGAGGGCCCATTGAGAATTGTCCACTAGGCATGGGCAAGCCATATATAAGGAGATCCCTTACCACTGGCAAAATTGACTTCTACCTCTCCCAATCCAAAACTTGAGGTCCTAGGGGAGGCAAATGCATCTCCGGAGAGCAAGGAAGTGTCCCTCGAAGCCATAGAGGAAGAGGAGAATGGATCTCCTTTGAGGGAGAGGACGTCCCTCGAGGAGGAGGAAGCAACCTTGAAAGCACTAAAGCATCTTCTTGAGCTAAATCCTCTTAGAAGAAGAAAGAGAAGATATCTCGAGGGGTAAGGTTGAGGGTTTCCGGGAAGGAGTCCCCAGCTCCAGCAGTAGGGAAGGTTATCTCAAAGATTTTGGACTTGATCCCTATTGGGCAACGAATAGCTCTAGATGCAGATTTTCACCCCTTTCGAGAAGAAGATACCCCCCATTACCTCCCCGAGGGAAGATCGGTTATTTATCTTAGACATCTTCATTGTGGGCTCACATTTCTCTTTCTGCCTCTCTTTTCCAAACTTCTTAAGCAATTCCAGGTGAGCCCTGCACAAGTTCATCCCAACGTCTTAGTAATTATTATGATATTCTTGACACGATGTGACGAGTTTGGTATTAAGCTAAGGTATAAGCTGCTCCGCTTATTGTACTACGTGTCTTATAGTGGGTGATCCACCTACATGATTATCACATTTACCAGGCAGGAGGCACATCACAAGGTTTTTGCGATTCCTGGTAATTCGGGTGATTGGAGAAATTAGAAGAAGGGGATTTTGTTTGACAGCAGGAGGTATCGAGTCCCCCAGTGGAACTGGGATGTGCTAGTTGAGTCTCCTAAACTAGGGGAGTATATTTTTCCGGATGCCCTCGAGAGGGATACGCAAAAACTGTTGTCCAGGTCTCTTGACTACATCCTTTTCAATAATCCTAACCCCAGGATTTGAGGCTTTGTTCTCCTAAAATCTATGAGAAGTATGTGTATAAAGTACTTCAGAAGAATATCAGGAAGAGGAGAAGAGAACCTGAGGGCCCCAAAGAAGGCCCTTCCCTTGAGATGCTCGTTAGTGGTTTTAGGCACTCGAAAGCCTCTGAAGATGGCTTAATGGAATTCTATTTCTTCTATCTTTTGTACCGTTGCACTTACCTTTACTGATGTCGTTCCTCTCTTCCCTATTTTTAGTGGGTCTCGCTAGCGGCTTAAGGATCAAGAAGACACACTCGAAGCAGGGCCAGGGTCTTCCTAAAGGGACCCCTACCCCCTCGAACCAGGCTTCCACACCTCCAATAGGTGATGGAAGGCATACTTAGATTGTGGATAATGGCTAGCCCCCCCACACCAGGAATGTTCGCCAGAAGACGAGGGAAAATGGTGGCAACATTGGTAATTCCCTCAACCACCATTAATAGGAGCAAGCAGCGGTGACAGTGATAACTCCCATTAACAATCGGCATCCCTGACACCCCCTTCAAGTGATGCGGTGTCCATATCCAATGCTCTAACTCTAGATGAGCATCATCTTGTGAGAATGGTCTCTAACCCCTAGGTTTTCATCTGCTCCATTGTAAAATTCATTTTAGTAAGCTAGTTTTTAAGCATTGATCTAAGTTTAACTATTTTTCTTGGTCTCCCAACTTTTATGTGAGGCCACTCAAAGATGGATATCTTCGCACACACCTGTAATTCTAGCCATGGTTCTTTCATAGAGAAGTTAGGCCAGAAAGATGCTAAGATTTTGGAGTTGAAGAGGCTTCTCAAAAAGAAGGACATGGCACTCGAGGAGGGCCAGAAAACCTTGGAAGAGGAGAGGCAGAAGATGACTGATTTTAATGCCAAGAAGCTTCAGTGGATACTGGAGAAAGATACCCTCGAGAAGAGGGTTCAGGCAGCTGAGGACCCAGCCAAACAGGTTCAACTGCTCGAGGCATTTAAAAGCAAACTTTTGAACAACTTCAAACTGTTTCAAATGTTTGTGGACCTCCTTGAGGTGGCCAAGTATCTTGGTTGCAGCGATCTAGCTGAAGAATTCCTAAAACCTCAACTGTCCGCCTCCATATCCGAAGAACTCGCTAAGAAGGTGGATGACCAGGTCCAGCCAGAGCTCGAGGCTACTCTGGATGCAAAATGGAAAGAGGCAATCAAGAATGATGGCCTTTGTTTTGCTCTGATAGATTTCATTAATTCCAAGGGGTAGTTATTCATTGCTGAGGGGATTCGAGCGATCCCCCTTCCCAAGGCCACATACGCATCCCCCGAGCAGAACTCAGTTGATGCCAGAATGGAAGGAATGATCGCATCCACCTTGAAGGAGGATAACTCTAGGGTTCATTCTTGATTGTAACTCATCCAATTAGGGCCTCATGTTTTAACTTTTTAAAACTTCAATATAATAATTTTTTTGGAATTTTTATGACTTATTTATTAATTTTACCTTTGATCTTTTTTCGTAGTTTAACTCGTTGAAAGAGTGTTAGAAGGCGCATGTGAGGAGCTTTTGAATGCTAAAAAAGAATTGAGTGAGATGCACAAAAAAAATATAGAAAGCCACAAGGGATTTATCTATTTGTAACCAAGATAGGGAGTAGTTGAAGGATAAACTTAATCAGCTCAAAGTTGAGATAAAGATGTGGCAGTCCAAAGACCATTCAACCTGTAAGGGGTTTGTCAGGGATTTCTTGACCAGAGAATTTAACGGTACATATCCTTTAGAGGTAGTTGAAGATTGTGATCTCGCGGATAAAATATTTGAAGAGCTGTTGCATCAAATATATCTAAAATTTGGTTCTATGAAATTATGCATTGCTAATGCGACTAGGCTTCTTGTAGTGGAAGGGCGCCTAATTGGTTGCATGGGCAAAAATCACAGGTTAGTGTCCCAATGGGAGTTGATTTCCGAACAACATTTGGTGGCTCAGAGCAAAATTTCCAGTCTTGAAGAGGAACTGCTCACTTGGAACATAACTAGCAAAGACCCTCTCTCTTCGAGCGAGCCCCCAGCAAGGAACACCCCGGCCGAGGATGGTTCTTTGGTAGAATCTCTCTTATCCAAGAATACACGGCTGGCGGGGGAGATCGAGGCCTGGAAGGTACATGCCAGAGAAGTCGAGGAGCGCATTGCCAATTTTGAATAAAAAATAGCTACTCACGAAGTAAGCCTCCATGCCCACATGCTTTCTAACGAAATTCTTTCCTCATATTTAATTGGAAATGATCAGCTTCCAAAATTTCTACTCAAATCCGCTCGATACTGGATGGAGGAAGTCAATGTCCATGAGAATGGAACCCCACGCCAGAAAAAGGCCTTTGACCTTATTCTTGATTGGTTGGCAGAATTGAAGGTAAAGGGATTTACCCCCTCGAGTTATTGTTCCGCTCCTCGGTCAAAGAATTCTGATATTAAAGAAGTTGAAAAGTATCTTACACCCTCGAGCAAAGCTACCAAGGGATCTTACACAAAATGTTGTAAGAGTGTTGGGTCTTCCTCGAAGGGCCTATTCAACCCCTCCATGAAGAAGCGGGGTAAGACCATTGCTCCCCTAGATCCTTCTGAGTACCCCATGGAAGAACAAATGAAGGATATTAGGAGAGCCGATGGCATCAAGCTAGAAGAGCTCTAACATCTAGAGGCAAAGGTGAAGGGGCTAGCTCCTTACACCAAAGATTTGTTTCGGGAAAGGTTTCCCCCCATTTAAATGAATGAATTTGCACGTACGTATACTTCTTCAAAAATTTTATGTCCTGAATATTAGTGCCACGCACAACTTTCTTACAAAAAGATATTATGAACACCTTCGATAACTAGGAATTAAAAAGTTTAAAGACACAAGCATTTTATCGAGGTTCGATGTTTCTAACTACATCCTGCCAATTTTATCCACTAGTTAATGATTTAAGGATTAGAAAAGTAGCCCACGAGTGCCACTTAAAAGTATACCACTTGAACTCAGCCTTGGCTGGAAACATTTCCAAGAGTGCGGTTTAAGAGCAACCCACTCGAACATCAGCTGTAGCTTGAAATATTATCTAGAGTGCCACTTAGGAGCAAACAACTCGAACATCACCTAGAGTGCCGCTTAAGAGCAAACCACTTGAACATCATCTAGAGTGCTGCTTAAGAGTAAACCACTCGAACATCATCTAGAGTGCCGCTTAAGAGCAAACCACTCGAACATCATCTAGAGTGCCGCTTAAGAGAAAACCACTCGAACATCATCTAGAGTGCCACTTAAGAGAAAACCACTCGAATATCATATAGAGTGCTACTTAAGAGAAAACCACTCGAACATCATCTAGAGTGCCTCTTAAGAGCAAACCACTTGAACATCATCTAGAGTTCCGCTTAAGAGAAACCCACTCGTCATAGTTGGTAGTAATTTCTCAGGTTGGCGATGTTCTACCTCCTTGGTACTCGAATCCCATTCATCTCTTCAAGGATGTAGCTTCCTCCCGGGTACGATTCGATCACCCTGTAGGGTCCTTCTCAATTTGTAGCTAAATTCCCTTCAGGTTCCTTTCTGATTTTCTCATTTTTTTCTCATTACCAAGTCTCCCAGGTTAAACAACACCTTTTTCACCCTCCTATCATAGTACCCTTGTTGTGTTACTTTAGCCTCGTGTAAAGAAGCTAGTTCTCTCTTTTCTTCCACCATGTCCAAACTTAGACATCAATTATACTGATTACTTATCTCATCTACAATAGCCATTATCCTTGGGCTAGGAACACCTATCTCCACAGGGATTACTGCCTCCGAGCCAAATACAAGGCCATAAGGCATTTCACCAGCAGTGGAAGACTCAGCTATTCGATACGCCCACAACACATTAGGTAATTCCCATATCCAATTACCTTCTTCTCCCTCGAGCCGTGCTCATATGCCATTTACTATCATCCTGTTGGTTACCTCCACCTGCCCATTAGCTTGGGGGTGGTAAAATGATGTCACATTTTTCTTAATCAGGTACTCCTAGCACCATATCTTGAAGAGATCTTGAGCAAACTGTGTTCCGTTATCCATGATCATCGTTCTTGGGATTCCGAAATGACATACAATATTCTTCCAGCAAAAGGAAATAATTGTCTTTCCCCATATGTTCGTTAGGGGCTTGGCCTCTACCCACTTCATGAAATAGCCAATGACCAATATTTGGAATCTGAATTTTCCTGGTGCTTTTGGAAAAGGACCCATCAGGTTGATCCCCCATTTATCAAATGGCCATGAACTATAGATTATTCTCATCTCCTCCTGGGGGACATGTGTTATGGGGTCATGTCTCTGACACCGATGGCAAGCCTGAATGTATCGATTTGCATCATCGAACATTGTTGGCCAGTAAAATCCTGCTCAAATAAGCCTCCTCGCCACGGATCTAGCTCCATGGTGGCTGCCGTTTATTCCCTTGTGGACTTCCCTTATGAGATAATCAGCTTCATGAGGGTTAACGCACCAACGCAATGGTTGCAAATGACCCCTTTTGTATAACACTCCTTCTTGAAATTCATACATTGGAGCTTTCAACCTTACCTTTCTAGTATCCCCTTCATTTTCTGGTAGGACACCCTCTCGAGGATATTCCACGAATGGTGTCACCCAAGAGTCTTCCGCTTCCACCATCATAACTATAAGTTCTTCAATTCGTTTGTTCAAAGTTTCTAATAGTAATTTCTTCTGGGATTGGGTTCCCAAATTCGAAGAAGCGAGCTTGCTAGAGCATCTGCTTTATGATTGCTTTCCCTCGGGACCTGAGTTAAAGTGTAAGATTTAAAAGTTTTCAAAATGTTTTTCACTACCTCGAGGTGTCTTTGCATGTTACGCTCTTTGGCCTCGTATTCCCCGTTCACCTGTTGAACCACAATTTGAGAGTTACTAAAAACCTCCAATTCCTCCACATGCAACTCCCTTTCCAGGCGCAGTCCAGTTATCAGTGCTTCGTACTCAACCTCATTGTTAGTTGCTTTAAATGCACAGTTTAACGCGTAAGGGTAATCATTGCCGTTGGGGATGGTTAATTGAACCCCAGCTTCACTTCCTCCTGAATGAGACAAACTGTCCACATATAGCTTCTATACCTCCCTTTGGCTTTCTTCCACTTTTCGAACGGGGTACAGACACACCTTGAGGGGCTCTGTAGTTTCCATTATGAAGTCTGCCAGCGCCTGACCCTTAATTGCAACTCAAGGTTGATACTGGCTATCGTGTTCTCCCAATTCCACTGCCAAATTCATCATTCTTCCTAAAATCTTTGGTTTTAATAGGATCTGCCTAATCGGGTGGTTCGTGAGCGCCACTATCTTATGTCCCTGGAAGTAGGGTCTCAGTCTTCTGGCTGCATGTACAAGGGCTAGAATCAACCTCTCGAGGACAGTGTATCTCATCTTCGGCCCTTGCAAGGCACGACTGAAAAAGTAAATTGGGTGCTACACATTTTCTTTCTCTTTTACTAGGGTCACACTAATTGCCAAAAGAGACGCAAAAATGTAAAGATATAATGTCTCATCTTTATCTGGCTTCATCAGGGTAGACAGTGTCTCCAAGTGCTCATTCAATTGCTTGAATACCTCGTCACATTTGTCATTCTACTCGAATTTCTTTGCTCTTCAAAGGAAATTGAAGAAAGGTAGGTGTTACTATGCCCCCTTCGATAGGTACCTACTCAACGCTGCTAAAGACCCTGTAAGCTTTTTGTACATTTTTTTATTAATTGTGGGGTTTTCATTCTCTTTAAAGCTTCAACCTTCTCTGGGTTTACATCAATACCCCTCTCCGAGACCATGAATCCGAGGAACTTCTCTGCTCCCACACCGATAACACAATTGGACTAGCCCCTCGAAGCCTGCCAAATGTTTCTTCCAGATCTTTTTAGAATTCTCCATGACTTATGCTTTTGACAACCGTATCATCCACATAAATCTCCATATTCTTCCCTATCTTCCCCTCAGAACAACTTATCAACCAGCCTCTGGTAAGTAGCCTTAGCATTTTTTAACCCAAAAGACATCTTCTTATAACAGTATGTGCCCACATCTGTAATAAATGATGTTTTTTCCTTGTCTTCTTCCGCCATGAGTATTTGGTGATACTCTTTATATGCTTCAAAGAAAAAAAAGAAAATGATATCTAGTGATGGCTTCCACCAACTTTTCAATTAGTTGCAATGGGTAACTATCTTTGGGGCAGCATTTATTCAAATTGGTGAAGTCTATACACATTCGCCAAGTTCCATCATGCTTTGGAACCATAACTGGGTTAGCAATCTATTCAGGGTAGAACACCTCCTCGATGACATCCGCCTTTAACAATTTCTCCACCTCTTCTTTAGTTGCTTCAGCTCTTTCGGGAGCAAACACCTTTCTCTTCTACTTCACTGGCTTTATTGAGGGGTCAATATTCAGTCAGTGCAGTGCAAGAATCGAAGGTACTCCTGTTAGGTCAGAAGTATCCCATGAGAACACATCCCCATATTCTCACAATAAGTCTTTTAATCTTTCTTTAATGTCTATAGGAATTAGCTTCCCTGGATCTACTGATCCTATGTCTCAAATAGGCATCTGTATTGTATCGGCTAATCCCACATCTATATGCACCATTGCTACATCTCTTTGCTTTCTCTCTTCTCGTACCGTAGTAAGGTTGCATTTTTTAGCCACAGTCTGTTCTCTTCAAATGGATGCCACTCCCTTTTCAGTCAAGAACTTCATCAAAAGGTGATAGGGTGATCAGACCGCTTGAGCCTGACACATCCATGGTCTTCCTAAAATCACATTGTAAGGGGAAGGGGCATCCATGAAAGTGAAGTTACACCTGATAGTCACCCCCTTTGTCACCATCCACTACGTGAACGGACATGGTTATCTCTCCTAGGGGGGGAATATTGGGTTTCTCGTGAATCCAGAATAAGAGGAAGCTGATTTTTTCAAGTTGTCGTGTTCCATATCAAACTGATCAAAACACTCAGCAAACATCACTTCTACCTCACTTCCACCAACAATGAATACTCTTCTAATCAAAGATGTTCCAATAATGGCTAAAATTACCATAGGATCCATATGAGGTGTTTGATCTGGCACTGCGTCCGCTTCTGAGAAATTAACCGTCTCATCCGGTTGAAACCTCTTGTGACTAGGTTCTTCAGCAGGGACCCTTCGATCCTATGATTTTATCACAACATTTAAAGATATATCTCCCACCATGCCATTGATGACATTAATCACTCTTTGAATGGGCGGGTTTTCCCTATTTTGGTTGTCTTGATTACCCCCTTGTTTCTCCTGGAGCCTATCATGCCTTCCTTCTTTTCCCCCCATCTCAAACCGCCTACTCTCGAGGCCTTCTATCTCCTCTACCCCCATTGTTCTAATTTTTCCTTCTATAAGGTTGCCATTGTTTCATTCGAGGCCTCGAGGGATCAACCTGGTTCTTGAGTTCTTGCCCTCGAAATTGTCCTTCTCGCTCACACCTATCGATCTCTATCCTCAACTGCATGCAATCATTTGTATCATGGTTGTAATCCCTGTGATGATTGCAATACCAATTTGTTGCTCTCCAGGCCACCACTAAGTTATGCAAACTCTCCAAAGGTGGGGGTGATCGGAAAAACCCTCTATGTATACTTAAGATCTGTGCAAGAGTTCTCCCTGTGAGTGTTGGTAGCAATGAAACGTATCTCTCAAATGGTGTTCTTATGGGTTCGACTGGCCTTTTCCCCTAAGTTCTACATTTCTTCCCATTTTCTCTGTAAGGCTATCTATTTTCTTTCTCATTGCATCCTCTACCCTCGAGTATTGCTCTACAACCTCTTGAAGTTTTTGCAAAGTCTTAGGGGTATTAGTACTCGGTTTCCTGTATAATTCCAAGCCCTACATCCCCAGCAGTTAACCTTGTATCACTTCATTCTTCATTGTTTCTATCACTCCCAAGCTCTCGTCCACATACCGATGATAGAAAGCCTCTGCGCTCTCCAATGCCCTTTGCTTCGTCTGATAGAGTTCTAATAGAGTTTTTGTGAACTTCTTCTTCTGCGCATATTGGCTCAACAATGCCCCACTGAAGTCTCGGTATGATCAGAGTAATCCTCTTGGCAACTTATTAAACCACTCTTGTGCCTTTCTTCGCAGAGAGCTTCCTACCAGCTTACTGTCAACTTCTCATCGAAATCCCTCGAACTCATCAAGCCCATGAAAATCTGGATGAATTCTCAAGGGTTGGTCTCACCACTGTATGTGGGAAGTCCTTCAGAAGGTTTTACTTATATTGGCCATCGAACCCCAGCAATCACCGAGCTAAAAGGAGACCCTTCCAGCTTGGCCCAAGGGCCCGATCAACCTATCCAACTCAATTTTTAACAATTTTCTTGCATTCGAGGGGGGTTCCTATTGTCTCCCTATCAGTTTCAACCCCCTGTCATGACCCCCAGCTGTGGTAGATAAGGAGGTTGAGTTGCCTCGTACCCAGGGTTCGTCCAAGGCTGTCCAAAACCAAAGTATGCTAGTGGCAGTGGTAGTTGGCCATAGAGACCGTAAGGCCCCTGACTAATCACCATTCCTTAAATTCCCATAATTCCATATCCTTGCATGGTAGAGGAAGCCATTATCCCATATATCGTCCCTGGACCGGGCAGGTTGAGGGCAGGAATAGATGAGGCTAATGGAGGTAAGGAATATACTGGGCCCTGTGAGTAACATGGCATGGTAGGCTGAGACATAGCTTTCAATGGCTCTCTAGAATATGTGTGATAAGGGTAGGCCATTGCAGGCTGAGAGGCCCATCCCATAGTTATTCCTTCAAGTGAGGGTGGCAGTACTCTGTGCGTAATCTTGTCATCCCTCGGAAGAGGGGTAACTCGATAGCCTGTGGTAGCCAGGACCTGAGCTGCCCGCTCTACATCTTGGTTTAGGGTTACCTTCCCCGCATTCTGATTTCCTTGTATGTGCTGGCCATATGCTTCTATATACAAATCTCCCGAAACATTCGTAAACCTTCTGTCCCTTGGGTCACTACGCCCTCAAGCAAGGGATTAGGGTTTCTCTATTCTTGGTCTCCCATCACTTCCAATCTCCTCAAGGACCCTGGCACATCATCCTGGATTGGTGCTAGGGTATTTGAGATGAATGCTGCTGAAGTTTGCCTCCCTTTCATAGTCTACTACTGTATCGGGCTCTACACGCGACTTGGTTCCTGACGTTTGAAGGTTAGCCATCCTGATATTCTCAACACATGCTTCATTTCCTGCCCTTGAATCCTCCATTCTTGACCTTTATGGAGACCCAGCCCTCATACCTATCAACCTCAACCTTTCACTCCTTTGAATAACCGTGGACATAAACCCCCAAAACCCTTGATCTGGTTTAGTCGTCTCCACAGACGGTGCAACTTGATGCATCTTGAGCGACTGGAAAGTTCTTAGGCTTGAGCTCCTTTCAAACTAACCTGCAATAAAACTGTCCCTGGGGGTTCCAGGGGTCAGTTCTCTAATGCCTAAGTCAGTCCAAGAGTCCAATGCGATTAAGAGAGAATGGATAATGAATAAACGCTCGCCTTGTATTTATACTCCATGTCCTATATAACTTCTTTCTTAATTATCGCCCTTAATTACTCATGAATACGGTAATTACTCTAGAGCATTAAATAATACCCTAATTGGACTGCCACATCTACAACCCAATGCCCTTCTTTGGCTCAACCTCTATCAAGGGTCTTGTGACACTGAATACTTGGCCTTAGCTTTCCAAGAATTATTTGATAAAGACTCAGTTAACCCATGTATGGATAAGACTATCCTATTTAGAGCATAATTAGATACGTCTTTTTCATATTCCACCACTGCTGTCATCTTTTGATTCTTGTTCTGAGTGTTCGTTACAGCGTGGTTCTTGGCCATGGATCTTCCCTCCTTGTTAGCTTTTTTGTATCGATTCCCACCATCTTATTTCTTGTACTAGCTTAGATATCCATTCCTCAAGTTCTCCTCTATTTTCCTCCTCAGATATCTGCAATATTCAACATCATGGCCATGATCTTTATGGAAGACACAATTGTATTCTCTTAATCTTTTGTCTGGAGGTGCTACATTGGTGCAGGTTCACAAAATAGATCTCTGTTCGCTTGCCAGATTTCCTTTCGTGACTTTGTTAGCACTGTTTCTTGAGACATGATTCTTTGTATTCCCACTTCTCTTCCCTTGAAAGGGAGACTTTCTTTTCCCTTCTTCGCCAAATTTCTTTGTGAGTCCTCCATTACACTTTTCTCTCCCTACTCACACTCTAGTTTTTTCGTTGTTTGCTTCTTTAGTTCACACATGCTGCTCAATCATTTTTTATAACTCTATTGGGTCATCTGGCATGTTCTTTGTGAGTTCTATGTAAAATTCTCCTGATCACATACCTCCTGTGAATGCACCCAAGGATGATTGAAAGGACATGCCACAAACTCGCAAACTCTCCATGACGAACCTACTCTGATACTCTTCCAAACTTTCATTACATCATTGAGCTATATTGTTTAGGTCTACTATTGTCTTGGTGAATTTTTGCTTTTGGTAGAAGTGCCCCAAGAACAGATGCGAGAGTTGTGCCCAAGATGTAATACTTCCGTTTGGCAAATCCTCATACCATGTAATCGATGTTCCCAACCATAAGATAGGGAAATCCTTACACACCAACTCAATTTCCACATCGCGAAATCTCATGTTGTTACAATAGGAATGTAAGAATTCTTTTGGGTCAATAGTCCCATCGAAAATTTTGATGTGCAATAGCAACTTGAAGTCTTTTGCATCTTGAACTCGCGAAGAGGTGATGCTAACAGTGACTTATCCGCATCGTTGTCTGCCACTATATCTCTTAGTTCGTCCCCATATTTAAGATCTTCGTTCTTTTGACTCAATTTTTTACTTACACTTGGGAACTTCAGCTTGAGAGTGGCTAAAAACTGATTATACAGTTGTTCTATGTTTTCTTCTAGAAATGATGTAAATGCTCATCTTCATTTTTATTTATTCGTGTTAGGAGACTCTACTCCTTCCTCATCTTCAGTGTCTTCTTTACTGCGTTCCCGTTCTCTGCTAGTAACATATTCCTGATCTTTGTTGGGATTCATGTTCCTATTACGCCCAGCCGTTTGCTCTTGTGTATGCTGGTTTTGGCTTCTTTCGCTTCTGGTGAACACCATTGTCAACTTTACAGGGTGGAGTACCAAAAACAATTCCCATCCCCACAGGCGGTGCCAAATGTTGTGGTATTCCTGATTTGCCCAAGTGACCTTTATTCACTGTAATGCTCATGAAAAAGAGATCCCGAAAGTGATTTCGGGGAAAAGACTCTGACGCTTAAGTAGTATTTTTTATCTTGAGAATTAGGATTTCTCAGTATAGTTGCACTTACCCGGACTGATGTCTTTCTTCTTGTATTTATAACCAGTTATCATCGTGGCTTCGCATTATAAGGGGTCGTGAACGTGGGTCGTGTCATAGTCCTATAAACCCAGTTTGTGTCTATTATTGTGGATGTCGCCTGATCGTAGTATCCTCTTCTCTTGGTTTATGACCCAGTTTATTCCTACCTGAATCCTATTTTATCGGTTAGCATGCCCGACTAGCTAGCTTGAAACTAACTTCTGGGTTGGGCTTAAGCCCAACCTTATGGGCTAGGTATACACCAAAATCTAAATGATGACCATATTCATCCAAGTAAATCAATCCAAATATTGGTTTAGTTCTTGAATTAATCTGCCATATTAAACTTAACAAATCTAATTCTAATCAATGCTGAATAGTCTAAACCCTAAAATAGAGGAATGGCTGAAATTAACTCTTACAATGCCAACATGACTGAGTTAATGGGCATTATTATAAAATGAAATAAATTACAAATAATCAAACTACCTCACTAAAAGACCCAATGGGAAATAGAGTATAGTGTTATCCTCCTAAAACCCTAATATAATAAATAAATTAAGAAATCCTAATTCGCATCATTCCCTCCTTATTTTAAAAGTTTCATCCTCAAAACATGAATGATTTTAAAAAAAAGTAACAGAAATAAACGTCCCACGGCATCCCTGCAAATTTTGCTAATAAACGGTGACTGGATGCTGACTAGGCAGTGACTGGGTGCAGACTGGGATGGTGAGGTGGAAATGACTAGAGAGATAAGGAAAACTGGCAAGAAACTTGGGATAAATTGAATAAATCATGATAATATGACCAACTTGCTATATGAACCTTGCCTAGTGTGTGTGTTAGACGTGCTTCAAGGGACTCGCTCGTGTATCTCACGCGCTTTATGTGAGCTTGTACGTCAAGGAAACACAGAGATGATGGGAGCAACGACCGACAATAACGATCGCCGGAACTGAGCTTGAGTGGCGGCGGCGAAATGTCTTGTGGTGGTGCGATATCTGATTTTGATTTTGTTTTAATTTCAAAAATAAATTTTGGATATGAAGGTACCAACTGATATCTCCCTACGATACCAATTGAAGTTGACTGATATGATGGTCACAAACTTTTTCTTTGCTCTGATACTAACTAATATGAATCTCCTTACGAAAACTCCGAATTGCCAAATTTTGATAATTTCTTGACTGTGACTAAGGGTAATCTCGCACAACCCTAACCACAACTGCACAAATTACTGACTAACTAGCCCGTGGGATTAACTCACAAATTTAAAGAGTATTGCTAACTTAATTAACCCGCAAGATTAAGCAACAATGAATCGCTCACAAGAAAAGAGTAATAACTCAAATTCTGAATATATGATTGATAAAATATGTATAAAATTCGCCCAAGGCCTACCCTATTTATAGGGTATAATTTCACCTTTACAAAGTAGAAAGAAAAGATGATTTGGTAATTCCCTTCAGAAAATGACAAGACTTATAGCAGCTTTAAGAAGCTAAAATCATATCTAACTACAATACTAACTTAAATCTAAATGATTACCATATTCATCCAATTAAATCAATCCAAATATTGGTTGAATTATTGAATGAATCTAACATATCTAAACTTACCAATTCTAATTCTAATCAAATCAAAATTGAATACTATATACCCTAAATTAAAGGCATGACCAAAATTAACTCTTCTTACGCCAACATGGCCGAGTTAATGGGTTTTTTTCTAAAATGAAATAAATTACAAATGATCTCACTACCTCACCAAAAAACCCAATGGGAAAAAGAATATAGTGTTATCCTTCCAACCCTAATAGAATAAATATATAAACAAATCCTAATTCACATCATTCCTTCCGTAGTAGAAAAGTTTCATCCTTAAAACATGAATGATCTTCAAAAAAATTAACGGAGATAAATGTCCCACGCCATCCCTGCAAAATTATACTAATAAACGGTGACTGGATGCTAACTAGGCAGCAATTGGGTGTACTGGGATGCTAAGGTGGAACTGACTCGTGAGATAAGAATAACTGGCAAGAAAATTGTGATAAATTGAATAACTCATAAGAATATGACCAACTTGCTATATGAACCTTGCCTCGCGCGTGTGTCAGACGTGTCTCAAGTGACTCTCGCGTGGCTCTCACACACTTTGTGTGAGGTTGTGCGTGAAGGATGTGTGCCAGCTGTCTTCTTTGTTGGAAACCTTTTGGGTGGAATTCTCTTCTTCGGAGTTGCATGGACCCTGTAGAAATGAACGAAGAGTACTGAAACGTTAAGGATTACCAGTTGCGGAGAAGACAGTAGCAAACAGAGCTACATTGAGAAGAACCAAAAAGCTACAACGACAAGGATTCACTCCGAGAAATGAAAGATATTGAAGCTACAATTAACGGAGAACAGAATGGCGGTTGGACGAAGATGATAGGCGGAGATGATCGGAGCAACGGTCATTAGAATTGAACTTGAGTAGTGGTGGCGAGATATCCCGTGGTGGTCCAATATCTGATTTTGATTTTATTTAATTTCAAAAATAAAATATGAATATGAAGGTACCAACTGATATCGCCCTACGATACCGATTGATGCCGACTATTATGATTGTCACAGAAACTTTTGCTTTGCTCTGATACCAACTGATATGAATCTCCTTGGGAAGACTCTGGATTGTGGAATTTTGATAATTTCGTAACTGTAACTAAGAGTAATCTCACACAACCTTAACCACAATTGCATAAATAGCTCACTGACTAGCCCGCATGATTAGCTTCTAGATTTGAAGAGTATTGCTAAGTTAATTAATCCGCGGGATTAAGCAACAATGAAATGCTCGCAAGCAAAGAGTAATAACTCAGAATATATAATTGATAAAAGATGTATAAATATTGTCCAAGGCCTCCCCTATTTATATGGTGTAATTTGGCAAGAACAAAGTAGAAAGAAAATAAGATTTGGTAATTCCCGTCAGAAACTGAAAGGACTCATAACAACTTTAAGAAGTTAAAATCATATCTAACTACAATACCTAATTTAAATCTAAATGCTGACCATATTCATCCAAGTAAATCAATCCAAATATTGGTTGAATTCCTGAATGAATCTGCCATATATAAACTTACGAAATCTAATTCTATTAAAATAAAAAAATGAATATTCTAAACCCTAAAATAAAGACATTGCTGAAATTAAACTTTCCAATGCCCACATGACCGAGTTAATGAGACTTATTCTAAAATGGAATATATTACAAATGATCACACTAACTCACTAAAAAAATCCAATGAGAAAAAGAATATAGTGTTATCCTCCTAAAACACTAATATAATTAAAAAATTAAAAATGTAATTTGCATCATTCCCCCCGTAGTCAAAAAGTTTCTTCCTCAAAATGTGAATGATCTTCAAAAAAGTAACAGAGATAAATGTCCCATGACATCCTTGCAAAATTCTGCTAATAAACGGTGATTGGATGCTGACTAGGCAATGACTGGGTGCAGACTGGGATGCTGAGGAGGCACTGGCTAGTGAGATAAAGAGAACTGGTGGGAAACTCTTGATAAATTGAATAACTCACGATAATATGACCAACTCACTATATGAACCTTCCCTCGCGCATGTGACAGACGCGTCTCAAGTGACTCGCACGTGGATATCACGCGCATTATGTGAGCTTGCAGTTAAGGACATGCGCCAGTTGTCTTCTTTGTTAGAAACCTTCTATGCAGACTTCTCTTCCCTGAAGTTACGCGGACCCTATAGTGGCGATCGAAAAGTACTGAAATGTCAAGGATTATCGGCTGCAGAGAATGAGGTGTGGAAAAAATGGCGGCAAACGGTGCTACTTTGAGAAGAACAACAAAGCTTTGACGACAAATATTTAGTCAGAGCAAGACAGAGATTGAAGCTACAATTGACGGAGAATAGAACGGTGGTTGGACGGAGATGATAGGCGAAGATGATCGGAGCAACGAAAGACAACAAAGGTCGTCAAAACTGAACTTGAGCGGAGGCGGCAAGATGTCCTATGGTGGTCCGATATCTGATTTTGATTTTTTTTTCAATTTCAAAAATAAAATATGGTGGTACCAACTCATATCTCCCTACAATGCCAATTGATGCCGACTAATATAATGGTCAAAGAAACTTTTACTTCGCTCTGATACTAACTGATATGAATCTCCTTGCAAAAACTTTAAATTGCGGAATTTTTATAATTTCTTGACTATAACCAATGGTAATATCGAAAAACCCTAACCACAACTACACAAATTGCTTACTAACTAGCCCACAAGATTAGCTCACATATTTGAAAAGTATTGCTAACTTAATCAGCCCATAGGATTACGCAACATGAAATGCTCGCAAGCAAAGAGTAACAACTCAAATTCTAAATATATGATTGATAAAAGATGTATAAAATTCGTAATATCGAACAACCCTAACCACAACTACACAAATTGCTTACTAACTAGCCCACAAGATTAGCTCACAGATTTGAAAAGTATTGCTAACTTAATCAGCCCATAGGATTACGCAACATGAAATGCTCGCAAGCAAAGAGTAATAACTCAAATTCTAAATATATGATTGATAAAGGATGTATAAAATTCATCCAAGGAATCCCCTATGTTATAATTCGGCCAGTACAAAGCAGAAAAAAATATGATTTGGTAATTCCTGTCAGAAACTGAAAAAACTTATGGCAGTTTTAAGAAGCTAAAACCATATATAACTACAATACCTAATTTAAATCTAAATGATGACCATACTCATCCAAGTAAATCAAGCTAAATATTGGTTGAATATTTGAATTAATCTGTCATATCTATACTTACCAAATCTAATTCTAATCAAATCAAAACTGAATATTCTAAACCCTTAAATAAAGGCATGGCCGAAATTAACTCTTCCAATGCCAACATGGCCAAGTTAATGGGCCTTATTCCAAAACGAAATAAATTACAAATGATCACACAACCTCACTAAAAAATCCAATGTAAAAAAGAGCACAGTGTTATCATTCTAAAACCCTAATATAATAAATAAATAAATATGCATGTATAACCCTATATAATTGACAAAAGTGCAGATAGAACCCTGCAATAATTGAAAGTTCAAATAGAACCCTATATATTTAGTTTATATGCAAATACAACCTTTTTCGACAATTTGATGCCAAAATTAGGGTAAAAGATAGATTAGCCTTCTGATTTTTTTTTAAAAAAAAATGAATTCACTATTTTAATCTAGAAATCCCTAAACCTAGTCTCTTTCCTCTCTAGCCATCTTTCTTCTGATGCCCAGAATCAGAGACCCCTGATTGGGTTCACTTCCGCCTCCAAATAAACCCAACGATTGGGTTCACATACCCCTGACCCCTCTTATCCTTCTCATCTTGTATTTCCCACCAAAAAATCCAAATGAACCCATAGATTTATAGAACCATACCGTTTATTTTCCTTCTTTTTCTTACTTTGAGATTCAAAAACTGATGCAGAGCTCCACCAGATTAATGATGTGCCGAGAGGCTCCTGAAATTGGCTGAGCATCAGAGATTGTTAACTCGAGTGGTGGATTTCTAGTGATGGGGGTGGAAGGTGGTGGGTTGGCTGGGTGGTGGTAACGGGATGGTTAGTGGTGGTTACGGGGGTGGAAGGTGGTGGAAGGGCGGGGCTGGCAGGGTAGTGGTAGTGGTTGTGGTGGTGGGGCAGCGGCAAGCTGGTGGTGGAGGAGGTGGCAACAGAGGTGGTGGAGGTATAGGGCATTTTTATCTTTTAAATTTTAGTATTAGTTTCTAGCCATCAAGGAAAATAGAAATGCTAGAAAAGCCTCTCAAACATGTACATATATAAACCAACAACCATATTTTTACCAATATTTTAACTTTGGCAGCACAGGTTCATAATAATAAGTGCAAATTCACTGACTATTCGATGATGGAAAGGTATGTTGAGTCTTGCAACGAGGCTATGAGGGACATGCAATTGAATGGAAAGATGACATTATTCCCACAATTCTGACCACTTACCTTTTCCCGGAAGCATACATGTGGTATTAGTATAGATCAGATGGTCGAGTTCAGCAACAAGTTAGTGAACTTCAACTTAATGACTTGGATAGCGGATGAACAGATGTATGTGTGGATGGGGTAAGTTTTGCGCATTACATTGTTTCTTCGTTTTGATGTCCATTATGATTCTCTTCGTTAACTATCTATAGGCACCTCTAGGAAACAATGTATGAAACTAACGAGGGGGCAAATCCAATTGTGTTCAAACTTGTGAGGCCTGATGAAGGTGCTGGGGTGGGAGGAATATGAAATCCAAAAACTTGTTGACGCTATTTGGGGGACTATGAAGGAAGTTGAAGCTGAGTTGTATTTGGTGCCCTACCTTAGAATGTAAGGATCAATTTCTAATTCCTGTATAGATTTTTAACCTCTTCATTGGATTTTAAGTAATTTACTAGTTCCATTTTCCTGTAGCGATCATTGGTACCTCATCATCATCCATCCTAGTACGGATGAGGTTTACACTAGACATAATGATGGGGTGTATCAAACCAAAAAATATGATTGACAACCGGTGATATCCAGGCAATTGAATCATTTTAATTCAAAATTATTTATCTAGTCTAGTCAAAGAACGCAACACTTCAAATTTCTATATTTACAGGCTTACTTGCCAAAGGGAGAAGAAGACAAAAGCGGAACCCGATTACACTTGGAAAATCACGAACATAAAAGTAAGTTATTGAATATAAAGGTTAAAATTTCAAGTTCATCAATGAATAAATTTACGAATTGTTACCAATAACTTATTTTTTTGCTGTACCGACCTCAGGTTAGTTCATGGGAATGCGGGTACCATGTCATACTCTTCATGGAATAACTCGTGCTCCAAATAGAGTCTATAAATATCCTTGAGGTAAATCGCACATGTCACAATCGGACATTCAATTTTCAATACATAGAAATTCTTTACTAACATTGTACGTTTACAAATCACAGATCTTTCCGGAGGGACAAAAATTATAACATACCTATGAAATGCAAAATTTTGCCAACAGATGGTGCGAGGCTTGGGTAGATGAATATGTGGAAAAAGTGAAGACTTCCTTGGACCTCCTGGACGATATGAACGACTTACTATGTTGATTGTTGGTTTTATTTCCAATTTACAATGACTAATATTGTTGTTTGATTGAGGGTTGATTGTTGTCAGATTTTGGATAACAATTTTCCAGATTACTTGTTTCAATTGCTTCTTTTCACGATTTCATTTTTTATATGTTTACATCATTTTAATAAAATTCTACATTTATAATAGTTGCTATCTGATTCCTGTCTGAAATTGCCTTAGAATTGATCCAGAAGTGCTCCTGCAAATTAAAATCCTGCATTGTAAATCAAAATAAAATGCTACACCGGTCAAACATATATACAATTGGTGCTAAAAATTATAACACCTGTGTAAAATAAACAATAGTGATATAAAACCAACACTCATAGGACGATTTACACAGATGGTGTAAGAACAACCGGTGCATAGACAACAAGTGTACAAATAAACGTTGTATAAACAACCGGTGTAAAATTTTTATACACCGACATAAATT
The DNA here is from genome assembly GCA_037428765.1 of Rubia yunnanensis. Classification (NCBI taxonomy): domain Eukaryota; kingdom Viridiplantae; phylum Streptophyta; class Magnoliopsida; order Gentianales; family Rubiaceae; genus Rubia; species Rubia yunnanensis. Next base: position 31,765,612 of record CM075067.1, on the reverse strand, counting down.
TCTCCACCGGTGCTAAAACTACTGGGCACCACTGAAGGAAACATACACTTCACTGGGAATCAACACCGGTCGATATGAATAACCCTATTAACAACACATACTGGTGTAGGCATTACACATCGATCATATACTTGTCGCACCGGTTCGTCATACAAGTGCGTATGTTTCTAGCACCGAAAAGGAAAACTGGTGCCTATAAACTACGTTCGAACACCACTATACTTATGCACCAGTATTCTAGGGTGGCAAATAGGCCCGTCAAACGGGTTGGGTCACTCGTTGGATAACTGTTACCCATATGCTAATTTCACTTATTAGATAAGACTTATTGGATAATGACCCATTGGGTTAATGGATATAATTGGATTGTAGTTATTGGGTTTAGTTGGGTTGGATAATTGGTTATCCGTTGGATAATTTTGGGTGGGTCGAGTTGGGTTGGATAACGGGTGACCCATGGATAATTTCATATCATAAGATAACAAAATTTTCACAAATTTGATTACGAATAATTTAATTTTTTCCTAACACATATAATCAACTTAGAAACGATCAAATTCTCGATTCATCATATTTGTCGATTTCGGTTCATGTTTTAATCAATTTTAATTTGAACCAATTAAAATTTGATAAATGATCTTGATGAAAGAAGTAGAAGTAGTATTTAAGAAACTTTTACTAAATTTGAAAAATCTTGAAATATGAAGATTTTTAAAAATATTTTCTTTTATTGAACAAAAGAAAATAATAAATAAAATTCCCACATTTGGCCACTCCAATAAATATTTCTTTTTTTTGTAGTTATGTACACGATTCAGCCCACATCAAAGAATGATTACGGTTAATCGTAATTTTTCACTCCAAGTAAAATGTTACGTGGCTTATCCATTTAAAGTTTAAATGGTTGAAAACACCAATTATCCATTGAGTATATAATGAATTATCCATTGAGTATATACTGAATTATCCATTGGGTATATACTAATTATCCATTGGGTCTATACTAATTATCCATTGGGTCTATACTAATTATCCATTGGGTCGAACTAAATGACCAATTGGGTATATGCCATTTATTTGGGTGAAACGTGAATTACCCATCAATTCCGCGTTCTTTCTCAGTTCTCACTTTCCAGACTGCGTTTTGTTTCATCAGTCCGCGTTTTGTTCACCAATCAGTCTGCGTTTTGTTCATCAATCAATCTGCGTTTTGTTCATATTCGAGTTCATAATATTATATTATGTAATATAATATTATGTACATTATATTATATATATTTAATAAAAAATAAAAAATATATAATATGTTGGCTTTGTAAACTCGACGAAACTAACGAACAATATTACTTGGGATCGAGCTCGAGCTCAAATACTGTACGAACTCGAATATTGTACGAACTCAAATACTGTACGAGTTTGAGCTCGAATACTGTACGAGATTGAGCTCGAATACTGTACAAACTCGAATACTGTACGAGATTAAACTCGAATACTGTACGAACTCGAATACTGTACGAGATTGAGCTTGAATGCTGTATGAACTTGAATACTGTATGAACTCGAATACTGTACGAGATTGAGCTCGAATACTGTACGAGATTGAGCTCGAATACTGTACGAGATTGAGCTCGAATACTGTACGAACTCGAATACTCTATGAACTCGAATACTGTACGAGATTAAGCTCGAATACTGTATGAACTCGAATACTGTACGAGATTGAGCTCGAATACTGTACGAACTCGAATACTGTACGAGATTGAACTCGAATACTGTATGAGATTGAACTCGAATATTGTATGAACTCGAATACTGTACGAGATTGAGTACGAATTTTGTATGAACTCGAATACTGTACGAGATTGAGTTCGAATACTATACGAGATTGAGTTCGAATACTGTACGAGATCGAATACTGTACGAACTCGAATATTGTACGAGATTGAGCTTGAATAATTTGTGAATTATAATTTGTATAATTTGTGAATTATAGTGAATATTTATGTTAAATATTACACATGCATTTAATTGGGTAATTTGGGATATTTATTGGGTATTTGTTACGTTCTTATTGAATTAACATAATATGGGACCCATGGAGATCAAAATTTTCCATTAACACAATTATTTTCATCCCGCTCAATCCCAAAAACTAATGAGCATTTAATACCTGATCCCATTGGATAATGACAACTTGATAGAAAATGTTTAATGATAATTTATGGGGTTAATTATATAATGATTTATTGGATAATGACTTACTGGATAATATATTTTAACCCATTGGGTCATATGAATATCTCATGGGTTATTCAATGGGTTATCCATTTAATGACTCAACTCATTTATGACCCAACCCATTATAACCCATTTAATAAACAAGTTAATTGAATAATGACCCATTGGATAATGACGTATTGGGTTTGGATAATGGGTTTATCCAATTAACCCATTTGACGGGCCTAGTGGCAAACTACCTGTGTCTACATGGTGAATTACCGGTGCTATTGTACATTTCTTGTAGTAGTATACATTGCTTCACTTGTAACCCATTTAATACTTTCTGTATGTAGCTACATTCAATGAAGAGATGATGTGATCTTTCTTAATTCATATCACACAAGCAACAATAAGGCTGAGGATTCTAAAACTTTGCAATCTACCAACTGTTGCTAATTTCCCATTTAATAATCCACAGAAAATACCCATGCAAAGGATGCACCTTCTTGTGCCAAATTATAGCTGCATTCAGTCCCAGCCCCGAGACTTTATGAAACTCCTACAAAATCATCCTAACACCTTCAACCGGCTTTCTATTATCACCGCAGAAAAGCAATAAGTCATCATCAAACATTAAAGAATGAACTCTTGACTTGCCACACTTTTGGTGATAAGCTATTTGTTTCACACCAAAAACCCTATATAACTTCTTGTCATGTACACTATACAGATCAAAAATAAAAGAGGAGACTCTAGATCCCCCCCGTTTAACCACTTTCTTAGCCTCAAAACATTCAGTAAGTCTACCATTAATAGATAAGTAGAGAGAAGAACTCATGATACACTTCTGAATCCACTTCACCATTAGTTCAGGAAACTTCGACTAATTTAACTTGTCCATTGAGAAAACCCAAATTATGCTATAAAAAGCCTTGCTAATGTCAAGTTGTAACATACAACTAGGATTTATGTTTTCATTTTGCATATGTGAAGTAATTCCTGAGCTAGTAGTAGGTTATAAGCTATGTATCTACCGTTTATAAAGGTGCTTTACTTTAAAGTAATTATATCATGTAAGACAGACCTCATCCGAATACATAATACCTTGTTAATCAATTTATACACTACAAACAACATGCTATTGGTCTGTAGTCATATTATACCCAAGGCTCTGCAACTTTGAGTAGAAGTGTTATGACTGCACTACTGAAACTGATTGGAATCTCCTCCCCTTCGAAAAAAAACTCTTCAATAATTGTGCTAAATCATTCCCCATAATGCTCCAAGTTTCCTTGAAAAACTGGCTAGTATAGCCATCTTTCCCAAGGCTCTTTGCAGAATGGATCCCTTTTAATGCTGCCACAATTTCTTGTGAACTTATAAGGTGAATCAGTGTTGCCTGTTGCTGTTAACTCACAGTTCCCCCATATTCTACTACCTCATTATCTAGCTTCTTTGTCTTAGACCTCCTTCCCATATGAGCTTTAAAATACCGCACCATATGCCTCTTTACCTAATCTTGTGCAATTAGTTTTTTTTTTTTAGACCAAAACGCTCATCGGAATGAGCGGGGATTTTGATTTAAGGGATCCCACGCCCTAAACTTGTTAATGTACAAAAACTATGAATTCCAGCATCTATCAGAAGTTGTGGATTTCCTTTGGCTTAAGAGCTGGACAGTGTCTCCTTCGATGAGCTCTCCACCCCTGTGTGAAGCTCATGAAGGCCAGACTGTCTAGGACTATCAACCAAGGAGCATTCAGTGACAAGAACAACTAACTTAAGCTATTGGTGTTTCCACCTGAATTGGGGAAAAAAGGTTTCCCTTCGGTTTATGAACAAGAAACGCTGGGATTTGACTACGTCTTCAAATTGCGTGTTGTATCTTCTTCTGATTGCCAATTGCGCCAGAAAGTCTGGTGTCTGATTTGCTTCCCTGTTTATATGGCTGAATTTGACCACCTGAAATCTTGATGTTGCCGCTTTGATCCGTTCTAGAGTCTGCTTCAGAGACCAAGGGCATGGCTTTCCTTGTATAATTTGTATAGCCATTGAGCAGTCTGATTCAATGTGAACTTGATCAGTCCTTCCTGCTGACGTCTTTAGTCCTTCGTAGATTGGCATCATCTCCGCCTTTAGAACTTTGTTTAACTGAAATTCCGCAACTGTGAGATATGGAAAAGGAATGTTTACCTGAGATTCATCCACCTGATTGATGAGAGGGCCTGTGCCCAGCCAACTTGCTATCCAGAAGTTAGAGGATCCCTTTTCTATAATCACTTGAGAGTTTTCCTCTGCCCTGGCATTAATTTTCCTAAACCTGGTCCATGTTTCTGATTTTCTAGCATATGAAGGCAAAGACCACATAAATTTGGACCAATGTGACTGTCCTAGTTGTAATTTCCACCAGATCTTAGCTGAAAAAGAATCAATTATTGACTGAATATGCCTTATTCCTAGTCCCTTTTCTCTCTGTGGGTATGATATCCTATCCCAAGAGATCCAGTGTGCAACTAACTTGTGCAATTAGTATTTCATCCTAACCCTTAGAGTTACTATATTGTTCTTGTACTGTCTGAACTTAACAACATCATAAAATAACTTTGTAGGTCTATCTCCTTCATTCAACCATTGCATATTTTACTTTTCCTGTAAAAGTCTGAACTAGGCCTGTCAAATGGGTTAATTGGATCAACCCATTATCCAATGAGTTTTTATCCAATTAACCCATTTATTAATGGGTCATATTGGGTTGGATCATAAATGTGTTGAGTCATTAAATGGATAATCCACTGGGCAACTCATGAGATAACTCATATGACCCAATGAGTTAAAATATATTATCCAATAAGTCATTATGTAACTAACCCAATAAGTTATCATTCAATATTTTCTTCTGATTTGGGTTACAAGTTTTCATTATCCAATGAGATCGGGTATTAAATACTCATTAGTTTTTGGGATTGGGCGGGATGAGAATAATTATGTTAATGAAAAATTATGTTAATGGAAAATTTTGATCTCAGTGTGTCCCATATTATGTTAACTCAATGAGAATCTAACAAATACCCAATAAATATCCAAAATTGCCCAATTAAATGCATGTGTAATATTTAACATAAATATTACTATAATTCACAAATTATACAAACTATAATTCACAAATTATTCGACCTCAATTTCATACAATATTCGAGTTCATGCAGTATTCGAGCTCGTACAATATTCGAACTCAATCTCGTACAGTATTCAAGTTCGTACAAAATTCGCACTCAATCTCGTACAGTATTCGAGTTCGTACAATATTTGAGTTCAATCTCGTACATTATACGAGTTCGTACAGTATTCAAGCTCAATCTCCCACAATATTCGAGTTTATACAATATTCGAGTTCGATCTCGTACAGTATTCGAGTTCGATCACGTACAGTATTCGAGTTCATACAATATTTGAGCTCAATCTCATACAGTATTCGAGTTCGTACCGTATTCGAGTTCAATCTCTTACAACATTCAGATTTGTACAGTATTTGAGCTCAATCTCGTACAGTATTCGAGTTCGTACAATATTCGAGCTCGTAAAGTATTTGAGCTCGAGCTCGATCCTATTAGGGGAAAATTAAATCATTCGTAATTAAACTTGTGAAAATTTAGTTATCTTGTGATATGAAATTATCCACGGGCCACCCATTACCCAACCCAACTCAACTCACCCAAAATTATCCAACGGGTAACCCAACTAAATCCAATAACTACAATGTGAATGGGGTAATTCTCCATAGATTAATGTTTATGAATGATGAAATACATATCGAAATACTAGCCTAGACATACAATGTATCTAGACATAAGATTCCTATCATATCCCAATCATATCTCATCTTATCCTAACATCTCAATCATATCCCAATCAAATCTCATCTTATCTTAACACCCCCCCTCAAGCAAAGTGTCGGGTTGGCTGAGACACACAGTTTGGATCTGAAAAACTCAAATAAAGGGCGAGAAAGGCCCTTGGTGAATATGTCAGCGACTTGGAGAGATGTCGGCACATGACGAACACACAGCTTCCCTGAGGCAACCAGCTCCCGAACGAAGTGATAGTCGATATCAATATGTTTGGCATGCTTGTGAGCCACCATATTTTGAGCAAGAAAAATGGCATTGTTGTTGTCACACAACAAGATGGGCGACTCACAAAGTGGAAAGCGAAGATCACGAAGCAAGTGAGAAAGCCAGACAACCTCCGCTGCAGTGTTGGCTAAAGCACGATACTCAGACTCTGAACTGGAGTGGGACACAGTAGGCTGCTTCTTGGCACCTCAAGAAATGAGATTACCCCCAAGAAAAACTGCATAGCCATAAGTCGAGCACCGAGTCTCTAGGCAGCGAGCCCAATCAGCATCAGAATATCCTAACATCTCAATCATATCTCATCTTATCCTAACCTACAACCCAATTGTTTCCATTAACTAAATGGGTCATTATCCAATAAGTGAAAATAATATGTTTATAACGGTTATCCAACGGGTAACCCGATCCGTTTGACGGGCTTAGTCTGAACTCAGCTTCCTGCAACCTGTCGATCTCCTTCCTGGCTTTACTTTCAGCTTCTTATTTACACACTTATAAGGGGCCCCATTTAGTATATCTCGTGCCTTCATCCAAACTTTCATACTCCCTTCCACTTTCTCCCTTATTGCACCAAATTCCCCTCTATTTAGTCTGGAAGGAGGTTTCTCCTCTTTCAAGTGTATAAATACTCTTGCTTTTCCATATCTGCCTAACTCTACCATCAAACAATGGAGATAATGAATATATATTGGAGTACTTAAATAGCCTATGAATTCCTTCATATTAACATCAAATCTAATTAGTTAGGGAATATAATGTGAAATAACCTCATTTATAGCCTCACAAAACACTTTCCCTAGTTTACCCAACCATTCATGATTGATCAATCCCCTGCCAATCCTACTCATTACCTTTTCCCTTCCATCTCTCCTATTATACCATGTACAAAAGCTTCCAGTTGTTAGAAATCCTTCATCACATTACCCTTAACAGGTATCCCCCATATTCTATCCTCAAAAACCATGGCCTATTTCTTTTTCCACATCCTCTCAGGAACTGGCACAATCTCTCTTTTCTGAGTTGTGTTGTAACCATAGACTGCAATACAGTAACAACATAGCTTTGATTCTTTTATCATCACTTCCATGTTCACCCATTCTGCACCTTTATTAAGTATTTCAAAATAGTCAATTCCTCACAAAATCCAGATTCTACCTCTAGGTAACACATCTCCATTTGTCTCCAAATCCCATCCCAATCACAAACTTTTCTGCACATCAACCTCTTTTTATTTTTTAATTTTAGTTTTCAGCAAACATAATAAACCCACTCTGTTTTGCATATGTTATCTTCTGATTGTATTATGTTTAAAATTTTTATTTAAACCCTTTGCATTCCAAATCACCCTGTTATTGGCCATCTGAAGGTTTATCTTCCAACAACATATTCGATTTCTCCTTTCCCACCCTTTCTCGACTTTTCTTGACCTCTGCTCAGGTAATCCAACATCCCAACTTTCTCATTACCAATTGTTCCTTTTACTATTCCATTTTTATCAGTCCTCTTATCAGCCTCCTTACTGAGTATAGTCTCTCCAGCCTTCTCTATCTTTTTACTCTCTACTACTTATGTTTTATTGGGACATAAACATTCAAGGTTTTCCCAATTCTCTCTCTTTTATCAATAGTTTCCCCCCTACATTCCTCCTCAATATGACCTAGCTGATTACAATCCTTACATTTAATAAGCTTCCATTCAAACACCACAAATTGCTGCATGATCACCTTATGTTGATTTAAGAATAAAACCTTATCTATAACTTTGTACCCAATCTCCACTTTAATATTAACCCTAGCTTAGGATAATATCTCTTTTCCATGTTTTGCTCTATCAAGGCATACTAGTTTACCAATTGGACTAACTATTTCACTAATTAGTTTTGGTTGCCAGTAGACCATAGGAAGATTAGGTAACTGAATCCAAACATGTATAGAACTAGTGATAGAGTATCAAAGATGATTCCATAAATGGAGATATACCAAGGGTTGATAAAAAATTCTAGGTTTATATTCGGGATTGGTATACACCTCCCCTAACCATATGAAGCGTGCAGTAAAGGTAATATAGCGAGCTTAATGAACTAGATAAAAAAGTAACTTCGTCAAACCTTCCTCAACCTCGTGAACCCAAGGCTTAAATAACACCTCGCCTTTAGTGAACCGCTCTAAGCAAGCCTAGAAGGAAAGATGACTCTCACCCATGATCATGTCACCCATGTCACCGAAACCATGATCTAGGAACATGGTCCACGATAAGCAAAGATTACGGTAAATACCAGGTATAAGTGGATGATCTGAACAATTACAAAGGTAATGCATTTTTTACTATTCATACATCGATGATACACTGACTTAGGCATCAAAGGTGGATCCCGGGGACCTTAATCTGCAGGTTTGAAAAAGCTATCACGAAGCATTGCGCTGATTCCAGATATTATGTTGGTCCGAAAGGAATTTTCTGCATCAGTGGTGCCGTCTGTGGGGATCAATTTTTTCTTTTCAGGTCTTCATAGTATCTAGAGAAGGCCAGGTGTGCCAAACAAGAGAAGAATAAAAAAGAAATATGATCATAAGTGGCACAATATAATAAGGAATATGACGAGTAACTGCAGTGTAAAAAGATGATGACTAGGCATAAAAAAACACAAGATTGACAAAGCTAGCTGTAGACCAAACTGGAAAGCCTTGAACAGATAGTATTGGACCAGAGTGGAAAAACCAAGACTTAGTAACACCACATCAATACATTGGAAGATTACATCATTATAACAAAGGTACGTTTACATCTAGGTATGCTTTAAAATGCCCAGCCTCGCTCATAGGAATTATTGATTAATACGTGATAACATGCTTTATTACATAAAGATTAAAACCACATCCCGGCTACTAAACACCCGTAAAATAATATTTGGTTTTGGGATCTAGAAACCCAAAATACCAATTGAATACAAAGAAATTATAACTATAAGATAATCATTTTGAACTATCAGATTATATAGAGAAATATTGCACAATTTTAATAGAAAAATTCAATATAAAATAAATAGATTTTAAATTGTGAACTTCTCAGGCTATAGGGTTGGATGGTGAAAGCAACATCGAAAGGAATTAGTCGTGAACTTAAAATGAGGTGTTGGATTATCATCCAATTCACGATCATGTCTCGTACTCCGTAGTGCACCCCGGCCGTGGGTGCAAACCTAAAAGTAGGAAATTATGCTAGAGAACGATGAATTGCTATCAGGAAATTTTCATTCTCCATTAATATTCCACCAGTTTCTAGCATAGCCAAACCCACACTTGAGCAGTACTGATGAGGCTTTAAATGCATGTATTTTCCAAAGCATTTAACATCTCTTTTGTCATATTTTTGTTGTAAGATTTCTAGATTATATAGCTTTACATGATAAGAGGTTTAGATAGTCATTTTTTATTTCTATATCTAAATCCTTCATTTTGTAACCAATGTTTAGTCTAATGGACTTTTGGTCCTTATGAGCATCTAAATTCCTTTTTGTAAGCTTAATTTGTAGATTGCTCATGAGCACTTAGGATTGGTTTAGTGAAGGCCATTCAAAAGGATGGTAGAAGATGGAAGGCCACTCACAAAGTGGTAGAATAAAGTGAAGAAAGGAGAGCAAAGCAAAGGGTGAAGAATGATCTATGTTTTGAAGCAGAGTTATGAGAATTTTCCGAGAAGAATCAGACTCCAAGGATGATACCATTGTATTCCTCTTCTCGAGTACTATAAAATTGACTACAAGAACTCCCAAAACAGATCAACGGTTCACCCGGAGGAAGCAAAACAAAATGGGACTTTTTTCCATCGCGACTCACGACAAGTGTGTCGCGACTCGCGAAATGTTGATCTCAGAGCTCACAATTTCCTGACCTGGTCGCGACTCATGACAGAGGCATCATGACTCACGATAATTTCCCTGCAACTTGCTTTTTTACTCCCATTTTTCTAGTACTATAACTAGCTTTTCACCCCCTTCTTCCCCAACTCTCTGAGCCCGACTTGGGGGCTCCAAAACCCTAGTTTTTCACCATTTTCTTCCATTTCTTCTTCTTTCTTTGTAGATCTTTGTTCCATGTTATGGGTTTTGATTATCTAGCTTAGTTTTGTACTTGAGAGCAAATGATTGAAGCTTCCACACCTATGTAGTAAGAACCTCTATTTCACTCTTTCTTGAAGCATTTGTTATTTAGCATTCTTGTGTTTAAATGTGATGTTTTACTTCATTTTTGCTATGGTTTGTTTGATTATATGAAGTGTTTGTATGATTGTAGTGTTAGGGTGTTAGGAAAGTTGCAAATTTCTTAGCTCTTTGACATGAGAATCCAAGAACGTGGAATTAGAATTTCTTGTGCATAATGTGTTGTGATTCTTTCTTGATAAATATGTTAATGTGGATTGTTCTCATGTTTATCCTATAGATGCAATGCAAGGTTGAATCTTGAATGTGGTTTGTTCTAGGTTTAGCCTAATGAATTCTATGTTTGGTTTAATGGCTATGTCTTTGGTAGAAGGCTTGTTGTTATCAAATCTATGGTCCTTCGTGTATAATGCCGTTGATGAAACACCTTTATGGTGTGATTTGCCTAGAAATATTATCAATGAGGTTTACAAATGGTCGTTGTTTGTCTTTGCAAATTACTATTAAGAAGGAATGAATGTTGATCTCGAATGGGAAGTTTTAGCATTCCCCATAGGTAACGAATGTGATAGAATGAGTGAATGGTTCAATGATCTACATTAGGTTTGGAAGTAGATATTAATTGCCCCCAAGGCTTTGTCTTTTGTATATTTTACCCCTTTTTCTTAGTTTGTTTGATGATTAGCATAGTTACTTAACTTTTCTAGTTATCTTGTCTTTTAATTTCATAACTCAGGACCAAAACCCCCACCCCCCATCTACTTGCTTGTATATATCTATATATATCTACTTCTAGCCTAATATGAACCTTATATGTCTAAACGCTTAAGAAAATCCCTCTTCTTCATGGACGACCCCGATTTACCACTATCTATTTAATTGTATTTAGTAAGCATAAAGGGCTTATAAATTATGACTTTGAGAGGTATGTCGACGACCTCCCAAGTACTAGGTGTGTTCATTGACTATGCAGCCTATTGTCCCTTAGAGCCAAACCGCCGCGAGTTTAGGCTTCTTTTTGCATCGGTTCCTCTTGACCCCTGCAAAAGATGGCTGGATTGATGTTGATTCACCATCATCCTACATCCCCTCGTTTGTTGATCTCAATCGTCGATCCTAGATAATATAACATCAAAAGCCTCAATAAACAAACAAATAATTAATAGTAAATAACAAAAACATACACTTCACACTTACATCCCCATGAGCTTTCCCATAAATCCAGTAAGGGATGTTACCCCAATTTGTGTCACCGGCAATAGAAATAATCTCTCCAAATAACTCACACAATACAGATAACCACCAAACTGGTGGGATGGCCGCACAAAATACAATCACCCCAAAGTTCCTCACCATGTTAGCCATTAGCATGTTATAACTTACGCACATGCGCAATAAAAATCACACCACTAATATAATCACAAAGACAAACACAAATAACAAGCTAGTCATACACAAAAGCAACTGAGGATACCCTTTGGTATAACCACCTTATATAGAAAGGACAGGAGTATAGAATTAACCAAAAAAATATTAAGATAATGTATCCAAAAATTTGTGACTACGTGCCTACTCAAAACCACCTTACCCACTACCATGGCCAAAAAGTCACATGTAATTGCCCCGATAAGTTGAAACGACATACTCAAGTGGCATAATTAACTCCTAAAACCATGCCCACTACCGGCGCATACAGTAAACACTTAAATACACCCTATAAACAGTTGGAATCAACACAAATAAGAAAATCATCAACATATTCGCTCAGTAAGTGAAGAAACAACCCAATAACAAAGGGGCAAGGATGGCGCAACTTCGCATACGCCTCGAAAATCACCAGCCTCACGACACATGCAAACATCTCACCTCCTTTGCTTAAACCAAAGATACAGATAATATTGAAGCTTCGCATACGTCTAGGAAATCACCAGTCACACGACAAAAGAAATCATTCGATTTATCTCACCCTATATAATCAGACACAATGATGAGACGAGAAATGCATGTTTTGTTAGATCATTTAACACCAATTTTTAGATAATTTTTTTTGGATAGCTAGTTTATTAGGTTTTTTACCAAATAGGGGGGGGTTAGATTCACCTTGTGTGGTTTTCTCCCCTAATTTTCCCATTTTGTAATGTAGCTAGTGTGTTATACCTCTATAACTTGGTTGATTTCTACTAGTTTTGTGAGCTTCTTTAGAGAAAATCAAGGAGAATTCCATTCTCAAGAATGGTATAAGGTTGAGGAAGGCCACTTACAAAGTGGTACAAGGTAGATTGAAGAAGGAAGATAAAGTAGCAGATGAAAAATGATCCGGGAGTTGGAAGTAAGTTCTGGGAAAGATCTGAGACGATTTGGGACCTATTAGAAGCATCGTTGGATTTGTCTTTGCAATCACCATAAAACCGACTATAAGAACTCCCAAAATGGATCAACCGTTCACTCGTAGCGACAAAAACAAGTTGGGATCGGAACTGGCGATCTATGAAAATCTACACGGCCCATGTTCCATGAACCATAGAACCACGCCATCCCTTATGAGCACATGGTGCCCCACACCAATGAAACACGCATTTATTTCTCTTTTGTCTATTTCCCTTTTTTCTCTCTCTTCTACCTATAAAAAGCCTCCTTTTTCATCCTTATATTCTTAAACCTGACTCGGGTCTCCAAAACCTTAGTTTTTCATTAGCTTTTCTTATTTTCTTCATCTTTTTCATGGGTTCTTATATATCTATGATGGTTTTTCATAACCAAGCATAGATTTGTGCTTAGAATATTGGATTGATGAATATGAGGTGGATTTTCACGTTGGTACTTTTCACTTCCATATTTCTTCATTTCATATTATTTTTATATTTTGATTCTTTATTAAATTAGCTTAATTTATGACTTGGGTTTATTTGTAAACATGTTTTAACATGTAATGTATGAGAATTCAAGATTCTTGTCTATTTATTATATTATAAATATCATGCTCAATGTGTGATTTTTCTTCTTGCCATAATTAATGTGATTAGAATATACACCTAGTTAAATTGTTGCATGATTTTGTGCTAGGCTTTGAAAGTAGCTTAGGAGTGTTGCTTTACCAAACTTTCCTGCAGCCTTGTGATTATTAGGGGGGTATGACTCGCACCTTGTGGTGTCGCTCAAAACCTTGTAGGAGAGTTTAGCCCATAGGATGTGTTTCAAAGATATCATTTTGTAATTGTTGCACCCGTACTCACTACCAACCATTATAGAGTAGCTAGTGGCAAGTCTGGGGTCGTCCATAGAGATACTAGAATTTGAAAGTTAACTTTGCACAACCCACAATTAGGCGTCACTCTGTTTGTGTGTCCGGAATAGCTAACGCTTGGGAATAGATTATTGGGGGGGGGGGGTTTGACTAACAACTACATAGCATACAAGCAAAAAGATTAAAACTGTAATTAACTAGTCTTGGGGTATATGTGTAACATGACCGATTGATGACTGTGATCCTAGATTCTATTACTTGTAACATATATAAACCTATCTCATGCCTATGTCACATAATGTGGATGAAGGCCGGGAATCCCAATGTTTGTCACAGAAAGGATCATCTCCCCTCAAGAGCCAACCTTAGGGTTATCATGAGGTATTGATGTCCAAAGCATGAGGAGCTGAGTATGGATATTCATGGTGCTGCTTGTTGAGCAGTCTCACTTCATTCATGCATGGGCACAAAGAGAATCAGTTCCTTTCTTTCCCATTTGATCCATGCCACTACCAGGTTTAACATGTGATTATAGCGAGAATTGACCTTTAAGACTGGGCTTATTGACCCCAATAGTGAGGGTTAGAGTTGTCGCTTATAAGCGCTTCTCTATGTTAAACGTGGGGGAGGTGAGATGTTGGGGGGGAGAACCAACAGTGTGACAGCCTGTGGGAATTACCAGAGAATTAACATCTCCACATTGTGTGATATAACATATATATAGAATTACTTGAATATGAATAGAGCTCTAGGATCAAATCATAAATGTTAATCATGTGATGTAAATTCCCAGAAGAATAGTTACTCGTATCTTTATCTTGTTATCTTTTATATGCTCTTAGTTATTAGTCTAATCATCTCAACACAAAACCCCCTATGTATGTTATTCCTGACACACACTTGGGGTGATGCTTGAGGGTAAACTTTTTTATGCTATCTATCGAACCCCTTTATCCCTGTGGACGACACTTGGACTTTCCATTGTTTACTTCACATTAGATATGGGTAAGAACAAGAGCAATAATATAAATATTATCTTTATTTGTTAGGATCCAATTTTTGTAACAGCTCTGATGGGGTTTTCACCAAATTTTGGCACCATTGCCGGAGATTTAGGGTGAGTTTAATTGATAGCTAACTTATTTAATTTGTCAATTAGTTTCTCTTGGTGTATTTTTCTTACTCTGTGCCTATTTTGTGTGTTTGTTGTTTTTTCGGAGTAATTATTGCTTGAGTTCTTGGTGTCAACTGAGAATCCTTGCTCTACAACTCTGAATTGTGTGTGTGTTTTTGTTTGGAGTAGGCATTTCTTGAGCTCTTGTTGTTCCCACCAAGAATCATTAAACTAGGAGTCCAAATTTTGTTTTGTTAAAAAAGGGAAATCTCTCCTTGATGAAACTTATGACAAGAGGAGAGGCTCAATAGGTGAGACTATGTAGGATATGTCAGTGCGATCATCCTACTTAGTCTAGTTATTTGTTGAGAGATGAGCACTTTAAGGATAATAGAACCCTTAGTTTTAGAATTTAAGAGTATTATAAGAAGTGCAGTAGAGAGGTAGGAGTTGTTGGTTCCCATACAATGACTCTTCCAATCTGAGGTGGAGTGGTGATGCAATGAATGACTTCTGGACCACCATAATATCTGGAATTGGCAATGTGCTCCTTGCTAGCTTCGTGACGCCTGCAGAAAAAGGTCCCGGGGAGTCCCCAAGATCTTCCTCAAATGCCTAAGTTAGTGTATAATTAATATATGAGTAGTATCTGGGAAAGTACCGTTACCTATATTGTCATTTAGATCATCAATTTGTAGATACTTATAACCAGGATTTTTTTGCTCGGGGTCCACATTATTCCTTGATCGTGGTTTTCTGGGTGAAATCTATCCTCCCACTATGTTTCACTTATCTGGTTCGGTGGATGCGAGGTATTTAAGTACGGTTTTGGTCTTGAACTCTGCGAGAATCTTCCTTTAATAGGCAAGCTGTCTGCTAACTTAGTTCGCTAGGATTGAGATGCTATCTTTACTTGGAATTAGCATGAATAGGGGAGGTGTATATGATAAGCCCCTCAATTTAAGGAGTCTTTGTGTTTGGAGCTATCGTTATTAGAACTGAAGCAGAGGGAAGAAGTGAATAGTCATGGTAACATGGTTATCGAACATGTTTCAGACGAGGTGATAGTGAGATTATGGTAGCTGAATATGCAATGACTACTTGGTTAAAAGTAAGAAAGTATCTTACCTCTTTTTTTTGGGGATCGTTGTTAGTGGACCAAGAATGTAGGGTAATTTTTTGATAAAAGATGTTTAGAATAAACCAACTGGCAGCATACTAGCCGTTATCTATTTGGTTGTATTTTTTTGATTATCTTAAAAATGTCGTGTTGTAGTAGTGTTTTTACTCCAGATCATTTAGATATGTTGAAAATTATTATTCATGTTTATCTCTTGTGAGATACTAATTCACCCCTAGCAGGGATGTCGTGATGAAGTCATCGCCTAATATGTTTAGTGTGAATATATGTCAGCTGCATTATGCTCTGTTACTCCTCGTACCAAATTATTTCATGAGATTTTTGGAGGCTTACGGTGTTGCTCTCGCTTAGATACATCCTCAGGGAGTAGCCACACTGATTGGTTTTGAACGTTTGTGTCATGAACATGGAGTTGATTTCAGTTTGCCAATGTTTAGTGCTTACTAATGGTTACATGAGATGGATGTGGGTGAGTCTTTAGTATCCTTTAAGTCAGTTATTGAGGGTGTTGAGATTCTAAGAATCTCTCGTGATAATTATTTGGATTGGGAAGATAAATTCTTATATGTAAAGTGTTTTGTTAAGGAAGAAACACCACTATGTAATGAGAGTATTGTCCTGAATCGAGGGATAAAGTGGAAGAAGAAGCCCGATTTCTTGAGGGAGATGCGTGCTAACATTGTAGAAATAGGGCGTCCTACTGGTTTCCAAGGTATCTACCTGTGCTAAGGTTTTATCTATTCTTACCTATGTTATTTCATTGAAGGTTTTATTTGTTTTGCAGTTTGTGTCTTAACAAAGTGGTCATCTTATGATTAAGATATGAGCCCATATGTTTTTTTTCATGAAGTGGACCATTTGAGAGAAGGTCATTGGGGTACTAAGCGTAAGATCAATGAAGAATGGAATCTATCGATGGTTCTCTTAAGGCGATAGACATCAGACATCGTGACTGTTTCAACCGCCATGACTTCATGTGGTTTGACTATAACTGATAATTCTGTGAGAGAAGTTTGTACATTTCCTAGATAGCTTTTATGGAGTTGAATCCTATGTTAATTTATTTTGACGTATATGTATAGGCTGGTAAAGTTTTATCTAGGGCCACTCAGCTCATTGTCAAATGTGGTAGCAAAGTGAGATTAAAGAGACGGCTAGGGTCGTTAGATTCACTAAGGGCCTTTTTCAACAATGAATCAAGGGATGAGTTAAATCGGTTGCATGTCATATGTAAGGAGCATGATGGGATTATTGTATCTCTATGTGAGGAGCTTAAGGCTCTGAAAGAGAGTGGTCCTACCTGTCCAGAATATCCCTTTGTATTGGTTAATAAACTTATGGGCACTAGGGATTTTCCCCATTTATTATGAGATATTTATGATAAATGGCTGAGGTTGGGCGTCGTGAGGGTTTGCTTCAAATTCGTTTGCAAAACCCCGAGTTGGAGGCCACTGGTTTGAGTGAGGCACATGTTTTGGATGAAGTATTGGAAAGATTTGGGGCTACTATTGATGATGGGTTTCTCCAAATTCTATGGATTGGGGGTGAAAAGTTTTGGCTGTTTAGAGTTCTTGAGGATATGGGTACACTTCCTAATTTTATGGAGTTGGAGGGATGCGATCTTGACCAAATTGGCGTTCTTTCTACTCCTAATAGGGTTAAAGATGCACTATAGGATGAGACTGCTATCAAAACTATTGATAGGTTGGAAGATATATTATCGAAGCAGACTGATTATCTTGATGAGATCATTCATTGGAAGGGAAAAATAGAGGTTGAATTCCAGCGATTGAAGACTGAGGTACAGGTGTGGAGGGTGTGTTATAAGAATGCAATTTTTAGTTCGACTTCTAAAATAAGTATGAGAAACTAGAGGAGCAACTGATGTTGGAGAAGTTCGCTATGGCCGGTTGAAGGGACTTTGTCAAGAATAGGAGGAAATACTAAGGGATAAGTACGAAGTCAATGCTAAATTTCGTTCTGAGATTGGTGAGCTTCTTCGTAAGAATCTCCATGAAGAGGGTTTGAAAGACCATGTTCACTGTTTAAAACAATAAGTGACTGATTTGAACGGGACCTTTTTGCTGCAGTACCATTCCTTATACTGCAGTACCAACCTTTTTGCTGGGAAGGAAGTTATCTGGAAGACTTTTTGCTGTTTTTGTTGTACAGTACCAACCTTTCCCTCAAGCTCTATGGTTTTTTGGCCAGAAATCATCGACAAATAGAAGTTTCGTTCTGTACGACTCTTCGACCTGTTTGTGATGTCTCGGCTAAAACTATAGACTACATAGAGGATGTCTCGGCTAAGTTCATTGTGTTTTTTCTTTGCTACTTGTAGGATAAAAACAAATAGGTTACAACCTATTACTTTTAAGATTCACATTCTAAGGAATGATATTTTGTATTTGAACATTGTGCGCCTATTGGCATATCTAACGGTCTGGGGAGCCAATATATACCCTCCATCTCAGGATGGTTTTAAAATAAAAAAAAAAGATTTGAACGGGACCTAGAGAATTATGCCTACCTTATGTATCTATTGAGTATGCATCTAGGAAGAACATAATGTGTCTAATCATTTTTCGTAAGTCGTAAGCCTTATTATGTGAAGCATATGCTTAGTATGGAAGCTTCTGGTTCTACTCAAGATGAAGTTTACCACATATACGGTGGAAACTAGAGGAAATCATAGATGCAGAAGCTGTTATAGTGAATGGAATAAGTCACTAGTTATTGTAGTTTGGTTTGGTATGTACTCCTTTGTTATCTAAGATGTAATGATTTAAAAAAATGGTGCTTTGCGTGGTTTTTTTGGGACGTATTAGGTGTGGGATTTTGATTGGCTATAAAATGGGCTGGGGTTCGATTGTGTCGCGAGGATGGAGATTTTCCATGCGTATGCGAAGCTGCGGTCCCCTCTCCATGGTAAAAAAATGCTGTTGTGTCTGGTGAGATAAATAGAACATTAGCTTGTGTAGCGTGGCTGGTGATTTTCTAGACGTATGTGAAGCTGCAATATTCTATTTATCTTTGGGTTGAACAAAAGAGGTGGGATCTCCACTTGTGTCACGAGGCTTGTAATTTTCTAGGCACATGTGAAGCCGCATCATCCTACCCCTTTGTTTTTTGAATTGTTTCTTCGCTTACCGAGTAAACCTGTAGGTTATTTTACTACTTGTGTCACGTCCGGCGGTTCAGAAGTAGTAGTTAAGTATGTAGGCTAGTTGTGAGCTTCTTTTTAGGGGATAATTATGTCATGTGGGCTTGTCGTTTTGAATTATCAAGATAAGCATGTGTGACTTTTCCATTTTTCAAGGCTGAGGCAGTGGATAAAATTGTTATGGGTAGTCGCGTAGTTGCAACTTTTGAGATGCATTATCTTAATGTTTTTTGTTTATTTTTATGCTACTCTCTTTCCTATATAAAATGGTTATTCCTAAGGGTATCCTCATATTTGTTTTTGTGTATGAATAGTTTGGTTAGGCTTTGTGCTAATATTAGCGGTGTTTTTTTCTCTCTAGATGTGTGTATGTTATGTCATGCTAAGGGCCATCATAGTGTGGGACTCTGGGGGTGGTTTTTTTTTTTTGGACTGGAGGCCCTACTGGTTAGTTGGTACTCCATATTTGGAGGCATCATTTCCTTTTCCGGTGACACATATTGGGTTATCATCCGTTGTGGGATTTTCTGGGAAAGCTCGTGTAGGTTGTAAGTGCATGTTTTTGTTATTTATTATGTGCTATGTGTACTTTCATTGAAGATTTTTATGTTTTATTATCTAGGATCGGCGATTGAGATCAGCGGACGATGGGATGGAGGATGTTGGTGAATCTCTATCAATCCGGCCATCTCTTATAGAGGTCAAGGGAAACTGATGCAAGGATAAGCCTAAACTTGTGGAGTCTTGGCTCTAAGAAGACTATAGGCTGCATAGTCAATGAACACACCTGGTATTCCTCAGGTGTGGGTTTGGCCACTACAAGAAAAATGACCTATTACTTTGCCCCCTTTTACCCCAGTTTTTTGGTTTAGGTCAAATAACCAAAGTATAAAGTTCTTTTACCTTGGTTATTTTTAAAAATGAAGTAAAAAATATTATTTACTTTAGTAAAAAAAATAGAGGTAAAATGTACTCATTTTACCTTAGTTTTAAAAAAAATTGAGGTAAAAATTCTGAAATGACCAATGTCGCATGCCTTTCTTGTTATCGACGTTGGTTGTTTTTATGACCAATGTCACACGTCCCTATCGCTGACATCTATGACTGACGTTGCACACTTTTCTCTCTTACCGACGTCAGTTATTTTGTGAGACATCACATGACCTTCTTGACCGACTTTACACGCTTTTCTCACTTATCGACATCGGTTGTTTTTACGTTGTCAATGTTACATCACCCTCTTGCAGACATTAAATGACCGACGTCGTACACTTTTTTTTGCTTACCGACATCGATTGTCTTTTGGGCCAACGTCGCACATTCCTCTTGCAGACATGACCCATATTAATACTCAGGCCCATTTTCTAAAATAGTAATATTCTAGGCCTTCCACATTTTCATATAATATATATGCAATGTAAAAATAAGGTTCAATATTTTAAATGAAAAATTAAACTTATACATTCCCAAATTCACATTCACCCTATGTATTTTATTGTTAATATTATTATTTTATTTATTAGTAAATGAATAACTAGATAACATCCGTGCGATGCATGATTTTAAAACAGTTAATATATGTATATATTAATAAAATAATTTATTTTTAAACTAAAATAAAATATAATTTTGTACACTGTTTATGCTACTCCATTTCTTGTGAATTTTTAAAAGATTTAGAACTGTACTTTTAACTATGACTTTATATCTATATTTTCAAATGAAATAAATTAAACGTAGAGTTCGAGTAATATATGATCGAATTCGAACATCAATAAATAAAAACTATATTTTCGCTGAATAAAATTTTATATACTAGTTATTCATAATTATATGAAATAATTAGTATATAAAATAATTATGAGAATAGATACAACATTAAATGGGGTACATCTCATGAGCTGATGTGGCTAATTCCAAGGGTTATACGTGGCAAAGGTGATGTGGCTAAGTGTAAGGTTACACGTGGCCAATAGTTGCTCTTTTCATAAGATGTACAGATTAAGACTTGACTTTCTATATATAAATGCAAATAATAAAACTTTGACCTTAATTAATCATTGGTAAATCCTTATTATTTGACATTTCATACATAAACACTAACAAAAAGGTTTGATCTTGAGAAATCAATGATCAACGTTTACATGTCATTTCTTACGTAAACACTAATAAAATAGTTATAACTTAACTAATCAATTGTTTACCCTTACTTGACTTTCCTCATATAAACATTAATAACTAGCTTTACCTTAACTAGTCAAGGTTCAACCCCCTACTTGACTTTCCATATATAAACACTAATGAAAATGTTTAACTTTTACTAATTAACGGCCATCCCTTACTTGACTTTCCATATATGAATACTAGTATAATCATTTGATTTTAAATAATCAACGGTACTCATAAGGTACTTTCCATATATAAACATTAATAAAATGGTTTAACTTTAACTGATCAACAGTCAACTCTTATTAGACTTTCCATACATAAACACTTACGAAAAGGTTTCACCTTGAGGAATCAACAATGAACCCTTACTTGACGTTCTATACATAAACCCTATAAAATGGTTATAACTTAGTTAATCAATGGTCAACCCTTACTTGACTTTCCAAATATAAACATTTATAACTAAGGTTTTACCTTAACTAGTCAAGGTTCAACCCCTACTTAATTTCCCATACATAAACACTAATGAAAAGGTTTGAACTTAACGAATTAACGCTTATCCATTACTCAACTTTCCATAGATGAACACTAGTAAAATCATTTGATTTTAGCAAACCAACAATTAACACTTAAGTGACTTTCGATGTAGAAACATTAATAAAATGATTTGACTTTAACTGATCAACTGTTAACAATTATTTGACTTTCCATTCATAAACACTAATGAAAAGGTTTGACCCTGAGGAATAAACGATCAACCCTTGTTGACATTTTATACATAAACACTAATAAAATGGTTATAACTTTACTAATCAATGGCCAACCCCTTACTTTACCGTCCACATATAAACATTAATAACTAAGGTTTTACGCAATTCTTTTTTACAATAATTCATTTTTTAAAGGAAAAAAATGTGTAGTTTTATCAAAGTCAAATTAGAATAACCTAATATATTTAAAAATTCGTAATTAAATATATAATTATTTTATTCTATAAAAATTAAAAGTTAGCTTAACATAAATATTGAATTTAGAATGACATTATAAAATTTTAAAATAGATTAGATTAATTAATTAAACTAATAAATATAATTAATGAATTTAGCCTAATGTTAATTATACTATTGGACAAATTAAATTAAAAGATTGATTCATTTTCATCCCATTCTAAATCAAGCCCAAAATCTGAACCAAACGCTAGTAATATAAATATGAAAACCCTAATAAGTCTTCCATTACTTTCTAGACAGCCTCCCTCTCCCCTCTTCCCTTTGGATCCGCCGCTCTCCCACCCGCGTCCGCCACCGTCCCACTCACCTCCACCACCGTCCCATCCACCTCCACCGCCGTCCCACCCTCTCCCGCCCGGTTCTGGCACTTTTGCCCGAGTCCGCTTGCTCAGCCACACCACCAGATGTGCCACTAGATAGCTGCGTCTGTACCCACCACACCCTAATGTGCCCCGTCGTCCTCTTCTCCGTGTTCCACCACAAAGTCCTTTCTGTCACCTACTTAATCTTATGCCTCAGCAAATTCCTCTCCCTGATCCCCACCATCCAGTTGACCCGGATTTGAGATGTGAATGCTGCAAAAATAAAGCAACAAATCGAATTCAGCGATCTCGTCGTCTGCCTCGAAGGCACAACGTGCAGGGAACCATTTCTACTCTGATTTAGGAGCTCCTCCACCGTCTCACTAGGAGCTCCTCCGCCATGCCACCAGACACTGCACCGGACGTGATGAACATGCGTCCGACGTGCCACCAGCCCTGAACATGTGCTCATTGGATTCGGTGTATTTTGGTGTATTTTGTATATTCTGTTGGTATGCCTTGAATACTGTAATAGCCGCTTCTGCGACCCTGGCCTGGAATACAACTACATCTACAATTATAATAAGAATATAATTCCAATTCCAATTTGGACTGATGTTGATTTGGGCCGAATTGTGTTTTGTTCCAATCCCAGTTTGTTAGGGTTTAGTGGAGACAATATATAAAGTGTCTCTCTTCTCTCTGTAAACATTAATTCTGTTATGCACTTAGATAGGTAGAAATCTGGCCAATTTCTTGGCATCTGTAACCTGCTACCTATTATAGTGAATCCGTCTCCCGTTGATGTAGCCAAATTGGTGAACCACGTAAATCTTGTGTCTTGTTATTTTCGTTCATATTTTTTGTTCTTTCTCCATTCCGCACAACAAACTGGTATCAGAGCCAGGTTTCTTTTTTCAGCGATATCCGTAGTGGGTATATCAGATTCTGGGATCATCAGATCGGAGCTGATCGGAGAGAAAGATGTCTGGGTTGAACGTGAAGATCGACAAGTTTACTGGGAGGAACAGTTTCAGTTTATGGCAGATCAAGATGCGAGCTTTGCTGAAACAGCAAGGTTTGTGGACTCCGCTGACGAAGGATTTCGCGAGCAGTTCTGGCGATGTGGTGAGTCTGGAAGAAAAGGCACACTCGACGATTATGCTGTGTCTCGCGGATGAAATCATCACTGAGGTCTCAGATCAGGAGACTGCTGCGCAATTGTGGCTGAAGTTGGAGAGTTTGTATATGACAAAATCTCTAACCAACAAGCTGCTTCTGAAACAATGCCTCTTCGGTCTCCGAATGCAGGAAGGTACACAACTTAGAGACCATCTAGAGCAATTTAATACTTTGTTATTAGAATTGCGAAATATAGATGTGAAAATTGAAGATGAAGATGCTGCTTTGATTCTGCTAGTGTCTTTACCACTTTCGTATGAGAATTTTGTTCAGTCGTTTATTTTTGGTAAAGATTCCGTGTCTCTGGAGGAAGTTAGATCCTCTCTCCATAGTAGAGAGTTGCGACATAAGGCAAACAGTACAGGTACAGAAAGTCAGGCATCTGGTTTATTTGCTAGTGATGGAAACACAAAGGGCAAGGGAACCGGTGGTAAGAAGAAGGGCAAGAAGTCATCTTCAAAGGGTCCCAAGGCCAATGATGTTTGTAACTACTATAAGGAGAAGGGGCATTGGAAAAAGGAGTGTCCGAAGAAGGCTAGTAAATCTGGGAGTACATCTGGTACTGCTGCTGTGGCTGAAGGGGATTTCAGTTCTGAAGATGATTTTGCTCTAGCTGCTATTGGGCAAAATAATTATCCTAATGCGTGGTTTCTTGATTCTGGGGCATCTTACCATATATGCCCAAGGAGAGATTATTTCTCAACTTATGAGCAAGCTGAGGGCATCATTACTATGGCAAATGGTGTTGCGTGCAAGGTAGTTGGGATTGGTTCAATCAAGATCAGGACGCATGATGGTAGTTTCTGTACTTTGAACGATGTCAGGCATGTTCCATCGATGACAAAGAATCTGATTTATCTTCCTACGTTGGATAGAAAGGGTTTCGTCTACTCAGGGAGTGATGGAGTTCTGCGTGTCTGCAAAGGTTCTAGGCTGGCTCTGAAAGGTGTTCTGCATGGTACTTTGTATTTTCTACAAGGTTCCACGGTTATGGATTCTGTTAATGTTGCATCTTCGGAGGTTCACCAGGATGATATGACTAAGTTATGGCATATGAGGCTTGGTCATATGGGTGAAAGAGAGATGCAGATTCTGTCGAAATATGATCTTCTTGGTGGTCACAAGGTCAAGAGTTTGGACTTCTGTGAGCATTGCGTTTTTGGGAAGCATCACCGCAGCAAGTTCCCTAAGGCAATTCATAGAACAAAGGGCACATTGGATTACATCCATTCTGATTGTTGGGGACCTTCCCGAATTGAGTCGCTGGGAGGTTACAGGTACTTTGTTTCTCTGATTGATGATTACTCAAGGATGACTTGGGTTATCATGATGAAACATAAGAGTGAAGCTTTCTCGAAGTTCAAGGAGTGGAAAGCTTTGGTGGAGAATCAGACCGGGAAGAAGATCAAGAGGCTTCAAACTGATAATGGGCTGGAATTCTGCTCGTCTGAGTTTGATCAGTTTTGTAGGGATGAAGGGATTGCTCGTCATCATACAGTCAGGAATACGCCACAGAAGAATGGTGTAGCTGAGCGGATGAATCAGACATTGCTGGCGAGAGCAAGGTGCATGCTCTCTAATGCTGGTTTGGAAACGAGATTCTGGGCAGAGGCTGTGAGTACAGCTTGTTCTTGCCCGAAAATAGCCTGGACCAATAGGGAAATCCAAATTCATTGGGCCTTTCTATTTGATTGTATCGAAAGGCCAAACCTATTGAGGGGGGCCTCAGCCCGGGAAGGGGAGAGTTGCCGAGTGGTCCTGATCAACCGCGGGCCTCACACGGGTATAGAGTGCAAAATACCTATGGAGTTGTGGTCAGGTAAAGTTGTTGATTACTCCAAGTTAAAAGTTTTTGGTTGTACATCTTATTATCATGTTAGTGATGGTAAGTTAGAGCCCCGAGCCAAGAAGGGTGTTTTTGTGGATTATGGAGATGGAGTTAAAGGCTCTAGGATATGGTCTCTATCTGAGAAGAGGGTTATTCTGAGCAGGGACATTGTCTTTGATGAAAATTCTTTGCTTAGATCTATGGTGAAGCCCACAGTTGTGCCAGAAACTAGTGGAGTTGATAAACAGGTGGAGCTTGAAGTCAACCAAGGTGAAAATAGATTGGAACAATTTGAGGTGGATCAAGAGCCACAGACAGAATCTGAGATACCGGAATCTCCACCACCAGATCCTCAACCATCAGGAGCTACAGTCCGCAGTTTAGCTCAGGACCGACCCAGGAGGGTTGGAGTTGGGGCGCCAAAGAGATATGGGTTTGAGGATATGGTGGGTTATGCACTGTCAGTTGCCGAGGAAGTGGATACTCAAGAGCCATCAACCTTCAGAGAGACTACTTCATGTACTGATGCTGATAAATGGCTTGCTGCAATGGGAGATGAGATGGAGTCTTTTCAGAAGAATCAGACATGGGAATTGGTCAAACAGCCTCAAGGGAGAAAGGTAATCAGTTGCAAATGGGTTTTCAAGAAGAAGGAAGGAAGATCACCTACAGAGGGAGTCAAGTACAAGGCAAGGGTTGTTGCAAGAGGTTTCAGTCAAATGGAGGGGGTAGACTATAATGAGATTTTCTCACCAGTGGTCAGACACACTTCCATCAGAGTGTTGCTAGCCTTGGTGACACATCAGGATTTGGAGCTCGAGCAACTTGATGTGAAGACCGCTTTTCTACATGGAGAGTTGGAGGAAGAGTTGTACATGACTCAGCCAGATGGTTTCCAGGTTCCTGGCAAGGAAAAGTATGTTTGCAAGTTGAAGAAGTCTTTGTATGGACTTAAGCAGTCTCCGAGTCAGTGGTACAAGAAGTTTGACAGTTACATGCTTCAGCTGGGATATACGAGGTGTGCTTATGACTGTTGTGTCTACTACAGCAGGTTGAGAGATGGGTCATTCATCTATCTGGTGCTTTATGTAGATGACATGCTGGTAGCCGCAAAGAGTAAGCACGAGGTTCAGAAGTTGAAAGGACTTCTTAGTGCTGAGTTTGAGATGAAGGATCTGGGTGCAGCTCGGAAGATACTAGGAATGGAGATTCTTAGGGATCGAAGTCAGCGGAAGCTTTTCTTGTCACAGAAAGGCTACATTCAGAAAGTGTTGGCTAGGTTTGGCATGTCTACAGCCAAACCTATAGACACTCCTAGTGCTGCAAATATTCATCTCACCACTATGTTTGCTCATCAGTCAGACGAGGAGAAGGAGTATATGTCTCGGGTTCCGTATGCCAGCGCGGTGGGGAGCTTGATGTATGCTATGGTTTGCACGAGGCCAGATTTAGAACAGGCAGTCAGTGTTGTGAGCAGGTTCATGGGGCAACCGGGAAAGGAACATTGGCAAGCTGTGAAGAGGATCTTTAGGTATCTTAGAGGTACGTCTGATGTGGGTCTCATTTATGGAGGTGATACCGAGTGCTTAGTTACAGGCTACTCTGATTCTGATTATGCTGGTGATGTTGACACGAGGAGATCGATGATTGGTTATGTATTCACTTTGGGAGGTTCTGTGGTTAGTTGGAAGGCGACTTTGCAACCTACAGTGACGTTGTCTACTACGGAAGCAGAGTACATGGCTCTGACAGAGGCTGCAAAGGAGGGAATATGGCTGAAAGGGCTGGTTAGTGATCTTGGTCTACATCATGATCAGGCTACTGTGTACTGTGACAGCTTGAGTGCAATCTGCCTAGCCAAGGATCAAGTCCATCATGAGAGGACCAAGCATATTGATGTCAGATATCATTTCCTGAGGAGTGAGAGGAGAATCAGGGTGAAGAAAGTGGGAACTGCTGACAACCCCACTGATATGTTCACCAAACCTGTTCCACATAGCAAGTTTCAACATTGTTTGGACTTGCTGAACATCAGAGCTGATTAGGTGCTCTATGGGCAGTCCCGGGAGTGGAGGCCGAAGTCTACTCATCTGGCACTGTAATGGTGCATCTGGAGTTTTCTACTTTGAGGATTCAAGTCAAGGTGGAGATTTGTTGGTATGCCTTGAATACTGTAATAGCCGCTTCTGCGACCCTAGCCTGGAATACAACTACATCTACAATTATGATAAGAATATAATTCCAATTCCAATTTGGACTGATGTTGATTTGGGCCGAATTGTGTTTTGTTCCAATCCCAGTTTGTTAGGGTTTAGTGGAGACAATATAAAAAGTGTCTCTCTTCTCTCTGTAAACATTAATTCTGTTCTGCACTTAGATAGGTAGAAATCTGGCCAATTCCTTGGCATCTGTAACCTGCTACCTATTATAGTGAATCCGTCTCCCGTGGATGTAGCCAAATTGGTGAACCACGTAAATCTCGTGTCTTGTTATTTTCGTTCATATTTTCTGTTCTTTCTCCATTCCGCACAACATATTCTATTAGGTGTATTTTGTAAATCAGTTTTGGTGTATGTTGTAAATCCATTTTGACTACTCTAAATCCAATTTGGCTACTTTACGTTTGATTTTGTTAATCTCATTTGGTTGATGTATTATGGCTGGGAAATGCTTGGTAATCTTGCCGGAGAAACTCCAATTGATTTT
This sequence comes from Rubia yunnanensis, assembly GCA_037428765.1. NCBI lineage: Eukaryota > Viridiplantae > Streptophyta > Magnoliopsida > Gentianales > Rubiaceae > Rubia > Rubia yunnanensis. The sequence goes on along the minus strand of CM075067.1, from coordinate 31,737,241 downwards.
GAACTACCGAAACTAGAATCGACATCGATTTTTCTTTCGGTAGTTTTTTTAAAGTTCCACATTTGAAATGTGCGACATCGAATGGTTGTCGTGACGTCGATTATGCTTTCGGTAGTTTTTTTAAAATGCCACATTTGAAACGTGTGATGTCATATCACTCTTTTACTGCGGTTTTGGGTTGGTGTGACATCGCACTGTGTTCGCTGACTTACCTTTTTTACCTCGGTTATTTTTTGAAAAATTGAGTTAAAAAATACTTTTTAATTCGATTATGAGCTGAGTTTAAAAAATACACTATTTTACCGTGCTTACGTTTACCTTGATTTTTTATGGCTAAAAATTGGGGTAAAAACCCCAGTAGAACCGAGGAAAAAAGGTGTTGTTTCTTGTTGTGGGCTATGCTAGGACGGCAAACCTCGTTGACAATCACTCTAAGAAAACCACACTATTGAGGTATTTCATCAGTGGCATTTCACACAAAGGACCATATATTTGATAACAAAAAGCCTTCTACCAAAGGCATAGTCATTTAACCAAACATTGCATTCATTAGGTTAAAACTAGAACAAACCACATTCAAGATTCAACTTTCCATTGCATCTATCGGATAAATATGAGAAAAATCCACATTAACATACTTATCTAGCAAGAATCACATCACACTATGCACGAGAAATTCTAAGTTCATGTTCTTGGATTTTCATGCCAAAGGGCTAAGGAATTTGTCACTTTCCTAATTCATTGACACTTCAAAAATACAAACACTTCCTATTCTCAAACAACCCATGACATAAATGAAGTAAAATATAGCATCAAGAACACATGAATGCTAAATAACAAAAGTTTCAAGAACGAGTGAAACAATCTACTCATTACTTTAACTACTTGTTGTAAAGTTGAATCTTCTATCCTTCTTAGACAGTAGTTTGTAAGAGTGAATTCGACATCTCTTGTCAAAACTTACCAATGACTCTCTTAGTCAAAACATGACTAAAAGTATCTCATTGATGGCATTGAGCAGGAAGAATCAACAAGCTTGACAACACTAATAAACACTACACCGTGTCTAAGCATTTAACCAATTCAAGCATTTACATAAGATTAGTCAAGAACGTTTAACACTCATAGACCTCACCTATTTGCTACAATAAACAAACATGACAAAGAGTTCGACATTATCACATTCATCTAGCAATTATCAAAACATCAACATCATTTAGAAGTTCTAACTCATGCTTTTGGATTCCATATTAAAAGAGGGGAAAATTAGCTACTTTCTCCCAACCCTAACAAGAAATCATACAAGCAATTCATATACTCAAACTTCCAACATAATTAATGCCATTAAAAAATTGCATTCAAAGCTCAATAAATGCACAATAGCAAAAAAAATAAATAGATATATAGAGTTATCAAGACATGGGTTTGGAAGTCTTAATCATTTTCTCCCAAGATTAAACTAACCTACATAATGAAAAGACATGATTAACCTACAAAAACTAAGAAAAGAAAGAAAGGAAAACTAGGGTTTTGAACCCAGAAAATCGCAGGAACGAAGAAGAGGGGAGAGGAGAGGATTTGATTTAGTATTTATATTACAAAAAATTAAGAAGGGTCCTGGCCACCCGTCCATCACGACTCGCGACCAATTCATCACGAGTTGTGATTGAGCCAAGTTTCAGCATCTTGATTTCTTTCTTTTTTTTGTTGTTTCAAGTCCTCCTCTTCACTTCACTTATCTTCAATTCTTCAAGTATTCAAAAGCTCAAATGCAAGTTTTCAAATCTTAAAATCTTCAAAGGTATTCTTCAAAGTCTTTAAAAAAAATTTCTTGTCGCACAAAATCTTCTAGAAAAACAATAAAAGCGTAAAAGTCGCTCTTAACTCTCCTTAGAGAATTTCAAGGAAAAATGTCACAGCTATAGCACAAAACTGTACAAAAGTAAGTCCTAATATAACCATATAAAATGGGCACATCAGTTCATGACCAGTCTCTATAGATGTTATTCACACCACGCATCCCTTTCGAATGGGTAGTTCATAATTTAGAAGTTATTTATTTTGCAATATTTCCCAATGTAATATGATATATTAAAATGAGTATTGATATATATCTCCCATAGTCATGTGAAACCCAAAGTTAAGATGTCATCTTTGGTCCAGTGAACTAATTACAAGACTGTTCGCTGGAAGAGAAAGATGACCTCGCCAAAGAGCAGTGTTATCCGTCAGAGATTAAAAAGAACCTCGCTAATAGAAACACCTCTCCTAGAGCAAGCCATCATGAGAGAATCTAGAAGAAGAAAAAGTTCTTACCTATAACCTCGCCACTAAAGCCATGATCTAAGAATAAGGTCCACAATTTGCAAGGATTGCGAAACACATCAAGAATAAATACCTGATCCCTGCAGAAGAACTGGTAACACGTTTCTCCCATAAATTACATATACATCATTCATATAATTATTTAATCATCGAAGGAAGATCATGGGAACTTCCCGGGATCTTTCCTGTAGGTATCATAAAGATGGGACGTGACATTAGGCTGAGCATGGGTGTTATGAAGGCCCAGGAGGAATTCCCTGCATTAGTGGCGCCGTCTATGGGGACCAATTTTTTTCTTTTTAGGACTTCATGATATCTAGAGGAAGGCAAGTTTCATACCAAAAAAAGAAAATAAAAAGCTTGGATGCGCTAAACGTGTTAGCAAGAAGGAAACAAAGGTGACTAATAGATGACAACTAGTCACCATGAGACACAGGGCAGTAGAACCAACTACAGTATGAGTTTGAAAATCTGGACATGAACAAACTGGAAATCCTCGAACAGGCAGGAGTAAACGAAGGCGGTGAAGTGAACAAGGCCCCAGTCATACCGTGTCAATACATCGGAAAATTACATCGTCATAACTAAGGTACATTTTTCACCACCCACCCTCGCACATATAGAATTATTGATAAAGACGTGGTAGCTTGCTTTCTTACAAAGTGATTAAAATATCCCGGACCAAACATGCAGGTAATATAACATTTGGTTTTGGTATAATGCAAACCGAATTCAAAGAAACTACAGTAATAAGATACTCACTTTAATCTATCATATTACATACAAAATAACTAGTTTCTGAATCACGAAGTACCCAACCCACATGGGTGGGTGGTGAAAGTAACATCGATAGAGACTAGCCCTGAACTCCAAGAAAGGTGTTGGATTATCATCTGATTCATAATCATATCTTGTACTCCATAGTGCTCCCTGATCGTGGGTGCACCAACCTGAAAGTAGGCAAGTATGCCACATAACGATGATCTACTACTAGCCAATTATTGTTCTCCACCAATAATCCACGCTGTCCTAGCATAGCCAAACCCACACTTAAAAAGTATCAGGCGTGTTCATTGACTATGCTGCCTATCTTCCCCTTGAACTAAGTTGTCGCGAGCGTAGGCTTCTCTTCACATCGGTTCCCCTTACTGTAAAACATGGCCATATTGATAGAGATTCACCATTAGTGTCCATCCCCTTGTTCGCTGATCTCAATCGCCGATCCTATACAGTATAACATCAAAATAGTCAATACATGTACACATAATACTTAATTATTAGCAAAAACATACGTACTTACAGCTTATGTGAGCTTTCCCAGAAAATCCTACAAGGGATATTACCTAAATCTGTTCCACCGGTAAAAGAAATGATAGAACCCACCCAAGATGGACTACCAAACCAGTAGAGTCTCCTTCACGAAAACAAGCACCTCCAGAATACCACGCCATGTTAGCCATTAGCATGTTATAACCTCTACGCATCCGAAGAACAAATTATACTACTGAAATAATATAAAAATAAACCATACTGTTCTTACACAAAAAATGGTAGATTATACCAGGCATATAGGAAATAGATAAGCATAGAAATAAATTTAAAAAATCAGTGCACCTAAAAAGTTGCAACTATGCGATTACCCATTACCACCTTACCCACTGACCCGACTTTAAAAAGCGGAAAAGTCACCCTGATAATCCCGAACGACAAAGCCCACCTAACATTTTTATCCCTCAAAGATAAGCCCACTAACGATCCATACACTCACCTACATATTCTGAATTTCTTGGCACGACAAGTAGGAAAATCACCTAAGGACTTACTCGGTAAGCAAAAAATCAAACCAACAACAAAGGGGGTCAGGATACCACGACTTTGCATATGCTCGGAAAATCACCACCTCCACGACAAAAAAACTGCAAACAATATTCATTAACAAAATCACACCCTTAAAATGAAACCATCATTTATTTTTTAAAAATACCAATACAAATTTGATAAGAAAGGATTACACACAAAAACAAACTACAATAACTAGTGTTTCATCCCTGCTACCAACCAGCTTTCGTATCTAGGATTTCCTTTAGTTTCCACCGCATATGTAGGTAAAATTCATCCCGTGTAGAACCAAAAACTTCCATACGACAAATATACTTCATATAATAAGATTTACGATCAAATATTTGACCAAATTCTGACCTTCATAGTTTCATACTCATTGGATACGCGGAAGCGTAAGTATTTAGATTCTGTTTTAGGCTAATTACTTCTTGTTCCAGACAGTGAGCACGGTCATTTGAACACATGTCATGTAGATTCTTATGAAGAAACTCACTATTCTCAAAGTTTAGCTTTAAATCCATAATGATTCCTTAGTGTTTCCTCCAATTCTTGACATCATCCCTCTAAGTGAACATAGCAAACTTCTCCAACATCAAGTTGGCCCTCTAGCTTCTCATACTTCTTTAGAACTCGAGCCGAGAATTTGGGTTTTATTCATAACGCACCCTCAATGATTGAAATTCATCCTTTGATTGATAGAAATAAGTCTCTAGCCTCCTATTCCGATGAGCGATCTCATCCAGATAATCAGTCTACTTTGATAACATATCCTATAACTTATCACTTTCCCAACATGTTTGCCTTAAGCATCTTTGCCATTCATCTTCGCATCTCATAAAAGCCATTAACTCTTTCTTTAGCCTCTGAACATGAAACCTATGTCCAGATAGGTAAGCATCATATTCATATAAAAACAAAAGAAATATGTCTCTTCTCTAGCTTCCAACCTGAAATAGCCCCAACAATCTAAGAAAACAAAACCTTTACCCGACAACCTAAGGATCTTACACTTTCCTGAACCTTAATAGATATCCCTGAACCCTTAAGGATCCTACAAACTCGATCCAAATCCAACACACATGGATTAATTTCATTACTCTCTCTGTCCTAGAAAAATCTGCACACTCTTTGGTCAACTTTCTCAAGATACCCTTGACCATAAATTTCAACTAGTATATAGGCACCAGTATCTTCATGCGAGATATAGTTAAATTCCTTGTATTGTGTAGTTTCTAATTATCAATTTTTTATAAATGATTAGTATATGCAACTAAAGTTGTAGGTGGTCAAACATGGCCTGAGAAAGTTGACCAAAAAGTGTGCAGATTTGGCTAGGACGGAGTGAGTAGTTAGCTTAGTATAATATTCATCCACACATGGAACATTTTTAGGATATGTTCAAGGTAACCTAGTAGATAAAGTCAATGCCTTAGGATGAACTCAAGCCGCATTGTCCTGTGTAGAAGGTTCCCCTACCTATATACCATAGACACCAAAATAAGGATTGAACCAAGTAAAAGCAATAATATAAATTCATTGAGGTTACACAGAAATCCAACCAAATCAGAGAAAACAATCTACCCTATCTTAGAATAAGTGAATTCATCTTCGACAGACCTATCACGGCTCAGCTCCAATAGCCTCGGCTACAATTCCATCCCATAGTGCACCATTGAGCTTATATGGATTATAAAGAACCCAACCCGATCTATATCGCATCTCTTCAACTCAAATAAACTAGAAAGTGTGCCCATCTCCTCAAGTACCCAAATAAAGTGAAAGTTTTCATCCCCAACCCGAAGAATTTGTAGAAACCCACAATCTACAATAGCCTTAGATCTCTCCAACGTCTCATATCGAACACACGCCTCACCCAAACGAGTAACCTCTAACTCGGGGTATGGTTCACGAAGTTGGAGCAAAGCCCCATAACACCCAAACTAAGTCATTTTAACATATATTTCCCCAAATATATGGAAAAAATCCCTAGTACTAACAAACTTATTGACCAATACAGAGGGATAGCCTGGACAAGCAGGACCACTTTCTCTTAAACCCCTAATTTCCTCGTGTAATGATACAATAATCTCATCATTCTCCTCATAAAAAATTGAAACCTATTTATCTCATCTCTTGAGTTATTATCAATGCACTCTCTCGGAAAACCTATTGAGCCCAATTGCCTCTTTAGTCTCTTCACTTTGTTGCATTGCATCCCTACAATCTCTAGCAAGTTGAGAAGCCTTGGTAAATGCTTCTCGAAACTGCTTATTTAGAATAAAGTCAATGATATTGGACTCAAATTCACAACAATTGTTTAGAAAAAAATGTACCTCCGACGTAGAACCACCAGTCACAGTTATGCTACTATAAACCTTAGTTACATTTCATTGTGCTTTCATCAACTTAGATGAACCCGTCTCAGACTCCCTTTCCACATCAACCCTATGCTTAGTACTTCCACGATCTTCCCTCAAACAACTAGTTTCATAACTATTAATATATATGCTCGCATCTTTATCATGAAGTAAGAATTTTGTTAGGACACAAAACTTTACAGTTGCAAGAAAAAATATAAAAAATCATTAAAATCACATAGGAGTCAATTTATAAAAAGAAACTAAACAATACCTTGAGAACCAATTGGGCCCCCAACTTCTACGATATTAGCTCACATTTCCCTTAGGAAATCCAACCTTCCCTTCCACTCTGTTCCTCGATCTAGATCAATGTTTTCATTCTATATTAGCATTGTTTTTTGGTCAACAAATTTCACATATATGAACTTATTTTCCCAATCCCTATAATCTTCATGAGAACTCCGTACAATTTCAAAATTTTCAATAACTGACTTGAATGATACCATCGAGCCAGCGACATCCATTTCACATATAGTAAGCACTAAAGAACGACACACTGAAATCAATAGCTATTTTACGACATATAAGTTCAAAATTAGTTAGTATGGCTATTCCTTGAGGAAAGTATCTGAGCGAGAGCAATACCATAAGCCTCCAAAATGCTTATAACATAATCCGGTACAGGAAGCGACAAACCATACTGCAACTTACACAGATAAACACTAAACATATTAGGCGGTGGCCTTATTACGTTTCCCCCAGTAAGAGGAATCATAATTTCACATGAAGTAAGTGTAATTATTATTTAGTAAATCTAAATCTTCTAGCGTAAGAATACTATCACCAGACGACATTTTTTTTCCAAATGATTAACGACTAGTACACTACTGATAAGTTCAATTTTTAACAACCTTTAACAACTTTTATACCCTAAATTTTTGGTCCACAAACAACGAACTCCAAAAAAATGAGGTAAATATAGAAGTGCAGTTATACTTTCTTACCCAAGCAGCCAATACATACTTTGTCATGCCTTATTACTTCGTCAAAAATATGCCCAATAAACATGATACCATTACTATTCGTATCTTCGAACTTGGAACGAGCATGAAGAAATTAACGATCCTTCTTTATCTTTTGAATTGATTTTTCCTACATATAACTACAACAACTTCATATGCATTAACTACTTGGCTAGGGGAGGAGATTAATTTAAAATTCTTTTCCACCTCATTTCATGAAACACTTGTCAAAATATGTTTAACTCCTCACCCCCACATATACTATTCCGAGGAAACCTACTCTTACAAAGATTCAGGCTTGGGTATTTAATCCTAATCGGTTTAAGAAAAGGTATTTGAATTTTTGGATTTTTTATTGCCTATTTAAAGTGTTTCTTCTTTTGAACACAACTTATTAAATATAGCTCCGATTCAAGCCATTCAAATTTCTTTTGTTTCTTATTCTCTTAAGAATGTCGAATTTTAATTCCTGTATCCAATTTTGGAGTTTATCGTTTTGTAATTTTTGAAATAAAAACTGTTGTACCTATTTACCTATATTTCATTAGAATTGCTTTGATGATTTCACTCGTCCTAGCCTTTGCCTTGTGATTTGTGAGTTTTATACACTTGGTGGGGGCCTACTAAACAAATGGGAATGGGGGCATTTTCTACTTATAGTTTTGTTCTTCTTAGCAATTCTTAGCGGGAATGGTGGACGAAAATCCATTTTCTCTCCTTTTGTTGGTGATCCCAACAATATACCAGTTTATGACTAATCCCAATGATCAACATGGCAATTACCCAACAAGGAACCATTAGACAGTTGGGCACACAAACAGATCAAACCACATGAACTTTTTGATCCAGATAAGTTTGGTATTGCAATAAACGCACTCATGAGTGAAGTGCAAAGGTTGGAGAGGTAAGTCGACCATGTACCACGAAGGATAACCTCAACTGTGTCCTCCACAGTTTTCATGGTTATGCCAGTTCATAGGAAGAATATGTCCATGCTTCAGAAAGATGATCACAACGAGGGTCGTCAAGGAAGTATCGCAAAAGTAGGAGGCCTTCTCCAAGAATACCAAGTTCAGATTCATAAGAGAGTTTGGATTCTGCCTTGACATTAATGGTCTAAAATACAATATTCCCTAATCTGATGGAGGGCACGATCCGGTAAAATATCTTAATTGGGAGAGACAGATTGAAAACCTGTTTGATCTCAATCACTATTGTGAGAAAGAGAAATTGAAAGTGGCACAGTATTCCTTCACGAATTATGCAGCCGAATGGTGGAAAATTTTCAAAGAAACATGATCATATGTCGGGAAGAAGCCAACTTCAACTTGGGAAATATTGAAAACTGAGCTTCATTTATATCATGTTCCACCTACATATGATGGAACAACATTCCTACTTAAGCAATATGAAGCAAGGAAATTGATCTGTGGATGAATAATGGAAAATTTTTGAATTGACCATGAGATGGAATGAAATTAAGGAAGATGATGGATTGGTGAAGAATTGGTTTATTGAGGGTTTAAGAGAAAACCTCCAAGTGCCGGTTAAGCTTCAACATCATGTGTCGATTGGAGAATTATTGGTGAAAGAAATGTTGGTTGAGAACACCTTAAGGTCGAAAAAGACTACATGGTCCAGGTTTACCAATCACGACCATGGTTTGATTTAGGAAACCCTAGTTTTGGCCCTAGAAGGGGATCTATCATGGGTGGTCGTGGTCCTTTATAGTCATATTTAAATATGACTCATAGTCCCAATGAACGAAGGATTTCTCCCTAAAACCTAAGTCCAACAGAAATCCTAGAAAGTCTAATTTATCTTCGTCAAATTTAGCCTCTTCTAAAACACCTACTTGTTTTAATTGTAAGGAATGAGGCCATTTATGATTCCACTGTCTTAATGCTCGAATCATGAAAACACTAGAGGAAGAAGACGATAAAAATGAATATGCAGATATTCCTGAACTTTATGAAAGTGAGGAAGAAGTTGACAAACAGACCATCGATGATGATCAAGGTGAGCCAAGCCCAAAAACAAGGTGACTTCGTGTCACTAAGGCTCTTAAATGTTCAAGTGGCAAATCAGAGTTACAACGTTCAAAATATTTTTTATACTCGTTGCCTTGTGAAGGATAAAAATTTCTTACTGATTATGGATGAATGATCATGTGCTAATACTGTTTCAAATATTTTAGTTAAATCTTTGTCACTGCCTGTTACTCAACATCCATCTCCATATAAAATATTTCGATTAAACGGTTGTTGATATGAATCTCCTTGTGAAGACTTTAGATTGCTGAATTTTGAAAATTTCTTGAGAGTGCTTTATTTTTGTGTGCTTGATCCTTCAAATTTGGATGCAATTGTGCATCCTGTGGAAGTTGGAAACGATGGTGGAGGACACATTCTCTGAATGCGTCGTCAAAGTGTTTTGATTTTTTTTGCAAACTTTTTAGAGGACACATTTGTAGAATGCGTCCTCATTCTGTAATAATATTTTTTTGGCTGGCTTTCTATGAATGAGTCCTCATGCTGTAATGATATTTTTTGGCTGACTTTCTATGAATGCATCCTCGTTGTTTATATAGTTTTTTAAAGGTATTGTTCAGAGGACGAATTCTGTGAATGCGTCCTCATGGCGTTTCATTAATTTTTGTAAAAATCTTTAGAGGACGCATTATATGAATGCATCCTCAATGTATAAATTTTATTTTTTATGAATGCGTCCTCATTGTTATTAATTCTGTGAATGCATCCCCGTTGTTATTAATTCTGTGAATGCGTCCTCGTTGTTATTAATTCTGTGAATGCGTCCTCGTTGTTATTAATTCTGTGAATGCATCCTCATGGCATTTTTATGAATGCGTCCTCATTGTTATTAATTTTTTAAAAATTATTGTTTCGAGGACCCATTCTGTGAATGCGTCCTCAATGTATAAATTTGATTTTTTCTTGAATTTATGAAATAAATTTTTACTTGCGTGTTATTAAAAATAGGTACTGAATTTAACATATGATTTTTTTAATCCAGCATTTTATGGATGCGTCCTCAATATAAAATCAGGAATTTTAATCAGTAAATTATATAATTTATAAATGATTCTTCTTTATATTTTTTTGGGTAAATATAGCGCATAAGTAGACTTGTGTTTGTTCTATGTTATTCTAAGGAATGAATATAATTAAACAGAAATGCACAATATCTGAAGAAGACGTGTCAAACGTAATGAAATGAGTGCTCAATGTCATGTAATGTACTAACGACAACCTCTGCAAAGCTTTCCACCTGTTATACATGGTGGAGGACGTATGGTGTGGGATGTGCGTCATGGAACGACCATCTCAGTAGAAACTTGTATGGCATCATCTGGAGCTCCCTCTGTAAGAACTTTCTCCATATCCTTTCCTGTGTACTGGCATGAACCATACTGGACATGTGGAACACAACTGGTATCGTGCAGTATGTGACATGTATGCATAATTCGCAGTGGGAGTAACATATGCCGTGAAATCGACTGTAGTCGTGTCAAATTGTGAGGATTCACCATATGACGGTCTGGCATGACTAGCAGGGAGAGTATGATATGCATTGAAATCAGCCGTAGTAGTATTATACTATGAGGGTCCACCATGTGATGCTCCAGGGTTCGTCGGGCACGCATATAAGGGTCCAGCTTATGATAAATCAATGTGGTCTATATGGCCTCGAGCACGCGGTCGCCGACCACCCTGTCGACCAGGTGGAGCTGGATGGTGGCTTTTGATATCATTGTATCTCACACCAGGTGGAGGTTCCTCACATTGCACTTATGGCTGATGAAACTGCAGGCTGGATGACTCATGCACATACTGTAGAGTACGTGTGGAAACATCGTGTACCCCCTGATCATGTTCGTGATACGTGGGGGATAGTAGTCCAAATATATATCCAACATGATTCTCATCTGAGACATTGCCTGCAACTACACAAATGATGTAAATATGTTACATATTTAATATTGAGGAAACGTATAGTATTATTTGTGAACACTATTAGAGATTTAGGAAATACCATATACTCCATAGTAGCCCCATCTATATGAAAACCCTCTGGAATTGTTTCAGCCTGGCCTGGCTGATCAATTAGGGTTACTGTTCTGCGAAAATACCACTCCATGTATTCTTGACTGAGTGTGTATGGATTCTCTGACCATCTCACATAAACTTGTTGCTCTACTTGATATTCCCAAGCATCGAGCTATCTTCTCAGTTCTATACGCCAATCCATTCCTGACCTCCCACGACGGTCTCTAGTATGAAGCAGTTTATGTTCATCCCTAGTGACCAACTGGATGGGTATTGGCTGGATAAGGCCAAACTGCCTGAGAACACAATGTGCATAATGGTACTCCATGACATGCCATCTAATGAGGCCAACAGAAAATAGCCAGTTGTTGGTATCGGCCATACAGTACTATGGGAGTTGTTGCACAACATCCTCCGTGTACGGCTGCCAAATAAACTGTAATAACAGGTATGTGTTGTGGTTAGGAGAGGAAAACCTTTATATCCATTAGTTCAATGAAAGGAAATCCTAATTTCAATATACTAGTCTGTCATGGAGAGATGTCAACTAATTGCGATACACTTTCAATACATGCATAGATGATTGTGATACATCGTACCGGGATCTCCACCTGTCAGGAACAAAATGAATAATATTAGTCATTCCTAGTAATTACCTTACAGTTTAAAAATGTTCTCTCGACTAATTCAATACGTACCTGGATTGACGGTCACTGGTAGTCGTTCGGCTGGACGGATGGATGGTATTCGCTCCCATGCCCACTGCTGACAAAAACTAAAATAAAATATAATATAATATAAGAAGTCACTATCCAAAGTATGTACAACTGACAAGATTAACCAACAATGTTGCATGTAGCAAGATAAGTGGTCCAGATATGGATTTAACTTGTGGAATGGCAGCGTCACATAAGCACCTGTACAAGTGTGCCAAAATGGCACTACCCCAATTGTACTAATGTGCTACACCAAGGTCCATCAGTACCAACAAATAGAGCAAAGAGATAAGGTGTCCGGATGTGTCTAACTTTAGCATTCCATCGACCAGTAGTAGAATGAAAACCCTAGCCCGTTGTTGACAATCTACCTCAGTAGCATCAACAGGGAATGGACTGTGTGACAAGTCTCCCAACCAGCTGGCCCTTATGCGACATCTTTTGATAGCACTTGCATTCGGTGTAGCCCCTTGGTAGTCTGTGCATAATCTCTGCCAGTCCTCTGTGCATCGGCTAGTTTCCACACCAGTAGTTTGCATGCCATCGATCAGTAGACCCCATAGCATGACAACACCCTACAAAGTTACGGTAGCATCCCCCATTGGCAGGTGAAATATGTGCGTCTCGGGTATCCAATGCTATACTAAGGCTGTGACTAGGGAATGATCGATGTGGATTGGGGCGGAATCCAACAATCCCTGGAATCCAACTTCACACATGTAGTGCATGACTGGATCAGGGATCTGACCAATCCAACAAGCCCCATCACACCACCTCACCTGCAGTGCCTCATCCTCTAAATGACCATTGTACAAAGCACGTGCACGATGCTCCTGGTGTAGGTATTACAGTTCATCATCAATGGGTCATGGATTATACATGGTGTACCCCTGCTGACGATCAGATTCACTTGGCAAAATAACTCAGTCAAAGATTTCCAAATAAGTAATGCAATAACATGTGTACTATTGTGCATTAGCTTCAAATACACATAATTTGTATCCATACAATTCATTGCACTTATAAAGCTCCAAAAAATATTACTGGGTACATAAAATAATGCCATACATATTCAACCAAATATTCAAAATTTGCATATTACATACACAATTCTAATCATGCCCTCGTCTATGGACGCCTATGGAATCACCCGGCACCCACTCATCCATTTGATTCCTTATCCTTCTCTTTGCAAACCGTACACGCCTCCTATTCCAAAACTTTTCAATATTGGGAATCAGCCTCCAACTAGTACATTGCCATGGTGATGGATCTCGTACAAGCATGAAACCTTGACTATATTGTTGCACATATTTGGTTGTGTGATATACCCTATCACATAGAGTAGCTGGATCGTCACGCCTATGCCTATAGACCGCCAATGCATACGAACATGGGAACTGGAAAATTTGCCATTCACGACAAGTACACTCCTTTGTCTAGTATTTGACTGTGTACTGGCTCTCACCAATGCTACCATCAATGGTACTTGTCACAACCCTGTAAGTCTGTGACGCATGCCCAAACACGGTGACAATATGTCCCTGTGCCCAAGTGTCTTGCTTCTGGAATTTTTTTCCAAATCCTACTAGGGAACTCAGACCTACACATTTGAACAACAATGTAGAATCAAGAAAATAGTCCATGAACTCTTATAGAACTGCTATGAATCAGGAAACTACCTCCAATTTGTGGCTAGCAAATATTTCAACTTTTCGCTCAAAGGTCGCTTTGACACACGCAGTTATCAGGAGATGTTGTGCGCACCTTAAACAGTTTTTACTCTCTGAGAAATTGGTGGTTAGAATTCCCCAACGTCGATCACCCTCATCAAATGCAAGGCACCACTTACTGGTATGTTGTTGTATCAACCAATCCCAAGCAGATGGTTCGATGCTCTCCAACTCTTCCTTGTACTCCCTCCACCTGCTCTCTCGTCTAGCACCACCAAGCTGCCAAACTAGAGTCTTCAGAGGCCCATTCTTGAACTTCCCACTCTCTGTACTGAGGAAGTTAGACTGAAAATGATGTAAGAAAAATTGGTGGTATCGTGCTGGCTCCATTCATTCCTCCTATGTCTCATTGCATTTAAAATTCCATCATGACAATCAGATATAGTACAGATTGGCCTACTATCACCACTAACCACGTGGAGATGCAGTATCTTCATGAACCTGTTCCAACTCTCATTAGTTTCAGCGTCAACAATTGCATAAGCAATGGGGAGTATGTAGTCGTTCGCGTCATGCATCACATAAACTAGCATTGTGGCCTTGTATACACCTCTCAAATGAGTGTCATCCACACTAATCATCGGGCTGCAGTGGCAAAATGCATCGATAGCCTGACCAAATGCCCAGGAAACGAACTTGAATTTCCTATACCCACGCCCATGTATTCTATCAGGTACATCTGCCTAATCAACAATGATGCTCGGATTTGCCCTGACTAGCTCATCCATATATGTAGGCAATTGTTCAAAGGATTCCTCCCAAGTTACGAATACCAAATCAATACCCTTCTATCGAGCATACCATGCCTTCTTATAGGAAAAGGCCACATTTAACTTTGGCTTCATATGCGCTTGTACATCTTTCACTGTGTAAGAAGGGTTAACGTCAATGTGGTGGCGAATTGCACGTGCAATCATCAACGATGTCAGGTTAGTGTTACCTGTTGATCGACCATCACCAACACAAGCATGACTACTTGCCCATTTGGTAATATCCCACATGCCATGCGAAGCCTTTTTGCTGCCTCTAGCAACCCAATGACAATTACCAGTTCCTTCAAGAACGTCCTTGCATATCGCATACCATGTGCGTGACCTGCTCTCCACGACCCTGTGTTCCCTATTCATCATAGAACTCCACCTCGAAATAGCTTCTACCAAATCTGGCTTCGTCAGGAATCGCATACCCAATGCCACTTCACCAGTATCTTGAACATAACTAGTAAGTTCGTCACCACAATTTGTTGGGTCATATCCATCCTCATCAGGGCCCCCATAATCCCTAAAGTAGGCATCCGTATCAAGATTTGCCAAAATACGAAACGATGTGGCTACACTGTTCGTGCACACCACATCTTCATCATCGTCCCCTGGATTTGAATCAGTTAATAAGGAACGATCATCTTCACTTTCTTCATCAAGTTCCCCTTCCTCACCATCCTCATCGCTCCCAACATGACCAATAACATGCTCGTGAATTTCACCCACATAATCATCATCAAACAAATTTAGGTCATCATGATGCCCACCATACATAACACCACTTGTGGACGGATGAGCGCAATCGACGTGAACATACACACTGGGTTGGCTGGAATCACCAGCAACAAAACCTTGGCAATCAGCAAGGGGTAGTAAGGTTGGCAAAGGTGTACAGTTTTGCATGTTCCTCAACAACGACATGAACGTGCCCGAACTGAGATCACCTGCGTGGTCAATGGTGCTTGACATCTTCTCCACATTAATGTACAAATCTGCCGAGGACAAGAACATTCGATCAACAATGTCGAAGAAGGCCGCAGTAGACTCATCATCTTCCACTTTATAACATCGATAGTATACGACCGAACCAATCAGCTCAGGACAACGGTAATATATTTTCAACTGAAACCCCACACTTGCAATACCAAGCCTTCTGATAATTAAATGAACTAACTCGGAGTGGCTTAACCTCCTTTTAGAGCACCGCCCTTTAGATTTTCACTGAAGTAAGCTATAGGTCGATTTTCTTGCATCAAAACAGCACTAATACCGACACCAGCAGCATCACAATGAATCTCAAAAGTACCATTAAAACATGGTAAAGCAAGAACATGAGCATTACATAATCGTAATTTCAATTCATTAAATGCATTCTCTTGGCTCTCAGTCTAAAAAAATTTCATATCCTTTTTAAATAGTTCATTTAGAGGGGTAGCAATAGATGAGAAATCATACACAAACTGTCAATAAAAACTAGCTAAACTATGAAAATAGCGTACACAGTTGGCATTAGTAGGTCTCGGCCAGGTCTTAATGGCCTCAATTTGGTTTCTTCGTATTTTATGCCCTCTTTAGAGACCACAAAACCAAGAAACACCACTTCCAAAGTGCAAAATGTGCACTTCTTGATGTTCACATACAAACAAGACTCACGGAGTGCAACAAGAACCATTTTAACATGCTTAATATGTTCATCAGTCGACTTAGAATAAATCAATATATCATCAAAATAGACCACAAAAAATTTACCAATAAACTTTCTTAAGACACGATTCATCAATTGCATAAAAGTACTAGGTATATTAGTTAAACTGAAAGGCATAACAATCTATTCATACAACCCAAACTTAGTCTTAAATGCAATTTTCCATCCATCCCCCTCATTAACTCAAATTTGATAATAACCCTGAGTTAAATAAATCTTAGTATAAATCATAGAACCATGCAAATCTTCAAGCATATCATCTAACCTAGGGATAAGATGGCGATACTTAATGGTAATCTTGTTAATAGCACGACAATCAATGCACATACAGCAAGTTTTATCTTTCTTAGGAACTAAAATGATGGGCAGAACACAAGGAGATTGGGATTCTCGCACATAACCTTTTTGAAGTAACTCATCGACTTGTCGCTGTAGTTCATTTCCTTTATCTCCTCAGGGTTTGATTTATACGCCGGGCGGTTTGGGATAACCAAACCTGGAATCAAGTCAATCTGGTGTTCAATACCTTGCAAAGGTGGTAAACCTGCAGGTAAGGCTTTCAGAAGGACATCCTCAAATTCTTGTAACATCTGAGCAAACTGTGGAGAAACATGCATAGAAATATCATCACTCGCAAAGTAGCTCTCTTTAAAATGCATGATAAGCACATAAAATGATTAGAAAAAAGTACGATTCACATCCCTAATCAATGCATAAAATGATCTACCAGAATCATTAGGAAGTTCATGTCTCATCATGTAAATCAAAGGAAAAGGATTAAGATGTGAAGATAGAATTTTACGTGACTTATCATAATAATTCTTAGACTTACATGGCTTACCTCGGATAGCCTCCCTGGATTTTTGGTCGAAATTATCAAGGTTTTTGCCTCCATTTTTCACCTTGTATCCGATCTCCTTCAAGCCCTGGCTAGGGTTTTGGCCGGCCATTTGCACATCAGTCGCAAACTTCTCTTTGTCAACTTTCATGCGTCTCTGTGCCTCTAAAACTTCCACTGGAGATAATGGAACCAAAGTGTACCTTGTTCTATCCTTAATCACAGTAATTTTGTTATTGTAACCATCATGCATAGATTTACGATCAAACAGCCAAGGTCTCCCTAACAAAATATGACTAGCTTCCACAGGTATAACATCACATAAGATAGAATCATGGTATTTTCCAATCTTAAAGTTAATCATACATTATTTGTTAACCCTAATTTCACCACTACCATTTAACCAAATAAGTTTATATGGTGATGTATGAGTAGTCACAGGCAAAGACAATGATTTAACAAGAAGATTAGACACAACATTAGCATAAGAACCACCATCAATAATTAGTAAACAATTATTATCTTCACAAGGCAATGGGTATGAAAAATGTTAATCTTTTGTACTCGTTTTTCGGCCATTTGAGAGTTGAGAACTCTTAACCACACGAAGTTACCTTGTGTTTCCAGGCCTTGTTCACCATGATCATTTATGATGATCTCTTCATCTACATGTTCTTCACCACTTTCATACAATGGTGGCATATCAGCATAATCATCTTCTTCATCTCCTTCATCAATTGTTGTTTACACTCGTCTATGAGGACAGTTATTGCGGACATGTCCTCTTTCCTTGCAATGGAAAAAGTATCAGAGTTAATAGAAACCAAATTTGATGAAGAAGTAGTGAGCTAACCTAGAATTTTTGAAATCTGTTGGGTTGGTAGTGCCACCCTCCTCTCAGTAGGATTATAAGTCAGATTTGAATAAGTCCGAACCGATCCTTATCCTCTCATAGGCGTGCCCCCACTGCAGCCATAACTAGGGTTTCCAGAGTCAAACCCTGGTCGTTGACTTGGAAATCCGGGATATGGCCTCCTTGGTCGCAGGGTACTCTCAACCAACCTTGCTATCACCAATAAATCATTCATAGATAAGTGATGTTTAATCTTGACTGGCGTTTGAAGGTTTTCACGCAAGCCTTCAATGAATCAATTTTTGATGAATGCTTCATCTTCTTTCATTCCAACCCTTCTCATGGTCAACTCAAAATCTTGCCAGTATTCATCAACTATGCAATTTTCTTGCTTCATGTTGGACAGATAAGAATTTTGATCCATCAAGTAAGTAGGCAGAACATGATATAGGCGAAGCTCGGATCTCAATCTTTCCCAGGTAGAGATAGGTTTCTTTCTGGCAAGATATCGTGACTCATTTTTATTCCTTCACCATTCAGCCGCATAGTGAGTGATAGAAAACTGACTACTTTGACTTTTTCCTTCTTCCGATAATTGTTGAGATAAAAAATATTCTCAATCTATCGCTCCCAATCAAGTTACTTCACTGGAATGTGTTGACCATCAAATTGAGAGATATCATATTTTAAACCCTTGATGTCTCGAGTTTCAACAGATCTGACTAAGATCCTAAATTACTCTTCACTCTCTTTCAAGAATGAGGTTTGCTGTGGCGATGCCTTCTACGAGACCCTCAGTGTGATCGCCTTTCTGAACCATCGTCAGAATAGTCATTTGAACTTCTAGAACCATTGAATTGATAGACATATTTCTTGGTTTCTTTCCTCTTGACCGATGATGTATGTGTAGGTGGTGCCATGCTGTCAACTTTTCTCGCCAACCTTTGCACCCCACTCATAAGTGCATTTATTGCGACAGCAAACCGATCAGGATCATTGGCTTCATTTGGATTAATTCGATGTCGCTCCCAACTATCTGGAGCCTCTTCATATGGATGACTACCATGCCTGCCATTAGAGGTGTTCGTTAATGACAAATTTTTAGGATTGCTAACAAAAGGCGGGACGAATGGGTTTTGTCCCCCATCTTCGCTAAACTGCTAAGAAAATCAAACGGTTAGTTAAAAAAATTGCCCCCTTCCCTTTGTTTAGTAAGGTCACTCACCAAGTGTATAACACTCACAACTCACAAGGCGAATGCTAATGTGAGGGCAATTGATCAATTCACCGCAATTCAAAGCAATTTATGGAGATGGGCACTGCAGAATTTATTTCAAAATTTAAAAATATATAAACTCAAAATTGGACTCTAAAATCTAGAATTCCAAATTCTACAAAGAATAAGGAACAAAATAAAATTTGAATGGCATGAATCGGAGCTGTATTGAATGAATGATGATCAAAACAAGATTGCTTTATATAGGCGACAAATAGGTTTTGAAAATTCAAGAAACTTCTCCGAAAACAAATTGGAAAATGAACTCAAATCCAAATCCCTTGTGCTAAAGGATTTTAATGACTTACTTGTTCCCCAAGTTAAAAATTTAGATCAAAACCCCTCTCTCAATTGGCTTTTATTTCCTTTTTCTCTTCCGATTAGGATTTTGACTTTTCTTTTCTTTTTTAAACCAGATTTCCTTTTTCTTTCATTTTTTTCAGCCACAATTCATTTTTTCCTTTTTTTTTACTATAAAACTCACAACCAAAATCTTATTCCCCAAGAAAGATTTTTGGTCACAATTACCAGAATATTTTTGAAATTGCAAATCTGCCCCCAAACTTTTGAAAATTGCAAATCTGCTCCAAACTTCAGATTTCAAATCCTAAATTCCGATTTTGAAACCAAAAAATCTGCTACCTTTTTTTTATTTTTGAAAAGTTGTGGAACAAGAATTGCCTATAAAAAACTTGGAATAAGAAAACTGCGACAACTTCCTATTGATTCAAATGAACTTCGAGGTATTCAAGATCGTAAGGATCAAGAATATGACACTATATATATGGAAAATGACACAGGACTCTTATTGTTTTTGAATAAGGTGTAGTCAAGAATCAAAGAACAATTCAAGATCATGGAATCAAAGAACGATAAAGAAAACAAACAAGATTATGAGCATGCAATAATTTTCAGAAGACTTGACGAAAAATATCACGAGCACATAAACTTTTTAAGCTACCTAAAAACTATGAAACTGACTGAGAGGTGAATGCAGATAATACTTGTTAACTCTCAAACCTTCGACGTTCTCCTGACTCGATTGATGAAGGTGAAGGCGGATAGTAATGCCGAAGTATTCTAACTCTCGGACCATTCGACGTCCTTTGACTCTAGATTCAATCAAACAAACACAGTTAAAACATGACACAAAAGAGTTTATAAATTACAAAAAATAAAAATAAATTCAACAAAAACTCGAAACCTTTTTTTGTTTTTTTTCTAGCCTCAGTCGATCTTTCACTTTGCTCTGATACCGACTAATATGAATCTCCTTGCGAAGACTCATGATTTGCAGAATTAATATCTCTGATCTAGTGAAGGGATCTACAAACCCTCACTATCTCACACGAAATTCAGGTGTCTAGACCTCGGGGTACGCCTAATCTCAACTTCCTCTCTAACTAGCCCTCTGGATCAGATTACAAGGTTTATTGATACTTAACTAGCCCTCGGGGTTAAGAAACAATGGAATAGCTCGCAAGCAAAGAGTGTGAACTCAAAAGTTTGTATATTTGATTGATAAAAGTGTGTCAAATTCGTCCAAGGGCCTCCCCAATTTATAGGGTTACAGTCTCACCCCAAACCCTAATCACAACTAGAAACTGAATTAACTTATAGCAGCTTTAAGAAACTAAAATCATTTATAGCTAAAATACCTAAAATAAATGGTAATCTAAGGTAATCTGGTCAAATTCTTCTAGAAACAGCCTTGAAGAATATTACCTTATCTAATCTTACCAAATCTAATTCTAATCAGAATAAAACTGAATATACTAAACCCTAATGGACTGTATTTTTGAAATTTAGCTCTTCAAAGCCCACATGGCCGAGTTATCGGTCCAATAAACCCAAAATGAAATAATTTTACAATATTTTACAGTGATCACACTACCTCATTAAAAACCCAGTGGGAAAAAGAGTATAGTGTTCTTCATGATGTCTTCAGTTCGTCGACAATCTTGAATAAGGAATCCAAGATGTCGATGGTAACTCCTTCTTCAATTCTTCATCATAAAGGCGATTAATCAAAGCATGTGGCTTAGAGGATCCCGAACGTATCTTTTAAATGTTCGATCAAATCGTGGATTACGAATAGTGATGTGGCTAAGTGTGGGGGTACCACTTAAGCAAGTGGTTGGTGTTTTAGTAGTAAGCATAGATAGCTATAAATTTATTTATTTATTGGGAATATAGTCCATAACGTACCCAATTACCTATTGTAAGAATTGAATAATGTAATAGATCTAACTAACGGACATAATTACCTATTCTAACAATAAAATTAATCGAAATAATCTTGCTTTTAAACCGTTCAAAACCATCTTAATAGTGATTATTTTAAGAGTCCGTCTCTTGAAAGACGATTTTTCCATAAGTCATGGAAAGATCAAGGTTTAAAGTGCAAATTAGAAGAAATGAAGATAAAATTCCCGGGTTGCATGAATCGAGTTATAAACTTTAGAACTACTACATGTTGCATTATAAATTTTTAATATTGCAACTAAAACCTTTTACTTTTTATTATTTTAGTTAAACCACGTCTTTCTATAAGAGTATGGAAAAACGGTATTTCCCAATACTTTGCCTTATTTTAATTTGACCCAATTTTAAGGTTAACATGATTTGGTTTGGTTTTGTTAAGTCCTCACTTTGTCTGAATGTGGGCTGTGTACTGTTCCGACCTAGAGATTATCTATGTCCCTGTAAAACAGCTAAGTTATTGTAAGAACGGAGTATTTTCTAGAGTTATTGTAAAGTGATTCAGAGAAAGTGTGAATATATCTTTTGTGCATGTTACGTTCATATGTATAAGGGTTGGTAGCTAATGTGACTGGTCTCATCACATCATGTCTTGCCCGTTGGTCCTTTGTTCCTTTTGCGGACCTTATGTCTTTGGGCTAATTTAAGCTTCTTGGGCTGATTTATGCTTGTTGGGCCGATCAGGCCCATGCCTTATTAGGTCACATGCATTGATATTGGTGATAAATTGGATAAACTATACCACTTACAATATCCTATTCAGCAGCCTGAAATTGCAAACAAAAATATGAACTTTACTTCTTCCCTTTGTCCCACAATCAATTGCTTTTTGCTCAATTGTTTTTGAACGGTGATGTGACTTTATATCACTTTTAACATACACGAATAGTGTAAAAAAGTAATAAATAATGGTAAATTTAAGGGTTTAATGGGGATAAATTTGGCATATTGAATGACTACTTATGAAAAAAAAAATACAAATAAAAAGTTTCTTGCAAGACAATCTAAAAAAGAAAATCGAAAGTTATTTCTGAAACAGGGTGAGTATATATATATATATATATATATATATATATATATATATATATATATTACAGAACATGTCCAATTATTCACACTAAATGACATGATCATCTAGTATTCCAGACATTATTCATCTACCAATTACATTATTGTAAAAATTATTATTAAGATAAAGTGGATTAGATACTGAAATCGGTTGCATGATTTATCCCTTAAGATTGGTACTTATGTCCTGGGCTATTTTCACTGCATCATTGGAGATTCCGAGCAACCCCGAACTTGAGAACCCTGCACAGTATAAACCGTCCTCCCCTTTCCAGTGATATGGTTTCTTATTTTTTGGCATACCAGCAGCATTGAATAACCTTGCTTCATCCTTCAAAATCAATCGCAGAAAATAAGTTTATTAGATCGATTTATTTTCATATGTTTTTATCATATAAAAACGTTTAAGAACAACTGTTTATGAATTAACTAGATTTTGTTAAGAGACTCGTGTAATTAGTGAATCTACCTTTAACCATTTCCCAACTGTGCTGCAATAGCCAGTCGCAAAAACAATGGCATCAAACTCTTTCCTTACGCCATTGATAAATTCAACACTCTGCCCATGAATCTCCTTAACCCTTGGAAAAACCTGTCCAAAAAAATTTAAAAACATCTTTAGGTAACGGAAAGTAGCGGATGACACAGTGTCATCAAGCAAGCCTGGCCCAAACTTTTGTAACCTTTTATAATTTCAAACAAACTAATCAATATTCTTACTATCCAAATATATTCTGGCACTACATTACCTTGATTTCTCCCTTTTTTATTTTCCAAATAGTGCCGACATCGATAATCGGAGACCGCCCCGTCAAATTCTTGTCTAGAAAGGGTCCTGTTTCTGGAATTTTGATATTGTATTTACCAAGATTTCCAAACCACAAATGGCTAAGCATCAATACAATATTGTCCACCACATTGACGGAAAAAAATTTCAACATATGTATTCCCAACTGAACCATTTCCTTCGTCAAAATATGTAGCTGATCCAAAACGAAAAATAATAATTAATCGCGAATTGATAAGTCTAACATAACATAAATTATAAAATTAGGGCTTTGGGTAAATTGTTATGATCAATCATTCAATTTCTTAAATGAAGTCTGAATTACCGGACTACCAAAAGCAAGTGAAGTGTTAGCGCTCCAACTCGCTAAATCATACGAGATCTCCATGCCAGAGTTTCCTTAACCGACAACAAGAACATCTCTCATGGAAAGGCCTACACCATTTCGATAATGGCTAGAATGCATGGTGACTCCGGGAAAGTTGTCCAGGCCCGAAATTGGAGGGATGAAAGGCTCACTATTTCCCCCGGTGGCAACCACGAGAAAGGAAGCGCGGTAGATCTATTCTGCACCGTTGCAAATGTTTTCTGCAACAACCACCCAATTCTGATGGGAAACATCAAATGTAGCACACCGAACAACCCTGCAATAAAGTGAGTTAACCTGAAGTGTGTAGGCATAATCATCCAAGTATCTAATAAAATCATTTTTTGGTACGAAAGCCGGTGCACCACGAGGGAAGGGCTTGTGCGGAAGCTTGCAAAATTCCCTGGAAAGGTGAAGTTTCATACGATCATAGGTTTTTTTCTTCCAGAGAGAAGCGCAACAATATTCCTTCTCAAGGACAATGTTGGGGATCTCATCTACATTTAGACATGCAGAGGTAGCAAGACCAACACTTGCCTCGACATTTTTGCACCAGCCATGCTATCTCCTCATCCTACGTACCAGGTTCCCTCACCATCTTTAGTCATTGCAGTAGGTCCCTCCAGGTTTTCTTCATTTCAGGGCAAACAAAAAACAGATGTTGTGTCGTTTCCTCCCTGCCACAAAAACTGCACTTTCTATCTGTGCCTATGCCGAACATGGCCAATCTGTCTTTCATTGCCAATCTCTGAAAACAGCATATCCAGAGAATAAATTTTGCCCGCGGCCGTGCATAGTTGTTGTAAAGGAGTTTTCTCCAAACCATTTCTGGTTGCCCCTGCTTCAGCTCCTCATAAACACGCCTGATACTGAACGTTTTAAGCCCTTCTTGCTTCTGTCACGCCTCCAAGTTCAGTACTATGTCCCTGCATTGACCCATACTTTTGATAATCCAGGATGCATTGGCTAGGATCTTAACACTCAGTCCATCCCTTTCCTTTATGTAATACGCATGAAGCCAGCGTATCCATAGCGTATCTGCCTTTCTACAAACATTCCATAAGGTTTTACTCTCGCTTGCCATACTCCATTCTTGCAACGAGATTAAACCTAGTCCCCCAGCTTTCCTCATGCCACATAGTTTTTCCCAAGCCACTGGTGACTTTCTGGAAATCGTCTCCATCCACACCAAAGGTAGGTATGGCATAGGGCCTCTATGTGTTTAACTACTGCTTTCGGCAAAGGAAACACTTGCAGCCAGTAATTAACAACAGAGAAGATCACACTTTTAATCAACTGTAGTCTACCCGAGTAACTCAACAGCTTAGCACTCCATTGTTTAATTCGTTCAATTATTTTCTCAATCAAGGGATGGCACATATGGATTGTTAGATTTCTACTAGCTAAAGGGATGCCAAGATACCTGAATGGAAGTTGCCCTTCTGTAAACCCTGTCAACTCCAGTATCCTCCCTCTCTGGTCCTGTGCCACATTGCCAAAGTACACGTTGCATTTGTTCCTCCTGACTCTGAGCCCAGTAGATTGCTCGAATTTCTGGTATGCCCTCATTAGAATGTTGACAGAATCTGCCTCTCCCTTTGATAGAAGCAAGATATCATTCACAAAGCTGATGCTATTCAGCTGCAGAAGCTCACAGTTTGGGTGGAACTTAAACCCAGCCTTCTTGCTGCAATCCTATAAGCACTTTGTCATGTATTCCATAACGAGTACGAATAACAGTGGTGAGAGGGGGTCTCCCTGCCTTAGTCCCCGCTTTGCCTGAAGAAACCTAGTAGTGTGCCCATTGACATTGTACATGTATAACACTGTTTTCACACCCACCATAGCCCATCTCACAAATTTCTCAGGTATTCCTATCTCCTTTATGATATCCTCAAGTGCTTCCCATTCGACAATGTCAAAAGCTTTCTGTATATCCATTCGTATAACACATCTTGGGGTTCCTCCTTTTCTGTTGTAACCTCTGAGCAATTCATAGACCACCATGATATGGTTGTGATTACTTCTCCTGGGGACAAAGGTAGACTGGTTAATTTGCACTATTTCTCCAATTACCTTGCTCAGCCGATTCGTCATTACTTTATAGATCACCTTGTATATTGTTGAAACACAAGATATG
Organism: Rubia yunnanensis; assembly: GCA_037428765.1. Taxonomy (NCBI): domain Eukaryota; kingdom Viridiplantae; phylum Streptophyta; class Magnoliopsida; order Gentianales; family Rubiaceae; genus Rubia; species Rubia yunnanensis. The sequence goes on along the minus strand of CM075067.1, from coordinate 31,711,119 downwards.
GGCCTGTAATCTTTCACCTTGCTTGCCGTGGGACTTTTCGGAATGAGGGTCACTAAAGTGCTATTTGCAGCTCTGTATATCCTCCCCGGCTCAAAGAAATCTATCACTGCTTCAATGAAATCATCCTTCACCACTCCCTAGTTTACTTTGAAGAATCTCGCATTAAACTTGTCACAACCCGGTGCCTTCATGTCGCCTATTCCTTTCAAGGCCTCTGCAATCAGCTTCCTTCTGTCTTCGTTATTCAGTGTTTTTCCATTCCTCATGACCTTGACATCAATGCCTTCTGATCCGGTACTTGTCCTACCAATCAGGTTCTCATAGAAACTGAGTATCTCTGCTTCTATTTCCTCCTGCTCAGTGGTCACACTTCCATCCACTTTTTCAATTTTTAGAATGCCTGCTGCCTTGTTTTTGGACTTCACCGATGCATGGAAATACGAGTTGTTCCCATCACCCAAGCGTAGCCAATCTATCTTCGATTTCTATTTTGCTATCTTCGATTTCTGTTTTGCTATCTTCTCATCTATTTCACTCCACTTGTAAACTTCTTCATACATTTTATAACCCTCAGTACTTTATCCTTATCCAGCCTATCATTCATCAAGTTTTGCTGGGTTTCACTTAACTCTTCCCTGGACTGCTCCAGCTTTCTTTTCACCCTACCAACCTGTTTCATGACCAGTTTTATGCCTTGCTGGAGCCTCAGTAACTTCATCCATACCACGTACATAGGCCTACCATTTACTGGTTTCTCCCAGCTTTCCTTAATAGTCTCCAGAACGTCCTCCCTTTCTAGCAAGCAGTTTAAAAATTTAAACTGTCTAGGTCACCTCCCCTTGTCTTCAAATAGCTTCACCTTGAGTAATGCATGGTCTGAGATCCCTGCCTTCATAATTTCTATTACAGACTCGGGGAATCTTAGAAACCATTGTGAATTCCCCATTCCTCGATCAATTCTTGAATAAATGATACCTCCCACCTGTCTATTCGACCAAGTGTAGAAGTCTCCCGTTGATTGGCATTCACTCAGTCCAGCTGCTATTATCATTTGTTCAAGTTCCAGTACTCAGTAGCCTGCACACCATTGCCTCCCAATCTATCATTTATACCGAGGACATTGTTGAAATCTCCTAATAAAAACCAAGGCCCTGCAATCATTTTCTGAGATTTTTCTATATCCTTCCAGAGAACCTTTCTCACATTCAACTGATTCCCATCATAGATAGCAGTCAACCAACACAGCAATTCCCAACTACTACCAGTTACTTCACACAATAGCATTTGATCAGTCACTTCCCTCTTCAGTACTCTAACTTTTTTATCATCCTATAACAACCATATTCTACCATTAGGATGGGCCTCATAGTTATCCATAAACTGCCACATGTTTTAAAAACATTTCCTGACTTCATTCATGTTTTCTCTTTTAACTCTAGTTTCTACTAAAATAGCAATGATAAACTTCATACCAGAAAGATGGGAGTAAATCTCTCTCTGCTTCGCTGTATTATTTAACCCCCTCACATTCCATGAAATAATTATGGAATGTGGTCGAAGTCCTCTGGAGAATCAATCAAAATTCCCAGAGCTACCTCCAATCCCATCGAATATTGTCTGCTACATTCTCCTTATGTGAGAACCACGCCCTTCTTTTGTTTCCCCCTGTTCCTTGGTGCCACCACCTTCCAGGCATTATCTTGAACACTGCTCACAGACTGCTGTGCCACCGCCTTGATCACTGCCTGCTGTTTACCCTCAGCCTGACTCACTTTCCCTTCGTCTGGTGTTCTTTTCTTTTCCTGCCACAAATGAACCCGTTTCTTCTTTTCTCCCTCATTGTTACACCTATGCCCTCCCATTTGGTATTTGTCACAGAACAATGGCCTCCCTTCAATTTCAATTGGCTATTGTATTTTATTACCTTTAACATCCCTGATTGTTACAACCTCCCTAATCTGCTGGGAGATATCTACTTCCACCATAATCCGTGCATATAATACCCGCAGCTTGCTTGCAATGCATTTGTCAGTGAACATGGGCTTTCCCACCACACATTCAATCTTCCCTAAGCTCTGGGTCTACAAAGATGGATAGGTAGGTTCGGTAGCTTCACCCGGACAGGCAGGGTCCGCACCATATCACTCTTCAGTGAAAAATTGGGCTTCCATAAATGCAGGAACATGGCTATGCTATAGATCGTGTACGGCCCCCTCCTCAAGATTTCATCCCTATCATTCTCAGATTTTAGACGGAGGATAAAGTATCCCTCATCATTGTACATTATCTCTGGTGCGTTGACAAGCGACCAGAACTTCATTACATACCTTTTCACAACATTTATCGTCAAATTCCCACCTAAAACGTACATAATCAGAGGGTTTTTCCAGTAGTCTAATTCGTCCTTCACATCCTCCATTTCAATCTCTACCTCAATTTCCCCCTCTATAACCGCGGGGCTACATAATCGATCTTCATCCCATTTTTCTGAACCCTATTTCCACTGATAATGTCTACCCATAACATCTCATCTTTTTTCTCACTCTTAATCGAATTGCTCTTATCCGTTGAGAGAATAGGGTTTACCTCTACTGTAGCTTCCACCACCTCAGTGTTCTCCTCCGATAGCTCCTCATCCTTCTCTTCCAACAGACCGGTAGCCTCAGCATGTGCCTCCCGTATTGATCTACTCCACTCCGCCGTCGTCAGAGCCACCCGCTTCTGTGGCTTGCCCCTTCCACGCTTCATGGTTACTGCAAAGAATGCACCGCCAGTGTGTGTGTTTCGCCCGCACAACCGCTTCCCAAAAGTCATAAACTAATTTTAGTCATAAATTGAATAATTTTAAAAGCTTCAATCTTAACTCAATTTCTTTTGGGATTACTCATCTGAAATGAAGCAAGTACGTTATTTTCCACTTGTAATTCTTATAAGAAAATTTCTAACTTTAAAAAAAAATCAAGGAAAAGTACCATTAATTTAATTGTATCGTTTATTAATTTTTTTTATTCTTATCTAACAAAAATAATTTATTTCCCATAATTTATTTATATAAATTTTCATATTAATTCATTGATGCAGAATTGTATGATAATTGTACGGTAATTAATTTATACTTAACAAAGTTTCTTCCTAGGCTGTTTATGGTTAGACTGATCATGAAAAACTTTGTTCCGGTAACTTCTAAAATCAGATTTTAATTATTTACATTTAAAATAATTTTTAAAATAAATTTTAAATTATCAAAATCTTATTGTAATAAATATTTTTAAAAACATCAAATCATCTCATTAATTACATTAATTATAAAATGAGTCTATCGAACTATTAGGCGGTTTAAAACACAGCTTTATATTTATACTTTTACCTTTAAGTTTTTTTTTGATGAAATCACCCGAGGGTGGGGGTTGGTATATTGGTACCCAAAGCCAACAGGAGATAGCCATATAGCAATGACAATAGTTTGTACAAAAGGCAACATCATTGCCACCAAAAGTGATGTCAACTACACAGGATCTAATTTATATACAATCGGTGGGAATGCCTAAAAACGATAGTTGCGATTCCAAAGTAGCCGAATCTCCACACCCCGTGTTAATTCGTACTTTGTCTAGACAACTACCAATAGACAATCAGACAGTAAATGAGTATGCTAGGACTAGTAGCTAGTGCCGTGAATGGTTGTAGTCAGGCAAGATATCCAGAAACCTTCCACTCAACGTCGTTGCCTTATTAGAATAATAGGAGAGAAAGAAAACGGAAATGTGCCGAACATCGGTAGTCTCAGAACCGAAGTAGTACCCGTAGTAATAGAGCTAGGAGGCAGCAGCCTCAGAACCGAAAGCATTTCACATAAATTCATAATCCAAGCTTGTACCCGCATGTATGAAAATAACATCAGCAGTATCAACCCCTATCATAGCCATTTTTAAACACTCTAATATGAGGAGTTTGCTGCTTGTCTAAAGCTATAAGGCCTTTTATATGTACTGGCACATTAGAGAGGTTAAGTGCCTGATTTTGGGAAGAATGGTGTTTGGCAATAGCATTAGCCACTGAGTTACATTCCCTATACACATGTTTGAGCACAGCCCCACTAAGTAGCCTATGAACTTTATAGGCCAAGTTGAAAATTTTCCAGTTAGCAGAGTAAGGTTCGTTAATCATATTAACAGCTAGCAACGAATCGGATTCAATGGTGAATGAGTCATCTAATTGTTGAAAATTTTGGCAAGCAAATTGTATGGCAAGTATTTCAGCATGAAGAGAAGAATCTGCAGAGATAGTAATCGAGTTAATCAATAGTGGAGTGCCAGAGGTATCCCTAGCAATTACCCCAACTGCAGCCGTGTGAGAAAACCAAGAAGCATCAGTGTTAATTTTGATAGAGTTCAGTGAAGGCCTTTCTCAACAAACAGTCCGTATGATTGGCTTAGGAGGTGGCCTAAGAGTAGGGATTAAATGCTTAAAGGAGTGAGGGAGTGCAGTAGGAGAGCTGAGATGTGTAGGATTGGAGTACAGAGATAGTTTGATGAGATCTAGTACCTCCTTACAGATTAGTGCAGTAGAAAATGGAATCTGATCAAAGAGATATCTATTACGAGCTTTCCAAAGACACCAACAAATGAGGGAGGGAAGTATGTTGCATATCAGTTGATGACCTTTAGGGAGGTCAAGACAGTTCCAGAAAATGTAAAATCTCTGAGATATGGAATGATGCTCAGTGAGGGTGAAATGAATCAGTGTTGCCATATTATTCCATATAGATTGAGCCATTGGACAAGATATAAAGAAATGATCCATTGAATCCGAATGACAACATGCAGGACACTTCGAAGCAAGATTATATCCACAACTAATCAGCACATCATCAAGAGGAAGAAAAGAATGGAGCATTTTCCAAGTAAAAATAGAGATCTTTTTCTGAAGTGATGTGTTCCACAGTAGCTTGAAAGCAGGGAAATTACCTGATGGCCATGTAAGAACCCGATATGCTGACTTGAATGAAAAGGTGCCAGATGCATCCGATTTCCATATTATCCTATCTTCTCTATCCTCCACCAGTTCTGCATTTTGCAAAAATAACAAAGTATCATTTTCCAGGAAAGAAGAAATCTGAGCTAATCTAACATATTTATCCCTAATAAAATTTGCTACTGAGCAGTGTTGTAATGCATCAGATATCTGACTGGGAATATAGTTAATTAGAGGTCCACTCGGGCACTATTTGGCAGTCAAAAAGTTATAACTACCTTTACCATGGATAATGAGAGAGTTAGTTTCTGCAATAGTATTGACATAACAAATTATTCTCCATGTGACTGATTTCCTATGAGATTGGGGCAGAGACCACAGTAGTTTTTCCCATAAGGAGATACCTAACTGACTTTTCCACCACAACTTAAGTGAGCATGTATCTAGTATAGCTCGGATGGATCTAAACCCCAACCCATTTTGTGAAATTGGTTTAGCTAACTCAGCCCACTTTTTCCATATTCTGTTTCTTTTCCCTTCTGACTCACCCCAAAAGAATCTTGCCAATTTTTTCTCAAACATTTTAATTATATATTTTGGGGGTTTAGTTACAGACCATAAATGTTGTGGCATTGAGTACAAGCAACTTTGGATTAGGATTAATTTTCCCCCTGTACTAAGCCATTTATTTTTTCCAGTTTTGCAATTTCTTATCCAACTTTTCCATCAAAGGTTGGAAGTATATATTTAAAGTTCTACCCTTGAAGATAGGACAGCCTAGGTACTGGAAAGGGAAGGATCCCTGTTTCATTTTTAGAATCATCTTCATCTGATTTAATTTGATAGTTGACGCCCTTTTGCTAATGTAGAAATCAGATTTATGAAAATTAAACTTTTGGCCCGAGGTAAATTCAAATATGTCCAGGAAAGCCTTAATTCTAATGAGATTGGATTTAGATGCTTGCATAAAAATGATAGTATCATCAGCATACATAAGGTGAGAAGCTACTAGGATTGAAGATGGCAACTGAAAATATGAGAGTTTATTATTATGGAAAATAAAAGATAAACTCCTTTAAAAAGCTTCCGTAAAAATGTTAAAGAGAAACGGAGAAAGGGGATCACCTTGTTTAATTCCTCTTGTAGCCTTGAAAAAACCCACAGGATTGCCATTGATAAGAATTGAAAAATAAGCTTGAGAGAGATTTGACATAACAGCATTTAAAAACTTACCTTCAAAGCCAAACCTCATGAGAACGTTCTTGAGAAAATCCCGATTAACTCTATCAAATGATTTTTGTAAATCTAGCTTAAGGATACAGTTAGGAACCCTAGTCTTTTTATCAAGAAATCTAACCATTTCCTGTAGATAAATAATATTATCTGAAATATCCCTATTCTTCATGAAGGCCGATTGATTTGAGGAGATTAAATTATCCATATATGGCCTTAATCTTTCCATTAAAACTTTGGAGCAGATCTTATTTAGGACATTAGATAAACTAATTGGCCTAAAATCATCAAATGAGCATGGAGTAGTCTTTTTTGGTATTAGAGTTATCCAGGTACTGGATATTCCCCTAGGCAAGGCAGAGCCATTAATAAATTCGTTGACTGCCTCAACTAGATCATATTTTATAATGGACCAGCACTTGGAATAAAATTTACTAGAAAAACCATCCGGTCCCGGACTACTATTTTTACTTAGTCCTTTAATTACTGCCTCAACCTCAGATTCTGAGGCTGGTTTAGATAAGCCTAGGTTATCATGAGCAGAGATAATGTTCGGGATTTTGCTCAAAAAATGTGGATAATAAGTATCATTAGGCATTGGGTTTGGTTCAGTTAACAGGTCAGAGTAATAGGAGATGGCTTCCTTTTGAATATCTGATTGCTAACTCAGCCAATGACCATCTCTATTTTTAATTTTTGATATTTGTAACCTGCAGTTTTTCTCTTGAACTACTTTATGGAAGAATTGTGTGTTGTTATCACCTAACCTATGCCATTTCAATTTAGCCTTATGTTTCCAGAATTTATCCTTTTCTTTTTGAGCCCTCAGAAGTAAAGCTTTTTTCTGATTAAGTTTAATAATTTCAGCATCCGAAGGATTGAGGTCAAAAACTAATTCCTGTAGTCTAAGGGATTCTTCAGCATTGATGACGTTAGTGTCGATATTCCCAAAGCATTCTCTATTCCAAGTTTTAATCTCCTTTTTTAATCTGAGCAATTTAAGATAGAAGCCAAGTAAGCCAGTCTCAGTCATTTGTTTTTCCCAGTTATTCTTAATTAGGGTGATGAAGTCTGGCCTGTTAAACCAAACATTTAGGAATCTAAATGGCCTAGGGTTGATAATATTCAGATTAGAAATATGGAGGAGAAGAGGAGAGTGATCCGAAGTTTTCCTATTCAAGATTTGAATAGAGGAAGAAGGATATTTGTAGTTCCAAGAGATTGTGCTAAGTCCTCTATCAAGCCTTTTTGAGGTCGGGTCCCTAAGTCTTGAGTTACACCAGGTGAAAAGGTTACCAACAGTATTGATTTCCTGGACACTAGAGGTATTAATCCATGTATTAAAATCTCTAATGCTACCTAGGGAGGGGGAACTAGGGCCTTTATATTCTATGAGGGAGGTGATAGCATTGAAATCTCCTATAAAAATGGTGTCTCCAGGAGTAATGGTTAACAAATCATTCCATAGAGCCTTTCTACCTTCCCTATTTCTTAGTGCATATATAAAGGCTGCATCCATATGAAAATTAAGGGAGTTGTGGGATATATGCACATGCAGGAATTGCTCATGAAAGGAGATAAGGGTAACTATCATCAAATTAGTCCACATTAGCCAAAATTTTCCATTATATAAAGGCATGCCATTTGAAAAGCTAAGTTTGTCCATATAAGATTGAAGTTTAGAGTTATCATGCATTGGTTCAATTATGCATAGTAGATGGATTTTTTTAAGTCTGACCAAATTTATTAGCCTGAGCATTGATGTTTCCATGCCCCTAATGTTCCACACAAAAAAATTAACTGAGAGAGAACCTATCATTGCTCACTTGACTTATGACTTTTGGTAGATGACCTAAGCATCATTTTGTTTATTTGACTGAAGTAATTAGATTTTTTTACCTCTGGCCTTACCTTGCAGTAGACTCTGAGTAGGGGATGAGGCCGAACTAGCCTGGTAAATTGCCTCCTGAGTAGGGGATGGAACATGATCCTCTGGTTCATCCTGTAAAACAGAAAACCTGTTTTCCATTCTACCTTGTTGGGAAGGGGTTACATTGTCATATCTTTTCAGGCTTGAGGGTATTGTCCCTATGTGGATATCATCAGTGGCATATGCTATAGGGGAAAAATGTTGTAAAGCTGCATAATTTAGCAGCTTAGAAATAGAGCTATCTATAGTATCATGAGTTTTAGGATTAGGACTAATATGAGGTGAATGAACCCTTCCAGTACCCGGGTCACTAGTAATCCTAAGGGAAGAGTTGGAGTGAAAGTTAGGGGTGAGGATTGATACATCCCTAAGATTGACATCCCTTTCTTTCTCGGTTATAGGTGAGTTAATCTGCTCAGTTAAGGAAATCAAAGGGGGTATATCAAACTTCTTTCCAGTAGCCTGCCACTGAGGCTGGCTCTGAATTATGTTGTTGTCAACAGGTCTAGCATTAAGGTTGGGGGGGGGGAAGGCTCTACATTGGGTTTTGGAGTGACCGAGTTTTGCACAGCTATCACAGTATAGAGGGATATCCTCATATTCGACATGGTATTCCTGTTATTAGTTACTGAGCCCAGAAGAATATGATTACACAGAGGTTTTTGGAGATCAATCTCTACACATAGTTTAATAGCTGAAGGTCTTGTGAGCATGTCAGCAGCCCGGTCATTTTTAATAAAACAACCTATACTATTTCCAATAGACTCAATTGAGGTAGAGTTGTAATAATATAAGGGAACTTCCCTGATTGTACACCAAACTGGGACAATGGGTGATTCTTTGTGCGTTGAAAACTCTGGAGTCCATTTCAGCATTAAGGAGGATTCCATTGAAGTTCCAAAATCCTTTCATCCAGCATCTTTGATAGTCATTGAGGATCTCAAACCTGATAAGCACATGTCTATAGTCTAGAGAGCCTAGCTGGTATTTACCTAAGAAACCCACCGTTTTGAAGAGTTGCTCCAGTTGCTCCATTGAGCATCTTCCTTTGGTGAATTTGCCAATGAGAGCATTTGCATAATGCGATGATAGCTTAGTAATTTGTTCTTCTGAGTACAAACAGGCCGCATCTCCTAGGTGTTGAGATTTGGGAATGAGTTCGGGATTACTAGGCAATAATTTCGATAGAGGTGGGGATTTATTTTGTAAGGCAGCTGCGAAGGATACATGGGAAGGGGGTTGGATAGGCTTGTTAGTTTCCTGGATGGCCGGAATAGGAGGAACCGACATCGTTGAGCACCGGTAACGGCTGAAAATAGCCATTACCGGCGGAAGCTAGCCGGCGAAAGCTATCGGAGACCAACAGCTAGGTAACGAATGATCAGAAGCGGAAGAAAGGGGATTAAGAAAAAGGTGGAATCGCACACAGAATCGCACTAAGAATCGCGACCTTTATGTTGAACAAAACAAATTAGGCTATACTCTTTTACATTTAATTATTCTTCATAATTCAATATAATAAATATACTTACTTTTAATTTAAGAGTCCGTCTCTTGAAAGACAGTCTTTCCATTAGTCATGGAAAGACCAAGGTTTAAAGTGAAAATTAGAAGAAATGAAAATAAAATTTTTGGGTTGCATGAATCGGGTTATAAATTTTATAACTACTACACGCTACATAATAAATTTTTAATATAGCAACCGAAACCTTTTACCTTTTATTATTCCAATTAAACTCCATTTTCCCATAAGGTTATGGAAAGATGGTACTATTTATATATAATCTATTCAATTTTACTTATTCGGTTAGTTCAAATCCGATTATTATTCGACACAAAATCTTCTTTTAAAACGACTAACTGTTAGACGTGGTCATTTTATTTTATTAAAATATATATTTCCTCAAATTAGAAATGCAACAAAAAATGTCTCTCTGAAATTCGCTCTGCAATTATAGAAACCCCACTGTTTGAACTTCTTTACCACCACCCGAATGACGCCGCCGTCATAGTGGAGCCACCACCTGGCGCGCCTCTTCTGTCATACACACACGCGGTCAGCAACCCAACCATTCCATCTACACTATTTGCTAACCCTCAACCTCCAATTCAACATCAAACCCAACCCCTTTATCAATCGGATACCCTAAATGTCAGAGCTCCCCTCAATCCAAAAATAAGAATCAATCACTTAGGGGGCCGGGTTTACACTTCTCAGTTGAAGATTGTGATATCCTTGAAGCAGCCTTGCAGCTGAAAATTCTTGCGACGCAGACCAAAATTGGCCAAACTTCGTCGGGATTTTCATATGGCAGGCGTTTAGGGGCACACGAGCCTCTATCTCTTGGATAATCACCACATATTGATTAATTTTGCCCTAGATGATGACTATTACAGATGCTGGATCCATAAAATATGATTTTGGTTCATATTCAATCAGGATCACAAAATGGGAGCCAACTTTTAACCCTAATACTGATTATCCTATTGTACCTATCTGGGTTGCCCTTTATGGTTTACCACATCAATTCTTTGATACTCAAGTAATGATGATAGACATAAGAAGTACTTTAGGACAACCTTTGAAAGTAGACAAAGCTACCCTGAATAGAGCCAGGCTCCATGTGTTAAAAATATGTGCTGAAATGGACATAACCTAACCTAGGTTGAACAGAATCTAGCTTAAATTTAGGGGCATAGGATTCTGGCAACATGTGGAGTATGAAAGCATACCTGATTACTGTTTAAAATGTTTAAAACTTGGTCACAATCTCTCTGTCAGTAAGTCCGAATAGGTCCAACATAATTTCACTCCTTCGAGACCTCAAGAAAGTGAAGTACAAGGAAGAAAGCAAGGTAGGTTGGAAGCCCCATCCTTCTCAGGAGTCTCCACAAAAGAGAAAATTGCTATCCTTATTCATAAAACTCCAACTAACCTTGTAGTGCAGGAGGTGTGGAGGCAAAAAAAAACTAAGCTCTCAAGGGCCTGCTTCTCATACAGAGGCTCAGGTGACTGAAAACTCTATCTCTAATGATCAGGATATTCTTTTGATTAATGATTCTGTTGTAATCAATGCCCCAACTGATCCAAAACAAGCTGATCCAAAAAACCTGGCAGAATTAATAATACATCAGATAAAGATCAGATCTTAACCAGTCCTTCTAACCATCAGAATCCAGTTAAGCTGATAGTAGAAACTAAATCTACCTCCTCTCCCATTAAGAACAATGAAAATCCAATAACCACAGAACCTATCTCACAACCCCCATCCCTTACAGAAGAGGAAATTAAAAGCCAAAAAAAATCTACTAATTTAAATGAGACTTCTAGAATCAAAGATAACTTACTGAACTCTCCCATTCAAGAACCTGAATCCTCTAATCTAGTTTCTCCCAATTTGGGAACTATCCTAACAGATATAGGAATTAGTGATGTTCTTCACATTTCTGACAATATAGTTGTTAGGGATGATCAAAGTGAAAATTACATTGAGATTAATGCTGGAATCTCTCCTCTTCTCTCCTCAGATAAAACACACAAGAAGAAGGTGAACTTTAATGATGAACTGAATCTATTAATGGATACCTTCAATACAGGTTATAATTCTGAACCTGAAAATATAAACACTAATCACACTCAGGTTTTACAAGAGAGTTTTCTATCCGAAGTGGTAGCCTCTCAAAACCATTTTAATGTGCTTTTAAAAGACACCAACAGTAAAGATGAGACATCCACTGCTATGTCTAGAAAGTACACCAAAAAGGATTACTTATCTACCCCTAAAACGGTTATAACCCGTTCCACTTTGTCTTCCAAACAATAGTTTTTAATGGATTTAAACCTATGTTGTTGGAATGTTTGGGGAATAGGAAATATAGCCTCATAGATTAGAGTTAGGGACATAAAGCACAATAATTATATAGCTTTCTGGCCTTAATTGAACCTATTATGGATAATGTTCACATTGACAAAATAGCCTTCGAGATTGGATTTAAAAATCATTTTGCTACTGTTAGGTGTAAAATATGGTGTTTCTGGGATGAGAGTGTAAAGATTGACATTCTATACACTCATAATCAGTACATTCTAATCAGACTAACTCATAACTCCCTTATTAAACCATGTCACCTTACCTTTGTTTATACAAAACATTCTCAAAAGGCAAAAGCTAAACTCTGGGAGAACCTTTTGAAATTCAGAAATCTACCTTTAATGCTAATAGGTGATTTAAATGTGATTGAAGACCAACCAGAATACATTGGTCCCTCTTCTCCCAACCCCAATGTAATCTCAGATTTCAACACCTTTCTTCACATTGGTGATTACATCACTCTCCCTACCTTAGGCGGTCTATTCACTTGGACTGGTATGAGGCCTAGAGGGAGAGTGTGGAATAGGCTTGATAGGGGTATTGCTAACTCTGGCTGAGTGATTTCCCCTCTTCACATATGAATGTGTTAGCTAGGGCACCTTTAGTGCTGCACATCAAACCTTCCAGCAGGTTTACAGGCCCTAAGTCTTTCAAATTCTTAAATTGTTGGATAAATCATCCAACATTTACTGACATTGTGAGTTAAGCCAGGGGTATCAGAAATCATCTTAAAGAAATGGATAAATTATCTTTTAAACTCAAAAACCTTAAGATGGCTCTTAAACTGTGGAATAAAAATTCTTTTGGGAACATTTTTGATAGAATCAAAATCTATGAAGAAACATTTCTTAAAAAGTGAACTTAATTTGCAAAATCAAGAAAATGATAGCAATCTTATTGCACATAACAAAGCTAAAGCAGAACTAATTCTAGCTTTTACCACATCAAGAAAGTTATTGGAGGCAAAAATAAAGATTAAAATGGATGAAAGAGGGTGATGCCAATACAAAATGTTTCCACAATGCAGTAAAGGCCAAGCATCATCGACAGCACATTGCCTCAATAAAATATTCAAATGGAAACTTGTTGGAGGATCAAAAAGATATTAGTAAAGAAGATGTTTCTTTTTTCTCTAATCTTTTAACCGATGAAGATACTGATCCATCAGGCATTAACTCAACTGTGCTTCTTGAAAATATTCCCAAGCTGGTCACTGAAGATACAGATCTTACCCTAATCCAGCCAATCACTATGGAAGAACTCTTCAACGTAGTATCTTCCATGGAAAGTGACTCAGACCCTGGCCCTGATGGGTTTAATGGCAAATTCTTCAAATCGTGCTGGAATATCATTAATAATGATCTTTTGCAAGCAGTTCAAGATTTTTTGGATGGTAATAAAATCCCAAAAGCCATCTCCTCAACCCTGATTGTCTGGATTCCCAAAAAAGAAATCATTTCATCCTTCAAAGACTTCAGACCAATCTTCATAAATAAAACCCTTTCTAAACTGATTGCCCATAAATTGAAACGCTTACTGCACAAAATCATTTCTCCTAAACAATCATCATTTGTTTAGGGAGGGAATATAGTTGACAATGTCTTGCTCATGTAGGAAGTCACTAACTTCCTGAATTCAAGAACAAGAGGTTACAACATCATTTTCAAACTTGATACGATGAAAGCTTTTGATAGAGTATCTTGGCACTTTTTAACCAAAATCATCTTAACTATGGGATTTTCTGAACAATTGGTTAAAATTATAATGGAAAACCTCAAAGATGCCTTTTTATCAGTACTTAAAAATGGAAATCCAAATTGCTTTTCTCAACTATCAAGAGGTTTTAAACAGGGCGATCCTCTTTCACCATATTTATTTATCTTGATGGATGAGGCTTTTAGAAGAAACCTGAATTTCTTATTCCAATATGCAAATTTGGAATACTATAAAATGCCTCAATAAATGATTAAAGTCATACACTTGTCATTTGAAGATGACGCTGCAATATTTCTATAGTACTCAAAGAGTGGAATAAAAGCATTGAGTTGCTTTTTAAAAACATATGAAAATGCTACATGAAAGAAGATCAATTTTGGAAAATATTCTTTTATTCTGTTCAAGCATGCCACTCCAAGGGTTAAAGGAATAGTCTTGGCCAAAACAAGCATGATAGAGGGATCTTTCCCTTTCAAATATTTAGGGTGCCCAATCTATCCAGGAAGGAGCAAAAATATATACTTTCAAAGTCTCTTGGATACAGTTTCTACAAAACTTAACTCGTGGAAAAATAAAACCCTAAATTAAGTAGGGAGAATGGTACTGATGAAGTATGTTCTAGCTACTTTACCTCTTCACCTGATTACTGTTCTTAACCTACTAAGGGGATAATTGATAAACTCCATGTATTGTTTGGAAAATGTTTCTGGAGAATCATCAATAATGAACATGGAAGAAAAAAAGTTTGGAAATCATACCCTAAAATGTGTTTCCCTAAATAAGAAATTGGACTGGACTTCAAAAACATTCACACTATGATATCCAGTTTCTCTTTCAAGTTGTGGGGGAAATTACAACTTGGAAAATCATTGTGGTCTCAGGTAATGTGGTAAATACCAGAAAGTCAAAGAACATAAAAAACATGGAAAAGTGTTATCCAAATCTCTGATATGGCTTTGAGTAATTCTTATCTCCAGGTTGGTTCAGGTGATGTTTCCTTTTGGTTCACCAACTGGACCAATTTGGGTACTATGGCCTCTCTTTGGGAATCCCCCGAACATTCCCAAATGAGGATGCTTCCATAAAAGATTTCTTCTCTAATCAGACCACTTTTCTGGAAAGCATTCATCATGGTTTGTCTACATCAGTATTATCTAAGCTAATAATTAGTAACCTAGACCATATGAATTACCCTGATACTCTTATTTGGAAGCCTTGAGAGGATGGAATATTCTCTGTTGGGTCTGCACATGACCTGATTAGAGAAACAAGAAGTGTAATCCCATCATTCAAGTATCTGTGGTCAAAACTATTGGCTAGGAAAATCAGTGTTTTCATCTGGTAATTGGTAAATAGATTATTGACAATGCCTAATGTACTCGAGAACTTTTCTTTTCACTTTCCAACTAAATGTTCATTTTTCCAACTTAAATCTGATTTAATCCACCATACCTTTAATGCTTGTTCAATAGTTCAGTCCATATGGCATAGATTCCACAGTCTGTTTAACCTGCAAAGGATAAACTCTAATACCTTATGGGACATGTTTTTTTACTAGTGGAAGTAAACATCCTAATGTGAAGCTATTGAACTTGGTTATAATTTTACCTTGCCTAGTTTATTAATTTGTTTGGTGTGAAAGGAACAAATATGTGTATGATTCAAGGACACCAAACACAGAGATTATCATACAAAAAGTCATAAACCAATTTCAAGATATTTTTAAGGTTCACAATCTGGATTTTATGTTCACAGTCAGAACTGGAAACATCTCTCTTCTATATAATTAGAACAGACCTGTTAGAAAAAGAGAGAAAGAATGCACTAATGTCTGGCAGCTCCCAAGACATCTGAAATTGTATTTAGATGGATCAACATTAAAAATTGTGAATCAGGAGCTGGTATAATCATTAGCGATGCTCAAGGATCAATGAAGATGGCATCTTCTAAATACTTTGGCCAAGGAACAAGCCTTACGGCTGAAATTAAGGCATTGCAGTACGGATTTCAATTGGCTCATCAACAGGGCTACACTAATCTACAGGTGAAAAGTGATTCCCTTCTTCTAGTGAAAATGATAAGAAGGGAATACAGAATTCCTTGGAAGCTCTCACATGAAATCTGAGACATTTAGAAACTCATGAACTTAGTGCAAGGAACAGTATCACATATTTTTAGAGAAGAAAACAATGTTACTTATGCCTTAGCCAAAATTGCAAGTTTTGATTAGGAAAACTCTATTTATGATTTCAACAGTTTAACAAAACATGTCCAAGGTCTGATTTGATTAGATGCAATCCTATTGCCTTATATTAGACATGTGTAGTTGGACAAGGTACTGCTGTTTTCCTCTTTTCATGACAAGTACATAAAAATGGAATGCTGATGAGGTGCTCATGGAGAATAGAACTGCTGGAGATGATGGTCTGATGATGCTGCCAAAATCCGATGCTACTGATGCTACTCTCGGACCAAGGAAAATGAAGAAAGGCATTCATGCTGATCACGAAGCAAAGAAAAGAAGAAAGCACTGATTCTGTTGCTCAACCACACAAATGCCAAATAAATTGAGACCTCCAAGTCTGAGACTATGGAGAAAATTATGAGCAATGAGCAAAAGTAATAGTTGCTAGTGTTATAGAGTGAAATGCTTCTGGGGAAGTGTTTTTCTAGGGGCTATAATGGGTGGCCATCCCTTTATGTCAAAACTAGGAGTGGAGGCATAAAAATGGTAGGCCATTATAAACCTCGACAGGGATTGATGGCCATTTTTTATATGCAGGGGTGTAAGCAAAGGGATTAAGATAGTTCTTCATGTACATAGCTTTCCACGAGCTACTATCCGATGAACAAAATCTGAACTTATTGTACACTTTATTTATGGCTTGGGGAGCCTAATATACACCCCATCACAATGGTGAGTCTTTTAACTAAAAAAAAGACGTGGTCATTTTATAATTGATGTAAGTAATGGGGTAAATTGATGTTTGTTTTCATTTATGGTCACGAGCTTCTATAACTTTGAAATACTTTTAAAATGAATCACAGTGTATAAATAGTTATAAGGGAAAAGTGCAAAAATAACCCTATTAAATTTTGGAAGTGCATAAATGACCTTGTAAAATCTTAAAGTGCAAAATTAACCCTAATTTTTTGTGCAAAGGTGAAGATATACACAAATTGCACTATTCTGATATTGACTAAAGAAATTCAGACATTAACCTAATATGAAAAGACAAAACTACCCCTAATATTAAAACTAAAAATATAATGGACATTATACCCCTATGCGTCTTCTTCAACTTCAATACCCTAAACTACCGCTGTTGATGTGCACCATTATGCATGTGTTAACAAATGCATTTGACGTAATACTTGGTTTGTTTTACATGGTTGATTGCTAGTATTATTTGAGTTTACGTGACAAGGGGTTTAAACTACATGTTTGGTTTTCTTATCTATATCCCGCTTTTTGTAAACATTTTTAGTAATAATGGAAGGCCATTCACACTAGAATGGTAGTAGACGAAGGTCACAAACATGAAATTGTGGTAGAAGAGATTGGAGCCAATAATAGGCAACATTGGAGTTCAAGGCGGCCAATAAAGAAATGGAGAATCATGGTCCGAGAGATTGTGCCAACTTCTGGGAATGTTTGATGAGGGATCATCCTCCAAGGCTGGTTCTATTGGATTTTTCTCCTTAAGAACCATAAAATAAACTACAAGAACTCTCAAAACGGACTCACTGGTCACCCGTAGCAAAGGAAAGCAGTTCATCTGGCCGAAGTACAAACGGGTCGGCGCAGACTGTTCATGGATGGCACCAACGACCCACACCAGATAACGTGGTCCCTACCAAATACCTTTGTCATGGACCGTGCCAAGGTGTTTGCACAGACTGCACAAAACACGATGGGTCACACATATGACTTCCAAGCTTCACTCAAAATAGGCTAAGTTTGGGCATGAACCATCTCATTTTCGACGGCCCTTACTGTTCCAAGTGTAAAATGTCAAGACCAGCCAGTGGGATGTGAAGAATTAAGTGGCCTGTGCTAAGTTACTGAGAAAAATGAGGTTTATGATGACAGTCCTTGCCAAACGTCACATCCCGCATATCAGAAGTGAAAAAATAATGACTCTGATCGCGGTCTACGCAAAACAATGTGGACCACATAGACACGACCCACGGGGTGTGATGTGGACCACGACAAGGGAGATGCATGGGTCACGCTAGAGCAGACAACCCACGTCATGAAGCAAGTACAGACTGCGCCAGTGCAGATGTACTACACGGTGGGTTTACATGTTTTTGGCCTATTTTGGGCCTCTGTTTAGGCACAATCCCCTAATACTATATATAGGATCCTTTAGTCTTCTAATAATCCTAAGTAGGAATAGTGTAGATTTTTTCTCTCTAATTAGATAGAAGGAAGAGGAGAGTTCTCTATCTCTAGAGTTTTTCTCTTCTTTTCCTTTTCTTTTATTTTCAAAATGAGTTGGATCATATTTTCATTTTACTCTTGTAAGTAGGAGAGCATTCTAAAGAGAAAAACACTCTCTCTTCTTCCTTTTTTCTTTCTTTTTTATTTTCCTTTCATCCTATGATGTGGAATTTAAATCTTTATTTGAATTCATTGTCTAGGGAGTAGTTTCTATAACTTGGGGACAAATTTTAATCATGGTTGTTTAATGTTTTGTGAGATTTCTTAGTCCATCCTAATATTTGTGCTTATGATATTGTAGTCACTTGTTCTTGAAAGTTAGAATTGTATGAAGAGTACACTCCATATAAGCACACACTCTAGTCTATATTCATGCTGGTGAAAATATTGATGCCTCCTTAGGAAGAGAAACCTCGTATGTGTTAATGGGTAATGGAGCACATGTCCGCGTGGGTGCGTGCACGGGGGATCCGAGTAATACTCTAATTATTTTCCATTGCACCAGTGTTAGCTGATTACGTGAAGTAATCTGATAGGTTACGAGTAGAGATAGTGAAAAG
The DNA here is from genome assembly GCA_037428765.1 of Rubia yunnanensis. Lineage (NCBI taxonomy): Eukaryota > Viridiplantae > Streptophyta > Magnoliopsida > Gentianales > Rubiaceae > Rubia > Rubia yunnanensis. Next base: position 31,692,387 of record CM075067.1, on the reverse strand, counting down.
TAGCAAGCTAGGGTTGTAAGATGCCCTAGTTTCATAAATAAGGTGCCTACAACCCATTAACTTATTCATAGGCCTTGGGGAGTAGAGAATTAATGATGGAATACTCGATATGCAATCGCACGGGGGAGAAAAAAATCTACAACAATGGCCAGACCTTGTTTTACTTCCCTAAATATGATAGAGGGTTGCGAGCGCACCCGACATGACATGTACGGGGAAGTGTATGCTATCTATCGACCACACCATGAATTATGAGCACTCTATTAGGTTTTTCCAAATCTCATATGTGAATGAATCTAGGATTGAAGCATTAAATCAACCATGTAACACAATCATTCCCCAAGTGTTTAGCTATATAGATTAATTGCTTTTTACTTTCATGTTTTTAGTTGATAATTGAAAAACCAACCCCTCATTATACAAGCTATTCCTATCACTCGTGCGAATTGATGACCCATACGAGGTTGTGTTCAATTGATTCTTAGGCCCTAGCATCTCTGTGAACATACCAGGGCTTATGGATAACTACCCTTTCAATAGCATAATAGTGAGATTGGATGTAAAATATAAATTTCTATCTTTGACCAACCATCCTCTGCCCCGGTTAATTAGCTACAACCAACGACTTCGAGTGGAGGCGGTTAAACTGCTATACACCATCGCCAACCATCTCCGCCAATCACCGCCGGCTATAATCAAATTCACAGCAAAACACGTAATCCTGAGAACCCTAGCACTACCACCACACCTCCTCCTCCGACCGCTGCCGCTTAACACCCAACCCCAGCCTTGAACACCGACCAATCCTAGACTCGCCACTGGCGCTTAACCCTAGCCCTCGATGCAACCTCAATGCCGCCTCGACGCACTTCCTCCACGCGCCACTGGCCCACCGCTCAACCCTAACTATGCCTCCTCTGCTCCACCACCTCAATGTCGTGCTCCACCACCTCGACACAGTGCTCCATTACCTTGATGCAACCGCTCAACCATAGATACACCACCGCCACTGTGCCGTAACCTTGCTATGAGAGCGGTGGAATTGGTAGTGTGGTGAATTCTGGTTAAGGTTCTCGGGATTCTGAAGAATGAGTATATTAAGGTTCTGGAGATAATTAAGGAAAAAATAAAGAGGGCAAATATGAATTTGTGGGTTTTTTTAATTTAAAAAATTCCTAATAGAAGGTCAAAATGGTCATTTCGATCATTTTTTGCCAATTTGACTGTTGACATTTTGGTCAACAAAATTCAGGGTTATTTTTGTACTTTCAGATTTTACAAGTTCATTTTTTCACTATTGACCAAAACATAGAGTTAAAAATGCAATTTTCTCTAGTTATAATTTCATCCTAGAATTTATTAAAATGATGTTTTTCATGATTGGTTTAACCGTTTGTCGGTGTAACATGAGAGATTCTCATTATTCGATGGGAAAAAATGCCTTACTCGTATATTTTTAGTAAAGTTTGACTTTGATTGAGAGGAAAAATCACATACTTCCTTCTCTACTTTGTTTTTTTTCTTTTTTTTGGGGGGGGGGGGGCTACAAGACCAAGGTAAAAAGTATTTTTAACCTTGGTTTTTTGAAAACATAACCGAGTTAAATACTGGTATCTAGCGACAGGGATACGAGGCCGCATCAAAATTTTCAAACCCAATAAATTTAGAACCACGGTGAAAAAATTGATCGATGCTAGTGCGAGGTCGCACCTGATATTTCAATAATTAGAAAAAAGCTTCCAAAAGCATAATCGACGTCAATTATGCTTTTGGTAGTTCACACTCTAACAACAGTTTTTCGGCAAGATTCAAGCCTGAATAGTTCAAAATACTAGCATGATTTACAACCAAAACAAGAGAGATTAGAAACAAACAAAATTAGAATTAAAAGATGAATTACAAACAGAGAATACATTTATATTACACAAAAAATAAATTTATAGAATCACCGGCGACAAATTTAGAATTCTTGAGCAGCGGACCTCCAGCTAGAGTGGACTTCCGATGTGAGTAGACCTCCAGCTAGGGTGATCATGGTTCTAGGACCTGACCTAGACACATATCGGGTCCGGGTCTAGGTATGAGTCTAGATTTTAAAAAATGTGGGTCTGGGTTTGGGTCTAAAATATTAAGACCTAGACCCGTAGACCTATCACCCTAACTATATATATTATTTATCCTAATTTATTAATTACTTTGTTATTCTCTTTTTTTTTATTTTTAATTAAATAAATAATATATATTGTATATTTTTTTGAAGAATTAATTCACGTTCTTATTGAACTTGAATTATTTGTATTTAAGATAATACATATTTTATTTAGTGAAGAAAAAAATTAGAAAGTTAGATCCATTTAGGACCCTTTTTGGACCCAGGACCCATTTAGACCTATCGGGTTTGGGTATGGGTCTAAGATTCTCAGACCCTACGAGTCTGGGTCCAGCTAAATTTTTTTAGGATTGGGCCTGGGTCTTATTGGGTCTAAGTCTTATTAGACAGCGGGAGCAAACCCTATGTGTCTGGGTCTAGCTAAATATTTTTAGGGTTGGGTCTGGGTCTGGGTCTTATTAGACCCAACCCAGACCCGACCCATGATCATCCCTACCTCCAGCGGGAGTGGACCTCTGCAAGACTCGGCAGAGTGTATCTCCGGGAGGTGGAGATGGAGGAGTCGCATTGATCAGTGGTGGTAAGGTGCTGCTCGGTGGTGGACGAGGCACTGGTAGGTGGTGATGAGGCACTGGTTGGTGGTGGTGAGGCGTGCTCGATGGTGGGGACGGACATCCGGTGGTGGCGATGAAAACTCCGTGGTGGAAACGGGCCCTTGGTGGTGGTGGCGTCAATCTCGGGACTTTGATCGATTGTGGTGGCTCGATCTCAGGGCTTAGATCGGTTGTGGTGGCATTGGTCTCGGAGCTCCGATTGGCAGTGTAGGTGGACGATGTCCGACCGGCGCTCAATGGGAGTGGAAGGTTGTGTGAAAAACTAAGGATGGATTAGGGTTTCCTTTTATTTATATGGCTAGGGTTTGTACACGTTTTTGGGCTATAATGGGCTTAAAAATAAAGTGGGCTGAATAACCCAGTATTCAATTTATATTTAAACTGTTGTAAAAATCAAATTCTATTTAGAATTATTGTTTTATAAATTCAATTAAAAAATATCTCAATAATAAAATTTTAAAATTTTACTACTGTTACATTTTTATTTGGAATTATAACAAATTTTATGTTGTTGCTTACACTTACATAAATGTATGAAGATAAAAAATAGTTTTCAAGTATGATTAATCAATTTAAGTTTGACCTTTTATTGGTTAAAGTTATGAACGCTCATTAGTATGGATAATATTAAGTTACGTAATAATTAACCATTGATTAATTAAGGTCAAACCTCTTTTTAGTGTTAAATAGTTCAAATCAAACATTTTCATTATTGTTCATGTACGAAAAGTCAAGTAAGGGTGAACCGATCATTAGTTAAGGTCAAACATTTTCATTAGTGTTTATATATGAGAACTCAAATAAGGGTTGACCATTATTAGTTAAGTCAAACATTTCATTAGTGTTTATGTATAAAAAGTCAGAAAAGGGTTGACCGTTTATTGAAAAATTACACTATGGCTAAAAATTGTGTTACCCTATAATCCACTGATCCAAAATACATGATTTTTTTTATTCTTGCATAAATATAGAAATATTAAATAAATGAATTTTTCTGTGAAATGTTTGAAAGCTCTAGTACATGGTCTAGAGTAATTTAGAGTTGGTTACATAGAAGTAAGAAATGTAAATCAGAAAACATTACAAATATATTCATGTCCATGTTTATTGATGAATAATATGTTCCGGACTTGGAAATTATAATTGGGGTGTATAGGGTAGCATCACGTTTGAGCGGATTTCAATTTGGAGTTACGAGTAAAGTTTTTACTTTTTGCACTTAGGTCCCTCTAAGAAAATTGGAGTTGTGTTTTTTTTAAGTTAAACCATCCGAGGATGGGGGGAAGATGTATTAGGCTCCCCTAACCCATAGAAATGGCAAATATGACTAAAAATTCATACATGTATACAAAAGATCATCCTTATGATGGTCCAAGAGCAACCAGAAGCTCCTGAAGCAAAAATACTTGCTTTCAAAAGAGATGATACAACCGAAAAATAGCCTAAACTAAGCTAATGGTCACGAGCGAGAGAAGAGTTACTTTTTATATATACCATAGCGATGTTTTCCATAAACAGGTTGGTGAATCGAAAAGTCGAAACCCCAGTATATCAGTGGAAAGCCAGCAGAAATGAATATATAAAGAGACCCATAACACAGCGAAGCACAAAGAAAGTTTTTATGTGAATAGGTGATCGGAATAGGTAACATGCGTGAGAGCCATTGGTCCGAATGATGGCTTGAGGGTAATCTCTTGTATGTCCGGGGCATTATAATCTCTTGTTTGTCCGGGGCATTATAGTCACGTCTGAGTCCAAGAGTATTGATCTGCAGGTCATCCAGTGACATCCAGAGGCATGCCCAGCCAACCTGATGCAAAAAAAAAATATAGCAGAGTAGATTCCATTCCATAGTATTGAATAAAATGGGGATGTTACTCCTGTTAAAGATCACAAAATCAAGAACCTACTCGAATAACAGGCAAACCAAGTCTTTCAAGAGATATAAGTCCTCTGAGAACTGGAGGAGCAGACTGGATATCTATATTACCTTGGAGATTATTCTTTAGTGAATATTTAGCAAGAAAATCCGCAGCACAATTAGCCTCCCTATGAATGTGTCTAATTGGATATTTAAGATGCATGGGGTTAAGTAAACTGCAAATAGAAAAATTCCTCCAGGGGGCGGTCATAGGATTATGGATACCTCGGACAGCAACTAAGCAATCTGATTCCAATTCACAATTTTCAATATCCAATTCTGCGCATATTTCATATCCAAATTGAATAGAGATCAATTTAGCATGTAGTGGTGTTGTGGATTGGAAAATTTTAGTCCTCATTGTGACCACATTCCCAACCATATCCCTAACTACTACAACCGAAGAGGACAAACCAACCATTTTCCATGAAGCATCTGTATTGATCTTATATCCCAAGGGAGGTTTCTTCCATGTTACAGCAATTAAAGGTTTCCTCCTCTTGGGATAAATGTGAGGGATAATGTTAGACTCAATCCAATACTTATGCTTATCCAACTTACCAAAAAGGTGATGCACAGTGAATATTTCATAGATGATGCATTTAATCTCTTGTATACAGGCTATTGTGGAGAAAGGTTCATTTTCATATATGATTTTGTTCCTCTTTACCCACAGGATCCATATTGTAACAAGTAGGGAAGTAGTGATAATATTAGAGTGAATCTTAGTTTCAGCCTTAAAAGACAGGAAGAAATCAACTCTGTTCTTCAGATTTTCAAAAAAAGGATGCTGAAGATTTATCAGATCACAAACTCTCTCCCAAACAGCAATAGAAGATGGACATGAATTGAGAAAATGATCTAGATTTTCTGTATGGTTCATGCACAACGGACACCTCGATGCAAATCGAAATCCAAACCTAGCTAATATATTATCGAAGGGGAGAATGCCATTCATTGCTCTCCACAAAATGACTGACATTTTCCTAGGGATGAAACTACTCCATACCTTGGAGAAATGTCTGATTCTAATTTTCCTCTGCCTGAAGGTGTGATATGCCAAACGTATTGTAAATATACAGTCAGTGTTTGGGGTCCAAATCAGCCTATCCTCATGGTGATACTCCAGTTCTGCTACCTGCAATGTGGCAATTATATTGGTAGCCAGATATGGCTCCAGCTGTGGGAGGAGATTAGCTTTATTTTGTATGAAAAACCTAAGAGAAATATCCTCGAAGGGGATATTTCTCCCATCTGGCCATTCATAGAAAAGTGCCCCATCTCCAGTCCAATTAGAGTTCCAAAAGGAGCATTCCCCAAATCCATATAGTACTATAGTGTATCTGTTTGCCATAGCAGTGATATGGCAAATTCTGTTCCAAGTGTGAGATTTTTTATATGAATTGGGAAGTGACCATATTAAAAAGGTCCACCGATTTTTATTAGACTGCAATTTCCACCACAATTTACATGAGAATGCATCCACTATAGCTTTTATATCTCTGAAACCGATGCCATTTTCATCTGTTGGTAAACTCATGTTATATCCTATCAGTATTATCTACTTTCCCCCAGAAGAAATTGGAAGCTATTTTTTCCATTTTTCTTAACACTATTTTAGGAGGGCTCAGAACAGAAAAAATATGCGTAGGAATCGAAATTAGGCAATGGTTAATGAGTACTATCTTACCAGCACTAGTAAGCCATTTATTCTTCCAGTTGTTGATTGTCTTCTCCATCCTTTCGAGCAGAGGCTTGTAATATACCTGTAGATTACGACCATAGAAAACAGGAACTCCCAAATACTTGAAGGGAAAAGAACCTTGTTCCATTCCCAATAATCTCTTAATAGAGAGAATGGTCTGAAAGGGGGTTCTGTGTGAGACAAAGAATTCTGACTTCCCAAAATTAACCTTTTGTCCAGTAGTCAGCTCATATGCAAGTAGAAAGATTTTAAACCTCTTCAATGATGTGGGTTTGGCATTGAGAAATATTGCTGTGTCATCAGCATACATTAGGTGTGAGACAGGTGTACAAGACTGAGGTAAACTGAAATGTTGGAGATATCCAGTGTTAAATTTTTTTTTAAACCTCTTGAGAAAGCCTCGGATAGCAGGTTATAAAGAGATGGGGGATCTCCCTGTTTTATGCCTCTAGAAGATGTAAATAATCCTGAGGTGACTCCATTAATCAAGACAGAGAAGTGGGCTGAAGCTATATTACTCATTATAATTTTAACAAAACTTCCATAGAAGCCGAAATGTAGAAGTACAGAGTTGAGGAAAGACCAGGAGACTCTATCAAAAGCCTTTTGCATGTCAAGTTTTACAATTAAATTGTGGGCCTTTGATTTTCTGTTTAAAATTCTGGTCATTTCCTGCATTTGGAGAACATTATCAGTGATGTCTCTACCACTGATAAAAGCACTTTGTTCAGGAGAGATTAAGGAGTGCATTAAAGGTTTGATCCTTTCCATTAGCATTTTTGAAAACACTTTATTAATAAAGTTAGATAGACTAATTGGTCTAAAATCAGAGAAGGAGATTGGGATGGGTTTTTTGGGGATCAGGGTCAACCAAGTGCTAGATATGGCTTTTGGGATATTTCCAGTAAACAGAAAATCATTTGCAGCATCTAGCAAATCATTTTTAGTGGTTTCCCAGAAGTTGGTATAAAAACCACCTGAAAAACTATCTGAACTAGGGGCACTACATTTGTTTAAATCAAAGACAGCATGCCTAAGTTCCTGAACTGTAAACTGTTGGAGAAGGAGTGAGTTTTGCTCTTCAGAAATTACCTTTGGTATTTCCTTTAGAAAATAGTTAAAATAAGATCCTAATTTTGGAGTGGATTCCTCATTTAATAATTCTTTATAAAAATGAATCCCTTCTTCTTTAATCAAATTAGGATCTGAAATCCAGTTCCCTAACCTATCTTTAATTTTGCTAGTTCGTGACCTAGCTCTTTTTTCCCTAATGGTATAGTGAAAATAACTAGTGTTAGCATCTCCAAACTTAAGCCAATTTAATCTAGCCTTTTGTTTTAAGAAAATGATGTTTTCTTTCTGAGCTCTAAGTAATAAAGCTTTGGATTTGTTCAGTTCAGCTAAGTCCTGCTCATTTTGAGACCGTTGAAAAATTATTTACAATTCACTAACTCTTTCCTCAGCTTGGATCAGGTTTAGCTTTACATTCCCAAAACTGGTCCTGTTCCATTCTTTAATTACACACTTAAGCCTCTTTAGTTTAAAAATTAAACCAGACATTACATTCAAAGGGGATAGTAAGTTCCAGTTTCTGATCACTAGTTCCTGAAACTCTTGTCTATTAGACCACATATCCTGATATCTAAAAGGCCTAGGAACCATTTCAGAAGCAGATTGTATAGACAATAGTAAAGGAGAGTGATCCGATGTAATCCGATTTAACACTTGGATTGAACTATTAGGGTATAATTCCAACCAGTCAAAATTACTGAGTCCCCTATCTAGTCTTTGAAAAGTGAGATCTTTACATTTTTCCTTAACACGGTTATTGCACCAAGTAAAGGAATTACCCACCGTTGTAATTTCATGCAAATCAGAATTATTAATGAAGTCATTAAATTGTTTCATGCTTTTATGAGGGGTTGTTTTCCTTCCTTTTATATTCAGAAACTGAAGCCACCGTGTTAAAATCACCAATATATATGGAGGGTTCAGTAGGTGGAGTGCATAAGTCTTTCCAGAGAATTTCCCTCATATTCCTATGAACACTAGCATAGATAAAGAAGCAGTTCCAACTAACTGAGGTAGCTACTTCTGTTATTCTAGCTTGTAGATATTGATCCGATTCATTGATACAGGTTAAATGAAAGGATTGATTCCAAAGGATCTAGATTTAAGCAGTTTGAGCTGTGAGTGCATAATTAAAACCTAGGTCATGCATTAAAGTATTAACATGTTGTTTATCATGCCAAGGTTCGATCAGACAAAGTATATCTATCTTATGATGCAATCTATCCATGGAAGATCCATATCCTCTAACATTCCACACTAATATGTTTCCTATGATTGTGTATCTAATCATTTAAAAACCATTGGGATTGCTTTGTGTGAGGATCTTAGCTTCCTAGGTTTGGCAGTAGAGGCTTTACTTATAATACCTATTGTCTCCTCACCTTTTTCACTACTGTCAGCTGATAATTTCAGATTTGGAGTACTTACCTTAGTGTGTACCTTAGCGTGTTCCTCCTTTGTGGATTGATCTGTTTTGCTTGCAGCTTCTGTTTGTACTTCATTCTGTGCAAGGACCAGATCAGGAATTGTTGGTGTTTTTGTTGCTGATGTGAAGATTTGCTCCGGGTACTGATCATCCTGCTTTGTTCCTGGAGATTGTGACCCCTCTGTTGTGATTGCAAATATACCTGTTGTTGTTGGGGGGGGCTAATTGCTCATGAGTTTCCAGAGATTCATGGAAGACCTCGACAATATCTCCATCCTATTCGTCTTCATTCAAGACATCTAAGGCATGAAATGCATTAGAAATTGACACAGTATTTGGTATTGCTAGTTCTTCCACTAAGTGTATTTCTGGAAGTTTATTCTTTTTTCTCCAGAAAGTAGTTGTAATAGGTTTTGAAATATCATCCAGAGAGTAGAAATCAGGTTTTTTCTTATGAGTATTGGTGAAAAGATTGAAATTGTTATCCTGGTGAGTGCCTGCTTGATTTCTTTGGTTTTGGAATTCAAATTCTTTTTGAGACACCGTTAAGGCCGATGAACCTGCTGCCTTATCCATAGCTATATCTTCAGAATGTAATTGTTTCTTGGGATCTAAATGTTCCTGATTGTGACTATCCAATTTCCCAGTTTTTGTTTTTTTTTCTATAGACTTCCTCTTTAACTCAGGGTGTAAGAAATTGCATTTATCCTAATTGTGACCAATAATCTTACAGTGAGTACAATAATATGGGAGTTCCTCATATTCTATTGGATAATCTGCAACCTTATTCCCTATTCCTACCACTATAGATGCTGGCAGTTGTGAAAGAAGATCTATTTATACACAGACTTTAATTGCTGAAGGCCTTGTCAGAGCTGCAGTTGTAGCATCCATTTTTAAAAACCTACCTATCTGACTACTCATACCAATGATAGCAGAGGTATTATAGAAGTGAAGAGGAAGTTTGTGAATCGTTACCCACACTGGGACAATCGACGAATCAGCAGTAGGGGAGAAGTCTGGTGACCATTTCTGCACTTTCATCACAGCCCCTTGAATAATCCATTGCCCCTTCATCCAGCATCGCTGGTAGTCTTCATGATCCTGAAACCTAATAAGCACATAAAGATAGTTAATTGAACCAAGTTGAAATTTAAATTTAAAGCCAATAGATTTGAAAGCAGAGTGAAGATGCTCCATCGATGGTTTTCCCCTATTGAATTTTCCTACTAGTGCGTTCTAGTAGTGGGAAGCCAGACGTTCTCCTTCCTCTTGAGGAAGGATAAACGCAATCTTACCCTTATACTCAGTGACTGGGTGTAGATTAGGTGTGTCGGGAAGGGAAGTGAAAAGCGGTGGTGGCTTGGCTGTTAGGGCTTGGATAAAGCTCATATTGGTGGCGATACCTAAATCCATAGGGGGATTGGGCGTTGGCAGCGTTATTAACGGCAGATGACAGTTAATGGCAGAACACAGTGACAGGGAGGGAAAGAATGGGAGGAAGAGAAACAGTAGTGTGTTTTTTGCACCGTTGTCGCCAAATATTCGCACCTAGAAACAGTAATAGGATTAGCCATTTAAAATTTGGGTTGTAAAAAAAGAAAATTGGAGTTGTGGAATTGCAAAATTGGCAACACTAAAATGCAATTCAATAATATACAACTGCAATTTCCAATTTGGGAATGTATGAGTGAATGAAAGGGCCTCGAAAGTTAACATTGATTGCTTCTACACAATCTTGAAAAATTACACTAAGGCCCAAAATTGTGTTACCCTATAATCCATTGCTCCAAAATACATAATTTTTGTTATTCTTACATAAATATAGAAATATTAAATATATAAATTTTTTGGTGAAATGTTGGAAAGTGCTAGTACACATTCTTGAGTAACTTAGAGTTGGTTACATAGAAGAAAGAAATGTAAGTCGGGAAAGATTAAAAATATATTCTTGCGAATTTTTATTGATAAATACTATGTTATGGACTTGGAAAATACAACTGGGGTAAATAGGGTAGCATCACGTTTGAGCAGATTTAAATTTGGAGTTAAGAGTAAAGTTTATACTTTTTGCACTTAGGTTCCTCCAAGAAAATAGGAGTTGTCGAATTGCGAAACTGGCAATACCAAAATTCAATTCAATAATATACATTGCAATTTTGCAATTTGGGCATGTATGGGTGAATGAAAGGGCCTCGAAAGTCAGCATTGATTACTTTGACACAATCTTGAAAATTACACTATGGCCCAAAATTGTGAACCCTATAATCCATTGCTCCAAAATACATGATTTTTGTTATGCTTGCATAAATATAGAAATATTAAACAGATGAATATTTTGGTGAAATGTTGGAAAACGCTAGTACATGTTCTAGAGTAACTTAGAGTTGGTTAAATAGAAGTAAGAAAGTGATTAGCCACATGTCAAATGGAAAATACTAAAAGAGCAACTCTTAGACTTCACTAGTGGAGGATGCCTCATTCAAGGCATCATTAGAAGGCGGGTCCCCAAGAATTTTTTAAAACCACCTTCTAGAAGAGGTTCCCAGCTCAGAACCTCTGTGAATCGAATTGCCTAATTCTCTAAAGGTGGTTATTGTCTAATCAAAGGGGGTATATTTAGAACCTCCTTTGAAAGTGGGAGATGGGAGCTAGTTCTATCAAAGTGACTCTGAACGCGCCTTGTTCCAAACTTGAAACAACGATCCGATTGGTATTCTAAGTCCGGAATTGGTTGGTTTGCATCATAATTAAAATAACGATTTGCCTTCTGAGATCGTAAGCTCTGTCATTTTCATGTTCCATATCTGGAAAAATATCTGTCTAGCTTTTTCCTGACATTATTAAGGTCCGATTGAAGTTACGAACTCGGAACACATAAAAATTAATGCATACGACCAATTCCATTTTCATTTGGAGAAATAAGCTAAAATTTTAGGGCACTCTTTGGAAGTAAAAGGTTAAGGTAATTCTACATATACAAATATTCTTACCTAATTGGACTAATGGTTTTATATTTGAATTAAGTTTGGTAATGCTTTGAACTAGGGTTTTGATTTCAAAATTTTCTCATCGAAATTGTGCTGCATATATGATTGATTGTGTGTTGATGTAATTTTCATGTAGTTAATGGATAGAATCGGACTCATCTAGAGCTACCTTAGGACATAACCCAATTATACTTGTTTATTAGATTAATTTACTGTGGCGGCTTTTGATCATGCGGCCAAAAATGGGGTCGTGCGTGCACGGTGCCCATGCAAGGATTGCAGGAATGATGCTTATTTAGGGAGGAAGAAGTTGCATGAACACCTCACAATTCAAGGTTTCCAAACAAGTTAAACTTGTTGAATATGGCACGGGGAGGTACTGACGGATATAAGTGGAGATGCTGGAATCGAGGAAGGGGTTGAATTATATTTTGATGGTCGATTTGATAAGATGATGGAGGATATTTCTAGAGAATTCGATGGTTAACCTGAGGTCCTAGAGTCGTTGCTTAATGACAAGAATTTCCCATTGTACGTGGGGTCAAAACATTCAGTTTTGAGCGTGACGTTGAAAATCATGAATTTGAAGGAAAAATTTGGTTGGACTAAAAAAGGGATGATTGGCACTCTGGAATTGGTTCAGAAATTTCTTCCCGAAGGAAATCTAATGATTGAAAAAAATCTTATTCCGCTAAAAGAGTTCTTTGTCCTATGGGACTAGAATTAGAAAAAAATCCATGCATGTCGGAATGATTGCATGCTATTTACGGGGAAGAAGGATGAGAAACTTGAAACATGCCAGGCATGCGGTGAATCTCGGCACAAGTTAAAGTGCGATGAAATTGGTGTGTGTGCGGAGGTGGGTGGCGTTTTGAAGAAAGAAGACACCCGATAAGGTTTGATGGTATCTTCCAATAATTCCTCAGTTGCAAACAAAAATTTCTTCCAAAGAAGATGCAAAGTTAGTACGATGTCATGCGGAAAGAAAACGTCTGGCAGATGATGTCATAAGGCATACGCCAGATGGTGAGCAATGGAAAAAGCTTGAAGGCATATACCCGAAGTTCATATCGGATTCCTGACATTTAAGGTTAGGACTGTCTACCAATGGAATGAATCTATTTGGCAACATGAGGAGTGTATATAGTTATTGGCACGTAATGGTGGTGATATACAATCTATTGTCGTGGCTAATAATGAAAAGAAAATACGTTCTCTTGTCCATGATGATTTCAGGCCCCAACCAACCGGGCAATGACATTGATGTATATCTTGTGCCTCTAATGGATGATTTGTTGATGTTGTTCAAACATGGAGTTCATACCTACGATGCTGTTGTGGATGATATTTTCACGATGAAGGCCCTTTTGTTTTGCACAATTAATGATTTTCCCGCTTATGGAATTTTGTCAGGATATTCTATGAAAGGCCACTATGCATGTCCAATTTGTGAGAAAGATACCTTATTTTATGAACTTAAGCATGGTTCTAAAACTGTCTACCAGTGACATCGACATTTTCTCCCCGAGGGTCATTTGTGGCGTTTTGCCAAGAAGTGGTTCAATGGTAAGATAGAGTTGTGAGGTGCGCCTGTACCGTTAACCAACACTGATTTATTTGAAAATTTTAGAAAATTGCCTAACAATTTTGGTAAGGGGAAGCAGAAGTTGGCAATTGAAGTTAGTTGGAAGAAATACTCAATCTTCTTTCAACTCCCTTATTGGGGGGATTTGATGTCAGATACTGTCTTGATGTAATGCACATAGAGAAAAATGTATGTAATGCTTTGATTGGAACACTTTTGAATACTCCCAATAAAACCAAAGATGGATTGAAGCATTGACTTGATTTGGTTGACATGGGTATTAGGGAAAATCTTGGTCCCGTTACTGATGGAGATACTTTTCATCTCCCTCCCGATTGCTACTCAATGTCTCAGATAGAGAAGAAGTCGTACTGTGAAACACTGAGTAGTGTGAAGTTCCTGGAGATTATTCTTCCAATATCAGTTCTTGTGTATTACTAATAGAGTTGAAGTTGGTTGGATTTAAATCGCACAACTACCACAATTTGATGCCGGAATTGAATACCATTGCCATTTGGTCATCGTTGTCATCACATGTACAATTGTGTATTACTAAGCTATGTCTGTTCTTCAAATCTATATGTTCAAAAGCCATCAGTGTTGCAAACCTTGATCGGCTGCAAGCTATGATTGTAGAAGTATTGTGCCGAATGGAGATGTACTTCCCACCTTCGTTTTCGACATAATGATCCATTTGATAATGCACTTGGTTTGGGAGATTAATTTATGTGGTCCTGTATTTTTAAGATGGATGTGTCCCTTCGAGCGGTACATGAAAATTATCAAGTATTTTGTGAAGAATAGGTATATGCCTGATGCAAGTATTATGCAACGGTATTGTGCTGAGGAAGTCATTGAATTTTGTACCGATTATACTAAGGAGATTGAATCCGTGGGGGTTCCCAGTTCTAGGCATGAAGGGCGTTTGGATGGTGTAGTGGTTCGAGTGGGTAAGCTATTTAACCCCTGTGCTGAGGATTTGTGCACTGCACATTTGTATGCTCTTCGGCATTATGAGGATGTTGTCCCATACATTGAGATTCACATTGATGAAATCTGAGGGTTGAATCCCACTTTCAACAAAGCATGAGTTATTCAACAACACACTAGAACTTTTGCTTCTTGGCTACGATCTCACATGGCGACTGGTTCGCATCCTAAAGCAATCAAATGGTTGTCTCGGAGACCATTGGGCACAGTTCTGTCTTTTGGGGGTACTGATATCAACAATTTTACGTTTTCTACAAAATCAATGGATGCTAAAGGAGTCTCTCAGAGTTGTGGAGTTTTCCTCATTTCTGAAGCATTGCATGTTCGTAGTATTGCCAACAACAATCTAGTATACGCTCATACGTGCTACTTTGGCTCCATTACAAAACTATGGGAACTTAATTATGTTACAATGAGAGTGCCGATTTTTAAATGTGAATGGGTTGATTTTAACAATGGACAAAGAACGGAAGATTTGGGATTCACACTGGTGAACCAGAATCGGTTGGGTTAGAGAGAAGATCCATTCATATTGCCCCAAAAATATCATCAAGTTTTCTACGTAAAAGATCTCATGAATTCCCAGTGGGAGATTGTGGTTGAGGGCAGAAGGGCTTTTGTGGAAGATTTCGAACAAGAGGGTTTGATGGCTTTCGGCACAAACACTGGGCTTGGATCAAATGAAGAATATTTTCTCCTCGAAGAGAATGATCCTCGTTTGCGTGAGTTCATTGGTAGCATGAACCACAACAAAGTCGTATGGGTGGACAAGCATAGAAAGATGACCAAGCAGCGGAAGGAATCAAAAGGGAAGATGAAAAAAAGAAGTGTAAGGTAAACATTTAGCGCTATTTTGCAATGTATTTTTTGGTTGACCATTGTCAAAGAGACACTTCCAAGCTCGGAACCTCGTCTGGAGATGTGGTCATATGTGTTTTTACCAACCTTTCCTAGCCAAGTAGCAGTTTCATTACATTTCTATTCCAAACATATCTCTAGGAATCAGAAAACATTAAAATTGCAAGGCGATACAATTTAAAAACAAATCCAAATATTTGAATATCAACAAAATTAGGAATCAAAACATAAGAGTTAAGAAATTCAACATCCAAATCCCGTCAGGATTAGGATAGAATTCAACAACCAATTAAGAGAATCTAGAATATGAATATAGTAATTGGACATTACAAGGAATAACATCTCTTAAGGGGTGGTTTCTTGGGTTCTTTCAGAGCTCTCTCATAAGCTCTCTGCTTCCGCTTAAGGGTCCATACATGCTCTCTCAAATGGTACACTTCATCGCGAACCCATTTTTAAATTATCTTCTTGCCCTTCATAAATTTAGGCGCAAACTCATCTACAATATTAGGGGTAATTTATTAGGAATACATAACAAATAAAGACATTGTTGTTCTTTTTAAAAAGTGTTGTTCTTTTTAAACATTGTAATGGAATTATATTACCTTCCTCAATTCTACGCCTCTTGCTTGGTTCCACCGCTGCCGGTGTCTTATGATGCCACTTGTTATCGAGTATTACCCATTTTTTCTTCATGGAATATTGTTTGTCAAAGTACTTGCAAGGTTTCTCCTCCCCGCTTAACTCTAATCCTTCCACTATCTTCAAAATAGATGTAATCAAGTTCCCATTGGGAAGACTCTAGATTACCTTATTCGAGGTAGCAATCGACAACATATGTTCAAAATAGTCGACCCGGGATTAATTTTATGATCCTCCATTATGTAGTAGAACATCATAAGTGTAGTATAGGTAGGCTTGGTGATGTGACTAGACTTGGGAATGATTGACCTAGCTATGAAGTCCCACACAATACAATCGTTCGGAACAAGGTGATCCAAAGAAAATGATTCGATCCTTCCTAGATCATGCGCAATTTGGCGAAAACATCGCACACTACAATCCACGTGATTTATCTTAGGATACTCATCATCATGAGGCCACTCTCTCCTATGGTAAAAATCATCTAAATGAATGTTCCCTTTTTGTGGATATACATCCTCAGGGCCTTTGTGGGGACAATCAATCATTTTATTTAAAATTCAAGGGCTAAGCTCTACGTTGAAACCATTCAACTTAGTCCAAAAAAGGATGGCTCATTCTTCGTCAATAGTTTAAGGACATGTTGGCCTTCTAATTTCTGCAAAGGGTTGGCTAGCCCTATGGTATGGTGAACATTCAAGTCTATGAAAAATCCATAAACTTCCCAATACTTCTTAAAGCATTATACCTATTTTCCGATTGAAGAGATACAAACCCTCTTGTTTCATAGCCGGTGCCACGTCCACCTCACGTTGATTTTCACTTCCTTCTATGACTGCTCCTATGGAAATTGATGTTGACATGTCCCCCCGCCTAAACTAGAATTTGAATTGGGTGATTATTTGGTTCCGCCACCAGAATTTTATCCAGGGTTTGCAATTTTGGATATTATGAAATCCAAACGTTGTTTTTTTATAAAAGGGTGATAGTTCTGGGCTCGGAACTCAATCTGAACTATGGTAAATAAATTCCATATTTTGATCCAATATTAAAAAAGATGTTGGAACTTGTGTTAAGAGCTTGGAACTAAATATGTCACAAAAATAGTAATTGAAAACAAAGAGTCACTCACATAGACATGGATCAGAATAAATAAAAGAACTTGGAACTATGGTTCCTGGCTTGGAACTATTTCTGTCAGCTAAAAAATGAAAATGGCACTGTAAGTGCAGAATCACAGATTGGGATCAGAAAGTAAGTAAGAATTTGGAACATCTGTTCCGAGCTTGGAACAGAATCCGTAAAAAAATTTAACACAAGCTAGTGAGACTTACAATCTGGGATCAATAATTAAGTAAGATCGCGGAACATTAATTTGTCACTTAAAAAAAAGAAATTGGCACAACTAGGTGAGACTCACAGAGTGGGATCAAAGAATGAGTAAGAAATCGGAACCGTTTTTTTGAGCTCGGAATTGAGCCTGTATGAAATTATACTTAATTGAAAGACATTGTTCAGAGGTTTGAACTATGTCTTTCTATGAATTTTTGAAGAGCAAACTTAGTTCCGGACTCGGAACGTGTTCGAAAAGTTTGGTAAGAAATGTGATGCCCTTCTATGTATTTGTAATCCACAAATTCCCTGGTAGAAATTACCTAACTATGCAACTACTTGGCCAAATGCAGTTAACATCAAAATTTCAATATATCAAAACATTTTGCATTCACAAAATCATCAAAATGTTAAACAACCAACAAAAGTTCCATGTTCATGATAAATTCTCATAAAACACAAAAATTAGTACAAATCCAGTCTTATGTTCAAAAATCAATTCCATTGTCATCAAACTAATCATCCTATTCTTGATTGTTGAAGTTCATCCCTCCAAGCTCTGAACCGAATTTCTTATCAGCATCGCCATGGTCCTCCTCCGCCTCGTTCTCCTCCTCATCATCACTACCATCGCTAGAGTACACGGGTTCTAAAGTAGGAAGGGAGTCATCATTGCTAAGTTCGATTAGGAGGCCCGTGGAATCAACAGACTTGGAATGACGTACTTTCACGGCTTCCATTTCATTGTTAGCCAAACTAACATCGTCCTTGATGCATGCCAAATATTTTTTGAACGTTTCCATCCAACCCCTCTTCTCGCCTGCAATAGAAAAAACATTTTTAAAACTATGTATTAAAGGTAATGTGTACAACAAATTTATTAAAATGTTTTCTGATCAATGTACTTATGTGACGAAGATCCTCCAGCCTTATCCAATGATGCTTCCATTGCTCGCAACCTAGGGCTTCATTTATGCTAAATTTTGTAACAGGAATCGTTATGCCATTTACCATTGCGAGGTCTCTATTGTTTCTACTTTTACCTAATTAGCATATAATTACACCACCTCATCATAATGGACTGGTTCTTCTAATTGCACTAACATATCGAAATGGGAGGGTTTAAAAAATTCAATCAAATATCCTAGGCATAGCGGCTTAATGTCTGAAATATCAATTACTTTAGGATTGCAGCATTTTCTACGATGAAATTCAATGTACTTATGTTCGGCCTCATTATTGAAAAACAACTCTGATTGCCCCAATTCTCGACGTGGTTAATTACTCCTTTATGACTTATTACCTCTCCACCACCGGCACCTTGACTACTATACCTTGGCATGCTTGATTTAGGATTTTTGAAATTGAAGAAATTTAGGGTTAGGGTGTTTGGAAGAAGGGGAATTTTCTGCTTTGGCAACTCAAAATTATTTGCCCATTGCAAATATATTTTTTATAAATACCAAGTTCTAAGTCCGGAACTTGGTCTTTTCCACGCAACGAAGGTCTATTATGGTTTCGAGTGAGTGACTTAGTTCCAAGCTCGGAACTAATTATTTGCCACGATGCCTAAAATGAATTAAAGGCGATTTTGAAATGGGCATTTAAAACCCATTTGAAAAAATCGCGAATTCCCTCCCTTTGCTCCCTAAAAAAAACTCCTCCCTTCTTCCATATTTCCTTCATCCAAAATTTCTTCACCCAATCTTCATCAATGTATATAACTACATTAAACCCTCCGAAATTTGTGATCTACGCATTCATTGGCCAAGGGTTTGTACAAAAGAAAGGCAATCCATGGGTTAGGGTTTTCATGGCTCATGAGTGTTCTAAGGTGGTCAACAAAAATTTCTCTTGCCTACTTTCAATTGTTTGGATGAAAAGGTAAAATGTCACCATCTCCTTTGTTTTACTATTAGAATTTTACCTAGGGTTATTATACCTTGATAGGTCCATGGTGTTAGTGTATTTCTTCTAAGTGTATATATATACTTATATATGTATATATATACTTATATATACATATATATATATATATTATAAGCATCAAATATAGTCTTTCATTTGTTAAAAATAAAACCCCAGATTATCTATATTAGTTTTGATTGTGATGTATGTTGTTTGGTAGTATAATGTCCCGAAAGAGGACTCATGATGTACATGTGCATCCAATAGGTGGAAATTCAAAAAACCTAGGCATTGATGACGATGAGAAGGGGTCAGAGGTGGGAGGGTTTGCTAGAATACATTGTGGAATATTAGAAAGGAGAATGGCTAGAAAAGAATTAACTTTGTTGATTTTCACCAAATCCGCAAAGTGTATATCAGAGAAACGAGTTAAATGGTCTAGTTGGGTAGGGAAGGTCGGTAGAACAAGGGTGGATATCAAATATGATAGTTGGCATGAAGTTCTAGAAGAATATAAAGATGTCCTATGGACGGAGTGCAAGATACCTACAATTATATCGGTGAAATTGAAATTATTTAATCACAAATGTAAATAAATAATATCCTACATTAATCTTTGAAAATAACTTTGATTTCATTCCACGTAGAGACTGTTTAAGTTTGATGCCCAGGACAGGGATGATTTAAAGAAAAGGGCAACGACCATGATGGCAAAGAGTTGGAGGGAGCACAAATATACGTTATCGTGAGATTTCATTTTTTCTAGTAAGAAAGGGGATCGTCCATGGTTGATTTATACACATATTCAACCTAAAAGTTGGGAGATCCACAAGAGGCAAGCTTTGGTGAATGATGAAAATGTGAGCCCAAATAAACGTTGCTTATTTTATTCCAACACATTATATTTGTTTAATTTTAAAAAACACTATTAGCTACAAATTTAGGGTACGAGGAGTGAAAAACGATGGTTTGCAAAGGAAAACAAAACCCCTCATCGTAAGAGTCGTGGAGGATATGGATTGGCGGGTCTACAATTAATAAAGCAATGTTTTGAAAGGGATGTCCACCTAGCAATTAGCAGGGGAATTACTGAGGATAAGGCAAAATCATCGGTAATACCCATGGATGATGAATAAATTAACCAGTGCAATCTATTCTTGATTAGCCATCAAAACACTAAAGGAGAATACGATAATGATCCTGACCGAGAAATTACCGACCGAGTTGTAAGAACCTGTAATATTTTTTCTAATTTAAAATTGATATCCTAGATAATAAACTAAAATTTTGAATATAAAACTCCCATGTAAGCTAAATAAAATTAGGCATAATTGGAAGGGCGATTCATTGCCACAGGTAAGCATAACATCCCCTGCGAGGCTACAAAAAAACCCGATCACCCAGGGTGTGTAAGAGGTGTTGGATCATTCTTATCACAAAGGGATGTGTTCGGAATTCTTCGGTCATACAAGAAGGCTTAACCATCCCGGGTTCACAGCTTGCAGAAGGAAGCGCTAGAACGAGACAAAAACATCGAGCAAGAAGATATCTTGTTTCGCAAGTTAATTGAAAACACCAGTCTCCCCATACTCAAAATTTTAGCCGATTTAACACCTGGTTGGACTCTACCTTCTAGAGGATCGCGCCACTCACCAGGTGATGTAGAGGTTAACCACAAGCCTATTCTACCTCTCCAAGGAGATGAAGTCAATAATGTTGACCATGCCATCATGTGCGCTAAGAAAAAGGTCAAATTTTCATATTTATAATCTTATTCAATTTCATTTACCTTCATTTGTTTGACTTACTTTTTTTCCCATTGTAGAAATCACATCTGTGTGAGTTGTACATTGATCAAACAGAAAATTGTAGGCCGATCCACGTTGTCGATGGCATTTTGCACAAGTCAATGCGACATCATCACTCCATACCAATTTGATATGCGATATGTAGAGTCTCACTTGAGAATCCACTAGTCCTCAATGGCCTATAGCCAATGGCAGATGGCCACTACAAGCACGTGGGAACTGCCAAAGAACTTTTTCTCCTATGGCCTCGTCGCCTAATCTATGTGGACCCTATAAAGGATGGTCATTTGAAGGCCAAGCCTAAAATGGCACCTGGAATAGTTCACAAAACACCAAAGAAGGCTAAGCTCACACTTACAAGGGAACAAGTTTTGAAGGATTCACCGCACTTTGTTAGAGTCTTGTATGATTTGATTGGTAGATACCAAGTCAGCTCAACCTACACATTTTCGGACAATGAATGTGTATTTGGTCAAAAGAGGGAAATAATTGCCACATGGAGTAACTTCGAAGACTTGTGGAGGTGTGACCAAGTCAAACCATAATGTCCTCATACGTATTGTAAGTACCATATACTTTCATAATTGGAAGGAATAATTTATTAGCTTTACTATTTTTACAATAACGTTTTCTCATTCTATTTCAAAGGTACATGTATTATTTTGCTAACCAAAGGGAGAAAGGGTGGATAGGGTATTTGTGCCCGATGATGACACAAGAAATCAAAAACATGATCAAAGAGCAGGTCGACTACATCTGCAAAAGTCTTGGACGAACGAATAAAAAAATATTCATCTCCGCATACATTGAGAGGTGATGGTCAATATACAAATCTACTTAAAACAACATATTTTTTGGAACATTCTTGCAGGGACCATTGGAGATTAATATTTATTGTCCTGGAGAACAACCGCGTTTATTGGATGGATCCTCTACATTATCCACCTTCTTGGTCATTTATTAAAATTTTGGATGCTTCGATCACTTTTCCCACCGAATCTTGTACAAAAGGCTTAGAGATAGTCGAGATCAAGGTGAACCCCTTTTTTCATATTCACAATTAAATTTGATTCTAGAATTATAAAGTTTTAATATGATTATTTAATTCTTTTGTATTAAATAGTACAAGAAACAAGCAAAGAATTGGGAGTGCGGGTATTACGTAATGCAATATGCGGCGGAGTGTCTTCAACAAATCCGTATGGATTTTCTTGAAATAAACGACGTAAGATTTGAATTAGATTTTCTTCAATTGTTTCAATGCTATAGGTTTATTACACATATTTATAACATTCCCAAATTCACATATTTTTTAAAGAGGATGAGAATCTATATTCACAAACTGATATCAACATGGGAAGAAATTTCTTGGCAAGGTATATTGTCAACGCCCGTTCCAATTCCATTGGAAATCCTTGCGTAGCAGTGGTATAAGTAGATAGTATATATGAAGCCATTGTCATTGGAATAGATTTTGTTAGATTTCTATTCCTATCTACAGATTGTTGCTGCCTTAGCGTAGTCTATAGATTTTTTATAGATAGTGTGGAAATGACAAGTTATTTTGGTGTATCTTGACCTGTTAGAGGCTTTCGTATAGTCGGGTTCTATTGAAATTTCACAATTTTAACCATGCTTTCCGAATGATGTTCCGACATCAGAACTAATGTCGGTGCTTCCTTGCATTATTATCAAAGATTAGATTCAATATTACAAACTAGGAACACACGATCCAAAATCTATTCTGAGTCCGAAACGTAATACAAAACATTAAATGATCCAAAACCAAATAGATTGGGAACAAAAAATACATCTGAGCTCAAAATTCTTGCAAGTTCCAAATTCGCAACAAGTCTATAGATCCAATAAACTACCTCACGTTCCGAAACCGAAACCAATTAATACATCCAAGGGTTTTGATCCCGTTCCGAGCTTGTAACAAATCCAATGATCCAATAGTGTGACTTACGTTACGAGTTCGTAACATAAGGCCTGGTCCGACAGACTACAGGTTGTTACGAGATCAGAACTAATAGAAGGCGGTTCCACCCCATCATTGGAATTCAGTTTTGAACCGCCTTCCATTGGTGCGTTAGAAGGTGGTTACAAGAACCGCCTTTGATCCTCATTAGTGGAAGGCATGTCCAGAGAAGTCACCCCCAAAGTGACTTCTATTGTCCAGAGGAACCGCCTTTAATAGAGGCTCCACCACTAGTGCGTGTCACCCTTGGAATTAGTAACATGTCAAATGAAATAAATTAAATTTAGTGTTCGATCATATGTGATCGAAGTAAAATATTAATAAATAAACTCTATTTTTCACCGTATAAAAGTTTATATATTACTTATTTTATATAATTATGAATTAGTAATACTTCCTCTGTCCCAACTGAACTTGCACTCTAGCTTTTCAAACACTATTCTCCATCAAAATTTAATCATATATTTGAATAGATATATGAAGAATAATATTATCGTATATGATAAAGTTTAATTCATTATAACAAGTAGTTTTTAAATATCAAATTTTTATTTACCATTGTCATACGTGCATACATATATTAATGGTTAAACATGTCTCTTGAACGGCGTGCAAAAAGTAAGAGTGCATTCGGTGAAAAAATAAAGTTTATTTATATATATTCGACTTCGATCATGTATTACTCGAAATCTACGTTTAATTTATTTCATTTAAAATTATGAATATAAAGTTATAGTTAAAAGTATAATTGTAAAATATTTTATTATTTAAAAGAAATGGAGTTACATAAAAAAATTTTGATTATATTTTAGTTTTGTTGAAAAATATATTAAATTATTAATATATATTCAATTATTTTAAACCGTGCATCGTAAGGGTTTTATCTAGTTATTCATATACCAACAAGTAACTTGTCTACGAGAGTGACGTGCGACGTTGGTCACAAAAACAAGCGACGTCGGTGAGCTAGAAAGGCGTGCGACATCGGTCATTTCATGTCTGCGAGAGTGACATGCGACTTCGGTCACAAAAATTAAGCGATGTTGGTAAGCCAGAAATGCATACGATGTCGCTCATTCATGTCTATAGGAGTCACATGCAACGCCGGTCACAAAATCAACCAATCTTGGTATGCCAGACATGCGTACGATGTCGGTCATTCGTGTCTCTGAGAGTCACATGCGACTCCGGTCACAAAATCAAGCAGCGTCACTAAGGCAGACATGCGTGCAACGTCAATTATGTTGGACTTTTTACCTCAATTTTTTTAATCAAGATAAAAAAAAATATTATTTACTTTGAAAAACAAAAGCAAGGTAAAAGAACTTTTTACTTCAGTTATTTGAGGTTAAAAAAATCGAGGTAAAAGTGACGAAGTACAAGGTCATTTTACTTGTACTTGGGGTTGGGGGTGGGGGTGGGGGTGGGGGTGGGGGGTGGTGGTGGTTCTTATTTATTGATTAAATAAAATAAAATGCAGAAAAGAGGGGACATAAACCTTACCTCTTGAGAAATCGGTACAAGGAAAACTGTAATCTTTACACTATGCCTAAATAGTACCTATCGAGTCTTGGAAAACTTCGCAAAGCGTAAAAAAGAGTCTAATGTTTAATTATTACATCTAGTGGAATAGCGTCGTATAAAAGAAGTACAAAAACCAAAATGAAGTACCAGGAAGTTCTAATGTATGGAAAGGGTGTTGAATTCAACTTCACTTTACCTTTGATTTATGCTGGAAGACTTGCAAAAGAAAAACATTGATTTACCTGTTTAAAACTACCATTTTCGCCTAAGCAGCTGCCATGTTGTTTACCTCTGTGAGATAATCTAGTCATTTGATTTGTCCTTACTTAGTTTAAACTATCTTTAGCTAAATAAAGATGCAAGTCTTGCATCTGTAGGAAGTTAGTTGTTTTCTCTGACTTTGTTTTGTGAACGTGAGAATGTGCACGTTAGGTAGTTAGATTTTTCAGGAATAACGTTGCAAAGTTTGTCTATATAAGGAAGGCATGAATGAGAAAAGCAGTAAGCAAGTTTTTTGCACCAAAACTTTTCTTTTGTGCTCTGTTTTTCGTTCAAAACTAACATCTGGTATCAGAGCTCTCTGATTTTGGTGACCATGTCCAGCGGAGCAAGGAACGACGACACCGCAGGTTCACCGCCACGGGCTAAGGACGCAGTCGGGGACGAAGCCGGGCACGGAGGAACGGCAACGAGGTCGTCGTTCACGAGCGTATCGTGCAGGAGCACACAAATTTCGGCAGCAACATCGTCTACCCTACTTTGACGGCGACAAACTACGTCGATTGGGCGAAAGTGATGAAGATCAATCTGCGCGCGCAAGGTCTTTGGGAGGCCATGTCTGGTGAAGGCGAGCCAAGCGATCGAGAGGACATGGCGGCGCTCGCTGCACTACTTCGTGCAGTGCCACCGGAGATGGTGCCGATCCTCGCGAACAAGGAGACGGCTCACGAGGCTTGGGAGGCAGTGAGACTCATGCGGATGGGGGTGGATCGCGCTCGCGAAGCAACGGCACAACGGCTTCGCAAAGAGTTTGAGGTGATCACGTTTAAAGACGGCGAAACACTTGACGCTTTTGGGATGCAGATCACCAGCCTCGCCAACAACCTCCGATCGCTAGGGGACACCGTTGACGAGGTAAAAGTTGTTCAAAAATTTCTGCGTGAAGTTCCCGCACAATATTCACAGATCGCGTGCTCAATCGAGATACTCCTTGACTTGGATGGCATGACTGTGGAGGAGCTGATCGGCCGGCTCCGGTCGGCCTCTGAGCGGTACTCCATCAACTCCACGGGAAACTCAGGCGGACAAGTTCTTCACACGGAACAGGAGTGGATCGCGCGCGGGAAACAACGCGAGCAATGGAAAGGATCCAACTCCGGAACCAACGCAAAGGGGAAGGCCAAGTGGAAGGGGAAATAGCAGGGTCACGGCCGTGATGGCAGCCAACGAGCCTTTAGCCGTGATCAGGATATGACCAAGATAAAGTGTTACAATTGTAACAAGTTCGTGGGTCATATCTCTAGAGACTGTCTGGAACCGCGACGAGAGCGCAAAGAACGAGCAAATCTTGTGCAAGATCAAGAGGAGGAGGGATCATTGCTTGTGGCGAGACTGCACACTCTCACGACCGGAAGTCAGGCAACCAACGGGCATGTGTTGCTCGAGGTTCGATCACAAGCAAGATCGACGAAGGAAGCCGGCCAATGCGACACAACGTGGTTCTTGGATTCAGGAGCAAGTGCACACATGTGTGGAAGACGGGATCACTTCTCTGAATTGGACACAAACATACGAGGCTCCGTCAAACTTGGAGACGACACCTCCGTCAAAATTGAAGGCATCGGCACAATCCTCTTCACGTGCCGAAATGGTGAACACCTCACGCTCACGGAGGTGTACTACATACCCCGGTTGCACAGCAGCATCGTATCCATAGGGCAGCTGGACGAACTCGGGTACGACACGCACATTCGGCACGGTTGGCTTCAACTGCGCAACGAGAATGGACGTTTGCTCGCACGGCTGCCGAGAAACCACGGGCGCCTCTATGTGTTGCACCTCAACGTGGCACACCCTGTGTGTTTAGCCATACATGGTAGCAAAGAGGGCTGGCGCTGGCATGCCCGTTACGGGCACATGCATTTCGAGGCACTCCGGCGTCTGTCGCGTGACAAACTAGTGCACGGTCTCCCAATGATCGATGAAGCGGAGCGGCTGTGCGACGCCTGTCTCGCGGGGAAGCAGAAGCGAGCAACATTCCCTAAGCAGGCTTGGAATCGTGCGAATGAGCGACTCGGCTTGGTGCACGCAGACTTATGCGGGCCGATTGATCCACCCACGCCAGGGGGTAAACGATATTTTCTTCTGATGGTAGATGACCATAGTCGATATATGTGGATTTCTTTGCTTGCCTCAAAGGATCAAGCCGCGGACGCGATCAAGAAAATAGTTGCAGCGGCTGAACTCGAGAGTGGGTGCAAACTGAAGGCACTACGCACAGACCGTGGTGGTGAGTTCACCGCCCATAGTCTCGGTGATTACTTCTCGGAGCGCGGCATTCATCGGCAATTCATGGCACCATATACGCCGCAGCAAAACGGCGTAGTTGAGCGATGAAACCAAACCGTGGTTGGAATGGCTCGCTGCCTTTTGAAGGCTAAGGAGATGCCGGTGAAGTTCTGGGGAGAAGCAGTGACGACAGCGGTCTATTTGCTGAACCGTGGAACGATGAAAAGTGTAGCAGGCAAGACACCCTACGAAGCTTGGCACGGACGTCGGCCAAGCGTGCAGCACCTGCGTGTCTTTGGGTGCCTCGCTCACGTCAAGACCGCCGACCCACACATGAAAAAATTGGACGACAGGAGTAAGCCAATGGTCTTGCTTGGGTATGAACCGGGTACAGCGGCGTACCGTGTCTATGACCCTACCACGGATCGAGTGAAGTGCTCCTGTGATGTTGTTTTCGATGAAGACGTTGCATGGGATTGGAGTAATTCACAAGGTGGGGAAGAAAAACATACTCAGCCGATGATGGAAACGTTTTCTGTAGAACGTTTCGTCTCGACTGTCACAGGAAGCCACGCGCCAGAGAGCAGCTCATCCTCGCACACCGGAAGCTTTTCCAGAAATGGCGAACAAGGCACGATTTCACCGGAGGTACCATCAACTCTGACTGCACCTCCGCCATCAACAGTCAAGTTTGTGTCCCCACCGTCAGCTGCAACGGAGCCATCTCCAGGCGAGGAGGCACCGCGCCGATACCGAACGCTGGATAACTTGCTCGACACGACAGCCCCGGTTGAAGTCGGAGACGATGAACAGTGCCTTCTCATCGCCGATGAACCGGTGTCTTTTGCTGAAGCCGAAACGGATGAGGAATGGAGAGCAGCGATGGAGGAGGAGCTGGCTAGTATCGAGGCGAATCACACATGGTATCTCACCGTGCTCCCGCCAGGAAAGCGAGCAATCGGACTGAAGTGGGTCTTCAAACTCAAACGTGATGCAAATGGCGAGATGATGAAACGTAAGGCGTGGCTGGTAGCGAAGGGTTACGTGCAACGGCAGGGGGTGGACTATGAAGAAGTGTTTGCTCCGGTCGCAAGGATGGAAATCGTGCGAGTGCTGATCGCGCTCGCGGCACACCACAGTTGGCCGGTCCACCACATGGATGTCAAGACCGCGTTCCTCAACGGTGATCTGATCGAGGAGGTCTACGTCAAGAAACTGCCGGGTTTCGAAATTCAAGGCAACGAAGGCAAGGTTCTCCGGCTTCAGAAGGCTCTCTACGGACTACGCCAAGCTCCGAGGGCTTGGAATGCCAAACTTGACAAAAGTCTCCGCAACTTGGAGTTTGTGCGATGTGAAGCCGAGCACGCGGTTTATCGCCGGAGCAACGGGCAGGAGCAACTTCTAGTTGGGGTTTACGTCGATGACTTGATCATCACCGGAACTTCAATCGAAGAACTGACGAAGTTCAAGAAGGAGATGACCAATCTCTTTGAGATGAGCGATCTCGGTGAACTAAGTTACTACCTCGGCATCCAAGTACAACAACGGAAGGGTTTGGTCACTCTTTGCCAATCATCTTATGCGAGGAAGCTTTTACAAAAGGCCGGACTGGAAGAGTGCAATCCATGCGCGGCACCAATGGAGGCACGGCTCAAACTAAGCAAGACCGGAGACGGGAGACCGGTGGATGTCAAGTATTACCGCAGCTTGGTGGGAAGCCTCAGGTACTTAGTTCACACTCGGCCGGACATTACTTTTGTAGTTGGCTATGTTAGCCGATTTATGGAGGAGCCAAAAGTTGAGCACTTGGCAGCGGTGAAACATATTCTACGCTATGTGGTGGGAACTCTAGATTTTGGAGTTTCGTATGGAAAAGGTGTTGGACCTTAACTTTTGACAGGATATAGTGATGCTAATTTGGCTGGAGGCATCAACGACAGGAAGAGCACGACGGGATTGTTTTTCTTCCTCGGCCAATCTCCGGTGAGTTGGCAATCACAGAAACAACGGGTGGTGGCAATCTCTTCGTGCGAATCAGAGTATATTGTAGCAGCCACTGCTGCTTGCCAAGGTGTTTGGCTTAGTAGATTGCTTGGAGAAATGCAAGGTGAACAGCCACAAGCACCAACGTTACTGGTGGACAACAAATCGGCAATCAATCTTATCCGAAATCCTGTGTTTCACGATCGAAGTAAACACATTGATACACGTTACCATTTGATTAGAAATTATGTGGAGCAGGGTGATCTTGAAATTGACTACATCAACACAGAAGCTCAGCTCGCCGATATTCTGACAAAGCCTCTCGGACGAGTTCGGTTTCAGGAACTTAGGGGCAGAATCGGAGTCGCAGAAATAAAGTGATGGCAAGATTAAGGGGGTGATTTGTGAGATAATCTAGTCATTTGGTTTTTCCTTAGTTTAAACTATTTTTAGCTAAATAAAGATGCAAGTCTCGCATCTGTAGGAAGTTAGTTGTTTTCTCTAACTTTGTTTTGTGAACGTGAGAATGTGCACGTTAGGTAGTTAGATTTTTCAGGAATAACGTTGCAAAGTTTGTGTATATAAGGAAGGCATGAATGAGAAAAGCAGTAAGCAAGTTTTCTGCACCAAAACTTTTCTTTTGTGCTCTGTTTTTCGTTCAAAACTAACAACCTCTTGAGGGATTTGTGAAATGGAATGGTGATCTCTTTCAAGATGCTCCATATATGTTTAAGATATGTGTTGCATCTCCCTGGAGTTTCAATTTTTTTCTGGGCCATATTCACAAACAAATCTGAGTTGCACTATATTTCTATGGTAGTGGTACGATGTCTGATGACTAGTTGTAGTTCGAAGAGGAGAGCTTCAACCTCAGCTTGCAGACTAGAGCCGCTTGATAGCTTCTTTGTTGTAGCAATGACTGGTGTTCCTTGTTGATCCCTGAGGATTCATCATGCACTAGAATTACCATTTTGATATAGGAATCGTCGGTGTTAAGCTTAACGAAAGAAGGTAATGACCATAAAACAAGTGGATTGCTATATCAAACCCTGTATTTTACTAGTTACGCCCTGTATTTATACTATTTTATATACAATATGTATTTTTAATTTAATTTAATTTAAATAATTTAAATAATTTAAATAATTTAAATTAATTAATTAAATTATTTATTTATTTGTTTAATTGTTCTGCCGCCGCTGCTCCGCCGCCGTGCATAACGCCACCGCCGCCGCGCCGCTCTCCTTCTCCTCCGGCCGCCGCCGCCTTCTCCTTCTCCTTCTCCTCCTTCTCCTCCTTCTCCTCCGCCGTTCCTCTTCCCTCTCCGGCGACGTCGCAGCTCCGTTCTCCGTTCACCGTGTTCCGTTCTCCACGGTTTGGGCGCGAACCGGCCGCCTTCTGTTCGCCACGGACCGGGCGCGAACCAGACGGTGTCCCGTTCGCCACGGCCTGGGCGCGACCGGGTGCCGTTCCGTTCGCCACGGACCGGGCGCCTTCCGTTCGCCACGGACCGGGCGCGAACCGATCGACGACTGAGAGGTTCGATCGACGGCGGGCTTCGATCGACGGCGACGAAGGAGGAGAGACGGAGGGGTTAGGGCTTTGCTCGGTGGCGGTGGCGGAGAAGAAGACGAAACCGCCGGAGAAGACGAAGAAGAAGAGAAATAGGTGGCGGCGGCGCTGTGCACGGTGGTGGCGCTGTGCACGGCGGCGTCGCTGTGCACGGCGGTGGCGCTGGAGCACGGCGGTGGCGCTGGAGCACGGCGGTGGCGCTGGAGCACGGCGGTGGCGCTGGAGCACGTAGCGGCGGAGATCGGCGGCGGCGCGCGGCGGCGTGGCGCGCGGTGGCGCACGGCGGCGTGGCGTCGCAGGGTACGGCGGCGCGCGGTGGCTCTCGGCGGCGCACGGCGGCGCAGCGGTGGTGCACGGTGGCGCACGGCGGCTCGGTGGTGGCTGTAGTTTTTTTTTGTTTTTGATTTTTATTTTTGATTTTTGATTTTTGTTTTGATTTTAAATTTTTGTTGTTGATTTTTGTTTTATTTTAAAATCTTAATATTAGTATTATACATATATATACGTATTAGGGCGTAACTAGTAAAATACAGGGGTTGATATAGCAATGCCCTAAAACAATTATGATCTGCTTCGTTGGCTGAGCCATGCATATAAGAAGCTTGGGACCTGAATGTCTGATATCCCAGATGAATTTCATCTTAAAACTCAACGTAGTGGAGTTCTTCATTTTAATATGCTTGTTATTTAAAATGTGGATATAGGTGTGCTCGGGGTGAGAATTGGACGTCAGGATGGAATGCGTCCTCACTTTGCTTAATTTTTTTTTTGCTGGGAATTTAGAGGACGCATTACACGAATGCGTCCTCAGTTAGCCAATTTTTTTTTAAATGAAGAGGACGCATTCGTAGAATGCGTCCTTAATTTGCCAAATTTTTTTGTTCGTGAAAATTGAGAGGATTTTGTGAATATTTTTCTTCCCCAAAATTTAGTCCTAAATTATTTTTTTTATTCCAGGATATTTATCTCTGTTTGATCACATTTTTTTATTGGGTGATAAAAATTTTTATGTCGAGAAAATTTATTTTTGATTCCCAGAAAATTCAGATTATATTTTGTCGAGTATAGCTGTGTTAAATGTATCATGTTGGACTTTTAGGGGGGGAAATTGCAAAAATTGTAATAACGTATTGTCTGAAGAAAATTCTTCAATGCATCTGGTTTCATTGTTTTAAAAAAAATTTTATTTGATTCGGTAGAGGAAGCTTCATGAATTTTTTTAAATCTTGTCCTGAATTCAACAAATGCATATTCAACAAAATGCGTCGCGAATTTAAGTAATGAATTTTCTTTGAATGCGGCAATGTATAACTTATTATTTTTCATATACTTGTTTTTGGTGAAGATTGCGTAATTTGATAAATTAGGATTGTGTGATTTGCAATTTTTGAACTAGTCTTGAATATAGGAGTAGAGCATGAATTATTGTGTAGTTAGAATGAATACAAATTAGCAGAAATGTACATTAGCCGAACAATACGAGTGAAACGTAATGCAAATAAGTGTTGAATGGAATGTAATGTCCTAATGACGACCTCTGCAAAGCTTTCCACCCGTTCCACACGGGGGTGGACGTATGGTCCGGGATGTCCATCGTGGAACATCCATCTCTGTAGGTACATGTACTTCCTCACGTGGAGCTCCCTCTGGTATTTCCTCCTCCATTTCGTCTCCTGCCTCCTCGTTCGAATCATAATGGACATGTGGAACACTACCTGTATCTAATGGAGCGGTAGGCGACATATATGTATGACTAGCTGTGGGAGTGACATATGCAGTGTAATCTGATGTAGTCATGTCGTACTGTGAGGGTCCACCATGTGATGGCCTGCCAACCACTGGACTCGCATGTGAGGGTCCAGCTTGTGATGAACCAATGTGTTCAGTATGGCCCCTAGCACGCGGCCTCCGACCTCCTTGTCGACCAGGTGGAGCCTGATGGTGGCTTCTGAGGTCAGTATATCTCACACCAAGGGGAGGCTCCTCACAGTGCACAAATGGCTAATAATACTGCAGTCTAGAGGGCTGATGCGTATATTGTAGACTACGTTTGATAACACCATGCATTTCCCTGATAACATCCGCGAAACGTGGAGAACATTCATCCAAATTAATATCCGACATGATGTGCAACTCGGTCATTGCCTACAACTACAGAAACAAGATAAACATGCTAGATATATAATTTTGAGGAAATCCGAAGTATTATTTCTTAGCAATATTAGAAATTTAGGGAATACCATATACTCCATAGTTGCATCGTATCTATGGAAACCCTCTGTAGTTGTTAGAAGCCGTCCTGGCTGATCAATCATGGTCACCGTCTTGCGAAAGTACCACTACATGTATTCACGGCTGGGTATGTATGGATCCGCACACCCAAGTGTGTTTACTTGTTGATCAGACCGATGTTCCCAAGCATCGAGATATCTTCTTAGTTCGACATGCCAATCCATGCCAGACCTTCCTCGACGGTCTCTAGTATGAAGCCGTTTATCCTCATCCCTACTGACCAACTGGGTAGGTATTGGCTGGATTAGGCCGAACTGCCTGAGAACAAGATGTGCATGATGATACTCTACGACATGCCAGCAAATGAGGTCAACGCAAAGTAGCCAATTGTTGCTACCAGTTGTACAGTACCACGGGAGTTGTTCCACGACATCCTCCATGTATGGTTGCCAAATAAATTGAAACAATATGCAGGTGTTGCGGTTAGGTAACTAAAACCATTTTTCCCACGAAGTCAAAAAATTAAAATCCAAATTGGCCTATACCTGATTTTCATTGAGAGACGTGAGCTGATCGCGGTACACTTTCAAAACATGCATCGGTAACTGCGATAAATCGTGACGGGCTCTCCACCTATGAGAAACAGAGTGAATTATATTAGCCAGCATATGGAATTGCTTGTGGTTTAAAAAGAGTGTCTCTTGACTAATTCGGCACGTACTGGGACCCAAGAGCACTCATCGTCATTGTTACTGGTAGAGCACCGGCAGATCGGATGGATGGTATGCGCTCTCATGCCCACAACTGCCAATAAGTATAATTAAATGTAATATAAAGTAATATTATGGACATCATGTACAAATAGCTAGACTGACCAACAATTTTACCTGTAGCAAAACAAGTGGCCTAGATATAGATTTAACTTGTGGGATTGCAGCGTCACATAAGCACCAGTACAAGTGTGACAGAATGGCACTCCCCCAGCTGTAGTGATGTGCTGCACCAAGATCCATCAGTACCAACAAGTAGAACAACAGGATAAGGTGGTTGGACGTGTCTGACATGAGCATTCCCCCAACCAGCAGTAGAATGAAAACCCTAGCCCGCTATTGACATTGTACCTCAGTGGGATCAGTGGGGAACGAACTGTGCAATACGTTTTCCAGCCAGCTGGCCCTAATGCGACCCCCTCTGATAGAACTGGGGTCTGGTGTAGCACCCAGGTAGTCTCTGCACACTCTCTGCCAGTCCTCCAAACGCCTACCAATGTTTATACCTGTGACTGGGATGCCATCGATTAGAAGACCCCACAGGATCCCTACATCCTGCAAAGTGACCGTAGCCTCCCCCATCGGTAGGTGAAATGAGTGCATCTCCGATCGCCAACGCTCCACTAGAGCAGTGATAAGGGAATGTTCAATGTGTATTGGTGAGGAATCCAGGAGTCCTAGAAATCCTGCTTCACGCACATACCGCATAACTCGTACAGACAATCAACCGGTCCAACATGCCTCATCGCACCACCTCACCTGCAGTGCCTCATCCTCCAAATGTCCATTGTACAGTGTACGAGCACGGTGCTCCTGATGGAGGTACAACAAATCCTCCTCAATCGGTCCTGGATGATACATTGTTCATCCCTGCTAACAATTACCAGCACGTGTCAAAATTAAGTGTTGAAAAATAGAACAGATAAAAATAATACTACATCATGTGATATATATTCCACAAGTAAATGTAATACTACATAATGTGATACATATTTCACAAATAATAGTAAAACTACATCATGTGATACATATTCCACAAATAGTAGTAATACTACATCATGTGATACATATTCCACAAATAATAGTAATACTACATCATGTGATACATATTCCACAAATAAAAGTAATACTATATAATGTGATACATATTTCAAATACAAGTAATACTACATCATGTGATACATATTCCAGCATATCCCACGAACACCACACTACGAACATAACACTAAGCACGACCTCTTCTACGGATGCCAATGGATTTACCCGGCACCCCTCATCCATATGATTCCTTATCCTTCTCTCCGCAAATTGACCACGCCTCCTATTGCAAAACTTTTCTGCATCAGGAATCAACCTCCAACTGGCACATTGCCAAAGACAATTGCCAGTTTCTTCAACAACGTCCTTGCATTTCGCATACCATATGCGTGACCTGCTCTCTACGACTCTGTGTACCCTGTTCATCATGGAACTCCACCTAGAAATAGCTTCAACGAACTCCGGCTTCGTCTGGAATCGTATACCCAACTCCACTTCACCAGTCTCTTGAACATAAGTAGAAATTCCAGCACCAAAATGAGTTGGGTCATAGCTATCCTCATCAGGGCCACCATAATCCCTATAGTAGGCCTGTGTATCAGGATTCGCCAGAATATGAAATGACGTGGATACATTGTTTGTGCACACCACTTGTTCATCATCGTTTCCAGGATTCGAATCTGTTGATAAGGAACGATCATCCTCACTTCCACCCTCAAGTTC
The DNA here is from genome assembly GCA_037428765.1 of Rubia yunnanensis. Taxonomy (NCBI): domain Eukaryota; kingdom Viridiplantae; phylum Streptophyta; class Magnoliopsida; order Gentianales; family Rubiaceae; genus Rubia; species Rubia yunnanensis. Next base: position 31,657,096 of record CM075067.1, on the reverse strand, counting down.
AGATTCCTCACCATCGTCTTCGCTACCAACATGCTGAACAACATGGTGGCCAATGTCACCCACGTAATCATCATCGAAGACCTTTGGCTCGTCATGGTCCATACCATACATACCACCATTTGTGGACGGCTGAGCACAATCCACATGAACATACGCACCAGGTTGGCTGGACTCACCAATTTCAAAACCTCGGCGATGAACAGGTGGTGGTAAACTTGGTACAGTGGCAAAATTCTGCATGTTGCTCAACAACGACATGAACGTGCTTGGCCGTGCCCCGTCATTAGTGCTTGTCAACTGTTCCGTAACAATGTACAAATCCACTGAGGACAATGACAATCGATTAACAATGTTGAAGAAGAATGTAGTTGACTCATCATCTTCCACATTATAACAACGATAATATACGGCCGAACTAATCAGTTCAGGACATCGGTAATATATTTTCAACATACACCCCTCACTTGCAATGCCAAGTCTTGGGACGATTAAATCAACTAACTCAGAGTGGTTCAACCTCCTCTTGAGAGTCACGTTCTGCTCCGGTATTGGGGGATCATAATACACACCCACAGTCAAATCAAACTTAATCTGACCCCCTCTATACATATACACTGTCAAAAACATCGTACAACTGCATTATACAAATACATAACTTTTATATCTTTTCATTCGACATTCCTGTTCATTGTATCCTCAAATATGTGCTCCACTCGGCAACAATAATAAAACTATTACTACAAACTTAATACATTAATCAGTAAACAATTCACATAATAGCATCAGACCAAATATACTCATTCAAACTACACACAATCATACAACATATTCAAATTAGCTAAATTATTTCGGGTTTTCCACAAATTATAATGTAACACAAAATTCAAAAACAAATTTTCCACGACAACTCACACATAATCGTTGAACACATTCGTAAAATCACGTAAGGTTCAATTAACTTCACGAAAATGAAAATTTGAGTGGGCGGGTGTCTGAGACTCATGGGCAAGGTGACCAAAGTGGCGGTAAACGACGAAAAATTCTGAGCTCTTCAACGACGGACGTGTTCGGCAACAACCAAAAAACCAACATAAATATCACCAAAAAACATAAAGATAAGATTATAGAAAATTGGAGGAGTATAAAAAAAACCAACCTTGCCGGAAGTAGGCGGAATTGCACAGAGGCCGGGAAGGAGGCGGAGATTGGCGCGAAATGCCGGTGAACAAGCGGCGCAAAGGCAGAGGAGAATGACTGTGAAGTCTCGGGAAGGAAGAAGAATGGCGGAATGGAGGCGAAAGGAAGAAGAAGAATGGCGGAATGCTGGATTATAACACAGATTAGAGGACACATTCACTGAATGCATCCTCGCCACGTGGCACGTGGCCTCCACCGGCGCGAAAACTCTTTAAAAAATAAAAAAAATTAAAAAGGAGAGGACGCATTAGGTATATGCGTCCTCAAGAAAAAGTCAACAATGCAAGATTATGCATGCTGGAGAACGCATTTACAGAATGCGTTCTCCGTATTTGCTGCTGTTTGTGGCTACTGTAGCCACAAAACTAGAAATTTTTCAACATAATGTCATTAAATTGGTATAAGATGCTCTTGAACATAACCTAGACGTCTGGTTTTACACCCTCAAAGAAGTGTCTATTTTTTAACACCAAACAAACCAGACTACAATGCAAGGTATATTTCAAATTAAGTTTTTTTTAATCTGAATGTATGTCATTCAAGTTCCAGTAATGGTAGTATCTATCCCATGGGTCTACACCATATAATCAAAAGAAATCAAAAGGGAAAATCCTTGTTGATTTTTTTTGATTATATGGTGTAGACCACATAGCTTTTGCCCACAAGGATTTGCCATGTTGCATTTTCCACCAAAGCTTTATTGCTAAGCTTCGGGTTAGAGTGTAAAGATTCTTGAATCCTAGTCCATTTTATTTAATGGGGTAGCATAAATTCTTTTGGTTTGGGAGTCTATTGTGTTAGATTTCCATAAAAAAAATGCCATTATTTTATGGATTTGATTTATGATGAAACTTCTTGGTTTCAATACTGTAATGAGATGTATAGGCAGTGTGGAAAGAACATGCCTTATCAGATTTGATCTTCCTGCATGTGATAGAAAATTATTTTTCCAGGAGTCAATTTTAGAAGATATATTACTGAGCATACCCTGTAAGTATGCATTTTTAGTTCTGCCAGTGTATATTAGGCATCATAAATATCTGAAGGGTAGATAGCCTGCCATCATGTAGGTATTATTAACTTTCAACTGGGATATTATGTGTGGGGGAGTGAATTTTTAGATAAAGAATGGAGATTTTTCAGAGTTCACTTTTTGGCCAGTTTCCAGCTAAAAGGATTTTTGAAAGCTAATGATTGTTCTAATTCCATGTTTTGAGTATTTCATTAAGATGGTTGAATCATCAGCAAATGAGATATTAGGCATCATAAATATCTTAAGGGTAGAGAGCCTACCATCATTTGGGTATCAGTTTTCATCTGGGATATTATGTGCTGGTAGTGAATTAGAGATAAGGAATGAGGATTTTTCATAGTTCACTTTTTGGCCAGTTGCCAGCTCAAGGGATTTCAGAAAGATAATGATTGTTCCGATTCCAGGTTTTGAGTATTTCATTAAGATGGTTGAATTATTAGCAAATGAGATATGAGCCATTATGTTCATTTGACCTGGTAGTTTGAAATATTCCAAGTTTGAATATTGGAATAGGAAGTTCAGGTTTCTTGAGACGGCTTCAACCATTGGGATGAAAAGCAGGGGAAGATAAAGGACCTCCCTTCTTTAATCTCTAGGAGGCTGGAAGAAACCATAAGATTTACCATTTACCAAGACTTAAAAAAAGGTTGCCTGTATATTCTTTATGATCAGGTTTACGGATTTTTCAGAAAAACCCATCCGAGTCAACAATTTTGAAAGGAAGGACCATGAAACCCTATCAAAAGCTTTCATCATGTCAAATTTGATTATTAAGTTGTAAACTTTTGTTTTTGAATGAAGAAAGTTACTTACTTCTTGCATTAGAAGAACATTGTCCGCTAATTCTCTACTAGAGACAAACCCTGATTGTTCTCAGATTACTAGTTAGTTCATTAGAGGTTTAAATCTCTCAGTTAAGATTTTAGAAAAAATAAGTTTATAAATTTGCATAAGCTTATGGATCTGCAGTCCTTAAAGTTGGCACACACTTCTTTTTTGAGATTAATACTAACATGGCTATTGCTATGGCTTTAGGAACTTCAGATGAGCTGAAAAAGGCATGCAATGCATCCAATATATCTCCCATAATACTATCACAACATTTCTGGGGAGTTATCCATACTAATTATATTTCATAACTCACTCATGTTACAGGTTTTGAAAGAGTTGAGTTCATATCCTGAATTATGATTTTTGGAATATTCTTGAGTATCCAAGCTGAATTTATCCCTATTGGGTTTGAGTATTCTTCGGTGAGAAGCTCAAAAAAGAAGCTTCCAGCCTCTTCACCTATATGTGAGTTGGATTGTTGATCCAGGTATCAGTTTGTCTTTAATTCCTGGTATGAACTATTTTTAGGTTTTGGTTTTACTGTTTGATGGAAGAAATGGGTGTTTGAATCCCCTTCTTTAATCCATTTAAGTCTTGATTTTTGCCTCCAATAGATTTTCCTCATCAGCTAGAGCTCGGGTTGAATTAGCTTTAGCTAAATTTAGAGACGTGATGTTCTCTTGATTTTCAGTATCCTGTTGGTCTGCTTCAGCCTTAAGCAGTTGGTCTTCACAAGTATGAACTGCATCGAAAACATTACTAAAAAAAATTTGGTTCCAAAATTTTAAAGAAATTTTAAAGATTTTTAATTTGAATGAGAACATTTTCAGGCCTTGTGTTTATGTTTGAATGACCCAGGCATTGGTAACTAGTTGTTTGAATGATGAATGTGTTAGCCAACATTCCTGGAATCTGAAAGGCTTAGGACTTGATTGTTGATTAGATTTTGATATATATAGAATTAAAGGGGCATGATCTGATTGCTCCCTAGCTAAGGTTTTGATGTGGAAAGAATTACAATCATTCAACTACTGAGTATTATGCCTCTATCTGATCTCTTTCAAACCCTACGTTTGGGTCTCATGCCTGTCCAGGTGAACATGCTGCCTGAGGTAGGTAGAGTAGATAGGTTGTTATCTGACGGGAACTTCTTGAAGTTCCTTATACTTCTTTGTTCAGGAAGTGAAGGCCTAAGATATTCTTCGTTGCTTGAAATAACATTAAAGTCTCCTATGAGACAGAAAGGCATGTTATTAAATCTTGCTATCTATTACTGGAGTTCTTTCATTTTTTTTTATTGCTATGTTACATTCTTTTGTTAAATCGGAGTGTTTCATTTTTAGAAATATATACTGATCATCAACTAATAGAATGTCAGTTGTGATTGTGTCATCCCAGAATAATCATATTTTACAATTTGATCACTGTAGTATTGATTAAACCCTGATTGCTTCGCAACGTTTTGGATTGAGTAAAAAGTTAACATTTCTTCAAATATTGCTACAAGTTTATCTTATGTTTTTTCTTAATGTTTATGATTCTAATTTCAGTGGCTTTATTTCCAACTCCTCTAGAATTTGATACACATAAGTTGAGACTCAACATTAGTTAATTTTTTAATAATTCAATGAAGAACGGGTTGATACTGTTTTAGGGGTGGTAGTCTTTTTCATTGTATTTATTAGGTCTTATCCTTATCTCTGCAGGTTCCATTTCATCATGAGCTTCAGAAGTTTTGATTAATGAATTAAATATATTTTTTTGATTATGTGAGGCTACCTTTAATTTCTTCAAGCTTTAGTTCTTGATTTTTGTATTGGTTGTTTGTTTTAGCTTTGGGAATTTCTGTGTTTAACCATTCCAAACTTTTATCTTTCTTGCTGTTGGAGGTTAAGAGGAGAGAATTCCCACCTTTTATTTCTATAACTCACGAGAACTCTGATTCAGTTCATTATTTAAGGTTTTAGTAGTAACTTCATGGTTTATACTTTTTTCCAGGCCAGAAGTGTGAGATTCATCAGATTTATTTGGCATCTCCCTTTTTCCATTTTGCATAACATTATCATCAACCAGATTAACTCTAACTATAGGTTCAGTCACAATCATAACATCAGAAACATGCGAAGAGTCCACATTTAGCACAACAGTAGTTTCTACACCAGTTACAAGTAGCATGGCATCCGGAAAAGGTTTATGCCAGTTATCCATTTGTTTCGCCTATTTGTTAGCTCAAACTGATTTCTTAATAAGGCCGTTTTCTCATACGGCTTTATATTACCATGGATAGAGTATCTGAATAAGGATATTAGGCCTGTAAATGGAGTTTCTCAAATAAGAAATCAGTCTATTCTTTACTCCATTGTCTGTTTGTACTCTGTCAATTGTCATCAAAGTGTATTTGGCTAATTTGTTCAAACATTTAGCCTTTTTCGATTAAACAAATAACATCGACATTAGGTGTAATTTTAGTAGCAGGAGATTTTTCTGATTCATTAGCATCCTCAACTTGCATATGATTCTCATTCACAGAAGAAGTATTTAGATGAGGATTAGAAAGAACCCGAGACCCCATATCAGGGGTCTTCTCTTATGAACATGTTATTTTTCCCTGGGTCTTTTTGGCTTTGTTAATCTCCATTGCTTTGTTATCCTTAGTCATCATGGCAGTCCTTGCATTACCATTGCTTTGTACCTATTTAGGTGGATCCGAATTTTTTTTCCAGAACACGTGTGTAGGTTTTGTCTTAAATGGACAATTTAGAAGAGCAAGGTCCAACCCCACCATTGATTCTCCAGTTCATCTGGGGGATTGGACCTTTGTCATGGAATGTGGTTCTGCGCTTGAGTGTCTTTAGGTCTCCATGCTGAGAACTTTGAAGGGTTATACTTAAAACTGCAAACAGAATCTATGTGCCCTAGTTTGAGGCAGTTTGAACTATACTGTGGCACCCACTCATATTCCGAGTATTACCAGAATCCAATTTCTCTGAAACTTTTCAAAACTCGTTCTAACAATCGATTGTTTACATCAATTTTGTCACATACTCTTCCTACTAGGGGTCTAATTCTATTTAATGTGGCTTTATCAACACGAACACGAGTTCATAGTAGATATCCTATTGATATTAAAGCTCAATAATAAAAAACAAATAGTAGGGTAAACAATACATAAAAATCCATACTGGGGCAATAAGGGAGTCAGCTTTAGGATTGAAATTGGGAACCCATTCTGTCATTCGGAGCGAGTAAGTACCAATGTTACAAATCGTATGTAGCCAACACCTATAGTAATCATCAGATAATGAAAACTTAATAAGAACTTGTCGATTGTCTAGGAGAGTGATTTCAGTGTGTCATTTGAACTCCACCGTTTGGAAGTATTTTTGAGTTTATCCATCTGTGGCCTACTACGCAAAAATTTTCCCACATGCGTCCATTTGAGAGGTGATTCCAATCACTCACACTCTGAGTCAATGAAATGTTGTCCTGGTTCCCCAATATGATCTATTCTAGGTTTTGGATTGAAGGGAACCCTAGGATTGGTTGGATCGCATTCGGGTTGAGGATTCAAAGCCTTGTGTAGTTCGATATTGAGTGCTTGAACATACGAAAGATGGGGCATGGAGCGGCGGTGGCTACGCCATCGAGGCTAGGGGTGACAATGGGGCAAGGCGGGTATGGATTATGATACCTTCATACCTCCATACCCATGGCCACCTAAATTTTTATACCTATACCCACCCCCATCACCCATCCATGGCGGGTACAACTTTAAAATCTATCCCCGCCCCATCGAGTATTATACAAAATTCATACCCGCCCATTACCCACTTGGGTCTCCCTACCCACATCATATCCATTATACTCATTCCACTTATAGCTCCCAAAATATCTAATATTCACCTTTTTATAGTAACTTTTATATTAAAATAGATAAACGTATGTGCATGAAAATATTATAGGTAATATATGTGCAATATGGTTAAATAATAATTTATTTTACATTCAATTAGTTGGTATATTATGGGTTTAGTGGGACTGGACGGAGATGAGACAGGTGTGAACTAATTAATACCCACACCCGACCCATTACCCATAGCGGGTTTAATTTTCATACCCAAATATGCACCACCCCCACCAAAATTACCTTCATACTCGCTTCATTTGAGAGGATGCAGAGCGGAACTCAACAAAAATCCGTCCCACTGTCATCCCTAATTGCTACATCGTTGGAGTTGAGTGAATGGTAAAGAAGATGAGGGTTTCGAATTGCAAATTGCCTCAGAGAAGAGAGAGAAAATATATTATTTTCTTGTGTAAATAATTTTATTTACCCCCTCTTTACTTAGTTCACCATTCATCAATAAATTTGATATCATTTAGATTGTTAATATTTATAAATATACATTGTGAATATTATCGTATGAGATATAGATATATTCATTATAATACATATTTTTAGAAAATTTTGTTATACGTAACTTGAGGTATTAAAATTATAAAATCACTATTGAATAGTAAATGAAATTTGATTTTACCTAATTATTTCAATTATCACTACTGTGTTCCAACATAGCCTATCTAACCAAGTATGCAATAAAGTAAAGCATAAAAGACACAAGACTTGGTTACGCAGTTCGGTGAAATCCACCTACATCTACGGGGCCTGGCCCATTTCAGAATGAATCCACTAATCAGAAAGATACAGTACAAAGTACACCATACAATTCTACTTATCTTATCTAACTATAACGTGAATCCTGCAAGCTCCCCTTGCTACCGATCCACCTTGATCAGCCTCCCTCTGACCTCGAAACTCGTCGATGCTGGATCTCCTCCTCCCAAGGAATTAAGGCATATGATTCTGAACTTTGTGCAGTAGGTTCGTGTGTTGGAACACAGTATTCTGACTCTTTGCAAATCTCAAAAATCTGTATGCAGATTTTTGCTCAATTAAATCCGTAAATAATGCATCCGTGTTTGTTCTCTATATATAGTCCGTGAGCAGATCTGAATTCTCCATGATTATCTCCATAATATTCCTATTCCAAATCTGCTTCTTGAAGCATATCCAAATCCCATAAATAAAGGGATTTTCTTTATCTCAATATCTCCATATATTCGATAATAACAACTCCATATTTATAGAGTTTTCCATAAATCAACTATGCTTCCATACTCCTAATATATAGAAGAATATTCAGATTTTCATAAATCACAAATACCATAATATTCTGTCTTCTTTTTCCGTAACCATCTTGGCGTAATTATGCTTATCTGTATATTCCAACTCAAATACAACTTGGACTAGATGTATCCTTCTTGGATTCAGTCTTCAACCTTTTCTTATTGCACCAAAATTCCTTCTTTGATGTTGCAACTCAACAATACCATATTTGCATAATTTCCACAAATTACCAACTAGATAAATCCAGACTTTACAATCTCCCCCTTTGGCATTTTGTGGACCAATCACCTTTTGGCATTTCATCACAAGAGCTTATGCAAATAAAGACATCAACCTTGAAAACCATTCTGGATGTTGGAACATAGAAACATAGCATCTCCCCCTAAATTCCAGATTCCCTCAACATCCAGGAATAATGATCATGTTGGAACATCAACCCAATGAGACCAATAAAGTTATCCAAGAAATCCAAAAAATCTCCCCCTTGGGACCATAAACATGCCAAACGAAATAAACACAGAAAACTAAAATCTCCATTAAATGCAGCTCCCCCTGAATCAAATATCTGGCATATGTTGGAACATAGCCATAACAGAACCTTTAAACCCATTCAGGAGTAGCTATCTGTGCCTCATATAATCTGGCATTTTCTACCTCCAAATCTACCATCTAAATGGATTGAGCTCTCAACTTCACACCATTGTACCACTCAAAATCTGGATCAATGTTGCCTCCCATAGAATTCTTCTACAATCTCTCGGTTGTACTCCTTGTAGATTGAGATAGTAGTCTTGAGACCCAAATAGTCCAGGAAAGCTGTAAATCCACACTCCTCATATACACCCAGATCAGTTGTCCTTTCGACTAAAATTATATCTCTCGTGGCAGTTTGATTAGAAGTGCCTTCAATAATCTGCTCACCTTGTGTTGAAACACAGTCACCAATGTTGGAACATAACAGCTCTCATTGCTTCAGAATCAACACATCTCCTACTCAGCTTCCTTCACTTCATCAATAGTTTAAAAAGATCACACCTTGCTTGTTTTTCAAGAACAAGATTTTGTGACTTTGAAGCAAGCTGAATTGAAGATGAGTATGGTGGGAGTACTTGTAAGAATTTGGGTTGAGAGAAAAGTCGTGGTAGCCTATGTTCCAACATCGAGACCAATTGCGGATATTTTCACAAAGCCGTTGGACACTGCTACAGTTGAGCTCCTCAGACAACACTTAGGTGCTTGTCAGATTTGAGGTATTTCTTTAAAGCATTTATTTAGCAGTAGAAGTTTTGTTTATTTATTTTGTGTACAGAAAATTAGAAAAACACAAAAAAAAATTAGAAAGAAGAAAAAGGTGAAAAAAATGATGGTTGAATATATTAGAAAGGTGGTTCTTCCTGGTATTCTGGTTTATGATGATAAGGAGTTGGAAGACAATGATGCTGGTCATGTTCTAACACAGAGTTTGGAGACAGGTTGAGAAGACATGGACATGGATTAGAGATTCAGCTGTTCAAACATCAGTAACTGTGGTTGGAGAAGATTATGATCTGGATGGTGAACAAGTCTATGTTCCAACACCAGATAGGGGGAGAAAGTACTGATGAAGTGAAGGAAGCTGAGTAGGAGATGTGTTGATTCTGAAGCAATGAGAGCTGTTATGTTCCAACATTGGTGACTGTGTTTCAACACAAGGTGAGCAGATTATTGAAGGCACTTCTGATCAAACTGCCATGAGAGATAATTTTAGTCGAAAGGACAACTGATCTGGGTGTATATGAGGAGTGTGGATTTACAGCTTACCTGGACTATTTGGGTCTCAAGACTACTATCTCAATCTACAAGGAGTACAACCGAGAGATTGTAGAAGAATTCTATGGGAGGCAACATTGATCTAGATTTTGAGTGGTACAATGGTGTGAAGTTGAGAGCTCAATCCATTTAGATGATAGATTTGGAGGTAGAAAATGCCAGATTATATGAGGCACAGATAGCTGCTCCTGAAGAGGTTTAAAGGTTCTGTTATGGCTATGTTCCAACATAGGCCATATATTTGCTTCAGGGGGAGCTGCATTTAATGGAGATTTTGGTTTTCTGTGTCTATTTCGTTTGGCATGTTTATGGTCCCAAGGGGGAGATATTTTGGATTTCTTGGATAACTTTATTGGTCTCGTTGGGTTGATGTTCCAACATGATCATTATTCCTTGATGTTGAGGGAATCTGGAATTTAGGGGGAGATGCTATGTTTCTATGTTCCAACATCCAGAGTGGTTTTCAAGGTTGATGTCTTTATTTGCATAAGCTCTTGTGATGAAATGCCAAAAGGTGATTGGTCCACAAAATGCCAAAGGGGGAGATTGTAAAGTCTGGATTTATCTAGTTGGCAATTTGTGGAAATTATGCAAATATGGTATTGTTGAGTTGCAACATCAAAGAAGGAATTTTGGTACAATAAGGAAAGGTTGAAGACTGAATCCAAGAAGGATACATCTAGTCCAAGTTGTATTTGAGTTGGAATATACGGATAAGCATATTTACGCCAAGATGGTTACGGAAAAAGAAGATAGAATATTATGGTATTTGTGATTTATAGAAACCTGAATATTCTTCTATATATTAGGCGTATGGAAGCATAGTTGATTTATGAAAAATCTCTATAAATATGGAGTTGTTATTATCGAATATATGGAGATATTGAGATAAGGAAAATCCCTTTATTTATGGGATTTGGATATGCTTCAAGAAGCAGATTTGGAATAGGAATATTATGGAGATAATCATGGAGAATTCAGATCTGCTCATGGACTATATATAGAGAACAAACACGGCTGCATTATTTACGGATTTAATTGAGCAAAAATCTGCATACAGATTTTTGAGATTTTCGAGATTTGCAAAGAGTCAGAACACTGTCTTCCAACTCCTTGTCATCATAAACTAGAATACCCGGAAGAACCACCTTTCCAATATATTCGACCATCATTTTTTTTCACCTTTTTCTTCTTTCTAATTTTTTTTGTGGTTTTCTAATTTTTTGTACACAAAATAAATAAACAAAACTTCTACTGCTAAATAAAAGTTTTAAAGAAATACCTCAAATCTGACAAGCACCTAAGTGTTGTCTGAGGAGCTCAACCGTAGCAGTGTCCAACGGCTTTGTGAAAATATCCGCAATTGGTCTCGATGTTGGAACATAGGCTACCACGACTTTTCTCTCAACCCGAATTCTTACAAAAACTCCCACCATACTCATCTTCAATTCAGCTTGCATCAAAGTCACAAAATCTTGTTCTTGAAAAACAAGCAAGGTGTGATCTTCTCCCCCTCGACGAGAACCTTTCTGAATAGGAAAGGTCGTGAGTCGCTTATACCACGCCTGTGGTGCTTGTCTTGATCCATACAAAGCCTTCTTGAGTCGATGATATACTTCCTCATTAACCACATAAGGTAGGGGAGCACTCTTGATAGCTTTTTGGTACATCGTAAAATTCATAGTGTAAGCCATAACAAGGAAAATACGAATATATTCTAACCTGTCAACTGAGGAAATAGCAATGCGGGAGAGAAAATATTGTAGACTAGCAAGTTCCCTATAATTAACCTAAGGGATCGATCGAGTCATTCTTCCGCTTGATTCATCCTTCACCGATGTTGGAACATGGGAGAGTTCTGGAGAGGACGATGTTCCAACATTGTTGAAGATATAAGAATCACCAACTTTATCTTTAAGATCTGTCTCATCCGATGTTCCAACATCATTACGTCCCTGATCTGAGAAATCAACCGATGTTGGAACATGGTCAGCCATACGATCTACTTCATCACATTTGACACTGTAGCAGTTCACTTCTTGTTCCAATAAGTAACATTTGTCTGATGACCGAATACCAGTAAGCACTTTGTTGTTACCATGTTTCACTATGCACTTTTCTTTATGGAATTCCACAGTCATATTATCATCACATAGCAGGCTGATACTCAGGAGATTAGACTTTAGGTCTTCCACCAACAAAACACCAGTGAATACGGGGAATCTTTCAATATGCAGTTCACCTTTTACAACCACTCGACTCTTCTTTCCATCGCCAAACGTAACAAAACCACCATCATATGGCTGGATGTTTGTTAGTAATTCCTGAGTTCCAGTCATGTGGCAAGAGCAACCACTATCAAAGTACCACGAGTCTCTAGAATGTGCAATAGGAGACGTGTGAGCAATAAGGCAAGTACTCGTGTGTTTAACAACCCATACCTTTCTGATCATTCTTGATCACTGCACATCGTCTATGCTGGAACATACTGAGAGTTGTTGCCCTATCATGATATCTCTGAGCAGTTTTCGGCACTGTTCCTCTGTATGACCTTGATACGCGCAGTAGCTACTGATGAGAGGTTTCCTTTGATGGGTCTTGATAAACTTTATTTTCACCTCTTGAACCTTCGACTTGAGACTGACCTTGCTCCCTGATAAATTGTCAAACCCGATTCCATGTCGATCTCCAAAGTGTTTTCCCATGATCAGAATGTCATCAAGTTTTGCCTTTCCAGTGTTTAACTTGGTAATAGCTGCTTCGACCATCTCAGCTCTCTTAGTTGTTGAGCTTAGATTCAAATTAAATTCTTCAATCTCTCTTCTCAGTTCACCAACTAAAACTCGCAACTCCTTCTCCTTCTCGCTCAGATGATTTTTCTCTTCCTTTAACACTCTATTTGTATCAACAACTTGAAGCCACATGGCATACATCTGCTCATATGTACTATAGATATCTTCATCACTCACAACTACTCTGTCATCATCACTGAACGTGCCATCAGACCCTGTGTTGGAATATACAGCTTCGTCTTTCTCTAGCAAGTTGGAACATACCTCAACTGATCCACTGTGAAATTTTGCTCCAAATGCCATATAATTGCTTGTAAGTTCCTCTTCGTCTTCTTCATCATCTTCACTCAATGAGGTGACATATAATTTTCCTTGCTTCTTTAGGGTATTAGCACATTCAGCCTGGATGTGGCCGTATCCTCCACATTCTCGACATTGAATTCTTTCAGACAGCTTTCTTTCACCACTTTGGTTTTTAGAGAATTGCTGACTTCCTTGTTCCATCCGAGTTCCACAATTACCAAAATCTTGAGGACGATTTTCATTCCCTCCAGATCTTTCTTGTGAATTCTTGCTTACCACCTTCTTCAGCATTCTTGATAAACTCTTGGTGATAGGAGCAATTTCTTCAATTCCATCATCACTATCAGATTCATGGATGACCCTTGATGAAGAGAATTTGAAGGCCAACTCCTTCTGGACATTCTTTGCAAGCTGTTGCATTGTCATCTCATAGGTCTGTAGTGATCCCATTAGTTCATCCAAGGTAATAGTGGCTACATCTCTTGCTTCTTCTATTGCTGCTACTTTCATAGCAAATCTTTTAGGAAGAGATCTCAAGGCCTTTTTCACCAATTTTGTTTCCTTGTAAACTTTCCCAAGTTCATACGTCATATTGGAGATGTCTCTGAGTTTCCCATTGAATATAGAAATAGTATCATCCTCCTCCATCTTCAGTTCCTCAAACTTTGTAGACAACAACTGCAGTTTGGATTCACGTACACGACTTGTCCCCTCATGTACAGTTTGTAGGATATCCCATGCTTTCTTTGCTTGTTGGCATGTAGAGATGAGTTTGAACTGATCTTCAATAACTGCAGTAAATATGGCATTTAATGCTCTGGAGTTCGCCAAGCTTCCCATTCTTTCACCTGGTGTCCACGACTCTTTAGGCTTAGATTCTCCTCCTTCAGAATTTCCAACAACAGGGGGTTTCCATTCTGTTTCAACATAGTACCAAGCCAATTCATCCAGTGAATTTATGAACACCCGCATGTGAGCCTTCCAATAGTTGTAATTTGTTCCTTCCAGCAGTGGTGGCCGAGACACAGAAGCTCCTTCTCTGGTCGCCATTGGTAAAACCGGATCTCACTTTCCTTGACACAACCAAGGGAATAATAAGTGACCAAGCTCTGATACCAATTGAAATTTGGTTTTACCTAATTAATTCAATTATCACTACTGTGTTCCAACATAGCCTATCAACCAAGTATGCAATAAAGTAAAGCATAAAAGACACAAGACTTGGTTACGCAGTTCGGTGAAATCCACCTACATCTGCGAGGCCTGGCCCATTTCAGAATGAATCCACTAATCAGAAAGATACAGTACAAAGTACACCATACAGTTATACTTATCTTATCTAACTATAACGTGAATCCTGCAAGCTCCCCTTGCTACCGATTCGCCTTGATCAGACTCCCTCTGACCTCGAAACTCATTGATGCTGGATCTCCTCCTCCCGAGGAATTAAGGCATATGATTCTGAACTTTGTGTAGCAGGTTCGTGTGTTGGAACACAGTATTCTGACTCTTTGCAAATCTCAAAAATCTGTATGCATATTTTTGCTCAATTAAATCCGTAAATATGTGTTTATTCTCTATATATAGTCCATGAGCATATCTGAATTCTCCATGATTATCTCCATAATATTTCTATTCCAAATCTGTTTCTTGAAGCATATCCAAATCCCATAAATAAAGGGATTTTCCTTATCTCAATATCTCCATATATTCGATAATAAAAACTCCATATTTATAGAGATTTTTCATAAATCAACTATGCTTCCATACGCCTAATATATAGAAGAATATTCAGATTTCCATAAATCACAAATACCATAATATTCTGTCTTCTTTTTCCGTAACCATCTTGGCGTAAATATGCTTATTTGTATATTTCAACTCAAATACAACTTGGACTAGATGTATCATTCTTGGATTCAGTCTTCAACCTTTACTTATTGCTCCAAAATTCCTTCTTTGATGTTGCAACTCAACAATACCATATTTGCATAATTTCCACAAATTGCCAACTAGATAAATCCAGACTTTATAGTAAAAACAGGAGAAGTAAATAAGTTATAAAGGGACGGAAGGTGTATCATTTATGGATACCGCATGTAGAGTTTAATTTGTCACAAAAATTTCTAGATTTTAGGGCTTTATA
Organism: Rubia yunnanensis; assembly: GCA_037428765.1. NCBI lineage: Eukaryota > Viridiplantae > Streptophyta > Magnoliopsida > Gentianales > Rubiaceae > Rubia > Rubia yunnanensis. Next base: position 31,641,797 of record CM075067.1, on the reverse strand, counting down.
TTTCACACCTCTGTAAAATGGTATATCCCATTTCTTCTTTTCGTGAAAGATCAACGAAAGTATAAAACTTTGGCAATTTAATTATCAATATACTAGTGGGATTATACCGCGCTCATGATTAGAAACTTAAGATAAAATTTTATATATTTTTTGTATTAACAATTATGTTAAATACTAAAGTTTAACCATCTAAAAAACAATATAAATTGTAGAGAGAAATAAATAATTTAATTAGAAGTGAAATGATTATTTTATTCTTCAAAATATTAGTTAAGCGACAATGCTTGTTTGTTGATCACAGTTTTATAAGAATGTAATCTATACCAAACAAGTGATTAATTAGATATGACTCAATCTATCATAAACAAATTGCGCTAGAGATGGGGCATTTACTTCACACTAATGAACTTGGCATTTATGTCAGACAAATGTCAAACAAACATAAATATCTAATTCAGCCATTGAACTAAGTTTAATCTCTTAATTACCATACTAACAAATAATCAAATAATTTAGTATTTAGATCGTTACACTCAAACAATATACCATTACCAAGAGTGTATATGTGTTTTGGTGTCTCTATATAAGGCATTGTTTTCACTTTATTAACTTCAAATGAGCTTATTTGAACTGCAAGTTTGATCGTTTAACTTCTTTCTCATTTGAACTGCTAGCTGAGCTTCCAGTTCAGCAACTCTAGGTGGTCATTTCTACAGCAGGGACAACATGACAAAGTAATTGAAGCGCCACCAGCATATACAAGACTCAAGAACCCCCTCAAATGCCTAAAGCTCTGATATGCTTGTAAAAGACAAGGCATACATATCTTTCCTATCCAAAATTTTCCTTCATGAGATAAGAAAGTTCTAAGTGAAATATTTTATCCAATAATAGAAGATTCCAATTGCATAGTGATAAATAGACAAAAAACAAAGTTTACATGACAGTTTTCAATCTTAAACTTAAGATTATAGAAAAGCACAATCCTTCACGGGAGTAGTATAAGTTACAAACAATTAGGAGTAAGAAATTCAAAAATACTATCGAACATAAGAATGGTAAACAAGCATTTTTACTTGAGTTGTTGGGCTCATCGAAGACCGACGCTTAGAGACATTAGGACTTATGTCTTTTGACATTTTTCTTGCACTGCTAGGGATCAAGCTAAGTCAGCCTCCAAGCTAGGAATTCTTATATTTCTCATATGAGGTGTAGTAGGAGAAGGCAATTCTGAATGACTGGTTTTGTTTCTCGAGTTCCCATAGTATCTTTAGCATTATCGCACCTTTAACGAGAACTGAAGTCATTTTTTGTCAGATAATATTTCATAAACTATCAGGCCAACTATATGATGCATGGGTCTGAGCGGGTCTAAGTGTTGAACAATGAAGAAGACATATAAACCAGAGGTCAGAAAGAGTCGAGAAATGGACAAGAGGTTTGAATACAGTATACCATTCCCAAACCTACCTCTGGGTGGAATATATTGAGTATGTTAATTAAATTGAGCTGGTGCTGAAATCTAAGTGGTTTCTTAGCAATTTGTTTATGAAAAGATGGCAACAAATGAAATATGAATATTTTTTTCAGCTAAGTAAGAGTAAGTTTGCCTCTGGTTATCTTCTCAACTGATGTACGTAACAAATGTCTTTATTGTAAAAGGCTAGAAATGGATACAAAATGGGGTCGTTAATCTCACAAAATAGTTGCTTAGGGGTTCTTTACCATTAAGAAAATAGGAAGTCATGGAGGTTGATCCAAATCAAGTCATCTTTAGGCTGCTTTGATTATTAAGGTATGAGTTGAGCTTATGGAGTAATTTAATCAATGAATAAAACAAGTTATCAATGGTTCATAACTCATGTTATAATTTCAAAATTTGGCTTGTTTGTGCTTCATAAAGGTAAAGACTAAGACCGGACAGAATAAATATATTAATGGCACATGAAGAAAAACAAAAGCTCAGTAAAAGAATGGTAATTTAAACACCTAAAGACTAATGATTGGAATACTGCACAACCATGTTCATTCTCTCTTCAATATGTCATCCACCAACTTACTTATTTTTTTATTAATGTAACTTCTATATTATTTTTTTCCTTTTCGTAATTCACGTGTTTGGGATAGAGAGAGTAATTTTTTTCTGGTAGGAATTGGCAATAATCGTGAAGCAATTGGTTGTAAACTACATAGACATTATATCTGAATATGCAATTTCTTGATAATTAAGAATATCGTATCTCACTGTATATCTGAATTGATAATAATGTATCGAATTACCCATGTAATTCTAGGGGCCAAATATTGACTCCTTAACATCAGAAACTCAATAGCTTTACTTGATATGATCGTACACACCTAAGGAAATTCATTGATCCATAGTTCATTCTCTAATTCAAAATGAAAAATTGAGCCAAGCATAGATTATTGTTGTATTTATGAACAGGAAGAGCATTAATTTCCTTTTCCAATCTGAGATTAAACTCAATTCCTCTGGTAATTTCAATTCCTCAGTGGCCACCTCCTTAGCATGTATGCAGAGATTGAACCCAATGATTTTCTCCTCCTTGCAATCCGCAGTAACCTTAATTGAGTACTTGTCACATAACACTTTACTTTTGACTTTGTTCAAGTGCCTTAAAGCCTTCATGAATATGCATAAGATTATGTAACATTAAAAATTTGATTTTTTTTATAGATTATAGTGCTTGAATTGATTAATTTTCTTGGTGCCAACATGATGTGACTTCTGAAATCCAAATTAACTTACTATTATAGTTTTTAATTTCTTAATCTGCTGCAGTTTTCTTTTGAGGGTATGATAAGAGGAAAAGCAACATTAATGAACAAAAACTGTAAGGTAGCCTCAGATATTGGTTCCAGAAGTTCTCTAAAGAGTATTGGTCAAGTTCTTGATATTCATGTCTATAATCTTTCAGCAAATGAAGAAATTGAACAGAAATTCCAAGTTGTTTACTTGTGCTTTAAAAATACGTTGTTTTTACCAGTTTACCAAACACGTAACTCAATTTATAAGTCTTGCAAAAAAAGCATGAGTTGTATGCTAATTTAAATATTTGGTCCCTCAATTTCAAAAGCAACATTAAAACTCAATTGTGCTCAAACTTTAAAGAAAAGATGAAAATAGATTTAACCAGCATAAGATATTTGACCTAAGACCTCGAGGCCAACAACACACTCCAAGAGCCTCAGAACAATAGTAAAACATCTACACTCACCACTAAACTGGTAGTCTGATGGGAGTCTACTGCAATTCTGAAATCCAAACTGCAATAAGGACACAAGGGGTTAGAAAATGTGTTATACTGCTCTAATAAAAGAAGCCTCCAACAAATAAGGAATCCTTTGATGAAGAACATTGTACCCAGTAGTTCAAAACATGATTAATTCTAAGAATATCATTAAGAAAGTACTCATATTAAAGATGGAAAAACAAACTTTAGAAAAGTATGCTTCCACAAGTGTTGCATCCAGGACCACAATTCTCTTTCCTCCAACATTTCAAATTTAGTTATCCTGTAGTTCTTCATATCCACCAACCTGAGGTGAAAATTTTGGAAAACAATGTGTTCTGGATATTCCTGAAATAAACATATTCATCATATCAATGTCTAGAAGAAAACAGAAAGACTTGTTAAATAAATCTAGATTAAAAAATAGAGGCATAACGGAATACATACACCAAAATTAAAGTTAGATCCTAATCTATGGATAGGTGCACAGTTGTAAGTTGTAGACATTGTTTAAGGATTTCTAGGCTATGAATATCACTATCTGAGAACCCGGTCAACATCTCTAAATGTTTGAGATTGTGAAAGATAAAGATTTCAGCTAAAACTTTGTGAGCAGGTTGAAAAGCTACGAGCCAAAAAAAGGGTAAGAAGCAGTCAAATATGAGTATTTAACAATATTCAATGATGCAGTTGTATAAGTTTAAAGAAGGTTTAATATCTTGCTCTTCCCTTTAAATATTTTAGAACAAATGCAAAATAAACACTTCAAGGGTACGAATTGCTAAAAATTCAACATCCAGATGCCAAATGAATCACATTCTAAAAATAGATGGCATGCATCTTGAAAATTTCTTTTCAGCAAACTATAAATTTGGTTAATTAACATGCATTTTAGTACATGAATATTTATTCAAAATAAATTTGGTTATAACAGTCAAACTAAGTAATTTCACTCCTCTAACCAAACCATCAATCGACCAAGCTACAATATGGATGACCCAGTAAAATTAACTTCTCTGAGGCTCATACAGAAGTATAAAACATTCATCAAAAGTTAATGACTTCTTAAGGATTGATAAATAGTGCATCATTCTATCAAATCCAAAAAAATAGAATCATCATTCTAACAATGTCATTACTCAAACAAGAAAAATGGAAAAAATGCCAATTTGATTTAAAAAAAAGCTGCAATATATACCAAATAAATGAAGAAAAACCGTGCCTTGAGCACATTAAGAGTGAAGTATACATATAGGAGAGTGTTCTCTTCTTATCCTCCTCTTTCACCTAATAAACAGAGATGCTAAAAGGGGAGTACTTCTAGAAAAATAATCTCCTAAAACTAAAGTTCAAGAAATTGACAAAACCCAAAAAAATCCCAGCTCAAATCAACTCTACAAACAATATTATTCAGTACTTTCTTACCTCCAAGAGCCTGGATCACAACCTTATTCAAAGGGATTATAACCTGACCAAGTTCAACTCAAAAAATCCTTATTATATTTCCATTTTTTTACCCTTCCCGAAGCAAAAAAAGACGGTTGGAGGTGGAAGATGCTTAAAATACCTAAGGAATAAATAAGAAACGTGAACAATTGCAACATAATAAAACTAATAGATCGTACACAACCAACTGTATGGATTACAAATATATCCTTGCTGAATATATAATGACCAAGGTCATCAGGAGCATAGAATGAACACACCAAAGTATTATACATCACACAGTTTTGTGCAACCTTATCTCTTTATATTTCCCGAACCAAAACCATAACTTCAACAAAGGGCTTACTTCAAATTGACCAGAAATTATACAAAGTAAAGGTGGAATTCCAAAGCAGGTACACAACATAATAAAATATCTAAGAGGGATCTAGTAAGTGACCCAGTAAATCAACAAATTGTTATAACTCATTGTAATAGGCAAAAGGAAAAGGCAAAAAAAATCTGGATGCTTGCTACTAGGTGCTGTCGATATTTAGTAAGTGTTGCAGACAAGGATTTAACATGACCATTTGTGGCACCATCCTGACCACTGATTAAAAGCTTGGGGCCCTCTCCATCATTGGCTTTTGTCTGTAAAATAAACATATAAGGTAATAGAAACTACCTACTTTACTGGAATGAAAACGGAAAATATCTTAGCATTTCAAAAGCAACTAGAGTTTCTCTCTCATGTAGTGGAATCTTGAAAAAATAACAGGCATTCAAACACTTGTAACAATAAACAATATCTGAAATGGATGATATTTTCCATGTTTAAGCGGTCTAGAAAACGTAAAATTCTACAATCATAGCTGGTGAACTTTGGTTATAGCAAAATGTACTTGAACTAACATCATAAAAGATCAATCATCTTTGAGAATCAGAATTTTCATTGCTAACTTTGTCTCTTAAGCATGCAACTAAGATCCACTTCTTCAATGACTAAGAACACTATGCAACAGTTTTAAGGCTAAAAGAAGTCAAGTGATGGTAAGACACCCTGATACCCTTAGATATAAATGTGTATGGCATAATGAAAAAATGCACAATTTTTATGGTATGGCTAAGGAGGTGTGTAATGAATAAGCATATATACCAAAAGAAGTAATTGTTTGTGAATATGTTGCATGACATGCATCCATCGCCTAAAACCTATAGCTATATCAATAGTGGGTTGACCTCTTGAGCTCATTATTATCGAGGTCCAACTACGAACATTCTTATTCCACATTCAATCAAACACTCGTTTAGATGCTTCAATAAAAACTTATTTCGAATACGTATCAATCTTCATAGGATAATACTACTCCTAAAATATATATATATATATATATATATATATATATATATATATATAAGTATGTGAATTGAATTAGTTCGCACATGAGAATCACAAATCACACACTTTTTGTCACACTTCTCATAGAGCCGCCCGATGGAAATCCCTGGTTGCTCCCTGCACACGATCAAATCAGGATGATGCTTTTCCTGTGCTTAGATTGTGTGGTTCTTAAATCCCAATCGAAAACCTACATAAGGAACAAAATACAGAGAACCTATTGTTAAAAAACATTTTTATAACCAATCAGTACAACACAAGAGAACTGCGGCAGTTTAGGAAATTAGTAAGAGTCTGAAACATTGAGCACGCCATCAACTACATTCAACAATAAGCACGGCAGAAAAAAGATACCATATATGAAAAAGTGATAACCAATCACAGAAATATGTATTTGTGTGTTCTAGCTGTATCATAAATTCTATAAACCTTAGCATAATACAACAACGCCAATTATTTCTTGTATTTCTATGCAAAACCTAATTCCAATCTCAGTATCAAACCAAGCAAATTGAACACCCTAGCTCCAATACAATCCTGATGGCTAAAACCTAGGTGCATAATCCTTCTATAAACCATTGAGAAACATGAACTACTGTTTTCGTCCTGATTTTGTCAGTGTGCATAAATTCACAACAAGATGTTCATGAAGTATCAGAGAGAAATCAAACTACTTATGGAGTGGTTGAGCACGATGGATTCCAGGAGGTTGAAGCGGTGAGGCGCGGTGGTGCTGCGGGAGTAGAAGGAGAACTTGTGATGAAGAAGAAAGGGAAAGAAATTGCGTTGAACAAGGGGAAGAAAGACGAAATAGTGAATTCCAAGCTACAGAACGGTGTTGTTTTTGCAAAATATGAAAGTTAGAAACTTACTTAAATAGCCCCAGTTGATACCACAATGCAAACAACCCTTATTATCTGGTGCTTTGCGAAAATGATTAATCTTCATGCGGCATATGCCCGTAGCTCATTATTATTATTAATACAAGCACCATATAATAGAAATTGTTTGTGATGGTATTGTCAACACAGGATATATTGAAGTCATTTTGATTAACATAAACCTAAGTTGTCTGAAAAAAATATAACAATATTATAATATGGTACTGATTTTAATTCATTACTATATATAATCTATCATAACTTGTTAACATACTAATATTATAATATGTTATCGATTTTAATTCTTTACTACGTATACTCTTATCATAACTTGTTAACATACTAATATTATAATATGTTACTGATTTTAATTCGTTACTATATATAATCTATCATAACTTAAAACATACTAATATTAATTTTTTTATTGATATTAATTCTTAACAATATATAATCCATCATATGTTAACATACTAATATTATAATTTCTTACTAATTTTAATTCTTTACTATATATATATATATATATCACTGAAAAAAATCCAAAGAAACACATAGTCTAAAATAACAAAATGTTCGGATTTTTTATACAATGATAAAGTACTTTGATAGAAATGTGTATAAATATTATTTATTTGTTAATGTATGACAAAGTCTTGTTTTAGACCGACTAATTGTTAAATGGGGGCATTTTATAATTAGTGAGACTTAATAAGGTCATTTGATATTTACTTTTATTTATTGCAATGAGATACCTATAATTGTGATAACCTTTTAAAATGAATCTCAATGTATAAATAATTAATTTTTAAATAATTTGAATGAAATATTATAAAAATATTCAATTTTTATTGTATTCAATATTTAACGATTTCCACATAAATTAATTACTTCACTTCATAACTGATATAATTTTCCTTTGTTGACTAAACTTTAAAATTTTAAATAAAATTTTATCTCAATAGTTTAATTAATAATAGCGCGAGTTGCGCGATGGTATTCCACTAGTCTATTAACATAAGTACTCCCTCATCCGAGTTCTTTTTCCTGTTCTTTTATCAGAAATTATAATTTTCTTCTCCTTTTATTAGAATACTCATATTTATAATATTTTTTAATTACCCTGTATTCAGATAGAAGAAACAATTTTCTAGCTTGAAATATTTTTTTCAAACCACTTTTTAAATGCAATTCAAATAGTATAATTATTAGGTAAGGATAGATAAAATCATATTATGAAAAATTATTGAAAATATCCAAATGTATGTACATACAATATTTTCTAAAAATAAATGCAATCTACTAAGTATAGAACATTGGGGATTAGAGGGTGTCTAGCCTCCTCCAACTTCTTTTTTACCGGTAAGTATTGGTATTTATGTAGTTTTTCTTTTAGTTATCCCAAACACAATATAATAGAAAAATTATTTGCTTTCTGTGGTGGTGTTTTGGTGTTTAGGTATATTGTTGTGTTGGTCAACTAAGGAGGGGTGTTTAAGTATTTTTGACTTCTCTAACTATCTAAAACGACGTAGTTTTTATGCTACGCCAATCCTGTTCTTCTTCCCCATTGCTTTTTTGCATTAGCTCTCTTCACCACAACCAAATCTGCAATAATTTAATCTCCATTGCAAAGACCACCTCACCTCCTTCTCACCACCTCTACACTCCGCCTTCTTCTCGCCGGTGCAATCTCCATTGACAAGGTTTCCATCTGATTTCTCGCCGCTCTCTGTTTCTCCCCAACTTCAAAGACTGCACGACCGCCCGATGTTGTTCTAGCAAGAAGTGCGCTGCCTCTTCACATTTGAGTAATACAAACATTTCTTTTCTCTCTATTGCTTATGGATATTGTCAATAGGAATTTTTACACTTCGAACCCTAACTTTAGACTGAAAGTGCCAATGTAACCTTACAAAATGAGAAAGTGCCAAAATAACCTTAAATTAAGGACAAAATATGTAGGTATAACCATATGGTCTAATTCTGGCATTGAATAAATGAAATGACCATTGACCGAATATGAAATGACGAAAGCACCCTCTACCCTTAAGCTAAATATTTTTGTCCCCATTTTGGGATGACAAGAAAAGACGAGTTTAATTGAATATTTTAGCCTACTAAAGTGAGGTTTGAGCTAGAGTAGGGCACTCTCTACATCAATCTTTATTCTGAGAGATCACATTCTTATAATTGGAGTTGTTATGTGTGAAAGTGATGGAAGGCACTAGGATGAACCACACAGCTTAAATTGCCTACCAATTACATTAACCCCTAGTGAAACACTTTGAAGCTTTGACTATGTTCCTTGATATGAGTTACTATATATATAGCCAAAACCTTGTTTTATCCTTTCTCTTGGCCAAAGACTATAAACAAAAGCGCTAGTTGGGAGGCAACCCAATTTTCTTAGTTATTTTTCTTTCTTCTTTTAAGTTCTTTTAATTTTTTTATATTTTAGGAATTTCAATGTCTCATCTGATCTCAATTCTTGATCTACAGATTTGATGTACTTGAATTTGCACCATGGAGAATTCACACCTTTGGAAAGCTGGACTCGCAGGGTTCCGTTTGGCCAAACGGGAGGCCAGCGGCTGAACCTGATTTTGATCAAATGATCTCTGCTTGATCAAGAATTCCTCCAAAACCACCACTATAAGTTCCCTCTTCCTTTGTCATTTTTTTTTCATGTTGACTGTGTGTTAAAAGTTCTCTCATAAGAGCTTTGCATTATTTGCTTGAGGGCAAGCAAAGTTTAAGTGTGAGGAGGTTTCTTGTGTGTTTTATTTTAAATTTTTGAAACAAATATTCTTTTATTTCAGTTTTTTTTTACAGTGAAATATGTGTTTTTGTATTGTTTGAGCCGATAATTTGACATGAGAAAATTCTAGTGGCTCTTGATAAAAGTACAATGCCGGTTGTAAACTTCATTGTAACAAACTTGGTAAATCTAATATGCCTTGAAGTTATTGAATGTGATTTTCAATGATTTGTGAAATTTGATTGGTATGATTTTTGGGATGACGAAAAAGGACGAGTTTAATTGAATATTTTAGCCTACTAAAGTGAGGTTTGAGCTAGAGTAGAGCACTCTCTACATCAATCTTTGTTCTGAGAGATCACATTGTTATAATTGGAGTTGTTATGTGTGAAAGTGATGGAAGGCACTATCATGAACCACACAGCTTAAATTGCCTACCAATTACATTAACCCCTAGTGAAACACTTTGAAGCTTTGACTATGTTCCTTGATATGAGTTACTATATATATAGCCAAAGCCTTGTTTTATCCTTTCTCTTGGCCCTATTATGAATGTTCTTGGAGTTAATGTTGATGAATTCATCCATTGTGTTCTCTTGAGTTGATGACATTACTGAGTATGTGTCCCGTTCGCCCAGACTGAACGGTTTCAAAAAATGAAGGCTGAATTTTATGATGAACAGTGACACTAGGGTTCCGTATGGCCAAAATGGAGGGGCGTAACAGAAAAAAAAGAGAAAAAAAATCTTATTTTTATGTTGCGATTTTCTCTCAGAAAGTACCAGTTTTGGACTGTATTGAAGAAGAATGGTGCTGGAAAAAAAGAAAAGAAAAAAGGAAAGAAAAAAAAAAGAAGAAAAAATAAAATAGCACCTACTTTGATGTGATCTTACTTGGCTTTCTCTTAATAGCAATGAGATGAAGATTGTTGGTGAATGTCTACTATATTTGGATGATGGTTGAAGAAAAACAAAACATGCATAATATTTTGATCGATATTGTTTGAGCTTAGAACCCTTAGGATCTCACTAATCTAAATGGTCCCCAGCCCCGTTATAACCTTTGAGAAAGACCTTCCTGATTTGCATATTAACTTCTCTATGTTATAACTTGTGAATTAATTGAGTGAATGTCCTTCATATATTGAGAGTGATTGAGTGAAACTGTGAGAAAATATTCATTGCTTGTCCGATTTTGACTGAATTGATGATTAGATTTTCTGATCTTGAACATTTTCCTTTAAATTACTCTAAGGGTTAATCATTTCCAGGTGCGTTAAGGTGATACTTTACTCCTTGGCAGGGGAAAATTTATCGTTATAAGAGTAGAATCTAGAGTTTTTGAATGTTGAATTTTTATCTTTTTCGTTGTGTGATTGGTGTTTCTATCTTAATTTTCTTTTTATTAGGTCATTTTAGATAGAGTCGTATGAGGGAGTGAGAACTTATGAACACTGTGGATTATTGATTGATCTTATAGTCTTCACTTCATACTTGAGGGCAAGCATGATTCAAGTGTGAGGATATTTGATGTGTGTTATATTGTATTTTGTGGGATTATTATGATTTTATTGAGATATAATTTGCACTTTAAGGTGTTTTTAGAGCAGGAACTCATGGATTGTGAAGAATTGAGAGGGAGCTATACATTGTACTCTTTTTCCCTTAACCAACGGTTTTTTCCCACTGGGTTTTCCAGGTTAAGGTTTTTAATGAGGCGATGTGCTCCAATGGAAAATGTTCTTATTTTATAAGACATTTTCCAGGAATGAAGGAAGAGAGGCAAAAGCAGAATTGCTGAAGATATGGGATAAAAAGTGAATTATTGAAGAGATTTGGATTTGAAGAATTAAAGATATTCACTTCCCATATTGATAAGGATTGTATTATCTCCTTCCATTTTAAATTCCTTAATTTTAGGAATTAATTATTTAGTTAATATTTTATTCCTTTCTTTCACGAGAAGAATCCAAATTAGACTTGTACTTGGTTTATTATTTTGAGCAGCCGCACAAAGGTATATAAATACCTTAGGTTTTGTGGGGAAAAAAACATGTACATACGGTAGGAGTAGTTTTAGTTTACAAAAGATATTAGTTAGTTTGTTTGAGTTCTTAGGCAAGATTTTTTGGGATTAATTACATTCTAGAAGGTTTGTCTTGGAATTATTTTGTTAGCAGCATTGGTGCACGAATGCATGCAACCAATTTCCTGGTTTGATCGTCTGGTTTTCGTCACTATTCTGTTTTATATTAATATGTTATGTTTTTATATTTTTTATTTGTCTAATTTAATCATTATGAGTAGCTAATTCATATATCGGCATGGAATAACAAGCATTAGTTTATGAATCATGAGGCCTAATTGTTTTATAATTGATTCTTATGTGTTCTTGATTGTTCTTGGTTTATTTTACTCTTGATATATTTAAGTCTGATCAACTTGAATATTATTTGGATAATGCTATCTAATTCCACCAATACGTAATCATTGGAAAGGGTTAGTAAGTAGCTAGTTCTTCTGAAAAACAGCTAACTAGCTAAGACTGTAATAGCAAGATGGGGAACAATTAAGTGTGCGTTACTATTTGCTTTTACTTTGCTAATTGCTATATCAGGTTCTTTTCATTCCTAATGCTATCGAGGTGTGTATCTGGTTCAGCGAATACTTTCCGGGGGCATCTTGGTAAGAGAAATAATTAATTAATTATAATTGGTTAATTGTCGATAAAGTACGAAAGAATTGGGGAGGTTAAGCGTACCTACTTTCCTATAACTGATAGATGCATATGAATTGATTTATGTTTGCGCCAATGATCGATGTTTAACTAATGTGAGTTATTCCGAGCCGATTGCATTCATCATATATTTGCTAGATTTTTATATTTTTTTGTTTGCATTATTATTTCATATTTTATAGTTGCATTATTAGTTGTTATATAAATCTGAAATTAAGGCGTGGTGGCTACATCAAAAGTGTTCTATATTAGTAGGTATTTTATTATAGTTTTTGCTCTGTTCCTCGTGGGATCGACTCTGCTTACTACTGTGCTAATCTCATCTATAGAGTTTGCATATTATTTTGGTGAGTGAAACGACGTTCACCAAATTGGCGCCACTGCCGGGGAACGGTTTATCAATTTCTATAAAAAATTACCTACTAATCTGTGTTACTGCTTGGTACATGATCAAATCAGAGCAGCCAGATTCGATATTTGATCCGGAGATGGAAAGGACAACCAAGTGTAACAAGGCGGTGTTGGAACATGGTTCTGTCGTAGGCCTCCTGTTTGGCCAAACGGGACCTGTTACAGTAGCAGAAGCTGAATTTTGTCCGACAAATAGCAGAATGGAAGAAATTCCATTGTGCCATACGATGGATAATTAACGGCATCTGGAAGTCTAGCCAAAGACTATAAACAAAAGCGCTAGTTGGGAGGCAACCCAATTTTCTTAGTTTTTTTTTCTTTCTTCTTTTAAGTTCTTTTAATTTTTTATATTTTAGGAATTTCAATGTCTCATCTGATCTCAATTCTGATCTACAGATTTGAAGTACTTGAATTTGCACCATGGAGAATTCACACCTTTGGAAAGCTGGACTCGCAGGGTTCCGTTTGGCCAAGCGGGACGCCAGCGGCTGAACCTGATTTTGATCAAATGCTCTCTGCTTGATCAAGAATTCCTCCAAAACCACCACTATAAGTTCCCTCTTCCTTTGTCATTTTTTTTTCATGTTGATTGTGTGTTAAAAGTTCTCTCATAAGAGCTTTGCATTATTTTCTTGAGGGCAAGCAAAGTTTAAGTGTAAGGAGGTTTCTTGTGTGTTTTATTTTAAATTTTTGAAAAAAATATTCTTTTATTTCAGTTTTTTTACAGTGAAATATGTGTTTTTGTATTGTTTGAGTCAATAATTTGACATGAGAAAATTCTAGTGGCTCTTGATAAAAGTACACTGCCAGTTGTAAACTTCATTGTAACAAACTTGGTAAATCTAATATGCCTTGAAGTTATTGAATGTGATTTTCAATGATTTGTGAAATTTGATTGGTATGATTTTTGGGATGACGAAAAAGGACGAGTTTAATTGAATATTTTAGCCTACTAAAGTGAGGTTTGAGCTAGAGTAGAGCACTCTCTACATCAATCTTTGTTCTGATAGATCACACTGTTGTAATTGGAGTTGTTATGTGTGAAAGTGATGGAAGGCACTGGGATGAACCACACAGCTTAAATTGCCTACCAATTACATTAACCCCCAGTGAAACACTTTGAAGCTTTGACTATGTTCCTTGATATGAGTTACTATATATATAGTCAAAGCCTTGTTTTATCCTTTCTCTTGGCCCTATTATGCATGTTCTTGGAGTTAATGTTGATGAATTCATGTATTGTGTTCTCTTGAGTTGATGACATAACTGAGTATGTGTCCCGTTTGCCCAGACTGAACGGTTTCAAAAAATGAAGGCTGAATTTTATGATGAAAAGTGACACTAGGGTTCCGTTTGGCCAAAATGGAGGGGCGTAACCGAAAAAAAAGAGAAAAAATCTTATTTTTATGTTGCGATTTTCTCTCAAAAAGTACCAGTTTTGGACTGTATTGAAGAAGAATGGTGCTGGAAAAAAAAGAAAAGAAAAAAGAAAAAAAAAGAACAAAAATTAAAATAGCACCTACTTTGATGTGATTTTACTTGGCTTTCTCTTAATAGCCATGAGATGAAGATTGTTGGCGATTGTCTACTATACATGGATGATGGTTGAAGAAAAAAAAAACATGCATAATATTTTGATCGATATTGTTTGAACTTAGAACCCTTAGGTTCTCACCAATCTAAATGGTCCCCAGCCCCATTACAACCTTTGAGAAAGACCTTCCTGATTTGCATATTAACTTCTCTATGTTATAACTTGTGAATTAATTGAGTGAATGTCCTTCATATATTGAGAGTGATTGAGTGAAACTGTGAGAAAATATTCATTGCTTGTCCGATTTTGACTGAATTGATGATTAGATTTTCTTATCTTGAACATTTTCATTTAAATTACTCTAAGGGTTAATGATTTCCAGGTGCGTTAAGGTGATCCTTTACTCCTTGACAGGGGAAAATTTATTGTTATAAGAGTAGAATCTAGAGTTTTTGAATGTTGAATTTTTATCTGTTTCGTTGTGTGATTGGTGTTTCTATCTTAATTTTCTTTTTATTAGGTCATTTTAGATAGAGTCGTATGAGGGAGTGAGAACTTATGAACACTGTGGATTATTGATTGATCTTATAGTCTTCACTTCATACTTGAGGGCAAGCATGATTCAAGTGTGAGGATATTTGATGTGTGTTATATTGTATTTTGTGGGATTATTATGATTTTATTGAGATATAATTTGCACTTTAAGGTGTTTTTAGAGCAGGAACTCATGGATTGTGAAGAATTGAGAGGGAGCTATACATTGTACTCTTTTTCCCTTAACCAACGGTTTTTTCCCACTGGGTTTTCCAGGTTAAGGTTTTTAATGAGGCGATGTGCTCCAATGGAAAATGTTCTTATTTTATAAGACATTTTCCAGGAATGAAGGAAGAGAGGCAAAAGCAGAATTGCTGAAGATATGGGATAAAAAGTGAATTATTGAAGAGATTTGGATTTGAAGAATTAAAGATATTCACTTCCCATATTGATAAGGATTGTATTATCTCCTTCCATTTTAAATTCCTTAATTTTAGGAATTAATTATTTAGTTAATATTTTATTCCTTTCTTTCACGAGAAGAATCAGAATTAGACTTGTACTTGGTTTATTATTTTGAGCAGCCGCACAAAGGTATATAAATACCTTAGGTTTTGCGGGAAAAAAAACATGTACATACGATAGGAGTAGTTTTAGATTACAAAAGATATTAGTTAGTTTGTTTGAGTTCTTCGGCAAGATGTTTTGGGATTAATTACATTCTAGAAGGTGTGTCTTGGAATTATTTTGTTAGCAGCATTCGTGCACGAATGCATGCAACCAATTTCCTGGTTTGATCGTCTGGTTTTCGTCACTATTCTGTTTTATATTTATGTGTTATGTTTTTATATTTTTTATTTGTCTAATTTAATCATTATGAGTAGCTAATTCATATATCGGCATGGAATAACAAGCATTAGTTTATGAATCGTGAGGCCTAATTGTTTTATAATTGATTCTTATGTGTTCTTGATTGTTCTTGGTTTATTTTATTCTTGATATATTTAAGCCTGATCAACTTGAATATTATTAGGATAATGCTATCTAATTCCACCAATACATAATCGTTGGAAAGGGTTAGTAAGTAGCGAGTTCTTGTGAAAAATAGCTAACAAGTTATGACTGTAATAGCAAGATGGGGAACAATTAAGTGTGCATTACTATTTGCTTTTACTTTGCTAATTTCTATATCAGGTTCTTTTCATTCCTAATGCTATCGAGGTGTGTATCTGGTTCAGCGAATACTTTCCGGGGGCATCTTGGTAAGAGAAATAATTAATTAATTATAATTGGTTAATTGTCGATAAAGTACGAAAGAATTGGGGAGGTTAAGCGTACCTACTTTCCTATAACTGATAGATGCATATGAATTGATTTATGTTTGCGCCAATGATCGATGTTTAACTAATGTGAGTTATTCCGAGCCGATTGCATTCATCATATATTTGCTAGATTTTTATATTTTTTTGTTTGCATTATTATTTCATATTTTATAGTTGCATTATTAGTTGTTATATAAATCTGAAATTAAGGCGTGGTGGCTACATCAAAAGTGTTCTATATTAGTAGGTATTTTATTATAGTTTTTGCTCTGTTCCTCGTGGGATCGACTCTGCTTACTACTGTGCTAATCTCATCTATAGAGTTTGCATATTATTTTGGTGAGTGAAACGACGTTCACCAAATTGGCGCCACTGCCGGGGAACGGTTTATCAATTTCTATAAAAAATTACCTACTAATCTGTGTTACTGCTTGGTACATGATCAAATCAGAGCAGCCAGATTCGATATTTGATCCGGAGATGGAAAGGACAACCAAGTGTAACAAGGCGGTGTTGGAACATGGTTCTGTCGTAGGCCTCCTGTTTGGCCAAACGGGACCTGTTACAGTAGCAGAAGCTGAATTTTGTCCGACAAATAGCAGAATGGAAGAAATTCCATTGTGCCATACGATGGATAATTAACGGCATCTGGAAGTCTAGCCAAAGACTATAAACAAAAGCGCTAGTTGGGAGGCAACCCAATTTTCTTAGTTTTTTTTTCTTTCTTCTTTTAAGTTCTTTTAATTTTTTATATTTTAGGAATTTCAATGTCTCATCTGATCTCAATTCTGATCTACAGATTTGAAGTACTTGAATTTGCACCATGGAGAATTCACACCTTTGGAAAGCTGGACTCGCAGGGTTCCGTTTGGCCAAGCGGGATGCCAGCGGCTGAACCTGATTTTGATCAAATGCTCTCTGCTTGATCAAGAATTCCTCCAAAACCACCACTATAAGTTCCCTCTTCCTTTGTCATTTTTTTTTCATGTTGATTGTGTGTTAAAAGTTCTCTCATAAGAGCTTTGCATTATTTTCTTGAGGGCAAGCAAAGTTTAAGTGTAAGGAGGTTTCTTGTGTGTTTTATTTTAAATTTTTGAAAAAAATATTCTTTTATTTCAGTTTTTTTACAGTGAAATATGTGTTTTTGTATTGTTTGAGTCAATAATTTGACATGAGAAAATTCTAGTGGCTCTTGATAAAAGTACACTGCCAGTTGTAAACTTCATTGTAACAAACTTGGTAAATCTAATATGCCTTGAAGTTATTGAATGTGATTTTCAATGATTTGTGAAATTTGATTGGTATGATTTTTGGGATGACGAAAAAGGACGAGTTTAATTGAATATTTTAGCCTACTAAAGTGAGGTTTGAGCTAGAGTAGAGCACTCTCTACATCAATCTTTGTTCTGATAGATCACACTGTTGTAATTGGAGTTGTTATGTGTGAAAGTGATGGAAGGCACTGGGATGAACCACACAGCTTAAATTGCCTACCAATTACATTAACCCCCAGTGAAACACTTTGAAGCTTTGACTATGTTCCTTGATATGAGTTACTATATATATAGTCAAAGCCTTGTTTTATCCTTTCTCTTGGCCCTATTATGCATGTTCTTGGAGTTAATGTTGATGAATTCATGTATTGTGTTCTCTTGAGTTGATGACATAACTGAGTATGTGTCCCGTTTGCCCAGACTGAACGGTTTCAAAAAATGAAGGCTGAATTTTATGATGAAAAGTGACACTAGGGTTCCGTTTGGCCAAAATGGAGGGGCGTAACCGAAAAAAAAGAGAAAAAATCTTATTTTTATGTTGCGATTTTCTCTCAAAAAGTACCAGTTTTGGACTGTATTGAAGAAGAATGGTGCTGGAAAAAAAAGAAAAGAAAAAAGAAAAAAAAAGAACAAAAATTAAAATAGCACCTACTTTGATGTGATTTTACTTGGCTTTCTCTTAATAGCCATGAGATGAAGATTGTTGGCGATTGTCTACTATACATGGATGATGGTTGAAGAAAAAAAAAACATGCATAATATTTTGATCGATATTGTTTGAACTTAGAACCCTTAGGTTCTCACCAATCTAAATGGTCCCCAGCCCCATTACAACCTTTGAGAAAGACCTTCCTGATTTGCATATTAACTTCTCTATGTTATAACTTGTGAATTAATTGAGTGAATGTCCTTCATATATTGAGAGTGATTGAGTGAAACTGTGAGAAAATATTCATTGCTTGTCCGATTTTGACTGAATTGATGATTAGATTTTCTTATCTTGAACATTTTCATTTAAATTACTCTAAGGGTTAATGATTTCCAGGTGCGTTAAGGTGATCCTTTACTCCTTGACAGGGGAAAATTTATTGTTATAAGAGTAGAATCTAGAGTTTTTGAATGTTGAATTTTTATCTGTTTCGTTGTGTGATTGGTGTTTCTATCTTAATTTTCTTTTTATTAGGTCATTTTAGATAGAGTCGTATGAGGGAGTGAGAACTTATGAACACTGTGGATTATTGATTGATCTTATAGTCTTCACTTCATACTTGAGGGCAAGCATGATTCAAGTGTGAGGATATTTGATGTGTGTTATATTGTATTTTGTGGGATTATTATGATTTTATTGAGATATAATTTGCACTTTAAGGTGTTTTTAGAGCAGGAACTCATGGATTGTGAAGAATTGAGAGGGAGCTATACATTGTACTCTTTTTCCCTTAACCAACGGTTTTTTCCCACTGGGTTTTCCAGGTTAAGGTTTTTAATGAGGCGATGTGCTCCAATGGAAAATGTTCTTATTTTATAAGACATTTTCCAGGAATGAAGGAAGAGAGGCAAAAGCAGAATTGCTGAAGATATGGGATAAAAAGTGAATTATTGAAGAGATTTGGATTTGAAGAATTAAAGATATTCACTTCCCATATTGATAAGGATTGTATTATCTCCTTCCATTTTAAATTCCTTAATTTTAGGAATTAATTATTTAGTTAATATTTTATTCCTTTCTTTCACGAGAAGAATCAGAATTAGACTTGTACTTGGTTTATTATTTTGAGCAGCCGCACAAAGGTATATAAATACCTTAGGTTTTGCGGGAAAAAAAACATGTACATACGATAGGAGTAGTTTTAGATTACAAAAGATATTAGTTAGTTTGTTTGAGTTCTTCGGCAAGATGTTTTGGGATTAATTACATTCTAGAAGGTGTGTCTTGGAATTATTTTGTTAGCAGCATTCGTGCATGAATGCATGCAACCAATTTCCTGGTTTGATCGTCTGGTTTTCGTCACTATTCTGTTTTATATTTATGTGTTATGTTTTTATATTTTTTATTTGTCTAATTTAATCATTATGAGTAGCTAATTCATATATCGGCATGGAATAACAAGCATTAGTTTATGAATCGTGAGGCCTAATTGTTTTATAATTGATTCTTATGTGTTCTTGATTGTTCTTGGTTTATTTTATTCTTGATATATTTAAGCCTGATCAACTTGAATATTATTAGGATAATGCTATCTAATTCCACCAATACATAATCGTTGGAAAGGGTTAGTAAGTAGCGAGTTCTTGTGAAAAACAGCTAACAAGTTATGACTGTAATAGCAAGATGGGGAACAATTAAGTGTGCATTACTATTTGCTTTTACTTTGCTAATTTCTATATCAGGTTCTTTTCATTCCTAATGCTATCGAGGTGTGTATCTGGTTCAGCGAATACTTTCCGGGGGCATCTTGGTAAGAGAAATAATTAATTAATTATAATTGGTTAATTGTCGATAAAGTACGAAAGAATTGGGGAGGTTAAGCGTACCTACTTTCCTATAACTGATAGATGCATATGAATTGATTTATGTTTGCGCCAATGATCGATGTTTAACTAATGTGAGTTATTCCGAGCCGATTGCATTCATCATATATTTGCTAGATTTTTATATTTTTTTGTTTGCATTATTATTTCATATTTTATAGTTGCATTATTAGTTGTTATATAAATCTGAAATTAAGGCGTGGTGGCTACATCAAAAGTGTTCTATATTAGTAGGTATTTTATTATAGTTTTTGCTCTGTTCCTCGTGGGATCGACTCTGCTTACTACTGTGCTAATCTCATCTATAGAGTTTGCATATTATTTTGGTGAGTGAAACGACGTTCACCAAATTGGCGCCACTGCCGGGGAACGGTTTATCAATTTCTATAAAAAATTACCTACTAATCTGTGTTACTGCTTGGTACATGATCAAATCAGAGCAGCCAGATTCGATATTTGATCCGGAGATGGAAAGGACAACCAAGTGTAACAAGGCGGTGTTGGAACATGGTTCTGTCGTAGGCCTCCTGTTTGGCCAAACGGGACCTGTTACAGTAGCAGAAGCTGAATTTTGTCCGACAAATAGCAGAATGGAAGAAATTCCATTGTGCCATACGATGGATAATTAACGGCATCTGGAAGTCTAGCCAAAGACTATAAACAAAAGCGCTAGTTGGGAGGCAACCCAATTTTCTTAGTTTTTTTTTCTTTCTTCTTTTAAGTTCTTTTAATTTTTTATATTTTAGGAATTTCAATGTCTCATCTGATCTCAATTCTGATCTACAGATTTGAAGTACTTGAATTTGCACCATGGAGAATTCACACCTTTGGAAAGCTGGACTCGCAGGGTTCCGTTTGGCCAAGCGGGATGCCAGCGGCTGAACCTGATTTTGATCAAATGCTCTCTGCTTGATCAAGAATTCCTCCAAAACCACCACTATAAGTTCCCTCTTCCTTTGTCATTTTTTTTTCATGTTGATTGTGTGTTAAAAGTTCTCTCATAAGAGCTTTGCATTATTTTCTTGAGGGCAAGCAAAGTTTAAGTGTAAGGAGGTTTCTTGTGTGTTTTATTTTAAATTTTTGAAAAAAATATTCTTTTATTTCAGTTTTTTTACAGTGAAATATGTGTTTTTGTATTGTTTGAGTCAATAATTTGACATGAGAAAATTCTAGTGGCTCTTGATAAAAGTACACTGCCAGTTGTAAACTTCATTGTAACAAACTTGGTAAATCTAATATGCCTTGAAGTTATTGAATGTGATTTTCAATGATTTGTGAAATTTGATTGGTATGATTTTTGGGATGACGAAAAAGGACGAGTTTAATTGAATATTTTAGCCTACTAAAGTGAGGTTTGAGCTAGAGTAGAGCACTCTCTACATCAATCTTTGTTCTGATAGATCACACTGTTGTAATTGGAGTTGTTATGTGTGAAAGTGATGGAAGGCACTGGGATGAACCACACAGCTTAAATTGCCTACCAATTACATTAACCCCCAGTGAAACACTTTGAAGCTTTGACTATGTTCCTTGATATGAGTTACTATATATATAGTCAAAGCCTTGTTTTATCCTTTCTCTTGGCCCTATTATGCATGTTCTTGGAGTTAATGTTGATGAATTCATGTATTGTGTTCTCTTGAGTTGATGACATAACTGAGTATGTGTCCCGTTTGCCCAGACTGAACGGTTTCAAAAAATGAAGGCTGAATTTTATGATGAAAAGTGACACTAGGGTTCCGTTTGGCCAAAATGGAGGGGCGTAACCGAAAAAAAAGAGAAAAAATCTTATTTTTATGTTGCGATTTTCTCTCAAAAAGTACCAGTTTTGGACTGTATTGAAGAAGAATGGTGCTGGAAAAAAAAGAAAAGAAAAAAGAAAAAAAAAGAACAAAAATTAAAATAGCACCTACTTTGATGTGATTTTACTTGGCTTTCTCTTAATAGCCATGAGATGAAGATTGTTGGCGATTGTCTACTATACATGGATGATGGTTGAAGAAAAAAAAAACATGCATAATATTTTGATCGATATTGTTTGAACTTAGAACCCTTAGGTTCTCACCAATCTAAATGGTCCCCAGCCCCATTACAACCTTTGAGAAAGACCTTCCTGATTTGCATATTAACTTCTCTATGTTATAACTTGTGAATTAATTGAGTGAATGTCCTTCATATATTGAGAGTGATTGAGTGAAACTGTGAGAAAATATTCATTGCTTGTCCGATTTTGACTGAATTGATGATTAGATTTTCTTATCTTGAACATTTTCATTTAAATTACTCTAAGGGTTAATGATTTCCAGGTGCGTTAAGGTGATCCTTTACTCCTTGACAGGGGAAAATTTATTGTTATAAGAGTAGAATCTAGAGTTTTTGAATGTTGAATTTTTATCTGTTTCGTTGTGTGATTGGTGTTTCTATCTTAATTTTCTTTTTATTAGGTCATTTTAGATAGAGTCGTATGAGGGAGTGAGAACTTATGAACACTGTGGATTATTGATTGATCTTATAGTCTTCACTTCATACTTGAGGGCAAGCATGATTCAAGTGTGAGGATATTTGATGTGTGTTATATTGTATTTTGTGGGATTATTATGATTTTATTGAGATATAATTTGCACTTTAAGGTGTTTTTAGAGCAGGAACTCATGGATTGTGAAGAATTGAGAGGGAGCTATACATTGTACTCTTTTTCCCTTAACCAACGGTTTTTTCCCACTGGGTTTTCCAGGTTAAGGTTTTTAATGAGGCGATGTGCTCCAATGGAAAATGTTCTTATTTTATAAGACATTTTCCAGGAATGAAGGAAGAGAGGCAAAAGCAGAATTGCTGAAGATATGGGATAAAAAGTGAATTATTGAAGAGATTTGGATTTGAAGAATTAAAGATATTCACTTCCCATATTGATAAGGATTGTATTATCTCCTTCCATTTTAAATTCCTTAATTTTAGGAATTAATTATTTAGTTAATATTTTATTCCTTTCTTTCACGAGAAGAATCAGAATTAGACTTGTACTTGGTTTATTATTTTGAGCAGCCGCACAAAGGTATATAAATACCTTAGGTTTTGCGGGAAAAAAAACATGTACATACGATAGGAGTAGTTTTAGATTACAAAAGATATTAGTTAGTTTGTTTGAGTTCTTCGGCAAGATGTTTTGGGATTAATTACATTCTAGAAGGTGTGTCTTGGAATTATTTTGTTAGCAGCATTCGTGCACGAATGCATGCAACCAATTTCCTGGTTTGATCGTCTGGTTTTCGTCACTATTCTGTTTTATATTTATGTGTTATGTTTTTATATTTTTTATTTGTCTAATTTAATCATTATGAGTAGCTAATTCATATATCGGCATGGAATAACAAGCATTAGTTTATGAATCGTGAGGCCTAATTGTTTTATAATTGATTCTTATGTGTTCTTGATTGTTCTTGGTTTATTTTATTCTTGATATATTTAAGCCTGATCAACTTGAATATTATTAGGATAATGCTATCTAATTCCACCAATACATAATCGTTGGAAAGGGTTAGTAAGTAGCGAGTTCTTGTGAAAAACAGCTAACAAGTTATGACTGTAATAGCAAGATGGGGAACAATTAAGTGTGCATTACTATTTGCTTTTACTTTGCTAATTTCTATATCAGGTTCTTTTCATTCCTAATGCTATCGAGGTGTGTATCTGGTTCAGCGAATACTTTCCGGGGGCATCTTGGTAAGAGAAATAATTAATTAATTATAATTGGTTAATTGTCGATAAAGTACGAAAGAATTGGGGAGGTTAAGCGTACCTACTTTCCTATAACTGATAGATGCATATGAATTGATTTATGTTTGCGCCTATGATCGATGTTTAACTAATGTGAGTTATTCCGAGCCGATTGCATTCATCATATATTTGCTAGATTTTTATATTTTTTAGTTTGCATTGTTATTTCATATTTTATAGTTGCATTATTAGTTGTTAAATAAATCTGAAATTAAGGCGTGGTGGCTACACCAAAAGTGTTCTATATTAGTAGGTATTTTATTATAGTTTTTGCTCTGTTCCTCGTGGGATCGACTCTGCTTACTAATGTGCTAATCTCATCTATAGAGTTTGCAGATTATTTTGGTGGGTGAAACGACGTTCACCAGTATTTTTAATTTAGGGGCAAAATGGTTATTTCTTTTATTTCCGGCCAAAATTTTCGTTGACAATGAAAATCAGCAATGTCTAAGGTTAGATTGTCAAATACAACAAAAAGTTAGGTTCATTTTGGTACTTTATTTTTTTTTTGCAGGGTTAGATTGGCACTTTAGATTTAAAGATAGGGTTATTTTAGCACTTGAATTTTGTTAATATTGTTGATATTATATTTTACAATTGTCACGAACTGACTGACGAATAAGTTTTTTGTCCTTAATTTTCCGTGAATTTCTTTGATTGCATTTTTATGATAGAGTAACATTGTCAGAAATCTTATAAATATTGCTTGGCGAGTGAGTGGTTGTTATGTGATCCAAAGTCCAAACCGGCATTGCATCACATTTCTATATTGTATTTGCTACGAATTTACTTGGAGAATGGCTTGCTAGGACATTATTCTTGCTTTGTTGATTGGAAATTTGCTCTAGGATTAGAGATTTTTTGCATTACTCGAGTTTACGAGTTATTGGAAATTCAAGATGCTTTTCTGTCAGATCTTAACCTTGTGTATTTTACAGATTAGTTTGTACAAATTATTAGGTACATAAAGGCACCAATTCAGAGTGGATAAGGCTTGTTTAATTTATTTTTAGAGTATATTGGACGTTTTGTATGATTATTTGTCCCATTTTAGTTGTGATCCTGGTGCTGTTTATGACACTAAATTTTTTTTTTGTGTGAGTGCAGCTTCTTTGTTGTGTTCCAGTGCAGTTCTCGCGCAACCTTCTCTTTTGAAGCACAAGTCAGTATAGACTATAGCACATGATCAAATTATTTATGTTTATGTTATCGAGTGTATTAAGTTCCGAATTGGACAAATAATAAATTTATCTGAATTTGGTTTCTGCTTATTGAACCTTCTTCACTGAAATTTGAAGGATAGCTAAAAAGATTGAAAGACAAAGGGATAGAAAAACCTTGATTTATTTACTTTAAAAGGGAAATAGCGGTGTGTTAGTCGTCACTTTCTAATCCTTCATTTTCACTCCGTTAACTGTAAGTTATATGTACTTGGTGAGTTGGCACCTCTCGCCATGAACAGTTTAGTCTAAATAGGGAGAGTTAGAATGAAAGTATTATTTTTCACTTCATTTTGAGGTCGAGTTAACTCTTGTAAAGTCAAGTGGTTTTCATTGATTGTTTAATTGCCAATTAGTGAATAAATTTGGAAACGAAAAACATTCCATGTTGGAACATGCCGGGCAATAGCCACATTAGCGCCTTCAAGGTTTTACGGGAGAAAGCAGAATATTGTGATATTTGTTGATTTATGGAAATCTGAATATTCTGCAATATATTAGACGATGGTAGAAGCATATTAGGTTTATGGAAAATTCCTACAAATATGGTATTGGATTTATGGAATATATGAGATATATTGTGATAAGGAAAATCCCTTTATTTATGGGATTTGGATATGCTTCAAAAGTAGATAAGGAATAGGAAAATAATGAAGATAATCATGGAGAGTTCCAATCTGCTCATGGCTTCAAAAGGGGACATCACAGCTGCATTGGACTTACGAACTTAATTGCGAATATCTTCACACAGATTTTTCTATCTTTCTGAGAGTTTTGCAAAGGGCCAACATATACATGTTCCAACATACGTGACATGTCGCTTAAAGTTTTGAATCATATGCCTTAATTCCTTGGGAGGAGGAGATCCAGCGTCGACGAGTTTTGAGGTCAAAGGGAGTCTGATCAAGGCGGATTGGTAGCAAGGGGAGCTAACAGAATTCACACATTTAATTAGTAAAGATAAGTATTTTGTATAGTGTACTATGTACTGTATCTTCCAGATTAGTAGATTCATTCTGAACTGGACCAGGCCCCGCCAATGTAGGTGGATTTCACCGAACTATGTAACTAAGTCTCATGCCTTCATGCTTTACTTGTTGCATACTTGGTTAGATAGGTTATGTTGGAACATAGCTGTAATAATTAAGAATATTCGATAAAACCAAATTTCATTTGGTATCAGAGCACGGTCACTTATTTTTTTCCTTGGTTGTGTTAAGGAAAGTGTGATCCAGTTTTACCATGGCAACTAAAGAAGGAGCTTCGGTGTCTTGGCCACCTCTACTGGAAGGCAACAACTACAACTATTGGAAGGCACACATGTGAGTCTTCATCAACTCACTGGATGAACTTACTTTGCACTATGTTGAAAATAAGTGGAATCACCCCTACTGAAGATGCAGAAACAAGCTCTAAGGAAACTCAAAGACAAATCTACTTGGCCTCCTAATGAACTCAAGGCCTCACTGCCAAACTCAAAAGCATTAAATGCTATCTTCACGGTAGTTGATGAAAATCAGTTCAAACTCATCTCTACATTCCATCAGGCCAAGAAAGCGTGGGATATTCTGTGAACTGTTCATGCAGGAACCAGTTGAGTTTGAGAATCTAAATTACAAATGTTGGCTACAAAGTTTGAGGAACTCAAAATGGAAGAAGATGACACTATTACTGCATTCAACAGGAAACTCAAGGACATCTCCAATATGGCGTATCAACTTTAAAAAGTTTACAAAGAGTCAAAAATAGTGAAAAAAAACCTTGAGATCACTTCCTAAGAGGTTTGCAATGAAGGTTGCAGTAATAGAAGAATCAAGAGATGTAGCCACCATGAGTCTAGATTAATTAATGGATCGTTACAGACTTATGAGATGACATTCCAACAAACTACAAAAAGGGTCCAAAAGGAGTTGGTGTTCAGAACATCTTCATCAAAGGACAATCACGAATCTGACAGTGAAGATGAATTTAAAAAACTTGTACTTCTCACAAAAAATATCTCAAGAATTCTGAAGAAAGTAGTAAAGAAGAAGTCGCGGGAAAGGTTTGGTGGAAATAGACCAAGGCCACAAGAATTTGGAAATAACTGTGGGACACGGTTTGAACAAGGGAATCAGTAGTTTCCCAGAATCAAAGTGGTGAATTAAAACAGCCTGGACGAATTCAATGCAGAGAATGTGAAGGATATGGTTATATCCAGGTTGAATATGCAAATACCCAGAAGTAATGGGGAAAATCATATGTCACCTCATAGAGTGAAGATGAAGAAGATGAGAAAGACAAAGAGGAACTTACGAGCAACTATGTGGCATTTGGAGCAAAGATTCATAGTGCATCAGATGATGAATGTTCCAACATATCAGATATGATCAAAGTTTTATGTTCCAACATAGATTCGGATGAGGTGTCTAGTGATGATGATATACCTGCTATGAGTAATGAAGAAATCTACAGTACATATGAAAAGATGTATGCTATGTGGCTCCAAGTTGTTGATACAAACAAAGTACTGAAGGAAGAGAAAAATCATTTGGCTGAGATAGAGAAGGAGTTGTGTGTGGAAGTTGTTGAACTCTGAAAAGAGAATGATGAGTTAAATGTGAAGCTAATTTCAGCAACCAAGATAGCTGGGACGTCTGAAGTTGCTATTACCAAGCTGAAATTTGGAAAAGAAAAACTTAATGATATTCTAGTTATGGGAAGAGTTTTTGAGATCAACACGGAATTGGGTATGACAACCTACCTAAGAACACAGTCACGCTCAAGTCGAAGATTCGAGAGGTAAAAATAAAGTTTGGCAAACCTCATCAAAGGAAGTCTCTCATCTGTAGCTACTGCTCATATCAAGGGCACACAGAGGAACAATGCCAAAAATTTCTCGGAAACATCATGACTGGACGAAAACTCTTGGTATGTTCTAACATAGACGAGGTTAAGAAATCAAAGATAGTCAGTAAGGTATGGGTTGACAAAAGCTCTAGTAGTTGCTTGTTGCACATAATTCTCTTATAGCACATTCCAGAGATTCGTGGTACTTTGATAGTGGCTGGTCTCGCCACATGATTGGCACTCAGAAATTAGTCACAAACATCCCACCATATGATGGTGGTTTTGTTACCTTCGGCGTTGAAAATAAAAGTAGAGTAGTTGGAAAAGGAGAACTACAAATTGAAGGATTCTAAGTATTCACCAGTGTTTTGTTTGTTGAAGACTTAAAGGAAAATCTGCTAAGTATAAGCCAACAGTGTGATGACAATATGATTGTGGAATTTTAGAAAGATAAATGTATAGTGACACACGTTGAAGCCAAAGTCCTTTCAGGCATTCAATCATCAGATAATTTCTATTTGCTGGAACAGGAAGTGAAGTGTGTGATCTCTAAACAAGATGAAGGATCTCTGTGGCACAAAAAACTTGGTCACATCAATTACAAAACCTTGGTGAAAATTGCAAATGCAAAGACAGTACGAGGTATGCCTACATTAACAAGCAAAGGCGGAATATTCTGTGGACCATGTCAACAAGGTAAACAAATTCGATCTCCCCACTCTTCAGTTCATTATATAACTACCTCAATAAATCTAGAATTACTGAATATGGATCTGATGGGTCCAATCAATACACCTAGTATAGGTGGCAAGAAACATATCTTTGTATGTGTTGATGATTTCTCCAGATTTACCTGGCTAGCCTTTCTAAAAGAAAAAACTAATACTGTGGAAGTCTTTCGAAGTCTTGTGATAAAATTACAGACAAAAAATAGGAGTCCAATTGGGAAGATTGTTAGAATTTGCATTGATCATGGCAGGGAATTTGAATACTCTCAATTCACCGACTCCTGTGATGAGCTTGGAATTTAACATGAGTTCTCTGCACCAATCATCCCTCAGTAGAATGGTATTGTGGAACGGAAAAATAGGACTCTTCAGGAGATGGCCCAAGTTATGTTAGCCGAGTAAGAAATTCACAAAAAATGGTGGGCAGAAGCCATTAATACAGCTTGCTATACAAACAATCGAGTGTATCTACGTCCATTCATACGAAATACGTCCAACGAGATTTGGAAGGGCAGGAAGCCAAATGTCTCATAATTTAATGTGTTTGGAAGCAAGGGCTACATTCTCAGAGATAGAGAACAATTGGCAAAATTGGACAATCATAGTGATATTAGAATTTTTCTTGGTTATTCTGTGAACAGCTGGGCGTATTATGTTTAAAATCTTCAAACAAATACACTAATGAAATCCATACATGTTATTGTGGTTGATTCTGACGAAGAACACGGTTCAGGTGATGGAGAAGATGAACCTGATAAAACCATGTTCCAACACAGCACAGTCAACCTGACGAGCCAGACTCTTCACATGTTGGAATATCTTAGCAGAAAAATTATACTGATGAGCCTGAGGATACTAAATATGTTGGAACATCATCCCTCTTTTCCTCAGAGCATGTTCCAACACAAGAGCAACTAGTACCAATGACAAAAAGTACTCGCTCAATCCCTCGGGTTGATTACAATAAATTGGTTGGATTACAATGTTTCATCTCTCTCATTAAACCCAAGAACTACAAGGAGGCCTTACTTGATGAATACTGGATTGCAGAAATGCAAGAAAAACTTGGTCAGTTTGCACAAAATAATGTATGGTATCTCACTCATCGTCCTAAAGGTGTGAATGTTATTGGCACAAAGTGGATTTTCAAGAATAAATCAGGTACTGATGGACAAATCACTCGTTGCTCAAGGATATACTCAAGTTGAAGGAGTCGACTTTGATGAGACGTTCACACCAGTTTCCGGGTTAGAGTCAATTCAAATTTTACTTGCTATTGCCTGCACTTTGAACTTTACAGGTGGGTGTTTCTTTATTGGCATGAATCTAGTTTCTTGGTATAGTAAGAAACAAAATTTTATCTCTCTATCTACTACGGAAGCTGAATATGTTGCTGCAGGATGTTGTTGTGCATAACTATTATGGATGAATCAAATGTTAAACGACTATAAAATTCATCAAGGGCCTTTAAAGATCTTACGTGAGAACACAAGTGCTATTGATATTTCTAAAAATCCAGTTCAGCACTCTCGAACTAAGCATATTGACATCATGCATCATTTTATTCGAGATCTTGTTGAAAGAAAGGAATTGGTAGTGGTCTATGTTACAACATTTGTGCAATTTGCAGATATCTTCACAAAACAGTTGGATACTGCCACATTTGAGCTACTCCTGCCACATTTGAGCAACTGAGACAACACTTAGGTGTTTGTCAGATTTGAGATATTTTTTATATAGCTTTCATTTAGTTGTAAATATTTTTTTCCGCGTTATTTTTGTTCAGAAAGTCTGAAAAACCAAAAAAATAGAAAAAATAAAAACTACCAAAATAGGAGTTATGGTATGTTGGAAGTTCAAGAAGGTGTGACTTGATTTGACAAGAGAGAAGAGTGAAATCATCACTCTCCTTGGAAAGAAAAATAGGCTTGTGCAGTAAAAGAGAAAAATAGTGAAGAGTTTGTTTTGGTTCAAAATTGTCTCCATCTCTTCATATCCCTCTATTTTCGGCATGCACTCCCACATTATTTTGTATTTTTAGATTTATTATTGCCAATTCTTTTTTGAGAATGTATCTTAAATAATCTGAGCAAAGATCCTTCTCTTCACAATGAAACCTTTGCCGAAAAAATGTCTTCAAGCCCAAAAGTCTCCATGGCCGAAAATGAGACTCAAGAAAATTCTCACCCTCCAGAGAATGTCAATGGTGAACAGGGGGAAGAAACTGAGGTGTCAATGGAGGGGAACTCAATTGGCACAAGCGGCCAGAATGAAGAACTCAAGAGCAAGGGTAAATCTTCCCATCAAAAGGTAACTGATCTGGATCCCCTACTCTGAAGTTGCATGGCATAGAGTTTAAATCTGTTGATGATTATTTTCAGTGGGTTGAAGCTAGTAGGATCACAATAGATTTGTCTAAGTTTAAGAATTTAAAAGGGGAATTCCTCAATGTGAATGTTAAGGAACTATTTTCTAGAGATATTGGTGAGTTTGAGGACATTGAAAACCTTAATAATAGGGTGTTGAGAGGAAAATATGGCGTGTACAATGGGAAGGATAGGTTTCATGTGTATTCATCTATTCCTGGCCCCAGCAATGTTTAAATTGAGGAAATCGGTGACGATGAAGCTGAGGGTCTAGAAGTGATTAAGTCCACTGATAGGATGCCCTTAGGATTTTATTATGATGAGGCTACCAAGTGACTTGAGGAACTTAGAAATCCAGTGATCATTGAGATTGCAGACACTGAAGAAGGAGATAGTGTTGGGTATGTTCCAACACAGAGGGCAGAGTCAGAGATGGCTAAAGATATGGAGGTTGTTGATGATGATATGGGAGGTCAAGACCAGGTTGACGTTACTGGGAATGCATATGATGACTTTGAATATTCAGAAGGAGAAAAGACAGGAGGATTTGACTTGAGGCAAGAGGAATTAGGCAATGAGCAGCATGTTGGAACACATGGTGAAGCAGATATAACTGAGCAGGAGGAAGAGTTTGAACAGGCTGAGTGTGTTCCAACACAGGAACCAAACCTGAACTACTCCAGTGATGAATTATTGGATGAATTCTTTCAGGCTACAAGGGCCAAGACGAAGATGTCAGGTGCTGAGGTTTCTCCACTAGCCAAAAGATCCAAGAAAACTCAAGTTACTCCAAAGAAGAAGAATTTGCCACCACCTCCTTATGTAAGTGAGGCTTTGTCCTTCTCATACTTTGATATTAAATGTGAAGAGATGGGAGAGATTTTTACTGAGCGGAAGATAATATCTGAAAGGCCAATGAATTTAGAGGCTTATAGGTCCAGTGGTTTTACTGATTTTTTGAAGTTGATTGGGATGAAGAGAGCTGCCAATGTGCAACTCCAGTATAACAAGCAGGTTGTTACTAAAGTTTACTCAAACTTGATGGCTGGAAACCTAGAAATTGACTCCTCATGGTGTGATAGAGTTTATATTAGGGGGGAAGTGATAGATTTCTCTGTTGCCAAGATGAATAAAATTTTAGGGCTCAAAACTCCTGATTTTGAAGGTGTCTTTCCGGATGATTTGGATGTGTCTGATGACAAGATTCTGGAAGTAGTTTATGGTGGATACAAGATTAAGTGGCCGGAGACAGGGTATTCACATGCATCTTGCCTATCTTCTAGGTTTTTAGGCGGTATCAGGTAGTTGTGGACTGCTGGATGCCATCTTCCAACACTACAGCTCAGACAAGAGAAATGGCAAAACTGTTGTACTGTGTTGGAATATAGAAGCCAGTGAACCTAGGGTTATTCATTCAGTAAAATCTGGTTAGGCAAGCTATTGCTCTGAAGGCTAAGCATGCTCCGGTGTACCCGTGTTTGATTTCTGCATTGGCTAGGAGTGCAAAGGTGAAGGGCAAGGAAAAGGATGCATTATTGATACAGAGTTTCTTTGGCCAAACAAGAAGACTTTTGGAATGAGACAAGTGCATGATCTACCTTAGAATCCAGAGGCTTCCATTTCTACAGACGCTGAGAAAAAGGCCTAGCTAGTGGTTCTTAATTCAAGGTTGGGGGCTATAGTCATCCAAATAGCGCCTCTTGAAGCAGAACATGCCAAGATTGAGGAGGAGAAGGCTCTGTTAGAAGCACAGGATGTTGCTCCTGAATAGAATTAATGGTCCTACAGTGTCTATGTTCTAACATAGACCACATAATGGATTCAGGGGGAGCTGATTTCATTTTTTATTTCTTTGCTTTATTTCCGTTGGCATATTCATGGCCCCAGGGGGAGAGTATTTTGGATAATTTTGGATATTATTTTTTATCGGATGACTGTAATTTGAATTATTTCGTTATTCCGGCATTCTGGCATTCTAGTGGTATTCTTATATAATCAGATTCAGTATTTGTCATATGTTCCAACATAGGTGAATTTCTGGAAGATTTATGTGTATGATTGGAAGTTTTTCGTTGCGTTCTTATTTCCAAAATGGTTGGGTCCACAAAATGCTAAAGGGGGATATTGTAAAGTTAATGGTTTTTATTGATTGTTTAATTGGCAATTAGTGAACAATTTTGGAAACGAAAAATATTCCATGTTGGAACATGCCGGACAGCAGCCACATTAGTGCCTACAAGGTTTTATGGGAGAAAGATGAATATTGTGGTATTTGTTGATTTATGGAAACCTCAATATATTGCAATATATTAGGCGGTGGTAGAAGTATATTAGGTTTAT